>JAPQWN010000004.1:47090505-48428838 GCA_028538565.1 Umbellularia californica
ACTCTACACCTTGTTCGGTTGTGTATAGAGAAGGGCTGTGAAATGATCAGCTAGGATGTGTCAATAATAGCTCCCCTAAGTTTTTCAGTAAGTTTTCAATTAAGGAAATCTAGACACTTAAAGGTATTTTCTGTCGACTTCTTCCTTCAATATTTTGAAGATACTCAAATTACCCTTCATTTAAAGCCATGGCATATTATTGGCAACCACTACATGAATCCGATCGCTATGGGAGCACTGGGTATCCTTGATCACCGTGAGAGCGCTAGTGAACAAAATAAGGAGAATATAGAAGAAGTGAAGGGGAGTTTTATTTTAATAAAGGGTAATTTGGGTATTTAAAAAAATTGGGAAAAAACTTGTCAAAAAATACCTTTAAATGGACAGATGTCCTTAATTGAAAACTTCATGCAAAACTAAGGGACTAATTTGAAAAGTCTTGAAACTGTGTCCTTTTTTACAATAAGGCAGAAACTTAAGGCCTTTTTTTTAGAATTTTTCAAAAAAAAGGGAGTTGCTATTTGCATAGCCGGAGTAGCTCTATGCACATCCGTCCATGGGACCCTTGATGGACCCATTTGAGAAAAGATGAAAATGCCCTCCCTTTCTTATCTTCCCTCTCCCTCTCCCTACTCGGCTGCTCACCTTCGCTCACCTCCCTCCTCTCTCCCTCTCCTTCTCCATCCTTCTCTCTGCCTCTCCTTCACCCTCCCTCCCTATCTCTCTCCCTATCCATCTCCCCCCTCTGTCGCCACCCAACTCCACCCCCTCTCCATCTCTCCCTTTCCTTCTCCCTATCCCTCCCTCTCCCGGCCCTCACCTCCGCCCCCTCTCTCTTTCTCTCTCCCTCTCCCTCTCCTTCTCCCCAATCGTCGTCCATCCCTCTCCCATTTGGCCACTAAGGGCAAAAAAAATGAGTATATTATTCGACCCTCAATATCCAAATAATATACTCATTTGTTCGGCCCTGAGTGGCCTAACGGGAGAGGGAGAGGGAGTGAGAGAATGAACAATGATCAGGGAGAATGAGAGAGATGGAGAGAGGACGGACATTGATCAGGGAGGGAGAGAAAGCGAGAGAGAGAGGGTGGAGGTGGGCTTTGGGAGAGGGAGGGATAATGAGAAGGGGTGGGGTTGGGTGGTGATAGAGGAGGGAGAAGGAGAGGGAGAGAGACGAGGTAGACGGAGAACCAAAGAGAAGGAGGGAGAGAGAGAATGAGAGGAGGGAGGTGGGCGGAGGTGGGTTGCCGAGCAGGGAGAGGGAAGTAAAGAAAGGGAGGGTGTTTTCGTCTTTTTTCAGAGGGGTCCATCACGGGTCCCATGGACGGATGTGCAAGGAGCCACTCAGGCTGTGCATATACCAACTCCCGAAGAAAAAGGGTGGGCTCCTGAAACAAGTTCTTGGTCGGCTTTGTTTAGCATCTATGCTCTTACTCTAATAGAGGCAACCAATATACAACCATGAAGAAAAAAAATATCTAAAGCTCTTATTTTCACAAGGCCAAAAATGGAGCCTTTCATTTTAGAAGTATTTGCCTTTATTTCCCTAAAACTTCCGACAATGGGTAGAGGATAAAATCATGTGGCAAACGTTCTTACTTTCAAACTTCTACCCAAATTAGACAAATAGAGGACATTTATACAACCAGAAATTGGAAACCGAGTTGCCAAACATGAGGCAAATTTTTTTAAGGGGCTGCATATTTGGAAAGAATAGAAACTGTAATACCTTGGGCCAGGTTAGGCCCAGTTTTTCCACACGCCCTTTTTCTTGATTAGCTTCTCTGTTGTCTATCAGTGCTCTCATTTGGTTAAAGAGGAGAGGAGAAAACATAGTCCGGAAGAGTTTTCTTTGAGGACCAGCAGAGACCGGCAAAACTCGCAGGGAGGAAGAAAAGGCCGGAAGATCTAGTGGATGCAATACACAAGGCCTCATGTTGACCGAGCCACGGTTTTCTACACAAGGAGGTGAGTGATTTTCCTAACCAAATAATATGAAATTGATCAGAAGATCCTTGGAATATATTGCCGTCTACAAAAATGGTTACAGATTCTGTTTCTCTTTCTTTGTGAACAAAGTTGTGTAAATTGATTTCCTTATGATAAGTGATTCTTTAATCTATGATATCCATCCCAAGAATCAGTCCTACATGGAGGAACAGAACTGAAATGGCATTTTACAGAATCTCCCAGCATATCTAACACCTTAAGGTCAGCAGAGAATGTGGGGCCTAGGGGGCCCACTTGATTGGATGGCACTGTTAGTGGAATTTTGGGAGAAGATTGGTACGGTAATCCATATCATAATGATAATAGATGAACTCTGTTATGGAAGAAACCTTTATCTCTGAAACTAATTTAAGAAGAAGAATAGAAAGGAAGAATGAAATTCCAGAATTTTCTGGTTTTAATACTAACCTACATTTGACAGGGACTTGTGGGACCCCCTTGGCCCACCTAATCCAAGATCAATACTGGGGATCTGGTGTAGTTCCTTTAGTCAACCATCTTGATGCTGGATTCATTTGATGTGGGTCCCGTTTGGCCCACCATTTAGAGAATTTCATAGTTAGAACTAGGATTTTGGGATTAATTATCGGTTTTGTTATTCAGACTTATGGGACCCATTGGTCTACCTGACCGATGATCTGGGCCAGCCATCTGGATGGGCCCTGATACCCCCCAATGGAATGTACCTGGTCTCAGGTGGAACTGCCCATTGGGGGTCCACCATCATCTTCCCTAAGATGCCTGAGGCGTGAGACATTTTTGGGTTATTCACGTACAATGCAATGCACTGTAATGTATTCTGTGTTAGTGATAAGGCTGGGGTAGTTTGGTAAATCTTATCAACTTTCTTTTGGGTTATAAATGGACACATTTGTCCATTATTAAGTAGGGTGACATCACACTAAGGATGGTTTTGACTAATAGTGTATAGCCACATAATGATCTGGAATTCTGACTTTTCCTTAAGAATTAAGAATTTATGTTCCCTGAGGATTAGCCCACCCTTTAATCACATAAATAATTATTAGTAAACAAAATTATAAATTATTCTGTATGACTAATGTCACATGCACAGGTACCAATTTTTGGATTGAAATGGGGGCGATGATGAATCCCCGGCTTATGTAGGACTGGCCATATATATATATATATATATATATATATATATATATATATGTGAAAATGATCCAATAAATTATTATCGAACTACTTTAATGAGTATGGTTATATTAATGATCTACTCCCTTATGTTACGGTTAAATGGTGAATTTGATTATTTTATTGCAGGCACTGTACGAATTAACAATGCCTTTTCTAATCTTCAATGACTATCACTACTTTGAATAGTGAGACCTTGTGAAACTGGAGGGATAAGGTTGGACAGGGATTAAATACATTAATGATATTGAATTAATTTCCCGGTGGGAGATTTCATCTAACATATGAAAAAAATGACTTCTTTTTGGAAGGTCTGAACCATTGAACCTCTATTATAAGAGAGTCTTATTGAATCCATTAGAACCATCGATTGAGAATATCGAACTTAATCAGTGCTATGACGCGGTTATGAACTTAATGTTAGAAAATTTTAAGAACATAAGAGAATCCGTAAGACACTTTTTCTTATCATTTGATCTTACCCTTTTATATTGAAAATTATTGATCTACATTTATATTTCGAATTATGAATTTAGGAATATTGCTCACCAATTTTCTGACAAGTGGTTCGCCCCACTTTAGGTGCGGGTCACTTGGGGGAGCTTGGCAACGATGGGGATCAGCCCTTGGTTTTCAATTTGCGTGGCTGATGAGATAGCGTCACGATCATATTGAAATTGAGATTTAGAAATTTAGTAATGGATTACTACTCCTTTCAATAATGATGAACTTGGTTTCTTTATGAGTTAGGAATTGTTTGTTATTGGACTTGCTATCACTTCTCATCTGTTTTAATTGATCTTTTAAATAAATTAGTGGCATTGCTCAATTCTTTGTAATAATTTGATTTATGTGGTGATCTTGACTTACTTAAAGTAATGTTCCGGAATCTGATGAGCTTCAGGTTTCTGGGCGTTACAAAGTAGTATCAGAGCATGGTCTTGGGCAATATAAAAGACTTAGCAACCCTAAGATACGTGGTGAGGACGTTGTAAAGGGGGAGATTAGCATGATAGAAGCTTATTATCCGTGATTGTGTGCTAAGTTGTGGACCTTTTTGTAGGGAAAGGAATATGAACAACCTGGAGAACTAGAACGAAAATGATGACTAGAACGGGAATGCGAACCTAAATGGCAATCAGGGCATTAACCCTCACCTCTTTAGGGGGGCAAGCTGAACTGCCAGAATATACTCGACAGATGTTCGCATCATTCATGATGGCTTACAGTTAGGTACAGGAGCAGATCGCAGCCTTGGCAACACGTCAAGGTGAGAATAATGATGTACAAGTAGACCCTAGTGGAGATGGAGGTGGAAATGTCACTGGAGCCAGACAGAGAAAGAGACACTTTATACAAACGGTTCAACGAATTTCAATCGAGGAACTTTGTGGAAACCACCAATCCTTGGGATGCTAACAAATGGGTGGAACACATGGAAGGGATATTCGAAGTGATGGGATGCTCGGACAGACAGAAAGTAGTTCTGGCCACCTTCAATCTTGAAGGAGATGTAAAAGAGTGGTGGAAAGCCGCTAAGAAAACCTTCGAGGGTCCAGAAAATGAAATCACTTGGGCATTCTTTGAGAAAGAGATCATTCTGAAATTCATCCCGGATCATATCAGAGAAAGAAAGAAGAGGGAACTCCAGACATTGGTGCAAGGGGATATGACCGTAGCAAAGTACTCTAGTAGATTTACAGAGTTATCTCACTTTGCAGAAGAATTAGTAGCCACTGATGTGATGAAGCGAAACAAATTCATCGAGGGGTTACGATTGGATATCAAGAAGGATGTGAAACTGGGCGACCCTGCTACCTTTGCAGCTGCTTTAAAAAGGGCCTTTGTATCTGAAGAAACGATCACTGAAATGAATGGGGCACTCTTGGCTAAGACGACAGAAACCAAGAAGGATTTCCAGGGAAACCGTGCACCACTAAAGAAGCAGAAATTGGATAAAAAGAAAAAGTGCCAGCGGTGTGGAAGGAACCATAGCACAGAACAATGCCATTGCTCCACAGGTGCATGTTTTGCATGTGGTCAGGTTGGTCATCTTATCAAAGATTACCCAAAGAAACAGGATAAGGATAGACATTAGGAGCGAAAACAACCACCACGACAGAATCACCAGCAAGGGTACCAAGACAATCCCCGTCTGACGAATCAACAGAATCTGCTGGTAAGGAATCAGTACAATGCTCCGAACCAAGAGAATCAGCCAAGGGGACCGCCTAGCCAGCCTCAAGGGCAGAATTTCAATTGTGGGCAACCCAATCATGGCGGGCATCGGAGGAGACAACAATCCGATGCTAGGGTCTTTGTTATTACTCAACAGGAAGCTCAGGCTGCAAATAATGTTGTGGAGGGTATGATTCTAATTTCCAATGTTAAAGCTTATACTTTATTTGATTCTAGCTCTACATATCTTTTGTGTCACATGTTTTTGCTCCCAAGATGAATAAGTCACTCTCTACACTAGATTAAACATTTATAGTATCAATCCCCACTGGAGGACACATGAGCACTTGCACTGTATTTCATGATTGCCCATTAATCATCGGAAAGTCAATATGCCAGTTGACCTGATATTGTTATCTATGAATGATTTCAACATCATCCTAGGAATGGATTGGCTAGCAAAGTATAGAGCAGTGCTAGATTGTTTTAGCAAACGTGTCCGCTTTAATCTAGAAGGGTACAATGATGTGCGTGTAAAAGGAAGGAGAAAGTCAGTACCCATGGCAGTCATCTCAGCAATTAACGCTTGTAAATTATTGAAGAGTGGATGTGATGGATACCTAGCCTTCGTTACAGAAGAAAAGTAGAAGCCTAAACTGGAAGAAACTCCCATAGTCAGAGAATTTCCTAATGTGTTTTAGGATGACCTGCCCAGTCTACCACCAGTTAGGGAAATGGACATTCCTATAGAATTGGTACCAGGGACTCTGCTAATTTCTAAAGCTCCATATTGTATGGCACCTGTTGAGTTGAAAGAACTCAATGAACAATTGCAGGAATTACTGGAAAAAGGATCTATTTGACCCAGTGTATCCCCATAGGGAGCGCCAGTCTTATTCGTTAAGAAGAATGATGGGTCCTTACGGATGTGTATTGACTATCGTCTGTTGAATTAGGTTACCATCAAGAATAAGTACTCACTCCCACGTATTGATGAACTGTTTGATCAGCTGCAGGGTGGTGCGAAATATTTTTCGAAGATTGATCTCAGGTCGGGTTACCATCAGCTAAGGGTAAGAGAAGAAGATAAACCTAAAATAGCCTTTTGGACTAGGTACGAACATTATGAGTTCTTGGTACTGCCTTTTGGGTTAACCAATACGCCGGCAGTGTTCATGACGCTTATGAATTAGATTTTCAAGCCCTACCTAGATCAATTTGTGGTGGTATTCATAGATGATATACTTATCTATTCCAAGTAAATAGAAGAACATGGGGACCATTGCACACTTCTCTTAATTTGCTAAGAGAAAACCAGCTATATGCTAAGCTGAGAAAGTGTGACTTTTGGTTAGAACATGTGAGCCTTTTGAGTCACATCATCTCAGGTGAAGGGTTGTCTGTAGAGTCCACCAAGATTGAAGCTATTTCAAATTGGAAGAGACTGGCGACTGTATCTAAAATCCGTAGCTTTCTAGGGTTAGCTGGTTATTATAGAAGATTTTCACAAGGTTTTTCCTCTATAGCAGGTCCTTTGACCAAACTCACTCGGAAGAATATGCCATTCATTTGAGATGATAAATGTGAAGCAAGTTTCCAGATGTTAAAAGAGAATTTGACTACAGCTCCAGTTATAGCCCTCCCTTCTGGTAGCAAAGGCTTTATGATATTCTGTGATGCATCACTACATGGTTTAGGATGCGTACCCATGCAGCACGACATGGTGATTTCTTATGCATCTAGACAGTTGAAGTCACATGAACAGAATTATGCCACAAATGACCTGGAATTGGCTACAGTAATCTTTACATTCAAGATTTGGCGATACTATTTGTAATTTGAAGTATATACAGATCATAAGAGCTTGAAATATCTATTTTCGGAAAAAGATTTGAATCTATGACAAAGGAGATGGATGGAATTCCTAAAGGATTATGACTTCTCTATATATTAGCATCCGGATAAAGCAAATATAGTTGTAGATGCCTTAAGCAAGAAATCCGCTTAGATGGCTTCTTTAACAACTGAGAAGGGGTTGATGGAAGAGATCGAGGACTTGGATGTAAACTTATGGTCACTCAACAATAAGGTGTTGTTGGAGCCTTTTAGGGTCCAGCCCGAGTTGATCCAAAGGATCAAAGATCGCTAGAGGGATGACCCAGCATTGATGGAGATATTCAACAGAATGGATAACAAACCGAACTTTTCCATCACCAATGACACATTGTATTATTGGAACAGAATTTGTATTTCAAACATCCCAGAGATCAAAGATGAAATTATGAGGGAGGCGCATTGTACACGCTACACCATCTACCCAGGGAGCACAAAAATGTATCAAAATTTGAAAATAAGATCTTGGTGGGTCGGAACTCGGAATGAAAAATGATGTTGCTGAACTCGTGGGTAGGTGCTTTACCTAGCAACAAGTAAAGGCCGATCATAGGAAGCCTGGAGTATGTAATACCTTGGGCTAGGTTAGGCCCAATTTCTTCCAAACCATATGGTAGTGAGTTGGGTTAGGACTTATTTGACATGGTCTCAACCCATGAAGAGACTAATTTATTTGAAACAAATGGATAAGTTGTTCCACGATATCCCCTTGGGGGGGGGGGGGGGTTTATTTCGTTCGTAGAACCCGGGGTGATTTCAACGATTGAGATTTGGGGTTATCCCCAGATTTTCCCACATGCCCTTTTTCTTAATTAGCTTCTCTGTTGTCTATCGGTGCTCTCATTTGGTTAAAGATGAGAGGAGAAAACAGAGTACATAAGAGTTTTCTTTGAGGATCAGCAGAGACCGGCAAGACTCGCGGGGAGGAAGAAAAGGCCAGAAGATATAGTGGATGCAATACACAAGGCCTCATATTGACCAAGCCACGGTTTTCTACACAAGGAGGTGAGTGATCTTTCTAACCAAATAATATGAAATTGATCAGAAGATCCTTGGAGTATGAAATTGATCAGAAGATCCTTGGAATAGATTGCTGTCTACAAAAATGGTTACAGATTTTGTTTCTCTTTCTTTGTGAATAAAGTTGTGTAGATTGATTTCCTTATGATAGCTGATTATTTAATTTGTGATATCCATCCCAAGAATCAGTCCTACATAGAGGAACAGAATTAAAATGGCATTACAGAATCTCCCAGCATATCTAACTCCTTAGGGCCGGCAGAGCATGTGGGGCTCAGGGGCCCACTTGATAGGAAATCAAGACCGGCCATCTGGTTGGGCCCTAATGGGCGACTAAGGTGGACCTGACCCCTTGAGGATTGGACCATTTGGGGACCATAGACTAAAGGGCCCAGGGGGGGGGGGGGGGGGGGGTGGGATTGAGGCGTGAGCCATTTCTGGTTCTGTCGACATGGCACTGCTAGTGGAATTTTGGGAGAAGAATGGTACGGCATACCATGATCATACTAGATGAACTCTGTTATGGTAGAAACCTTTATCTCTGAATCTGATTTCAGAAGATGAAGAATAGAGAGGAAGAATGAAATTCTAGAATTTTCTGGTTTTAAGACTAACACTAGTAAAATTACCCGTGCTTAGCACGGATATGGCCAACGTTGCAATTTGAATATTCATGTAAAAAATTCATAAATTTTTTAGAAAGAAAGCAAAAGAAAAAAATTATAAGTATGTATTTATATAATTGAAGAATTGGTATCATAGAATAAAAAAATGAGAATTAGAGTAGAAGGCGAATGATAAAATTTGAATTGAAACAAAGTCTATGAGAAATAAAATAAAAGAAAAGTGGAGAGCACTTATGAGTGGTTACGATAAAAAGATAAAGAATGTAGTTGATGTAACTTCCAGTCAAAATCATAACCGACGGTCAAAATTGGATTGGAAACCTCCTAGCTTAATATATTATAATACGTTGACAGGGACTTGTGGGACCCCCTGGCCCGCCTAATCCAAGATCAATATTGGGGATCTGGTGTTGTTCCTCTAGTCGACCATCTTGATGCTGGGCTCATTTGATGCCGGTCTCATTTGTCCCACCATTCAGAGATTTCACAGTTAGAACTGCAAGTTTGGGATTAATTGTCAGTTTTGTTAATTAGTCTACCTGATCAATGATCAGGGCCAGCCATCTAGATGGGCCCTGATGGGCGACCAGGATGGGCCTGGTCCCAGGTGGAACTACCCATTGTGGGTCCACCATCATCTTCCCTAAGATGCCTCAGGCATGAGACATTTTTGGGTTATTCACGTACAGTGCAATGCACTGTAATGTATTCTATGTTAGTGATAAGGCTGGGGCAGTTTGGTAAACCTTATCAACTTTCTTTTGAGTTATAAATGGACACATTTGCCCATTATTAAGTAGGGTGACATCACACTGTTAGATAAGGATGGTTCTGACTAATAGTGCATAGCCACATTATGATATGAAATTCTGACTTGTCCTTAAGAATTAAGAATTTATGTTCCATGAGGATTAGCCCACCCTTTAATCACATAAAAGAATTATTAGTAAACAAAATTATAAATTATTCTCATATGGCTAATGTCACATGCACGGGTACCAATTTTTTGATTGAAATGGGGTGATGATGAATCCCTGACTTATGTGGGACTGGCCATATATATATATGGGGAGTGGCTCTCCTCAACTGCAGCTGAGAATTGTATCAACAAGGTGTGTGCGACCGGCTCTTGTGGGCGGAACTCAAAATGCATTCAGCGCCTCAAATTTCGCTGGGCCCGTGTTTTCTCATTTCCCCCTTTCATCTTTGGCATACCTAATCGCTCATGCTCTCTCTCTCTCTCTCTCTCTCTCTCTCTCTCTCTCTCTCTCTCTCTTTGCGATCTCTCCCATCTCGCTGCTATCTTTCTCTCCTATCTCGCCGGAGATCGATCTCTCCCTCTCGTTGAAGATCTCTCTCTCGCTGCTCCGTCTGCAATGTCTCTCGCTGCAGCATTGCCTCTCTCTCTCTCTCTCGCTACTACGCGACCTTTCTGCTGCGATCTCTGTCTCTCTCGCTGCTGCTGCTCTCTCTCCAGCTTTGCTACGCGACCTCTCTCTCACTCTCTCCCCCTTTCTGCTGCAATCTCTCCTCATCTCACTGTTGCTGCTCTCCCCTTCTCTGCTCCGTCTCTCCTCATCTCTCCCTTTTTCATCGCTGCAGATCTGCGGGGCTTATTGACATAGTTAGTCAATCTAGAGAAGGTTTTGAATTTTTAATCAGTGGTCATAAGGAATTGGAAATGAAATTAAGGCAGCTGACGTTCAACAACCCATCAAATACAAGCATTAATAAAGGGAATGGACTTGTGGATAGTAATTTGGTTGAATATCATGAGCCGGCGCATATTGTGACGAAAGGACGCTCGAAGAGACTTAAATTATCGAAGGAAAAGGCAACAAAATGGCATCTTTGTAAGGGTTGCAACAAGCACGGTGTATCACATGACAAGCGAAATTGTCCGGTGTTGTTGAACGGGTAAACGATTTAATGTGAGTTTTCTTGTTATCTCACATGTTTCATATAAAACTATTACTTATAAAAAAAATATTTCAGGTTAGTTGATGCTGATGTAGGCCAGTCATTGGACTCTAACTTTTGAAGTAGAGAAAGCTCTGATGATGAAACGGGCAAATAATTTATTTCTTACTTTAAGAATTTTATGATAATGAAACTTGATGCTTATTTTTCAGAAGCCATTTCCCTTCATAACTTGTCTCATGTTGAATGTCTATTGCAGCTCAATTACTATAATGCAGAGAAGGTGCCATTAAGTATTTATGCAGAGAAGAAGGCATCAAGACTTTATGGAGAGAAGAAGACATCAAGACTACCATCATGACTTTTGTTATGCCCACCTTTTGTTATTGTAGTTTTGATATATGAAGAATCACATTGAAGCCCACCTTTTGTTTCTGTAGTTTAATATGTTTGAGATTGATGAAGACTTTTGTAAGTAGGTGTACATCATTATGTGGCTGACCAGTATGAATGAATGGATTTTGTTGCATCATTATTTGTTGTTGCAGGCATGAATGAATAAATTTTGTTGCATCATTAATTGTTGTCACAGGCATGAATGGATGGATTTTGTTGCCTTGAGTCGTCTCTCCGCTTTGTTGCAACCAGCCAATAAAAAGGGATGCAGAAAGATTGCCTTATGCAGTTTTTTTTTAGATAGTGGTTCTTTCTTTCTTATTCTAGTGCCTTCATGCATATATATATATATATATATATATATATATATTGTTTCAGATAGTGCAGAAATTGAGTTCAGTTATGTGCAGAAATTGGGTTTAGTATTATATATTTAGAGCAATTGGGTTCAGTTATTAGTGCAGAATGTTGGGTTCAGTATTATATATTTAGAGCATGGGTTCAGTTATTAGTGCAGAATGTTGGGTCAGTTATGTGCAGAATGTTGGGTTTAGTTATCTGCAGAAATTGGGTTTAGTTATGTGCAGAATGGTGTGTGACAGTTTGTGATGCATGAACCCTGTGTTTGTAGACTTTGAATGGTTGGATAACCATTTTGTTATGGGGTTAGCCATTTTGAATGGATGGAATTTGTCTAGTAAATGCAAATTATGGAATATATGCAATGGATGGAATTTTTCTAGTAAATGCAAATTATGGAATATATAGAATGGATGGAATTTGTCTAATAGATGCAAATTATATGGAATGGATGGAATTTGTCTAGTAAATGCAAATTATGAAATATATGGAATGGATGGAATTTGTCTAGCAAATACAATTTTTTCTTAAAATAGTTACAGATAAAAAATAAAAAAAAAATTGAATCAGTCAACTGCTACCTGAAACAGGTGACAAATCAGTGGGGCCCACTTCACCTCTCCAAGCCCTCAACTTATTCTAGACTTTGAATGGATGGGTCAGTTCTTTTTGGTATGGGGCTAGCCATTGCATGCATAGAGAGACTGTATAATTGGCATACACCCAATTCGAAAAAAACCAAAAAAATCCAATTTAAGGACCCAAATAATCCAAGTTGAGTACCCTTGTTTAAGGCACTGGTTAACTCACTTCCCGAGGGAGTCTTTGGATGAAATTTGGGGTTTTCGAAATCCATATTATGAACTTCAAATCTACTATTTGATCCCCATACATATGCAAAGTTTGATCCCCATACATATGCAACAAATACTAGAAACATCATCAATATAAAATTGCCAAAATTTGGGTGTTGTTTATGAGCTTCTACCACTACAAGAAAAGTGACAATTAGCGACACTTTATAGCGGCGGTTTATTATCCGTCACTACATCTAAGTATGAGCACACATACAGCAGCGGAAAATGTATTCTGCTGCTATAAACGTATTCATAGATGTGTATAGCAGCGGAAAATGTATAATGCCACTATAAACACTTGGAAAATTATAATACTAATACATATAGCAACAGAAAATATAATATGCCACTATACATAATATATATAGCAGCATAAAGTGTAGTATGCCACTATACATACACTACGGGTACTTTTAAATTACATATACATATAGCAGCATAAATATATAGTATGCCACTATATATACACATATAGCAGCATAAAATGAAGTATGCCACTATATATGAAATTTAGCAGCAGATATTTTATTATGTCACTATACATTCACGATGTACTTTTTTATTTACATATACACTATACATTCACGATGTACTTTTTTATTTACATATACATATAGCAGCATAAAATGAAGTATGCTAGTATATATACATTATAGCAGCAAATAGTATATTCTGCTGCTATACGCCTTCTCTTTCCCCCCAAAAATCCTCGTCTATTCCCCCCTTCTCCAAGAAACCAAAATTTTTCCCATTCCCCCCAAAACCTCGTCTCTTCCCCCCTTCTCCACAAAATCAAAACCAAAACCTATTTTCACTTTCCCCATTCCCCCCAAAACCTCGCCTCTTCCCCCTTCTCCACAAAACCAAAACCAAAACCTTTTTTCGTCTTCCCACCCTAAACCCACATCCAGTCCCAAAACCCATCATCGTCCAGCCCAAAACCCTAATCTCTCTCTCTCGCTTGCTCTGCTCTGCTCTGCTCTCTCTCTCTCTCTCTCTCTCTCTCTCTCTCTCTCTCTCTCTCTCTCTCTCTCTCTCTCGCTCTTTCTGCTTCTCTCTCTCTCGCTCTCTCTGCTCTCTCTCTCTCTCTCTGCTTTCTCACTCTCGCTCTCACTGCTTTCTTGCTCTCGCTCTTTCTGCGCTCTCTCTGCCCTAAACCGATCGCCGCTGCCTCTGCTCGGTCTCTCTCTCTCTCGCTCTTACCCTCTCTGCCTCGCCGATTCAAGACTAATTTCAGAGAAGGTATACGAAAAGCTATGAATGTCTGTATTGTTTGGTTTTCCTTCTTTTTCATTTCAATTCATTCACTTGGATTTTCATTTCAATTGATTTGTTTGGAGCTTCCAGCAACTTCGAGGTCTCAGACCTGATCGACATCGGAGAAGAAGAAACAGAAGCTAGAGCAATGAGCAGCTTTGCGGTTCCAGACCTGATTGACGTCGCTGCATTTTCCGATCTTCTCTCTTCTCTCTTCGATCTGTGAGATCTCTCTTCGGGTCTCCACCAAAGAAGAAGAAACTGCTGCGGATCGACGGTTCTGATAGGCGAGGGCTTCTCGGAATCTGCTGATATTGTTTCGGTGAGTTGGAAAATTCGCCTTTTCCTTTGCATGTTTGTGTTTTTGTATGGTGATTTGGAGTTCGGAATTCTGATCTCTGCTTCGGTTTTTGCATGTTAGAAACTCACCTAATTTGAGAGTTTTTGCTGTTTTGAACAATGATTTGAAGTTAAGACTGCTGGAATTTGATTTGATTTGGATGTTTTGTGCATCTGTGGAAAACTCGACTATTCTGTGAATTTTGATGGTTTTGTGCAATGATTTAAAGTTAAGGTAGCTGAGAAATCGACGTTTCTCCCCTTGTTTCCTATGCTTTACCTAAACAAGAAGTTAGGTTTCACGAGGTATCATCAAGTATTTTGGAATTGAATCACAAGAAGTATTTTGAAATTGAATCACAAGGTACCCTCAAGTAGCTTCAAATTAACTGTTGGGAATGCTTGGTATTAAGACTGCTATTGCACAGATTACACATAAATTCATATATATGTAAATAAGCATTCACATTATGTAAAACAAGCTGAGAGTTATTATTATAAACTGATAATGCTGGAAAATAGCCTAAAAATTTGGGATGCAGTTCACTAGAAATACAGTTCCATCTTTTACCAGAGAAAACTCCAGCTGCTATGGCCCTGTTTAGCCCATACATTGCAGATTTATCTCAATTTTAAAATGGTAATTATGATTCAGTTTTCTCATGGTGTTCAAGGTATGATACGAACCCATTTCTATAGCAGCACCCCTGTCAAAGATTTTCAAGTGTATCCCTGCTTCACACACCCCTGTCAAACCATTTTTCTTTTTAATCTCA
The DNA here is from genome assembly GCA_028538565.1 of Umbellularia californica. Classification (NCBI taxonomy): domain Eukaryota; kingdom Viridiplantae; phylum Streptophyta; class Magnoliopsida; order Laurales; family Lauraceae; genus Umbellularia; species Umbellularia californica. Next base: position 47,105,296 of record JAPQWN010000004.1, read on the forward strand.
AATAACTCACGCCCTTTGGCTCACACAGTGGCATCCCTTACTAAGATAAGGTTCAGCTTGAGGACCTTTCTTTCTTTTCTTTTCAATAAACAGAGTTTTTCATATGAATTCATATGAAAATCTTCTAAATTGCTGTTGGAAGAAATTATAGTTCTCTTGCATAATGTCTCCAAAATTCTCCTTCAAAAAACACTTGGAGAATTATCCAAAAGTAAGCGTGGTAAATTTAGAATTCAAAATGCCCTTTCTAAATTAGCATTTGAAGGATTTTAGTGAGAGCTTTCTATGGGAATTTGAAGAAAACTTTATTCTCCCCAATAAACAAAACAGAAGTGCAATTCATCCAAGTGCTTAACCAATGGAGTGGATAGACCGTAATGAATTCATATAGTTGAATTAACATTACCAACACAAGGCATTGCATTGTGGCATTAATGATGATGACTATGCATGAATTCCCACATTTTACCCTGTCAAACACACTTTTGCAACATGCCAGGGTCCTGTTTGAATGAAATCTCAAGTGTTTATGCATGTCTAAGGTGATTCTTGGATAATTCATCCAAAAATTATTATAAAGTACCCTTTCAAATCAGTGTAAAAGAGATGATTTTCCCAGAATTGTATTTGCCGTCTTCAAGGGGTAAATCAAATGAGGTGAATTAAAGCTAAGCCCAACATCTTCATCTCATGTATGATAATATGTTGTCTGTTTACGTTTTAATTGATTGATTTTAGATTATGGGTTTTTGGAGGGTTGGGCTTGCAGACTTGTTTTTGTGGATGGAGGGTCATGGTTTAGGATTTTTGGATGTGGGTTTTCTTTGAATTGGTTTTTTGGGTTTTGGGTTCTCTTTTGTTTTCAAGATTTTTCTTCTTTTTGTTCTTGTTTTTGTTTGTTTCTTATAAGATGGGTGCATTTTGTATGTGAGTTTCTCCAAGATTCATTTTTGATAGGAAGGTATTCTGCAATTTGTTTTCTGATTTTACTTTATGTTTGCATTCTGGAGTGATGGCCTGATTGGGTATTTTTGTTTTTTCATTTTGGACATGGGTTTCCCTTTTGGGATTATTATTCCAGCTAGGATTCGGTTGTGGTTTTGTCTATATATATATATATACACACACACACACACACACACACACACACACACTTTCTAAAGAGACTTTATGAAGAGATGGGTGTGGATGTGGGTTATTTGAGAATGAAATGCTCAACACCCACAACAAGTGCAGGTAGATACTGATGGACCCGAAAAGGGAATCTTCCGTCCTCTCCCTCCGCACCCCGGGGGTTGACCTGGGTCTCGGCGGAGGAGGGAAAATCTCGGGCATCAACATTTTTTCTACGGGTATGCCGATTTACTTTCTACTTGGAATTTGGAATGGTGATAATCCGGAGATTCACCTTCACAAGTGGAAAGGAAATCAATCCTTTTTTCTAACTTTTCAAATTGCATTAATATTAAGAAAAGAGAAAAGTTTGTTTTTTTAGAATGCCGTAGGAGGCGTTTTTGTTTGTTTGCCGTAAAAGGCGATTTTGCCGTGAAAGGCGATTTTACAAAACTCATCAAATGTGAAAGACAAGAATTGTGATTTCTTTTTGTCTCTTTAGGAAATACAAACTACAGTAGAAAAGTAAATAAAAGGGATCTAACTTCTCAGGAGATTGTGGGGACACGTTGAAATCGACGGTCGCAAGTCATGTGTGGGCTTCACCATCGTCCTTCAAATGAGAACATGTGATGCTTTGATTCTTTGGCTTGGCTCCTAACCTCGGTTTTTTAAAGGATAAGGACCAAGAGGAGGTCCTATATCCAATGAAAAACCGAGTAAACGGGCTGAAAAGCTGCGTTTAGGCCATGTTGGAGAAGGAGGTGACCTTGGGGGGGTGGCCCCCCAAGGGACGTTGATTACCTTGTGGTGCTTCCGGGAGCAAAGTAGCAGGACTTCGTCTCTCTCTTGGATTTTCTGTATTTTCAGAGTTTGCACTTGGGATCTATTTTTGTCATTTCTTTCTTCTTGGAATGGACCTCCTTTTATAGGGTTTTGGTAGCCATGAGGTGTTTATTGGCATTGATGGCCATGATGAAAGAATTGATGAGGAGTTACAAATTGATTTTGTAACTCCTTTTTCATGGCTTGTGATTGGCCGATGAAGGTAGTGGGCTTTTAATTGCCTTTATGCTTCATGATGATGGGAGTTTCATGGGTTTAATGCCATGATTACTTGGATTTGTAACTCCCAAATGCTTGAATCTGATTGGGCCGTCCAAAATAATGAGTTAATGACCGCATTAAGTTGTCATAAACGGGTCAATTAACGTCAGTAAGTGGTCGCCCAGACATGTGAAAAGTCGCGGGCCGCGCTGCACCTTTTGAGATTCTTCTTGAGATCATCACAGGTGGATCCATGCATTGTTTGATGTCGGATTGCGATGCAATTTTAGACATTAGTTGATGTTGGTGGGCCGGTGACATCTGTCTTGTCGATTTCACGATCGGTCGGACAGAAAGTGCACTTTCTTGGTCAGCCAGTTGGCGATCTTGAGGCGATCGGTGATGAATTCATGCTTTTGACGGTGGATCCGAGATGTCAACGAAGATCAATGGTTTTCAAGCACCAAACATTGGATTTTCAGAAAATCACAAAGGCCGGAACACCTGAAACGCAAAAACCATCGAAAAACGGACGTTTTGGTGCAAAATCCGGCGACCCGGATTTGCAGGGTCGCCGGCGACCTTAGGGTTTTTTGCCCTTTGGTCGCCGAGCTCTGTTTTCGGCCGATTTTGCATTTTTTTCGTTCCTTTTTTCTTCTGTATTTTTCTTTACATTTTTCCTCAATTATTGACTTCATTTTCTTGGAGAAAACTTGACGAGAACCCGCACGAAATCGGAGCACAGAGTTTCCCATTTTTCGGGAAAGCCGAAGACTTTGTAGCCGATTGTCCGTCAAGAGTCGAAACTAAGTCAAACGATGTCGGAATGACCTGAAAATTGAGGTGAAGCTTCTTGAGTAGTGGATAGGACCAACCATGGGCTTTTATTTGAGTTTTGAAGCCGTTTGGGCTCCCATCGATGCTTCACTTGATTTTGCTACGGGGAAAATGCCGAGCTTTGATATGTGGTCAAACGATGTCCGATTGACTTGAAATTTGACGGGGAGCCTATTGGAGTCATTTTGAGACGTTCCATGGGCTCTGTTTTGGATGTCAAGGTCCCGGGTTGCTCCGCCGCTTAGGCTTGATTTTCTCTCGAAGCATCGAAACCTGGTGAAACGTTGTCGGAATGACTTGAAATTTGACGTGCAGCCCTTTGGAGGCATGTTGAAGCCATTCATGTACTTTGTTTGATGAGTGATGGCTTCGGTGGTTCCCGCCGCCAGGAGGCTTGATTTTGCTGCTCGAGCATTGATGGAGGGTCAAACGTTGTCGGTTTGAATTGAAATTTGGCGTGGAACCCTTTGAAGACATTCTGGAGTCATCCGTAGGCTCTGATCGAAGTTTTGATGTCTTCGATGAGGTCGCCGCCGGGAGCGCTTGTTTAGTTATCGGAGCAGTGAAGTTGGGCCAAACGATGTTGGAATGGCCCGAAACCTCAGGTGTACCCCTCTTTTGGCTGCCTTGAATGATCCTTCAGTTTCTGTCTGATTCTGAAAAAATCTGATGCTTGAAGTAGCCTTGCCTATTTTTAGCAGGATGCAGCTTCACGAGGTTTCTTGATGTTGAGGAGACATAGTGACTTTTTTAGTGTCAATAGATACAATATCCTAATGCACATCAAAGAATACGAAGATTCAATGAACTTATGCATAGCATCCATTAAGTCCTTCGGAGGATTGGCCTTCTTTTATGTGTTCTTCTTTTTGAACAATTGGTTTCTTTGACAATGGTGTAGAGGACTTTTGTGAAAACCAGCTGTATGCAACTTCCCTCATACTTCAACGTAATAATGGATGTTTGTTCTTCCATCATTATATATTAGCCAATCATAAAGCCCAAGCGGCTCAAGTAATGTATGGGTGGTATTAGGATCCCTGTCTCTTATTGATGCCTCACTAACCCAAGGAACTTTAGAGAGTCGAGGATGTCTCTCTCTATTTCTTTTTTTTTTCTTATCATGTGCTTTAGTTATGTTGTGTTGTTTGGTTTGAGGATTGGATCAGATTTCAACAGATTTTTGGACTGTTTTATTTGGCAGTGTTTGCACACTAGGAGTTTATGATATGTATAAGTAATGTATTTGATTGAATTGGCTATCCCAATTAAAAAGCTTTGATGAAATTATCATATAAGAAAGAAAATATCACACTTAGTTAGATCGATCTCTTCTTTGGGAGTTTGGTTATGGCTAAAGCCTTAGTGGAGCTGAAAACTTTCATTTAGGCTTCTTTAGTTAGAGTTTATAATTACTGTTTTGACAGATTAATCAGTGCAGCTATGGATTTTGTTTTAAGGTCTAACGAGCCTTTCATAATTTATTTTGTACATGGGTCTAATAAACCTTTGATGATTTCTTATCCTGTTTACTTGGATCTTGAGAAGTTAAGCTGGTACTATGCAGAGAAGTGCACAAATAAGTGAGACCACACTCTAAATCCTAGTTTCCTAGTAGATGGTCCTAAGCCTAAGGCCCTGTTTGGATCTGGGAACTTGGTTGCCTCTACTCAATTTACTTGTAAATGTATGCTTCATGTAAACTCTATTCACCTATTACCCAAAAAAAAAACTCAACTCACCTGGAATTGATACAGCATAGAAGAAAATAGTTGTCACAATAGTGATGATATAGTTGGTTGGTTGGTCGCAATAGTGGCTTCTCCCTCTAGACTTTTCCTAATTGATTTATTTCTCATCTCATTTTTAGTTATTCACATGACTAACAATTAGGCCACAAGAGATATTTCCTTAAAACTTAAATTTAATCACTTAGACTTTACTCTCTTTTATTTCAGATTGACGGTCCATTAGTTGTGAGAAAACATTATGGACAAGAGTTGGACTCTTGAGCTGAGAGTGATCATTGCATATGAAGAAGGGGTCAAACAATTCCTTGACTTTGCATTTGCTAATGCAATATCAAGGGAAAGGATCAAATGTCCATGTAAGAATTGCAGTAATGTATATTATAGATCTCGGGATGAAGTATATGAACATCTGATATGCGATGTATTTGAAAAGGGTTACGGCCGTGGTGTTTGGGTTTTTCATGGGGAAATTTTTGCATCACCGCATCAAAGGTCTCCTGATACTACCTTGGATGAAGATGTACCGGATGAAGTAGATGATATACACGGAATGTTACGGTCGGCATTTGGAATTCAGGATCATGAGTCTAGTTCACAAGAACCTGAAGAGGAACCTAACGCAGAAGCAGCAAAATTTTACAAATTGGTAGAAGATACCGACCAAGAGTTGTACCCAGGATGCAAGAATTTCACCAAGCTTGCTTTGTGCGATTATACCACATAAAGTGTCTGAATGGATGGAGTGACAAGTCTTTTACCATGTTGCTTGAGATGTTGAAAGAAGCATTTCCTGAAAGCAAAACCTTGCCGAAGTCCTTTTATGAAACCAAAAAGATCATTGGAGAATTGGGACTTGGTTACAATAAGATTGATGCTTGCCCTAATGATTGTATGTTGTATTGGAAAGAAACTGCTAAGGAATCTGCATGTTCTGTATGTGGCACTTCAAGGTGGAAAGCCAATGATGATGGTGCATCACCTTCATGTTCCAAGGAACGAAAAATCCCTGCAAAGATTGTACGTCACTTTCCCTTGAAGCCAAGGCTTCAACGACTTTTCATGTCAGATAAAACAGCTTCCTTAATGAGATGGCATGCAGAGGGGCGCACCAATGACGGGGGTCTTAAGGCATCCTGCTGACTCCAAAGCGTGGCAAAATCTGGACGACCGATACCCATATTTCGTTGCGGAGCCTCGTAATGTTAGACTTGAGTTAGTAAGCGATGGCTTCAATCCATTTGGTACCATGAGCATTGCCCACAGCACATGGCCTGTTGTTTTGATGTCATACAACTTGTCACCATGGATGTGCATGAAGCAACCGTTTTTTATGATGTCGTTGCTTATTCCTGGTCCTCGTGGACCGGGGAATGACATAGATGTATATTTGCAACCTTTGGTAGATGAGTTGAAGGAGTTGTGGGAGGATGGATTACACACTTGGGATGCATCAACCAATCAAAACTTTCAGATGCGTGCAGCATTGTTGTGGACAATTAGTGACTTTCCTGCATATGCAAACTTGTTAGGATGGAGCACAAAAGGTCGCTTTGCTTGTCCTCATTGTAATGAGGACACTTCTCATTACTACTTGTCACATGGGCAAAAGTTATGTTATATGAGTCACCGCCGTTTCTTGAATGTGAATCATAAGTTTCGTCATGATAAAACAAAATTTGATGGAAAGACGGAATTCAGATCCACTCCTCCATCAAGATCTGGGACAGAGCTCTTGCATCAGTGTCGTGACATCAACATCACATTCGGAAAGCATAACTCCAATACGTCCAGTAAGAAGAGAAAACGGGATGGTAATGGAAAGGTTGGTTGGACGAAGAAGAGTATATTCTTCAAATTACCATATTAGGAGCATCTTTTGATACGGCATAACTTGGATGTTATGCATATTGAAAAGAATATACGTGACAATATAGTTGGGACATTATTGAATATTGATGGAAAAACAAAGGACAGCTTAAAGGCGTGTTTAGACGTAAAAAAAATGGGTATAAGAGCCGCGCTTCATCCATATGCACAAGGACATAAAACATATGTGCCTCCTGCATGCTTCTCAATGGCTCAGAAAGAGAAAGATATTTTCTGCAAGGTATCATCTCAGGTGAAGGTTCTAGATAGTTATGCGGCTAATATATCACGTTGTGTGCGCTTGAAAGACCGCAAAATCTTTGGATTGAAGAGTCATGACTGCCATATTTTAATGCAGCAATTACTTCCATTAGCAGTGTGAAGGGCCTTGCCAAAGAATGTCAGTGCAATCTTGATTGAGTTAAGCAATTTCTTTATGGAAATCTGCTTGAAAATCGCTACAGACAAAGTTCTTAATGGATTAGAATCTCGAATCTCAACAACACTATGCCATCTTGAAATGATTTTTCCACCAGCCTTCTTCGATATCATGGTTCATTTGGCAATTCATTTGGCAGGAGAGGCTAAGATCGCAGGACCCGTTCAATACCGATGGATGTACCCCATTGAGAGGTGTGTGTTAATGTCATTGTATTTGTTTTAACATGTCAATGTAGAAACGATAGTGTTTTTGTTCTCACAATACCTTATTTCTAATTATCCATAGGTACTTGCTTACTCTCAAGTCATATGTGCGCAATAAAAGTCGACCTGAGGGTTCAATAGCAGAGGGATACCTTGCAGAAGAATGCTTGACTTTCTGTTCAAGGTATTTGCATGATGTGGAGACAAAGTCAACTCGTGCACCAAGGAATTATGATCACGGTGCAACTGAGACAAATCAAATGTCATTGATTTTCTCAAAGCCAGGTCGTGCACTTGGGAAAGAGACATCGATAAATTTGATGCATGATGCATGGGAGCAGATGCATCAGTATATTCTCTTTAATTGCACTGAAGTGGCCCCATTTGTCGAGTAAGACATTTACTTCATCTTGGTTATTAATTTTTTTAAGCAATCAAATATAATACCTAGTGTTCTAATGGCCATTTTTTTGTACACAGAGAGCACCATAAAAAGATGTACACTAATAATCGTCACAAGCGACAAATTGATAGAGAACGCATGCACAATGATCAATTTCCGAAATGGTTTGAATCTCATGTAAGTAAGAAGATATAATCACTATATGTGTCACATGTATTGTTCATACATGTAATTTTGGTGCGTGACTAACATGAGGTAATCACACAGGTTGATTGCTTGCGACTAGAAGGTGACAAACGGGTTACTACGGACCTTAGATTGCTGGCTAGAGGTCCTAGTAAGGTGGCTAGTAGCTTCTCCAAGTTTGTGATAAATGGGTTTAGGTTCTGCACGAAAGATCTTGACAAGAAAAGTAAGACTCAAAATAGCGGAGTTGTGGTTACTGCAAAGACATCGAGCTTTGCAAGTACTAAGGACATGAATTAACCCTGTCATAGGAGGTATTACCTACTACGGTGTTTTGACTGATATCATACAATTGGATTACTATGAAGAGTGAAAGGTTATCTTATTCAAATGTGATTGGGTCGACGTCACATCCCAAGGCAGGGGTGTCAAGCTAGATGGGTTGGGGTTTACGCTTGTAAATTTGAAGTGATTATTAAGCACCAATGAACCATTTGTGCTCGCCTCTCAAGCCTTGCAGGTGTTCTATGTGGAAGACCCGGTAGAAACTGATTGGCACGTTGCTATTATGAAAAAACCTAAGGATTTTTTTGACATCCATGGGGATTCATTTAATGCAAATGAAGAGGAGACACACTTGGAAAGTCAGCCATATGATGCTCAACAGTTAGAAGACATTTGTATTGATGTTGATAATATTAGTGAAGTAAGGGCAGATGTACCTGGGACAACTATTGACACACCTCCAGGCACCCAAGCGATGATAGAGGACCAGGGAGATGATTCTGAATTTGACGACAATGAGTTTGTAGATTCTGACACCATTTCGGATTTTTGAAATGGGATGTCAACGTAAATAAATAACTCCACTTTTGTAATATGTAATTGAATTCCCAAGCATTGCATCTTTGTTTTCTGTATGTGTGTGTGTTAGCTACAAGTATTTCTTTTGTGTTTTAAAAAATCCTTGAATTTACTAAGTGACTATTATTGAATATAAGCTCATTGGTGCACATGTTAGATATGTCATCTTCATCACAGATAGGGGACCGGCCAGCACGGATGGACACCCAGGCATCTACTTCAGGTAATTACATATATTCGAAAATACTTTCATAGGAATTTTAGGTTTGATAATATTCTCTTCTTTTGCTAATTCTTTCTGTTTTCAACACTCATTGTTGTTATTTTGTTATATGTCGGAATGATTTTATATTATTGTTGTTGTGTTGCTTATTTTCATTTCTTATTATCTTTCTTGAATATTTTTTATAGTTATCTTTGGTTCTCCATTTTTAACCAAAGAATATTTCAATATTAAAATATTCTGCTCTAGTGGAGCTGCAGATCTGACTGGGGAGAGTAGGAGCTGAATAATTCATATTGAAACACTCTGCAAAATGTGGAACAAAAAATACATGTAGCCTTTGGCCCAAATACCAAATATGGATGTAAGGAAACTTCTCTTCCTTTCATTCATAAATGTTCAGATTAATTAATGTCTTGAATAGATGAGTGTTAAAATGCCCCTTTTTTGGATTTTCAGTTTTGTGTTTTTCTCTCTTTGTTTTCATTTGTTTGAATAGATTGGAAATCCACTTCTCAAGCTCGACAATGATACTGCTGCAACTTATGAGTACTTTTGGTCACATGGGATGATATCTGATGAAATTTTTCTCGCCATCATAAATGAATGTGATTTTGGTGACTACTCTGATGAGTGCAATAAAGCATTAGAGGAAGCAAATATTATTGTTGGTGATTATATAAATGATTAGGATGTCATCCTTCACGTGTGCTATCCATCCATTGTGGAGCAAGAGCTGCGACTGCGAAAATCTGTACGTAATTCAATTCAACGCAGATAATTTTGTTCTAATATTATGGGTTAATGTTAATTCAACATTACATTGTCTTTCCCCCCCTGAATGATTATGTTTGGATATTTTTAAATATTAAAAAAAAAATAGAGATTATGTTTGGATATCCTAATTAACCTATGAATTACTAAATATCGTTAAACCTTCTCTAATATCATATATTGGCAAGCCACTAAGATTAGTATCGGGGTTGATGTATGCATGACCTATGAAAGACATTTCTATTTCAACCTTCCAGCAGTTCAACCGGCTCTTCATGCGAACAGAACTCATTTACCGTACAGTTGGTCGATGTGCAGTGGGTAAGTACTCCACTGTAAATATTTTTTGCCTACTTTCTTTTGCAGATTTAATTGTTTCATTATCTCATGCATATCATTTTGATAACTGATGGACAGAATCAAGTAGTAGTTTCCATCACAATTTATAGCTAAGCATTTATCTAGTGTTATGCTTTTTTTTTTTTTCCTTTTTATATATTTACAATTACTGTTACTAGTGGACAGAATCAACTGATGGTCTCTTTTCCTTTCAATTGGCTCAGTCTTGTAAATTACACATCTGCAGACATCAGCACCAACATTCTTCCCTTGCTTAAAACGATAATTCAAAATCACATACCTGTTTGGGTTTTCAGGTGAGGCCCTTAATAAATTATCTTTCTGTTGTTAGTCAGATAGCACCATAATCAATAATGCCATTGTTGTGCAATGGGGATCAAGATTCAGTTGTACCATTGTTGGGCTCTCGAACTCTCATCCGTGAACTGGTCAATGATCTAAAGTTCAAAGTAACTGTATCTTATGGAGCTTGGTTCTGTACACTTCTATTTCTTTTATATTGAGACCTTTGCTAGCCACCACCTATTTTGTTGTGGTATGTGCCTTACAATGGTGGATCCTGCTTAGTTTTACCTGGCTGGGGAATCAGCCAAGTACATTCATTCTGTGGACTACACATGTACATTGAATTTGCCTGTCTGGCATTTGACTCTGATTTGAATTCTTGTCAACACTCTACATATCTCATGTAATTTTAGTATATTCATCAAGAGTGTGTTTTTTTCCCCTAATTGAAGTCAAACAAAATTAATTGCCTTCCAAGTCCTATATATTACAGCGTCAACTGCAAACCAACAAAGGCTACATGTGATATTTTCTCTATAGTTTCGTAGTGTTTAATCTGATTATAGAGTGTTCTACATGCCACCATGTGCATATATGTATTTTTCTATGCTGCTGCTTGTTTCAGTCTTGCTGTTAACAGATAAAAAACCATACTAATTTATCTAGAAAGTTGATATTTGATTTGTTTGTTCACTCCTTCTTTTTCTGTTCAGAGTTCGTTGCCAAGTTTATGAGTATCTACAGGAAGAGGTTCGGCAGTCGTCTGTTGCAGTAGAAACAAATATTTTTTGTATTAAAATAATAATTGTGTATCTATATATTTCCCAAAAGTGGCAGCAGTCCTCTCCTGCCCAATTGTTGCATCTTTATCTAAAAATGCAGTGTTTCTGTAAAGGTTTGAGGCTGACATTTTTCCACAGAATTCTGTACCAACTATTGCAGTTTATAAGGGCTTTGGAGTTGATCCGTTTGGGACAGAGAACTGACTGTTCTGTTATTGTATTTTTGTTTTGTTGTTTTTCTATAAGCAGTTATGTGCAGTAGCTTCTGTTTTATGTATATATATATATATATATATATTTGGGAATTTATGGGAAAACTATGAAGTCTGTTTCCCTTCCCAAACAAGACATTTCCTCACTGCAGGTTGTTACCATTACTGCAACTACTTGTTTCAATACTGGGCATGCTGTGAATTTTGTTTATGACATACTCCACATAATGGACCGTGATGACATTCCAGTTGAAGTAGGACGTGAGGGAGGGATATTGCCAAATGGCACTATTAAAGCAAAGCTGAGTTTATAGAAAAAAAAAAAATCAGTACATGAATTATAATCAATAAAATGGGAGATAAATGCGTCTTTCTTTAGTCCCTACTGAACTGATATATGTTGTTTTTAGCAGCAGTTTGTGAAGTGTGCTGTTACAAGCAAGTTACAGCAGCAATTTATGATGTTTGCTGCTAAAAGTTACAGCAACAGTTTGTGATTTCTGCTGCTACAAGTTACAGCAGCAGTTTGTAATTTCTGCTGCTACAAGTTACAACAGCAGATTGTGATTTCTGCTGCTATAAGTTTGCTAACTTGTAGCAGCAGTTTGTGATGTCCGCTACTACAAGTTACAATAATTAGTGACGGTTTACAACTGCTGCTATTGATAACTTTTTTTGCAGCAGCTCCTTTTCCGTCGCAAATACATTCAGCAACAGGGGTATCAACGACAAAAGTGGCAGCGGACATTTTTCCGCTGCAAAAGGTATTAGCGGCAGTTTTCATACATATAGCGGCGGTTTTTATCCACCACTATATGTAATTTTTTTTGTAGTGTACACTCTCTCAAAAGTTTGATTTCATGCTTAATTTCTTGCTTTATCTCTTCAAGTGACTTTCATCTTCTGTACTTTTGATTTGCACACGTCCGATACTTCGGCCCGGTGCATATTCAGTCGTGACCTCATCCATCCGAATCAGCAACCCGCAACCTCTTTCTCCCTACACATAGATTCATAGCAAATGCACAATTAATATTCAGTTGCGACCTCATCCATCCAAATCAGCAACCCACAACCTCTTTCTCCCTACACATAGATTCATAGCAATTGCAAAATTAATATTTGAGTGAAAATAAATATTAATTTAAGGAGTTGGAATCAATAGACACTTACTTGTAAATCTGGACATTTCCAAAATCTTTGTCCCGGATTATGGGCTTACGAGATGTCTTTAAAATCATATACCCATACCCACATGGGCACTTTGGAGCCCATTCTAAGTTTTGTATTGGAGACGATGCTGACAACATTTTGTTGTGGTTTGTAGTTTTGCACTAATCGATTTTGAACTGCAACGTTAAAACCTGTCTCTAGATGAGTTTAGGGCCATCAATGAGCTAGACCAGAATTCCTTTAAGCCAAGATTTTGAACTTGCCTGACTGCACATATAAAAAATAATCAGTTCTACACCCAGGCCCAGCTCATTAATAACCCCCTCTACCTTGAATAGATAATTCAATAGCTATGTTTTTGCGATTTCAAGTGTTCAACTAGTGATCAATCTAAAGATCTATCCAACCAACTCGACCAAAGTGAGATTGGGTGCAGCACCAATGCACCAAGGCAATCAGTTTAGACAGCGGAGGAAAACAATTTCTACACCAAATGCATATTCAGGGACTTGTAGTTCTATGCTGCTACCAAGCACCTCCACAACAAAATATGCAGTCCTGAATTTGATGGGCATCCAAATCACTAAATCTTCAATCACTTTTTACCGTGCATCAGATAATACTAAAAGTGGGGGAATGTGAGCTTTCAGCATAGGAAAAGTGAAGAACACAACATTTCAGTTAACTTGAAACTTTTGGTGTGCTTCACTTTTCCAAAATAAGAGCAAATAAGAAGGCCAAATTGCTCCGTAAAACCTGTTGTTCAGAAAACAACATCAAGAAAAGACAAAAAAACCCCCAAATAAATTACTCTGTTTATATTCTGTGGAAGAGATGCTGGACCGTTGTAGACGAGACAGAGAGAGAAGCTCGAGACAACACCCAGCAGATGTCGCTGCAGCGAGAGAGCCGTCGTCACGTAGATCTGCACAAGAGAGGGGGAGAGAGCGAAGAGATGAGGAGAGATCGTAGCAGAAAGGGGGAGAGAGCGAGAGAGAGAGGTCGCGTAGTAGAGCTGGAGAGAGAGAGCAGCAGCAGTGAGAGAGAGATCACACCAGAGAGGTCACGCAGAGATTTGACTCGGCGGCGATAGAGAGATCTTCGACGAGAGGGAGAGAGATCGCATGCATGATGGGAGAGAGTGATCGTAGCGAGAGAGAGAGAGAGAGCACTAGAGATTTGACGCAACAGCGAGAAAGAGATCTTCTACGAGAGGGAGATCGCAAGCGAGAGGGAGAGAGAGATGGCATGCAAGATGGGAGAGAGAGATCGCAGCGAGATGGGAGAGATGGCAAAGAGAGAGAGAGAGAGAGCAGGAGCGTTTAGGTTTGCTGAAGATAAAAGGGGGAAATGAGAAAGCGCGGGCCAACGAAATTTGAGATGCTGAATGTATTTTGTGTTCCGCTCACATGAGCTAGTCGCACACACCCCGCTAATACAATCCTCAACTGCAGCTGAGGAGAGCCACTCCCATATATATATATATATATATGAAAATGTTCCCATAAATTATTATCGAACTACTTTAATGAGTATGGTTATATTAATGATCTACTCCCTTATATTACGGATAAATGGTGAATTTGATTATTTTATTGCAGGCACTGTACGAATTAACGATGCCTTTTCTAATCTTCAGTGACGATCACTACTTTGAATAGTAACTTTGACTAGTGAAACCTTGTGAAACTGGAGGGATAAGGTTGGACAGGGATTGAATACATTAATGATTATTGAACTAATTTCCAGGTGGGAGATTTCATCTAACATATGAAAAAAACGACTTCTTTCTAGAAGGTCTGAACCATTGAACCTCTCTTATGAGAGTCTTATTGAATCCATTATAACCATCAATTGAGAATATCGAACTTAATCAATGCTATGACGCGGTTATGAACTAAATGTTAGAAAATTTTAAGAACATAAGAGACTTCGTAAGATATTTTTTCTTATCATTTGATCTTACCCTTTTATATTGAAAATTATTGATCTACATTTATATTTCGAATTATGAATGTAGGAATATTGCTCACCAGTTTTTTGACAAGTCGTTCACCCCACTTCAGGTACGGGTCACTTGGGGGAACTTGGCAACAATGGGGATCAACCCTTGGATTTCAATTTGCGTGGCTGATGATAGAGAGTCACGATTGTATTGAAATTGAGATTTAGAATTTTAGTGATGGATTACTCCTTACAATAATGATGAACTTGGTTTCTTTATGAGTTAGGAATTGTTTGTTATTAGACTTGTTATCACTTCTCATCTGTTTTAATTGATCTTTTAAATAAATTAGAGGCATTGCTCAATTCTTTGTAATAATTTGATTTATGTGGTGATCTTGACTTACATAAAGTAATGTTTCGGAATTTGATGAGCTCCAAGTTTCGGGGCGTTACTGAAACCATCTACAAAAAATTATGGATTGCTCCTTTATAATAGCTCCCTCCAGCTGGAAGGATCTCCGGAAGGGGAGCAGACCCCATAAAAAAAGCCATAGTTGGCCGACTAGGC
Source organism: Umbellularia californica (assembly GCA_028538565.1). Taxonomy (NCBI): domain Eukaryota; kingdom Viridiplantae; phylum Streptophyta; class Magnoliopsida; order Laurales; family Lauraceae; genus Umbellularia; species Umbellularia californica. The sequence continues at coordinate 47,120,332 of JAPQWN010000004.1, forward strand.
AGTAAACAAGGAGACTAGGCCCACATCTCAGGCAAGGAAGAAGAGAACTCAAAAGACTTATGATAAGTCCTTTAAAATGCATAATTTCCACATCATTTTAGATTAATTAAGGACCTAATCATCAAATCATGGACCATTTTAGTAAAAAAATCATGATTTTATGTTTGTGGGCATCAAAGTTTGAATTCGAGTCAAAATTCATTGAAAAATTGCATTTTCACATAAAATAACGAATTTCTCTATTTTTGGCATTGGAAGTCATAAATTTCTCATAACTTTTTATTCACACATAAAATGATGTACTTTCTTTGCACTATTAATTTAATTGAAGATTTGATAAAATAGTGACATTTTATGTATCTATTTAGTTTGAATTGGGCCCGCATCTTGTGTAATTCCTTCCCTATATGAATAGATTATTCTTTGACATTTGTTTTTATTTTTGTAGGGAATTTCAGAAATTGGGGCTCGTGGAAGAGAATTGATGAAGCAAATGCACCATGGGACTCATCTACGTTTGGCATAAATTCCAAGGTAGGGGCAGCCATGGCAGGGTCCGCTCTCATATGCAAAACTCAGATTTAATCTCTTGAAGATAAGTTCTAGATTTGTGGGCCATGTGATGAGGTGTCCAAGACCTTTCATTCAAGAATCACACACCAAAGTGGGGCCTACTTCTATTCCATGTTTGAAATTAATTTCAGATTTGAGAGGATCTCTTCAACAGAGAAAATGGGCCCATCTAAGGATATTTTTCCAGCCATGAAGAGTTCAAAAAAAAACTTGGAAGATCTCGATTAGCAATCCAAGTTGGAAACAAATTAAAAGAATCCAAGATTTTAGCACCAAGTTGTTAAAGTTAACTCAAGAAGATAAGCCTCAAGATTTGAATTTTCCAACCCAAGATTCTTCCAAAAAGCTTCATGCGTCCAACAATTTTCCAAAAAAAGCTTCACACATCCAACACTTCCAAAAAGCTATCACACGTCTAAAAAAAAAAAAAAAGGAGCTGTCCATATGGTTTCAAAATTTGAATTAAATCTAAAGTGGGCCCAAGAGAGGAAATTGCATGAGATATAAAGAATCCTACCTTTAGTAGAATGGTGTGCCAAGAAATCCAAGAAGATAACAAGATGGAAAATCCCTTGAAACTCTCTGAAAACCCTCCTAATCCCAATCCAAATCAAACCCCACATAACTTATCCTATCCAAACCAAAAACCTTGCAACCCAAGATATCAAACAAATATAAAAAGACCACAAAATGGGTTGCACCTAAATTCCATCATCTCCCATTCACCTTGGACGACCAGCAACATATTCCCTTCTTTTTCCATTAATTTTTCTCCATCTCTCATCCTTCCATCAATATTTCATCCAACGCCTTCCCTAAGGCACACCACCACTTGGATTTCTACGCCGTAGCGCCACCGTCGTTGCTACTGTCGCTCCACCATTGGAGCAGCTATTCATCATCTTCCTTTGCTTGGACCAGCAAATTGATTGAAGCACAAAATAAGGGGGCTTTTCCAGCCCAACCACAGCCCAATCCAAAAGGCCAATACGAGGTTCAACAAGGTGGTCCATCAAATTCCAAGGAGCAGGTTCAAGCTGTCACTACTCTACGTAGTGGTAAAGAGATTGAAAAGCCTGATCTAGAAAAAGATAAACAACTTGTATCCTCAGATCAGGAAGGGAAAGAAAATGAAGCTCCTCCTATCAAGGAGAAAAGCCTAGTTCCTCCGGGATTCAAGCCTTTACCGCCTTTTCCCAACCGATTAGCTCCTTCCAAGCCATTTAATACAGAACCAGGAAATCTTGGATGTGCTTAAAGAGGTCAAAATTAATATCCCATTGTTAGATGCAATCAAACAAGTCCCATCTTACGCAAAGTTTCTTAAGGAATTGTGCATGTTGAAGCGTAAGATACATGTACAAAAGAAAGCATTTCTCACTGAGCAAGCTAGTGCAATTCTAAAGAACGACACTTCCCCTAAGTTCAAAGACCCAGGATGCCCCACAATTTCGTGCATTATTGGAAATTATCAAATTGAACAAGCGCTGCTTGATCTTGGGGCAAGTGTCAACTTACTACCTTACTCGGTCTATGTAAAATTGGGGCTGGGTGAACTCAAACCCACCCAGGTTACTCTGCAGCTCGCAGATCGATCAATCAAAAGACCAAGAGGGATAGTAGAGGATGTGCTCGTGCAGGTTGACAAGTTCTACTTCCCAGTAGACTTTATTGTGCTAGACACTCATCCTGTGGCAGATCCTTATGCTCAGATTCCGGTAATTTTGGGGAGACCATTTTTAGCCACATCCAATGCACTGATCAATTGCCGGAATGAAATGACTCTATCTTTTGGTAACATGACATTAAAGTTAAATGTTTTTGACCTTTGTAAACAACCACGGGATGATAACATTGATCTTGAAGAAGTAGATTTGATCGGTGTTCTTACAGCAAAAAATTTTGAAAAATCGATCTCCGATTCCATTAAGTCAGTTGAGGACCTGACCCTTTGTGAAGAAACACTTGATAGCATTGTTGAAATGGTCAACACTGTAGGCAAACCCTCTTTTGAAGAGCTAGTACCAACTGGTACTCCCTCTTTGCCATCTCAGGTGATGCTGCCCAAACCTGAATTGAAACCCTTGCCCTCTCACCTGAAATATGCATACCTTAGAGAAAATGAAACATTTCCTGTAGTAATTTCTGCACACCTTGACAAGGATCAAGAAGTCCAACTCTTAGAAGTGCTCAAACTGCACAAAGGTGCAATTGCTTGGACCGTGGCTGACATTAAGGGAATTAATCCCCTCATGTGTACACATCATATCTATTTGGAAGAGAATGCAAAACCCTCCCATCAAATACAACGCCGGTTAAACCCAACCATGCAGGAAGTGGTCAGGGATGAAGTTTGAAAACTTCTAGATGTGGGTGTTATCTATCCAATTTCGGATAGCCAATGGGACAGCCCCCCCCCCCCCCCAGTTGTAACTAAAAAGGCCGGCGTCACTGTAGTCTGTAATGCTAATGATGAGCTCGTCCCAACCCGCGTACCCACAGGTTGCCGAGTTTGTATCGACTACAGAAAATTAAATGCTGTCACACGAAAGGATCATTTCCCTCTACCCTTCTTAGACCAAATTTTAGAACGGGTAGCTGGCCACGAGTATTATTGTTTCTTAGATGGATATTCTGGATACAATCAGATAGAGATCGCCCCGGAAGACCAAGAGAAAACAACTTTCACATGCCCCTTTGGCACCTTGCTTACCGATGGATGCCCTTTGGGCTGTGTAATGCTCATGCAACCTTTCAAAGGTGCATGCTGAGTATTTTTGGTGATATGGTGGAACGTTTTCTCGAAGTCTTCATGGACGATTTTTCAGTTTTAGGAAATTCATTCCAAGATTGTTTGAGCAACTTAACTAAGGTCCTCTCTAGGTGTGAAGAAAAGAACTTAGTACTGAATTGGGAAAAATGTCATTTTATGGTACGACAAGGGATTGTCTTTGGCCACATTGTATTGTCCAGAGGATTGGAAGTGGACAAAGGCAAAATAGATTTAATTTCCAATTTGCCCGCCCCAAAAACCGTAAGAGATGTATGATCTATCTTAGGGCATGCCGAATTCTACAGAAGATTCATAAAAGATTTCAGTGTCATTTCTAGACCATTATGCAACCTTCTGCTAAAGGAAGCAGAATTCGAGTGGATGGAGGCATGTCAAGCGGCTTTTATCAAGCTTAAGGACACATTGACAACTACTCTAATTATGCAACCTCCAGATTGGAGATGCCCTTTGAAATCATGTGCAATGCTAGCGATTATGCAGTTGGGGCAGTTCTTAGGCAACGTAGGGACAAAAACCATATGTGATTTACTATGCTATCAGGACTTTAAACAGTGCACAGATCAATTATTCTACAACAGAGAAAGAATTATTGGTAGTAGTCTATGCACTAGATAAATTCTGTTCCTACTTAATTGGATCCAAAATTGTGATTTTTACTGACCATTTTGCCCTGAAGTACCTTCTTTCTAGGAAAGATGCCAAGCCCAGATTGATCAGATGGATCCTTCTACTCCAAGAGTTCGATATCGAAATCAAGGATAAGAAAGGAGTAGAAAATGTGGTGGCCAATCATCTTTCTAGGCTTGTCCTTTCCAACACTTTAGAACCCTTGCCAATCCAGGACACTTTTCCTGATGAGCAATTATTTGCCACATTTTCCCATATTCCATGGTATGCTGACATTGCTAATTATCTAGCTTCGGGTGAACTTCCAAAAGAATGGACGCAGCAAGATAAAAACAAGTTCTTCACTGAGGTGAAACAATTTTTCTGGGATGAACCATACCTTTTTAAATACTGCCCAGACCAAATCATTAGGAGATGCATTCCTGACCATGAAATAAACAGTGTAATATCATTTTGTCACTCTCATGCTTGTGGTGGCCATTTTTCTACTAAGAAGACCGCTCACAAAATTTTACAATCTAGATTTTACTAGCCTATGTTATTTAAAGATGCACATGATTTTTGTAAGGCATGTGAGCAATGCCAAAAATTGGGTTCAATTTCCAAAAGGAATATGATGCCTTTAAACCGAATTTTGGTCATCGAGTTATTTGATGTCTGGAGCATGGACTTTATGGGACCTTTTCCCCCGAGCTTTGGTTTTCATTATATCCTCGTCGCAGTCGATTATGTATCCAAATGGATTGAAGCAGTCCCATGTAGGAATAATGATGTTAAAACAATCAAAAAGTTTATCTTGGACAATATCTTTTCCCATTTTGGAACTCCGCTTGCCATCATTAGTGATGGGGGCACTCACTTTTGTAACCGCATCATTGAGAGTTTGTTTAAAAATTACGGTGTTACACATAAAGTGGCTACCCCCTATCACCCTCAAACAAGTGGGCAGGTAGAGGTCTCAAATAGGGAAATCAAAAGAATTTTGTAGACCACTGTAAGATCAAATTGTAAGGATTGGTCAATGCGGCTAAATAATGCTTTGTGGGCTTATAAAACTGCGTATAAGACCCCAATTGGGATGTCCCATACCAGCTTATATATGGGAAAGCTGGCCACCTTCCGATGGAGTTAGAACATAAAGCTTATTGGGCCATAAAACAACTGAACTTTGACTTAGACAAGGCTAGGGAGAAAATAGCCCTTGATTTAAATGAATTAGAAGAATTGAGAAACGAAGCTTATGTGAACTCAATAATTTACAAAGACAAGACTAAGGCATTTCATGATAAACGGATATTAAGAAAGTCATTCCATCTGTCTCAAAAAGTCCTTTTGTGCAATTCTCAAATTCATCTTTTCCCTGGAAATTTAAGATCTCATCGGATAGGCCCCTACATTGTTCAAGAAGTATTTCCATATGTGGCAGTGACCCTTATTGATCTATCGAATGGTACCTCTTTTAAAGTTAATGGACAACGCTTAAAACTATTCTTGGAGATTGTTCCTCCAGAGGAAAATGAAATTCCTCTGATCGATCCTGTCTATCAGAATTGATGGGCACTGGATCTGACAGTGGCCCACACCTTTGTACACTATGCATATATATAGATATATTTTTTCCTGTTCTTTCTTTTTGTGTTCTTTGTCTCACATTGGACAGGTTTCTACGCGAAAGCTTCATTATTCCAGGTGCTTTCTACCACTTTCCTCCTTTTACATTTTCACCTCATGTTACATTCCATTTCGCATTTCATGTATGCATCAAGGACGCTGTCTGGTTTAGGTTGGGGGGTGGGAACAAGCACACTTGTCCAATTTTAGACAAAAAAAAAATTTTCGTTTTTGTGTAAGTTTACACAAAAAAAAAAAAACAACAAAAAAAAAAAACAAAAAAAAGGGTTTTTTCAAAAGAACTTGACGATTTGAAGATGTCTAGAAATCTGAAATTTCAGAATTTTTAGAAGGAAGTAAAATGAAGGTTCACAATGTTTTGAAAGATAAAAAGAATACCGAACTTTCACGTGTACATCATTTCAAAAGTCTTGGATAAAAAGATTTAAGTGTCATTGTCAGAGTTTTTTCAAGACAAAAAAAAAAGAGATGACTTTCTGAAATTTGATCAGTGAATTAATTCGAACGAATTGAAAAGTGTTGAACGGCTGCCTATTGTTGGGCACCGTTTAAAAAAAAATAAAAAAAGGTGACAAGGAATGCACAAATAGGTATTTATAAAAAAAAAAAGTGTTGAAAAGAATAAAAAGTTTTGTGACTAGTTTGGGTTTGTAGCCTTTTTAACCTGAGCTAGTAAGCCCGTAGGGGTATTTATATACCTAGTGCCCTAAAGACATCTGTTTTGGGAGTCATTGGCCTAACACTCGTTACATGGGTTAATTAGAAAGTTTAAGGGACCTAGGCATTGCACAGTCACATGTTAGTTTTAAAAGAGAGAGAGAGAGAAGAAAAAAAAAAGATGTATCTTGCAGCCTTTGAAAAAACAGTAGTGCGAAAGGCGTCATAGTAGCCTTGAGAGGAGATTTGTATTTACCCCGAATCTAGGAAAGTAGGAAATTCTGAGAGAGAATTCTATTTTCATGGCATTTTTTTAGAACATTTAAAAAAATTTCATTTGATGTATACACTTGCACAAGGCACCCAAAGTTTTGGTATAATTTTTGAAAAGATTTGAAAAGAAAAAAACGTGAACCGAATTTTGAAAAGTCTGAAATCTTGATTATTCTAGGATTCAAGGCATCCGATTTGACTTAATCGTCTTTTGAAAAAAAAAACCTTCCGTTGACTTCCTTTTAATTTTAGGTAAATGAATTTTGTGGGCATATTCTACTGCAAACCCTCACGAGGCACAACTCGTCCACTAGGGGTAACCTAGGGGTTTAAGGGCTTGCTGCATACGCTAAATGCAGCCGATAGTACCAGTGAAAGTGGTGTTTTCCTTTTTCTCTTTGCAGTTAGTTTAGATATGATTAGGCTAGAAGACCAACCCTAGTTCGCATATTTTCCTCGGGACTAGCAAAATGTTGGTTGGGGGTGTGATAAGTCCTTAAAAATGCATAATTTCCACATCATTTTAGATTAATTAAAGACGTAATCATCAAATCAGGGACCATTTTAGTAAAAAAATCATGATTTTATGTTTGTGGGCATCAAAGTCTAAATTCGAGTCAGAATTCATTGAAAAATTGCATTTTCACATAAAATTATGAATTTCTCTATTTTTAGCATTGGAAGTCATAAATTTCTCATAACTTTTGATTCACATATAAAATTATGTACTTTCTTTGCACCATTGATTTAATTGAGGATTTGATAAAATGGTGACATTTTATGCATCTATTTAGTGTGAATTGGGCCCGCATCTTGCATAATTCCTTCCCTATATGAATAGATTATTCTTTGATATTTGTTTTTATTTTTGTAGGGAATTTCAGAAATTGGGGCCCGCCGAAGAGAATTGATGAAGCAAATGCACCATGGGACCCATCTACGTTTGGCATAAATTCCAAGGTAGGGGCAGGGGCGGCCATGGCAGGGTCCGCTCTCATATGCAAAACTTCAGTTTTAATCTCTTGAAGATAAGTTCTAGATTTGTGGGCCATGTGATGAGGTGTCCAAGACCTTCCATTCAAGAATCACACACCAAAGTGGGGCCTCCTTCTATTCCATGTTTGAAATTAATTTCAGATTTGAGGGGATCTCTTCAAGAGAGAAAATGGGCCCATCTAAGGATATTTTTCCAGCCATGAAGAGTTCAAAAAAAACTTGGAAGATCTCGATTAGCAATCCAAGTTGGAAACAAATTCAAAGAATCCAAGATTTTAGCACCAAGTTGTTAAAGTTAACTCCAAGAAGATAAACCTCAAGATTTGAATTTTACAACCCAAGATTCTTCCAAAAAGCTTCACGCGTCCAACACTTTTCCAAAAAAAGCTTCACACGTCCAACACTTCCAAAAAGCTATCACATGTCCAAAAAAAAAGGAGCTGCCTATATGGTTTCAAGATTTGAATTAAATCTAAAGTGAGCCCAAGAGAGGAAGTTGCATGAGATATAAAGAATCCTACCTTTAGTAGAATGGTGTGCCAAGAAATCCAAGAAGATAACAAGATGGAAAATCCCTTGAAACTCTCTGAAAACCCTCCTAATCCCAATCCAAATCAAACCCCACATAACTTATCCTATCCAAACCAAAAACCTTGCAACCCAAGATATCAAACAAATATAAAAAGACCACAAAATGGGTTGCACCTAAATTCCATCATCTCCCATTCACCTTGGACGACCAGCAACATATTCCCTTCTTTTTCCATTAATTTTTCTCCATCTCTCATCCTTTCATCAATATTTCATCCAAAGGCCTTCCCTAAGGCACACCACCACTTGGATTTCTACGCTGTCGCGCCACCATCGTTGCTACCGTCGCTCCACCATTGGACCAGCCATTCATCATCTTCCCTTGCTTGGATTTCAGATCGCAAAACGAGAGCCGGTTGGATCGCCGTTTGAGACCGCTAGTCCTTCTCCTCCGTTTAGTGTTTCATGTATCTAGGGTAAGGTTGGATGCACTTTATTTTAATTCAAATAATTTTGTAATGGTTATTTGCTTGTAATGGGTCTTTCATTCATAAATCAAGTTTATGGGGTCTTGGTCTTCACCAATGGGTCAACATCAAATTTTTGTGCGTAGTGAGACAGTGCGCACTTGGTGCGGTGGTCTTGATTTTTCTTGATGGCGTTTAGCAAAGTAACCGTTGCAAAGTTTTAGAATTAAAATCCTTTTTTTATTATCTTATTTTATTTTATTTTTATTCATCTTCATAATTATTGCAATTGGTTGGACTGACAAATCTTATGGTGAAAGCAGTAGTTAGATTAGGTTTCTAGATTATGATTTTCTTTTTCTTTGGTTGTAATTAATTTTTCAGATTTGTAATTAATTTTTAATTAAAGTAGGACATTTGATTTGTATAGTTTTTTTTAGGCTAGAACTAGTTTTCAATAGGACAGGTTTTGCACGATTAATTACTCCATGTGGATCGACCTCGAACTTCACCGAATTATTACTACATCGTGGCCTTACACTTGATTTAGGGTTTGAGTACCCTTAGTATCACCACGTTGAGCTGTATCTCTGAGGGTGGCCATGTACTTTTCATTTTTTGTGAAAAGTGGCAGGATGACTTCGGTACCATGGAGGTGAAGAACCAACTGTAAAGGAGGGATCATGTAATCGGGCATATCTCTAGTAGTTCTGATCAGAACTTCTTCGGGGCTACCATCAACTTAAAAAAAAAAAAAACCCCTTAGTTAATGGGTTAAGATGGCTTAGAACAGTAGCAATATTTGACCAGAGGCAAGCATCACTGTCAAATTTGTTACAGACATTTGTTAGCAAATCTGCTAGCTTGAAAACGCTCCTTCCAAAGAGATAAGGCCGGGTCCTTGAGAGCCTGATGGACAGATTTTCTTTCAGCTATAATGAATAGAGAATCACAATATGTTTTTGTAGCTTTGTTAATCAGCGCATAGGTTCCATTATAAGACCATCATCCTCGATGGCTGTGCCCACCCAAGATAACATATTTGATTTGATTATGAGGTTTCCAATTGAGTGGCCATTCTTGGTGGAAAGGATAAAATTCCAGACACTTTCTACACTTCCTTCACTTCTAATGGAAATGTGATTAGAATTGATGGATTGCAGCAGCGGGTTCCAATAGGCTGCAATCTCATTTTGGGTGTGGAGATTGAGTAACATGGCTCTTGCTCCAACTTGTACAAGAACAGTCTTGAATTGAATGTGTCTTCCCAAGGTCTTTTGCAGTTGGTGAAGATTCTTTGGTTCCTTTCACGCCATATGCTCCAAAACACACTCACTCTAGCTCATGCACTCATGAAGATTCTTTGGTTCCTTTCACCTTTTTTTTTTTTCTGCACACAGGAGATTCAAATCACACTTTAACTCATGCACTCATGTTACTAGCAGCACTGGCGAGTTTGGAAATAGAACATGAGATTATGGGTCTAAATATACCATTTTTTTTTTTGTTTTAGCTAATTAGCAAATTATATTAAAGAAGCAAGGCTTGCGTTTGGCATCGTGCCACTTGGATGGTCTAACGTTCCCACAAGATGAGACCACAAAAAACATGTTTGGATAAGTGTAAATCACCATTCTAAATTTTGATCTAAAAGGTATCCCCAAAACTCTAATTCGCAGGTATAAGAAAGTAAGAATGAATTTTTTTTTTAAGAAACAACTTGCTGGCATAATTGTTTCCTACTCGTCTCCTGCCTTTTAAAGTAATGTATTTGAAGAGAATTTCAAATTCTCTCACTCATTCTAAAGGTGGGTTCTGTGTTCACAGTCACAAAAGGTGGCCCCCACTCTGAAATTCCTGAAGAGAGTCACATGATCACAATTACAAAGGTGAGCCTACATCTCCTATGAAAGTGGGTCTCGTGTTGTAATTTCTAAAGGTGAGTACCATGTTGCAATTTCTGAAATGCGTCCCATGTATAAAAATAATGGAGTATCGTGAACCTCGATTCCTTTAATTTGGTTCCTTAGAATAAAACTGCTATAATGTTATCAAACAAGCTATGCATAGCATATTTTTAGCAAAATAATTAAACATAATATTGTGAAACAAGTTTTGCACAGTACAATCTCAACACAGCCGGATCTGAACATAAAACCAGAAACAACACGGGAAAAAATGCCACCCTAAAGAAAAGAAAAATAACAATAAGGCCATAATAGACGGAACTCAAGCAGCCGTGGGGTACGCACATACTGTAGTAGGCAAGGGCGGACCTAGGAAACCTGGGAGACCACTATGTGAAAAAACTTTGGGGGTCATATGTAAAAAATGCATGGAATTTTCAAAATACATAGAGGACTTTCTGAAATTTGGAGGGGAATAAACAAAATGTACAAAAACTTCAAAATGTTAAGGGGTACTTCAGAAATTTGGGCCGCCAGTGGTCGTAGGACTTCTTGGCAAGGTTGTGGATGTGAAGCCGTGGTTTGGGTTTGGGGCTGGGGTTGATTAATGGAGAGAAACTACTCAATGAGATTTTCTAATGAAGCCAAGTCATAAAAGAGAATTGCTCGTATTGCAAACTAGATAACTATGCTTCTCAAGCAAGTTGAGGAAAGACATTCCCACATCACCAGAATGTGCTACCAAGGGCATGTTCTTTTACCAGAATTTCTTACAAGTGTTTAGTATGTTTGGGAATTCATGGACATAATGCAATGGCTTGTCCCTCGACATTTACAAATTCCACATTTCTTTATCAAACTTCCAAAATTTCAACCACCTAAAAAGTCTTAAATGTCCTTTAGAATTCCTTAAATTCAAACATTCTTATTTTTTATTGTTGGAATTTATAGCCGCTCAGGTATAAAGGAGGATTCAAGAATTCCACGTTGGACAATTTATAATTTCCTCAACAAGATTTTTTTTTTTTTTTTTGGATTCTAGTAAAGAAACTGGCCCTAAAATGTCTGAATAGGAACCCTCGCTAAAACCTTTCTCGTGTAACGTGTTGTTGACTTGTGAGGCAGATGTTTGGCAAAAGGTACGAGGGCAATGTGGTTATGTAGACATCTGCCGTAACCAGTAAACATGTCGACCTCCATGATCTCGTATTGGAATGGATCTCTTCTTTTCGATTCAAATGGAGGAAGGCATTAAGCTAAATCCATTCAAATGAACTGCCTAGAAAAGCTGTCTTGAACGGTGAAGAACCAGACCATATTTATTATTCACTAGATCAAAGAGTCTCCATTAGACCCTGTTTGTCTCATGTAATTGAATTCAAACTACTTTAAAGATATTGCATTTCTGTAAGTGGTTAAACATAAAGAATCAAGTAAATATAGAAAGAAAAAAAAGACATCACATACTCTCTCCTATAATGAAAATTGAATCACGGGGAAGGTAGAAAATGAATACTCAACCATTGCACTAGTAATTCAAGTCCTAGAAAAGTCAAGCTCCCCTGCCTACATCTCTACCTTACATCATTCACTCCAACGGTTAAGTCAAATCCCTCTTAAAGGAGAATAAAACAATAAGATGGGGACCAATTTAGGTTTCCCAACCCATGCCCAGACCTTTCGATTCCCTCCCCCTGATCAGGCAACAGTTAAGCCCCACATACAAGTGCATTCATGTCAAATGTCCAGCGGATGCCTGTATATCTAATAGCCAAATAATTTTACTCTATTGTTAAAGAAAGTCAAGAAACTGAGAAGTGACACCCACAGTTGATCAAAGGACTAATGTGTTTTGTGCAAGGGAGGATGCTGAATGCAGAACGCTATCTAAAAAAAAATATCCTACTTATAATATGCGCCTTTGGTACAAAAAGTGAAGGATGCTAAACCATATTGTGTACAAAGATCAGCGCCTTTTTTTTAAACACATGCACCATTCAACAATGATAAAATATATTGCAATATAGATACAAAATTGAGTAGGGTTCTGCATTTTTGCCATTTCAGCATCCATGCAGAGAACCAGCTCCCAAGCATTGATGGCAGCCCATGAAATGTCTCGTCTGCAAAAGGGTGGCACATGTTCAAGATCCAGTTACCTCGGCTGGAGAGGGATCCACCTGATCTACATTAGTTTCAGTACTCTCATACTCAGAGAGGAGGTCCATGAACTCGTTTAACAACCGTTGAACTTTTCTGTTCGATGCCATGGCAGGGAGGATATCTTCCCTGAGGAGTTTGCGCTTTTTCATTCCCTGAAGGGTTTTAAGAAAAATGAGATTATATAAGCAAACTGTAACAAAGAAAGACTCAATGATTCGCAACACTTAATTACAGTTCTCTCTCTCTCTCTCTCTCATGAAGGTTGTTTAGGAGAAAGAAAAAGTTAGTGTTTGCATGTTAGAAGTACCCTACTGCAATCAGACTCGACGTATTGGCAGAATGGCTGCTTCGGATATATTTGGCAGGAATTGATCATTTATCCATTCTATTTGGTGTCATGGTGGTGGCATGAAATAGGATAATCTCCAACTATTTCCACTACTCAATATTGGCAATGGGTGCCGAAACTGCTGATAATGGCATGGGCAACATTTTGTCAGAATTGATGCCTATGTATTTCAGAGCATTTTGGGGATACAGGGAATGAGACATTGTTTATCTGACATTTCAATTCCTCCTGAAATCCATATTGACAGCCAATCCTCAATCTGCTTGGACTGAGATGGGACTGGGAAGTGTTGGAATGGGTTGACATAGGACAACAGGGAAAATATTGAAATGGCTTGAAGGAGGGCACCAACCAAACGTGCCTTGTAGGTATGTTTTAAATCTTTCAAAACTTGGATGCTAAGTAGTCGTATCTTTAATAGAGAATCCGGAACATTCAGAGAAAGCACCTCAGCAATTTTAAGGAATGTAGGTGGCATTTAGATACACAAGAGAACCTCACCAGCACAAAAGGATCCCATGCAGGGCTCTTGTGATCCGAGAATGCAGACTCAGCCATGCCGGTGGGAGGACCAAGAAAACCTTCACAAACTTCTCTAAGACGGGATTCATCTGCTTCTCTGCAAAAATATTAACAGAACGAATCATTGATTTGGTATTTATGAGGGCCATTTGCTGCCAACAGTTGATTCCTGAATTATATGTATTATATGCATCTGAAAGCTACCCAAAAACATATATAAAAACACAACAAATTCGCACACAAACATGATAATAACACTTCATAAATCAGAAAAATAATGTCTTAGTTTCACTCTCAGATACATCAACACCACTAATACAAAAAATATGAATTAATAAATTAAATAAATATAAAAAATTGTTGTATGATTGTATCATATATGTATATGAGAAGATGCAGAATATTACTGATGACTGGTCCACCAAGTAGAAAAAGGGGCTTACAGAAACTTTGTTGCCAGTGTTACATGTTGAAACAAAAAGGTTCCAGATTACCAGCTTATAACCACGCCCACAATTAATAAACAAACATCTAGGTGTTCCAAATGAGTGTGGGAGGCAGATAGGATTTTTTTCTCATAAGCAGCAGCGTGCACACACCAAAAAAAAAGAAAGTATTTCAGGCAAAAAATAAGTAACTAACCTCGCCAGAAATCGTACATAGGAGAGGAGGCATGAACGATACTCATTAGGTGACCTTAATGCCAATGAAGAAGCAAACTGAGCCTCCAAATGAGCACGGGTTTGCACCCCGTCATCAGTAACCCTGCAGCATGCCAAAAGATAGTTGAGGCACCACGAACACAAGATTTGATGGGTACCAATTAAATATATTTCATCGACACACAAATATATATATATATATATATATATATAAATATATATATATTTATATATATTTATATCAGGCCTCCTCTCCTGCCCACCCTTATCTTGCGAGCCCACCGCCTCACTTGTGGGGCCCACAGGGGACCACAGAAATTATGGGGAAGTTGGGGGATCGAAAGAACTGGATGGAACCCACCTATGTGAAAATTCTCATCTATCAGAGCATTTTAACCCCTTGATCCATGGCCCTCTAGTTTAATGGTTTTAGAAGGCATCAAAATTTTTTTTCTTTTTCTACTGCAATCCAATGTTTAGTCTCATTCGGATGGATGTCAAAAACCTGGATCCAGCAGTGACATTCAAGGGGGAAAAGAGGGAGAGAGGAGTTATGATTGGATGAATCATAGGAGGGCACAGGTGGGTCCAATAAAGGAGGCCGCACAGATCCTCTACATGCAGCCGCCTGCAGGAGAGGATCTTCCATAAACAAAATAAGAAGCGATGTGGCTGAAGTAGTTCAAATATTCTGGTGGTTCCACTATGCTACAGAGTGAGGGAACTGGAAACCACACAAGGTGTACATGTATTTTTCTTCTTTTCCCACCAAAATCATTATCAGTGAGCATACCCCATTGTTGGTGAGCAATGTGGAAGTTCACTTCATACCCCATTTTAAGGAGTCAACCAGGCTATATGAGAGAAGGGCACTGGAAACCACGAAAGGTGTACAGGTATTTTTCTGCTTTTCCCACCAAAATCATTATCAGTGAGCATACCCCATTGTTGGTAAGCAATGTGGAAGTTCACTTCATACCCCATTTTAAGGAGTCAACCAGGCTATATCAGTGAAGGGCAAAGAAGGCTGGGAAGGTTTTTGCTTGGATTATTATTAATGCCCCAAAAAATGACATAATAAGATGACTACAGATGCAGATTTTAACGCCTAAACATCAACAGTGAGAAGATATGGGTGAAAAGGGGTGTTCCGATTATGTAGTAGTTGGACGAGTACTGGACTGCCAATTCATGTTGGGTATTTTTTTTGCATGTGGGTGGGTGGGGGTTTATGAAGATGTAACAGTTGGACAATTTTCAGAGGTGAGTGCATATTTATGTTGGGTTGGGTTTTGTTTTTCCCTCTGTTATTCTTCCTTTATTTAAAAAATAAAAATTGGTGGTGGATGGTGAGTTTTGAGGGAACCTGGCTGTGGGGACCACCTAGAGGCAATCATGGGGGTTGGAGTGGATGGAAAGATATCATGACACCAATGGCTGGGAGAAAAATAAGCCCATCACTTCGTCTAATCCTTTGCTCTAGCCATCAAAGTTTAAAGGTTCTAAAGGCATTCACATTTCTAATTTTCAATCCAACAAGGAGAAACTGCTGGATGGATACATGATGTGAGAGGTGAAGTGACTGTGTGATGGGATCGATGGATCATGTGGTCAGACATAGAAGGTTCACACCTTATGAGTACCTCTCACATTGGATCAACAATCAATATGTTCTCTCCTAAGCAGCACACTTTAGGAAAGGGGCCCACCTTTATTCCTTCAACACACATCACCCAAGATGAATTTAAACAGCTCTTTTTTTTCCTTCCTTTTTTTTTTTTTTTTTGTTTTTGGGGGGGGGGGGGGGGGGGGGGGCTCTAATCTCACCACAGTAAAAAGAAAGTATAGCTGTCATGATTTTTTTATCTCACTAACAAAGGTTTCCCTGTGGTATTTACCTGACAAGACTATTTCTCCAGGAGAAGTGCCACCCACACAGACACCCTCCGGGTAAAGTTGAACACAAGAGCTTGGGGGCGCAAACCCAAGTCTTATGCCAACACACCATCACCCAGTTGGGCTAGTAGTTGTTGTGATTAAAAGGACTTATAAATATATAAACTTAAGGGGGTTTTATGTAATTTGAGAAATATCAGGGTTTTCCTGTAATTAAGAAAAATTTAATAAGTGAAACACAAGAGGTCGTACCCCTTACTCTTCTTTTCTCTCAATTCCTCCTCTTTCTCTTATCTACCATAGGTTTTATTTTTTTTCCTGACCTTGAGAAGAACCCCATATCTCTCTACATCAAACAATCAAACTTGGAATAGGAGCATCAGACAAGGAAGAAGACTCATAACAGAAGCGAGCTAAGTGCAGGATTGAAGGTTTGGTGGCTGTTATAGAAGTTCAAGACCAGTCGAACAAGGTGCAAAATTCAACTGTTCCCTAGAATATCTTCGGCTCACAAATGACACGAGTTTTCGAGTGTAGTGTAGAGCATTGGGAAGCTCAGATCCAATGTGTGATTCAGTAGCAAGTTCTTGTTCGAAACAGGGTATTAAGGGTTGGTATGGAATCCAAATTGGGGGAGAGTTCAACTTCTCCATCTCAACCACTACCAACTGTTCTGAATCCAAATATAAAGATCACACCTAGTCTGATGAATTACAATGACCATAAAAATTTGGGCTATTCTGCAAGAATGACCATCGGAGGATGCAAAAGACTTGTATATCAATGGGTGTATGGAAAAGCCGTAGAAAAAGGACCCATAATATTCAAATTGGGCTTATGAGAAAGTATTAGTTATCAACTCAATCCTAAATTCACTGGAAGAAAGTATTGCAGCCAATTTTAAATATTCTGATACAGACAAGGAGCTTTGGGACACAATTGAGGAAGCTTATATGCCAAAAAGAGAGATAATGCCAGGATTCAGGAATTGCAAAAGGAAATTGCAGGATTTAAACAAGATGGCCTTTGGCATGAACTAGAATTGTACCTGAATCCTGAACTCTGTTGTGCGATAAAACCAGCTAAGTTCTAGAAGATCAGCATATTTGAATTCCTGGGTGGTGTCAACCCCAGATCATAAAACTACTTATGCTCAATACCACCAATCTAACAGTGTTTACACTCTTTAAGGGTAAGAAAGCCAGAAAAGTCATGGCAGTCAAGAATGAAGTTACTTCTGAGCGATCTGCTCTTGTAAGTGACAATACAGCCAACCCTGGTATGAATACACAGAATAATGGTGGTGGTGGTCATGGCCACGAAGGTAGTCGCAGTGGATGCACAAGTGGTGGACGTGTTCAAAGTGGACAATCTGATGTTGATCGTGATAAATTTTACTATACTCATTGTGGAAGGTATAGACACACCCATGAGACATGTTGGAATCTAGTTAGCAGAAATCATGATGTATTTCGTGGGCCAGGTTAGTCCTTGCTTCAAAATGCATGGCCATTCCAAAAAATCACATCACACACAGAGACAGAGAGAGGATTGATTCTTGACCAACAATGAACACCACCAATATGAGGCCAAATGTGAGAGGATTCAAGGGGGAGAGTGAGGAAATAGAAAGCTCCATGCATGGTAAAGAGGGGACCAAAAACCACATTAATTGGATTTCAAGTTGTCAAGATATTAAGGTTTGAAAATCAAGGGTGAGCAATCAAAGATTTTCAATGTAAAATCCAATGGTTTATACAGTCAGAAGACTCAGAACAAGTGCCAACTTGGGACTGTTGCCAATATGAGAGAGAGAGAGAGACCTCAGGTCAGCCCACAGTGGAATCAATTTCTGCTATATATTCTACCACTTAAAGCCTTCATTAACAGCTCAATTAATTATTTCTTTGAAATACAAAAAAAAGAAAGATGGTGTTTTGTCTTCATTCACATAGTATATATATCCATTCTATTCTCCCCCTTTGACTTTAGAACATCACATGCAGCCTACTTAGACAGGGTATTGGCAGTCATCAAAATCTTTTTAAAAAGATCTCTTCTCCATAGAGAGCTTATAAAGTCACCTTCAAGATTTCACATAAGGGGAATGGTGTTGACTTATTCAGAACAATTCACAAGGTAGACCCACCTTGGACAGGCCATGGATGGCCTCATCTTTCCAAACAAACCATTTAAAAATAAAGGGAGTCCATTGGGAGTTCTCCAATTGCACGTGTCTTTGATCAAAGGTATGGATGTTGTAGGGAAAATAGGAAAAGAATATATGGATGGTCAATTGTGAGGCCTACCTCTAGAAGTGTTCAAACATTAATACACATGGCCCTCAATCAGTCATCCCACAGGCCCAGATCACTTAAGTGGGCCTCCTTGTAAAAGGCAAAGGTCATCAAGGTCAAAAAGGAGAAACAAACCTGCTCCAACTTGGCTTTCTAGCTAAGAACTTCCCTACATCAACCTGCAATGCTGCCAGCTCACCACTTTGAACTGAACCCAAATTCCAAGAACTTGCAAAATTTGATCCAGGGAAGCAATCATCAGCTATTCTTAGCCAACACATCATGCTTGTATCAAAAAGGAAGGCATGACGCGTGGCTAGAACAACCAAAGGCGAACCAGACCTTGAGAACCTTGCAGATATCACCTTTATTGTGCCTGATAAAGAAAGACACACATCATAAGCATGCTATAATGAAAAATTATAACCAAAGATGTCTAAAAGAATGGTTTCTGTACAGCCCATTGGGATGTCCAATAATCAGGAGATTGCAAATACTGAAATCATTTCATCCTTAAAGAGGCATCGATCAAAGAATGAAGGGTGAATGCTTGATGATGGATATATGCAAAGGGAACATCAACTCAGCCCTCTCCCCCTCTCCCAGCTACACACACACATTAAGGGGACATCATACCCCATCTTTTCTTTTAGAGCTAACTTAAGTGGGACCCACAGCCTTCTGATAACAACGGCGAGCACCTTCCAACTTTGCTACAAGCTCTTGTCCAATAGTTTCCCACCCTCCCCCTTAAGAAGACGGATCCCACTATGTGGGAACTTTGATGTGTCTTCATCCTTGGCCCTTCATCTTTCACCTTTTTTCTAACCCCTTCACCTATGGTGCACGGATACTTCAACATGGGCAACGTATCATAACGTGTCGTATCTGATACTTCACTTTTTATGTGTAAAATCCGTGTCCCTGCCGTGTTTGTGTCTATGGCATGTCCCTTCCGTATCCATGACATATTTGGGAATCATAGCCCTTCACTTACCCATATAGGTCATAGGAGAATGCCAAACATTCCGTATGTAGTGAAAGGAAGAATGCTTGGGCAAACCATTAAATTGAGTGAGGGAGGTTGCATACTGGTTCACCCTCATGTTCCATGTTAAATGAAAATGGAGTCAGATTCTTTCTAAACATAAAGTTTTCCATAATGTAAGCGACTGTTCAAATATGAGACTTGCAATTGTTTCAACTAAGCATCAGGGAATAATGCAACCAACCCAGATCTAATATCTAGAGGCAACAATTAGTAAAAGTACAGATCCATTGAAAAACACTATTCATTGTGCCCAAGGTTATCCAAAGTATCGTTGGCGCTGAGTTTGTACTTGTGCCCATGTCCAATGATGTAGTTGGCAACAGTTGAGAGAATTTTTAGAAAGCCTATCCAGAAAAGCCTATAAATAAATGAATATCTATTATCAAGGCAGCATTAATTAGGAATATTAAGGTCTAATAAATTATTCTTAAAGTTGGTGAATGCTAGAAAGTTAGTCCAATCCTATATGCTGGTAATGTGTTTTCTTTTTTGGCTGAAATGATATACATTAGTAACATGTGAAAAATAAGCAGTAGTTGATGGTATTAGATTAGAATTCCTGATGTGGTTATGATGTTTTAAAACTTGCATCTGGAAATCCATACAAGGAAGCATCATGCAAGCATCCAGAACATTCAAGAAAGATATGGCAGGTTGCAACAATGAGTTGGCAACAGTTTTTTTTTCTTTTTAAGTTGGCAACAGTTTTCTTTTTCATCTTAAAAAAAAAAAAAAAAAAAGAAAACAATGAGTCCCTCCAGACTGCTCTGGGCTCGTCATGTAAGCATAAAACATCTTGGGATCTTTTGTTAAATTTTTTAGGCAAGAGAGTTGCCTATTCCTCTAGCGGCTTTGATGCTCTTATGTAACTTTCCATGTTACTAAAATAGCTGCTACCAACTCGTTTCCTTCGTTATTTTCTCTTGCACAGCATATCCTGTATTTAAATGTTGAATGCACATGCTCATTTCTGGGGTTTCTAATGATAGGCCATACCTCCAAAAACAACCCAGATCAGAAGACACTTGTCATCCAATATGTGGCCTTCTCAACACGGAATATGAACCATCGCTGCATTTCCTTTTCAATATATTTGAAAGCCATCAACTGGAAGCTAAGGTTGTCCATTGGGTCGATTTTCTCAGCATGTTCTATCCACACTAAGGCCCATCAGAACACTGGCCCCAGATGATAAAGGCCCTAGTTGTATTGATTGAAGCCATCATATGGTTCTTCTACAATTCCCTAAGATTTGTTTACACAGCAAATTGAGCACTGGGCAAGAAATCATACCTGAATCCTTGTTAGTTGAATCATGTCCCAAAGTTACAAGAGAAGATAGTGAGTCATGCAGAAGACAGGTCTTATCCAAAAGATCCCAGACAAAAATTGCCCCCCTCTTTGTGACAAGCAGCAGCTTCCACAACTCATCACAGTCTATAAATACCGCTGCAGACCCCACCATCATCGTTGGCATAGCCCGTCTTCCACATTTCGTGTAAACCTATACAAGAAGAACAAAGATTTGTCATTTTTTCCCTTTTGTTGGTAATTCTAAGTGTAATTTATCAATACAAGAGTAGGATAGTTTACAGATCCAAAACAATGTGAAATTTAGCACAAGCTAGTGTAAAATTGAGACTGTCGAGACAATGGACTACAGAATTCAGAATATGGACCTAGCTACAACACAAAGTCGGGCAAGCTATGTCTTGATGTTAGGTGGCTGAAAAAGAACTATCCCACCAAATCAATTCTGGAAAAGAAAACTCCAAAGTCCCATCTCATTGGGCCTTCTAGCAGTATGTAGTAACTCTAGCCTAACAAATGTATTGGATTCAGTGGTCCCAGATGTATGAGTACGAAGAGCACGGGTACAAGTCTAAACTGTAATAAAACCTACGGCAGAATATTGTTTCAAGAATTAAAAAGCATATTACCAATAAAAAAAATAATAATAACCACAATAATAAAAATTTATATCCCATCTACTTGTAGTCAGCATGTCAGCTAAATATAAACAACTCCATAAATTAAGATACTGTCTAAATTTTATATTGCAACAGTTCAGACAGAAAATAAGAGCTGTTTGTATCTAGTTGAACTTCATCTGTATAAAGATTTCGCTAAAAATAAAGAACTTAATAAATTAAGATACTGTCTAAATTTTATATTGCAACAGTTCAGACAGAAAATAAGAGCTGTTTGTGTCTAGTTAAACTTCATCTGTACATGGATTTTGGGTTTCATTTGTAATATTATATCTCGGTAGGGGGATACTTTCAATTTGGGTCTTTTAATTTTCTTAATAAAAGCTTTTAGAGCTCAGAGTGTAGCTGCATTTCACACATAATCTTCCCTCCTCTCACTTTCTTTCCACCTCTTTCTCTTCTCTTTCTTCTACTATTCTCATGGTTTACTAAAGTTACATCATTTTTACTTCACACCAGCGCATCCATAATCCAAGAGCTGTTGATTGAGACATAGGGCTGATGTCCACAGTCGTACACTTGTACTGGTTAAAAAGAAACACAGAGAGTGGTTTGTCTCCATTTACAAGGATTGATAAAGATTTCTGGAGGTGTTTTGGTAATGTTTGTTCAAAAGAGAAACTAGGTCTGCAGATGAAATTCATAGAAAATTCAGTTTGGTTGATGTGATTGTTGCGACTCATGGGGCACATCATTGGATGTGTTTTCCTGTGTCTAACGCAAACGTTAAGAGTCTTATCAGCTATTAAAAATCAAGTTTTATGAGGAATGGAGTGTTTTATTGGTGAAGCTGTGTAGTTCTTCACTTCCTATGTTGACACCCAAGATGCAGATTCAAACTACAGAAGCACATTCTGGCCCTTTTTCAGTGTTTGCTGGATGTTTCAAGTTAATTAAAGACATTCAATAGATGTTTGTTGGGCTCCCTTTTCTTTGAACATTCAGTAGTTATTTATTGGCTCCCCTTTTTAGGGCTGAGTGCAGAAGTGTTGATTGCTGATTGTACCTCTAATTGTTGGTTTTCTACAAGGTAGCATGACATGTTTCTTTTTCTTTGCAGTTTGTGTGACCTACAGCAAAGAAAAATTTTGAAGAGGTGATAGCAAATATGGTTGTGCGACCCAGTGCGGCAATATCGGAACTGTTCCTTGGTGAATCCAAATTCATTCCTTGGATCTTGATTGAAATTTGGAAGTAATGAAAGCTGTCTATAGTTCCTTCAATTGTGACCTATTGAGAGACTATTCTCTATCCAGATAAAGTGAAAATTGTGTCCATCATACTGTAGTTTTTTACCCTTGGGTAGTCTGATTAATGAACCAGAGAAGTTGAACTACCTCCGTCAATTCAATTCGACAAGAAACGAGTGCTATTGGTTATTTTGAGTCTAATATGGCAGACACTCACATCCAAGGATCAAATTAGCGATAACGGCGGGTTTAGTAGCCAACATATAGCGGTAGTGGCGATATGTAGCGGCATAGCAGTGCAAATCGAAAAAGTGGTTAAATTTTTTTATAAAAAAATCCAAAAAATCCAGAATATTGGAAAATGTTAGAATTTGATGCCTTTTTCCTATAGTAACTAAGATATGGGGATGTTAATTGTACATAACACAAGATAAATAAATTATAAAGTAATGCTTAAATAAAGAAATTATAAAGTAATGCTTAAATAAAGCTTTAAAGTTCAAACCAAATGGCGAATTAACTTCCATTAAATACAAACGATGTGCTTTTGTAGAGAGTTGAGAAAAGAATACCTATACTAATACCAAAGGGCGTGTTTACTACGATATACATAGAGAAGAGCCATTGAGAGAAACTCTATGTATCTATCAATTCGGTGAAATCTTGTGTTTTTTAGTGTTCTTATAAGCATGGAAGGGTAGAAAAGTAGCATAAAAATATTACTTGGAGGGAAGAAAAGAAGAAAGATACTCTACTATGTGTTTTAAAAAATTATGCCGAGTAGATGTCAGTCATGCTCCGTAGCAGGTCCGTGGCGGCCGCTACATTTGTTAGCAGTGCTAAATTGTCTGTAGACGCACGATCTAGCGGCCACTACGTAGATCCATGCTCACACCTACTACTAATCATGCCCTTACAAATATACCCTGGGCCATTTGAATCATGAACAACTAAACATATAGTTGCACGCAATCTATTTATTCTCTTTCCAAATGAGATTTCATTTGGGTCATTATGTCTTGTAGATGGTTTTATTATTTCAGTTATTCCATGCTGCCTTTGGACTTTGTTTTAGTTGTGTCTAGTTCTAAAACTAATCTTCCTGCCAGTAATCTCACCAACTTATGACATAATCTCTTCAATCTGATGAGTTACCATGCCATCTAAGCAAATTCCTACACCAGGTTGTCTTGGACTACTTCTAATGCTTCTATGAGAACAACTTGCAACAACCAAACTTAATTTATCTGGTACAAGGATAGACACCCAAGTGTTTGGCATGGGGGGAAATCTTTATGTAGATATGTAAATGACACATGTTGCCTCCAACGTTATTCTTTGTACCATCTCGGAAATATTTACAATAAGATTAGTGCCAACCTCTTATCCATAAAAAGAAGAAAAGAAAAAGGAGTGGAGGCTCTTTTGTTTAATATACAGAGTATTCCTTCCTGTGATCTCTCTCTTCATGATACGGTTACAAAATTTGCATGAGGCTAGAATATCAAGGAGTTGGTATTTTAGCTGTGGTGGAATACTTTGTTAGTACCTTTTTTTTTAAATTCCCTATATAATCATGTGTGCATTACACAAGTGAAGGTAAAATGGCCCTTTGTGAGTGCCTTTTCTTTTAATTCCCTATATTAGTTCCCTCTCTGTCCCTTGCTCAGTTAAATTAACTAGATAAGACTTAGAACAAGAAAGGAAAAATAAAGGCTACAGGCAAAAGACATTCATAAAATATACCTGTAGGGATCCATCTTCGCAACCAACCGCCCAGAAGTTAGCATTTCCAGCCAAGACGGATACTTTTGCCAATATTCTATCAGACCAAAGCCTCTCGGCTCCTTTTGTGCAATTAACTTCAGTCTCTTTAGTCATAAATGTATTCCCAATACCAACCATGTCATTCACAGCCCGTTCCACGGGCTTAGCTTCCAAGCAAAAGGGCTCCCCATCTCCACCTTCTTTCTTATCAAACACTCGAATAGTAAGAGCACCACAAGAAGCCTGAGAACCTGACATGCTTACAATCCCAGATTGCTCCACATTAATTCTTCTGTCAGTACCAACAGAGGCTGGAACCTTCTCGATAATGAGGCTTTCAGTAACCTGGGCTCTTGCAGTAGTGCCCGAACGCTCCTTAATGCTGCAGTGGGTTAAATTGACTTCCTTAGCTCTACAGTCAGCAAGAGGCATCCTATCATCCTTCCCTTGATCAGCGGCTAATGGAGGGAAGTCAGATGCATGAAGTAGTGGCCCACCAGAAATATTTTCCTGATTAACAGGAACCCCAACTGCTTCTGGTATGATTCTCTTCCTGCCATCAGGCCGCCTATACTCTCTTTGCTTCACAGGGCTAGAAATCCGCTTAGGAGCGGCTTTACTCAACCCATCACCGCCAGTATCTCCATTCTTCTTACCATCCTTAGCTTGTGTCTCTGAAGCCTTAATGAGAGACGGACTGGCAGCAGAGTTCCCCAAATCTGTAGAAGACTTGCTGGGCATGTGATTCTGCTGGATGTTGGGAGGAGCTCTTTTGCTAGCAGATTGTTTGGCAGATGCTGCCTCAAGCAATAGCTGCGCTGGACTTTCAGCCAGGTTTGCCTGCCGCCCTCTGACATCGCCATATCGACTTCTCTTCAACTCATCCAACTCGGCATCACTTAATCGGTGGCCCAGTTCTTTTGCTTCAAAATGAAATGTGGCCACCGTACCATCCAAGGAACAGGCAAAGAGTACATACCCATCAGGGCTCCTGTTTCAAGAACACGAACTGCAATTTAAAATAAAGGCTACAGATCAGGAATTAAGATTCGACAGATAACTGTCGATCGAAGACAATGCTTGAGTTTGTACACTTGAACCTCATGGTTTGGTTGGTAATTCATATTGAAAACCACTGTGGTTGATTTTCAATCTTAGTAACAGGTTACAGAATCATTTCATTGCCAAAAAATGAGAAACAAACTTAAGACCACAAAACCCGGTATGAGATATATAAAGGAGATGAGAGAAACCAAAAAAAAATGCAAAGTAGTCTAACTCCTGAGGATCAAGCGGCATTATTATCTATCTACTCCCTACTTGAGCAAGGAGTTCACCATGTTGTTCACACTCTTCGAAATTAGGTTAAAAGGTAATCTCTGAGAAATTGTGGCCTGAATTTCTTTCAAAGTAAAATAGCAATTCACAAGCCATTACCCTTTTCAGAACTTGAGAAATGGCACTAAATGAACCAGTCTCCAGAATAAGCCAACCCAAGAAAGATGACTTAAAGACCTCCAAAGCCTCCCTTATAAATAGGTTTCTGCTGCTTTAGAATCTGTGATTCCATTTTAGGCCAGAGAATCTTAGAATGCTTACCTGGTTTTCCTTGCTGTGCCATCCATGTTGAAGTAGAACCCACAGGATGGGGATCCCGATTTGCCTTCTTTACCTCCTTGCCTACCCTAAAATCTCCCAGGAGGTCTAACATTCAATTGAGAGAAATATATGATGCAAAGACAGAGGCCATGCCATGAGGGATAATGTTTACCTCCTTGCCTACCCTATGCATGACACTTGCATGCAACTCTACCAACTGTATCAATGCAGGCAGTGGCCAAGTTGGAAAACAGATAAAGACTTAATACTGCGCTAATAAGGTGGATGGAATCACCAAGTCACATCTCTTGGTGCAACAAAGTTCGTCATTTTGGGCTCAGTAGTGACCATATCAGTCACTGATACCAAGTTTTAGAACCATATCACAAAAACAGTCTGGACAACAAAACCATGAGATATGTACAAATTCAAGGTAACCATATAATTCCTCCAAGAACTGAAAGTGAACTGGCAGAAGATTTAAATTCGTAGCAACCAGTAACTGTCATTTACCAGGATAAATCGACCACACTTTGAGTAAAGAAGTGCTTGGCCACAAAGAGAGGACGAGCACTTGCTGTAGTCCACACAGTTATCGTGCGATCCTGACTCCCAATAGCAATCACATTGTATGGTTGTGACTCTTTCACAGCAGTCTTTGAAGCACCGTTAGTCCACCCGACAGGTGCACTTTTTACTTCCTGACCATTGGAGAAGTTCCTCCTGAACATGGAATGGTTGAACTTCACCACAATTACAGGAGCGTTGTGCCCTAAAAAGTCAAATGTGGCAGACCATTCACCTCTTTCTAACACAGGCGCAGAATGCCTAGGCTTCTGAAAACCATGCGTGGTAGTGATAAAATGGCCACAAGGTGACCATCCAAGGCGCCTAAAAAATGTGGATCCTAGCTGAAAAGTGAAAACAACAGTACAATTAGAAAAAGGCAAGAAAAATATAGATTCCTAGGCGCCTGCATAGGCACAATTTGCAGAGGTGTTTGACTGAGTACATGTAGGATCCATGTTTCCGTTAAAAACTGTGGGAAAGGGAAAACATCCAGATTGTAAAATATCCTAACCTTCACTTAACATTGGTTAAAGTAAACAGTTAAAAAAGTACATAGTGATCGTGGACTTTCAAAGGAAAACAGACCAAATTCAAGTGTACAATCTGTACAGCACAGCCATGTCATACAAGCATCTATCCAAAATATCCAAATCATGAGTCCAACCGTGGACAAGGTATAGCCCAAATATATACATATATTGGATGATCCTAACATTTGAGAAATGGGCTTTTATACACCAAGTTTGGACCAATGACCATACCTCTTTTCAAAAGTTAATTTGATTACCATCAATCAGTCAGTTAAGATAGCCAACCCCTTCAAAGAAAAAAAAAAATTTTGGTTTTTTTTTTTTTTTTTTTTTTTTTTTGTGGGGTGGGTGGGTGGGGTGGGGGGGGGGGGGGGGGGGGGCGGGTTAATAACCAGCCTTAAATTGGATGCACAACTTGTACAGTTTAGATTTGAGCTTCTGTTTTTTTTTTTTTTGCGGGGGGGAGGGATTTGAGCTTATGTATCCACAATCTCCATGTGAATACATATGGATCTTCAAACCCAGAATGATTAGCAATAGTTCACCTAATTAGTAGGAAAAGGCTCAGAATACAAAGAGGAAAAAGGATACTGTAAGTAATAACATACAGATTTCGACCAGTGTCCGTCTGTCCTGTGAGCAAGACTCCAGTCGCTGGTGCGCCAAATAATAACAGTCTTGTCATCTGACTGGCTAGCTATAAAGGAACCAATAGGATCCCAAGCAACTCCTTTAACCAGGCTTGAATGGCCTCTCAATACAGCAGTGCAGATGCCATTGCTCATGTTCCATATATGAACAGTGTTATCCAAACTACCACTAGCCAATATTGAGTCATCTGGAGACCAATTAAGATCCACCTACTTCAAGCATGGAAAAACAAACTCCTCGGTTAGAGTATAGTTGATGTGACAACATAGGCAAGACAAATAGATCTAAAGTCAAAGAAATAAACATTTAAACTATGAGATGATTAAGCACGAGTTGTAACAAAGTCATATGCACAAGGTTGAGTGAAGTCCTCTTCGTTTAGGGATCTTTTAGAGATGCCTGAAGTAGCAAAATGGTTCAAATGTCCTGCAAAACAGCAAACAAACTCACTCCCTGGAGATGTAGGCTAAAGGGATCCGAGGAGAACCGAATTGCATTTAAATGGTCCAATCCAAGTTTAAACAATATATTTAGAGAATCCAATAGCAGCTAAAATTGTGGTCGCTCTGTATCATTCAATAATATATAACTTCACAGTATAAGAACTCTTGTGGCACTATCAGACAATAAATTTCCGAGTGCTAGCCCATTTTCCATTTAAGCTCACAGTAATATTGAGCCTCTTTGATGTAGGTCCTAGTTAGGGCTTGCATGGAAGTGCCAAAGCTCAATACTGGTGTTGAAGCACGTGTCCGTAGACACTACATGTCTCCGTGGAGACCATAAACGAGAATGCACCTCAAAAAGGGAAAACCCTATTCTACTTATTGGCTCTCTGAAAATCCAAGTTTACAATGTCATATAAATAGGAAAAGAAATATTGATGGCTAAGAAATCTAATAATCTACACTTCAGAAATAAAATAAGAATCCTAATGAAATCGGAAACCTAATCCTAATTACAACACATTAAATAAAATTAGGAAATTAATGATATATAATTAGTAAATAAAAATTCCTAAATTTACTTGGGCCCTACACGTGTGGCTTAAGGACTACCCCGCATCATTCTCCCCGGTTTGGAAAGAACTCGACCTCGAGTTCGGTACTTGTCCGCCCGGATCGAAGATCAATCAGACGAACTTCTGATCCGCTGGTTGGACCATAGCTTTTGTGCATAGCTTCATTTATAACTTCTTTTGATGGTGAGATTTTGTGTGGATGTTCAATTGAACCGTTATATACTTTATTTGTATAATTTGCACCATGAAATCACAATTTTTGACCACCTGCCGTTCATCTCCAAAGATGAAGTCAATACGAGGGATGGCAACGGATAGATTTTCTTGTGAAAGCACTGCAACAAGTAAATTGTTTTCCAATTCAACGGTTGGACCTGTATTTGAATTTTCCTCCAATTTGAGTGTTGTAGTCAAATTTTCAGCAGATTGATCTTTTTCCATATCTTAATGTGCAATTGGGTTGACTTTGGATTTTAGTTCAGACTTCTCTTGAAATTCCGATACATCTACCTTGATGCTATTTTTTATCATTTGACACCTCTTGAGAATATGCAAGTGTTTCTCATTGAGATCATTTTGAGCCAAATTTTCTTGGATGTGAGATTTTAGCAAGTAAGAACCCAAGTCAATCTCTTGTCCAACACAGATAATTACTCTCATGGTAATCGTTTTCTAAATCGATATGCGGGATCAGAATTGATTGACCGCAGTGGATAACTGAGCCAAGGATGAAAATAGCGGTAGCGGCGGGCGTAGCGGCCTGCCGCCAAAACACTACGTAGCGGCGTAGTGGTGCGATTTGGAAAAATCGTCAAAAAAATATGAAAAAATTCTAGAAAATCTAGAATATTGGAAAATGAGAGAAAATGTATTTTTTTTGCAAAAGTAACTAAGGTAAGGAAGCATAGCGGTCCCCTCACTGTATGAGGTCCTGTATCGCTGTATAAATAGAAAATAATAGTAATGATCATTTTTTTCACATGTGTTCATATTGCTTAATTATGCTAACTTAGTAACTAATGAAAGGCTTATAAAAGAAAAAACTATGTCATGAAGTCAAGACTTAAGAGTACCTAGAGAGAAATGCATCTACCAAAGGGGGTGTTTAATAGGATGTACTTAGAAAAAAATCATTCAGAAGAACTCTTTGTATCGACTGTAATTCGGCGAGATCATGTGCTTTTTGGTGTTCTTTCAAACATAAAAGGGTAGAAGAGTTATGTAGAAATGTTATTTGGAGAGAAGAAGAAAAGAAATAAGTCTTATTATGCATTTTAAAAAAATTTGGAAAGTAGGAATTTTTCTTACCCCGTAACGGCCCTGTAGCGGCTCCGTAGCGGCCGGGTGCGACGGCCGATAAATCGGCCGTAGCGTAGCGGTGGCGGCCGCTACGGCCGATATAGCGGCCGCTACGTAGCTATTTTCATCCATGAACTGAGCAATGGTTCCAGTTAATTCCGCAACGGTTCCAGAAAGTTTCTCCATTGATGATGAGGACTCCACTTCAATGTGCTTCTTGGGAGGCATTTTTTATGCAGTTCATTTTTTTTTTTTTTTTTTTTTTTTTGACAGACCTGATAGGTAGATTAGCTCTCCACTAACACGTAGGCAAAAGTGGATCTGAAATCCAACTTTGGATCACTCCTGAATCGCGAAAATAAGTTATGGCTATCAAGCTGGTCAACTCTGTTGCCTTGGACTGGTCAAACCCTCTGTTTGACCACTGTTGTTGATTTTTAGACTCAGTTCTCGACCCAAAGTGCACCTGGATCACACCTAATCCGAATATGAATTTGGGTCAGGCATATGTCCAACTCAAAGGTCACGTGCGAGATGAGTTCCGCAGAGAGGAGCCGAGATTTCTTTTTCTGCTTCCAGTCACGGTGTGACCGGAAGCAGTCCTGCTGCTTATGATGGCGCGATTGGCCGCCTACTGGAGTCCGAGCATAGAGTGTGCTATTGCTGGAGCAAATCAACAACAATAGCAGGTACACTCTTCCTCCTTTCAACTTCTCTCTGCTTCGTCTTCTCTCTCTATATATATATTTTTCCGCTCAACAGAGAGTAGGGGCCTTGGTTTGGTGGGATTTTGGTGAAGGGGTGGTTTGGCAGTGGGTGGTTTGGTGATAACGATATGCTGGGATTTTGGGTACGGGTTTGGATTCGACAAGGATTGGGTTCGGTTTTGGGTTTATGGAAGAGGGTCAGCTACAAATGGGTATGGAGGGGTTTGTTTGGGTTGTGGGAAAGGGTTTCGACTGTTTTTTTTTCACTAACAAAGCAAGGGTCTAGAAAGTCTTCCCTTTACCAAATGGGTTTGGGAGTAATTCCGATTTGGTGGTGGGATAAGGATTTACACGTTCTGGTGATTGGGATAGGGTTTTAAGGCGTTGGGTTCGGGTAAGGAGATTTGACGAGACGGATAGGACTCGGTTGTTTAGGTTTGGACTTTGGAGATGGATTTTGAGGGATTTTTTTTTTTTTTGGCTCGGGTTGTGTGGAAGTCGAGGCAGGGCATGGGTATCAATAGGGCTCTAATTCATGGGATGGGGATGGGAATGGGGTTTAGGTAGAGTGACTAGGATGCAGATGTCTAGGGATTGATTGGGAAGGGGGCTGATTAGGTAGAATTCAATGGATGACGAAGGTGGATTTTCAAAGATGGGGTGGTGGAAGAATGGTTGTTGGGTAAAAAGGGACAGACATGGATGGATGGATAGGCTCTGATTGTGGATTGGATCAGGGATCGGAGTGATGTGGATCTTCGCTCTAGTACCAATTGATGCAGGCACTGGGGTTAGGGTTTGCGTGGAAGTGCCAATGCATGTGTCAGCACACTACACGTCTCTACAGAGACCATAAGAGAGGACCACCTCAAAAAGGGAAAACCCAATTCTATTAATTAACTCTTTGAAAATCCAAGTTTGCAAAACCATATAAATAGGAAAAGAAATCTTGATGGCTAAGAAACTTAATAATCTAACTTCAGAAATAAAATAAGAATCATAATGAAATTGGAAACCTAATCTTAATTACAACCCATTGAATAAAATTAGAAAACTAATGACGTAAAATTAGTGAATAAAAAATTATAAATTTACTTGGGCCCTACATATGTGGCATGAGGTCTATCCTGCATCAATATTCATTCAATCACCATACTAACCCAAACAAGAAACAAAAATACCCACTATTTTCCAACCCAGTAGTCACGCAAATAAATCCAAATAGCTTTCTAATTCTATTTCGTTTCCTAGTTTAATTAGGAGTCATAGATTATTGTGACTTTTGAAGGATGTATAAACTCTATGGTTGTGATGAAAATTTTTGAAGCTTTAAGCTTTATGGTAGTTGAATTTTAAGATCATGGACCATAATGATGATATCAATTTGTTAGGTTGATGACATTATATTTTTTTAATTGCTTAAATCATACATTCATTTTTTTATAACACATACATGTCATATTATGAGTTGATTTAGTAGAATAAACTAAATGTATCAAATCATATTTTTTAATTTTAATATTAATCTTATATTTCTATATATAAGTTCAATTTTTATATTTTTCTGAAACATAACTCTGAAAAGTTTCGCCAAAATTCCGAATCAGCTGAAACATTTCAGTTTGGAGACCAAACCGAAATGGGGCCCGAAACAAATTTCTCAACTATGCTTCTGATCCAAATGCATCACCTTTCCTTAAGATAAAAACATACATTGAATGTAGATTAAAGAGAAATAATTAGAAAGATAATTATCTAAGAGAGATATCCAAGCACATACGACTTATTGCCTTATTGGTCCAGTTGACATTTTGCACATAGATGGATTGGGCCAGTTAGACCAGTTTTGGGTCCGGGCTTGGGCCCAATGGACATGTGCTTGGCCCATGAGTCTTGCAATAGATATGATCATTTCTCTGAAGCATGTTTTGTGGTGGGCAGCCACTTATGGGCTGTATCATGATCTCAATTCGCCTACAATTTGGATATACCCCTAAATGCACACGCAAATTGTAATATCTCAAATAATAGTCACATTAAACTTCAAAAGAAAAATAAAATTGCAATAGATTTGAGAGAAACAGCCTTTGTAATACTGAGTTTTAAACTAGTAAAGTTAATGTGATCTTTCACTTCCACCATTTTGCAATTTAATTTTTATCAGTATTATAAGATAAGCCAATTGTACATCAAACCACAAACTCAGCAAAGCAAAACACACTATAGCAAACAAGTAGAAGCAGTTGATTAAAGAATGAAAGCATTCTATTACCACATCTGCAGTATGCCCCCTTAAGGTCATTGTCACTTTCCAATTTTCCACATCTGGAGGCTCTCCGCTACCAAATTCTGTTGTGCCTGATCCTGGTTTTCTCTCATGAATAAGAATGACTTGATCATCGGACCCAGATGCAACATAACGACCATGCTTTGCCCACCTAACACAATTAACCGACCCAAAGTGGTCACGGAGTGTTGCCAGCAATGTCTGAGTTGATTGGTCACTTTCTGACTCCCTATCTACTGCTTTCATGTTCCATATCCGAACCTACACAGTACATACACTAAAAGAATAAATCATGTGCCTTCCAAAAGTTAAAGAAATTGTAAAACAGAAGACCTGTGATCGAGTGTAAACTGTAATGGCATGTATGGATGTACCCTAGTTGTGATTTTTTTTTTTTTTATAAACCAACAGTGTGCACAGTCAAAATTTACATCAACTGAAAAGTCATATCCAACCAACCAAAAAGCTCTTCCATCCTTTCCTCAACCCATCTGTTTGCAACAGTCAAGAAGCGCTCCAGTCAGATGGATGTGATCTAGGATTGTCTGATCAATGTATGTTAATATTACATACACACTGGACCTTCCATGTTTTATGTTGCCTCATGACTGAAAACAGAGTCACTAAATGGGAGAAGAAAAACAAGTGCTTTCCACTGCTTACTCCATCATAATGCAAAATATGCACTATAACCATACTTCTGTCATACCTTCACCTAAGAACCCTCAAAGATGTTCTCTATGTGGTGACCCATCAATCTCCATCAACATTCATCCGCTCCCACACAAATTGAACATATGCACATCAATTAGCGAAGCAAAAGCATTCACCTCAGGAACCATGGTGGATAGACCACCAAGAAAAAAAGACATGAACCCTAAAGCCCTATCCATCTAAGCGTACATTCTCCAATAGAACTACAATGAGCATCCACTAAGAACCCATCATATGAACAGTACAGATCACTGTAAAGATGCCACTTTTGGGCATTCACAATAAGATGTACCAACCCCATTACAGCAGTAATTCCATGGAGAAGACCTTTCTTCGACAGAAAAAAAAAAAAACAGTAAATTCATATGTACGCGACAGAAGCAAAAACCCCACTTCAGAAATCCATGAATTTTAATAGAAAAACAGCAAAGAGACTCAAAAACAAGAAAACCCAAGTAGATTTAACCAAAACAAAAGTACCCAGAAGAGGAAAAAGTGAAAAAAACAAACCACAACTACCTTGTGATCTCCTCCTCCAGTAGCAAACCTAAGACCACCAGGTTGAATATCAATGGAGAAAATCTGCATCCCCTCATGTCTAATCCAATTGGGTTTCTCAGCTATCATCTTCTGGCTTCTAAAACTGCAGTTACCAGCACTTTTGTCTCTCCTTCTTAAACATCCAAGAGAAAGCCCTGAGAATCCATGCACAAAAAACCCTAAGTGGGCTTCTTGAGAAAAATCCAAACTTGAAAGGCCTGAAGAAGAGAAGGGTACTTGTAATTTAGGAAAGGTTGAAAATTGGGTGATTTTTACTGAAGGAATACTTTGGCAAAAGAGAAAAGGATTTTATAGAAAGGGAAAAGAAGCCTAGGCTTAGAAGGAATCCAAGATGAACAAGGGGAGGGAGAGAAGGAAAATACAAGAGGGTTCGCGTCCTGTGAGTTTTTTGTTTCTTTTAACTTTCGATGTTTTCCGTCGGTGACGCATGTCTGACATCTTTAGGTTCCCTAACCTGATCTCCCCCACCTTGGTCCCACTCAGCAGGCAAAATTTTACCCAACCCACTAAGCGGACTCTAACTGGATTCAATTTTGACAAGTGAAACCTGTCCGGCCAAATATTAGGGCCTATTTGGATGTACGATGTACGGTGAATTGAAATATGGTGAGGTGAAATATCAAATCAAGAGAATAAAATATAAGGTGTTATGATGATATTTTGTTTTTAGTTGTTTGGTATGAAATCTTTTTGACTTTTTGTATAGAAAAGTGTATATTTTTTGTCTTTTAGTGGAAAAAGAAGGTTGCTTTTCTGACTTATTTTGAAAAAGATGGAGGGAATTTTGAAATTGTGTACTTTTGATATTACCCATTGTCTTTTTTTATCTGGATAATGGAGGCTTTATCTCACCTCATCTCACTTCACCACATATCCAAACACTCCCTTAGGGTCGGTCCCAAGTAAAGATTTCTTTATCTTTACTCTAATAAAAATGGGTTGGATTCTGCCTAACCCGGTTGACCCCTCTAATAAGTTCCTAAACCCTAATTGAATCCTATTTTCAAATTTGAGAAATATTTGGAGTTCTTTCCATTTCTAATTCTTTATCAATTATGTTAATGACTGTTCAATTTCCACTTTCTTATTTCGTTTCTACATTTATTAGTGGCTGTCCTATATCATATTTGTGCATCCTACATGAATAATTACTTATTTAAATTTATTTTTTATGGGTATCCTTGAATTCAAATGGCTATAAACGGGCTAGATTGAAACCGGCTGGTATTGGCTTCTTTTTTTTTTTTTTCCTTTTGCAAACTTGAAGCTTGATTTATCGGGTTTGTCTTTTTTCAATAATATTATCTACTTATAAATTATAATAACTTATTATTTTTGTTGATAAATTTCATGTATTTTATATTCGTTTGGATTTAGTTCTATTGTATAATGATTATCACAGAAAAGTAATAATTGTATAAGGAATCATATATAATGATTATTTCAAATGCTTGACCACCCATCCTTAAAATACAACGCATAAGCATGAAAAATTAATAATATTCTAAAAATATAGTTACTTTTATAAATACCTTGTAGATCAAGTTTAACTGCTAGTCAATGTTTCAAAGTAGTTTTAATACCCTATGTAGCTAGGGTCCTTTCCTCATCTAACTAC
This sequence comes from Umbellularia californica, assembly GCA_028538565.1. Lineage (NCBI taxonomy): Eukaryota > Viridiplantae > Streptophyta > Magnoliopsida > Laurales > Lauraceae > Umbellularia > Umbellularia californica. Next base: position 47,156,234 of record JAPQWN010000004.1, read on the forward strand.
TTTTAATTAGGGTTGTACAAAAAATCCAGTATCACCGCAAAACCGAACCGAACCGACCGAATCGGGAGGTTCGGATCGATTTTATATAGATCGGTTCGGTCAATGGTTTGAAAATCATTGAAACCGCCTTACATCGGTCGGTTATCGGTTTGAACCCATGGTTAACCGACTAAACCAAACCAACCGTATGTATTAACTTGAGTATTGCAACAAAATACAGTTTTGCCAACGCAGTCATCGCGTCTGGAAAGGTAGGTTTTGAGTCGGCAAATGATTTCTCAACTCATTTCAGCGCGTCGGCAACCATGTGTAGCCAAGTCCATAGCTGACACTATTTTAACTACGTCGGCATATCCATGTACAATTGCCAACGCACTGCAGCGTCGGCCAATATGTCTGGAAAGAGATGTGCTCGGCAAAAAGTCAACTTTCCTCATTCAAAAACCATACTTGCCAACGCAGTACCAGTGTCAGCAAAATAAACGCCGACGCTGGTAGTGCGTTGGGAGTTCCTAGTAATGGCCGATACTTGCAGTGCGTTGGAAATTCCTAGTAATGAACGATGCTTGTAGTGCGTTGGGAAATCGTGGTAATGGCCGACAATGATTAACCATTAGGAATTCATGAAATAGCCGACGCTACCAATGCGTTGGGTCGGCTACCAATGCGTTGGGAATTCATGAAATAGCCGATGCTACCAATGCGTTGGGAATGCGCTATATCTTTGGGCCAACATATTGGGAAATGCAACTTCGCCGACGCACAAATCACGTCGGGAAATGTTGTAATACATTCTTTTTTGCAACGCACGCTGGTGCATCAGGAAAGATTATTATTATTATTTAAAATTAAATTTTCATTTCTCCCTGTATACCATAAATAAAGGCTCAACAACTGCGTTGGCAATGGTGCAAATAAAGGCTCAGGGCTTTCCCAACGTACACTCGTGTGTCGCTAGTAGGTAAGATAATTGCCCTCACATTATTACGTCGCCATTAGAAAAACAAGCGTCGGCAAAACTTTCCCTCTCTTTTGAGGGGATTTTTTGTTGGCGCCAATGTGGTTTCCATAGCCTTTGCCAACGCGGTCTTACTTGCGTCGGAAAAAGTAGCAATTTCTGTGACTTTTGCAACGCAGTCTAAATATGCGTTGGAAATAAGACTTTCACCAATGAAAATTTTCACTGCGTCGGCAAATAGTGTCGGGAAATGTGCAGTTTATTGTAGTGAGTTTTGACTATTTTAGCATTTGGGGAAGCGCTTGTATATTCTACTTCCATGTTACATGTTTGATGAAAGTTCTACAAGAAGTGTGCATTATTGGGTTTTTAGCGCTGTCGAAAGGTTTGGTCTGACCTAAGAGAAAGTGAACTATGAAGAGGCCCATCTCAATTATTTCAAAATTGGGGCTATATTCCACTGGAACCCATGTTGCTAGCAAAAAAAAAAAAACTAATTTCTTTTGTGTTGAATTCATTGGTCTGGATGAAGCAATGTAGTCTAGTTTAGGTTTTATGCAGAGAAATAGGTACATGCCTGACCATTTTGTTAGTGTATTTTACTAGAATATTTGAACTGCTTCAGCTCATTGGCTTGAAAGGTTGGCCAAACCTGGCGTGGGCCATTCAATCACATGACCGGATGATGGATGAAAAGAGTTCATCCATCATTTGATGTATGCTTCTTTGGTTGAAACGAATTATAAAATATATTTTAGTGTTCATTACAGCTTCTCATCATTCCATTTGATGGACCAAGTTTGAAATGCAAATTTTTTGTGAAAAAAATTGAAAAAAAAAAAAAAAACCGTAACCGAACTGAACCAAACCGAACCAGTTCGGTTTGGTCGGTTCAGTTTGGGAAAATAGAAAATCGATGGGTTTGGTTTGGATGGTGGTTTCCCCTCTAAACCGATCCCAACCGCCCGTATGCACCCCTACTTTTAATATTTTGTGGATAAATATTTCCTTTTTATCAGGCTCAATGAAAGGATGTTTTCTAAAAAGAAATATAAAAGAAAAATAGAAGGGTGTTAAACTGAGTTACATGGGTTAGGTCGAGTCAACCCCACATCTAATGATGGTTTGACGGGTTGGCCCAACCCGAGACTTCATGGGTGCGGTTTGCAAGTTTACAACTTGTTTTAGAAGTGGGTCGGTCACAGGTTGAGTTCCAAAAAACTGACTCCACATATGACCCAACCTGAATTAGACAGACCTAGCCCATTTGCCAGCTAATTGTAAGTGGTTACACTTCTTATTACTATTGGATCGTATTTTGTTGTACCCATAAGATGATCTTTGTTGGCACTAAAAATGTCAATTTGCCTCTTCAAGCCACATGAAGCCTCAGCCTACCAAAATAAGCAATGCTGCTTCCAAAAAACCAAATCTTGTCAGAATCAAACAAAAACTGCAAGATCCTTCAAGATAGCCAAGAGAAGAGTACACATGAAGTTTCGGGCCATTTCGACAACATTGGGCCTAACTTCACTTCTCCGACAGCTAAACAAGAGCTCTCGGCGGCGACAGCATCGGAGACATCAAATTCCCGATCAGAGCCTGTGGATGATCTCAAAATGCATCCAAAAGGCTCCACGTCAAGTTCCAAGTCAAACCGACAACGTTTGACCCTACATCAACCCTCAAGCAGCTAGATCAAGCCTCTCGGCGGCGAAAACCACCGAAACCATTACTCATCAAACAGAGCACATGGGCAGCTTCAAAATGCTTACAAAGGGCTACACGTCAAGTTTTAGGTCATTTCGACAACATTTGACCAGACTTTGACTCTCGGAAGCCAAATCAGGCCTCTCGGCGGCGGAGCTCCCCGGGACCATGGTTTCTAAGACAGAGCCTGTGGATCATCTCAAAATGACTCCAATAGGTTCCCTGTCAAATTTCAAGTCAATCGGACATCGGTTGACCGCACATCAAAACGCGACATCTACCTCGCGGTAGAATCAAGCCTACTGGCGACGGGACCCCATACGGCTTCAAAACTCAAACAAAAGCCTATGGTTGGTCTTATTTATTGCTCAGGAGGCTCCACCTCAAATTTCAGGTCATTCGGACATCGTTTGACCCAGTTTCAGCTTCTGACGGAAAATCGGCAACCCTGTGCGACAAAGTCTTCGGCTTTCCTGGAAAATTGGAAACTTTGCAACCCAAATTGCAAGGATTGTCATCAATTTTTCTACAAGGGAATAAGGCCAACAAATGAGCAAAAATGTCAAAGAAAAATACAGAAGAAAAAGCGAAGGAAAAAGACCTCAAAACGACCGCAAAACGGGCTCCGAAGGGGAAAATTCCCCCAGGCCTGCGACCCTGGCCCAGGGTCGCCCGCGACCCTGGAAGCCCGGAATCTCCGGTTTCGCCCCAGGAGCTCCGTTTTCCGTCGTTTTTCGCGATTCGAAGCTTCCAACCCCTGGGACTTTCCAAAATTCATACTTTTGAGGCGCCAAATCCTCCGACATCCGTCAAAATCACGGGTCAACCTCCAAAAGTATCAAAATCAACATTGACCGCCAACCGGTCGACCAAAAAAGTGTGCTTTCCGCCCGATCGATCGAAAAATCGACAGGACAGATGTCACCGGCCCGCTCTTAGCTATCAATGTCTGAAGTTACATGTTCATCCGATGTCGATCAACATGAAGATCCATCGATGATCATCGCCAGAAGAATTCCAGAAGACACGGCACGGCCCGCGACTCTTCGACTGCTCGGCGACCAATTAATGTGGTTAATTGGCTAGCTTTATAGCAGTCATTAACTCATTCTATTGGACAGCCCAATCAGAAGCAAGCATTTGGGAGTTACAAGTCAATTGATTCATGGCATTTAACCCATGAAACTCCTCCCATCATGGCGATCAAAGGCGATTAAATGCCCTCAATCTCCACCGGCGAATCAGAAGCTAAGATCCAGGAGTTACGAAAAAAAGGAATTAAACCATGTAACTCCTCCATTTATGCGGCTTAAGTGCAATTAAAGCCCATAAAAGCTCTCCTAAATGGCTACCAAAAGCCTATAAATAGGAGAGCATTCCATTGAAATCCAGATCGGAAAGAATCCAGAGCTCGTATCCAGAAGAGAATCGAATCCAGACGGATCAAACACAGAAAATCCAGAGAAAGAAAAAGAGAGAAAAACTCTGCTGAAGTTCTGCACCGGCCACCACTACAAGGTGACAAAAGTCCCTTGGGGGGGTACCCCCCCCAAGGTCCTTCGCCTTCTCCTCCTGCTTCCAAATGACTTAGACGTGGCTTTTCAGCCCGTCGACTTAGCTTTTTATTGGACATAGGACCTCCTCTTGGTCTTTGTCCTCTAAAAATCTGAGGTTATAGCCAAGCCAAGCGAATCAAGAGCATTCACTGTTCTCATCTGCATGAATGATGGCGAAGCCCACACATGGCTTGCGACCGTCAATCTGAACGAGTCCCCCACAATCTCCTGAGAAGTTAGATCCTCCTTTTCTTGCTTTTCATTGTAGTTTGTATTTTTCTAAAGAGACAAAAAAATCACAACTCTTGTCTTTCATTATTGATAAGAATTGTAAATCGGCTATAAACGCCAAAATCGGCTATAAATGCCAAAATCGGCTATAAACGCCAAAATCGGCTATAAATGCCAAACAAAATCGCCTTTCACGGCAAACCAAGAAAATGTCTCTTTTCTTAAATATATGTGCAATGGAAAACTTGAAAGAAGTTGATTTCTTTTTTACTTGCGAAGGTTGATCTCCGGATTACCACTTGCAATTCCAAGTAAAATAGAAAATCTGGCACACCCACACAAAGAAATGTTGATGCACGCTTCAGCCCCCCGGGCGCAAAAGGGCCGGACCCGACGAACTCCCACGTCCGCCGACCCCGGTAGCACCCTCGGCAGGAGTGCGTTCCATCAAGCTGGCACACCCGGTGGGACTCGTTCATTTGAGAACACGATGCTTTGGAAATGAAATATTTGCATACCATATTTTTGCTCTATGCTTATACTTCTTCTCCAGATTCCTTGGCTACTTTCTAGTTGGTGGCCTATGTTGGATTTCGCATCTAAAAAAAACGAGATGGGATTTTTTGGAAATTTCTAATTCTTCGAATTTATTTCCACTCTTTCTCTTTTCAAAAAAAAAAATAATAAAAAATCAAATTTCTCGTTTTGGATTCAAAATTGAGAAACTTTGATCCTCTCCTATGGTTCGTGTGCTCGCGGAAATCGTTGAGCCTGTTCGAAATGGGATTTGGGCATCGTTTCTCTTCGATGAATCTGTCAGGGATAAATAAAAAAAAAATCAAATTTCTCGTTTTGGATTCAAAATTGAGAAACTTTGATCCTTTCTCTCCTGGGCATGTGTGCTCGCGGAAATCGTTGAGCCCGTGTTCGGATCGTGGATTGGGCCATCGTTTCTCTTCGATGAGTCTGTCAGGGATCTAAAAAAAAAAAATTAAATAAATAAATAAAAAGACATAGACCACTAAGGTTAAACCAATTGCGTTCTTTGATCATGATTGACTCAAGAAAAGCCTTGTCCAGAGTGTGGAGACAGCTTGACTGTTCTAGGCAAGGGTCCTCCAAATGGGTTCATTAAGTAATCCTACCCTTACCTGGGGGCAATTCTATCAATTGAGGTTTCATAAGACCGGGTTAGGAGGCCTATGTGTACTCTCTCATCTTTAAAAACCTTCAAAAAAATATATATAAAAATAAAAAAAAATCTTCAAAAAAAATAAAAATAAATAATCTTAAAAAAAAATAATATTTTAAAAAAAATAAAAAAATAAAATAAAAAAAATCATTTCAAAAAAAAAAATCTTCAAAAACTCATCACTTTTGATTTCAGATCTGAGAAATTTTGGTTTCTTCTTTTCTGAGCACTGGCGCTCGCGGAAATCGCCGAGACCGTGTTCAGATTGGAATACCATTTGCTCTCCTTGATGGAACCAATCTTGACATTTCAAAAAAAAAAAAAAACTCGTCACTTTTGAATTCAGATTCAAGAAATTATGGTATCTTTCCTTCTGAGTACTGGCGCTCGCGGAAATCGTTGAGCCCGTATTTGAATCGGAATGCCACCTGCTCTCTTTGACGAATCCATTTCTGACCTTTCAAAACAGAGAATCCCATCTCATGGATGCGATCTCCAACATTTGTGCATAGCGGTACTAGTACGCCCTTTCAGGGTCTACTGTATCTGTGACCGACACATTTGTAACTCCTACCTTATATTATTCTTATCTCGAGCAAGCTTCGCTTCTCGATAAGTCGAATTTAGGTATACAATTGCTTCTAGCAGTCATTGGAACGCTCATTTCGAGCCTACCATGCTTGCAACCAGAACAATTGTACCCTTTATGGCTTTTTGCCTTCTTCATATTGCTTGGGTCATGGCCCTTGAGCGATTTGAAAAGACAAAATCATAGAATTCCCCATTTATGATCATCATATTCTTGTGATTACTAATGGATGTGGTCTTGTTTCAGAAATTTTGAAACTAACAATGGCAGCTTCACTGATCATCACCTTCGATGAAAACAAGCACCAGCTCATGCTTCAATAGAAGCAAACCAAGCGCACTTGCAAGCGCCCTGCTAGCTGCCGAAGCACCAACTCCCTCAGCAACTCTCTGAACTCCGGGTCGACCTCGACTCCCCGGACCATCGTCTTCGGGACACTGGAACCATTCCCACTTCCCGAAGAAGAAACTGCTCTTGCCAAAAGGCAGAAGGTTGCCTCGCAACGTGTCACTACTGTGACACCAAAGGCAACTGCCGAGAAGCAGAAGATCGCCCCTCAACGTGTCACTTCTGTGACACCAAGGGCGAACCCCAAGAATACTAAAACCCGCGGCATCCCCGCGAAACCTCAACCAACAACCAACCAGGTCTACCCTAAGACTTGGTCTCCAAGACCTTCCCCAAAACAAAGAAGGTCTCAAACCTCCACCAAGCCAGCATACCTGGCCCTACTCAAAGAGAACCAGTTCTACCCTCTTGCCTACATGAAAGAGGAGGGACCCATCTCCAACTTGACTCCCAAGTCAACCCAGCATGAACCGGCTTGCTCCCACAAGCCCAAAATCAGATCATGCATCACTAGGCCTCTACAAGCACCTGCCAAGGCCTACACTCCTTCAGTTCGACCCTTCATCTCTACAGGGGCCGAACTCGAAAGGTTCAAAGCTTCACTGCAACAGGCAAAGGACCAGGTCCGTATCCTGTCCTTGCCCAATTACAAAGAAGACAAGCTCGGCTGCTGCGCCCAAGGGAGTACATCCTTCATTGTTAAAGCCCAGCCAGAGCTGACTGAAGCTCAAATCGCTCGTCGAGCACGCCGCCGTGCGTCATATCGACAAAAGAGACTAGAGAAGCAACGGACCCAGCCTCCTACACTTCAAGTCTCCCACAAATGGGTCGAAAAAGAAAGACCCGACCAAGTTGCTGCCGTCCATATGGTTGAAAAAACCAGAAGACGCCAAAAGTCAGCATAAAAAATCCATGTCCGACGTCCGGTGACCCGTAGCGTCACCAGGACACGAAGACATCCCGAAGAATCTCCTGCCCCTTCAAGCTAAGGACGGGAGAGTAATCCTTCATCAAGCTCTTCATCAAAAAGAATGAGCCCCAGCTCAGTCACCAGGACGGTTTCTTCGTTTGAATCCCGAGGAATGAATGTCCTGGTTACAAATTCTGAGCCACCACCTCAGAATCCACCTCAAGATGATGCGCTCACACGCATCCAGCAGTTGGAACAAGGCCAGCAGAGGATTGAAACTCTGATGGAAAACCTTCTCCTTGTTGTCCAAAATCAGGTGAACAATGAGCCTCCTCCGAATCATCGCAATAACGAGGAAAATTGTGAAGAAAATGAGTCACGCGCCCTTACCAAAAAGGACGTAGACAGTATCCTCGCCAAAGCTAAAGAAGAGGATATACTCAAAGAGCATGGGATCAAGCCACCATATCCCTTATGGATGGACTAAGTCCCATTCCCAACAAAATTCAAACATCCTACTCTCCAAACATATACGGGGAAAGGATCAGCCAGACAGCACGTCATCCACTTCAAGATCCTGACGGGAGCTATTGCGGATCAAGATGCCTTCAAGATTCGCCTCTTCGCAAGTACCCTAAAAGGTACAGCCTTTGATTGGTACTCCACTCTGCCGGAGAACTCCATTCAGAACTGGGCTATGCTTGAGACACGCTTCCTGACCCACTTCCAAGGTGAGGATCATCCTGTTACTATGGCTCAACTCTGCAGCCTAAAACAGGGAGAGAATGAGTCAACATACGACTTCATTCACAAATGGAAGGCAATGGCGTACAAATGCTCAGATGTGCTGCCACAAGCGTCGCTGGTCAACATCTGCTGTAACAATATGAGAGCAAAAATCCGCTCCATGATCATCGGCAACAAATAAAAAAACCTGAGGGAACTCCTCGAAACTTCTATGGAAGCTGAAACGGTGATTAAAGACCTCAACAGTCAGAAGTCATCAAGAAAAGAGCCAACCGCCATTGGAACCTCTAAACCAAAGAAAAAAGAGGTCCTCAATGTGCAAACCAAGTCAGCTCATCAGCAACCAAAGAAAGCTGAAAACAGAGCTACAGGTAAGAGACCTGAACTCTCTGATGCCTTCAAAGAGCGAGTAGAAAAGAAATACCCGTTCGATGAAGATGTTGACGAAATCTTCGGGGCTCTCGTGGCAAACGGTAAGCTCACCTTGCCTGAACCCAAAAGACCGGGCGATGTTGGCAAACCCAACGATCCTCGGTACTGTCCATACCACCAGATGGTCTCGCATCCTCTCAATCAATGCTTTGTTGTGAGAGAGAAGATAAACGAGATGTGGAAAAATGGAGTCATCACCTTTGACAAAAACTATGGGTCTGCCTCCGTCAACATGGTATCACGTGGACAAACACCAAAATCACCAGAAGAGAAGATCACTACTTCCTTCAAGGTGATAAAAAGAATTCAAACGTCCGAAGTGTTGGTTCCTTACCCGACACCAGACGGACAACCCATATGGGTGTTAGTGCCACATTTCAGTGTGCCCTTGTGTTGTATTGTCAATTCCGTGTCAATTAGTCCAAGTCCCTGCCTCTCGAAGGTTCTCAAGGAAGATCAAGTTTGAAGGTAGAAGATCAAGTTTGAAGGCAGAAGATCAAGTCTTGGAAGGCTTGGATTCATCCGGGAAGAACTCCTTGTGTATGCACACCATCCCCTTCAGGTAGTTCAATCCAGGACCAACCTATAAACCCTTTGGACAAACCCTGTTAATCATCTGCTTCATTCCATCCTTGTTTTTCAGGGTTTCGGTGACCTTACGGTCACCTTGCGGCTAACCGCAGAAGCCCTTTGCGGCTAGCCGCCAGGTAACCGTAAATCCTACGGTCACCTTTCCAGAAGGCTGTTTCTCTTCGGTCAGCCCCGCGGTCACCTTGCGGCTAACCGCGGAGTCCCTCTGCGGCTAACCGCCAGGTGACCGTAAGTCTTGCGGTCTGCTTTCCCGAGAGCTGTTTTCTCACGGTTACCTTTACGGTTACCTCACGGCTAACCGCCAGGGACACTCGCGGCTAACCGTGAGCTGACCGCTTTCAAAATTATAGCCGTTGCTTCAGTGCATTTCAAAAGGGGCTAGCCGCCAGTTTTAGAGGCTAACCGTAAAAAGTATCCGTTGGGAGTTTTCTATAAAGCTGTAGCCTGTTTCACTGTGCATTTCATGGACCTTAGGGTATAGCCTTGCTTGCTACCTTCTTCCCATCCATTGTAGGCTTCCAAATCACTTCCAAAAACACTCATGTGCTTGACCTAGGTAAATCCTAGAGCTCCATCAGCTCTTAGATGAGTGTCTTGATAGGAAGTTCATCCTCTAGGTTAGTTTACACCATGAGAGACTCATTTGTGTAACCCTAGGAACCAAATCCTCTTAACCCTGGTTGTGCAACACATTGGAGGCTTTCTACTCAACACCAAGAGGTCAACAAGAGGTGCAAGCTTCGACTGCGGTCAGAGCTCCACAGAACACTTCAACAATCATCAAGGCAAGTGTTCACCCTTCTTCAAATTTCAACAATATGTGTATAATGTGGTAGGTGTGTAGATCTGTGTGATTAAACTCACCACATTGCTGTAAGGAGGAGTAGATCTGTGTGATTGAACCTCTGTATCAAATATGAGGTAGAATCAGAACTTGTGTAGTTTGATTCTTGATAGTGGAACCAAGGGTCTGTGTGACCCTTGAGAGTGGATGTAGGTCTGTGTGACCGAACCACTATAAATCTCTGTGTCCATATCTCTTTTGAATGATCTACAGGTTCTGTTTCAGTTATACTTTTGCTATGCTTGTTCTGTTCCTTGTTCTGTTTTGATTAAAAACAGGTTTAGAAAATTAAAATTGGCAATTGTTTAGCCTCAGTCCTATTCACCCCCCCTCTAGGACTTAGTCATTGGCTCTAGACTGAACTTTCAGCAAGAGGAAGAGAGGACAGCGCCGTAATATGAGACGGCACGATAGTCCTTCTGATCTTGAAGTTCCTCTCACCATTGCTGAGGAGGTGTCTGAGGATGTTGACGAGCCTCCGGAGAAGAGCAGCAGGGAAGAGGAGATAGCTGGTATGATCCCCTTTCTTTCCTTTTGTTTCTTCCTCTTTTCTTTTTTTTTTTGAAAGGTTTTGTTTTGATCCGCTGCTTCTTTTTTTTTAGCAGAGGGCGATGTCCTAGTGACGCCTGAGGTTCCTGCCGATGAGGCGATGACGGATCCAATCGTGGTATCTGAGGAAGAGCCCAGGGACTCTGGAGTGGTTCTAGAACCTTCACCTGGTATGATTTGCTTTGGCTTTTGCTTTTTCGTCTTCTTTTGCTGTCATTTGCTAACATGTAGCTGACTTGCCAGAGGATTCCGACGATTTCGAGCCATCCATGGACGTAACTTTTGACGATGCTTCGGATGAGCTCAAAGAGGCAGAGAGTACTCCGCCGGTCGTCGAAGCAGGTATATTTGTAATAATGATCTTGATATATTTTTGACAAGATTATATTCATACCCTTCTTTTTTTCTTTGACAGATTGTGAAGCAGCAGGAGAGATTCCTCCATCTTACTCAGAGCCAGAACAGGGGATACCTGCTGCTGATCCAGAAGTAGGGGCTTCTCCTTCTTTCAATGAGTCAGCTTCTTCCGTTGGAAAGAGTTTATTGATTACTCTTCCAATGGAGCATGACGTGGGCAGTCGGGCACTAGAACATGGCGAATCCTCATCTGCACCGCACCTTCAGTATGCTAGGAAGGTGTTGAAGACTGTCTTGAGCTCATGGGTTGAGACTCTTTCTTCAGGTCATTTGGAAGCTGGTTTTGGCATGATCAAGCATGTGCAGGACATCCTCGCTGATAGCAAAGAAGTCGGTCTGGACGTCGCAAGTGCCGAGGATTTTGTTGAGGAGATCATCACCTTAGGGAACAAATGGCCGATTGTTTAGCCTCAGTCCTATTCACCCCCCGTCTAGGACTTAGTCATTGGCTCTAGACTGAACTTTCAATGGGTACATCCCGATCTCTTGGAAGATGAAAACTGGGAGATCGTAAAAACAAAGCCGACAGCTCAACAGCGAAGGCAGGCTAGGAAACATCTCCTCAGGCTCAAACGGTAAGAGAAGATCCAGCCAAAACAAGAAGTCAATGAAAAGGCAGAGGCCTCCTCTACCACTTCACTCGGGGCAACAGAAACGTCCCTTCCAGAGACTTCAAAGGCGGTAAGAAACTTCACTCTCAGTGATTTCATGCCACCTCGATTCAAAAAAGAAGCTATGCAGGGGGCATCATACTCTTGCAACTCGGTAGTTGGATTCTCCATTGATGGATACGAGTCCAGCGACACCGACGATGGATTCGAGCCCAACTACACCGGCAAGTGGGAGGAATCTCTTGAAACAGGAGAGTATCTCTCCGACGAAGAATGGGTTCCTGAAATTCACCTTATGCCAGTAATCTGGTATAACCCCTTACAGCCACAAGGATCCTGGTCTGATGATGAGGAAGACCAAGAGGCTGTACAAGAAAATGCTGTTGAGCCAGCACCCGTCGTTGCTCCAGTAGAAATCAACCATGTTGAGCCACAAAGAGCAGACGAAGAAGAAGATTTGGCTCCCATGCCTGATCTTGAAGAATATGCGAGGATCTTGCAGCATCTCGCTCTAGAACAAGAACAAGACCGCGTCAACGAGATTCCTCACAATCCAGAGCCGGAAGTCCCTGAAGCCCACCAGGTACCTCCTCCCTCAACTCCTGAAAATGGAGAAAATTGCTGGATAGACGATCCTCTTACATCTGAGGATGAGTCTGACTCCGAGCAGACAACGTCTCCTTTAAGAGCTGCCTGTAATGTGATAATTCGGGATTATAGCTCTTCCGATGCATCATCTGATGAGATCACTTACACACCGGCGACACCTAGCACCATATCTTCTGGGGCTACCTCGTCTCGCGTGACTTTCACAGAGATGACACCCTCTCAGGCTTCGTCCCCTGAGACTGTGACTTCAGAACTCACGCTCTTCCCGACTCATCATCATGAAGAAAACCCAACTTGGGATGATGGATGGGTCAACGAAGAAGAAAAGCTGCTGGATGCTGTTCAGGACTCGCTCCCGGAAAATGCTCCATGCAACACAATCACTGAGGATGGCAATTCTGTTGCAGACGCATCCTCAGTAAATGAGAAACGACAGCCTCTTGATCCTGAGGACAATCTTCCAAGCGAAGACCCTTCTCAAGAAGCTCTCGAAGTTGGTAGAGGCACCCGCTCGGGCCGGGACTACCACAAAAATTACAACCAATCTTCCTGTTGACACCAAAAATGTCACTTTGCCTCTTCAACATCAAGAAAGCTGCATGAAGTCGCAACCTGCCATAAATAGGCAATGCAATTTCTCCAAAAAATCAAATCTTGTCAGAATCAAACAAAAACTGCAAGATCCTTCAAGATAGCCAAGAGAAGAGTACACATGAAGTTTCGGGCCATTTCGACAACATTTGGCCTAACTTCACTTCTCCGACAGCTAAAATGGCGCTCCCGGCGGCGACATCATCGGAGACGTCAAAACTTCGATCAAAGCCTACAGATGACTCCAGCATGTCTCAAAAGGGCTCTATGCCAAATTTCAAGTCAAACCGACAACGTTTGACCCTCCATCAATGCTCGAGCAGCAAAATCAAGCCTCCCGGCGCGCGGGAACCACCGAAGCCTTCGCTCATCAAACCAAGTGCATGAGTGGCTTCAACATGCTTCCAAAAGGCTGCATGTCAAATTTCAGGTCATTCCGAAAACGTTTGACCAGGTTTCGATGCTCCGAGAGAAAATCAAGCCTACCGGTGGCGGAGCAACCCGGGACCATGACATCCAAAATGGAGCCCATGGAACGTCTCAAAATGACTCCAATAGGCTCCCCGTCAAATTTCAGGTCAATTGGACATCGTTTGACCGCACATCAAAGCTCGGCATTTTCCCCGCAGCAAAATCAAGTGAAGCATCGACGGGACCCCAAACGTTTTCAAAACTCAAACAAAAGCCTATGGTTGGTCTTATTTATTGCTCAGGAGGCTTCACCTCAAATTTCAGGTCATTCCGACATCGTTTGACCAAGTTTCAGCTTCTGGCGGAAAATCAGCAGCTTTACGCGACAAAGTCTTCGGCTTTCCCGGAAAATTGGAAACTTTGCACTCTAAAAATGCAAGGATTCTCATCAAGTTTTCTACAGGAAAATCAAGCCAATAAATGAGAAGAAATGTCAAGAAAAATACAGAAGAAAACGGCGACGAAAAAGACCTCAAAACGACCGCAAAACGGGCTCCGAAGGGGAAAAATCCCCCAGGGTCGCAGACCCCTGCGACCATGGCCCATGGTCGCAGGCCCCTGCGACCATGGCCCATGGTCGCCGGTCCATGGTCGCCGGCGACCATGGAGGTCCGGGTCACCGGATTTTCCGCCGGTGACCCGTTTTTCCGTCTTTTTTCGCGTTTCGCGCACTTTGGCCCCTGTGGTTCCCTGAAAATGTGATTTTTAGTGCTTGAAATTGACTCATATCCGACGACATCCGTCAAAATCACGGGTCAACCTCCAAAAGCATAAAATCATCAGTGATCGCTCCAAGATCGCCAACCGGCTGACCAAGAAAGTGCACTTTCTGTCCGACCGATCGTGAAATCGACAAGACAGATGTCACCGGCCCACTCTTAGCTATCAATGTCTGAAGTTACATGTTCATCCGATGTCGATCAGCATGTAGATCCATCGATGATCATCGCCAGAAGAATTCCAGAAGACACGGCATGGCCCGCGACTCTTCGACTGCTCGGCGACCAATTAATGTGGTTAATTGACTAGCTTTATTGCAGTCATTAATTCATTTCTTTGGACGGCCCAATCAGAAGCAAGCATTTGGGAGTTACAAGTCAATTGATTCATGGCATTTAAACCATGAAACTCCTCCCATTATGGTAATTAAGGTGATTAAAAGCCCTTAATCTCCATCGGCCAATCAGATTCAAGGAAAAAGGAGTTACAAAATCAAGAAATAAATCTTGTAACTCCTCCCATTAAAGCCATTAAGGCTCATAAACCCTCCTAAATGGCTACCAAAGGCCTATAAATAGGAGAGCATTCCATTGAAATGGAGATCGAAAAGATCGGAAAAAAGAGGAGAAAATCAGAAGATCAGAAAAAAAAGATCAAAAAGAGGTCTGAGAGAAAGAAAAAGAGAGAAAAACTCTGCTGAAGTTCTGCACCGGCCACCACTACAAGGTGACAAAAGTCCCTTGGGGGGCACCCCCCCCAAGGTCCTTGCCTTCTCCTGCTGCCTCCAATGGCTTAGACGTGGCTTTTCAGCCCGTCTACTTAGCTTTTTATTGGACATAGGACCTTCTCTTGGTCTTTGTCCTCTAAAAACCTGAGGTTATAGCCAAGCCAAGCGAATCAAGAGCATCTTCTGTTCTCATCTGCATGGATGATGGCGAAGCCCATACATGGCTTGCGACCGTCAATCTGAACGAGTCCCCCACAATCTCCTGAAAAGTTAGATCTTCCTTTTCTTGCTTTTCATTGTAGTTTGTATTTTTCTAAAAGAGACAAAAATCACAACTCTTGTCTTTCATTATTGATGAGAATTGTAAATCGGCTATAAACGCCAAAATCGGCTATAAATGCCAAACAAAATCGCCTTTCACGGCAAACCAAGAAAATGTCTCTTTTCTTAAATATTTGTGCAATGGAAAACTTGAAAGAAGTTGATTTCCTTTTTACTTGCGAAGGTTGATCTCCGGATTACCACTTGCAATTCCAAGTAAAATAGAAAATCTGGCACACCCACACAAAAGAAATGTTGATGCACGCTTCAGGGCCCGCCAGGGCGCGAAAGGGCCGGACCCGACGGACTCCCACGTTCCGCCGACCCCGGTAGCCGCCCCAGCAGGCGCCTCGGAGCGCGTTCCATCAAGCTGGCACACCCGGTGGGACTCGTTCATTTGAGAACACGGTGCTTGGAAATGAAATATTTGCATATCATACTTTTTGCTCTATGCTTATACTTCTTTTCCGGATTCCTTGGCTACTTTCTAGCTGGTGGCCTATGTTGGATTTTGCACCCAAAAAAAATGAGATGGGATTTTTTGGAAATTTCTATTTCTTTTAGTTTGTTTCCATTCTTTCTCTTTTCAAAAAAAAAATCAGTTTTCTTAGTTTGAATTCAAAATTGAGAAACTTTGATCCTATCCTATCGTTCTTTGGTGCTTGCAGAAATGTTGAGCCCGTTCGACTAAGGTTTTGGGCCATCGTTTCTCTTCGATGAGTTCATTAGAGATTTTAAAGAAAAAAAATCAAAAAATCAGTTTTCTTAGTTTGAATTCAAAATTGAGAAACTTTGATCCTATCCTATCGTTCTTTGGTGCTTGCAGAAATGTTGAGCCCGTTCGACTAAGGTTTTGGGCCATCGTTTCTCTTCGATGAGTTCATTAGAGATTTCAAAGAAAAAAAAATCAAAAAATCAGTTTTCTTAGTTCTGGATTCAAAATTGAGAAACTTTGATCCTATCCTATCGTTCTTTGGTGCTTGCAGAAATGTTGAGCCCGTTCGACTAAGGTTTTGGGCCATCGTTTCTCTTCGATGAGTTCATTAGAGATTTCAAAGAAAAAAAAAATCAAAAAATCAGTTTTCTTAGTTATGAATTCAAAATTGAGAAACTTTGATCCTATCCTATCGTTCTTTGGTGCTTGCAGAAATGTTGAGCCCGTTCGACTAAGGTTTTGGGCCATCGTTTCTCTTCGATGAGTTCATTAGAGATTTCAAAAAAAAAATATATTAAAAAAAATAAAAATAAAAAAAAAATCAGTTTTCTTAGTTTGGATTCAAAATTGAGAAACTTTGATCCTATCCTATCGTTCTTTGGTGCTTGCAGAAATGTTGAGCCCGTTCGACTAAGGTTTTGGGCCATCGTTTCTCTTCGATCAGTTCATTAGAGATTTCAAAGAAAAAAAATCAAAAAATCAGTTTTCTCAGTTCTGATTCAAAATTGAGAAGCTTTGATCCTATCCTATCGTTCTTTGGTGCTTGCAGAAATGTTGAGCCCGTTCGACTAAGGTTTTGGGCCATCGTTTCTCTTCGATGAGTCTATTTGGGATTTGAAAAAAAAAGACATAGACCACTAAGGTTAAACCAATTGCGTTCTTTGATCACGATTGATTCAAGAAAAGCCTTGTCCAGAGTGTGGAGACAGCTTGACTGTTCTAGGCAAGGGTCCTCCAAACGGGTTCATTAAGTAATCCTACCCTTACCTGGGGGCAATTCTATCAATTGAGGTTTCATAAGACCGGGTTAGGAGGCCTATGTGTACTCTCTCGTCTTTAAATCTTAAAAATTTAAAAAAAAAATCAAAAATAAAAAAAAAGATTTTCAAAAAAAAAAATCTTAAAAAAATAAAAAAATCAAAATAAAAAAAAAAATAAAAAAATAAAAAATAAAAAAAAAAGATTTTCAAAAAAAAAATCTTAAAAAAAAAAAAAAGATTTTTTTTAAAAAAAAATGAAAATCTTAAAAAAAAAAAATCTTCAAAAAAAAAAAAACTCTCGTCATTTTAGATTCAGATCCGAGAAATTGTGGTTCCTTCCCTTCTGGGTACTGGCGCTCGCGGAAATCGTTGAGCCCGTATTCGGATCGGAATATCATCTGCTCTCTTTGATGAATCCAATCTTGACATTTCAAAAAAAAAAACAAAGAATCCCATCTCATGGATGCGATCTCCAACATTTGTGCATAGCAATACTGGTACGCCCTTTCAGGGTCTACTGTATCTGTGACCGGCACATTTGTAACTCCTACCTTATATTCTTCTTATCTCGAGCAAGCTCCGCTTCTCGATAAGTCGAATTTAGGTATACAATTACTTCTAGCAGTCATTGGAACGCTCATTTCGAGCCTACCATGTTCGCTGTCAGAACAATTGTACCATCTATGGCTTTTTGCCTTCTTCATGTCGCTTGGGACATGTCCCTTGAGCGATTTGAAAAGACAACCATAGAAATTCCCATTTATGATCATTATTCTTGTGATTACTAATGGATGTGGTCGTGTTTCAGAACCTTTTCGAAACTAACAATGGCAGCCTTAACCATTATCTTCGATGAGAACAAGCACCAACTCATGCTTCAACAGAAGCAAAGCACGCGCACTCATAAGCGCCCTGTCAGCTGCCGAAGCGTCAACTCCCTCGGCAACTCTCTGAACTCCGGGTCGACCTCGACTCCCCGGACCATCGTCTTCGGGACACTGGGACCATTCCCACTTCCCGAAGAACAAACTGCGCCTGCCAAAAGGCAGAAAATCGCCTCTCAACGTGTCACTCCCGTGACACCAAAGGCGAGCGCCCAAAAGCCCGAAGCCCGCGGCACCCCCGCGAAGCCTCGACCAACAACCAACCAGGTCTACCCTAAGACTTGGTCTCCAAGACCTTCCCCAAAACAAAGAAGGTCTCAAACTTCCACCAAGCCAGCATACCTGGCCCCACTCAAAGAAAACCAGTTCTACCCTCTTGCCTACATGAAAGAGGAGAGACCCATCTCCAACCTGACTCCCAAGTCAACCCAGCATGAGCCGGCTTGTTCCTACAGGCCCAAAATCAGATCATGCATCACCAGGCTTCTCCAAGCACCTGCTAAGGCCTACACTCCTTCAGTTCGACCCTTCATCTCTACAGGGGCCGAACTCGAAAGGTTCAAAGCTTCGCTGCAACAGGCAAAGGACCGGGTCCGCATCCTGTCCTTGCCCAACCACAAAGAAGACAAGCTCGGCTGCTGCGCCCGAGGGAGCACATCCTTCATCGTCAGAGCCCAGCCAGAGCTGACTGAAGCTCAAATCGCTCGTCGAGCACGCCGCCGTGCGTCATATCGACAAAAGAGACTAGAGAAGCAACGGACCCAGCCTCCTACACTTCAAGTCTCCCACAAATGGGTCGAAAAAGAAAGACCCGACCAAGTTGCTGCCGTCCATATGGTTGGAAAAACCAGAAGACGCCAAAAGTCAGCATCAAAAATCCATGTCCGACGTCCGGTGACCCGTAGCGTCACCGGGACACGAAGACATCCTGAAGAATCTCCTGCCCCTTCAAGCCAAGGACGGGAGAGTAATCCTTCATCAAGCTCTTCATCAAAAAGAATGAGCCCCAGCTCGGTCACCAGGACGATTTCTTCGTTCGAATCCCGAGGGATGAACGTCTTGGCTACAAGTTCTGAGCCACCACCTCAGAATCCACCTCGAGATGATGCGCTCACACGCATCCAGCAGTTGGAACAAGGCCAGCAGAGGATTGAAACTCTGATGGAAAACCTTCTCCTTGTCGTCCAAAATCAGGCGAACAATGAGCCTCCTCCAAATCATGACAATAACGAGGAGAATTGTGAAGAAAATGAGTCACGCGCCCTTACCAAAAAGGACGTAGACAGTATCCTCGCGAAAGCTAAAGAAGAGGATATACTCAAAGAGCATGGGATCAAGCCACCATATCCTTTATGGATGGACTCGGTCCCGTTCCCCACAAAATTCAAACATCCTACTCTCCAAACATATACGGGGAAAGGATCGGCCAGACAGCACGTCATCCACTTCAAGATCTTGACGGGAGCTATCGCGGATCAAGATGCACTCAAGATTCGCCTCTTTGCAAGTACCCTAAAAGGTACGGCCTTCGATTGGTACTCCACTCTGCCGGAGAACTCCATTCAGAACTGGGCTATGCTGGAGACACGCTTCCTGACCCACTTCCAAGGTGAGGATCATCCTGTTACTATGGCTCAGCTCTGCAGCCTAAAACAGGGAGAGAATGAGTCAACTTATGACTTCATTCACAAGTGGAAAGCAATGGCGTACAAATGCTCAGATGTACTGCTACAAGCGTCGCTAGTCGACATCTGCCGAAACAACATGTGAGCTAAAATCCGCTCCATGATCATCGGCAACAAATCAAAAAACCTGGGAGAACTCCTGGAAGCTTCCATGGAAGCTGAAACGGTGATCAAAGACCTCAACAGTCAGAAATCATCAAAGAAAGAGCCGACTGCTGTTGCAACCTCTAAACCAAAGAAGAAGGAGGTTCTCAATGTGCAGACTAAGTCAGCTCCTCAGCAGCCAAAGAAAGCTGAAAACAAAACTGCAGGTAAAAGGCCTGAACTCTCTGATGCCTTCAAAGAACGTGTAGAAAAGAAATATCCGTTCGATGAAGACGTTGAAGAAATCTTTGAGGCTCTCCTAGCAAATGGCAAACTCATTTTGCCAGAGCCCAAAAGACCGGGAGACGTTGGCAAAACCAACGATCCTCGGTACTGTCCATACCACCAGATGGTCTCGCATCCTCTCAATCAATGCTTTGTTGTGAGAGAGAAGATAAACGAGATGTGGAAAAACAGAGTCATCACCTTTGACAAAAATTATGGCCCCGCCTCCGTCAACATGGTGTCACGTGGACAAACACCAAAATCACCGAAGAAGAAGATCACTACTTCCTTCAAGGTGATAAAAAGAATTCAAACGTCCGAAGTGTTGGTTCCTTTCCCGACACCAGACGGACAACCTATATGGGTACATCCCGATCTCCTGGAAGATGAAAATTGGGAGATCGTCAAAACAATGCCGACAGCTCAACAGCGAAGGCAGGCTAGGAAACATCTCCTCAGGCTCAAACGGCAAGAGAAGACCCAGCCAAAATAAGAAGTCCATGAAAAGGCAGAGGCCTCCTCTACCACTTCACTCGGGGCAATAGAAACGTCCCTTCCAGAGACTTCAAAGGGGGTAAGAAAACTCACTCTCAGTGATTTCATGCCACCTCAATTCAGAGAAGAAGCTATGCAGGGGGCATCATACTCTTGCAACTCGGTAGTTGGATTCTCCATTGATGGATACGAGTCCAGCGACACCGATGATGGATTCGAGTCCGGCTACACCGATGAGTGGGAAGAATCCCTTGAAACAGGAGAATATCTCTCCGATGAAGAATGGGTTCCTGAAACTCACCTTATGCCAGTAATCTGGTATAACCCCTTACAGCCACAAGGATCCTGGTCTGATGATGAAGAAGACCAAGAGGCTGCACAAGAAGATGCTGTTAACCCAGCACCTGTCATTGCTCCAGTGAAAATCAACTATGTTGAGCCACACGGAGAAGACGAAGAAGAAGATCTGGCTCCCATGCCTGATCTTGAAGAATATGCAAGGATCTTGCAGCGTCTCGCTCTAGAACAAGAGCAAGACCGCGTCAACGAGATTCCTCACAATCCAGAGCCGGAAGTCCCTGAAGCCCATCAGGTACCTCCTCCCTCAACTCCTGAAAATGGAGAACATTGCTGGATTGACGATCCTCTTACATCCGAGGATGAGTCTGACTCCGAGCAGGCAACATCTTCTATCAGAGCTTCCTGTAATGTAATATATCAGGATTATAGCTCTTCTGAAGCGTCGTCTGATGAGATTACCTACACTCCGACGACGCCTAGCAATGTATCCTCTGGAGCTACCTCGTCTCACGTGACTTTCACAAAGATGACACCCTCTCAGGTTTCTTCTCCTGAGACTGTGACTTCAGGATACACATTCTTCCCGACTCATCATCATGAAGAAAACCCAACTTGGGGTGATGGATGGGTCAACGAAGAAGAAAAGCTGCTGGATGCTGTTCAGGACTTGCTCCCGGAAAATGCTCCGTGCAACACAATCACTGAGGATGGCAACTCTGCTGCAGATACATCCCCAGTAGATGAAAAACGACAGCCTCTTGATCCTGAAGACAATCTTCCAAACGAAGATCCTTCTCAAGAAGCCCTCGAAGTTGGTAGAGGCACCCGTTCGGGCCGGGACTACCACAAAAATTACAACCAATCTTCCTTTACTTATGTAAATCCTTCGGGAAAAGATGTTGTAAGCGCCCCCAGTGGCAACAATGATGAACATGCAGGCCCTAAGGAGGCTTTCAAGTATGATTTGGTTGAGCACTTCAAACACATACCTGCACGTCTTCACATCCTGGATTTATTACGAATGTCTCCACGCACTCGTGATAATCTCATCTCAGAATTACAAAAACTGAATGAGGATGTCGACAAACATGCCCCGCAAGTCCTCCAAATTGAAATGGACTACCGGGTCAAAAACTCTGAAACTTCCTCAAAGGGAGAAAAGAAAACTGAGGGATCATGCATCCAATGCCTCTCGGTTCAAAAGGCAGCCAATGCAACCATCGCCTTCACTAAGGAAGACCTCCTACTTGGCGAAGCAAGGCACAACCGACCCCTGTACTTCACAGGGTACATCAAAGAAATGCCGATACATAGAGTTCAGATCGACCCAGGTTCTGCACTCAACCTTATCTCCACTTCGGCTCTTGAAGAGTTGGGCATCCCACCCAGCAAGCTAAGCCATACATCTGTATCTATCTTTGGATACGATGGGAGCACTCAAAGGCCTATCGGCAAAATCAGGTTCAAATTGCAAATCGGTGATCTTATCTCTGAGGTCACTGTGTATGCAATAAAAACCCCCTCATGCTACAACATCCTTCTCGGACGTCCTTGGATACACGAGAATGGTGTTGTTCCTTCAACTCTACATCAATGCATCAAGTTCGTCGGCGACGACGGCATGGTACATCGAGTCTTTGCGGACAGGAAACCCTTCAAAGGTAAAGAAGTCCACTTCGCAGACTCCCAAATGTATGAAGGAGAAAAAGAAGAAGAGGAAATAGCACCCCCTGCTGAAAATCTCCAGAAAGATAAAGGCAAGGCTCCTCAAAAATCACCGGAAGAAAACAAACCCTCCGGCAAATTAGAAGAGAGTAGTCAATCTCCCTTCGTCATCTCCCTCAAATCTTCAAAACCTTTGGTCATCACGACTAAAGTGAAGAAGGCGAAACAAAAGTCTGGGGGCAAATTTGTTGTTTCTCTCGTGTCTATCATGCAAGACACAGACTCGGACTCAGAGCCAGAAGACGATGCATCGTCAAGCCAAGCTGACACTCAGCAAGTTCAGCCTGCTCTCACTCCGATGGAGACACCTACTGATGTAGAAGATCCTACGTCAGCTACCTTTGTTGTTCCGGTAACATCACCAAAGCAAAGGCCGATCTTCTTCCATAGATCGGACGCTTCTTCATCAAACTCCATGCTGGAACCTTTTCAAAATGAAGGTATGCCTCAGCTATCTCTATATAGTCCTGTGGCACAAGCAATTATGAAGAAAATGGGCTTTGACGCTCAAAACCCAGTCGGTTTGGGAGAAAGACGCGGTATTCTCACGCCATTGGAGCCCGCCTTGACCAAAAGCCAGCTGGAAGATTGGAGACTCTACGGTCATGTAGAAAAGTCTTCATATGGGTTAGGGTATGATCCTGATACTCCTCTGAGACAGTTGACACAAAGGCTTAAAAGTCGTTTTACCGACCAAGCCTCAACATCTCAAGTCCATGAAGACATCGATCTCCCTGGATATCTCTTTAAAGAGTTACCTGACAAAAATCCAGGAAGCTCATCCAATTGGTATGATTTCTCTGATGATAAAGAGGAATCGTCCGATAATGCAGACTTGTGCTATTCTGACCCAGAAGAACCCTCGTCTCCAAAAGAAATACCAGACTCAACAGGCGATTGGGACTATCTCATAGCAAGCCTTGAGGAGATCACCAATCAAGAAAATCCATGGAAAGGAACAGAGCCTTGGTCTGGTAATGCAGTTGAAACTCCAGAAGGTTTCGTTGAGTTGGAAGCCTCTGAAAATATTGTGAAGGAACCACCTTCGAACCTTCCGACAGAAGATCCTGTTCAAAAGATAAACTTGGGAACACCTGATAACCCACGTCCTGTATTCATAAGCAAGAATATAAAGGATGATGAGTTACCCGAGTATATCGCTTTTCTTCGTGAGTTCGTTGATTGCTTTGCATGGTCCTATGCTGAAATGCCTGATTTAGACCCCAAAGTAGCAGTCCACAAACTCAATCTTCAAGAAGACGTCAAGCCTGTCAAACAAGGCCAAAGAAGATTCCGTCCAGATGTGATGGATAAAATTGAACAAGAAGTTCAAAAACTCAAAAGCGTTGGCTTCATCCGTAAGGAACAACATCCAGAATGGTTGGCCAACATTGTCCCCGTGACAAAGAAAAATGGGCAGATCAGAGTCTGTATTGACTATAGAGACTTGAATGGCGCTTGCCCTAAAGATGAATTCCCGCTCCCCATACCGGAGGTGATGATTGACAATACCTGCGGATTCGAGCGAATGACATTCATGGATGGCTTCTCTGGTTACAATCAGATAAAGATGCATCCCGAGGATGAAAAACACACTTCATTTCGGACTCCATTTGGCGTGTATTGCTACACTGTCATGCCATTTGGTCTGAAAAATGCTGGTGCCACATATCAGAGGGCTATGATGAAAATATTCCAAGATATGCAGCACAAAACGGTCGAATGTTACGTTGATGACCTCGCCGTCAAAAGCAGAAGAAAAGAAGACCATCTCAAAGATCTTCGGGAAGTCTTCCTCCGACTCCGCAAACACAAACTGCGGATGAATCCTCTAAAATGCTTCTTCGGCGTCTCGTCGGGTAAGTTTCTCGGATTCCTTGTTCGGAAAGCTGGAATAGAACTTGACCCCATAAAAGTCAAGGCTATTCTAGAAATGCCCTCTCCAAGAACCCTAAGGGAACTAAAAGGGCTTCAAGGGAGATTGGCCTACATCAGACGGTTCATCTCCAATCTTTCGGGGAAATGCCGTCCATTCTCTCGATTGATGAAAAAAGGTGTAGACTTTGTCTGGGATGCCGACTGTGAAGCCGCATTTCAAGATATCAAGTCATACCTGACCAAACCTCCAGTGTTAGCTGCCCCTGCCACTGGAAAACCATTCATCTTGTACACAAGAGCTCTTGATCATTCTGTAGGCGCTCTGCTTGCACAAGAGAATGGTGAGGGAAAAGAAGCTGCTCTATACTACCTCAGCCGCATGCTAGTAGGTGCAGAGCATCGCTACTCTCCAGTCGAAAAAGAATGCCTTGCAGTGATGTTCGCCGTACAAAAGCTACGTCACTACTTGCTTTCCAACACAGTCTACCTGGTCTCGAGGATCAACCTCTTGAAGGTCCTTGTCACAAAGGCAGGTTCTCTCAATGCCCGACTGGCAAAATGGTCCATCCTCTTGTCACAATTTGATATTAGGTATGTTCCACAAAAAGCAATCAAAGGCCAAGCTCTAGCAGATTTCCTTGCAGAGCATCCATTGCCTAAAGATTCACCACTCAGAGATGATCTCCCAGACGAACCTGTCTACAACATGGAGACTTCCTCACCAAATGCCTCCTGGGATATGTACTTTGACGGTGCAACCAGGACAAATGAAAAAAGAAAGCTGATCTCAGGAGTTGGCATCCTCTTTGTTAGCCCCGACAAATGCATGATTCCACACGCTTTCTCGCTACTGGAACCATGCACAAACAATGCAGCTGAATACCAAGCTCTGATCCTAGGATTGGAACTCGCCATTGAATCCGGTATCACCATGCTGGAAGTATTTGGAGACTCTCAACTGATCGTCAACCAGATGAATCAGAAATATGAAGTCAGGAAGCCCGATCTGCTGCCTTATTACAACAAGGCACAATCGCTTCTGCAAAAGTTTGACATCTGCAACATCACCCACATTCGTAGAGGTGAAAACATCCGTGCAGATGCCCTGGCCGGACTTGCCGCATCAATGGCGATCCAGGAAGGGGAAAACATGCAAATTACAGTGTGCGAGAGAAGGACCCTCCCTCCTCTTAACACACACCAAGCAGTTGCTGAATGCCACCGGGTGGTTGGAAGTCGGATCTCTATCCTTCAACCTTCAATCGGCGACTGGAGGGATCCGTTCATTGATTACACTATGTTCGGAATCCTACCTGAAGATCCAAAAGAACGGGTAAGCATCCAAAGGCGAGCCCCAAACTTTCATTTGGATATCCCTTCAAAGATCCTTTACAGGAAATCCTTCAACGGAGTACTTCTACGCTGCTTGTCACAACAAGAGGCCGAAGAAACACTTAAAGAAGTTCATGCTGGTCTTTGTGGAGCCCATCAGGCAGGTCCTAAGCTCTATGATCAGATCAAAAGGTTAGGTTACTACTGGCCTACCATGGTACCCGACGCAATGCAATTTGCTAAGCGCTGCCAACAATGCCAAGTTCATGGAGACTACATTCACATGCCTCCGGAATGGCTACATCCTACAGCAATCTCATGGCCTTTCGAAGCATGGGGCATGGACATCATAGGTCCTATCTCCCCCCCTTCAAGCAAAGGTCATCGCTTCATCTTCGCTGCTACGGATTATTTCTCCAAGTGGTCAGAAGCATTTGCGTTCAACGAAATGAAGACCTCATCAGTTCTTCAGTTCCTGCGCACCAACATCATTTGTCGTTTCGGCATACCCAAGAGATTCGTCCATGATAACGGACCACAATTCCGGGATCATCGATTCTACAGGTTTTGCGACAAATACAAAATTCAAAGCTGTCCTTCGACTCCATACAATCCGGCAGCAAACGGATTAGCAGAAGCCTTCAACAAGACACTCTGCAAAATCCTCAAGAAAATGGTCTCTAGTCACAAAAGAGACTGGAACGATAAACTGTCTGAAGCTTTATGGGCCTATCGAACCACCGTTCGAGGACCAACCCATAGCACACCATTCTCCTTGGTCTATGGATGCGAAGCTGTGGTGCCCCTAGAGGTACAAATTCCTTCTCTGAGGGTATCTCTACAAAATGACATGACTCAAGAAAGCAATGCGAAATTACGACTTCATGAGCTGGACAATCTCGATGAGAAACGGCTCGAAGCTCGACAAAGCATTGAACTTTACCAAGCACGCATGGCAGGATCTTTTGACAAAAAGGTCAGGCAACGCGCCTACAAGAAGGGTGACTTGGTTCTTGCGGTAAAAAGACCAATGGTCTTCGCTCACAAGTCCAAAGGCAAGTTTGAACCAAAATGGGAGGGACCCTACGTCATCGACAAGGTCTTCTCCAATGGCGCATATGCCCTCTTAAACATGGAAGGCGACAGATGTATGCTGCCTATCAACGGCAAGTTCTTGAAGCGATACTACCCTTGAAGACTTACCCAACTGGGTAAGAGCAATGCCTGTATGGCCAAAACCTGTTCTCAGGTACTCGCTCGTCAAACCCACTCTCTTTAGAATTTTCATATCAAATGTCAAAATTTCTAGAGATTCAAAAACAATGCTTACTTTCATTGTTTCATTGTTCAAAAACAAAAAAAATCCAAGTTTAGGAGCCTCTCCCTGACTTGACCAGAACTTTCGATCCTTGAACCAAAATTCATGGTTTGAAACAAAAATTCGGATCCAGGGATTTCCACCCTAGTCCACCTTACCTTTTACCGCCAAATGGTTTTAGGTCAAAATTTACGACCCTCGTGTCTTTAAACCAAAAAATGGTTTTTCAAAAACCGCGGGGAAGTGACACTTAGTCGATACTCGCAAAACTCAAAAAATCGGAAGGATGCGAACCCCATTCGATACTTCCAAAACCCCAAAAATCGTGGAGACGCAACATATCAGTTGATATCCACAACCCAAATTTCAAAGGTTCGAGAAAACCTAAAATCGTAGAGAAGCAACAAACCAGTTGATATCCACAACCCAATTTCAAAAATCGTGGAGATGTAACATATCAGTTGCTATCCACAACCCAAAATTACAAATGGTTCGAGAAAACCTCAAATTTCAAAAATCGCGGAGAAACGACATCAAGTCAGTACCCGCAAAACCAAAAAGTCTTGGGAAAAGCAGGGAAGCGACGCTTAGTCGATATTTGCACCCCAATTCGCAAGGAAGCGACATTCCATCGATACTTGCAAAACCCAACCCGCGAGGAAGTGACATTCCGTCAATACTCGCAAAACCGAATGAGCAAGGAAGCGACATTCCATCGATACTTGCAAGACCATTCAGCGGGGAGGCGACATTTAGTCGATACCTGCATTTTGAAAGCCAAAAAATCTGGCTATAAATGCCAAAACCTGGCTCTTTTGCCAAAAAACCGGCTATAAATGCCACAAACCGGCTATCAATGCCACAAAAATTGGCTTTCACGCCGACAAACCAAAACTTGGCTTTCAAAAAAATGGCTATCAATGCCACAAAACCGGCTATAAATGCCACAAATTGGCTATCAATGCCACCAAACTGGCTATCGATGCCACAAAACAAACACCGGCTTCCATGCCAACCCAAGTTTTGGCTTTTACGCCATAAAATTTCGGCTTCCATGCCATCTCAAAATTGGCTCCCATGCCACGAACAAAATTTTTGGCTCTTATGCCATCTCAAAAATCGGCTATAAATGCCACACAAAAAAAAAACCTGACTCTCATGTCAAAACTGGCTGCAAATGCCACAAAAATCCGGCTTTCATGCCGAATTCGTTTCCCCTACCAAAACAATCATTTGACAAAAGATTTTCACAAAATGACAAAACTTTTGATCAAATCCCATTTAGCAATTGCTTTCATCACAAAAAGATTTGAGTGAGCGTAGGGAAAACAAGAAAAAAAAGAAGTACCAAAAAAATACATGTGGTACCAAAAAAAAGTGTTCACAAGCACTGCAAAAAAAAAGAAGTACCAAAAAATACATGTGGTACCAAAAAAAAAGAAGAATGGTTTCTGCTATAAAAAATCAGGAGCTCAGCCAAAAATGGTCTCCAGCCAAAGCTTCAGCTCCTCAAGCAAACTTTTGGCCTCATCCGTCAGAGTTTCCAAGGCACGCTTCTTCAGGAACTTGCCATGAGATGCTGGCGAATGCCGTAACCCTTCTTTTACACCGGGAAGCTCTTCCCCAGCAGTTTGCCATCGTTCGTTTTCTAGAGTCCTCCTCTCGAGAACTTGACCGGCATCTGCAACCCTGCGAATCAGAGTACTCTCCCTGTCACGAGCCTCTGTTATAGCAGCCCACTTAGCATCGGCTTGTGCCTTCAAATGCTCAAGACGTTTCCTGGCCTCCTCAACTTCCCTATCAAGGACGTTAAGGTCATGCCTCAATCCGATGATGGCTAGCTCTTCCTTGTTCTTCTCCCGAACTAGCTGCTTCTTGCTTTGTGTAGCCTCATTCAGGTCAGACTTAGCCTTATCAGCAGGGTCCAAGAACATCTCCTTGAAGAATTGGTCGTCAAGGAAGCCCATGGTCTCAAACCACTTGTCACCCAGTGCAATGATCCTATCAACGGTCGCCCTGGCACCTGTGACATCCAGACCAACCTCTTCGGTATCAGTGAGATTCTCCTGCACATGTGGGATCATGCCAAATCCTGCTTCCAAGTGTCCAGAAAGGAGAGTCTTGATCCAAGAACTCAAAACCCGAGCCAGCACCTTCTTCGCAAATTGAAGAGACGAACTGGATGAAGATTCACCCTTCTCCGCTGATCGGCTGCTCATGTCATGTCCCATTGGAAGAGTAACAAAAGAACTCTTTTCACTTGGAGCCACTGGAGAGGGAATCTCAACACGAGGCATCTCCTCAATCATGTCTGAACTGGTCTCTACCTCCGGATCGACCTCTGGCATCCCTTGTTCTGGTTCTGAAGAAAGCGATGGACTCTCTTCTGTCACTTCAAAACCTGCAAATGAAACACAAAAAGGTATGAATATGATCCTGTTAAAAAAAAATCATCAGGGTCATCACTACAAAGTACCTTCCTCGACGACTGGCGGAACACTCTCTTCCTCCATGAACTCATCAGAAGCATCATCAACATTTGCGTCCATTGATGGTTCAAAGTCATCGGAATCCTGTGGCAAGTCAGCTGACAAGAGAAATGTTAGCAAATCAAGTCGCAGGCAAAAAAAAAAAAAAAAAGAAAGCGAAAGAAGTTATACCAATTGGAGATTCTGGAATCATTCCAGAGTCCCTCGGTTCTTCTTCAGATGCCATAACCGGCTCCATCACCGCCTCATCGGTCGGAACCTCAGGCATCGGCAAGTCTTCATCCTCTGCTAAAAAAAAAAAAAAACAAGCAGCAGCAGGGTGAGAAAACAAATCAGAACATGGAAAGCCCCATGAAAGAAGTAGAAAAAGAAAAAGGAAGAATCATACCTTCTCCCAGGCCTGCTGAACGGCCACATTGGAAGATCTAGCAGATCGACGAGGTACGCTTGTAGCAGGCTCTTTACCCTTGTTCGCTCTGGAGGAACCACCTGCAAAGGTTGGAAAAGAAAAAGATGGTCATCAAAATGACAGGATTTCGCTAAAAAAAAAAAAAAAGGGTCACTTTGTCCCACCAAAAATCTGGCGAAATTTTGGCATGACTCCGGGGCAATTCCAAAGAAAAAGGAAATAGAAAGTTTGAAGATGGGCTCAACATTGCTGCGGGCTCCGAAACTCCAAACTTTCGAAACCTCAAAATCTCCGCAAAATCAAGAAGGGGTCAACATCGCTGCGAGCTCCAAATTCCCAAATTTGCAAAGATTTTCAGGTATGCTATCACATCATGCTACTCAATTCAATTTACAAAAAGTACATGCATGAACATCTAGATTTGCATAAAAACGCATTATCATGATGAGCAAAAAAAAAAAAAAAAAAAAAAAAAGAAACTTTCTCAAAAAAAAAAAGAGGGAGAAAGAAAGAAAAAAAAAAAAAAAAGAAACTTTCTCAAAAAAAAAAAATAAAAAATAAAAAAAAAATAAAAAAAAAAAATAAAAAAAAAAAAATCAGGCCACGTGGCCGTACGGACCAGATCCGTACGGATCTGTCCGTACGGCCCACAAAAAAAAAAAAAAAAAACGTGTGAAAAAAAAAAAAACAAAAGAAGAAATCACGTGGAAAAGAAAAAAAAAAGAAGAAAGAAAAAAAAGAAGAGAAACTGTTTTTTTACCATCCTATTCTCTACATAAAGTTTTCTTGAAAGAAAAAGAGAGAAAACTTACTTGAAGCCATTGATGGAGAAGAAGAAGGAAAAAGCTTGAAGATCCTTGAAGAAGAAACACTCTTGGTCTTGGAGCTCTCTTGAGATTGTTGCAAAAGAAAGCAATAAGAGCAAGAGATCCTACCTTCCTTTGCTTTTATAGGAGAGAGCAAATCAAAGAAGGAAACAAAGAAGAAAGGTAAGTGTTACTAATTAAGTAACCTTACCAAAAGAGAAGGAATTAGAAAGATTCTTTCCCAAAAAGAAAGATGTCTTTGAGAGATTTCCTCCCAAAATCAATCAAATGAGAGATTCTCTCCAACAAAAAAGGATATTGGAGATTTCTTCCCAAAAAGAAAGATACCTTGAGATATTCTCTCCCAAATTAAGGGAATATGAGAGATTCTCTCCCATAAAGATATTTTTAGATATTCTCTATCCAAATGAGATATCTTTAGATATTCTTTACAAAAATGGCCCCACATGAGATCTAAGCCATCCTAAAAAGCTTAAGGTCCCATGGGCTAGCCCATATGAGCCAGGTTTGACCACCTAGGCACTAAAAAAAAAAAAATGGGCTTTTAGTCAGGAAAAAAAAATCCCTCTTACCAAGAGCATACAAAAATGGTTCCATGCCTCTTTTGAGTTGATTGAACCATACAAAAATTCCAAGCCCCATGAGCTTCCAAAAATCAAACCATCCAGCCTCATATACCAAATTGAGCCAAAATCTTGAAATTAACATTCCACAAAAATCCAAACCACTCCAATGGACCCACACAGTCCCAAAGAGTGACCAAAAACCAAATCCTGGTCCCCTAACTTGCCACATACAGCTTGTTAGGTCACAAGACCAAAACAAAAAAAACCAAACCCTGATCCCCCAACTTGCCACATACAGCTTGTTGGGTCACAAGATCAAAACCAAAACCCGATCCCCTAACCTGCCATATATAGCTGGTTAGGTCACAAGATCAAAAACAAAAACCCAAATCCATATCCCTGATGTCATCTTCAAAACTTTGCCTCGAGATGGTGTGTGATTCCCCTCACTACCATAAAATTCCCCTGGAAGCTCAAAGGCTACTCTACCAAAGGAAAGATTGCTCAAAGACTCTTGGTCAAGACACAAGCTCTCCTTCAAAAATCTCTTCGAGGCACATCGACTACAAAAGTCAAGCAACTCGTCGCTGTACCTCGAGGGGGCATTTGTTGACACCAAAAATGTCACTTTGCCTCTTCAACATCAAGAAAGCTGCATGAAGTCGCAACCTGCCATAAATAGGCAATGCAATTTCTCCAAAAAATCAAATCTTGTCAGAATCAAACAAAAACTGCAAGATCCTTCAAGATAGCCAAGAGAAGAGTACACATGAAGTTTCGGGCCATTTCGACAACATTTGGCCTAACTTCACTTCTCCGACAGCTAAAATGGCGCTCCCGGCGGCGAAATCATCGGAGACGTCAAAACTTCGATCAAAGCCTACAGATGACTCCAGCATGTCTCAAAAGGGCTCTATGCCAAATTTCAAGTCAAACCGACAACGTTTGACCCTCCATCAATGCTCGAGCAGCAAAATCAAGCCTCCCGGCGGCGGGAACCACCGAAGCCTTCGCTCATCAAACCAAGTGCATGAGTGGCTTCAACATGCTTCCAAAAGGCTGCACGTCAAATTTCAGGTCATTCCGAAAACGTTTGACCAGGTTTCGATGCTCCGAGAGAAAATCAAGCCTACCGGCGGCGGAGCAACCCGGGACCATGACATCCAAAACGGAGCCCATGGAACGTCTCAAAATGACTCCAATAGGCTCCCCGTCAAATTTCAGGTCAATCGGACATCGTTTGACTGCACATCAAAGCTCGGCATTTTCCCCGCAGCAAAATCAAGTGAAGCATCGACGGGACCCCAAACGGCTTCAAAACTCAAACAAAAGCTATGGTTGGTCTTATTTATTGCTCAGGAGGCTTCACCTCAAATTTCAGGTCATTCCGACATCGTTTGACCAAGTTTCAGCTTCTGGCGGAAAATCAGCAGCTTTACGCGACAAAGTCTTCGGCTTTCCCGGAAAATTGGAAACTTTGCACTCTAAAAATGCAAGGATTCTCATCAAGTTTTCTACAGGAAAATCAAGCCAATAAATGAGAAGAAATGTCAAGAAAAATACAGAAGAAAACGGCGACGAAAAAGACCTCAAAACGACCGCAAAACGGGCTCCGAAGGGGAAAAATCCCCCAGGGTCGCAGACCCCTGCGACCATGGCCCATGGTCGCAGGCCCCTGCGACCATGGCCCATGGTCGCCGGTCCATGGTCGCCGGCGACCATGGAGGTCCGGGTCACCGGATTTTCCGCCGGTGACCCGTTTTTCCGTCTTTTTTCGCGTTTCGCGCACTTTGGCCCCTGTGGTTCCCTGAAAATGTGATTTTTAGTGCTTGAAATTGACTCATATCCGACGACATCCGTCAAAATCACGGGTCAACCTCCAAAAGCATAAAATCATCAGTGATCGCTCCAAGATCGCCAACCGGCTGACCAAGAAAGTGCACTTTCTGTCCGACCGATCGTGAAATCGACAAGACAGATGTCACCGGCCCACTCTTAGCTATCAATGTCTGAAGTTACATGTTCATCCGATGTCGATCAGCATGTAGATCCATCGATGATCATCGCCAGAAGAATTCCAGAAGACACGGCATGGCCCGCGACTCTTCGACTGCTCGGCGACCAATTAATGTGGTTAATTGACTAGCTTTATTGCAGTCATTAATTCATTTCTTTGGACGGCCCAATCAGAAGCAAGCATTTGGGAGTTACAAGTCAATTGATTCATGGCATTTAAACCATGAAACTCCTCCCATTATGGTAATTAAGGTGATTAAAAGCCCTTAATCTCCATCGGCCAATCAGATTCAAGGAAAAAGGAGTTACAAAATCAAGAAATAAATCTTGTAACTCCTCCCATTAAAGCCATTAAGGCTCATAAACCCTCCTAAATGGCTACCAAAGGCCTATAAATAGGAGAGCATTCCATTGAAATGGAGATCGAAAAGATCGGAAAAAAGAGGAGAAAATCAGAAGATCAGAAAAAAAAGATCAGAAAGAGGTCTGAGAGAAAGAAAAAGAGAGAAAAACTCTGCTGAAGTTCTGCACCGGCCACCACTACAAGGTGACAAAAGTCCCTTGGGGGGCACCCCCCCCCAAGGTCCTTGCCTTCTCCTGCTGCCTCCAATGGCTACAACGTGGCTTTTCAGCCCGTCTACTTAGCTTTTTATTGGACATAGGACCTTCTCTTGGTCTTTGTCCTCTAAAAACCTGAGGTTATAGCCAAGCCAAGCGAATCAAGAGCATCTTCTGTTCTCATCTGCATGGATGATGGCGAAGCCCATACATGGCTTGCGACCGTCAATCTGAACGAGTCCCCCACAATCTCCTGAAAAGTTAGATCTTCCTTTTCTTGCTTTTCATTGTAGTTTGTATTTTTCTAAAAGAGACAAAAATCACAACTCTTGTCTTTCATTATTGATGAGAATTGTAAATCGGCTATAAACGCCAAAATCGGCTATAAATGCCAAACAAAATCGCCTTTCACGGCAAACCAAGAAAATGTCTCTTTTCTTAAATATTTGTGCAATGGAAAACTTGAAAGAAGTTGATTTCCTTTTTACTTGCGAAGGTTGATCTCCGGATTACCACTTGTAATTCCAAGTAAAATAGAAAATCTGGCACACCCACACAAAAGAAATGTTGATGCAC
This sequence comes from Umbellularia californica, assembly GCA_028538565.1. Classification (NCBI taxonomy): domain Eukaryota; kingdom Viridiplantae; phylum Streptophyta; class Magnoliopsida; order Laurales; family Lauraceae; genus Umbellularia; species Umbellularia californica. Next base: position 47,190,480 of record JAPQWN010000004.1, read on the forward strand.
GCTTCAGGGCCCGCCAGGGCGCGAAAGGGCCGGACCCGACGGACTCCCACGTTCCGCCGACCCCGGTAGCCGCCCCAGCAGGCGCCTCGGAGCGCGTTCCATCACTGCCTTTACTTATGTAAATCCTTCAGGAAAAGATGTTGTAAGCGCCCCCAGTGGCAACAATGATGAACATGCAGGCCCTAAGGAGGCTTTCAAGTATGATTTGATCGAGCACTTCAAACACATACCTGCACGACTGCACATCCTGGATTTATTACGAATGTCTCCACGCACTCGTGATAATCTCATCTCAGAATTAAAAAAACTGAATGAGGATGTCGACAAACATGCCCCGCAAGTCCTCCAAATTGAAATGGACTACCGGGTCAAAAACTCTGAAACTTCCTCAAAGGGAGAAAAGAAAACTGAGGGATCATGCATTGAATGCCTCTCGGTACAAAAAGCAGCCAGTGCAACCATCGCCTTCACAAAGGACGACCTCCTACTTGGCGAAGCAAGGCACAACCGACCCCTGTACTTCACAGGGTACATCAAGGAAATGCCTATACACAGAGTTCAGGTCGACCCTGGTTCTGCACTCAACATCATCTCTACTTCGGCTCTCGAAGAGTTGGGCATCCCACCCAGCAAGCTAAGCTACACATCTGTATCTATCTTTGGATACGATGGGAGTACTCAAAGGCCTATCGGCAAAATCAGGTTCAAATTGCAGATCGGTGATCTTATCTCTGAAGTCACTGTGTATGCAATAAAAACCCCTTCATGCTACAACATCCTTCTCGGACGCCCCTGGATACACGAGAATGGTGTTGTCCCTTCAACTCTACATCAATGCATCAAGTTCGTCGGCGACGACGGCATGGTACATCGAGTGTTTGCGGACAGAAGACCCTTCAAAGGTAAAGAAGTCCACTTCGCAGACTCCCAAATGTATGAAGGCGAAAAAGAAGAAAAAGAGGAAATAGCACCCTTTGCTGAAAATCTCCAGAAAGATAAAGGCAAGGCTCCTCAAAAATCACCGGAAGAAAACAAACACTCCGGTAAATCCGAAGAAAGCAGTCAACCTCCCTTCGTCATCTCCCTCAAATCTTCAAAACCTTTGGTCATCACAACCAGAGTGAAGAAGGCAAAGTAAAAGCCTGGGGGCAAATTTGTTGTCTCTATCAAGCAAGACATGGATTCGGACTCAGAGCCAGAAGACGACACCTCGTCAAGCCAAGCTGACACTCAACAAGTTCAGCCTGCTCTCACTTCGATAAAGACACCTGCTGGCGTAGAAGATCTTACGTATGCTTCCTTTGTTGTTCCGGCAGCATCACCAAGGAAAAGGCCGATCTTCTTCTATAGATCGGACGCTTCTTCATCAAACTCCATGCTGGAACCTTTCCAAAATGAAAGTATGCCTCAGCTATCTCTATATAGTCTTGTGGCACAAGCAATTATGAAGAAAATGGGCTATGACGCTCAAAACCTAGTCGGTTTAGGAGAAAGACGCGGTATTCTCACGCCATTGGAGCCAGCCTTGACCAAAAGCCAACTGGAAGATTGGAGACTCTACGGTCATGTAGAAAAGTCTTCATATAAGTTAGGGTATGATCCCGACACTCCTCTGAGACAGTTGACACAAAAGCTTAAAAGTCGTTTTACCGACCAAGCCTCAGCATCTCAAGTCCACGAAGACATCGATCTCGCTGGATATCTCTTTAAAGAGTTACCTGACAAAGATCCAGGAAGTTCATCCAATTGGTACGATTTCTCTGATGATAAAGAGGAATCGTCCGATAATACAGACTTGTGCTATTCTGACCCAGAAGAGCCCTCTTCTTCAAAAGAAGTACCTTACTTCGACCCAGTTTCAACAGGCAATTGGGACCATCTCATAGCAAGCCTTAAGAAGATCACCAATCAAGAAGACCCGTGGAAAGGAACAAACCCTCGGTCTACAAATGCCCTTGGAATCTCAGAAGGTTTCGTTGAGCTGGAAGCCTCCGAAAATATTGTGGAGGAACCACCTTCGAACCTTCTAACAGAAGATCCTGTTGAAAAGATAGACTTGGGAACACCAGATAACCCACGTCCTGTATTCATAAGCAAGAATATAAAGGATGATGAGTTATCCGAGTATATCGCTTTTCTTCGTGAGTTCGTTGATTGTTTTGTATGGTCCTACGCTGAAATGCCTGGTTTAGACTCCAAAGTAGCAGTCCACAAACTCAATCTTCAAGAAGAAATCAAGCCTGTCAAACAAGGCCAAAGAAGATTCCGTCCAGATGTGATGGATAAAATTGAACAAGAAGTTCAAAAGCTCAAAAGCGTCGGCTTCATCCGTGAGGAACAACATCCAGAATGGTTGGCCAACATTGTCCCCGTGACAAAGAAAACTGGGCAGATCAGGGTCTGTATTGACTATAGAGACCTGAATGGCGCTTGCCCTAAAGATGAATTCCCGCTCCCCATACCGGAGGTGATGATTGACAATACCTGCGGATTCGAGCGAATGACATTCATGGATGGCTTCTCTGGTTATAATCAGATAAAGATGCATCCCGAGGATGAAAAACACACATCATTTCGGACTCCATTTGGCGTATATTGCTATACTGTTATGCCATTTGGTCTGAAAAATGGTGGTGCCACATATCAGAGGGCTATGATGAAAATATTCCAAGATATGCAACACAAGACGGTCGAATGTTACGTTGATGACCTCGCAGTCAAAAGCAAAAGAAAAGAAGACCATCTCAAAGATCTTCGAGAAGTCTTCCTCCAACTTCGCAAACATAAACTGCGGATGAATCCTCTGAAATGCTTCTTCGGCGTCTCGTCGGGTAAGTTCCTTGGATTCCTAGTTCGGAAAGCCGGAATAGAACTTGACCCCATCAAAGTCAAGGCTATTCTAAAAATGCCCCCTCCAAGAACCTTAAGGGAACTAAAACGGCTTCAAGGGAGATTGGCCTACATCAGACGGTTCATCTCCAATCTTTCGGGGAAGTGTCGTCCATTCTCTCGATTGATGAAAAAGGGTGTAAACTTTGTCTGGGATGCTGACTGTGAAGCCGCATTTCAAGATATTAAGTCATACCTAACCAAACCTCCAGTGTTAGCTGCTCCTACCACTGGGAAACCATTCATCTTGTACACAAGAGCCCTTGATCACTCTCTGGGTGCTCTGCTTGCATAAGAAAATGATGAAAGAAAAGAAGCTGCTCTATACTACCTCAGCCGCATGCTAGTAGGTGCAGAGCATCGCTACTCTCCAGTCGAAAAGGAATGCCTTGCAGTGATGTTCGCCGTATAAAAGCTACGTCACTATCTGCTTTCCAACACAGTCTACCTGGTCTCGAGGATCAACCTCTTAAAGGTCCTTGTCACAAAGGCAGGTTCTCTCAATGCCCGACTGGTAAAATGGTCCATCCTCTTGTCACAATTTGATATTAGGTATGTACCACAAAAAGCAATCAAAGGCCAAGCTCTAGCAGACTTTCTCGCAGAGCATCCATTGCCTAAAGATTCTCCACTCAGAGATGATCTCCCAGACGAACCTGTCTACAACGTGGAGACTTCCTCACCAAATGCCTCCTGGGACATGTACTTTGACGGTGCAACCAGGACAAATGAAAACAGAAAGCTGATCTCGGGAGTTGGAATCCTCTTTGTTAGCCCCGACAAATACATGATTCCACACGCTTTCTCGCTACTGGAACCATGCACAAACAATGCAGCTGAATACCAAGCTCTGATCCTAGGATTGGAACTCGCCATCGAATCTGGTATCACTATGCTGGAAGTCTTTGGAGACTCTCAATTGATCGTCAACCAGATGAATCAGATATATGAAGTCAGGAAGCCCGATCTGCTGCCTTATTACAACAAGGCACAATCGCTTCTGCAAAAGTTTGACATCTGTCACATCACCCACATTCGTAGAGGTGAAAACATCCGTGCAGATGCCCTGACCGGACTTGCCGCATCAATGGCGATCCAGGAAGGGAAAAATATGCAAATCACAGTGTGCGAGAGAAGGATCCTCCCTCCTTTTAACACACACTAAGCAGTTGCTAAATGCCACCGAGTGGTTGGAAGTCGGATCTCTATCCTTCAACCTTCAATCGGCGACTGGAGGGATCCGTTCATTGATTACACTATGTTCGGAATCCTACCTGAAGATCCAAAAGAACGGGTAAGCATCCAAAGGCGAGCCCCAAACTTTCATTTGGATATTCCTTCAAAAATCCTCTACAGGAAATCCTTCAACGGAGTACTTCTACGCTGCTTGTCACAACAAGAGGCCGAAGAAACACTTAAAGAAGTTCATGCTGGTCTTTGTGGAGCCCATCAGGCAGGTCCTAAGCTCTATGATCAGATAAAAAGGTTAGGTTACTATTGGCCTACCATGGTAGCTGATGCAATGCAATTTGCCAAACGCTGCCAGCTATGCCAAGTTCACGGAGATTACATTCACATGCCTCCGGAATGGCTACACCCTACAGCAATCTCGTGGCCTTTCGAAGCTTGGGGTATGGACATCATAGGTCCTATTTCTCCCCTTCAAGCAAAGGTCATCACTTCATCTTCGCCGCAACGGATTATTTTTCCAAGTGGTCAGAAGCATTTGCGTTCAACGAAATGAAGACCTCATCAGTCCTTCAATTCCTACGCACCAACATCATTTGTCGTTTCGGCATACCTAAAAGATTCGTCCATGATAACGGACCACAATTCCGGGATCATCGATTCTACAGGTTCTGCGACAAATACAAAATTCAAAGCTGTCCTTCGACTCCATACAATCCGGCAGCAAACGGATTAGCAGAAGCCTTCAACAAGACACTCTGCAAAATCCTCAAGAAAATGGTCTCTAGTCACAAAAGAGACTGGAGTGACAAGATGTCTGAAGCCTTGTGGGCCTATCGAACCACCGTTCGAGGACCAACCCATAGCACACCATTCTCCTTGGTCTATGGATGCGAAGCTGTCGTGCCCCTAGAGGTACAAATTCCTTCTCTGAGGGTATCTCTACAAAATGACATGACTCAAGAAAGCAATGTCAAATTGCGACTCCATGAGCTGGACAATCTCGACGAGAGACGGCTCGAAGCTCGACAAAGCATTGAACTTTACCAAGCACGCATGGCAGGATCTTTTGACAAAAAGGTCAGGCAACGCGCCTACAAAAAGGGTGACTTGGTTCTTGCGGTAAAAAGACCAATGGTCTTCGCTCACAAGTCCAAAGGCAAGTTTGAGCCAAAATGGGAGGGACCCTACGTCATCGACAAGGTCTTCTCCAACGGCGCATATGCCCTCCTAAACATGGAAGGCGACAGGTGTATGCTGCCCATCAATGGTAAGTTCTTAAAGCGGTACTACCCTTGAAGACTTACCCAACTGGGTAAGAGCAATGCTTGCACGACAAAAGCCTATTTTCAGGTACTTGCTCATCAAACCCACTCCTTTAGAATTTTCATATTAAAATGTCGAAATTTCTAAAGAAACGCAAAAAACAATGCTTACTTTCATCGTTTCATTGTTCAAAAAAAAAAAAAAATCCAAGTTTAGGAGCCCCTCCCTGACTTGACCAAAATTTTCGATCCTTGAACCCAAAATTCATGGTTTGAAATGAAAATTTGGATTCAGGGATTTCCACCCTAGTCCACCCTGCCTTTTACCGCCAAATGGTTTTAGGTCAAAATTTACGACCCTCGTGTCTTTAAACAAAAAAAATGGTTTTTCAAAAAAAAAAAAAAAACCACGAGGAAGCGACGCTTAGTCGATACTCGCACCCATCGGAAGAATACGAACCACGTTCAACACTTCCAAACTCGCAGGGAAGCGACATTTCGTCGATACTTGCAAACCCAAACAAAAAAAAAAAAACCGTGGAGATGCAACATATCAGTTGATATCCACAACCCAAAGGTTCGAAAAAACAGCAAATTTCAAAAATCGTGGGGAAACGACATCAAAGTAAGTACCCGCAAAACAAAATTTTTGAAAAAAAGCAAGGATGCGACATTCCATCGATACTTGCACCCAAAATCGCAGGGAAGCGACATTTCGTCGATACTTGCAAAATCCAAAAACCGTGGAGACGCAACATATCAGTTGATATCCACAACCCAAATTTCAAAAAAGGGGTTCGAAAAAAACCTAAAACCGTGGAGACGCAACATATCAGTTGATATCCACAACCCAAAGGTTCGAAAAAACAGCAAATTTCAAAAATCGAGGGGAAAACGACATCAAGTCAGTACCCGCAAAACAAAATTTTTGAAAAGCAAGGATGCGACATTCCATCGATACTTGCACCCAAATCCGCGAGGAGGCGAAATTCCATCGATACTCGCAACCGAATGAGTAAGGATGCGACATTCCATCGATACTTGCAAGACCATTCAGCAGGGAGGCGACTCTTAGTCGATACTTGCATTTTTGAAAACCAAAAACCTGGCTCTTTTGCCAAAACCGGCTATCAATGCCACCAAATCGGCTATAAATGCCACAAAAAAAAAACCTGACTCTCATGTCAAAACCGGCTATAAATGCCACAAACCGGCTATCAATGCCACAAAAAATTGGCTTTCACGCCGACAAACCAAAACTTGGCTTTCAAAAAACCCGGCTATCAATGCCACCAAACCGGCTATAAATGTCACAAATTGGCTATCAATGCCACCAAACTGGCTGTAAATGCCACAAAAATCCGGCTTTCATGCCAAATTTGTTTCCCCTACCAAAACAATCATTTGACAAAAGATTTTCACAAAATGACAAAGTTTTTGATCAAATCCCATTTAGCAATTACTTTCATCACAAAAAGATTTGAGTGAGCGTAGGGAAAACAAAAAAAAAAAAAAGAAAAGTACCAAAAAAAATACATGTGGTACCAAAAAAAAAAGTGTTCACAAGCACTGCAAAAAAAAAAAAAAAGTACCAAAAAAAAAATATATACATGTGGTACCAAAAGAAAGAAGAGTAGTTTCTACTACAAAAAAAAAAAAATCAGGAGCTCAGCCAAAAATGGTCTCCAGCCAAAGCTTCAGCTCCTCAAGCAAACTTTTGGCCTCAGCCGTCAAAGTTTCCAAGGCACGCTTCTTCAGGAACTTGCCATGAGATGCTGGCGAATGCCGTAACCCTTCTTTTACACCGGGAAGCTTTTCCCCAGCAGTTTGCCATTGTTCATTTTCTAGAGTCCTCCTCTCGAGAACTTGACCGGCATCTGCAACCCTGCGAATCAGAGCACTCTCCCTGTCACGAGCCTCTGTTATAGCAGCCCACTTGGCAGCGACTTGCGCCTTCAAATGCTCAAGACGTTTCCTGGCCTCCTCAACTTCCCTATCAAGGACGTTAAGGTCATGCCTCAATCCGATGATGGCTAGCTCTTCCAAGTTCTTCTCCCGAACTAGCTGCTTCTTGCTTTGTGTAGCCTCATTCAGGTCAGACTTAGCCTTATCAGCAGGGTCCAAGAACATCTCCTTGAAGAATTGGTCGTCAGGGAAATCCATGGTCTCAAACCACTTGTCACCCAGTGCAATGATCCTATCAACGATCGCCCTGGCACCTGTGACATCCTGACCAACCTCTTCGGTATCAGTGAGAATCTCCTGTACATGTGGGATCATGCCAAATTCGGCATCCAGGTGTCCAGAAAAGAGAGTCTCGATCCAAGAACTCAAAACCCGAGCCAGCACCTTCTTCGCAAATTGAAGAGACGAACTGGATGAAGATTCACCCTTCTCCGTTGATCGGTTGCTCATGTCATGTCCCATTGGAAGAGTAACAAAAGAACTCTTTCCACTTGGAGCCACTGGAGAAGGAATCTCAGCACGAGGTATCTCCTCTATCGCGTCAGAACTGGTTGTAGGAGTCTCTACCTCCGGATCGACCTCTGGCATCCCTTGCTCTGGTTCTGAAGAAAGCGATGGACTCTCTTCTGTCACTTCAAAACCTGCAAATGAAACACAAAAAGGTATGAATATGATCCTGTTAAAAAAAAATCATCAGGGTCATCACTACAAAGTACCTTCTTCGACGACTGGTGGAACACTCTCTTTCTCCATGAACTCATCGGAAGCATCATCAACATTTGCGTCCATTGATGGTTCAAAGTCATCGGAATCCTGTGGCAAGTCAGCTGACAAGAAAAATGTTAGCAAATCAAGTCGCAGGCAAAAAAAAAAAAGAGAAAGCGAAGGAAGTTATACCAATTGGAGATTCTGGAATCATTCCAGAGTCCCTCGGTTCTTCTTCAGATGCCATAACCGGCTCCATCACCGCCTCATCGGTCGGAACCTCAGGCATCGCCAAGTATTCATCCTCTGCTAAAAAAAAAAAAAAAAAAAAAGCTGCAGCGGATCAAAACAAAAAAATCTCTCTCACAAGAGAAAAGAAGAAACAAAAGAAAGAAAGAGGATCATACCCGCTGTCTCATCTCATCACGATTGAGGGAATCGCATTCTTCCAAGTTTTTCTCCACAAACTGGACCTTCTCCCAAGCCTGCTGAACGGCAGCATTGGAAGATCTAGCAAACCGACGAGGTGCGTCAGTAACAGGACCTTTACCTTTGTTCGTTCTAAAAGAACTACCTGCAAAAGGTGGAAGAGAAAAGATCAATCAACATCAAAATGACAGAATTCTGCTACAAAAAAATTCTAGCAAAGTTTTGACATGATTCCAGGGCAATTCCAACGAAAAGGAAAATACTCCAAAAAAAAAGACAGGAAGTCTGAAGATGAGCTTAACACCACTTCGAGCTCATAGTCAGTGGAGAATTCTCAAAGAAGGCTCGAACTCAACATCGCTGCGAGAATGAGCCAATCTCATCAAACTTCCGCAAAATCTGGAAAAGAGCTCAACATTGCTGCGAGCTTCAGAATCCAAAAATTGCAAAACTTCCTCAAAATCCAGCAAGACCGAGAAAGAGCTCAACATCGCTGCGAGCTCAAAATCCCAACACTTGCAAAAGATTTTCAGGTATGCATCATCATACTTCCAAGTCTATTTACCAAAACTCATGCATCAAAAATATATCATCATGCAGTAGATGCTAGGAAAACCTTGACCAAAGTTTGACCAATTCCAACCCAATTTGGTCAAAACCAATCAAACTTTGTCCAAGTCAAAAATCATGTTGGCTTGACCTAGAGACTCTAGCCTTCTATCTTGATGCATCAAACAAAAAATGTATACATATTGAAATTGCATAGCCTCATTATCATAGTGAGCAAACAGGGAAAAAGAAAAAGATAGAAAAAAAAAATCTCAGCAAAAAAAAAAGTAGAGAAACACGCTGAAAAAAAAAAAAAAGGGAATCAGCGTGGAAAAAAAAAACAGAAAGAAAAAAAAAGGAGTTCACAAAAAAAAAAAAGAAGAAGAATTGCGAGCCCCATGAGCTTCCAAAAATCAAACCATCCAGCCTCATATACCAAATTGAGCAAAAATCTTGAAATTGACATTTCACCAAAAATCAAATCCTGGTCCCCTAACCTGCCACATACAGCTTGTTAGGTCACAAGACCAAAACCAAAAACCAAATCATGATCCCCCAACTTGCCACATACAGCTTGTTGGGTCACAAGGTCAAAACCAAAACCCGACCCCGTAACCTGCCACATACAGCTTGTTAGGTCACAAGGTCAAAAATAAAAACCCAAATCCACATCCCTGATGTCATCTTCAAATCTTTGCCTCGAGATGGTGTGTGATTCCTTTCACTACCATAAAATTCCCCCGGAAGCTCAAAAGGCCACTCTACAAAAAAAAAAAAAAAATGCTCAAAGACTCTTGGTCAAGACAGAGACTCTCCTTCAAGATTCTCTTCGAGGCACATCGACTACAAAGGTTAAGCAACTTGTCGTTGTACCTCGAGGGGGCATTTGTTGGCACTAAAAATGTCACTTTGCCTCGTCAAGCCACATGAAGCCGCAGCCTACCAAAATAGGCAATGCTGCTTCCAAAAAACCAAATCTTGTCAGAATCAAACAAAAACTGCAAGATCCTTCAAGATAGCCAAGAGAAGAGTACACATGAAGTTTCGGGCCATTTCGACAACATTTGGCATAACTTCACTTCTCCGACAGCTAAACAGGAGCTCTCGGCGGCGACAGCATCGGAGACATCAAATTCCCGATCAGAGCCTGTGGATGATCTCAAAATGCATCCAAAAGGCTCCACGTCAAGTTCCAAGTCAAACCGACAACGTTTGACCCTACATCAACCCTCAAGCAGCTAGATTAAGCCTCTCGGCGGCGAAAACCACCGAAACCATTACTCATCAAACAGAGCACATGGGCAGCTTCAAAATGCTTACAAAGGGCTACACGTCAAGTTTCAGGTCATTTCGACAACATTTGACCAGACTTTGACTCTCGGAAGCCAAATCAGGCCTCTCGGCGGCGGAGCTCCCCGGGACCATGGTTTCCAAGACAGAGCCTGTGGATCATCTCAAAATGACTCCAATAAGTTCCCTGTCAAATTTCAAGTCAATCGGACATCGGTTGACCGCACATCAAAGCGCGACATCTACCTCGCGGCAGAATCAAGCCTACTGGTGACGGGACCCCATACGGCTTCAAAACTCAAACAAAAGCCTATGGTTGGTCTTATTTATTGCTCAGGAGGCTCCACCTCAAATTTCAGGTCATTCGGACATCGTTTGACCCAGTTTCAGCTTCTGACGGAAAATCGGCAACCCTGCGCGACAAAGTCTTATGCTTTCCTGGAAAATTGGAAACTTTGCAACCCAAATTGCAAGGATTGTCATCAATTTTTCTACAAGGGAATAAGGCCAACAAATGAGCAAAAATGTCAAAGAAAAATACAGAAGAAAAAACGAAGGAAAAAGACCTCAAAACGACCGCAAAACGGGTTCCGAAGGGGAAAATTCCCCCAGGCCTGCGACCCTGGAAGCCCGGAATCTCCGGTTTCGCCCCGGGAGCTCCGTTTTCCGTCGTTTTTCGCGATTCGAAGCTTCCAACCCCTGGGACTTTCCAAAATTCATACTTTTGAGGCGCCAAATCCTCCGACATCCGTCAAAATCACGGGTCAACCTCCAAAAGTATCAAAATCAACATTGACCGCCAACCGGTCGACCAAAAAAGTGTGCTTTCCGCCCGATCGATCGAAAAATCGACAGGACAGATGTCACCGGCCCGCTCTTAGCTATCAATGTCTGAAGTTACATGTTCATCCGATGTCGATCAGCATGAAGATCCATCGATGATCATCGCCAGAAGAATTCCAGAAGACACGGCACGGCCCGCGACTCTTCGACTGCTCGGCGACCAATTAATGTGGTTAATTGGCTAGCTTTATGGCAGTCATTAACTCATTCTATTGGACGGCCCAATCAGAAGCAAGCATTTGGGAGTTACAAGTCAATTGATTCATGGCATTTAACCCATAAAACTCCTCCCATCATGGCGATCAAAGGCGATTAAATGCCCTCAATCTCCACCGGCGAATCAGAAGCCAAGATCCAGGAGTTACGAAATAAAGGAATTAAACCCTGTAACTCCTCCATTTATGCGGCTTAAGTGCAATTAAAGCCCATAAAAGCTCTCCTAAATGGCTACCAAAAGCCTATAAATAGGAGAGCATTCCATTGAAATCCAGATCGGAAAGAATCCAGAGCTCGTATCCAGAAGAGAATCGAATCCAGACGGATCAAACACAGAAAATCCAGAGAAAGAAAAAGAGAGAAAAACTCTGCTGAAGTTCTGCACCGGCCACCACTATAAGGTGACAAAAGTCCCTTGGGGGGGTACCTCCCCCCAAGGTCCTTCGCCTTCTCCTCCTGCTTCCAAATGGCTTAGACGTGGCTTTTCAGCCCGTCTACTTAGCTTTTTATTGGACATAGGACCTCCTCTTGGTCTTTGTCCTCTAAAAATCTGAGGTTATAGCCAAGCCAAGCGAATCAAGAGCATCCACTGTTCTCATCTGCATGGATGATGGCGAAGCCCACACATGGCTTGCGACCGTCAATCTGAACGAGTCCCCCACAATCTCCTGAGAAGTTAGATCCTCCTTTTCTTGCTTTTCATTGTAGTTTAAATTTTTCTAAAGAGACAAAAAAATCACAACTCTTGTCTTTCATTATTGATAAGAATTGTAAATCGGCTATAAACGCCAAAATCGGCTATAAATGCCAAAATCGGCTATAAACGCCAAAATCGGCTATAAATGCCAAACAAAATCGCCTTTCACGGCAAACCAAGAAAATGTCTCTTTTCTTAAATATATGTGCAATGGAAAACTTGAAAGAAGTTGATTTCCTTTTTACTTGCGAAGGTTGATCTCCGGATTACCACTTGCAATTCCAAGTAAAATAGAAAATCTGGCACACCCACACAAAGAAATGTTGATGCACGCTTCAGCCCCTCGGGCGCGAAAGGGCCGGACCCGACGGACTCCCACGTCCGCCGACCCCGGTAGCACCCTCGGCAGGAGCGCGTTCCATCAATCTTTCTTTCAGAAACTGAAATTTTTTTTTTTTTTTTTACCAAAGCATCTTAAAGTTCCCCTCCCTTACAGAGATTTAGTATCAAGTTTGATAATTTGAAGTTATTTATTTAGGTAACATCAAGGGAATGTTGGTCAATAAATGCTCAGGAAAAAGATTTTTTATTTTCATAAAGTTGTGATAATCCTCACTTAGTAATTATAAATCCCAAGGATTTGGACCAACAGAAATCCTCATATTTGTTCCAACCTCCCCCAATAGGATATGGAAATCCTCACTTTGCAATTTTTTGCACTGAAACTAATTTTTCTTAACTATAAATAGTGATGTACACAAAGATCGATGCGAAATAATGATTCATACAAATCCTCAATGAGAAAAATCCCATACTTTTCTCCCGGTTCCTTCATTAATTTCTCCTTCTTCTCTCTCGTTCCAATCGATCCCAACTCTCTCGTCCTCCTCTTCTTCTCATCTTCTCCATCAAACATCATCCTTAATCCATCATCTTCAGCAAGAACTTCAACTTCTTCGTTTCTTCCTCTTCTTTTGTGAGTTAGTAGCATAGAGCATTGGGTTTGAGGGGAACCTTGAGGAAGTCAGTTAGGGCTCTAAGCCAAGGCAAGTATTCAAGTATGATTAACATGCCATATAAGTCTTATTTGTGGAATTCAAGCTCATACATGTAGATTTTCATTTTCAACTCATATATGTGGTTTAAATTGTATATTCATCTATATAATGGTTTTCCATTGAATATGAAGTAGTCTTGGTATTACTTTGAATAGCTAAAATGGTTATTTTCAGCGAAGGGGTGGGTGCATCTTTAAATATAATTGAGTTTTGACACCGAAACATAGCATTTTGATTTTGAGTTATTGGTTTTCTAAAACTTGCAGCTAGCCGTAAGTCACTCCACGACTAACCATAAGTCCACCGTAAATTACCCTATGGTTGCAAAGATAGAACATAAATTTCAAGCATTTTACTCTATGGTTAGCCGTACGGCTAACCGCAAGCTCATCGTGAAGTTGACTATAGAGTAAAATATGGCCAACCCTACAAAGACCGTAACCTGAACCGGTAAATTGGTTTTAGACCTATAATCTTAAAGCTATTTGTATACTATGTTGCTAAGTCCTTTTGGCAATGACCCTTTTATACTTTGGTGTTGTAGGTATTGTTACCGAACCCATTGCCCTGAAGGCTGAGGCGTTCTATGGAACGTCATCTACGGAAGACTATGGGTGGGGCATAGCGGATCAGCCGGGAGATGGAGTGAGAAACCATGAGTAGTGGTTATTGATGTGTTATTTAGAGATATGTCCTAAAACATCGTGAAACATGTTCAACTTGTAGTCATTAACTTCCACCTCATCATTTACCATATATGTTGACAATATCATGGGATTGACATTGGTTATATTGTTTTTGCTGATTTTATATTGCATCACTTCCGCACTTAAATGTTCTTCTGTTGTTGGAAAAGTTTAAATTTGGGCCTCATTGCACACTAAGATCAAGGATGTCGCGCCGCCAAATCCGGATTCTAGCGTGATCTTTGGGATTCAAAATTAGGGGCGTGACAAGGTGGATTAAGTCTCACATCTTTTGGATGAGGTCGGGTTTGATTGTTCATTTTTGTCACTTGAGTTTTATATGAAAGAGGGAAACTGAATTAAGTCCATTTCCCAACAGTTTCTTTATCATTAGCTCCCTTATGAATGTAAAACAGAATCATTTATTTTAAAACTTTTATCAATGTAATTGTGGGTTGTGCTTGGATTGGGTCAATGATAACCAACTATAATTACTGGTGTTGATTGTCATTATAATTGAATTGGATTTAATAGAAAGACCACATATTAATAAAAATTAATTTATGTAGCAATTCTCTCTCCTGCCAAATATACTGTAGTAACCGTCAATACTATAAGCTTTAGAGAAAAATAAGCCTAAACCTTTGAAATTATGCATAGAGCCAAAAAAAAAAAAAAAAAAAAAAAACAACTAACGTGGTTGAAAGGCTACTAATTTTGGAGATTTGGGAAGTATTAAAATAAAAGGAAAGGACGTATCACTGAATATAGAAACCTCAAGGACCTACTTACAAATCATATAAACCTTAAAAAACTCTTTTTTCTACTCACGTTGCAATTAGGACTATTGGACATGGTTCTCTTTATATTTACTTCTGGCCGGTCACTCTCATGTAGTATCTCTTTGTAACCTGATAGCTTCCCGCTCAATTGTTTGAATCTCAACCTAGGTCAAGCGGTCAACTGTTGTTTGTTGTTTAATAGATTTTATTACCTGGATCTTCTGAGTAGTAGTCTCTTTTCAATATATGTGTATTTTGTTTCCTTTCAAGGAATATGGGTTGTTGGAGACGATACGGGTAAGATAATTTTCAGCAAGAATCACACTGGATAACCTTGGCATCTAAAGACAAGATGCCAATATCAGGTATTCAAGATTTTCTTGCTCTTATTAGTTACTTTGTAAGTTTTTATTGGCTCTTGGGAATGGTTTGTAGGAGGTGGAGTGATGGACCCGACCTTTCGTCCTCTCCTTCCGCCCCGGGGGCTGCCGGGGTCCGGCAGAGGAGAAAAGCGGGTATCAACATTTTTTGTACGGGTATGCCAGATTTTCTATTCTACTTAGAATTTGAAGTGGTGATGATCTGGAGATTCACCTTCACAAGTAGAAAGGAAATCAATCATTTTTTCTAACTTTTCAAATTTCATAAATATTTAAGAAAAGAGACAAGTTGTTTTTGAATGCCGTGGAAGGCGATTTTTGTTTGTTTGCAGTGAAAGGCGATTTGGTGCCGTGAAAGGCGGTTTTTTGCCGTAGAAGGCGATTTACAAATCTCATCAATAATGAAAGACAAGAATTGTGATTTTTCTTGTCTCTTTAAAAAATACAAAGTACAATAGAAAAGGAAGAAAATGGATCTAACTTCTCAGGAGATTGTGGGGACATGTTCAGATCGACAATCGCAAGTCATGTATGGACTTCGCCATCGTCCTTCAGATGAGAACGCTTGATGTTTCGATTCTTTTGGCTTGGCTCTAACCTCAATTTTTTAGAGGACAAAGACCAAGGGATGGTCCTATATCCAATAAAAAACCAAGTAAACGGGACGAAAAACCGCGTTTAGGCCATGTTGGAGAGAAGGAGAGGAAGAGCTTTGCCTTGGGGGGGTGGCCTCCCAAGGGACTTCAATCACCTTATGGCGTTGCAGCAGAGTTTCCTTAGGATTTTCTAACTCTCTCTGTGTCCATGAATTTCTTGGATTTTTCTAGGATTTTTTTGGATCAGGATCGTATATGTGTGTCTTCTTTGAATGACCCCCCTTTTATAGCCTTTTGATGGCCAAAAGGTGGGTTTATGAGCATTGATGGCATTGATGCTCCATGATGAGAAGAGTTACAAGTTTTTATTTCTTGATTTTGTAACTCCTTTTTCTTGGCTTGTGATTGGCTGATGGCGAATGATGGGCATTTAATCGCCTTTAATTTCCATGATGAGGGGAGTTTCATGGTTTTAATGCCATGATTACTTGGACTTGTAACTCTCATTTGCTTTCTTCTGATTGGGCCATCCAAAAAAATGGATTAATGACCCCATCAAGTTGTCATA
This sequence comes from Umbellularia californica, assembly GCA_028538565.1. Taxonomy (NCBI): domain Eukaryota; kingdom Viridiplantae; phylum Streptophyta; class Magnoliopsida; order Laurales; family Lauraceae; genus Umbellularia; species Umbellularia californica. The sequence goes on from JAPQWN010000004.1 coordinate 47,206,586, forward strand.
AAACGGGTCAATTAACGGCATTAAGTGGTTGCCGGGGCATTTGAAGAGTCGCGGGCAGCGCCGCGTCTTTTGGAATTCTTCTTGTGATGATCGCTGATGGATCCACACGTTTTTTTATGTCGGATTGCGATGCAATTTCAGACATTGATTGATGTTAGTGAGCCGATGACATCTGTCTTGTCGATTTCTTGATCGGTCGGACAAAAAGTGTACTTTCTTAGTCAGTCAGTCTTCGTTTTTGGAGTGATCAGTGATCACTTCATGCTTTTGATGGCGGATCCAAGATGTTGGCGAAGATCAGTCGTTTTCAAGTATCAAGAATTAGATTTTTGGAAAATCACAAGGGTTGGAACTCTCGAAATGTAGAAAAGATCGGAAAACGGGCCATCCGGAGGAAAATCCGGCGACTCGGATTTCCAGGGTCGCCGGTGACCATTGTTGACACCAAAAATGTCACTTTGCCTCTTCAACATCAAGAAAGCTGCATGAAGTCGCAACCTGCCATAAATAGGCAATGCAATTTCTCCAAAAATTCAAATCTTGTCAGAATCAAACAAAAACTGCAAGATCCTTCAAGATAGCCAAGAGAAGAGTACACATGAAGTTTCGGGCCATTTCAGAATCATTTGGCCTAACTTCGCTTCTCCGACAGCTAAAATGGCGCTCCCGGCGGCGACATCATCGGAGACGTCAAAACTTCGATCAGAGCCTACGGATGACTCCAGCATGTCTCAAAAGGGCTCCATGCCAAATTTCAAGTCAAACCGACAACGTTTGACCCTCCATCAATGCTCGAGCAGCAAAATCAAGCCTCCCGGCGGCGGGAACCACCGAAGCCTTCGCTCATCAAACCAAGTGCATGAGTGGCTTCAACATGCTTCCAAAAGGCTGCACGTCAAATTTCAGGTCATTCTGACAACGTTTGACCAGGTTTCGATGCTCCGAGAGAAAATCAAGCCTACCGGCGGCGGAGCAACCCGGGACCATGACATCCAAAACGGAGCCCATGGAACGTCTCAAAATGACTCCAATAGGCTCCCCGTCAAATTTCAGGTCAATCGGACATCGTTTGGCCACATATCAAAGCTCGGCATTTTCCCCGCAGCAAAATCAAGTGAAGCATCGACGGGACCCCAAACGGCTTCAAAACTCAAACAAAAGCCTATGGTTGGTCTTAGTTATTGCTCGGGAGGCTGCACCTCAAATTTCAAGTCATTCCGACATCGTTTGACCAAGTTTCAGCTTCTGGCAGAAAATCAGCAGCTCTACGCGACAAAGTCTTCGGCTTTCCCGGAAAATTGGAAACTTTGCACGCTAAAAATGCAAGGATTCTCATCAGGTTTTCTACAGGGAAATCAACCCAATAAATGAGAAGAAATGTCAAGAAAAATATAGAAGAAAACGGCGACGAAAAAGACCTCAAAACGACCGCAAAACGGGCTCCGAAGGGAAAAATTCCCCCAAGGTCGCAGGCCCCTGCGACCATGGCCCATGGTCGCCGGCGACCATGGAAGTCCGGGTCACCGGATTTTTCGCCGGTGACCCGTTTTTCCGTCTTTTTTCACGTTTCGCGCACTTTGGCCCCTGTGGTTTCCTGAAAATGTGATTTTTAAGTGCTTGAAATTGACTCATGTCCTCCGACATCCGTCAAAATCACGGGTCAACCTCCAAAAGTATCAAAATCAACATTGATCGCCAACCGGCTGACCAAGAAAGTGCACTTTCTGTCCGACCGATCGTAAAATCGACAAGACAGATGTCACCAGCCCGCTGCTAGCTATCAATGTCTGAAGTTACATGTTCATCCGATGTCGATCAGCATGAAGATCCATCGATGATCATCGCCAGAAGAATTCCAGAAGACACGGCGCGGCCCGCGACTCTTCAACTGCTCGGCGACCAATTAATGTGGTTAATTGACTAGCTTTATTGCAGTCATTAATTCATTTCTTTGGACGGCCCAATCAGAAGCAAGCATTTGGGAGTTACAAGTCAATTGATTCATGGCATTTAACCCATGAAACTCCTCCCATTATGGTAATTAAGGTGATTAAAAGCCCTTAATCTCCATCGGCCAATCAGATTCAAGGAAAAAGGAGTTACAAAATCAAAAAATAAATCTTGTAACTCCTCCCATTAAAGCCATTAAAGCTCATAAACTCTCCTAAATGGCTACCAAAAAGCCTATAAATAGGAGAGCATTTCCGTTGAAATCGGGACGGACGGATCGATCAATCGGAGATCACTTCCAAAGCACCACAGATCCAGAAATCTGAGAGAAAGAAAAAGAGAGAAAAACTCTGCCGAAGTTCTGCACCGGCCACCACTACAAGGTGACAAAAGTCCCTTGGGGGGTACCCCCCCCAAGGTCCTTGCCTTCTCCCGCTGCCTCCAATGGCTTAGACGTGGCTTTTCAGCCCGTCTACTTAGCTTTTTATTGGACATAGGACCTTCTCTTGGTCTTTGTCCTCTAAAAACCTGAGGTTATAGCCAAGCCAAGCAAATCAAGAGCATCCTCTGTTCTCATCTGCATGGATGATGGCGAAGCCCACACATGGCTTGCGACCGTCAATCTGAACGAGTCCCCCACAATCTCCTGAGAAGTTAGATCCTCCTTTTCTTGCTTTTCATTGTAGTTTGTATTTTTCTAAAAGAGACAAAAATCACAACTCTTGTCTTTCATTATTGATGAGAATTGTAAATCGGCTATAAACGCCAAAATCGGCTATAAATGCCAAACAAAATTGCCTTTCATGGCAAATCAAGAAAATGTCTCTTTTCTTAAATATTTGTGCAATGGAAAACTTGAAAGAAGTTGATTTCCTTTTTACTTGCGAAGGTTGATCTCCGGATTACCCCTTGCAATTCCAAGTAAAATAGAAAATCTGGCACACCCACACAAAAGAAATGTTGATGCACGCTTTATGCCCCCCGGGCGCGAAAGGGCCGGACCCGACGGACTCCCACGTCCGCCGACCCCGGTAGCACCCACGGCATCCGGAGCGCGTTCCATCAAGCTGGCACACCCGGTGGGACTCGTTCATTTGAGAACACGGTGCTCGGAAATGAAATATTTGCATATCATACTTTTTGCTCTATGCATATACTTCTTTTCCGGATTCCTTGGCTACTTTCTAGCTGGTAGCCTATGTTGGATTTCGCATCCTAAAAAAAAAATGAGATGGGATTTTTTTTGGAAATTTCTATTTCTTTGAGTTTGTTTCCATTCTTTCTTTTTTCAAAAAAAAAAAAATCAGTTTTCTTGGTTTGAATTCAAAATTGAGAAACTTTGATCCTATCCTATCGTTCTTTGGTGCTTGCAGAAATGTTGAGCCCGTTCGATTAAGGTTTTGGACCATCGTTTCTCTTCGATGAGTTCATTAGAGATTTCAAAAAAAAAATAAATAAATAAAAAATCAGCTTTCTTAGTTTGGATTCAAAATTGAGAAACTTTGATCCTATCCTATCGTTCTTTGGTGCTTGCAGAAATGTTGAGCCCGTTCGACTAAGGTTTTGGGCCATCGTTTCTCTTCGATGAGTCTATTTGGGATTTTTATAAAAAAAAGGACATAGACCACTAAGGTTAAACCAATTGCGTTCTTTGATCACGATTGATTCAAGAAAAGCCTTGTCCAGAGTGTGGAGACAGCTTGACTGTTCTAGGCAAGGGTCCTCCAAACGGGTTCATTAAGTAATCCTACCCTTACCTGGGGGCAATTCTATCAATTGAGGTTTCATAAGACCGGGTTAGGAGGCCTATGTGTACTCTCTCGTCTTTAAATCTTAAAAAATTAAAATCAAAATAAAAAAAAATAAAAAAAAAGATTTTCAAAAAAAATCTAAAAAAAAAATAAAAAAAAATAAAAAAAAAATAAAAAAAAGATTTTCAAAAAAAAAATCTTAAAAAAACAAAAATTTTCAAAAAAAAAATAATAAAAATAAAAATAAATAAATAAAAATATGTTTTAAAAAAAAAATAAAAAAAAAATAAAAATAATAAAATAAAAAAAATCATTTCAAAAAAAAAATCTCCAAAAACTCGTCACTTTTGATTTCAGATCTGAGAAATTTTGGTTTCTTCTTTTCTGAGCACTGGCGCTCGCGGAAATCGTCGAGACCGTGTTCAGATCAGAATACCATTTGCTCTCCTTGATGGAACCAATCTTGACATTTCAAAAAAAAAAAAACTCGTCACTTTTGGATTCAGATTCGAGAAATTGTGGTCTCTTCCCTTCTGAGTACTGGCGCTCGCGGAAATCGTTGAGCCTGTATTTGAATCGGAATGCCACCTGCTCTCTTTGACAAATCCATTTCTGACCTTTCAAAACAAAGAATCCCATCTCATGGATGCGATCTCCAACATTTGTGCCTAGCAATACTGGTACGCCCTTTCAGGATCTACTGTATCTGTGACCGGCACATTTGTAACTCCTACCTTATATTCTTCTTATCTCGAGCAAGCCCTGCTTCTCGATAAGTCGAATTTAGGTTTACAATTGCTTCTAGCAGTCACTGGAACGCTCATTCTGGGCTCACCATACTTGCTGTCAGAACAATTGTACCATCCATGGCTTTTTTGCCTTCTTCATGTCGCTTGGGTCATATCCCTTGAGCGATTTGAAAAGACAACCATAGAAATTCCCATTTATGATCATTATATTCTTGTGATTACTAATGGATATGGTCTTGTTTCAGAACTTTTTCGAAACTAACAATGGCAGCCTTAACCATTATCTTCGATGAGAACAAGCACCAACTCATGCTTCAACAGAAGCAAACCGAGCGCACTTACAAGCGCCCTGCCAGCTGCCGAAGCGTCAACTCCCTCGTGATGGAACGCGCTCCGAGGCGCCTGCTGGGGCGGCTACCGGGGTCGGCGGAACGTGGGAGTCCGTCGGGTCCGACCCTTTCGCGCCCTGGCGGGCCCTGAAGCGTGCATCAACATTTCTTTGTGTGGGTGTGCCAGATTTTCTATTTTACTTGGAATTGCAAGTGGTAATCCGGAGATCAACCTTCGCAAGTAAAAAGGAAATCAACTTCTTTCAAGTTTTCCATTGCACAAATATTTAAGAAAAGAGACATTTTCTTGGTTTGCCGTGAAAGGCGATTTTGTTTGGCATTTATAGCCGATTTTGGCGTTTATAGCCGATTTACAATTCTTATCAATAATGAAAGACAAGAGTTGTGATTTTTGTCTCTTTTAGAAAAATACAAACTACAATGAAAAGCAAGAAAAGGAAGATCTAACTTTTCAGGAGATTGTGGGGGACTCGTTCAGATTGACGGTCGCAAGCCATGTATGGGCTTCGCCATCATCCATGCAGATGGGAACAGAAGATGCTCTTGATTCGCTTGGCTTGGCTATAACCTCAGGTTTTTAGAGGACAAAGACCAAGAGAAGGTCCTATGTCCAATAAAAAGCTAAGTAGACGGGCTGAAAAGCCACGTCTAAGCCATTGGAGGCAGCAGGAGAAGGCAAGGACCTTGGGGGGGGGGGTGCCCCCCAAGGGACTTTTGTCACCTTGTAGTGGTGGCCGGTGCAGAACTTCAGCAGAGTTTTTCTCTCTTTTTCTTTCTCTCAGATCTCTTTCTGATCTTTTTTTCTGATCTTCTGATTTTCTCCTCTTTTTTCCGATCTTTTTTCCGATCCCAATTTCAATGGAATGCTCTCCTATTTATAGGCCTTTGGTAGCCATTTAGGAGGGTTTATGAGCCTTAATGGCTTTAATGGGAGGAGTTACAAGATTTATTTCTTGATTTTGTAACTCCTTTTTCCTTGAATCTGATTGGCCGATGGAGATTAAGGGCTTTTAATCACCTTAATTACCATAATGGGAGGAGTTTCATGGTTTAAATGCCATGAATCAATTGACTTGTAACTCCCAAATGCTTGCTTCTGATTGGGCCGTCCAAAGAAATGAATTAATGACTGCAATAAAGCTAGTCAATTAACCACATTAATTGGTCGCCGAGCAGTCGAAGAGTCGCGGGCCATGCCGTGTCTTCTGGAATTCTTCTGGCGATGATCATCGATGGATCTACATGCTGATCGACATCGGATGAACATGTAACTTCAGACATTGATAGCTAAGAGTGGGCCGGTGACATCTGTCTTGTCGATTTCACGATCGGTCGGACAGAAAGTGCACTTTCTTGGTCGACCGGTTGGCGATCTTGGAGCGATCAATGATGATTTTATGCTTTTGGAGGTTGACCCGTGATTTTGACGGATGTCGGAGGATATGAGTCAATTTCAAGCACTAAAAATCACATTTTCAGGAAACCACAGGGGCCAAAGTGCGCGAAACGCGAAAAAAGACGAAAAAACGGGTCACCGGCGGAAAATCCGGTGACCCGGACCTCCATGGTCGCCGGCGACCATGGGCCATGGTCGCCGGCGACCATGGACCGGCGACCATGGGCCATGGTCGCAGGGGCCTGCAACCATGGGCCATGGTCGCAGGGGTCTGCGACCCTGGGGGATTTTTCCCCTTCGGAGCCCGTTTTGCGGTCGTTTTGAGGTCTTTTTCGTCGCCGTTTTCTTCTGTATTTTTCTTGACATTTCTTCTCATTTATTGGCTTGATTTCCCTGTAGAAAACTTAATGAGAATCCTTGCATTTTTAGAGTGCAAAGTTTCCAATTTTCCGGGAAAGCCGAAGACTTTGTCGCGTAGAGCTGCTGATTTTCCGCCAGAAGCTGAAACTTGGTCAAACGATGTCGGAATGACCTGAAATTTGAGGTGAAGCCCCCTGAGCAATAAATAAGACCGACCATAGGCTTTTGTTTGAGTTTTGAAGCCGTTTGGGGTCCCGTCGATGCTTCACTTGATTTTGCTACGGGGAAAATGCCGAGCTTTGATATGTGGTCAAACGATGTCCGATTGACCTGAAATTTGACGGGGAGCCTATTGGAGTCATTTTGAGACGTTCCATGGGCTCCGTTTTGGATGTCATGGTCCCGGGTTGCTCCGCCGCCGGTAGGCTTGATTTTCTCTCGGAGCATCGAAACCTGGTCAAACGTTGTCGGAATGACCTGAAATTCGACGTGCAGCCTTTTGGAAGCATGTTGAAGCCACTCATGCACTTGGTTTGATGAGCGAAGGCTTCGGTGGTTCCTGCCGCCGGGAGGCTTGATTTTGCTGCTCGAGCATTGATGGAGGGTCAAACGTTGTCGGTTTGACTTGAAATTTGGCATAGAGCCCTTTTGAGACATGCTGGAGTCATCTGTAGGCTTTGATCGAAGTTTTGACGTCTCCGATGATGTCGCCGCCGGGAGCTCCCGTTTAGCTGTCGGAGAAGTGAAGTTAGGCCAAATGTTGTCGAAATGGCCCGAAACTTCATGTGTACTCTTCTCTTGGCTATCTTGAAGGATCTTGCAGTTTTTGTTTGATTCTGACAAGATTTGAATTTTTGGAGAAATTGCATTGCCTATTTATGGCAGGTTGCGACTTCATGCAGCTTTCTTGATTTGAAGAGGCAAAGTGACATTTTTGGTGTCAACAAATGCCCCCTCGAGGTACAGCGACGAATTGCTTGACTTTTGTAGTCGATGTGCCTCGAAGAGATTTTTGAAGGAGAGCTTGTGTCTTGACCAAGAGTCTTTGAGCAATCTTTCCTTTGGTAGAGGTGCCTTTGAGCTTCCAGGGGAATTTTATGGTAGTGAAAGGAATCACACACCGTCTCGAGGCAAAGTTTTGAAGATGACATCAGGGATGTGGATTTGGGTTTCTGTTTTTGATCTTGTGACCTAACCAGCTATATATGGCAGGTTAGGGGATCGGGTTTTGGTTTTGACCTTGTGACCCAACAAGCTGTATGTGGCAAGTTGGGGGATCATGATTTGGTTTTTGGTTTTGGTCTTGTGACCTAACAAGCTGTATGTGGCAAGTTAGGGGACCAGGATTTGGTTTTTGGTCACTCTTTGGGACTGTGTGGGTTCATTGGAGTGGTTTGGATATTTGTGGAATGTCAATTTCAAGATTTTGGCTCAATTTGGTATATGAGGCTGGATGGTTTGATTTTTGGAAGCTCATGGGACTTGGGATTTTTTGTATGGTTCAATCAACTCAAAAGAGGCATGGAACCATTTTTGTATGCTCTTGGTAAGAGGGATTTTTTTTCCTGACTAAAAGCCCATTTTTTTTTTTTTTTTTTTTTTTTTTTTTTTAGTGCCTAGGTGGTCAAACCTGGCTCATATGGGCTAGCCCATGGGACCTTAAGCTTTTAAGGATGGCTTAGATCTCATGTGGGGTCATTTTTGTAAAGAATATCTAAAGATATCTCATTTGGATAGAAAATATCTAAAAATATCTTTATGGGAGAGAATCTCTCATATTCCCTTAATTTGGGAGAGAATATCTCAAGGTATCTTTCTTTTTGGGAAGAAATCTCCAATATCCTTTTTTGTTGGAGAGAATCTCTCATTGATTGATTTTGGGAGAAAATCTCTCAAAGACATCTTTCTTTTTGGGAAAGAATCTTTCTAATTCCTTCTCTTTTGGTAAGGTTACTAATTAGTAACACTTACCTTTCTTCTTTGTTTCCTTCTTTGATTTGCTCTCTCCTATAAAAGCAAAGGAAGGTAGGATCTCTTGCCCTTATTGCTTTCTTTTGCAACAATCTCAAGAGAGCTCCAAGGCCAAGAGTTTTTCTTCTTCAAGGATCTCCAAGCTTTTTTCTTCTTCTTCTCCATCAATGGCTTCAAGTAAGTTTTCTCTCTTTTTCTTTCAAGAAAACTTTATGTAGAGAATAGGATGGTAAAAAAAGTTTCTCTTCTTCTTTTTTTTCTTCTTGTTTTTTTTTTTTTTTTTTTTTTTTCCACGTGATTTCTGTTTTTTTTTTTTTTCACGTGTGTCTCTTTTTTCTCTTTTTTTTTTTTTTTTTTTTTTTTTTTTTTTTTTTTTTTTTTAGCAGAGGATGAAGACTTGCCGATGCCTGAGGTTCCGACCGATGAGGCGGTGATGGAGCCGGTTATGGCATCTGAAGAAGAACCGAGGGACTCTGGAATGACTCCGGAATCTCCAATTGGTATAACTTCTTTCGCTTTCTCTCTTTTTTTTTTTTTGCCTGCGACTTGATTTGCTAACATTTTTTTCTTGTCAGCTGACTTGCCACAGGATTCCGATGACTTTGAACCATCAATGGACGCAAATGTCGATGATGCTTCTGATGAGTTCATGGAGGAAGAGAGTGTTCCGCCAGTCGTCGAAGAAGGTACTTTGTAGTGATGACCCTGATGATTTTTTTTTTTTTTGAACAGGATCATATCATACCTTTTTGTGTTTCATTTGCAGGTTTTGAAGTGACAGAAGAGAGTCCATCGCTTTCTTCAGAACCAGAGCAAGGGATGCCAGAGGTCGATCCGGAGGTAGAGACCAGTTCAGACATGATTGAGGAGATGCCTCGTGTTGAGATTCCCTCTCCAGTGGCTCCAAGTGGAAAGAGTTCTTTTGTTACTCTTCCAATGGGACATGACATGAGCAGCCGATCAGCGGAGAAGGTTGAATCTTCATCCAGTTCGTCTCTTCAATTTGCGAAGAAGGTGCTGGCTCGGGTTTTGAGTTCTTGGGTCAAGACTCTCCTTTCTGGACACTTGGAGGCAGGATTTGGCATGATCCCACATGTACAGGAGATTCTGACCGACACCGAAGAGGTTGGTCTGGATGTCACAGGTGCCAGGGCGATCGTTGATAGGATCATTGCACTGGGTGACAAGTGGTTTGAGACCATGGGTTTCCCTGACGACCAATTCTTCAAGGAGATGTTCTTGGACCCTGCTGATAAGGCTAAGTCTGACCTGAATGAGGCTACACAAAGCAAGAAGCAGCTAGTTCGGGAGAAGAACAAGGAAGAGCTAGCCATCATCGGATTGAGGCATGACCTTAACGTCCTTGATAGGGAAGTTGAGGAGGCCAGGAAACGTCTTGAGCATTTGAAGGCACAAGTCGATGCGAAGTGGGCTGCTATAACAGAGGCTCGTGACAGGGAGAGTACTCTGATCCGCAGGGTTGCAGATGCCGGTCAAGCTCTCGAGAGGAGGACTCTAGAAAACGAACGATGGCAAACTGCTGGGGAAGAGCTTCCCGGTGTAAAAGAAGGGTTACGGCATTCACCAGCATCTCATGGCAAGTTCCTGAAGAAGCGTGCCTTGGAAACTTTGACGGCTGATGCCAAAAGTTTGCTTGAGGAGCTGAAGCTTTGGCTGGAGACCATTTTTGGCTGAGCTCCTGATTTTTTTATAGCAGAAACCATTCTTCTTTTTTTTGGTACCACATGTATTTTTTGGTACTCTTTTTTTTGTAGTGCTTGTGGACACTTTCTTTTTTTTTTTTTGGCACCACATGTATATTTTTTTTTGGTACTTTTCTCTTTTTTTTTTTTTTTGTAGTGCTTGTGAACACTTTCTATTTTTTTTTTTTTGCTTTGGTACCACATGTATTTTTTTTTGGTACCTTTTTTTTTGTTTTCCCTACGCTCACTCAAATCTTTTTGTGATGAAAGCGATTGCTAAATGGGATTTGATCAAAAGTTTTGTCATTTTGTGAAAATCTTTTGTCAAATGATTGTTTTGGTAGGGGAAACGAATTCGGCATGAAAGCCGGATTTTTGTGGCATTTGCAGCCAGTTTTGACATGAGAGTCAGGTTTTTTTTTTTGTGTGGCATTCATAACCGATTTTTGAGATGGCATAAGAGCCAAAAATTTTGTTCGTGGCATGGGAGCCAATTTTGAGATGGCATGGAAGCCAAAATTTGGGTTGGCATGAAAGCCGAAATTTTATGGCGTAAAAGCCAAAATTTGGGTTGGCATGGAAGCCGGTGTTTGTTTTGTGGCATCTATAGCCAGTTTGGTGGCATTGATAGCCAATTTGTGGCATTTATAGCCGGTTTGGTGGCATTGATAGCCAATTTGTGGCATTTATAGCCAGTTTGGTGGCATTAATAGCCATTTTTTGAAAGCCAAGTTTTGGTTTGTCGGCGTGAAAGCCAATTTTTGTGGCATTGATAGCCGGTTTGTGGCATTTATAGCCGGTTTTTTTGGCAAAAGAGCCAGGTTTTGGCATTTATAGCCAGATTTTTTGGCTTTCAAAATGCAGGTATCGACTAAATGTCGCCTCCCCGCTGAATGGTCTTGCAAGTATCGATGGAATGTCGCTTCCTTGCTCATTCGGTTTTGCGAGTATTGACGGAATGTCACTTCCTCGCGGGTTGGGTTTTGCAAGTATCGATGGAATGTCGCTTCCTTGCGAATTGGGGTGCAAATATCGACTAAGCGTCTCTTCCCTGCTTTTCCCAAGACTTTTGGTTTTGCGGGTACTGACTTGATGTCGTTTCTCCGCGATTTTTGAAATTTGAGGTTTTCTCGAACCATTTGTAATTTGGGTTGTGGATAGCAACTGGTATGTTGTATCTCCACGATTTTTGAAATTGGGTTGTGGATATCAACTGGTTTGTTGCTTCTCCACGATTTTAGGTTTTCTCGAACCTTTGAAATTTGGGTTGTGGATATCAACTGATATGTTGCGTCTCCACGATTTTTGGGGTTTTGGAAGTATCGAATGGGGTTTTGGAAGTATCGAATGGGGTTCGCATCCTTCCGATTTTTTGAGTTTTGCGAGTATCGACTAAGTGTCACTTCCCCGCGGTTTTTGAAAAACCATTTTTTTGTTTAAAGACACGAGGGTCGTAAATTTTGACCTAAAACCATTTGGCGGTAGAAGGTAAGGTGGACTAGGGTGGAAATCCCTGGATCCGAATTTTTGTTTCAAACCATGAATTTTGGTTCAAGGATCGAAAGTTCTGGTCAAGTCAGGGAGAGGCTCCTAAACTTGGATTTTTTTTTTTTTGTTTTTGAACAATGAAACAATGAAAGTAAGCATTGTTTTTTAATCTCTAGAAATTTTGACATTTGATATGAAAATTCTAAAGAGAGTGGGTTTGACGAGCGAGTACCTGAGAAAAGGTTTGGCCATACAGGCATTGCTCTTACCCAGTTGGGTAAGTCTTCAAGGGTAGTATCGCTTCAAGAACTTGCCGTTGATAGGCAGCATACATCTGTCGCCTTCCATGTTTAGGAGGGCATATGCGCCATTGGAGAAGACCTTGTCGATGACGTAGGGTCCCTCCCATTTTGGTTCAAACTTGCCTTTGGACTTGTGAGCGAAGACCATTGGTCTTTTTACCGCAAGAACCAAGTCACCCTTCTTGTAGGCGCGTTGCCTGACCTTTTTGTCAAAAGATCCTGCCATGCGTGCTTGGTAAAGTTCAATGCTTTGTCAAGCTTCGAGCCGTTTCTCATCGAGATTGTCCAGCTCATGAAGTCGTAATTTCGCATTGCTTTCTTGAGTCATGTCATTTTGTAGAGATACCCTCAGAGAAGGAATTTGTACCTCTAGGGGCACGACAGCTTCGCATCCATAGACCAAGGAGAATGGTGTGCTATGGGTTGGTCCTCGAACGGTGGTTCGATAGGCCCACAAAGCTTCAGACAGTTTATCGCTCCAGTCTCTTTTGTGACTAGAGACCATTTTCTTGAGGATTTTGCAGAGTGTCTTGTTGAAGGCTTCTGGTAATCCGTTTGCTGCCGGATTGTATGGAGTCGAAGGACAGCTTTGAATTTTGTATTTGTCGCAAAACCTGTAGAATCGATGATCCCGGAATTGTGGTCCGTTATCATGGACGAATCTCTTGGGTATGCCGAAACGACAAATGATGTTGGTGCGCAGGAACTGAAGAACTGATGAGGTCTTCATTTCGTTGAACGCAAATGCTTCTGACCACTTGGAGAAATAATCCGTAGCAGCGAAGATGAAGCGATGACCTTTGCTTGAAGGGGGGGAGATAGGACCTATGATGTCCATGCCCCATGCTTCGAAAGGCCATGAGATTGCTGTAGGATGTAGCCATTCCGGAGGCATGTGAATGTAGTCTCCATGAACTTGGCATTGTTGGCAGCGCTTAGCAAATTGCATTGCGTCGGGTACCATGGTAGGCCAGTAGTAACCTAACCTTTTGATTTGGTCGTAGAGCTTGGGACCAGCCTGATGAGCTCCACAAAGACCAGCGTGAACTTCTTTGAGTGTTTCTTCAGCTTCTTGTTGTGACAAGCAGCGTAGAAGTACTCCGTTGAAGGATTTCCTGTAAAGGATCTTTGAAGGGATATCCAAATGAAAGTTTGGGGCTCGCCTTTGGATGCTTACCCGTTCTTTTGGATCTTCAGGTAGGATTCCGAACATAGTGTAATCAATGAACGGATCCCTCCAGTCGCCGATTGAAGGTTGAAGGATAGAGATCCGACTTCCAACCACCCGGTGGCATTCAGCAACTGCTTGGTGTGTGTTAAGAGGAGGGAGGGTCCTTCTCTCGCACACTGTAATTTGCATGTTTTCCCCTTCCTGGATCGCCATTGATGCAGCAAGTCCGGCCAGGGCATCTGCACGGATGTTTTCACCTCTACGAATGTGGGTGATGTTGCAGATGTCAAACTTTTGCAGAAGCGATTGTGCCTTGTTGTAATAAGGCAGCAGATCGGGCTTCCTGACTTCATATTTCTGATTCATCTGGTTGACGATCAGTTGAGAGTCTCCAAAGACTTCCAGCATGGCGATACCGGATTCAATGGCGAGTTCCAATCCTAGGATCAGAGCTTGGTATTCAGCTGCATTGTTTGTGCATGGTTCCAGTAGCGAGAAAGCGTGTGGAATCATGCATTTGTCGGGGCTAACAAAGAGGATGCCAACTCCCGAGATCAGCTTTCTGTTTTCATTTGTCCTGGTTGCACCGTCAAAGTACATGTCCCAGGAGGCATTTGGTGAGGAAGTCTCCACGTTGTAGACAGGTTCGTCTGGGAGATCATCTCTGAGTGGTGAATCTTTAGGCAATGGATGCTCTGCAAGGAAATCTGCTAGAGCTTGGCCTTTGATTGCTTTTTGTGGAACATACCTAATATCAAATTGTGACAAGAGGATGGACCATTTTGCCAGTCGGGCATTGAGAGAACCGGCCTTCGTGACAAGGACCTTCAAGAGGTTGATCCTCGAGACCAGGTAGACTGTGTTGGAAAGCAAGTAGTGACGTAGCTTTTGTACGGCGAACATCACTGCAAGGCATTCTTTTTCGACTGGAGAGTAGCGATGCTCTGCACCTACTAGCATGCGGCTGAGGTAGTATAGAGCAGCTTCTTTTCCCTCACCATTCTCTTGTGCAAGCAGAGCGCCTACAGAATGATCAAGAGCTCTTTGTGTACAAGATGAATGGTTTTCCAGTGGCAGGGGCAGCTAACACTGGAGGTTTGGTCAGGTATGACTTGATATCTTGAAATGCGGCTTCACAGTCGGCATCCCAGACAAAGTCTACACCTTTTTTCATCAATCGAGAGAATGGACGGCATTTCCCCGAAAGATTGGAGATGAACCGTCTGATGTAGGCCAATCTCCCTTGGAGCCCTTTTAGTTCCCTTAGGGTTCTTGGAGAGGGCATTTCTAGAATAGCCTTGACTTTTATGGGGTCAAGTTCTATTCCAGCTTTCCGAACAAGGAATCCGAGAAACTTACCCGACGAGACGCCGAAGAAGCATTTTAGAGGATTCATCCGCAGTTTGTGTTTGCGGAGTCGGAGGAAGACTTCCCAAAGATCTTTGAGATGGTCTTCTTTTCTTCTGCTTTTGACGGCGAGGTCATCAACGTAACATTCGACCGTTTTGTGCTGCATATCTTGGAATATTTTCATCATAGCCCTCTGATATGTGGCACCAGCATTTTTCAGACCAAATGGCATGACAGTGTAGCAATACACGCCAAATGGAGTCCGAAATGAAGTGTGTTTTTCATCCTCGGGATGCATCTTTATCTGATTGTAACCAGAGAAGCCATCCATGAATGTCATTCGCTCGAATCCGCAGGTATTGTCAATCATCACCTCCGGTATGGGGAGCGGGAATTCATCTTTAGGGCAAGCGCCATTCAAGTCTCTATAGTCAATACAGACTCTGATCTGCCCATTTTTCTTTGTCACGGGGACAATGTTGGCCAACCATTCTGGATGTTGTTCCTCACGGATGAAGCCAACGCTTTTGAGCTTTTGAACTTCTTGTTCAATTTTATCCATCACATCTGGACGGAATCTTCTTTGGCCTTGTTTGACAGGCTTGATGTCTTCTTGAAGATTGAGTTTGTGGACTGCTACTTTGGGGTCTAAACCAGGCATTTCAGCATAGGACCATGCAAAGCAATCAACGAACTCACGAAGAAAAGCGATATACTCGGGTAACTCATCATCCTTTATATTTTTTCTTATGAATACAGGACGTGGGTTATCAGGTGTTCCCAAGTTTATCTTTTGAACAGGATCTTCTGTCGGAAGGTTCGAAGGTGGTTCCTCCACAATATTTTCGGAGGCTTCAAACTCAACGAAACCTTCTGGAGTTTCAACTGCATTACCAGACCAAGGCTCTGTTCCTTTCCATGGATTTTCTTGATTGGTGATCCCCTCAAGGCTTGCTATGAGATAGTCCCAATCGCCTGTTGAGTCTGGTATTTCTTTTGGAGACGAGGGTTCTTCTGGGTCAGAATAGCACAAGTCTGTATTATCGGGCGATTCCTCTTTATCATCAGAGAAATCGTACCAATTGGATGAGCTTCCTGGATCTTTGTCAGGTAACTCTTTAAAGAGATATCCGGGGAGATCGATGTCTTCGTGGACTTGAGATGTTGAGGCTTGGTCGGTAAAACGACTTTTAAGCTTTTGTGTCAACTGTCTCAGAGGAGTGTCGGGATCATACCCTAACCCATATGAAGACTTTTCTACATGACCGTAGAGTCTCCAATCTTCCAGCTGGCTTTTGGTCAAGGCGGGCTCCAATGGTGTGAGAATACCGCGTCTTTCTCCCAAACCGACTGGGTTTTGAGCGTCATAGCCCATTTTCTTCATAATTGCTTGTGCCACAGGACTATATAGAGATAGCTGAGGCATACCTTCATTTTGGAAAGGTTCCAGCAGAGAACTTGATGAAGAAGCATCCGATCTATGAAAGAAGATCGGTCTTTGCTTTGGTGATGTTGCCGGAACAACAAAGGTAGCAGACGTAGGATCTTCTACATCAGCAGGTGTCTCCATCGGAGTGAGAGCAGGCTGAACTTGCTGAGTGTCAGCTTGGCTTGACGATGCATCGTCTTCTGGCTCTGAGTCCGAGCCTGTGTCTTGCATGATAGACACGAGAGAGACAACAAATTTGCCCCCAGGCTTTTATTTCGCCTTCTTCACTTTAGTCGTGATGACCAAAGGTTTTGAAGATTTGAGGGAGATGACGAAGGGAGATTGACTACTCTCTTCTAATTTGCCGGAGGGTTTGTTTTCTTCCGGTGATTTTTGAGGAGCCTTGCCTTTATCTTTCTGGAGATTTTCAGCAGGGGGTGCTATTTCCTCTTCTTCTTTTTCTCCTTCATACATTTGGGAGTCTGCGAAGTGGACTTCTTTACCTTTGAAGGGTTTCCTGTCCGCAAAGACTCGATGTACCATGCCGTCGTCGCCGACAAACTTGATGCATTGATGTAGAGTTGAAGGAACAACACCATTCTCGTGTATCCAAGGACGTCCGAGAAGGATGTTGTAGCATGAGGGGGTTTTTATTGCATACACAGTGACCTCAGAGATAAGATCACCGATTTGCAATTTGAACCTGATTTTGCCGATAGGCCTTTAAGTGCTCCTATCGTATCCAAAGATAGATACAGATGTGTGGCTTAGCTTGCTGGGTGGGATGCCCAACTCTTCAAGAGCCGAAGTGGAGATAAGGTTGAGTGCAGAACCTGGGTCGATCTGAACTCTATGTATCGGCATTTCTTTGATGTACCCTGTGAAGTACAGGGGTCGGTTGTGCCTTGCTTCGCCAAGTAGGAGGTCTTCCTTAGTGAAGGCGATGGTTGCACTGGCTGCCTTTTGAACCGAGAGGCATTGGATGCATGATCCCTCAGTTTTCTTTTCTCCCTTTGAGGAAGTTTCAGAGTTTTTGACCCGGTAGTCCATTTCAATTTGGAGGACTTGCGGGGCATGTTTGTCGACATCCTCATTCAGTTTTTGTAATTCTGAGATGAGATTATCACGAGTGCGTGGAGACATTCGTAATAAATCCAGGATGTGAAGACGTGCAGGTATGTGTTTGAAGTGCTCAACCAAGTCATACTTGAAAGCCTCCTTAGGGCCTGCATGTTCATCATTGTTGCCACTGGGGGCGCTTACAACATCTTTTCCCGAAGGATTTACATAAGTAAAGGAAGATTGGTTGTAATTTTTGTGGTAGTCCCGGCCCGAACGGGTGCCTCTACCAACTTCGAGAGCTTCTTGAGAAGGATCTTCGTTTGGAAGATTGTCTTCAGGATCAAGAGGCTGTCGTTTTTCATCTACTGGGGATGTATCTGCAGCAGAGTTTCCATCCTCAGTGATTGTGTTGCACGGAGCATTTTCCGGGAGCAAGTCCTGAACAGCATCCAGCAGCTTTTCTTCTTCGTTGACCCATCCATCACCCCAAGTTGGGTTTTCTTCATGATGATGAGTCGGGAAGAATGTGTATCCTGAAGTCACAGTCTCAGGAGAAGAAACCTGAGAGGGTGTCATCTCTGTGAAAGTCAAGTGAGTCGAGGTAGCTCCAGAGGATACATTGCTAGGCGTCGTCGGAGTGTAGGTAATCTCATCAGACGACGCTTCAGAAGAGCTATAATCCTGATATATTACATTACAGGAAGCTCTGATAGGAGATGTTGCCTGCTCGGAGTCAGACTCATCCTCGGATGTAAGAGGATCATCTATCCAGCAATATTCTCCATTTTCAGGAGTTAAGGGTGGATGTACCTGATTATCTTCAGGGACCTCAGGCTCTGGGTTGCGAGGAGGCTCGTTAACACGATCTTGCTCTTGTTCTAGAGCGAGACGCTGCAAGATCCTTGCATATTCTTCAAGATCAGGCATGGGAGCCAGATCCTCTTCTTCGTCTTCTCCGTGTGGCTCAACATAGTTGATTTCCACTGGAGCAATGACAGGTGCTGGGTCAACAGCATCTTCTTGTGCAGCCTCTTGGTCTTCTTCATCATCAGACCAGGATCCTTGTGGTTGCAAGGGGTTATACCAGATTACTGGCATAAGGTGAGTTTCAGGAACCCATTCTTCATCGGAGAGATATTCTCCTGTTTCAAGAGATTCCTCCCACTCATCGGTGTAGTTGGGCTCGAATCCATCGTCGGTGTCGCTGGACTCGTATCCATCAATGGAGAATCCAACTACCGAGTTGCAAGAGTATGATGCCCCCTGCATGGCTTCTTTTTTGAATTGAGGTGGCATGAAATCACTGAGAGTGAAGTTTCTTACCGCCTTTGAAGTCTCTGGAAGGGACGTTTCTGTTGCCCCGAGTGAAGTGGTAGAGGAGGCCTCTGCCTTTTCATGGACTTCTTGTTTTGGCTGGGTCTTCTCTTGCCGTTTGAGCCTGAGGAGATGTTTCCTAGCCTGCCTTCGCTGTTGAGCGGTCGGCTTTGTTTTGACGATCTCCCAATTTTCATCTTCCAGGAGATCGGGATGTACCCATATGGGTTGTCCGTCTGGTGTCGGGAAAGGAACCAGCTTCTCGGACACTTGAATTTTGTTTATCACCATGAAGGAAGTAGTGATCTTCTTCTTCGGTGATTTTGGTGTTTGTCCACATGACACCATGTTGACGGAGGCAGTCCCATAGTTTTTGTCAAAGGTGATGACTCTGTTTTTCCACATCTCGTTTATCTTCTCTCTCACAACAAAGCATTGATTGAGAGGATGCGAGACCATCTGGTGGTATGGACAGTACCGAGGATCATTGGTTTTGCCAACGTCTCCAGGTCTTTTGGGCTCTGGCAAAATGAGTTTGCCATTTGCTAGGAGAGCCTCAAAGATTTCTTCAACGTCTTCATCGAATGGATATTTCTTTTCTACACGTTCTTTGAAGGCATCAGAGAGTTCAGGTCTCTTACCTGCAGCTCTATTTTCAGCTTTCTTTGGTTGCTGAGGAGCTGACTTAGTCTGCACATTGAGAACCTCTTTCTTCTTTGGTTTAGAGGTTGCAACAACAGTCGGCTCTTTCTTTGATGATTTCTGACTGTTGAGGTCTTTGATCACCGTTTCAGCTTCCATGGAAGCTTCCAGGAGTTCTCCCAGGTTTTTTGATTTGTTGACGATGATCATGGAGCGGATTTTAGCTCTCATGTTGTTTCGGCAGATGTCGACTAGCGACGCTTGTGGCAGTACATCTGAGCATTTGTACGCCATTGCTTTCCACTTGTGAATGAAGTCATAAGTTGACTCATTCTCTCCCTGTTTTAGGCTGCAGAGCTGAGCCATAGTAACAGGATGATCCTCACCTTGGAAGTGGGTCAGGAAGCGTGTCTCCAGCATAGCCCAGTTCTGAATGGAGTTCTCCGGCAGAGTGGAGTACCAATCGAAGGCCGTACCTTTTAGGGTACTTGCAAAGAGGCGAATCTTGAGTGCATCTTGATCCGCGATAGCTCCCGTCAAGATCTTGAAGTGGATGACGTGTTGTCTGGCCGATCCTTTCCCCGTATATGTTTGGAGAGTAGGATGTTTGAATTTTGTGGGGAACGGGACCGAGTCCATCCATAAAGGATATGGTGGCTTGATCCCATGCTCTTTGAGTATATCCTCTTCTTTAGCTTTGGCGAGGATACTGTCTACGTCCTTTTTGGTAAGGGCGCGTGACTCATTTTCTTCACAATTCTCCTCGTTATTGTTATGATTCGGAGGAGGCTCATTGTTCACCTGATTTTGGACAACGAGGAGAAGGTTTTCCATCAGAGTTTCAATCCTCTGCTGGCCTTGTTCCAACTGCTGGATGCGTGCGAGCGCATCATCTCGAGGTGGATTCTGAGGTGGCGGCTCAGAACTTGTAGCCAAGACGTTCATCCCTCGGGATTCGAACGAAGAAATCGTCCTGGTGACCGAGCTGGGGCTCATTCTTTTTGATGAAGAGCTTGATGAAGGATTACTCTCCCGTCCTTGGCTTGAAGGGGCAGGAGATTCTTCAGGATGTCTTCGTGTCCCGGTGACGCTACGGGTCACCGGACGTCGGACATGGATTTTTGATGCTGACTTTTGGCGTCTTTTGGTTTTTCCAACCATATGGACGGCAGCAACTTGGTCGGGTCTTTCTTTTTCGACCCATTTGTGGGAGACTTGAAGTGTAGGAGGCTGGGTCCGTTGCTTCTCTAGTCTCTTTTGTCGATATGACGCACGGCGGCGTGCTCGACGAGCGATTTGATTTTGGGCTTGTGGGAGCAAGCCGATTCATGCTGGGTCGACTTGGGAGTCAAGTTGGAGATGGGTCTCTCCTCTTTCATGTAGGCAAGAGGGTAGAACTGGTTCTCTTTGAGTGGGGCCAGGTATGCTGGCTTGGTGGATGTTTGAGACCTTCTTTGTTTTGGGGAAGGTCTTGGAGACCAAGTCTTAGGGTAGACCTGGTTGGTTGTTGGTCGAGGCTTCGAGGGGGTGCCGCGGGCTTCGGGCTTTTCGGCGATCGCCTTTGGTGTCACGGGAGTGACACGTTGAGAGGCGATTTTCTGCCTTTTGGCAGGCGCAGTTTTTTCTTCGGGAAGTGGGAATGGTCCCAGTGTCCCGAAGACGATGGTCCGGGGAGTCGAGGTCGACCCGGAGTTCAGAGAGTTGCCGAGGGAGTTGACGCTTCGGCAGCTGGGGCGCTTGTAAGTGCGCTCGGTTTGCTTCTGTTGAAGCATGAGTTGGTGCTTGTTCTCATCGAAGATAATGGTTAAGGCTGCCATTGTTAGTTTCGAAAAAGTTCTGAAACAAGACCACATCCATTAGTAATCACAAGAATATAATGATCATAAATGGGAATTTCTATGGTTGTCTTTTCAAATCGCTCAAGGGATATGACCCAAGCGACATGAAGAAGGCAAAAAGCCATAGATGGTACAATTGTTCTGACAGCGAACATGGTAGGCTCGAAATGAGCGTTCCAATGACTGCTAGAAGTAATTGTATACCTAAATTCGACTTATCGAGAAGCGGAGCTTGCTCGAGATAAGAAGAATATAAGGTAGGAGTTACAAATGTGCCGGTCACAGATACAGTAGACCCTGAAAGGGCGTACCAGTATTGCTATGCACAAATGTTGGAGATCGCATCCATGAGATGGGATTCTTTGTTTTTTTGAAATGTCAAGATTGGATTCATCAAAGAGAGCAGATGATATTCCGATCCGAATACGGGCTCAACGATTTCCGCGAGCGCCAGTACCCAGAAGGGAAGGAACCACAATTTCTCGGATCTGAATCTAAAATGACGAGAGTTTTTTTTTTTTTGAAGATTTTTTTTTTAGATTTTCATTTTTTTTTTAAAAAAAAATCTTTTTTTTTGTTTAAGATTTTTTTTTTTGAAAATCTTTTTTTTTTATTTTTTATTTTTTTATTTTTTTTTTATTTTGATTTTTTTATTTTTTTAAGATTTTTTTTTTTGAAAATCTTTTTTTTTATTTTTGATTTTTTTTTAAATTTTTAAGATTTAAAGACGAGAGAGTACACATAGGCCTCCTAACCCGGTCTTATGAAACCTCAATTGATAGAATTGCCCCCAGGTAAGGGTAGGATTACTTAATGAACCCGTTTGGAGGACCCTTGCCTAGAACAGTCAAGCTGTCTCCACACTCTGGACAAGGCTTTTCTTGAATCAATCGTGATCAAAGAACGCAATTGGTTTAACCTTAGTGGTCTATGTCTTTTTTTTCAAATCCCAAATAGACTCATCGAAGAGAAACGATGGCCCAAAACCTTAGTCGAACGGGCTCAACATTTCTGCAAGCACCAAAGAACGATAGGATAGGATCAAAGCTTCTCAATTTTGAATCAGAACTGAGAAAACTGATTTTTTGATTTTTTTTCTTTGAAATCTCTAATGAACTCATCGAAGAGAAACGATGGCCCAAAACCTTAGTCGAACGGGCTCAACATTTCTGCAAGCACCAAAGAACGATAGGATAGGATCAAAGTTTCTCAATTTTGAATCCAAACTAAGAAAACTGATTTTTTTTTTATTTTTATTTTTTTTAATATATATATATTTTTTGAAATCTCTAATGAACTCATCGAAGAGAAACGATGGCCCAAAACCTTAGTCGAACGGGCTCAACATTTCTGCAAGCACCAAAGAACGATAGGATAGGATCAAAGTTTCTCAATTTTGAATTCAGAACTAAGAAAACTGATTTTTTGATTTTTTTTTCTTTGAAATCTCTAATGAACTCATCGAAGAGAAACGATGGCCCAAAACCTTAGTCGAACGGGCTCAACATTTCTGCAAGCACCAAAGAACGATAGGATAGGATCAAAGTTTCTCAATTTTGAATCCAAACTAAGAAAACTGATTTTTTTTTTTGAAAAGAGAAAGAATGGAAACAAACTCAAAGAAATAGAAATTTCCAAAAAATCCCATCTCATTTTTTTTGGGTGCAAAATCCAACATAGGCCACCAGCTAGAAAGTAGCCAAGGAATCCGGAAAAGAAGTATAAGCATAGAGCAAAAAGTATGATATGCAAATATTTCATTTCCAAGCACCGTGTTCTCAAATGAACGAGTCCCACCGGGTGTGCCAGCTTGATGGAACGCGCTCCGAGGCGCCTGCTGGGGCGGCTACCGGGGTCGGCGGAACGTGGGAGTCCGTCGGGTCCGGCCTTTTCGCGCCCTGGCGGGCCCTGAAGCGTGCATCAACATTTCTTTGTGTGGGTGTGCCAGATTTTCTATTTTACTTGGAATTGCAAGTGGTAATCCGGAGATCAACCTTCGCAAGTAAAAAGGAAATCAACTTCTTTCAAGTTTTCCATTGCACAAATATTTAAGAAAAGAGACATTTTCTTGGTTTGCCGTGAAAGGCGATTTTGTTTGGCATTTATAGCCGATTTTGGCGTTTATAGCCGATTTACAATTCTTATCAATAATGAAAGACAAGAGTTGTGATTTTTGTCTCTTTTAGAAAAATACAAACTACAATGAAAAGCAAGAAAAGGAAGATCTAACTTTTCAGGAGATTGTGGGGGACTCGTTCAGATTGACGGTCGCAAGCCATGTATGGGCTTCGCCATCATCCATGCAGATGGGAACAGAAGATGCTCTTGATTCGCTTGGCTTGGCTATAACCTCAGGTTTTTAGAGGACAAAGACCAAGAGAAGGTCCTATGTCCAATAAAAAGCTAAGTAGACGGGCTGAAAAGCCACGTCTAAGCCATTGGAGGCAGCAGGAGAAGGCAAGGACCTTGGGGGGGTGCCCCCCAAGGGACTTTTGTCACCTTGTAGTGGTGGCCGGTGCAGAACTTCAGCAGAGTTTTTCTCTCTTTTTCTTTCTCTCAGATCTCTTTCTGATCTTTTTTTCTGATCTTCTGATTTTCTCCTCTTTTTTCCGATCTTTTTTCCGATCCCAATTTCAATGGAATGCTCTCCTATTTATAGGCCTTTGGTAGCCATTTAGGAGGGTTTATGAGCCTTAATGGCTTTAATGGGAGGAGTTACAAGATTTATTTCTTGATTTTGTAACTCCTTTTTCCTTGAATCTGATTGGCCGATGGAGATTAAGGGCTTTTAATCACCTTAATTACCATAATGGGAGGAGTTTCATGGTTTAAATGCCATGAATCAATTGACTTGTAACTCCCAAATGCTTGCTTCTGATTGGGCCGTCCAAAGAAATGAATTAATGACTGCAATAAAGCTAGTCAATTAACCACATTAATTGGTCGCCGAGCAGTCGAAGAGTCGCGGGCCATGCCGTGTCTTCTGGAATTCTTCTGGCGATGATCATCGATGGATCTACATGCTGATCGATATCGGATGAACATGTAACTTCAGACATTGATAGCTAAGAGTGGGCCGGTGACATCTGTCTTGTCGATTTCACGATCGGTCGGACAGAAAGTGCACTTTCTTGGTCGACCGGTTGGCGATCTTGGAGCGATCAATGATGATTTTATGCTTTTGGAGGTTGACCCTTGATTTTGACGGATGTCGGAGGATATGAGTCAATTTCAAGCACTAAAAATCACATTTTCAGGAAACCACAGGGGCCAAAGTGCCCGAAACGCGAAAAAAGACGAAAAAACGGGTCACCGGCGGAAAATCCGGTGACCCGGACCTCCATGGTCGCCGGCGACCATGGACCGGCGACCATGGGCCATGGTCGCAGGGTCTGCGACCCTGGGGGATTTTTCCCCTTCGGAGCCCGTTTTGCGGTCGTTTTGAGGTCTTTTTCGTCGCCGTTTTCTTCTGTATTTTTCTTGACATTTCTTCTCATTTATTGGCTTGATTTCCCTGTAGAAAACTTAATGAGAATCCTTGCATTTTTAGAGTGCAAAGTTTCCAATTTTCCGGGAAAGCCGAAGACTTTGTCGCGTAGAGCTGCTGATTTTCCGCCAGAAGCTGAAACTTGGTCAAACGATGTCGGAATGACCTGAAATTTGAGGTGAAGCCTCCTGAGCAATAAATAAGACCGACCATAGGCTTTTGTTTGAGTTTTGAAGCCGTTTGGGGTCCCGTCGATGCTTCACTTGATTTTGCTGCGGGGAAAATGCCGAGCTTTGATATGTGGTCAAACGATGTCCGATTGACCTGAAATTTGACGGGGAGCCTAATGGAGTCATTTTGAGACGTTCCATGGGCTCCGTTTTGGATGTCATGGTCCCGGGTTGCTCCGCCGCTGGTAGGCTTGATTTTCTCTCGGAGCATCGAAACCTGGTCAAACGTTGTCGGAATGACCTGAAATTCGACGTGCAGCCTTTTGGAAGCATGTTGAAGCCACTCATGCACTTGGTTTGATGAGCGAAGGCTTCGGTGGTTCCTGCCGCCGGGAGGCTTGATTTTGCTGCTCGAGCATTGATGGAGGGTCAAACGTTGTCGGTTTGACTTGAAATTTGGCATAGAGCCCTTTTGAGACATGCTGGAGTCATCTGTAGGCTTTGATCGAAGTTTTGACGTCTCCGATGATGTCGCCGCCGGGAGCTCCCGTTTAGCTGTCGGAGAAGTGAAGTTAGGCCAAATGTTGTCGAAATGGCCCGAAACTTCATGTGTACTCTTCTCTTGGCTATCTTGAAGGATCTTGCAGTTTTTGTTTGATTCTGACAAGATTTGAATTTTTGGAGAAATTGCATTGCCTATTTATGGCAGGTTGCGACTTCATGCAGCTTTCTTGATTTGAAGAGGCAAAGTGACATTTTTGGTGTCAACACCTCGGCAACTCTCTGAACTCCGGGTCGACCTCGACTCCCCGGACCATCGTCTTCGGGACACTGGGACCATTCCCACTTCCCGAAGAACAAGCTGCTCCTGCCAAAAAGCAGAAGATCGCCTCTCAACGTGTCACTCTCGTGACACCAAAGGCGAAAGCCCAAAAGCCCGAAGCCCGCGGCACCCCCGCGAAGCCTCGACCAACAACCAACCAGGTCTACCCTAAGACTTGGTCTCCAAGACCTTCCCCAAAACAAAGGAGGTCTCAAACCTCCACCAAGCCAGCATACCTGGCCCCACTCAAGGAGAACCAGTTCTACCCTCTTGCCTACATGAAAGAGGAGAGACCCATCTCCAACTTGACTCCCAAGTCAACCCAGCATGAACCGGCTTGCTCCCACAAGCCCAGAATCAGATCACGCATCACCAGGCCTCTACAAGCACCTGCCAAGGCCTACACTCCTTCAGTTCGACCCTTCATCTCTACAGGGGCCGAACTTGAAAGGTTCAAAGCTTCGCTGAAACAGACAAAGGACCGGGTCCGGATCCTGTCCTTGCCTAGCTACAAAGAAGACAGGCTCGGCTGCTGCGCCTGAGGGAGCACATCCTTTATCGTCAGAGCCCAGCCAGAGCTGACCAAAGCTCAAATCGCTCGTCGAGCACGCCGCCGTGCGTCATATCGACAAAAGAGACTAGAGAAGCAAAGGACCCAGCCTCCTACACTTCAAGTCTCCCGCAAATGGGTCGAAAAAGAAAGACCCGACCAAGTTGCTGCCGTACATATGGTTGGAAAAACCAGAAGACGCCAAAGGTCAGCATCAAAAATCCATGTCCGACGTCCGGTGACCCGTAGCGTCACCAGGACACAAAGACATCCCGAAGAATCTCCTGCCCCTTCCAGCCAAGGACGGGAGAGTAATCCTTCATCAAGCTCTTCATCAAAAAGAATGAGCCTCAGCTCAGTCACCAGGACGGTTTCTTCGTTCGAATCCCGAGGGATGAACGTCTTGGCTACAAGTTCTGAGCCACCACCTCAGAATCCACCTCAAGATGATGCGCTCACACGCATCCAGCAGTTGGAACAAGGCCAGCAGAGGATTGAAACTCTGATGGAAAACCTTCTCCTTGTTGTCCAAAATCAGGTGAACAATGAGCCTCCTCCGAATCATAGCAATAACGAGGGAAATGGAGAAGAAAATGAGTCACGCACCCTTACGAAAAAGGACGTAGACAGTATCCTCGCCAAAGCTAAAGAAGAGGATATACTCAAAGAGCATGGGATCAAGCCACCATATCCTTTATGGATGGACTCGGTCCCGTTCCCCACAAAATTCAAGCATCCTACTCTCCAAACATATACGGGGAAAGGATCAGCCAGACAGCACGTCATCCACTTCAAGATTTTGACGGGAGCTATCGCGGATCAAGATGCACTCAAGATCCGCCTCTTTGCAAGTACCCTAAAAGGTACGGCCTTCGATTGGTACTCCACTCTTCCGGAGAACTCTATTCAGAACTGGGCTATGCTAGAGACACGCTTCCTGACCCACTTCCAAGGTGAGGATCATCCTGTTACTATGGCTCAGCTCTGCAGCCTAAAACAGGGAGAGAATGAGTCAACTTACGACTTCATTCACAAGTGGAAAGCAATGGCATACAAATGTTCAGATGTACTGCCACAAGCGTCGCTAGTTGACATCTGCCGAAACAACATGAGAGCTAGAATCCGCTCCATGATCATCGGCAACAAATCAAAAAACCTGGGAGAACTCCTGGAAGCTTCTATGGAAGCTGAAACGGTGATTAAAGACCTCAACAGTCAGAAGTCATCAAGAAAAGAGCCAACCGCCATTGCAACCTCTAAACCAAAGAAGAAAGAGGTCCTCAATGTGCAAACCAAGTCAGCTCCTCAGCAACCAAAGAAAGCTGAAAACAGAGCTGCGGGTAAGAGACCTGAACTCTCTGATGCCTTCAAAGAGCGAGTAGAAAAGAAATACCCGTTCGATGAAGATGTTGACGAAATCTTCGAGGCTCTCGTGGCAAACGGCAAGCTCACCTTGCCTGAACCCAAAAGACCGGGCGATGTTGGCAAAACCAACGATCCTCGGTACTGTCCATACCACCAGATGGTCTCGCATCCTCTCAATCAATGTTTTGTTGTGAGAGAGAAGATAAACGAGATGTGGAAAAACGGAGTCATCACCTTTGACAAAAACTATGGGACTGCCTCCGTCAACATGGTGTCATATGGACAAACACTAAAATCACCGAAGAAGAAGATCACTACTTCCTTCATGGTGATAAACAAAATTCAAGCGTCCGAGGAGCTGGTTCCCTATCCAGCACCAGATGGATAACCTATATGGGTACATCCCGATCTCCTGGAAGATGAAAATTGGGAGATCGTAAAAACAAAGCCAACAGCTCGACAGTGAAGGCAGGCTAGGAAACATCTCCTCAGGTTCAAACGGCAAGAGAAGACCCAGCCAAAACAAGAAGTCCATGAAAAGGCAGAGGCCTCCTCTACCACTTCACTCGGGGCAACAGAAACGTCCCTTCCAGAGACTTCAAAGGCGGTAAGAAACTTCACTCTCAGTGATTTCATGCCACCTCGATTCGGAGAAGAAGCTATGCAGGGGGCATCATACTCTTGCAACTCGGTTGTTGGATTCTCCATTGATGGATACGAGTCCAGCGACACCGATAATGGATTCGAGTCCGACTACACCGGCGAGTGAGAGGAATCTCTTGAAACAGGAGAGTATCTCTCCGACGAAGAATGGGTTCCTGAAAGTCACCTTATGCCAGTAATCTGGTATAACCCCTTACAGCCACAAGGATCCTGGTCTGATGATGAGGAAGACCAAGAGGCTGTACAAGAAAATGCTGTTGAGCCAGCACCCGTCGTTGCTCCAGTGGAAATCAACCATGTTGAGCCACAAAAAGCAGACGAAGAAGAAGATTTGGCTCCCATGCCTGATCTTGAAGAATATGCAAGGATCTTGCAGCGTCTCGCTCTAGAACAAGAGCAAGATCGCGTTAACGAGCCTCCTCGCAACCCAGAGCCTGAAGTCCCTGAAGATAATCAGGTACATCCACCCTTAACTCCTGAAAATGGAGAAAATTGCTGGGTAGACGATCCTCTTACATCTGAGGATGAGTCTGACTCCGAGCAGGCAACATCTCCTATCAGAGCTTCCTGTAATGTAATATATCAGGACTATAGCTCTTCTGAAGCGTCGTCTGATGAGATTACCTATACTCCGACGACGCCTAGCAATGTATCCTCTGGAGCTACCTCGTCTCACGTGACTTTCACAGAGATGACACCCTCTCAGGTTTCTTCTCCTAAGACTGTGACTTCAGAACTCACACTCTTCCCGACTCATCATCAAGAAGAAAACCCAACTTGGGATGATGGATGGGTCAACACAGAAGAAAAGCTGCTGGATGCTGTTCAGGACTTGCTCCCGGAAAATGCTCCGTGCAACACAATCACTGAGGATTGCAACTCTGCTGCAGATACATCCCCAGTAGATGAAAAACGACAGCCTCTTGATCCTGAAGACAATCTTCCAAACGAAGATCCTTCTCAAGAAGCTCTCGAAGTTGGTAGAGGCACCCGCTCTGGCCGGGACTACCACAAGAATTACAACCAATCTTCCCTTACTTATGTAAATCCTTCGGGAAAAGATGTTGTAAGCGCCCCCAGTGGCAAAAACAATGAACATGCAGGCCCCAAGGAGGCTTTCAAGTATGACTTGGTTGAGCACTTCAAACACATACCTGCACGTCTTCACATCCTGGATTTATTACGAATGTCTCCACGCACTCGTGATAATCTCATCTCAGAATTACAAAAACTGAATGAGGATGTCGACAAACATGCCCCGCAAGTCCTCCAAATTGAAATGGACTACCGGGTCAAAAACTCTGAAACTTCCTCAAAGGGAGAAAAGAAAACTGAGGGATCATGCATTGAATGCCTCTCGGTGCAAAAAGCAGCCAGTGCAACCATCGCCTTCACAAAGGACGACCTCCTACTTGGCGAAGCAAGGCACAACCGACCCCTGTACTTCACAGGGTACATCAAGGAAATGCCGATACATAGAGTTCAGATCGACCCAGGTTCTGCACTCAACCTTATCTCCACTTCGGCTCTTGAAGAGTTGGGCATCCCACCCAGCAAGCTAAGCCACACATCTGTATCTATCTTTGGATACGATGGGAGCGCTCAAAGGCCTATCGGCAAAATCAGGTTCAAATTGCAAATCGGTGATCTTATCTCTGAGGTCACTGTGTATGCAATAAAAACCCCCTCATGCTACAACATCCTTCTCGGACGTCCTTGGATACACGAGAACGGTGTTGTCCCTTCAACTCTACATCAATGCATCAAGTTCGTCGGCGACGACGGCATGGTACATCGAGTCTTTGCGGACAGAAAACCCTTCAAAGGTAAAGAAGTCCACTTCGCAGACTCCCAGATGTATGAAGGAGAAAAAGAAGAAGAGGAAATAGCACCCCCTGCTGAAAATCTCCAGAAAGATAAAGGCAAGGCTCCTCAAAAATCACCGGAAGAAAACAAACACTCCGGCAAATTAGAAGAGAGTAGTCAATCTCCCTTCGTCGTCTCCCTCAAACCTTCAAAACCTTTGGTCATCACAACCAGAGTGAAGAAGGCAAAGCAAAAGCCTGGGGGCAAATTTGTTGTCTCTTTCGTGTCTATCAAGCAAGACACGGATTCGGACTCAGAGCCAGAAGACGACACCTCGTCAAGCCAAGCTGACACTCAGCATGTTCAGCCTGCTCTCACTCCGATGAAGACACCTGCTGATGTAGAAGATCCTACGTCTGCTACCTTTGTTGTTCCGACAACATCACCAAAGCAAAGGCCGATCTTCTTCCATAGATCGGACGCTTCTTCATCAAACTCCATGCTGGAACCTTTCCAAAATGAAGGTATGCCTCAGCTATCTCTATATAGTCCTGTGGCACAAGCAATCATGAAGAAAATGGGCTATGACGCTCAAAACCCAGTCGGTTTGGGAGAAAGACGCGGTATTCCACGCCATTGGAGCCCGCCTTGACCAAAAGCCAGCTGGAAGATTGGAGACTCTACGGTCATGTAGAAAAGTCTTCATATGGGTTAGGGTATGATCCCGACACTCCTCTGAGACAGTTGACACAAAAGCTTAAAAGTCGTTTTACTGACCAAGCCTCAACGTCTCAAGTCCATGAAGACATCGATCTCCCTGGATATCTCTTCAAAGAGTTACCTGACAGAGATCCAGGAAGCTCATCCAATTGGTACGATTTCTCTGATGATAAAGAGGAATCGTCCGATAATACAGATTTGTGCTATTCTGACCCAGAAGAGCCCTCTTCTCCAAAAGAAGTACCTTACTTCGACCCAGTCTCAACAGGCAATTGGAACCATCTCATAGCAAGCCTTGAGAAGATCACCAATCAAGAAGACCCGTGGAAAGGAACAAACCCTCGGTCTACAAATGCCCTTGGAATCCCAGAAGGTTTCGTTGAGCTGGAAGCCTCCGAAAATATTGTGGAGGAACCACCTTCGAACCTTCTAACAGAAGATCCTGTTAAAAAGATAGACTTGGGAACACCAGATAACCCACGTCCTGTATTCATAAGCAAGAATATAAAGGATGATGAGTTACCCGAGTATATCGCTTTCCTTCGTGAGTTCGTTGATTGCTTTGCATGGTCCTACGCTGAAATGCCTGGTTTAGACCCCAAAGTAGCAGTCCACAAACTCAATCTTCAAGAAGAAATCAAGCCTGTCAAACAAGGCCAAAGAAGATTCCGTCCAGATGTGATGGATAAAATTGAACAAGAAGTTCAAAAGCTCAAAAGCGTCGGCTTCATCCGTGAGGAACAACATCCAGAATGGTTAGCCAACATTGTCCCCGTGACAAAGAAAAATGGGCAGATCAGGGTCTGTATTGACTATAGAGACTTGAATGGCGCTTGCCCTAAAGATGAATTCCCGCTCCCCATACCAGAGGTAATGATTGACAATACCTGTGGATTCGAGCGAATGACTTTCATGGATGGCTTCTCTGGCTACAATCAGATAAAGATGCATCCTGAAGATGAAAAGCGCACTTCATTTCGGACTCCATTTGGCGTGTATTGCTACACTGTCATGCCATTTGGTCTGAAAAATGCTGGTGCCACATATCAGAGGGCTATGATGAAAATATTCCAAGATATGCAGCACAAGACGGTCGAATGTTACGTTGATGACCTCGCCGTCAAAAGCAGAAGAAGAGAAGACCATCTCAAAGATCTTCGGGAAGTCTTCCTCCGACTCCGCAAACACAAACTGCGGATGAATCCTCTAAAATGCTTCTTCGGCGTCTCGTCGGGTAAGTTTCTCGGATTCCTTGTTCGGAAAGCTGGAATAGAACTTGACCCCATAAAAGTCAAGGCTATTCTAGAAATGCCCTCTCCAAGAACCTTGAGAGAATTAAAAGGGCTTCAAGGGAGATTGGCCTACATCAGACGGTTCATCTCCAATCTTTCGGGGAAATGCCGTCCATTCTCTCAATTGATGAAAAAGGGTGTGGA
Organism: Umbellularia californica; assembly: GCA_028538565.1. Taxonomy (NCBI): domain Eukaryota; kingdom Viridiplantae; phylum Streptophyta; class Magnoliopsida; order Laurales; family Lauraceae; genus Umbellularia; species Umbellularia californica. Next base: position 47,238,432 of record JAPQWN010000004.1, read on the forward strand.
CTTTGTCTGGGATGCCGACTGTGAAGCCGCATTTCAGGATATCAAGTCATACCTGACCAAACCCCCAGTGTTAGCTGCCCCTGCCACTGGAAAACCATTCATCTTGTACACAAGAGCTCTTGATCATTCTGTAGGCGCTCTGCTTGCACAAGAAAATGATGAAGGAAAAGAAGCTGCTCTATACTACCTCAGCCGCATGCTAATAGGTGCAGAGCATCATTACTCTCCAGTCGAAAAAGAATGCCTTGCAGTGATGTTCGCCGTACAAAAGCTACGTCACTACTTGCTCTCCAACACAGTCTACCTGGTCTCGAGGATCAACCTCTTGAAGGTCCTTGTCACGAAGGCCGGTTCTCTCAATGCCCGACTGGCAAAATGGTCCATCCTTCTATCAGAATTTGATATTAGGTATGTGCCACAAAAAGCAATCAAAGGCCAAGCTCTAGCAGATTTCCTCGCAGAGCATCCATTGCCTAAAGATTCTCCACTCAGAGATGATCTCCCAGACGAACCCGTCTACAACGTGGAGACCTTCTCACCAAATGCCTCCTGGGACATGTACTTTGACGGCGCAACCAGGACAAATGAAAAAAGACAGCTGATCTCGGGAGTTGGTATCCTCTTTGTTAGCCCTGACAGATACATGATTCCACATGCTTTCTCGCTATTGGAACCATGCACAAACAATGCAGCTGAATACCAAGCTCTGATCCTAGGATTGGAACTCGCCATCGAATCCGGTATCACTATGCTGGAAGTCTTTGGAGACTCTCAACTGATCGTCAACCAGATGAATCAGATATATGAAGTCAGGAAGCCCGATCTGCTGCCTTATTACAACAAGGCACAATCGCTTCTGCAAAAGTTTGACATCTGTCACATCACCCACATTCGTAGAGGTGAAAACATCCGTGCAGATGCCCTGGCCGGACTTGCCGCATCAATGGCGATCCAGGAAGGGGAAAACATGCAAATCACAGTGTGCGAGAGAATGATCCTCCCTCCTCTTAACACACACCAAGCAGTTGCTGAATGCCACCGAGTGGTTGGAAGTCGGATCTCTATCCTTCAACCTTCAATCGGCGACTGGAGGGATTCGTTCATTGATTACACTATGTTCGGAATCCTACCTGAATATCCAAAAGAACGGGTAAGCATACAAAGGCGAGCCCCAAACTTTCATTTGGATATTCCTTCAAAAATCCTCTACAGAAAATCATTCAACGGAGTACTTCTACGCTGCTTGTCACAACAAGAGGCCGAAGAAACACTCAAAGAAGTTCATGCTGGTCTTTGTGGAGCCCATCAGGCAGGTCCTAAGGTCTATGATCAGATAAAAAGGTTGGGTTACTACTGGCCTACCATGGTACCCGACGCAATGCAATTTGCTAAGCGCTGCCAACAATGCCAAGTTCATGGAGATTACATTCACATGCCTCCGGAATGACTACACCCTCAGCAATCTCGTGGCCTTTTGAAGCATGGGGCATGGACATCATAGGTCCTATCTCTCCCCCTTCAAGCAAAGGTCATCGCTTCATCTTCGCCGCTACGGATTATTTCTCTAAGTGGCCAGAAGCATTTGCGTTCAACGAAATGAAGACCTCATCAGTTCTTCAGTTCCTGCGCACCAACATCATTTGTCGTTTCGGCATACCCAAAAGATTCGTCCATGATAACGGACCACAATTCCGGGATCATCGATTCTACAGGTTCTGCGAAAAATACAAAATTTAAAGCTGTCCTTCGACTCCATACAATCCGGCAGCAAACGGATTAGCAGAAGCCTTCAACAAGACACTCTGCAAAATCCTCAAGAAAATGGTCTCTAGTCACAAAAGAGACTGGAGCGACAAACTGTCTGAAGCTTTGTGGGCCTATCGAACCACCGTTCGAGGACCAACCCATAGCACACCATTCTCCTTGGTCTATGGATGCGAAGCTGTCGTGCCCCTAGAGGTACAAATTCCTTCTCTGAGGGTATCTCTACAAAATGACATGACTCAAGAAAGCAATGTCAAATTGCGACTCCATGAGCTGGACAATCTCGACGAGAGACGGCTCGAAGCTCGAAAAAGCATTGAACTTTACCAAGCACGCATGGCAGGATCTTTTGACAAAAAGGTCAGGCAACGAGCCTACAAAAAGGGTGACTTGGTTCTTGCGGTAAAAAGACCAATGGTCTTCGCACACAAGTCCAAAGGCAAGTTCAAACCAAAATGGGAGGGACCCTACGTCATCGACAAGGTCTTCTCCAACGGCGCATATGCCCTCCTAAACATGGAAGGCGACAGATGTATGCTGCCTATCAACGGCAAGTTCTTGAAGCGGTACTACCCTTGAAGACTTACCCAACTGGGTAAGAGCAATGCCTGTATGGCCAAAACCTGTTCTCAGGTACTCGCTCGTCAAACCCACTCTCTTTAGAATTTTCATATCAAATGTCAAAATTTCTAGAGATTAAAAAAAAAAACAATGCTTACTTTTATCGTTTCATTGTTCAAAAACAAAAAAAAATCCAAGTTTAGGAGCCTCTCCCTGACTTGACCAAAACTTTCGATCCTTGAACCAAAATTCATGGTTTGAAACAAAAATCTGGATTCAGGGATTTCCACCCTAGTCCACCTTACCTTTTATCGCCAAATGGTTTTAGGTCAAAATTTACGACCCTCGTGTCTTTAAACAAAAAAAAAAATGGTTTTTCAAAAATCGTGGGGAAACGACATCAAAGTCAGTACCCGCAAAACAAAAATTTTGAAAAAAAGCAAGGATGCGACATTCCATCGATACTTGCACCCAAAATCGCAGGGAAGCGACATTTCGTCGATACTTGCAAAATCCAAAAACCGTGGAGACGCAACATATCAGTTGATATCCACAACCCAAATTTCAAAGGTTCGAGAAAACCTAAAATCGTGGAGAAGCAACAAACCAGTTGATATCCACAACCCAATTTCAAAAATCGTGGAGATGTAACATACCAGTTGCTATCCACAACCAAAATTACAAATGGTTCGAGAAAACCTCAAATTTCAAAAAATCGCGGAGAAACGACATTAAGTCAGTTCCCTCAAAACCAAAAGTTTTGGGAAACGCAAGGAAGCGACGCTTAGTCGATATTTGCACCCCAATCCGCGAGGAAGCGACATTCCATCGATACTCGCAAAACCTAACCCGCGAGGAAGTGACATTCCATCAATACTCGCAAAATCGAATGAGCAAGGAAGCGACATTCCATCGATACTTGCAAGACCATTTAGCGGGGAGGAGACATTTAGTCGATACCTGCATTTTGAAAACCAAAATCCGGCTATAAATGCCAAAATCCGGCTATAAATGCCAAAACAAAAAATTTTCGGCTATAAACGCCAAAATCGGCTTTCACGCCAACAAAACAAAACTTGGTTTTCAAAAAAAATCGGCTATAGATGCCACACAAAAAAAAAACCTGACTCTCATGTCAAAACCGGCTATAAATGCCACAAATTGGCTATCAATGCCACCAAACCGGCTATCAATGCCACAAATTGGCTATCAATGCCACCAAACCGGCTATAGATGCCACAAAACAAACATCGGCTTCCATGCCAACCCAAATTTTGGCTTTTACGCTATAAAATTTCGGCTTCCATGCCATCTCAAAAGCGGCTTTCACGCCACAACCAAAATCAGGCTCCCATGCCAAAACAATCATTTGAGAAAAGATTTTCACAAAATGACAAAGCTTTTGATCAAATCCCATTTAGCAATTGCTTTCATCACAAAAAGATTTGAGTGAGCGTAGGGAACACAAAAAAAAAAGGTACCAAAAAAATACATGTGGTACCAAAGCAAAAAAAAGAAAGTGTTCACAAGCACTACAAAAAAAAAAGAAAAGTACCAAAAAAATACATGTGGTACCAAAAAAAAAAGAAAGTGTTCACAAGCACTACAAAAAAAGAAGTACCAAAAAATACATGTGGTACCAAAAAAATAAATAAATAAGAAGAATAGTTTCTGCTACAAAAAATCAGGAGCTCAGCCAAAAATGGTCTCCAGCCAAAGCTTCAGCTCCTCAAGCAAACTTTTGGCATCAGCCGTCAGAGTTTCCAAGGCACGCTTCTTCAGGAACTTGCCATGAGATGCTGGCGAATGCCATAACCCTTCTTTTACACCGGGAAGCTTTTCCCCAGCAGTTTGCCATTGTTCGTTTTCTAGAGTCCTCCTCTCGAGAACTTGACCGGCATCTGCAACCCTGCGAATTAGAGTACTCTCCCTGTCACGAGCCTCTGTTATAGCAGTCCACTTAGCATCAACTTGTGCCTTCAAGTGCTCAAGACGCTTCCTGGCCTCCTCAACTTCCCTATCAAGGACGTTAAGGTCATGCCTCAATCCGATGATGGCTAGCTCTTCCTTGTTCTTCTCCCGAACTAGCTGCTTCTTGCTTTGTGTAGCCTCATTCAGGTCAGACTTATCCTTATCAGCAGGGTCCAAGAACATCTCCTTGAAGAATTGGTCGTCAGGGAAATCCATGGTCTCAAACCACTTGTCACCCAGTGCAATGATCCTATCAACGATCGCCCTGGCACCTGTGACATCCAGACCAACCTCTTCGGTGTCGGTCATAATCTCCTGTACATGTGGGATCATGCCAAATCCTGCCTCCAAGTGTCCAGAAAGGAGAGTCTTGACCCAAGAACTCAAAACCCGAGCCAGCACCTTCTTCGCAAATTGAAGAGACGAACTGGATGAAGATTCACCCTTCTCCGCTGATCGGCTGCTCATGTCATGTCCCATTGGAAGAGTAACAAAAGAACTCTTTCCACTTGGAGCCACTGGAGAAGGAATCTCAGCATGGGGTATCTCCTCTATCGCGTTAGAACTGGTTGTAGGAGTCTCTACCTCCGAATCGACCTCTGGCATCCCTTGCTCTGGTTCTGAAGAAAGCGATGGACTCTCTTCTGTCACTTCAAACCTGCAAATGAAACACAAAAAGGTATGAATATGATCCTGTTAAAAAAAAATCATCATGGTCATCACTACAAAGTACCTTCTTCGACGACTGGCGGAACACTCTCTTCCTCCATGAACTCATCGGAAGCATCATCAACATTTGCATCCATTGATGGTTCAAAGTCATCGGAATCCTGTGGCAAGTCAGCTGACAAGAAAAGTGTTAGTAAATCAAGTCGCAGGCAAAAAAAAAAAAAAAAGAGAGAAAGCGAAAGAAATTATACCAATTGGAGATTCTGGAATCATTCCAGAGTCCCTCGGTTCTTCTTCAGATGCCATAACCGGCTCCATCACCGCCTCATCGGTTGGAACCTCAGGCATCGCCAAGTCTTCATCCTCTGCTAAAAAAAAAAAGCAGCAGCAGGGTGAGAAAACAAATCAGAACATGGAAAGCCCCATGAAAGAAGTAGAAAACGAAAAAAGAAGAATCATACCTTCACCAATGGTCTCTTCTCCACGGCTCCTCTTCTCTGGAGGCTCGTTGACAGCCTTTGGCACCTCCTCGTTGATGGTAAGAGGGATTTCCATGTCAGGAGAGTCCTCATGTGGCCCCTCGCTGTGATGATGACTCCTCCTCTTCTTACCTCTGCGGGTTCGCTTCCTAGAAGAACCCGCCCCACTATCAGAGTCAGGTTTCTCACTTGGCTCCTCACTGGATGGTCTGCTCTTGCCAGTAGACTCTGCGGAAGCTCGCCTCTGTGCCGCTTGCATCCAAGCATCGAGCTCAGCTTCCTCCTGTTCTAGCTGCTCCAAAGCCTCATCAGGTACTTCCCGAACAGCTTCAGAACCAATGACGCCCTGGTCCCCGAGAAAGCCTATCTTATGCTTCTCTCCAGAAAGGAAGGCCCAAACTTCCTCTCGCCGGACGCCATCCGACTTTCCAGTACCTTTCCCCGAAGACAGCTTTACATCAAGCTCCTTCTTGGAAAGCCCCCGATATGCCAAAAATCTCTCCGCGAACCACTTCGTGAAGCCGGCAGTTCGGAAAGTCGATAGCTCAGGATAAGAAATCGTGGTAGTAGTGTCTTCAGCACTATAAAAAGCCCATGCATTTCTGCCATCCTGTAAACCCCCAAAACGCTTCACCATACTCGAAGGCGCTCCAATAACGCCTTGAGAGAAGCCCAACTGAAGCGCAAAGCGAGAAGGTACATACGGCTGGATGTCGACGAAAAGATGTCTGCGGTACACCATCCTGCCGACCCATATGCTGAAGAGCCACTCCTTCTCTGCATTGGTCAAAGGGTAATGCCTTCCCGACCCTGCTCTGGTAGAGTCTCGGGAGGCACCAAAATCAAAAGCCTTCTTCCGCAACTCCGGAGAAAGCTTCACTGAAGACTGCCCCATCTCGACGTCCCTGAACCGTCGGATCCTCATGCGGGCAAACAAAAGTGATTCAGATACGGCTTTTCCCTTAGCCAATCGAATCATTAGAGGATCATTATCCTGTGCAGTACCCAGCTGGTGGAAGCCAGGACAGTGGTATACAAACCACGAATAAAAGATATGGGCTGAAAATACCCTATTCATAGGGAGCCCAAGCCGAACCAAAAAAGCAGCAGCCTGCAGTTCGGTACACAAGTAGGAGTAAAGAGCAGGCACCAAAGCAAGCTGCTCTCCAAACGCCATCTGACAAGCCGGAAAAATACAATGCGGCCTGATGTGCGTCCCATCTCCACCAGCAAACACAGCCTCACCTAGCCAATAAGTGAGGTAAACAGCAAGATCTCTCAGCAGTGCAATGTCAGAACAAATGACATCTGTGCTCGCGAAGAAACCCTTCAACTCTTCCTGCATGGCCGAAGTCTTCTTCCTGTCTTCCCGGGTCATGCTATCAGAAGACTCTTTGCTGTCAAAGAAGTTGAAGAATGAAGAGCCATAACTCTTCCAACTGCTGGACCTGACTTTCGAACCCTCCTTCAAAAAATCATAGAAGGTGACGAGCTGAAAGTATAGGAGCCTGAACTCCTCTGACTGCTCCTCAAGGATGCTGTCAATTGGCATGAACTCCTCGTAGAGTTTGCCAAGGATGGGCAATCCGGTGATGGCGCTCAACTCCTTCAAGGAAAAACCAATCTCACCATTCGTTACAACGAAGGTATTGGTTTGTGGGAGAAATGATTCCAACATGGCCATGAAGGCCTCGTCGGAAAAAGCCACGGTCTCCCTAAAAGCACGGACCGCGTCAAAAATCCCGGCTTCCTTCAAAACGGCGCCCCCAATCAGCAAGGTGTGGTCAGTCCATGACTTCCAATCGGAGTCAGCATTGAAACGGCCACGAAGTCGAAAAGGCTTCACCCAAGTACTGCCGTCACCGCTGAAAACGCCAAGGCCCACCGGTCTCAAATCGACCGATGGATGATCAGAACCTTGGTAACCACTGGCTGGCATCAACATGTCCATACGGACAGGTGGCTTCTCTGCAAAACCGGAAGGTCCACCAACAAAAACCCCGGTCTTGATCACACTGGTCCTCTTCACCCAGCTTGGAGGATCTTCCCTCTTAGGGCACGTGGGAGAAAGGCTCAGGATCGAGATGGTCCGATCAAAAGACGACCGGGTAGAAATAGTTTTCTCCTCACCATCCGCTGTGTAAGAGAACTGAAAACATCTCCTTTGGTATGTCAAGTCGTCAGGGACTGCATCTCCAAAGAAGAAGGTAGGCTTGGGCAAAACCCTCAGATCGTCCATAACCCAAGGACGGTTGCTTACCATGATCTTATAGAATTCCTCATTCTTGAGAGCGATCAATCGCTGTCTCATCTCATCGCGATTGAGGGAATCGCACTCTTCCAAGTTCTTCTCAACAAACTGGACCTTCTCCCAGGCCTGCTGAACGGTCACATTAGAAGATCTGGCGGATCGACGAGGTACGCTTGTAGCAGGCTCTTTACCCTTGTTTGTTCTGGAGGAACCACCTGCAAAGGTTGGAAAAGAAAAAAAAAAGATCATCATCAAAATGACAGAATTTCGCTAAAAGCAAATCTGGCGAAATTTTGGCATGGTTCCGGGGCAATTCCGAAGAAAAGGGAAATACCCCGAAAGAAACAGAAAGTTTTGAAGATGGGCTCAACATCGCTGCGAGCTCCGAAACTACAAACTTTCGAAACCTCAAAATCTCCGCAAAATCAAGAAGGGCTCAACATCGCTGCGAGCTCCAAATTCCCAAATTTGCAAAGATTTTCAGGTATGCTATCAAGCTCAATCTACAAAAAGTACATGCATGAACATCTAGTTTTGCATAAAAACGCATTATCATGATGAGCAAAAAAAAAAAAAAAAAGGGAGAAAGAAAAGAACAAAAAAAAGAAACTTTCTCAAACAAAAAAAAAAAGAAGAAAGAAAACAGCAAAAAAAAAAAAAAAAAAAAAGGCCACGTGGCCGTACGGACCAGATCCGTACGGCCCACAAAAAAAAAAAAAAGAAAAAAAAACTTGTGAAAAAAAAAAAACCAAAAAAGAAACAAAAAAAAAAAAAAAAAGAAAGAAGAAATCACGTGGAAAAGAAAAAAAAAGAGAAGAAGAATAGAAAGAAAAGAAAAAGAAAAGAAAAAAAGAAAAAAAGAGAAACTTTCTTTTTTACCATCCTATTCTCTACATGGAGTTTTCTTGAAAAAAAAGAAAGAGAAAACTTACTTGAAGCCATTGATGGAGAAGAAGAAGGAAAAAGCTTGAAGATCCTTGAAGAAGAAGAACTCTTGGTCTTGGAGCTCTCTTGAGATTGTTGCAAAAGAAAGCAATAAGAGCAAGAGATCCTACCTTTCCTTTGCTTTTATAGGAGAGAGCAAATCAAAGAAGGAAACAAAGAAGAAAGGTAAGTGTTACTAATTAGTAACCTTACCAAAAGAGAAGGAATTAGAAAGATTCTTTCCCAAAAAGAAAGATGTCTTTGAGAGATTTTCTCCCAAAATCAATCAATGAGAGATTCTCTCCAACAAAATAGGAGATTGGAGATTCTTTCCCAAAAAAAAAGATACCTTGAGATATTCTCTCCCAAATTAAGGGAATATGAGAGATTCTCTCCCATAAAGATATTTTTAGATATTCTCTATCCAAATGAGATATCTTTAGATATTCTTTACAAAAATGGCTCCACATGAGATCTAAGCCATCCTAAAAAGCTTAAGGTCCCATGGGCTAGCCCATATGAGCCAGGTTTGACCACCTAGGCACTAAAAAAAAAAAAAAAATGGGCTTTTAGTCGGGAAAAAATCCCTCTTACCAAGAGCATACGATAATGGTTCCATGCCTCTTTTGAGTTGATTGAACCATACAAAAAAAAAAAAAATTCCAAGCCCCCATGAGCTTCCAAAAATCAAACCATCCAGCCTTATATACCAAATTGAGCCAAAATCTTGAAATTGACATTCCACAAAAATCCAAACCACTCCGATGGACCCACACAGTCCCAAAGAGTGACCAAAAACCAAATCATGGTCTCCTAACTTGCCACATACAGCTTGTTAGGTCACAAGACCAAAGCCAAAAACCAAATCCTGATCCCCTAACTTACCACATACATCCTGTTAGGTCTATAAGATCAAAACCAAAACCCGACCCCCTAACCTGCCACATACAGCTTGTTAGGTCACAAGGTCAAAAACAAAAGCCCAAATCCACATCCCTGATGTCATCTTCAAAACTTTGCCTCGAGATGGTCCCTGATTCCTTTCATTTACCATAAAATTCCCCTGGAAGCTCAAAGGCTACTCTACCAAAGGAAAGATTGCTCAAAGACTCTTGGTCAAGACACAAGCTCTCCTTCAAAAATCTCTTCGAGGCACATCGACTACAAAAGTCAAGCAACTCGTCGCTGTACCTCGATGGGGCATTTGTTGACACCAAAAATGTCACTTTGCCTCTTCAACATCAAGAAAGCTGCATGAAGTCGCAACCTGCCATAAATAGGCAATGCAATTTCTCCAAAAATTCAAATCTTGTCAGAATCAAACAAAAACTGCAAGATCCTTCAAGATAGCCAAGAGAAGAGTACACATGAAGTTTCGGGCCATTTCAGAATCATTTGGCCTAACTTCGCTTCTCCGACAGCTAAAATGGCGCTCCCGGCGGCGACATCATCGGAGACGTCAAAACTTCGATCAGAGCCTACGGATGACTCCAGCATGTCTCAAAAGGGCTCCATGCCAAATTTCAAGTCAAACCGACAACGTTTGACCCTCCATCAATGCTCGAGCAGCAAAATCAAGCCTCCCGGCGGCGGGAACCACCGAAGCCTTCGCTCATCAAACCAAGTGCATGAGTGGCTTCAACATGCTTCCAAAAGGCTGCACGTCAAATTTCAGGTCATTCTGACAACGTTTGACCAGGTTTCGATGCTCCGAGAGAAAATCAAGCCTACCGGCGGCGGAGCAACCCGGGACCATGACATCCAAAACGGAGCCCATGGAACGTCTCAAAATGACTCCAATAGGCTCCCCGTCAAATTTCAGGTCAATCGGACATCGTTTGGCCACATATCAAAGCTCGGCATTTTCCCCGCAGCAAAATCAAGTGAAGCATCGATGGGACCCCAAACGGCTTCAAAACTCAAACAAAAGCCTATGGTTGGTCTTATTTATTGCTCAGGAGGCTCAACCTCAAATTTCAGGTCATTCCGACATCGTTTGACCAAGTTTCAACCTCTGGCGGAAAATCAGCAGCTCTACGCGACAAAGTCTTCGGCTTTCCCGGAAAATTGGAAACTTTGCACTCTAAAAATGCAAGGATCCTCATCAGGTTTTCTACAGGGAAATCAAGCCAATAAATGAGAAGAAATGTCAAGAAAAATACAGAAGAAAACGGCGACGAAAAAAACCTCAAAACGACCGCAAAACGGGCTCCGAAGGGAAAAATTCCCCCAAGGTCGCAGGCCCCTGCGACCATGGCCCATGGTCGCCGGCGACCATGGAAGTCCGGGTCACCGGATTTTTTACCGGTGACCCGTTTTTTCCGTCTTTTTTCGCGTTTCGCGCACTTTGGCCCCTGTGGTTTCCTGAAAATGTGATTTTTAAGTGCTTGAAATTGACTCATGTCCTCCGACATCCGTCAAAATCACGGGTCAACCTCCAAAAGTATCAAAATCAACATTGATCGCCAACCGGCTGACCAAGAAAGTGCACTTTCTGTCCGACCGATCGTAAAATCGACAAGACAGATGTCACCAGCCCGCTGCTAGCTATCAATGTCTGAAGTTACATGTTCATCCGATGTCAATCAGCATGAAGATCCATCGATGATCATCGCCAGAAGAATTCCAGAAGACACGGCGCGGCCCGCGACTCTTCAACTGCTCGGCGACCAATTAATGTGGTTAATTGACTAGCTTTATTGCAGTCATTAATTCATTTCTTTGGACGGCCCAATCAGAAGCAAGCATTTGGGAGTTACAAGTCAATTGATTCATGGCATTTAACCCATGAAACTCCTCCCATTATGGTAATTAAGGTGATTAAAAGCCCATAATCTCCATCGGCCAATCAGATTCAAGGAAAAAGGAGTTACAAAATCAAGAAATAAATCTTGTAACTCCTCCCATTAAAGCCATTAAAGCTCATAAACTCTCCTAAATGGCTACCAAAAAGCCTATAAATAGGAGAGCATTTCCGTTGAAATCGGAACGGACGGATCGATCAATCGGAGATCACTTCCAAAGCACCACAGATCCAGAATCTGAGAGAAAGAAAAAGAGAGAAAAACTCTGCCGAAGTTCTGCACCGGCCACCACTACAAGGTGACAAAAGTCCCTTGGGGGGTACCCCCCCCAAGGTCCTTGCCTTCTCCCGCTGCCTCCAATGGCTTAGACGTGGCTTTTCAGCCCGTCTACTTAGCTTTTTATTGGACATAGGACCTTCTCTTGGTCTTTGTCCTCTAAAACCCTGAGGTTATAGCCAAGCCAAGCGAATCAAGAGCATCCTCTGTTCTCATCTGCATGGATGATGGCGAAGCCCACACATGGCTTGCGACCGTCAATCTGAACGAGTCCCCCACAATCTCTTGAGAAGTTAGATCCTCCTTTTCTTGCTTTTCATTGTAGTTTGTATTTTTCTAAAGAGACAAAAAACACAACTCTTGTCTTTCATTATTGATAAGAATTGTAAATCGGCTATAAACGCCAAAATCGGCTATAAACGCAAAATCGGCTATAAATGCCAAACAAAATTGCCTTTCATGACAAATCAAGAAAATGTCTCTTTTCTTAAATATTTGTGCAATGGAAAACTTGAAAGAAGTTGATTTCCTTTTTACTTGCGAAGGTTGATCTCCGGATTACCACTTGCAATTCCAAGTAAAATAGAAAATTTGGCACATCCACACAAAAGAAATGTTGATGCACGCTTCATGCCCCCCGGGCGCGAAAGGGCCGGACCCGACGGACTCCCACGTCCGCCGACCCCGGTAGCACCCACGGCATCCGGAGCGCGTTCCATCAGGCTCGTTGCCAGAGGTGTAGTCTTGTCTGCTAGTCATATATAAGTAAGAGAAGGGTGACAAGTGAGAGCCGGAAAACATATTTCTCAAAATGACAAGAGCAGAAACAAAGGAGTAACCCAATTGTCTTTTGCATGTGGACCATGGGGCTTTGGTGGATACTAGGATTACCAAAACTCTTAGTAACCTCATCATGTGCATGTACAACCTACTCAGCCTTCCCTAGTTTGACTTTTACCCATGGTATTAGAAAAACGTATGGACCAAATCCCAATGCCCCCCAATTGCACCAATCTCCAATTTTAAGACTCCTGGTGTTCTTGAATGAGGCTTCGGCAGAGAATGCGAGGAGAAAATGGGAACTTGCAGAAACAGTGACCTACCGAGCTGGAGTTGTTGCCGTGGTCATCGTGTCAAGCTGAGGACCTGCCCGAGATGAGATGCATGCTGCCGAGCTGAAATGCATGCTGCCGAGATGAGAAGCATGCTGCCGAGCTGAAATGCATGCTGCCGAGATGAGACGCATGCTGCCGAGCTGAAATGCATGCAGCCGAGATGAGATGCAGAAAAGGTGGGGCTGTTGAGGTCGTCCTGCTAACCTGGGGTGCCGCCGTGGAGGCCTGCCGAGCTTGAGACGTCTGCCAGTAATTTTTCTGCCGAGAAGGTGGACCTGCCGGTGACGTCGGCCAGCAATTTTTCTGCCGAGAAGGTGGACCTGCCGGTGACGTCGGCCAGCCTGGGACCACTGCCGAGAGCATCGTGCTGGCTGGGAGGGAGGTCTGCCGAGGTGGGGCGACCGAGCTGGAGGTTAGCCGAGCTGGGAATGTACCGAGATGGGGAAACCTGCCAAGATCGTCATGCCGGCGCTGGGAGCCTGCAGGGATGCCTGCTGCGTTGGGCAAGCTGAGCAGAGGTGCTGCCGAGGTGGGGACGATCGAGATGTAGTCTGCCGAAGCCGATCTGGACCTGACGCAGCCCCTGCTGAGCTGAAATGGGCGCTGTCTGAGCTGAGACGAGATGGGGGGGCTTGTGGCCGAAATGGGATGCTACCGAGCTCCTTCTGCCGAGCTGGGATCACCGAGGTCACCGCGCTCGTCGTGCTGAGCTGTCTGCCGAGATGGGAAGTTTGCCAGCCAGAGACAGGCCGAACTAGGAGAGTTCTGCTGGGATGCAGTTTTCTGCTGATGTGGGCCTGCCGAACTGAGCCACGGACCGTCTGCCGAGCTTGAGTGTCTGCTTCAGTCTCTCGGCTCTTCTGCCCCCTGAAGAGGCCATGGATGATATGGAGAAGGAGATGGAAATGGCTCCACAGCCACAGACTTCTCCAGCTGAAGAAGAGAAAAAGAGAGAAAGAACTGCTGACGAAATCAACTCGTCCCACTCTGGCTCTTCGAGGCATGGTGTTTGGGAAGATGACTTTTCCATCGTTCCCACAGACGGCGCCTATTGTAAGCGCACAAAAACTCACATACCCGGGGGGAAGTGATTTTGCGTCTCACTTTGATGAGGATGGAGATTGGAGCTCCTTGGTAGTGATGATAGAAGAACCAGAGCCTCGAGCCTGAAATGGGAAAGAGAAGAAGGTCAGAGGACCCTAGCTTGGGCAGCGCAGGGCTCTCCGATGCCTTTGTTAGTTGCAGGTGCAGGACTAAAATAGAGGCAGGAGATAGAGTTTGAGAGGAAATTGCATACCAGTGAGTGTGGTGTTTTTTTTTTTTTTTGCCATCATGCTTCTGGAGCTGTTGCTGTGTATACATAGAGGAAGAGAGGAGACCAGAGGGAGGCTCCATCAGAGCCTAATCCCATCACAGCCCACTCTGCAGTCCAATCGGGCCTGACTTCTGGGCCCAGTCCCATCAGGCTATTCTGAGCCATGCACTTGGCAGGGGTGGATAAGGGGGAAGAAATATCCCCACACAGTGATGAAACAATAGGAACGACCTTCTTGAATTATTTTGACATATTATGTGTTTGTGACTTTCTTAATAATACTTGATTTGAAAAAAAAATGATGGATTAAAATCCGCAAAGGGTGCCGATCGAGCACAACCCTTAACATAACTTACCTTCATATAATGCATTCTATCTCGGGCCACTCATTTGATTTGTTATGGAAAACATTTCATCTTTTTTTATTTAAAACTGCATTTCATCTTTTCTTATTTAATTTTTTTAACTTTTTTTGACATTTGAATAAATCTATCTTTTTCTAATAATAAAAACAGTAATGCATCAAAGAACTTAAGATTTATTCAAGAATATAAAGATCTGTTTATAGTTGAAAATTGAAATTAATTGACTTTACTCTTTAGTAACATGTACATTTTAACTCATAGCAACTAGTTTGACTTTAGACATTTTTCTATCTTTTTTTATCAAGAAATTACAGAAGGGCAAAATATATGAAATTTTTTTTTATAAATTCAATTTTAATTTTGAGAAATTGAAACAGATAGTGCTCAAGATTTAATGTGGTTCGGCTTATTGGCCTACGTCCAAGATGGAAGTTTTTTCACACACTTAAATGTGTGTGCTGCCTTTTATTATATTGCACGTTATTACAAGAGAGAATCTCAATGATTCTTTTGTACATCTTGGGATTGAGACAATCATGGATTTGCTTGGCTGTGATAGAGATAAGGTAGGATCTGTGATCTGGTAGTTGACCAGGAGGAGAGAATTGTGGCAGTGATGACTGGATTTATGAGCTGTATGGATCCGATGATTTTTATTCTCCATTACCCCCAATCAAGATGAGGGTCTATTAAGCACCCACAATGCTTATGTATTCTGTTCCATCAGGGAGAGGTGTGCCAGAGTGTTTTGATAGAGTGTTCTTACTTGTGATAGGTGTAAGACTTGGCTTTGCTCCATCCATTTTTTACCACAGTATTAAGTATATGATATATTTAGTTTGTGAAAGATGTAGATTTGGTCATTGTTTTATGACCTCTACACCTAGAAAGTAATGTAGTGGGCCAAGATCCTTGATGGCAAAGTCTTGGTGAAGAGAACTCATTAAGCGATCAATATCTTCTTGATGGGACCCGGCTAGGATGATATCATCTACGTATATTAGGATGAGAAGAGTGTGCTGCCCATGATTCCAAATGAACAATGATGAGTCATTTTTTGACCCACTGAAGCCTAAGTCGATAAGATGATTGCTCAGGCGGTTGAACCATGCGCGAGGTGCTTGTTTGAGCCCATACAATGATTTGTGTAATTTGCATACATGTGTGGGAGCGGATGGATCCAAAAAACCAGGTGGCTGGTCCATGTAAAGTAAACTTCTTCATGCAGAATCCCATGCAAAAACGCATTTTGAACATCAAATTGTTTGATTATCCACTTGTTCATAAGAGCTAGTGTAAGGACTAGGTGAATGGTTATTGGTTTCACTACTGGGCTGAATGTCTCATCATAGTCTAGTCCTGCTTGTTGGTGAAAGACCTTTGCCACTAAGCGGGCTTTGAATCTATCAATGGAGCCATCTGCCCTTTTTTTTTTATACGGAAGACCCATTTGGATCCGACAATGTTCATGAAGGGTGACGCGGTTGAAGAGTCCATGTTCCATTCTTTATGAGAGCATTGTATTCTTCTGCCATGGCATGTCGCCATTGTGGGTGTTTGTTAGCTTCTGTGAAGCAAGTTGGTTCAATGGGTTCATTGGAGACCAAGACTGCTGTTGGTAATGGGTGCTTGGTGGCTAGCAGAGTGCGAGGCTTGGCTATACCAGTTTTTAGACGAGTAGTTATTTGATGAGTGTTTGAAGAATCAGTTTGTTGGTAGATGGCTAATTGGCTGGGATAAGAAGATACTAGGGGGTTTATTGTAGTGGGTTCAGTTGGGGCTGAAATAATGGTGTGGCTAGGCCTAAAGTGGTGGGTGGTAATGGGCTTTGGTTGGGCCTGAACTGGTGGGTCCATTTGGGCCTGAAGTGTTGGGTTCGGTTAGGTGGTGCAAGGGATTATTGGGGCTGGGTAACGTGAGATTGAAATGAGGTGTAAAAGGTAGGTCAGGGATATTTTTATTTGGGAGCTGTGGGTCTTGTGATGATGGGGATTCTACTATCTGTGGGTATGATAGGGAAGGGGAATGCAAAGAGGATGTAGGTGAAGTAGATGTTTTTGCAAAAGGAAAAATACACTCATTAAAGATAGCATGCCTTGAGATAACTATGTGCCCGGTTTGCAAATTCAGACACCAGTACCCACAGTGTGGAGTACTATAACCCATAAAAATGCATTTTGCATACCTATACTGTAATTTGTGATTTGTGTATGGTCTCAAAAAGGGATAGCATAGACACCCAAATATTTTTAGAATGTTGTAATCAGGAGAACGATTATAAACAATTTGATATGGACTCTTGTTGTTTGTATTGGCCGATGGGAGTTTATTTATAAGAAACACGACAGTTTAAAAAGCGTCATCCCAATAAGATGATGGCATAGAGGCATGGGCCATAAGGGTGAGCCCTATTTCAACAACATGACGATGCTTTCGCTCAGCAGTCTCGTTATGTTCGGGTGTATAAGGGCATGAAATCTGTTAGACCCCGACCCAAATCAGCCTGATTATTGTGTATTTAGTGTGTGCTTGGTCTTAAGAGGGTTAATGACCATTGGGTTAGAATATAATTGGTTTAGTCTTGGACTTAGCTTTGAGAATTTTGAGGGCGTTTAGTCTTAGTTAGGTACGCTCAGGGATGCCTTGAGTGTACTTGCAAACATAGGAGGATGATTATGGTTTCCAATTTAATCGTGGTTTTGACTTCATTTGAATGGTTTTATTAATCACTACAACTTTCGTTTCAAGCCCAAAAAATCCAAGTTTGGCCCAAAAGAGTAAAATTGTCTTTTCACACTTAAATCTGGACACGATTTTCAAAATCTCAAAACCATATCAAATTTATGCTTTTCGGAAACTAGATTTTTCGAGGATCATTTCATCCTTTTTGTCGGTTTTATCTGGGGCCCGCAAGACCATGTTTTTGTCACCGCAAGCTTTAGACCCGTTGGGCCCCACTTCCAAGTCACTTAAACTCACCTTCTCCCTCATACTCGTTCATTTTCTGCAAGTGTTCAAATTGAACCAAAGCTGAGAAGAGGAAAGCTCTTCTTCTCCATTTTCTTCCCTTGCATGAATAGCTAGAGACTTTCAAATGAAAATCTGAGCACATCATTTTCTTCCTCTCTTTCCAAGCTCTCCAAAGCTGCTATTTGTTTGGTATCTCCAGCTGGGCAGCCACTTCTTCTTCTTCTGCTCTTCTTGTTTGGACACCTCTAGGTGAGAGTTGCAACCCACTTCTTTAATGGAGTCTTTTGAGCACCCAAGGAACCTGGTTTTCTAACACGCAACACCCATTTCAAAATGGGTTCTTCGTTTTCAAATTTGTTGAGTTTTTGAATAGTTTTCATGGGGTTTTTGTAGTGTTTGGGCTTAGCTCTTGAGTATGATTGCTTGGGAAAGATTTGTGTGACATTTTGGGCAAATGCAACTAATCTTTATAGAATTGTGGTAGCATGTATGATATGAATTTCATCTCTTCTTCCAAAAGTACTTCTATTTATGTTACCAAGCTTCTAATCAAGTTGTTTTAGACTCATCCATCATATATTTCATTAATTTTCATGCATTGATGTTAATCACTTTACAAACTTCTAAATTTCTATTTTGAATTATAATCATGTGTCTTGTCTAGAAATTCTAGAATTAGACTTGATGAATGGAATGGAGTTGGATGGTTTAGCTATTGATGTGAATGGTTTAAGAATGTTTGAATGAACTGTTGGAGATCATGGAGGCTCAAGGATGTGCGGGTCGGTTCAGTTTTAAGAATAAGGGAAGGATAGATTCAGAAAATTTGCACAAGAAAGTGCATTTCTGCACTCAGCGAACATAAGCAGAAGCCTGTCCGCTTGAGCGACCACAGGGTCCGCTCGAGCGGCCAGGCCACGGGCACAGGAAGAAACCTGTTTGCTCGAGCGACCAAAGGATCCGCTCAAGCAAAAAGGCCACTACCTGGAGTGTGACAGGCCAGAGACCTGTCCGCTCGAGCGACCCTTGGGGTCCGCTCGAGCGGACAAGCCTCTGTGCCATGTCCCCTCGAGCAGAGGGTTGACCGCTTGAGCGGACCTGGGCAGAATTCCATGACTAAGTTTTTGTTTCGTTCGTGGATATTTGGGGATTGAAAAAAACTAGACTGTGCTGAGGGTTTTAAATTGACATTGTGCAATTAGAAATCCGAAATGTATTCTAACTATGAGGCCACCAATTAGTTTTGTTTTCCGACATTTGGGCTTCAATTACACAAAAGTCAATGAATGGTCTTAGTGTAAACTTGATGAACTTTGTGTTTGAAGATTTGTTTCAAGAATCAAAAGGGCGGTCACTTCTTAAGCTTGTATGCATATAACTTATGCCTTTTTGTTAGCTGTGTCTTGTCTAGTTTTGACAAGTGATTTTCCCCTTAATTTCAATCTGTTTAGAACGTGTATCCTGTGTTTTGTGCATTCATGAATTCAAGTAAACACCATTGAGCTTGGACTGCCCGTTCAGTCTGATCCACTGTCCGGGGGTCCTTAAACATGAGGACTATCTGCAGATTGGTCGTGTGTTCTATTACACACGTGCGTGTTCCGGTTTCACGACCAGCCTCCCCGTCTACTTTGTGTGGTGTGGGAATTGTGTTTTACGTATCGTGCTTGTCGTGCGTGCTTACTCTTGTCATCATATATGATAGGGAAAGGATGTGCTCAATGTGGATTAAATATTCATGATATTATATGTATCCTTGCTAGTTTAGCTTATCTGAAATGTATCTCAGTCATGAACTGCTTTAAATTCAACAAGAGGTTTTTAACATCATTTTCTTTGAACTTAAATTGTTTCATGTTCATCCCTAAATTGATTACCTGCCCAACCATCATGTTTGATATTTGTTATTTTGGTACCCAGGTGTAGGCGACATTGCCTTTGAGGAGGAGCGTCAAGAGGAGGCTGTTGAGCCACCCCCAACTCGAGATCATGAGATCTATTACTTTTTGTTGGGTGTCTTGTTCTAACTTGTGGAAATGTATTGGCGTTTGTTGGCCTCTTATTGGGTTGTAACAAAACTTAACTTACTTTTGAGTTAACTTTCAAACTTGAATCCTGTTAGGAATGCTTTGTCATATTTCCTTATTCTGATATCTTGATCTTGATGTTATTTTACTCATGCACTTGAGAATTTTATTCATGCTTTGTCATGATGTGATTTGCTACATGCTTCCGCAAACTTGATCGTGTGAATCAGTCTCCCGTGTCTCGAGATCCTCACAGCGAGAACCTACGAGAAATTCTAAAACAACCGCGTCATGGGCCCGGGCCTTGGTCCGGGGTCGCGACAAAATCTGATGAACAATATCGTTGGCCTCTAGAACATGTTTAAGAGGCAAGTATTCTGTACCTCCATCTGTTTGGAGGTTTTTAATCTTTATACCAAATAAATTTTCAACCATTGAACTTAAAAAATGTCTTATAAGTTTCTGATTTGTGAACCAATGGGTAAAGCCATGAAAACTCGCTAAAATCATCTATGAAATGAATATAAAAATGATGACCATGGGAGCATATATGTCACAGGAGCAGGTCCCCATAAATCTGAGTGCACAAGTTCTAATGGTGTAGTAGAAATAAAAGAAGATAAGCCAAAGGATAAGTTATGGCTTTTTCCAAGCTGACAATCTTGAATTTCTTTAGCTAGCCATTCCTACCAAAACCTCAAGGCGTTAGTAGAGGCAGTGGAAATACTTTTCAATATTCCCCCTTGGGTGGAGCCCACTCCTCAATACTCCCCCTCAGGTGGAACCCGGCCGGCGCACTTTTGGCGACACGCATTTTTTTTTTTTTTTTTTTTTTTTTTTTTTTTTTTTTTTGGCGCCGAGTCGTTCCTCCTGGGATTCGAACTCACGACCGGTTGGCTCTGATACCATCTTGAATTTCTTTAGCTAGCCATTCCTACCAAAACCTCAAGGCGTTAGTAGAGGCAGTGGAAATACTTTTCAATAGACAAGAGGAAGAAATAGAAGAACTTTTATTTTGTTGCACTGATGGTA
Organism: Umbellularia californica; assembly: GCA_028538565.1. Classification (NCBI taxonomy): domain Eukaryota; kingdom Viridiplantae; phylum Streptophyta; class Magnoliopsida; order Laurales; family Lauraceae; genus Umbellularia; species Umbellularia californica. The sequence goes on from JAPQWN010000004.1 coordinate 47,258,955, forward strand.
ACTTATTTTTGGCAATAATGGAACGAACTATATGTTTAGATGGATGTCCATGCCATTTTTCTCCAACTAGAGATGGACTCTACCATGTGCCTCTATCAACGCCTTTTCTCCAACTAGAGCTGCCTTGGTTGAGATTATTGCTGGAAGTTGATAGAGTCCATCTTTAGTTTTGCCCTGTGCCAGAATCTGCCCCGTGGCTCGTTCCTAGATAAAAAAAAATTATTCATATGAAATTCACAAAACGCATCATTATCCTTGGTGAGTTGAGAAACAAACAGTAAATTATGTGTGATGTGAGGCACATTGTAAGACCCTGACCCGAGTGACCCCGATTAGTAATAATTAAGTCGTGTGTTAGTGCTAAACGTGTTTTGTAGAACTTGACTAAGTGAGATTAGTATAGTTCTTGTTATAGCTTTGGGGAATCTCTATTGCTTTGTGTTTAGTGGGGCCCTTTGGGGGTCCCCTTTTTATAGCTTTGAGTTAATTTGGGAATTACCCGAGATCCCGATGACTTGTTGCCTACCCCGTTTCACTTGTCCCGTTAATCCCTACAACTTTCATGTTGATTCTGTACCCGTCTGGAACTCCGAAACCCGGTTTTCTAGCATTGAGGGCAAAACAATCTTTTTACATGAAATCTATACCCAAAAGTCGATATCCCCGAAACCCGCGAAATATACTTTTTGGAAACTAGATATTTCGGTGATCATTTCTTTCTTCTTCGTCGATTTCGATCGAGGTCCCGAAATTAGTGATTTCAGCCTTAAGAGATTCCCATTGGTGGAGCCCACTTCCAATTGCTTTAAATAGAGACTCTTCTCCCTCATTTCCTTTTTCCGGCACAAAGAGTCTTCTAAGCTAGGGTTTCTCCCTTTTCTCTTCATCTTGCTCTTCTCCACCACCAAATCACCACTAACCTTGCTCATTTGGAGAAATGGAGGTTGTCTCCTTCTTCCTCTCATTGAGGGCTTCTTCTTGATGCCATTTGTGGAGCAACCCTCCCATTACAAGATCTTCCTTGAGCTAGTCTCGCCATTTGAACAACTTCCAAGTAAGAACTCCCTCCCTTCTCTTGAATATGTGTTCCTTAACTTGTAGAGAGCCTCTCCTCTCATTATTGTAAGCTCCTTCTTCCCCATTCCTTGTCTTGACCATTTTAGGGTTTGTATTTGGGGGTTTTTTTTTTGTGTAGCTTGGAGTTTGGCTTGGAAGAAGAGACTTATTGCTTGATTCCCTTGATTAGAGACCTTGAGGCAAGTGGAATGAATTGATGTTTTGAGTTTGGAATGGTTTTCATGACAAGTGTGATTGATTTTGTATTACCATTAATGTTTTGGTTTTACTTGTATTCAATGTGAAATAAATGCTCTTGAAAAGGTTGGTTAGTTCATTTATTGTCTTAAAAATGTGGTTTTGAAGCTCTTGTTTAGGACTTAAATGGATCACTGTGGTTGTGGTTATTCTCCTTCTATTTGGGTTGGAATGTGGAGAGGAAGGAAGTGATTAGAGAGTGGTTTGTAGAAGGTTTGATATGGGAGAAGTGTTAAAGGTTGAATTAGAGGAGTTTTTTTAGCTCATGTTATTGCAGGAAAGTGAAGGGAGAATGAGAGAAATTGATTTGGAGAAGGGAAGACCTGAATTTGAACCCAGTTAGGAGTTCCCGTGACTGGCGGTCAGCTGGCGGTCACCCAACGGCTAGCCGCCGGTGACTGGCGGCTAACCGAAGTAGTTTCGGTTATTTTTCCAGAGAGCTGCAACCTCACAGTCAGCCAGGGGCTAATCGCCGGATTCACTAGTGGCTAACCGCCAGCCAACCGAAGTGAGGCGGTCTCATTTCTAATATGCTGCATTTGGTCAGGCTATCTGCTGTCAGCTAGCGGCTAACCGCCGAATCCATCGGCGGTTAACCGCTAGCCAACCGAATTGAGGCGGTCACAATTCCAAGGAGCTGTAATCCCGCGGTCAGCCTCACGGTCAGCCAGCGGTTAACCGCCGGATCCACTGGTGGCTAACCGCCATCTGACCGCTAGGTAACCGAATTTCCCTGAATTCTATGAATAAATGGGGGTTGAAGGGAGCTTCCATCCCATTTGCTTGTGAACCTTTCTGAGAGCAATGGGCACCGCTCACCTGGGAATGAGTTCAAAGCAGAGATGAAATGTTTGTTGGGAGCCTGTTCGAGAGAGAAACCACATCACAGAGATTCGTTTAAGCATTGTGGCTACTAAGGTGTGTAAGGAGCCCAGAATGTCTCCAAACTCAAGGAGTACCAAGTTACATTGAAATCGACTTACGGGAACCCTATTCACCTTGAGTCACCTCGAACCCCGATACTTGTCCCGATATTTCGAAAGTTTATTTCACCCCATTATTCTAAAAAATTATGATTTATGATCTGTCAATCCTGAAAACATTAAAAGTGTACTTGTACCATTTTGCCAGTCCTGAAATGCATGCCCGACATGATGTGATAGTTGTGCCCGTGAGCACCCCGTCTTGCCCGCCTATAGTCTTGCACTGGATTTGTTTTACACATGTCTTGATTTATGTGATTTAGCCTATGAGTCGGCACCACTAAGCTTGGATGACCTTGTCGGTCTGATCTACCGACTTGGAGATCCCCTCCCGTCCCACCAGCTGCAGTTTGGATCCCGATGCCCGGTTTATTAACCGTGGTCCCGTCCCGATACCCGGCTCGCTCCCGTGGTCCCCGATATCTGGTTCGCTACCGTAATTCCTAATACCCGGTTTGCTACCGCGGTCCCGTCCCGTATTATTGTATATGTATATGTAAATTTTGTTGCACCTGCTCACTCTGGTGATCGAGGTCAACGCCCGATACTCTTGTCACTTCGGTGATAGAGGACTTAGCTTCTTGTGGATGCCATCTTGTTTGTTTTCCGATTTCCTTGGTTACCTTACATGTTTTATTACTGTATATATGTTTTTAAATAAATGTCTTGGTTACTTATTGAAAGTTATTGATTAAACAGGTTTATACGTTTTCCAAGGTAAATGCTTTTATTTTAGTTTGATCATATCTTTTCATCCACCTGCCAGGCCGTCGTGTCTGACCCTTTGCTTTGGTACTCAGGTCCCGTTGTCGGTTATCCCGAGGAGGAGTCAGAGGAGGCGGTCGGAGAACCGCAACAGCTAGTTGAATGGCGTGCCGACGATGTTATTTAAACATCCGGTTGCTGAGATTCGAAACATTTTTGGGGCGTCACTAATTGATATTTTGGTGGATATCGTTTTGTTTACATTGGCTTTTGTTGGCCTCTATTTTTGGAAATTGTAATTAAATGATATACGTCCAAACTTTAACAGTACCTTTGGGTTACGCTATAGAACATTGCTCATTCTGATACTTATTACTTAAATGCAATCAATCTTATTATTATGGAAATGAATTACATGCTTGATTTGCTACACGCTTCCACACTTAAACAAATATTCATGCTGTTGTGAAATCCTCACCGCGGACACCTGTGGGAAACCACGTACACGGGTAATGTGTGTTCTTTTATTGACCCATGTACGCATTGGCATCAAACATACCTATGATCTTTTTATGTCACATACTTCACAATTAGTCCCGATCCCGGATTGGTCCCTAAACCTGGTCCGGAGTCGCGACACACATGAAGAATATCTTTTAGTTTTAAAGAAGGAGAAGAAGCAGTTTTCAAAAAACGAGGAACCAACGTTGACGATTTTCAAACCGTTCCATTCCCGACTTGAAGCTGATCATTGGCTTGATATTCAGTGTGCAAAGAGAGATTTCCAAGATCTGCAGTGACATGATTTGTTGCGCCAGAGTCTGGGTACCAGTCTTGATCAAATGGGGCAACCTGACTGGATCAATTAAATGCAATAAAGGCTTGAGCATTTTGGTCACCCTGGACAACATATTCAAATCTGCTGGAGCAGGTCATGGCAGTGTGATTCTTGCGGCCACAAATCTGACAAGGAACACGATTGGATGAATAGGTGTCCTGAGGTGTGCTTGATTTGTTGGATTGGGCTCGGCCAATCCCAATTAATGCAGAGTTGGGTGGCTGAGTCTGCTGGCTACTTCGACCACGGCCACGGCTGCGATTAGGCCCTCGACCGTGACCACGTTGAACAGTGTTTGCTGCAGGTTGAGGACTTTCTAGCTGCTGCGCATGGGTGTTTTCAATGCGCAGTTCATGGCTGAGAAGATAGCCATGAAGTTGGTGGGTTCCACGCGGGTAGTGACTGAGGTGACTAGAGACTCATAGTCAGGGCCTAAACCCCCCAATATGTAGAGTAGGATTTCATCATCTGGGGCCGCATGACCAGCAGCAGCAAGGTTATCTGTGATAACCTTGATCTTTTGGAGATAATCACTGATTGAAAGTGCCCCTTTCTTAATCGTCTAGAGCTGCGGCCTTAGTTGCAGAAGGGGTGCTCGTGATTGAGAGGAAAAGTGCTTCTCAAGGGCAGTCCAAACGTCCTTGGATGTTTACATGCCAATGACCTTGGTACGGACACTTTCTGTGAGAGAGGCGGTGAGCCAACTCAAGAGAAGTTGATCCTGTTTTTGCCAACTGAGATAGGCTGGGTTTGGCTTTGCTTTGCCAGGAGTTTCAGGATCCGAGATCATGTTTGGTGGGCAAGGATTTGTGCCATCGATATAACCAATAAGATCATATCCTCTAAGAATGGGCAGCAACTTTGATTTCCATAGCAAGTAGTTGAGTTGATCAAGCTTGATGGTAAGGAAGTGTTGAACATGTGGGGATGGGGAGGAAGAGGAATAAGAGGAAGTGAGGGCAGCCGTTAGAGGATCTAAGGACGTGAGTCTTGTAGCTCTGATACCATGAAACAGATAGTGTTCAAGGTTTAACGTGGTTCGGCTTATTGGCCTACGTCCACGATGGAAGTTTTCTCACACATTCAAATGTCTGTGCTACCCTTTATTATATTGCACGTTATTACAGGAGAGAATCTCAAGGATTCTTTTGTACATCCTGGGATTGAGACAATCATGGATTTGCTTGGGTATGATAGAGATAATGTGTCATCTGTGATCTAGTAGTTGACCAAGAGGAGAGAATTGTGGCAGTGATGACTGGATCTGTGAGCTTTCTGGATCATATATTTTTTTATTCTCCAATAGAAATGTTTTAAAAAATGAAAAAAAATGAAATTCTATATTTTTACTATTTTATATTTATATTTATATTTTATATTTTATATTTTATATTTTTATTTTTATTTTTATTTTTAATTAATTAATTTATTTATTTTTGCTAGGACCTGAGCTTTTGCACCGACATGTCGGGTAAAGACAAATAACTATCACAATTCACATGGATCACATTCTTAATAAATTAGATTTTAGTTTAACATTCCGCGTCAGTGGATCCAGTTATTTTATTGTCGACTCTTTGCAGCCCTCGAGATCTGTTACATTTTTAACATTTTTTCGTTGTATTAGAAAATACTTATGAATTGTTAGACTCTCGGGCTTAGCTTTTTAACAGTCTTCGTTTTATAATAAGAATCATGACTTCTCGTTTTCTATTAATAGGCACCCGTTTAAGGTGCAATCGTCCACCATGGCTCACATGGCCACCTAACAATGGACTCAATCTAACAAGAAAAGAAAAAAGAAGAGGTAGTTGGGTCTTTTGAAAAAATAGAAAAAGAAAAAGAAAAGGAAAGGGGTTGTTGCAAGGTGGAGACAAAATCAACCATCCTAGTAACACAACTACAGCGCTCCAAAAGGATTCAATGTCTCACATGCTGAATTGTAATAATTTAAATTGCTAGTACTTGCTTGAGTACCAAGCTATCTATTATTTGACTCCATTAGATGTATGAATGACTTCTCGGGATACAAGGATTTGTGAAAAATAAAATTTAGGTCAATAGATTTCTACTAAATTATCGATGAGAAGGAAAAAGAAAGGAAGATTCTTGTTTCTGGTAAAAAAAAAAAAAAACTGTATGTTGGAATAGGAACTTCATCCTATTATCTTGTAATTGTCATTTGTTTGATCTTAAAGTTCAGGAGATGGATGTTTTTGTTCACTAGACGTCATGAGATGGATGTTGAAATGAGAAACTTGCTTTTCATCTAAAAATCCTCGCTACCTAATTAATTTAAAGACGTGTAATGGACTTTTGAAATAGAATCTTTACTCTTTATATATATATATATATATTCCAATAATTTCATGATTTTAAATCGAACAACTAGATATGTACAATAACTTGATTTATTATTATTATTATTATTATTTTTCATATGACTCAAATCTTAAAGTTGGCATGTATTTGATAAGAGAAGTGAGTCATACAAACTCTGCCATGTGTTTTATTTTAGCAATTTTGGAACAAGTCTATACTTCATAGTTTTAGCGCATGATTTTTGTTTAGGTTTTCTATAACTAAGATAAGGGGAGATTCCTGGGACTCGTGAACCCATGAAATTAGATAAACTATTATCTTTAAAAGCACAAGTCGACATGGCGTTGGTAACAACTAAATATAAGGCTATAAGAGGAAAAGTCCATAGATTCTTTTATCTTTTTATGTTGACAGCCATTTCATGACCTTTGATTGAACAACTAATGATGACCATTAAATTTGATAACAACTAAATATAAGCCTATAATAGGGAAGGTTGATCATTTAGATACTCTTATCTTTTTATGTTGACTACCATTTCATGGCCTTGATTGAACAACTATTGATGACCATTAAGTTTGAGTTTTTGTAAGCACCTAAATTACAAGCCGTTTAAGTATCTGCTAGTGTTACTTTAGAGGATCAATGTTCATTATTGTACTCGCAAGTAGGAAAAAAAGGGTACATGTGCTCCTCATTATTTTGGGCCGTTGAACGCAACTTAAAAGGAGAATGACTATGTAATGTCGACTGCACTTAATTTATTATAATCAAATTAAAAAGATAAAGAAACAATGAAAAGAACAAGGATACAGGGAAGAATTTTTTTTTTTTTTTAGAATTTGACTTCTAGCTACAAGAACTACAAAGCAAATGGAAAATCCATAATCTAAAAGTTATTAACATTTAATACTCCTTTTAAAATCTCTCTACCATGTGCACAAGTCAATCTTTCTTGATTTCTTCTTGTTGGGTTTGGTGTTTTGCTGTGAAGGGATCTTAATCTCTTTAATGCTTGGATGTGCTATCTCCTCTTAGCTTTCTCCATGCTTTAAGAGAGAGAAAAAAATTATTGAGTTTTGCCGATATAAACTTACTTATATAGGATTTAGGGTCTTGAACTTTCCTTTTTTTTTTTTTCACTCTCTTTATTCTTTTTAACTTTTTTTTTTTTTTTTTTTTTTGCTAAATGGCAAATTGAATTGAGAAGGAGGAAAAAAAACAGGGCAGAGAGCCCACCCAAACGGAGGAGGCCACAAAAGGAAAAAGCCTAGGCAGAACTAGGCAAAGAACAACAACAAACAGAAAAGAAGAAAACCCAGACAAAGAAGAAAACAAGGAGAACCCAAAGAAAAAACAAAAATTATATCATCTGCCCCGTCGAAAGGAGAATTGGATGAGAAAAAGATCTGGAATCCGGAAAGGTGCTTGATTGACCTCTCAGCTGATCCATATAGAAGAACTTGGCTCTAGCCAGGGAAGGTTGCAAATTGCGGTGCTTTGAATCGTTCCTGAGAGACCAGAGAATGTTGATAACTTGGAAGAAGATGACTGCAGCAGCTTTCCTTCCAAGAGCATCTTCGCCATGGGCTAGAGAGGACCAAATAACTGGTGCAGACGAAGGAAGGGAAGGGAAATTAATTCCAAGTCCCGAGATCCACATCCACAACTAATGAGCCAATGGGCATAAGAAGAAAAGGTGGAGATCATCTTCTTCATGGCAAAGACAGAGGCAGCACCTGGAAGCCATTACCCAACCTCTCTGCTTAGTCCTGCAATCAGTAGGAGTTTTCCTAAGAAGGAGGCGCTAACTGAAGTAGGCCAACCTGGGGTTCATAAACTTGTTCCAGACCAGACTAGACCAGAGCACCTCAACTTGACAAGGCCTAAGTAAATTCCAGGCTTCTTTCAGAGAGAGGCCCCAGAAAGGCTCCCATTCCAAAGGAGAGAATTAGAGACCACAAAACTCCCCTAAAGGGATATGACTTGTAGAAAGAAGAAGAAAGTCGTAGATCTAAGGAGGAAGATGAGAAGGAACTCTCCAAGAGTTGTTATGGATGATGTCTGCTAGCAGATCCGAGTCTGAGAAATGAAAATGGGGAAATTTGGAAGCTATGGATTCCATTCCCAACCAATTATCAAACCAATTACCGATGGAGAGGCCATTTCCTATTTTCCACATGCTGCCACTCTGAAGATTAGCCAAAAGCCTGATCCTCTTCCAGATGCAGGATCCTCCTCTAGAGGTGCAAGAGGACCAGATTGAGGAGCATCTCAGTTATCTAGATCTAAACCAAGTTGCCCATAGAGAGTCAGAAGAAGCAGCAGACCAACCAAGCTTCAACATACAGGCCTCATTGCAATCCTTGACTCTGTGCAGACCAAGGCCTCCTTCAGATTTCTACAAGTAGACCTGGCCCCAGTTCACCTGGCTACTGGACTTATTAGGACTGGCTGACCAGAGGAAGTTCCGCATCAAACGCTCCACCTGAAGACAGGATTTGCTAGGAATGGGGACAGCAAGGGAGATGTGAAGGGGGATTGCAGAGAGCACATGCCTGACCAGAATTAATTTGCCTGCAAAAGAAAGGCATTTGGATTTCCAGCTGGCCAACCTCACTCTGATGGAGTCCAAGATCTAATTGAAATGAGAATGCCTAGAAGTACCCAGGAAAATGGGAACTCCTAAGTAGGTAGAGGGAAGAACAGCCTGAGGGATGCGAAGAAACTCAGAAGCCATGAGGGCTCTCCTGGAAGGGCATTTTCCAACGAACAACTGACTCTTCTGGAGGTTGAAACACCAGCCTGAAGAGTCTTGGTAAGAGGCAAAGAGCTCATTAACACTTCTCAGACCACGCTTATATGCTTTGCTAAAGAGCAGAATATCATCAGCATAGAGAAGATGGCAGGGGTGGATGGAACAGAAGAAATTGGCTCAATAGCTCCTACCTTCTGAAGAGCTTCAAGCTGTAAACTTAGGATCTCCTCAGCTAAGATGAACAAGTAGGGAGACAACGGATCTCCCTGCCGCATGCCACAAGAAGAACTAAAGAAGCCACAAGGACTGCCATTGATAAGGACAGAACCTTTGGTGGAGCTAATAAGGTCTTTCACCATGGCAATCCAAGCTGGAAAGAAATTGAAGAACTTTAGGGCCCTGAACAGGAAGCTCCACTGCAGCTTATCAAAGGCCTTGGAAATATCCATCTTCAAGCAAAGTGAACCTCCTCTGGATTTAGAATTGAGCTTTTGGATTAGCTCATGGGCTAGGGTCACATGATGGTGAATGGACCTCCCTTTCACAAAGGCAGCTTGATTCTTAGAGATGAGAAGGGGAAGGATAGAGGAGAGTTTGGAAGCCAGGATCTTAGAGATAATTTTGTAGACAAAGTTTAGAAGACTAATAGGCCGAAAATCTGAGAAGGTTTCCCGGGGAGGATTTCTTGGGAATTAGGGATAGGAAAAAAGCATTATTCTCTCTCAAGATGCGACCTGAGGTAAAGAAATGAGTGATTGCCCCCACCACCCTTTTACCAACAATTTGCCAGCAATTTGTAAAGAAAACCCTTGAAAAACCATCTGGGCATGGGGAGCTGCTCCTTTTGAGCTTGAAAACAGCCTCTCTAATTTCTGATGGAGAGGGAATAGCAGTAAGAAAAGTGTTTTGCTCTTCAGAAACAGTGGGGCCTTCCATCTCAAAGAGAGCTTCATCTAGAATCACAGAAGTAGCCTGGAAGAGATTGGAGAAGAAAGTAGATGCCTGAGCTCTGATTTGGCCTTCTTCCTCTAGTAAGATACCTCCCACAGAGATCCTATCAATGCTTTTGCAGATCCCCTTGGATTTTGCAGATAGATGGAAGAACTTGATGTTTCTGTCACCATCTTGAAGCCAGTTGATTTTGGCCTCTGCTTCCAGTGAACTGGTTCTGCGTTAAGCCAGTTATGAAGAGTTGATTTTGCCAGGTTCAGGTCATGGAGGAGAGTGTCACTAGGTTGAGTTTCATAGGCTATTTGCTTAGCCAGGACCAAAAGCTCAGCTTCCACTATTTTGGACTTCATGTGACCAAAGACCTCTTTATTCCAGGCCTTGAGGTTGTGCTTGAGGTTCTTGAGCTTTTGAGCAAGAATGAATTGAGGGGTCCCACTGCAGGGGCTGGCCCAGCTGGATTCTACCACCCCTCTAAAGTTGTCATGAGACAGCCATTTTTCTTCAAATCTGAAAGGAATGTTTTTGAAAGATAGGCTTTTCCTGTGGGACAGAAGAATGGGGCTATGATCAGAGGCAATTTTAGGGAGGTGGCTAACTATAGGATCATCAAAAGTATGCAACCAGTTTGAATTGGAGAAGGCTCTATCTAACCTTGCAGCGACAGAAGCCTGGCCTTGTCTATTGTTTGCCCAAGTAAGCAATTTCCTTTGAATCCAAGGTCAAGAAGGCCAACTGCCAACACCGTGTCATGGAAGTCCTTTACAGTTATAGGGGGGGGGAGTGATACTAAGCTTTTCCTTAGCAAGGAGAATGGCATTAAAATCTCCTATCACACTCCAAGGAAGAGTTGTGGAGGAGCAATTGACTAAGTAGCTCCAAAGATTCCTCCGAAGTCTATAATCAGTGGACCCATAAACACCTGTAATGATACTAGGGGTGCATGGGGAAAGGCCTACAATTGAAAGAGATATGTGCTGAGAGGAGCAGTCAAGGACTGAAAAGGTGAATTTGGAACTTTGGTTACAGAGGCACCATAGAGAGTTGTTAGGATTGGAAAAAGTTGGATTAAGACCAAAAGAGAGGGAGCTATTAACAAGAAAAGAATCCAGATTGGCCTTTGGCTTAGAGAGGAAAATGGGGTCGGGAGAATGAACTGCTAATAAATGGGAGAACATAGTTTTAGTAGGGGTATTACATATCCCCCTACAATTCCAATACAGGGCCTTAAACATTAATTAACGGGGGGAAGGGAAAGGCCAACAGAACTCCTTGTTTTTGGGCTTCAAGAAACAGCTCCTCTGAGCTTAGATTTTCGAGTTTTGACCTTAAAATGGGAGAAGTCAACAACCAAGGAGCTTGGCTGGGTAGAGATTAAAGGGAGGTTATTGGAGATTGTGGGACTGGCTGAAACAATCACCAGGTTACTATTCCCATCCCTTTGGGAATGAGCTACCTTCTTGGGCTGGGAGGAGGAGGAGGGGACGGCTAAGTTACCATTCTCTAGGATTGAGAAGGGATTAGAGCACTCTAGTTCCAGAGTTGGGATAATCTCCTCAATTCCAGAGACAAAATCCGCAGGTAAAGCAGCCAAGGGGCGGTCTGGGTTCATATTAGCAGAAGGTGAAGAAAAACTAGTGTTGGGGGATTAAAGTAGGCGATCTAGGAATAATCGGGGAGCCAGGGTTCAAATAGATAGAGTTTACAAGGGAAGAATGAAGGTCCTGAGCACTATCAACTGAAGGGGTGGGATTGCCGAAGGGGGCAGCAGAAGGAGGAGCGATCAACCGCGCTGCTTGCTTAGGGGTCTTCAGCAGGCCAGGCTTCATTCGGAAGGGGCACTTAGTGGACATGTGGCCAGCAGAGAGGCATTCCGCACAAGGTATATATCCTCTCATACTGAACCTCAACTTCCACTGTCTCATCCCCTTCCAAAACAACTGTCAAGTGGGTGGGACCTGGCTTGGCTACATCCATAAGGACCTGAACTCTGGCAAAGCACAGTATACGTTGCTTGGCGGTTGTGCCGTCGAGGCGTTGAGGCTTACCAATGGAGGCTGCTATTGAGAGCAAGATGTCACTGCTCCAGCTGTGATAAGGGAGACCCTTGAGACGGATCCAAACTGGGATAACCGCTAGCCACAAGCTTTCATCCTGACCTGGAGACCAGGGGCGAAGAAGGAGCTTCTTCCTATCCATCTGGAGGGGGCTTTGGCAAACCAGCCCATCCCTATCTTCCTGGGAATTGAATCTGAAAATAAAATTACCTTTCTCCGTGAGAGAGATTAGGTAGGGCCTGGAGAGTTGCCAGGAGGAAGAAACCCGATGTTCCAGGTCTTCCAGGGAGGGTCTTCTACCCACAAATTTCCCAATGGCTGAGAAGGAAAATGACTCTTTGCTGGTGGAGACCATTTGCTGAGGAATCTTGATGGTAAGTTTGCCTTCTATCCAAACCGCAAGGGAAATAGCTGGGGGAGGAGAGAAAAGCAAAGAGGAGAGACAGCTGGCATATGATTTGGGGGAGGGGGAAATGACGGCCAGAGGAGTGGGTCTTGGGGGAAGGCCATTAGGGGACGGAGGAGGCTATCTAGGTGGTTCTGAAGTAACTGAAGCTGCACTGGGTCCTAAGAGTTCAGCGGGGAGGGAAGAGCTGATTGCTTCCCTACTGGATTAGAAAGGGGATTGGAAAGCAAGGGGGGGGGGGGGGGGGGGGGGAGGGGGGGGGGGGTGGTGGGGGGGCAGTGATTTCCCGAAGAAAGCCTGGGAATGGAGGAAGGAGCCTAAGGAATTGGGGGAGCTAGCTCTGGGTCCTTGAGGGGTTTGGCAAAACTGTTGAGTGGATGTGCGTCAATGTGTGAGTCCTAAGAAGGAGGAACCAAAGAGATAGGAGGGGAAGGATTTGGGAGGGTTGGGAAGGGGAAGGCTTGGGATTTGGAGGGGATGGGATTAGGGTCGGGGGGAAGCTTCTTCGACACTGACATTAGGGCGATTTTGTTTAACTTATGAAAGCTATTTATTTCAATACATTACATAGGATTCTCAAGAATAAGTATACTTAACTAGAATTACTTTTAGCATATTTTGGTTTTAAATGATTTATAACTATGTGGTTAACAAATGTCAATTCAAATTCATACATATGCGTAATCCTGAGGGGGGGGGGGGGGGGGGGGGGGTGGGACCACGGTTTGCACCCGGAGGTTGAGGGTTCAAAACTGGACTATTACACTGAGGCCACATGGGATTTACCCGACTCCCCCTGGATCTGTAGGTATTATTATGGCCCAAAGGGCTAGGACACCCTCTCTTATAACAAAAAAGAAAAAACAAATTCATACATATGCGTCGCCCTTTTTTTTTTTTTTTTTTTTTACTTGAAGTATGTGTATACCCATGATTAACCATATAGTTCCATCACTCATTGGAAAAATTACTGTTTACTTTGAACATTATTCATTTGGTTAAATCACATATTGATAAAGTCTTTTCAATAAAAGCAAAACCTCCAATGATGGATTCCATATAATTAAAATGGATCTGTATCATTATTGCGATGTTCTACTCTCAATAAATCATTGCACACTCCAAATCTCTAAGTCGAGTAATGTTGACAGTTGGTCTGTTCAAATAACAAAACATGACTAAATTGTATTTGTCCAATATAGATCTATAGGTTTGATTGATATTGCAAATCATATCAGATCTTATAATTGGTATCAGTGCCATTAGGTTATGATTTATGCATTCAACATTCTTTTTGATTGAATAATATTTTATGGACAAGTGTCTCAAATAAATCAAGATCTCATATTAGATCAATGCAAATCTCTTTCCTGTCGTTTGTTTTTGAATCTTATCTAAGACGCCAAGGCGTGCACGTTTTGAGTTGTCTTCATGTTTCGTGCATCCGTTGCACTGTGCTGTCTTTTAAGCATGGTCGCATCATATCATAGTAACGTTTTCTGTGTGTCACGATTGATTAATCTGTGTAACGATTTCTGGGTGTCATGATCACTACACCTTTTTTTATTTATTTATTATTGATTACTTTTAGTACTGTAGTGGGCATGTGTACGGTCATGATCTTCCATGATCAATGGAATTAAAGGCCTATTTTTTAGAAAAACCTTTTTATTTCCACTTTCATTACTCTGTGTACAAAACGTGGCAGAGTATATTTACTTGATGCTCATTGTTGGTGACACCTCATGCACTATTCTAAAACATTGACCCAGAAAAGTAATGGGTCCCTAACTAGTTTTAAGATGAGGTCTGGTCTGCTCAGGATGATGGCACCTCATTCTCTATTCTAAAACATTGACCCAGAAAAGTAATGGGCGGTCCCTAACTAGTTTTAAGATGAGGTCTGGTCTGCTCAGGATGATGGCACCTCATGCACTATTCTAAAACATTGACCCAGAAAAGTAATGGGCGGTCCCTAACTAGTTTTAAGATGAGGTCTGGTCTGCTCAGGATGATGGCATTGAACCAATAATTTTTTGCTAAATTTCTTAGATTTCCAAGCAGAATTTTTTTTTTTTTAATCTACATGTATGGCCTATCACATCCGTAGATCCCATATTTTAATGGATGTATTTCTATTATTGTATAAATTAAGGGGGGACTTACCAAAGTTGTCAGTGCAAGTTGCACACGCTCAACAAGGCCAAATGGGCATCTCTATTTATTTATTACTTCTCCTTTTTGAAACACATGTACATGTAAATTTGTATGGAAGTTTAAATAAGGTAGTTTATATGTGTTATTTCAGAACTGATCCAGAACATGAGACATCTTTTGGCATAATGAAATATCTGTCACCATTCTCTTATTGGCAATTTCAACCAGATCATATGTTTTACAGTTGAACCAGTAATCTGACCATAGCGTGCATATTCAAACTCGGATTTTCAATCTGTCCATCTTTGTATGCTTCTAGGGGTCAGATCTATCTGATCGATGGTCTAGATCATCCATTCATTTTTTATTCTGATTTTTACTGAAAAACTCAATGTCCAATTTTAGGTGGAATAATTGAATTGATTATAATGTGATTATTAAGTTTGTTTGCTACTGTGCATTTATTATTCCAATTTCCTTTTAGTGGGTTTAATTATTTATTGCTTAGATTGATCTTACTATGTCACTTTTATTGGGTTTGTATACTTTGGGTCATATGCTTAGGGCCCACAATTTTATTTATATCCATGTAAACATATATATATATATATATATATATATATATGTGTGTGTGTGTGTGTGTGTGTGTGTGTGTATTTTGTGGATGTTTGATAACTACTACATGCTATAAATTAAGCGTAGCCAAAATTTTTTTTTAGAGGCACCACTAGTGACATTATAACCAATCTTAATTAGACCCCTTCATGTCTTATTATAAATGCTATTAATTCAATTGAGACCTATAATTTTAAATAGTGTGGTAGTCACCAAAGTGGCCTAATTATGAAGAACTTATAGGTATCAATTGAAATTTAAGACCCTTAACACTATATATTGTGTAAGGATAATAGCATTAGACTTGTGATTCTAAATTATGAGAGTGGGGATTGGCCCAAAGGTTTGATCGCCACTCAAATAATTATAAGATCGGACTAGGGTAATTTGATATATGTACCCAATTAGTTTTGGTTTTTATACCCAAAGGTATAAAGCCTAGCGAATTGCGTTCATACTATCTCATTAGCCCTATGGATAGATAGAATTCCTCCACGAGTGATCCTATTGCATGTTGTAGTTTCAACCGAAAGGAGGGACTATGATAATGAACTGGATCACTCACCAGATATGCTTCATTTATGGACCGAATCATTCTGGATTAATGTTTTAGCGTGAACTCAAAGCATTAAAGTAATTGAGCATTTTTTCCTTTTATATTCCAGCATTGACTCTCGCTGCCTTGAATGGACATCTCTCAAGCATTCTAATGTTAAATGGATCAAATTTTACTGATTGGAAAGATGAACTTTTATTAACCTTGGGCTGCTTGAACTTGGACACTACAATTATGGAAAGATGAAGTTGATGGTTACTTTTCAGATTTTATGAGTTAAGGGAGAGGACCGGAAAACCATATATATAGATAAGCCCTAGAGAGATTTCTTACCATCAAAGAAATCTAATAAAAGTAAGTTTCCTTAATTCCCTCAAATTAGCCAACAAGAGTCCTATTTGATTTGAGCTTACTAAAACTAAATCCAAGATAAAATTAGTAAAACCAAAAACTAAAAGAGGAAAGTAACTTAAATTAGTGGGCTCAAACATTGGGTCCCAACAATGTTGCACATGTGATTATGAGGACCACTCATGTCTAACACAATCTATTGGCAAATCAACTCTAGTTTTAATAAAATTTCCGGTAGTTAAGGGGGAGACTTCACGTCTAATGAAAAGTCTAGATAGCTAAAATGCGGCCCTTATTGTATGTAGAACTTTATTTAAAAATCATGATTTATTACTCACTTGGGAGTTGGTGGAGTGGCTTAAGGCATTGGTTTGCTTCCCATATCTTGTGTTCAAAATTGCCCCATATTAGCCGAGTGTATATTTGTGTGGATTAACTTGGGGCCACCCGGGAAATTAGTCCTCTAAGGTCAAAAGACCTATGAAATACCCACATTATCAAAAAAAAAGAAGAAAAGATATCACTTTTAGTGGAACAAGCCAGCATTAGATTAAGAGGGTGGAATCTCAACTTTAATGATAGAGCTCTAGAAGGTGGATCCTACGTATCGATTTGGACTTGACCTTCTTCATCCCTTTGTATTTGATTAGACATTTTGGATGTCCACCAAGCTTAACCCTTTCATTGTAGTATCAAATTTGGATCATATGGACCAATTCCACACACATTTCTGACCAAGCTTGGCCCTTTCATTCTCAGCGTCAAATTTGGATAATGTGGACCAAATCGTCCTAATGGAGATTTACATCATGACGTTCCCAAGAATAATACTACTCCTTCTGCAAAGATAACATAAAATAACAATAGTCCAAGCTATGGGTCTTACTAATCGGGCACTTTAGCTCTCATTATTCAGAAATTCCTCATTCTCCCAAAAGGGGCCTCATTAAAAGTCCATAATATGGTCTAGACAAACGTTCCAACTTTTATTTTTAGTCCTGCAGGAATTTTATTCCAAAGAGTCAAGGCCGCCACTACGAGCAATTGGTCAGCATAAAATATGCAAATCAAATACTATTAAAAATTTCTCCTATAACAACATGCGCCCCTCTAAGTGGGGCCCACCTAATCACCACTCCGAATGGATTTGCACCATCTAAATACTGGACCGTTGGATCTATTGTCACTTTTTTCTTCTTGATACAAAACGGTTAACATGTGGACTTTGAATTAAGAGATTAATTAATTTTAATTACCTAGATCGAAGTAGGACTCATCAAGATCTTTTGATCCTAACCCTAAGGGTTGGCCGAGTGATCAGGACCACAGTTCATCCCTCTTCAGGAGTTAGAGGTCTGCTTGGTGTCGACCCCCGGTTCCCCCTTTTTCAAGAAACAAAGGTTGAGTCCACTAGTAATACCACCTTGGGGATATAAGGGTGTTTACCCAACTTTCCTCTGGGCTCGGAGAGATTATTTTGGTCCAAAGGGTTAGGAACTCTTCGATAGCATAAAAAAAAAAAAAAAAAAAAAAAAAAAAAAGAGAAACAATGTTTTGATCCCCATAAGTGGGTACACACGAGCAGGTGAAGGGCCCCCAATGGATGTGTGCTGGGTGTCATATATTGGATCATTCTCACTGTGGGATCTACTGCTATTTGAGGGGGATTTGGACGGGACTAACACAAGTGGGTCATTTGTCTATATACCCACCGATATCCTCTAGTACTTCTTGCCCGTTAGAGCCAAAGAAAATTGCATAATTCTCCCAACCATCATATCCATCGGCTGCCGCCCCACTTAGATATAAGTTAATCAATCAGAGAGGGTAGATTGAAAGGTCCTTTTTCAAGTGATTCATTTTTGGACTCACACCAGTTAATCCTACCCTTGCTTAATTAACAGCTTTAAAGTTTAATGACATCTTAACCCAAGGTGATGGAAGATTCAGAGAGCTTAAAATTGAGCTTAAATGGGCCCGCAGTTGCTAGAAAGAGAACATTTCCCATCTATTATTGCGAAGTACTCGTGCTCTTACCATCCCCTATTTTTATATAGTTCTCTGCAAGTGCGCGCTAGCTTCTGTGGGAGAGGCCCAAGGTGGCCGGTGTAGTCAGAGTAGGCTACCGCTTTGTATTCTATTTCTGACAATATCAAAGCAAGTCTGCTTCACTTTATATATAAAGAGAGAGATCCCCAGCTCCTTTCAAAATCAAATTAAGCCCAGAGGTAACGTATAAGCAAAAGATGGAGAAGTTTAAGCTCTTCCTCTCTGTCTTCATAGTTGTTGTGTTGGCAGGTAAAGATAAGATGATTTTCTCTCTTTCCGTTAGTTTCTTGGATATGATTTGAGCTGACTATGAAGTTTGTTCTGGGTGCTTTCTTGATCGATCTTGTGTGTAGGAGCTGAGGTGCAAGCTGCAGTTCACAGTCATCTCCAAAAGCTATTTGTTTTCGGGGATTCATATGCAGATACTGGAAATTCGAGGAAGAACACTGCAAGTTCGTGGAAGCCTCCATACGGCATCACCTTCCCAGGGAAGCCGAGTGGCCGGTTCTCGGACGGTCGGGTCTTGACTGATTTCTTAGGTGAGTTGAAATTTTGAGTTCTGGCTTTGTTTGAGTTTCCATCATCACCCTTGATTTGTGACGGTTTTCTTCCTTCTGCGTGTCTTCTTTCTTGTAATTGAGTGATCATGTGAAGTGCTTTGCTTTATGTACTCAGCCTTTTCATAAAGCACTTGTTTTTTTGTCCTTTAGCTTTAACCTCTTTTACTAAAGTTACCCCCTCTCTCTCTCTCTCTCTCTCTCAAACGTATGAAAAGAATGCTTCCTCGTCGGTTCGATCATATATATCTTTATAATCTCTTGTCATGGGAATGTTTACGGTAGAGAATTAGGTATGCATACTTTACCTGCATTCGCTGAACTTTCCTGAGTCTCTAATTTTTGTTTTGCGTGTACAAATTCTCAAGCTCTAAGAAATTCGTGAGGCAGGTGAGCGGGTCACAAGACCAAAATCACTCAAAATAAGTGCCCCCTTTGGGCGTGTGATCACTGTGCCAATGTGAAGGGGGGCAAACTCTTTCTTCCAGTGAATTCGGCCAAGGACTGCAGGAGGTCACATTTATTTTGGGGGTTTAGATTTTTAATAAGTGTGAATCTCGAGTTCAATTAGAAAATTCATATTCTCTTTACCTCCTACTCAAAATCTATACCATTAAAAAAAAAAAAGAAAAATGAAAAAAGCCTCTTGACTGGTGTGAACGGAATTTCAGTCCAGATAGAAGTTTAGACCCATTGTGAGGTCAATCATGATAAGACACATTGGGTATTTTGTAAGGGATCTATCAAGGCAATCCCAACTTTTGTTTGAGTGAAATATGCAAGTGGCACGTAAAAAAGAAAGAGCTTATTTTCAAGTGAGTATTTTTTTTATTTTTTTACTTGTATACCAACAGCCTTGCGGGTTTCTAGATTGGGGCTATCCGTTCTGACTTCTTTTCCATGCTCTTGTTGTCTCTGTCGTGTTTATGCTCAGATATGTTGTAAAAACGATGGTGCTTTTCTCGTATAGTGTTCCAGTTTTTTTCCTTTTAGTGCTAGACATCTACCCTTTTCCCTCCCTCCCTGCCTCTTTTGCACGTGACACCCACAACTCTGGAAGAAGAGGAAAATAAGAAGAAAAACACCTTCTTGAAGATTCTTATTTTTCTTTCTGATTATTTTATTTGTCGGTAAAGTAAAGTAAGTAAATATCTAATAAGTGAAAACGGTATGAAAATATTCTCCTACGCAGGGTTCAGTGCGCAAGAGCCATTGCCATGAATAATTATGGTGGGGCCCGCCCCCTGTCATCGCCCCTTTGCGTTGTTTGCTTGAGATCTTTTTTTCCGGGGAAGATAATGGTAAAGTAATAATGGCGAAGTGAACTTTTCAGTAAAGTAATGGGATATTGTCAAGTAAAATAAGCACTCTACTTGGCTTTACAAGGTAAACTTTCTTGGCAGCCACTAGAGTACTGGTGAAATTCTTGACCAAACAAACATGAGCATGATAAGATTCCCAATGGCTGAAATTACTTTATTGTACATTTTACTTTACCACACAAAAACAAACACAACCAACCTCTTTGGGTGCTGTTTCACCTTTCCTTGGAAAAGCTTTTGGGAGTCTCCAATTTGCTAATCACATGGTTAGGTAATATCTGTCATCTAATGGCTCACATGCTTCGTTAGCTAAACCCGTCATTGAGTAGTTAAGTGATCTAATCAGTAGACTATTGCACTTCTCACCTGCTCACCATACCTGGACTGTAGTCACTCACACTGCCTTACCAACTCCTTTCGGGCCATCTTTTAAATCTGTTAATATGTTTTCCATGTTTGGTCTCAGCTAAATTTGAAGGAATCCGTTCTCCAATACCATACAAATGGAGGAAAATTGGCCCGAAAGCGTTACGTTACGGGATGAACTTTGCCTACGGCGGGACCGGCGTGTTTGATACATTGGGGGGAGGCCCAAACATGACGACCCAGATCAATATGTTTCAGAAGTTAATCCAAGAAGGTGTCTACTCAATGGGGGACCTTCAGAAATCCATGGCCCTTGTCGCTATATCTGGCAACGACTACACTACATACCAAGCCAGAAATGGGACGTTAAATGTAAGTGCATTCATTTCGATTTCACCTTTTATTAAGCTAACTTACACAGATCCTCTACGACTGTAGCTGTAGAAAGTTCCTATAGAAAAAATAGACCAGCGTTTGGAAGCTAGGTAGGAATTTGCTAAGAAAATATTATACTCTCCCCATCTGTTAGTAGAGAAAGCTCCAAGATCCCTCCTCTTTATCTCCGCAAAGAGTAAATGGACTCGAGGATTCAAATCTCATTTGCGTATTTTAGACTCTATAATTGTAAATGAAGAGAAAGACAAGCAGCCCATGACAACTATAAAAATATATTTTAGCCGTCTCATCACATGGAGAACTACCTACTCGGTTTTGGATAATATTTTACGAGATGGAAGAAAACTACTCAAAAAGAATAATATATTTAACAGATGTGATGTAAAGAAGAAGCATGATTTAATTAACTTTATGTGGACAGTGGAATACTCAATACTATATTTTTATCACCAACTCAATTTTCTGTTGTATAAGTTAGGTTGTAGCACATGAATCACTATAAAATTTGAAGTTATGTATTGTTACTTTCTTGTTTTAATATTGTAATTTTATTTGTAGTGGTTAGAATCATTAATTAAATCAAATGATCTTCTTATTTCCTTGAATAACAAACATAACTTTTTCTTGTTTTAATATTATATTTTTTATGTGGTTAGAATCATCAAATCACGTGATTTTCTTATTCTTATCCTTTAATAACTTTATAGTGTAGAGATCTTAGTAAATGGGATAAAGCTTATGCTATTGGACACCGGCTATTGTTTGTATAAGAAGATTGGTTCTTAATTTGGTACAAAGGTAATTAAGAACCATGTTCAGCTTGACCGATGATACAGGGCGGTTTTTTAACATTTCATGAGCAGTAGGATTTTGTAATATTTATTCATGAGGAAGGGATTGCTACAATTATGTAGAGCCTTGTCTCAGCTACGTGGGATCGGCTATATGAATTATGTTTCCTCATTTCGATCTATTCTAAGTCAAATAGTAGGATGGGTTGCACTTTTTCTACCAAAGAAATTAAGAAAATAAAAAGGAAAAAAAAAATCGACAAACTATTGGTTCATGACCTCTTCCCTTTTCACTTTACTTTTTGAAATTAACTATCAATTTGCAAGCTATCGATCAAATGGTAGAGACTTTCACATGGGAGAGATTTTCTAAGGAAATCTCATCCATATTGGAGTCAATCAAATCAACAATGTGGATCTTGACAAGGATCCTCACAAGTATGAATTTGTTGCCTCAACATGAGTTGCTCATCCACTATATATATCTACATCATTTGTTGCTACATTTTTATTCTTTCAATAAGTTTAAAATCTATAAAATTTATAAATAAATTAGTTTAGTTTGACGTGGGCCTTTTCCATTTGTCATAATGTAAGATAACTCAACCTTTTCATATCCAACACGGCCTAGAATATTCTCTATTATCACTAATTTTAGATGCCTTTCACTTTGCTCTGCTCATTTGAAGGTTCATTCACTTACCAGTTCGGATTTTCTTCTCATCTATCATTTTAATGCCTTCATCCTCTTCCTATAACTACTACTTGATACTTCCTCTCTAATTGATTGATTGATTTTTTTTTTCCTTTCCATGGAATCGTTAACTACCCTTAACTTATACTTACATGTGTTGTAGGGTGTCCAAGCATTCATCAAGTCTTTAATTAATCAACTGGAATTGGACTTAAAGCACATTAACAACATTGGTGTGAAGAAGATCGCGGTCAATAGCCTCCAGCCTGTTGGATGTTTGCCTTTTAGCACTGGCATCAATTCCTACCAGAAGTGCAATGACACTGCCAATCTGGCTGCTATCTACCACAACACATTGTTGCAGAAAGTTGTTCAGAAGATGAATAGCGAGAACAAGAACTCGAAAGTCGTCATTCTCGATCTCTATGGAGCATTCTCATCCGTCCTACAAAGCTCAAGCAAAGGTGATCACATCACATGTCCCTGGTGATACAAAATTTATTTTGTAGTTTGTTTAAGTTTTGAGTTAGAGGAAGAGAAAATGTGCAGCTTATGTAAGGTGATTTACCATTCTACTAGGGTTGCACATGGGCTAAGCGAGCCCATGTTCAACAGAACTTCAGCTAAGTTCTGCCATGATTATCCTTCTGATGCTCTAGTACTATTGGGTTTTTGGCTCATATCCAAGGAGGTCATAGATGATTCATCTAGAACTAGTTGACAGGCCGAAACTTTTGCCTTGAGCTATCCATTAAGGCCAGGCTAATTGACAATATGGTTGAGTTGTGACAATCCATGATGCATTTATTGAGACTAACCAGGTACTCATCTCCATTTTGCATAATTGCAGGAAGGTGGAAGTTTGAGAATCCTTTGAAGCCATGCTGCATGCCTATAAGCAGTCAATATCAATGTGGTAGCATAAATTCGAATGGAACCAAGATGTATACAGTATGTGAGAACCCAAAGTCTGCCTTCTTTTGGGACCAGGTGCACCCTACACAGATGGGTTGGACTGCAGTCTCTTCATCTTTGAAGACCACTCTCTACAGTCTCTCCTCTTAATTCCCTGTAAAGAAAAGAGAGAGAGAGAGAGAGAGAGAGAGATCTTTAGCTGTGTTGTTCTCTTTCTTTCCCTTTCTGTACTTATTTCCTCATTTGTTTTGAATTCGGTGCTTTCTTTGTAATAACAGCAAACATTTTGTGCTGCGCACTAGAATTAATTGATATTGTTTCTTTGAATTAATAAGAATACATTAGAACACCTTTGTCTTTGTTTGTAATACTTTTGCTTGGGAGTATGTAATTATGTAACAGTTAGCGATTTCTAGGATTATATGAAAGCAAGACCATGGTATTGAGGACATTTCCCTGCAGTAATACTATTGGAAATGGTACATCCTTGTGTGTGTCTATACAACGAAAAGGCTGCGTCCATTTCAATGATAGAGAGGAATCTTACGTTCCTATCCTTTACATAGGAAATTGAAATTCTAGAAGAAAATCATTTCAATTTTTTCCTTTTTAGCGAGTAATGTGTCTCGCCAAATGATCAAAAAAGGTGTTGCACATGAGAAACTTTAAATAATTACTCTCTCTACCGCAGATTCCTTTTTTCGCTTAATGGAAAATTGTAATAAAAAGAAAACCCAAAAAGCTAGCAAAGCTAGTCCCAAAAATAGAGAAAGGCCAAAAAGGCAAACAAAAGAGAAAAGAAGCCCTTCTAGATATTACAAAAAGGAATTATCATTCCCAAAAAATGACGTATGTTAGAGAGAAGAGGTGAAGTATTTGTAGCTGGTAAGTTAGCTATTATAAGAGTATCGAATCTTTAATCAAGCTCTTTGCTCTAGCGAAAGAATGAACAACTCCATTAAGAAATTCTACTGCAGATTCCTGTCGTCGCATAGAAGAAATTCTGTAACAAATATTATGCTAGAATTTTTTTTACAATTATAACATTTTGAATCAAGGTTATATTAAATTTAATACAGAATTAGTTTCTCACTATCGTTTTGGAAGTAGTTGTTTGCATTAATCATAATCCACAATCATAGGATAGATGAAGGCCTAAGTCCAACATTGACAGGCATATTTACTAGGTCAGAAACTAGTTTGAAGCATGCCAAAGTCGGCAAACATCCCTAGAGTTGGTTCACCGAATGCCCAGAAATTTTCTCAATTCAGGCTCAAATAAGACCCAAATAAGACCCAAAAAATTGTACCAAAACAGGCCCTATATCAGCCCGATACCGGCATTTGTGTTTAAAGAGCTGGAAGGACTCACTTGATGATTTTCTTAAAAGAAATTAAAGCATGGACCTCCATATGTAAATTTGGCTAACTAGTGACTTAAATTCAAATCATCCAACTCAAAAATATTGATAGAGAGAGAGAGAGAGTCAACTCGACGACTACTCAAGAGAGTCATGCTTTTTCAAAAAAAGGAATTTTTAAAATAGATCGAAAACTTATAAAATTCAAATATACATATATTTGCATGTATTAATAATAATAAACTCAAATTAGTGGATGTTTGTGCATACATTAAACATCCAATTGCAGCCACATAAGGGCAAGTTTCCATTTGTTGCCTTTTAATTTCATTTCTTGGACATTGTTCTTTACTATACCTGTCACCTTTTGTCATAGGTACATTTTGTACCTTACACCATTCCATATGAAATCTCTTAAGTACATTTTTAATATAGGCTTCATGTGATAATCTAAGTAATCCTCGAGATCTATCTCGATAAACCTCGATTCCTATTATAAAGGTTACTTCACCCATATATTTCGTATCAAAATTGTTCTTAAGAAATTCTTTAGTTTCGTAAATCATTCCAAGATCATTACTAGCCAATAAAATATCATTGACATATAGGACTAAAATCATGAATCGGCTCCCACTAACTTTAAGATATATACAATGATTAACAGTATTTTCAGTAAAACCAAAAGATGTAATAATGCGATTGAACCTTAAATACCATTGTCTGGAAGCCTATTTAATTAAGACCATATATTGATTTCTTTAATTTACAAACTAGCTTATTTTCATTCTCTTTAACGAAATCTTCAGGTTGTTCCATATACATTTCTTCTTCTAGATCTCCATTTAAGAACGATGTTTTAACGTCCATTTGATGTAACTCTAAGTTGAAATGAGCTACAATTGTCATAACAAATGAGTCTTTTTTAGACACCGGAAAGTAGGTTTCATGATATTGTAAACCTTCTCTCTGAGTAAAACCTTTGGCCACGAATCGGGCTTTGAATTGTTCAACTTTCCCTTTGGAATCCCTTTTGGTCTTAAAGACCCATTTACAGCCCACGGCCTTGGAACCCTTGGGTAGTTTAACGATACTCAAACTTCATTTGTGGCCATTGATTCTAACTCATCCTTCATGGCATCTAACCATTTATCGGAACTCTCATTTTCAATGGCTTCCTTAAAAGTCTTAGGATTTTCTTTAATGCCAATATCAGATTCCTCCAAATACACTACATAGTCATTCAGAATAGCAGGTTTTTTCATTTGAGTTGACCTTAACATTTCTGAATCGACTTCATTGATGCTTTGTTGTGTATTTTGAAGTGGATCATTATTTTGTTCAGGGAATGCCTCATTGATGGGATTTTGAAAATTTTGTAGTTGTTGTTCCTCTTGATGATCATTAAGTGGAACAAGAACTCTACTTTGTATAATAGGCAACTCAAGTGGATCCCTTATTTCATAGTAAGTCACAGTTCTATTATGATCACTCCCACTTTTTTCATGATCCTTTAAAATTTTGGCATTTCCAGATTCAACGATCCTAGTTGTATTGGTCGGACAGTAAAACCTATACCTTTTATACATTTTCGGATAACCAATGAAATATCCACTGATTGTTTTAGGGTCTAATTTCTTTTCTTGTGGGTTAAAAATTCTCACTTCAGATTGACAGCCTTAGACTCCAAAATGATTTAAGCTGGCCTTTCTACCGGTCCACAACTCAAAAAGAGTTTTGGGAACTGCTTTCATAGGAACACGATTCACTGCATACATTGTTAAGGATTTTGTATCTTGCAATTTGATGGATGCACTATTCATTTTATTCATCATTTGAATTCACACACATGCATTGTTTAAAATCTTGTAAACCTTGATTTATGCATGTTTTGGTTTTAAACATGGATGCATTTAAATTTGAAAAAGAATTTTTATAAACAAAGCTAGTCATTGACTTTAAGGTTTCAAATCATGCTTGGTTTAATGGCCCAAAAATCCCCTCTTGAAAATACTTTGAAATATACAAAAGTTGGGATTTTGTTAAAACTGTCGTCAGCCTGTCGGTCAGGTTTCGGTTAACCGATTGTGAACCGAGCTCAACCGAACTCCTCTGTCGGTTCAATTTCCAGAGAGCTAAATTTTTAGATTTTCTCTGTCGGTCAGGTGTCGGTCACACTTTCGGTTAACCGAAGTCCAGTTCGGCTAACCGACAAGTTCACTTCAGTCAACAAACTTTTTATGTTTCATGTTTTTAAAACACTTAAATTGATTAAAAACATGTTTTCAGACTTGATTTCTATGGCCCAAAACTTCCACTAGCAAAGCACTTTGGAGTAGCTTTCTGCTCAACAATTTTAGAAGGCAAAACTTTTTTTGTGCTACAGTACTTGTGCTACAGTACTTTGCTATAGTGTTTTGCTACAGTGTTTTTGCTACAGTGATGTCGGTCAACCAAACTCAAGATGTCGGTTAACTGAACCCACTTCGGTTCAAATTCTTGAATGGTCAAATCTAGCCGTTTTTTTACCGTTGGAGTGTCGGTTAACCGAACCCTAACCGACAGATAGCCGTTGGGATACTTTTTCTATAAAAGGAAATTCATTCCAAGGCCAAAATTGATGATTCTTGAAGCCATTTTTGAGGTGTTCTAAGGCCAATCAAAGGGGAATGAACTAAGAAGGCTAAAGGGTCATTAGTAAAGCTAAAGCTTGGATTAATGAAGTTAAATCACCAAGTAAGCTTTGACTTTTCCTAATCATATGTTTTGTGCTTTGTCTAAATTATTGGTAAATGATTTTTAGCATATTAAGTATGATGTGTTGAATCCATTCCTCTCTTTAATCTTTGATTTAAATCATTGGATTCTTCACCTTGATTTCTAAACAAGTTTGTTTTAATACTTTATAAAACATGTTTTGTCAAAACCTTTAATTTGTTTTATAAACATGTTTCATTAACTTGTTTGAATCATCTTTGTTGTTTTCATTCATTTAGACTTTAGTTAAATTAGTTTGTTTTTTAAAACAACATTGAATATGCATCACATGTTTAGATATAATTAATTTCATACAACTTGTGAGCTTTTGATTTCATATCTTCAACAAGTTTGTATTTGGTACATGTGATTTGTATATTACTTCAATCAAATCTTTTTATGTGTATTAAACTCTAAATTACTTCAAGCATAAATTGATTAAGCTTTATTTTAATATTGATTGAAGTTTCCACACACTCACTTCATAAGCATACATCTTTGCATTCATAGTGTTTGTGTGAGTTTGTTTTACACTTTCATATTCGCCTAATCTAGAAGCAATTAAATTGAGCTTTAATTGTAATCTTTTAGAGTGCTTTGTGAAAACACTTTATTGAGAGAAATCATTTGTTTGTAAAGGTTATTGCTTAGCCTAAGAAAAGCATTGTGTGAAGGTTATTGCTTAGCCTAGAAAAGCATCTTGTATAGGTTGTTGTTAAGCCTTGAAAAACAATATTGTAAGGTTATTGCTTATCCTTGGAAAGCATATTGTAGTGGTTATTGCTTAGCCATTTGAAAAGCATAAATAGTGGAAATCCGGTGGGGTGTGAAATCACAAGCCGGTAGTGGATGTAGGCATTGAGGCCGAACCACTATAAATGATTGTGTTATGGTGAATGCTTTTGTGGTGATTGTTGTTGTTTAGCTTCCGCATTTTATTTGTTAATTATCACAAGTGGCTAATTGTTTTAAAAGAAGTTTAAAATTGTCATAATTGGTCATTAAGTTGTAGCTCACCCTATTCACCCCCCGTCTAAGGTTCGGATCCGGAACTTTCATACATTGCCATCTTTAGTGCCTCTCCCCACATTGAATCGGGTAAGTTAGTATTACTAACCATACTCTTTACCATACTCATTAACGTTCTATTTCATCTTTCGGCTACACCATTTCATTGAGGTGTGCCCGGCATTGTATACCATGCAACAAAACCTTCCATTTCTAGAAATTTAGCAAATTGGGCTCGGGTCATGACCCAATTCAGTGTATATACCATAATACTTACCACCTCTATCGGATCTTGCTTAGCTATTTTTGGGTGTGTGTCCTAAGCGGAGGACAATTTCATCACTGAGTAGCACTTCGCTCATGAAGAGGTCGAATCCACATTGAACGATCTAAAGGTTTTGGGAAATTCTATATGCACCCATTTTTCTGCTGAACACACCCACATTCTTCAATGAACAGTGATTTTTCATAGAAGAATGTGGGGTGTGCACAGCACAATGTGTGGGTGCATATAGAATTTCCCAAAGGTTTTAGGCTATGGAGAACTTCTTTTGGTCGAGAGTGACCGACTTTTTTCAAGGATGGAATTAATTCTAAGCTGAGGACAGATTAAAACTGTAGAAAACTGAATGAAAATGTTATACTAAAGAGATGGTTCAAACTTTGGGTTCAATTCACCCCGATTTACATGGTTTCATCTTCCTTTCCTTACACAGGTAAGATTTGGATCAATCCAATCTTACCTGGAAAATTTCTTTGTGGAAATCAAATATCAATCTAAATTAATAATTTCCAAAGAGATTCCTAGACATTCTATTCAATAATCTGAGAGTCATCGACCTACGCACTAGTTGTATCATCATACATGAACACAATTAGTCAAAGGCTTAACATCTCAATTATGATTTCTGGAAACAGAAAATCCAAGGAAACTATCTTTCATCACTAAAGCATTAATCAAGGAAGACAATTCATGTAAATCCTAAGGTGAATTCCCCTTAGGTTAACCCATCTATAATTCTACCCCTCCATTAATGAAGAAGTCTTCAAACCGATTCTATGTATACAAAAGAACAAAAAGAACAAAATTGAAAGATTACCTCTATTAAAACTTGAAATAATATGAAGGATTCTGTCTCAATACAAGAATTCACTAAAATTGAACACTAATCTTCAATTAAAACTCACTATGCATTCATCTATGGAAGAAAGAGAGAAAAGGGGGCTGGGAAACTAAGACAATTCCCAGATAACCCTAATTTTCGAGTTACCAGGCTTTATATAGGTCCCCACATCTTTAATTATAAAAATACCCCTAAAAGCAAATTCTCTTCAAATCCGAGTGTTCTACCGGTAGGACTTGCGGTTGAAGAAGTTCTACCGGTAGAACTTCCATTTTAAACAGTGAAGATCTCCTCTCCAACTCTCTGCCAGGATTTCAGCCTTTTCTACCGGTAGAACTTGCGGTTGAAGCAGTTCTACCGGTAGAACTTCTGGTAGAACTGTGGCTCTCAGTTTCTTCAACTCTCTGTCAGGATTTCAGCCTTTTCTACCGGTAGAACTTGCGGTTGGAACCGTTCTACCGGTAGAACTTCCGGTAGAATGATGGAACTCCATTTCTTCAGCTCTCTACCCAGGTTTTGGCCATTTCTACCGGTAGATCTTCTGGTTGGAGTGTTGAAGTTCAATTTCCTTCTTTATTTTGCCTCAAACTTCAATTTCACTTGCTCCTTCAATCTGTACTTGATCTATTCATCATCTACAAGCTTCATTCTTCCTAAATTTCCTGCAAATGACCAAAAACCAATACTCGTGTAAAATTATATGAAATCAACGGAATTAAACACGAATGAAGGTGATGGAAAGGCAATTAAGTCTTCAATTGCTTACCAATTAGGTACTTATCACACCCCCCAACTTGGACTTTGCTAGTCCCTAGCAAATTAAGAAGAAGTCATTTACCCTGTACAGACAATTCTCATTTAAACGTGGAAATACATGACTTATGCCATATCAAAACAAATGTCTAAGACCATGAAAATATTAATATCTACATCTCATAGAATAAAACATTCAATCATGATGCTCAGATTTTAATGAGTTAACCATCACATCAAAATTAATTCCAAGACTCACAAAAGTATATCACTCAAAGTAGATGTCACTCATTTGAACGAACATATCCCATGAAAACTAATCTCACGATGCTTATTCTAACATCACACATATACAGAACAACACAAAAGTAGCATATAATTCAAACATGTATGCTGATGGAAGTAATGACACAAAAAGATTCAATAAGGACTTTAGGCTTGAAGTGAAAGGGTTAACAAAGAAAAGTTTAGACAAAATGGGGCACGGCCTTACATGGCTTGGGTCAACTACCCCTTGGCCGTGCCCATCAACAAATCACTTGACAAAATACAAAATGAGACAAATGAAATATCACCCACTAACTAGACTAAGACCAACCACCAACTGGACAACTCATTCACTGACTAAATCTTCTATCTCATCTTCCCCATCATCATCATCTCCCTCGGTCTCTCCTTTTGCTGCAGCATCACCATCACCTTTTGGCTGGCTTGGACCTGCCTCTGCCTCTCTCTGAGGTGATACATATGGCTCAGCTCCTTGTGACACAGCAACTTTCATCAGATACTCTTGTCGGGATCTCTGTCTCTCCAGTTCTTGTTTTATCACTTTCTGTCCCTCAATGCAGTCATCCACTTTGTACCCAATCCATTTCAACAATTCCTTCATATATGTCTGAAATGAGGAGCCTTTCCCTTGCTTCGGGAGAGAAGAAGACTGAGTTGCTGCTGGAGGGTCCCTCTTTTGAGATCAGGCCTTTGTCATTGTTTTGACAGTGATTGCCCCTCTATCACTAGGCAAAAGCCAATCATCTGGACCCTTCTCCACTTTCTGATCCAAGCATATTTTAGTGATGAGACAAGGGTAAGGGAGTGCACCATTCGTCGTGGACTCTTCTGGGTACCTCCTCATCTGGCTATAGATGAATTGAGCCACATTCATCCCCTTCATTTGGGCTCCAAATCACCTATAACAATTCCATTTCCTTCTTCCCTAGCATCTTCTCATCACCTCGAGGAAAAATGTTGTAATGCATTATCTTGTTCAACATCCCTGTCTCCCTATTCAAATTTCCAACTGTGGTTGTCCCTTCCACCACAGCCTCTTCTCTCAACACCAATTGGGCATAGGGAATTTCCAAGAGAGTGTTTTGAGGCCTAGGGTATGTAATTCTCTCCCTAGCCACTGGGGTGTATCCTAAGGCCTTAGCGATGATGTATGGGTCAGCCTTAATTTTGGTTCCATTCACGATGGCTGCTATTTGTTCACCACCTGCTATAACAAGCTCCATAGATTTGTAAAATTGACTAACAAAGTTAGGAATATACCCCACGAAAGATGAATCCATGTACTCTAACTTGCTGTTAATCACCGCTCCAAAGCATTCCCCATTCCCAAGCTTTCCCACATCTACTCTTCGTTCAATCACGAATGCCTTTTTGTCCACCTTCTTCTCCCATTTAATATAACCAGCACTCTTCTGTGGAAGAGGGGGTGAAGACTCCCTTGGTCTCTTTTCTGCTCTTCTATCACCTCCCCTTGAAGTGCTACCCTTGGACTTTCCTTTAGCAACTGCACCTTTCTTTGGTACACCCCCCACATTTGGATTCTTTGTTCTTGGCATGGTTTAGGGTTTTGGAAAATGAGGATCTTTGATGGAGATAGATGTTTTGGTGAAATGGAAAGATGGGGAGGGTGAAATGTGGAATGAAGAAAGGAGTTGAGGAGGAGAGTTGATTGGTTTTGAGGAATGTGAGGCTCAAAAGGGAAGAAATGATTTTTGGACAAGGTGGGTTTTCTAGGGATTTTTGAAATTTGATCCGAAGGATGAGAGAGAAATGGTGATGGGAGAAGATGTTTGGATGATTTTGGCCGAAGATTGGGTGGATTAATGGAGGATTAGGGAGTTTGGGGCTAGGGTTTGAGAGAATGTTTGTTTGAGAGAAGAGAAGGAAGAAAGTGAAATGAAAACAAAACGAGGGCAAAAGTATAAATAGGCTGCCTGATTCGTGAGTTCTACTGTTAGAACTACCGGTAGAGAATGTTCTACCGGTAGAAATATCGGTTCTGACTTAGTAACTGGAACTCGAACTCTCTGCTTCCAATTTCTCTTTTTAAATCGGTGTTTCTACCGGTACTGCCATCCATTCAGCATTTTCTACCGGTAGAATTTCCGGTAGAACTCCTCTTTTTTTTTTTTTTCTGAAACTCCACTTCTCTGCCTTAATTTTCACTTTTTGAACCGGTTTTTCTACCGGTATTGTCATTCATTCAACATTTTCATCTTTCTTTTTCTTTTTCTTTTTTTTTTTTTGACTGAGTGAATGAATGACTTGGCTATAAATCCAAAACCTTCTTCCTCTGATTTTCAAAACTTTTATTCAACGAATAACTTCAGTCATGAGCCTCACTTATAGTCCAACGAAGTGACTCATTCGCGAATTTCTCAAACTATGCAATGGAGTACTGATAAAGAAGAAGTCTCAATGAATCAGTCTTTATAGAATACCTTCATCTCAGTCACTCACAAACACCACTACCAACACATAGAAGATCATCTCCACTTTTAAAGTCATCTTTAGACTCATCATAACCAAGCTCAATTTTCATTACACAACCTGCAGAAAATTCTCCAAACTCCTCCCATTCCTCCTTACCTCCTTTACACCGGTTCCCTAAGGTTTAGCACAAGAATAAGGGAATATAGAACATGGCTCAAACAAGGGTACGAGGGTGACTCTTTTCTGCTTTCATAAACAACCAAATTGCCTTGTATTAACAATTTGTGCGACCACTTCCAGAAGAGGCAAAATGAATGCAATTCCAGGCTACAGAAATATGAACTTGTAAGTGTGTGGAATCTACTCTATCACTCAAAGCACTCTAAAAAACAAGGGATATGGTACGAATTCAACCCAATGTGATGATTAACTCACACAATCATTCAAAGACACATAGTAATCAAAGAAGGCATAAATCATGTATGTCACAAAAGTTGTATCTCCAAACGAGAATTGCGATGAAAAGAATGCAAGGATTGGCTTATCAAAATTCTAAATAGTGAAAAATTAACTATATGGATGAATGAAAAATTAACTATATGCATGAATGAATTTCATGCCTCTCCCCCCAACTTGAATGAAACATTGTCCTCAATGATTAAAACAACTAAGAACAAAGGGAAAAGAGAGGAAAGAAGTTACCAATCTACCAAGGTTGGTGCTGTAGCACGAATAACCTGCTAAAACTTAGACATCAACTATTGGTTAGAAACAAAAAACAGGGTAAGCACAGATGGTGCACCCCAAAAACCATCCACTTTTCAAATGGTGAAAGGGAGGAATGAATCATTGGTCTTTTAGGGGACGTTTGTTTGTCACCATTTACATATGTAATTAAATCACATGCGTTTCCGTTACGTATATATCACGTTTGTTTTGTGTGAATTTGATTCACATGTGTAAATCTCATGTGTAAATGGTATGAAAACCATGTCAAAAGTTGCCTTGAATTTTCACACCTCAAGAGGTGTGAAACTCTTTCACATATCACTGTTACAAGGCGGACTGCTACAGTGCCACTGTGAGCAGTCAGCCTTTTATTTTTTTTAATTTTTTCAGGGCCCCACTTGTAACATCCGGACCGTTCATTTTCTTAAGAAGCTCAAACACGGCCATGTGTCCAATTTTCAACCATTGATGATGCATGGAGGTTGAGATATCATCAACATAATAACAGCCGTTAGATTAATCTATTGTTACTAATATAAGCAGTCCGCCTTTTATGATTTTTTTTATTGTTCTGGGCCCCACCTGTAAAATCAGGACCGTTCATATTCTTCAGAAGCTCAAACACGGCCATGTGTCCAATTTTCAACCGTTGATGATGCATGGAGGTTGAGATATCATCAAACAATATACAACCTATTGTTACTAACATACCCAGTCCGCTTTTTATGATTTTTTTAATGTTCTGGCCCCACCTGTAAAATCAAGACCGTTCATATTCTTCAGAAGCTCAAACACGGTCATGTATCCAATTTTCAACCATTGTTGTTACTTGGATGTTGAGATATCATCAAACAATATACAACCTATTCAAAGATTCACATGTGAAATGTTATGCTAGTAACAAACAGTGGAATTCAATGCACATGTGAGTCATTTACATATGCAAATGACTCACATGTGGGTCATTTACACATGTGAATCACTTTCACAGGAAACAAACGACCCCTTAAAGTCAGATTCCAAGACATCACACCAAAGAACGATGTGATACGGAGTAGCATCATACGCTATTTATTTGAAGATGCAATTAGGCCAACAAAATGTATGCAAGATGGAACAAACACAGTCAAGAAAGATTAAGAATTGGTGGCTTCCGGATAAACCGGATCCACTAACTCTTCCACAATTTCCTCTTTTGCAAAATTCTCCAAAAATGGGTTAAGCCTTTGCCCATTAACTTTGAAAATCTTTCCATCATTTTGATTAAAAACATCAATAGCACCATGAGGATAGATTTTATGCACAAAATAAGGTCCAGTCCATCTTGATCGCAACTTACCTGGATGGAGATGAAGTTTTGAATTATATAAAAGAACCTTTTGACCCACCTCCAAGTCTTTCCTAACAATATGTTTATCATGAAAAGCCTTGACCTTGGATTTGTAGATGCCAGCATTCTCATAAGCCACTCTCCTCGTCTCTTCTAACTCATTCATTTGGAACTTCCTAAGAACACCCGCCTTGGGTAAAGAGAAATTTAGAGTCTTAAGAGCCCAAAATGCCTTATGCTCAACTTTAACCGGAAGGTGACAAGTCTTGCCATAAACAAGCCTATAAGGAGACATCCCTAAGACGGTCTTGTAGGCCGTGCGATAGGCCCATAAGGCATCAGTCAACTGAGTTGACCAATCATTCCTATTAGGATTCACAGTTTTCTCTAAAATATGCTCGACCTCCCTATTGGCTAACTCAGCTTGCCCATTGGTTTGAGGATGATAGGCAGTGGACACCTTATGAGTGATCCCATACTTGGCCATTAAGGCCGCGAAGGGATGATTGCAAAAGTGAGTGCCTTGATCACTAAAAATGGCCTTCGGCATCCCAGACCGAGACAAGATATTCTCCTTCATGAATTTGACCACAACCTTGTGGTCATTGGTCTTAGTGGGAATAGCCTCTACCCACTTGAACACATAATCTACAGTCAAAAGGATGTAGAGGAACCCATAAGAACTAGGGAAATGACCCATAAAATCTATACCCCAACAATCGAAGATCTCGATGATGAGCATGGGATGAAGGGGCATGGCATTCCTCTTGGAAATATCACATAATCGCTGACATTGAGGACAAGATCAACAGAACTCATGGGCATCTTTAAAGAGTGTGGGCCAGAAGAAGCCGCACTGCAAAATCTTTGCAACAGTCTTCCTAGATGAGAAGTGACCTCCACACGCCTCAATGTGACAGAAGGACAAGATACTCTGCTGCTCCGACTCAGGGACACACCTCCTAATGATCTGGTCAGCACAATACTTATAAAGATAAGGATCATCGAAAGTGTACTTTCTCACCTCCACTAAGAACCTCCTTCTCGCTTGAGAAGTCCAGTCACTAGGAAGCTGCCCTGTCAGAAGATAATTGACGATGTCTGCATCCCACGGACACGTTGACACTGAATACAACTGCTCATCAGGAAAAGAATCAAGGACTGCAAGAATGGATGACTTATCCTCAAACTCAAGTAGCGAAAGATGATCCGCGACGACGTTTTCAACCCCCTTCTTATCCTTGATAGTGATATTAAACTCTTGGAGCAACAAAACCCACCTAATGAGACGCGCATTCGCGTCTTGCTTGCTCATCAGATACTTGAGCACTGCATGGTCGGTAAAAATAACAATAAGAGAACCTATGAGATAGGATCTAAACGTATCGAGTGCGAAGACCACTGCAAGCAATTCTTTCTCTATGGTGGTGCAATTAAGCTGAGCATCATTCAAAGTCTTGCTCGCAAAAGCAATAGCATAAGGGACTTTACCTTTTCTCTAACCCAAAACAGCACCAATGGCATAGTCACTGGCATCGTACATCAACTCAAAAGGAAGACTCCAATCCGGGGCTTACATAATAGGTGGAGAAGTGAGGCACGCCTTCAAAATGCTGAAGGCTTTCTTGCAAGCCTCGGTCCAAACAAAAGGTGTATCCTTGGCTAGAAGGTTGCACAAAGGGCGTGCAATAGCGCTGAAAGCACGAATGAATCGCCTATAGAAACCACAGTGACCTAAGAAGGATCGAATATCCTTGACACACTTGGGTGAAGGTAATTGGGAGATCAATTCCACCTTAGCTTTGTCCACCTCGATACCTCTAGGGGACACTATATGGCCTAAGACAATCCCTTGTGTCATCAAGAAGTGACACTTCTCCCAATTTAGCACTAACTTCTTCTCCTCACACCTCTCTAGCACTTTCTCTAAATTTTCTAAACAACCTGCAAAGCTATCTCCAAAAATAGAAAAATCATCCATGAACACCTCTAAGAAGTCCCTGACCATGTCATCAAAAATACCCATCATGCACCTCTGAAAGGTACCCGGGGCATTGCACAACCCAAAGGGCATGCGCCTATAAGCAAAGGTCCCAAATGGACAAGTAAACACGGTCTTCTCCTGATCCTCCAAAGACACTTCAATCTGATTATATCCTGAATACCCATCCAGGAAGCAATAGAAAGTATGACTCGCCACTCTCTCAAGGACCTGATCAATGAAAGGAAGAGGAAAGTGGTCCTTCTTTGTGCTCGCATTAAGCTTTCGGTAATCGATACAAACTATCCACCCAGTGGCAACTTTAGTAGGAATCAACTCTCCATCTTCATTAGCCACAACGGTCACCCCTGCCTTCTTAGGCACTACTTGAATAGAACTCACCCACTTACTATCAGCTACAGGATAGATAATCCCAGCATCTAGCAACTTTAGAACCTCCTTCCTAACCACATCCTTAAGAATAGGGTTTAATCAATTCTGGGATTGGCAGGAATGCTTGACATCGTCCTCAAAATAAATCCTATGGGTGCAAATTAAGGGACTAATCCCTTGTATATCAGCTATGGTCCACCCAATTGCTCTCTCTTGTGCCTACCTAAGACCTCTAACAGCTGGGTCACTTGTTGTTCCTCAAGAGAAGAGGAGATCACCACAGGATATGACTCATCAATTCCAAGAAAAGCATATTTTACCGAAAAAGGTAAATGCTTCAACTCAAGCGTAGGAGCCTCCTCACTACTAGGCATAGACTTAGCTTCCGACTTCGGAAGCTCCTCAAACTTCGGTGCCCAAAACGCAGTACCCTTCACCTCCTCAACATTATCCAATAGAGAATACAGATACTCTACCTCAGGGGATTCAAGAAACTCCCTCTCTTCTTGGGTCAAGAATGTCTCTAATGGATCTGAACATAAGTGTGTGTCCACATGTTCCTTAACCAAGCTCTCTATCAAACTCACCTCATGTATGTCCTCATCATCTCCCAATTGGGAGGTGACATTGTAGATGTTCAGATCAAGGGTCATATTTCCAAAGGTGATAGACATATTCCCATTCCTCACCTTGATGACTGAATCTATTGTGGCTAGGAAAGGATGTCCTAGAATGATAGGGGCTTGATCACTTACCCTTAGATTTGGACATGTGTCCAACACGATGAAATCAGCGGGATGCACCAAACTCCCTATCTGAACTAACACACCCTTCAGGATCCCCTTAAGAACTCCAACACTCCTATCTGCTAGCTGAAGTGTAACCGAGGTGGGCTGAAGTTCCTCCAACCCAAGTTGGAGGAATACTGAATAAGGTAGAAGATTGACACTCGCCCCTAGGTCACACAAAGCTCTCTCTATCTTCTTTCCCCCTATCTCTACTGAAATGCCCGGACAACCAGGATCCTTGAATTTGGAAGGAAGAGAACCAGAGATGGTAGTACTGACATTGGCTGCTAGGAGAACCTTGTTTTGATGTAAGAACCTGCGCTTGTAAGTGCACAGGTCCTTAAGATACTTTGCATAGACAGGAATATGTTGGATAGCATCCAAGAGAGGAATGTTGAGCTTAACTTGAGAGAAAAGCTCCCTAAGAGACTCTGCAAGATCGGGCTTGGACTTCCCTCTCAACCTCTGAGGGAAAGGAGTTGGGGGTTGGAAAGCTTGGACTCTAGGGTCTTGAATGGTAGAAGTGGAAGATTCATTTTTCTTAAGTTCATTTGACTCATTCGACCTCTTTAAAGACTCATCCTTAGACTAAAAATTCTTAGGCTCCTCTACTTCATGCGAAGTAGGAGGTACCATGGAAGTAGAAATATCAGGTTTAGATGGCTTGGGAGGGATGGTTTTATCAATGATCTAATCACTCCTCAAAATGGTGATAGCCTTAAGTTGCTCCATCTGAGCATCCAACTCACCGGAACCGGCCACAAAGTGCTGGCCTTGAACATTGGGAATAGCTTGGGTAGGCAAGGCACCCTTAGTTGTTTGACTAACACTCACCGCTTTGGTAAGTGTAGTTAATTGAGATTTAATGTTCTCAAGGGTTTTATTGTTCTGCTCATTGATGGAAGTCTGACTACTAAAAAATGCTTGAAAGGTATCTTCTAGACTTCTCTTATAGGGAGGTTGATATGGAGCATGGCCCTGCGGGGGTCCTTGTTGCTGAAATTGCTGATAAGACTGAGGTGGAAACTGCTGCTGAGATGGGAGTCTCTGTTGCTGATACTGTGGGGCAGACTGGAAGAATTGCCCCTGACTCTGATTAGACTGAGGAAATTGCCCTTGATTCAGATAGGGTTGAGACTGAAAACTCGAAGAGTTCTGATTGTGAGATTGGGGAGGGTTGTCCCTCCACCGAAAATTTGGATGATCATTGAACCTAGGATTGAAATTCTGATATTGGTTAGATTGGAAAGAAGACTTCTGCTGGGGATTCACGGCATTGACATCAGATGGAGGCTTACCATGGAGCAATTCCTTAATGGAAGGAATGGTAGGAGAATTGTCTGTACCATGATCACTCTGCGAACAAATTGCACACAATTGATCCACTTGAGCAACTGGTGTAGGAGTAATCTCACTGACTCCCTTCAGCTCTAGACCTTCTATCTGACGGGTAAGCTGAGCTATCATAGCACTCAAATCCTCCTTCTCACTCAGAGTAAATTTTCCTGCACTGGGAACACTAGGAAACACATTTGCAGTTGTTCTATCATTGTGATTGGTAGTGTCCCAAACCTGATACTGCTCTGCTAAACTCTCTAAACATGCATACGCCTCACGAGGTTCCTTGGCACGGAAAGTACCATTGCACATCATATCAATGAACTGTTTGTTTGTCGAACTCAATCCCTCATAAAATATTGTAACCAACTCAGGAATGGTAAAACCATGATGAGGGACTAAGTTCAACGTCTCATGAAATTGATACCAACATTGATGAAAAGACTCTCCCCCTTTTTCAGCAAAACTCTGAATATTTTTCTTTAAAGCAATTGTTTTCTGATGAGGAAAGTACTTTTTATAAAACTCCCTTTGCAATTGATCCCATGTGGTGATTCGTACGGATCGTAGATTGTTCAACCAATTTTTGGCATTCCCCTTCAAAGAGAAAGGGAATGGCCTAAGTTTGGCTGACTCTCGTTGAGCTGTAGGACACATGGTTTCAATTATGGCATTGAACTATTTAACATGCAAATATGGCATTTCAGATGTCATTCCATGAAAAGTGTGAATATGAGTCAAAATATTCGGTTTGACCTGATATCCATTCGTACCCTGAGCTTCATCGACAATACAAGATGGGGCATCAGTCCACCTAGGGGTCAAATAATCATCCATTGTCCTAGGTGGTACAGCTTGATTATGTTGATTATGGGGGTCACTATTATTCTGTCGATCCGCCATTGGTTCAAAAATAGGATCGGGCAGGGGAAGCTCAGCAAAAATGTTGATTCCTAGCCGATCAATTATCGGAACTTCTGCAAGATCTACTCTAATCTGTTGTGTATGTCCCTACGGTAATGAGAGGACATATACAACAAACAACCCCAATTATCAAAATAATCACCTAATTCTAAAGGAAACGAAAAACAAAAGAAACAGAAGAAATACTCACAAAGCTGTTTTACCTCAAATTGCCATTCCCTGGCAACGGCGCCATAAATGCTTGGCTATTTTTGGGTGTGTCCTAAGCGGAGGACAATTTCATCGCTGAGTAGCACTTTGCTCATGAAGAGATCGAATCCACAGGGAACGATCTAGAGGTTTTAGGCTATGGAAAACTTCTTTTGGTCAAGAGTGACCAACTTTTTTCAAGGATGAAATTAATTCTAAGCTGAGGACTGATTAAAACTGCAGAAAACTGAATGAAAATGTTATACTAAAGAGATGGTTCAACCTTTGGGTTCAATTCACCCCGATTTACATAGTTTCATCTTCCTTGTCCTTACACAGGTAAGATTTGGATCAATCCAATCTTACCTGGAAAATTTCTTTGTGGAAATCAAATATCAATCTAAATTAATAATTTCCAAAGAGATTCCTAGACATTCTATTCAATAATCTGAGAGTCATCGACCTAAGCACTAGTTATATCATCATAAATGAACACAATTAGTCAAAGGCTTAACATCTCAACTATGATTTCTGGAAACAGAAAATCCAAGGAAACTATCTTTCATCACTAAAGCATTAATCAAGGAAAACAATTCGTGTAAATTCTAAGGTGAATTCCCCTTAGGTTAACCCATCTATAATTCTACCCTTCCATCAATGAAGAAGTCTTCAAACAGATTCTATGTGTACAAAAGAACAAAATTGAAAGATTACCTCTATTAAAACTTGAAATAATATGAAGGATTCTGTCTCAATATAAGAATTCACTAAAATTGAACACTAATCTTCAATTAAAACTCACTATGCATTCATCTATGGAAGAAAGAGAGAAAAAGGCGCTGGGAAACTAAGACAATTCCCAGATAACCATAATTAGGAAGAAAGAGATAAAAAGGCGCTGGGAAACTAAGACAATTCCCAGATAACCCTAATTTTCGAGTTACCATGCTTTATATAGGTCCCCACATCTTTAATTACAAAAATACCCCTAAAAGCAAATTCTCTTCAAATCCGAGTGTTCTACCGGTAGGACTTGCGGTTGAAGAAGTTTTACCGGTAGAACTTCCGTTTTAAACAGTGAAGATCACCTCTCCAACTCTCTGCCAGGATTTCAGCCTTTTCTACCGGTAGAACTTACGGTTGAAGCAGTTCTACCGGTAGAACTGTGGCTCTCGGTTTCTTCAACTCTCTATCAGGATTTCAGCCTTTTCTACCGGTAGAACTTGCGGTTGGAACCGTTCTACCGGTAGAACTTCCGGTAGAATGATGGAACTCCATTTCTTCAGCTCTCTGCCCAGGTTTTGGCCATTTCTACCGGTAGATCTTCCGGTTGGAGTGTTGAAGTTCAATTTCCTTCTTTATTTTGCCTCAAACTTCAATTTCACTTGCTCCTTCAATCTGTACTTGATCTATTCATCATCTAAAAGCTTCATTCTTCACAAATTTCCTGCAAATGACCAAAAACCAATACTCGTGCAAAATTATATGAAATCAACGGAATTAAACACGAATGAAGGTGATGGAAAGGCAATTAAGTCTTCAATTGATTAACAATTAGGTACTAATCAGATCTTACTACTTTAATTTTCATGTCTAATTGCTTTTTTACTTCTACCTTAAAATTTTTAATGACTTTTAAAGTTTTAGATTTTTCTTTCATCAAATAGACATAACCATATCATGAAAAACCATCGATAAAAGTGATAAAGTATTCTTCTCCCTAAAAAATGGAACATGAATTTTATCACATATATCTGTATAAATAATTTCTAAGGGTGCAAAACTTCTTGTGGCACTTTTCTTGTTTGTGTTAGTTTATTTTCCCTTTATACAATCAATACAAACACAATAATCGGTGAAATCAAGATTGGGCAATAAACCATCAGTCACCAATCTTTTCATTCCAGATATGCCCTAATCTTTTGTGCCATAGCCTTGATGAGTTCTCATTTAGTGGCCCTCTTTTCATGCCAATGTTCAATCCACAATTAATGTGAGGTGTGTTAAAGTTTGTTTATTTATAGAATCTACCATTAATCTATACAAACCATCACATATATAACCATTCCCAATCAAAATATTATTGCTAAAAATATGTATAATGCCATGTCCAAAGTTGAAATTAAATCCATTACAATCAAGTCTGGAAATTGAAATCAAATTCCTAAAAATATCAGGAACCAAGAAAGTATTATCTAAATCCAAGACATGACCAGTGTCAAGCACCAGCCTATAAGTGCCTACAGCTTCGACCCTTGATTCCTTTTTATTCCCCATCGTAATCATTTTCTTGCTATCATTTGGAGTCTACCTTCAAATGAATCCCTACACACAACCAGATACATAAGTGGTTGCTCCAGAGTCGACCCACCAAGAATTTGATGGGATATTGGCTAAGTTGGTTTCTTGACATAAACAAGATAGATTTTTACCTCTCTTTTCAAACCAACTTTTAGGCTTTAGGCAATCATTCTTAAAATGTCTATTCTTTCCACAGCAAAAACATTCCTTCTGTGCACCTTTATCTTTCCTGTTGGGTTTTACTTCCTGAACATTGGTTTTCTTTTTGCCTTTTTCTTTTCCCTTAAACTTATTTTGAGAGACATAATTAACTGTTAATTGTCCCTCAGCCTCAAGCTTTCTTTCATCTTGATCAGCTTTTGCGATCAACTCATTCAATGACCATGGAGTTGAGCTCTGGCTGTAGGCTACTTTAAATGGCCCAAACTCGGGAGGAAGAGAATTGAAAATGAATTACACAAGATATTTTTCAGGTACGGCCATATCAACTTCCTTCAATTTAGAAGCGATATTTGTCATTGTAAATATGTGTTCTCTTACTCTCAACGTTCCATTATATTTTATACTTGTAAGACGACTAATCAAGGATGCACCTAAAGCTTTATCAGTTATTTGAAACTGACATTTTATAGATTCTAGAAGGTCATTTGCATTTTCCTTTGCTTCGATGGAACCACTAATGGTCCTCGCAATGGAGTTTGTAACAATTTTTATAACAACCTTATTACCCTTAATTCATTTATTATAGTTAGCCCTTTAATCAACTGAACTCGCATCGTGGGCATTGCTAGCTTAGGCTCATCCATATCATGGTCCAAATAAGTAATGGCTAACAATAACATGTCCAACCGTTCAATCAAATTTGATCCATCTAACATGGGTATATTCCCTAAAGTCGAAAGCGATGCCATGGAATTTGTAACTGAAGAAAAATAAACAAGCAACAATAAGTTATGTGATGCGTTGAATTTATCTACGCAATATACTTAAATTTAAAAGTAATATGTACATCATTGTAAAGCCACCTTTGGGTTGGAAAACAATATGTAAATATATTACTTTTATTTGATTAATATGAGTATGTTTATAATATGTTATTTGATTATATTGAATATCTTCCTTTGGGTATAAGTCAAATACAAGCAAAACACATTTATTAACCATGTCATATTCCAATTTCAAATTATGGACAATCATACCTTTGGGCTTAATTCAA
The DNA here is from genome assembly GCA_028538565.1 of Umbellularia californica. NCBI lineage: Eukaryota > Viridiplantae > Streptophyta > Magnoliopsida > Laurales > Lauraceae > Umbellularia > Umbellularia californica. The sequence continues at coordinate 47,302,965 of JAPQWN010000004.1, forward strand.
CCATTTCCTTTATGAAATTGCAATTTTAAGTGTTTTTATATTCAAATAATACAGTTTGTATTTTCTTAAGTCAATTTAGACAATTAAACAATTATCTATAATTGGGTCGCTTTGGCGGCTATCAAGTTAAGAAATTGGTGAATTCTTTAAATTGATAACAACACGTAAGTAATAAAGTTAGTTCATTCGGTCATCAAGTGTGATGAACCAATCAATCAAAAATATTGGTCCATATGCACCATTATATAATTTCCGAATAACTTTATTATATCACATTTAAGTTGATTATGCATCATTTTATAGATCAATGGTCAAAGTTATCATTAATTGATCATTAATTAACACCTAATATCTTTAATTGATTCACCATTAGCATACAACCATCCAATCCAAGAGAAAAATAATTCTCAATATTAAACCATAGTGAGCATATTTAAATATTAACAATAAAATAGAACTTTGATATTGCTAAAGAGGTAAGATTAGCAGCAGAAGTAGCAAAAAGGAGTTAAACATAATGTTAAAATAAAATATGCTCTAATTTAGAATGATTAATTAGTCCATCAAATCTGTCCATGTGATAGATCTCAATGCCATCAATACATAGAAGAAAACGGATCGTCGATCCATGTCCAAATGTGTCTTTTATGATCAAAATAAGATCTGGACCGTCTATTATTGACCAATCTGTTCAATTCTGAAATTAACTAATGAATTCAGAATGTTATTTATGGCCAACACTATCAATTTAATTATTTTACGCCTATGATCAGATTAGAATCAAACTTTAATGATCAATCTAACTTGATCTTGACCAATCAATGCCCAATAAAATTTTTAGAATATAATTGGACCCTATTAATGTTTTGATAAGTACCAAATTGTTATGAAATTGGGACTTAATTACCTTCCTATCACCATTATTCGTGTTGATTCCTTAAATTTCATATAATTTTTGCACAGGTATGGGTTTTTGGTCATTTGCAGGAAATTAGTGAAGAATGAAGCTTTTTAGATGATGAATAGATCAAGTACAGATTGAAGGAGTAAGTGAAATTGAAGTTTGAGGCAACATAAAGAAGGAAATTGAACTTCAACACGCAAACCGGAAGTTCTACCGGTAGAAAAGGGCAATTCCTGGGCAGAGAGTTGGAGAGGAGACTTGCACTTGTTTCTACTGGAAGTTCTACCGGTAGAACTATTTCAACCGCAAGTTCTACCGGTAGAGATGGCTAAAAGGATGGCAGAGAGCTTGAAGAGGAAATTCACTTGTTTCTACTGGAAGTTCTACCGGTAGAACTGTTTCAACCGCAAGTTCTACCGGTAGAGATGACTAAAAAGATGGCAGAGAGCTTGGAGAGGAAATTCACCTGTTTCTATCGGAAGTTCTACCGGTAGAACTGTTTCAACCGTAAGTTCTACCAGTAGAACTGTCGGATTTGAAGAGATTTTTGCTTTTTGGGGTACTTTTGTAATTAGATACGTGGGGGACTTATATAAAGCCCAGGAACTCGAAAATTAGGGTTATCTGGGAATTGTCTTAGTTTCCCAGCCCCCTTTTCTCTCTTTCTTCCATAGATGAATGCATAGTGAGTTTTAATTGAAGGTTAGTATTCAATTTTAGTGAATTCTTGTATTGAGACAGAATCCTTCATATTATTTCAAGTTTTAATAGAGGTAATCTTTCAATTATGTTCTTTTTGTTCTTTTGTATTCATAGAATCTGTTTGAAGACTTCTCCATTAATAGAGGGGTAGAATTATAGATGGTTTAACCTAAGGGGAATTCACCTTAGGATTTACATGAATTGTCTTCCTCGATTAATGCTTTAATGATGAAAGATAGTTTCCTTGGATTTTCTATTTCCAGCAATCATAATTGAGATGTTAAGCCTTTGACTAATTGTATTAATCTATTATGATACAACTAGTGCTTAGGTCGATGACTCTCAGATTATTGAATAAAATGTCTAGGAATCTCTTTGAAAATTATTAATTTAGATTGCTATTTGATTTCCACAAAGAAATTTTCCAGGTAAGATTGGATTGATCCAAATCTTGCGTGTGTAAGGAAAAGGAAGATGAAACCATGTAAATCGGGGTGAATTGAACCCAAAGGTTGAACCATCTCTTTAGTATAATATTTTCATTCAGTTTTCTGCAGTTTTAATTAGTCCTCAGCTTAGAATTAATTACATCCTTTGAAAAAAGTTGGTCACTCTCGACCAAAAGAAATCCTCTAGAGCTGAACCTCTAGCTCGTTCTCTGTGGATTCGACCTCTTCATGAGTGAAGTGCTATACAGCGATAAATTTCTGTCCTCCGCTTAGGACACACGTCCAATTTCAACTAAGCATTTCTGGGGCCGTTGCCGGGGAACGGCGAATTGAGGTAAAACAGCCTTGAGAGTATTTCTTGTTCTTTTGTTTTTAGCTTCTTCTAAAATTAGGTGATTATTTTGATAATTGGGGTTGTTGGTTGTATATGTCCTCTCATTACCGTAGGGACATACACAACAGATTAGTCAGAGTAGATCTTGCAAAAGTTCCGATAATTGATTGGCCAGGGATCGACATTTTTGTTGAGCCTCCCCTGCCCGATCCTACTTTTGAACCAATGGCGGATCAACAGAATAATGACGACCCCCATAATCAACATAATCAAGTTGTACCACCTAGGACAATGGATGATTATTTGACCCCTAGGTGGACTGATGCTCCATCTTGTATTGTCGATGAAGCTCAAGGTGCAAATGCATATCAGGTCAAACCGAATATTTTGACTCATATTCCCACTTTTCATGGAATGACATCTGAAATGCCGTATTTGCATGTTAAAGAGTTCAATGCCATAATTGAAACCATGTGTCCTACAACTCAACGAGAGTCAGCCAAACTTAGGCTGTTTCATTTCTCTTTGAAGGGGAATGCCAAAAATTGGTTGAACAATCTGCGATCTGTACGAATTACCACATGGGATCAATTGCAAATGGAGTTTTATAAAAAGTACTTCCCTCATCAGAAAACAATTGCTTTAAAGAAAATTATTCAGAGTTTTGCTGAAAAAGGGGGAGAGTCTTTTCATCAATGTTGGGATCGGTTTCATGAGACTTTGAACTTGGTTCCTCATCATGGTTTTACTATTCCTGAGTTGATTACAATATTTTATGAGGGATTGAGTTCGACAAACAAGCAACTCATTGATATGATGTGCAATAGTATTTTCCGTGCCAAGGAAGCTCATGAGGCCTATGCATATTTAGAGAGTTTAGCAGAGTAGTATCAGGTTTGGGACACCACCAATCCCAATGATAGAACTACTCCAAATGTGTTTCCTAGTGTTCCAAGTGCAGGAAAGTTTACTCTGAGTGAGAAGGAGGATTTGAGTGCTAGGATAGCTCAGCTTACCCGTCAGATAGAAGGTCTAGAGCTGAAGAGAGTCAGTGAGATTACTCCTACACCAGTTGCTCAAGTGGATCAATTGTGTGCAATTTTTTCGCAGAATGATCATGGTACGGACAATCTTCTTACCATTCCGTCCATCAAGGAGTTGCTCCATGGTAACCCTCCATCTGATGTCAATGCTGTGAATCCCCAGCAGAAGTCTTCTTTCCAATCTAACCAATATCAGAACTTTAACCCTAGGTTCGATGATCATCCCAATTTTCGGTGGAGGGACAACCCTCCCCAAGCTCATAATCAGAATTCTTCAGGTTTTCAAGCTCAGCCCTATCAGAATCAAGGGCAATTTCCTCAGTCTAATCAGGGTCAGGGGCAATTCTTCCAACCTGCCCCACAGTATCAGCAACAGAGATTTCCATCTTAACAGCAGTTTCCACCCCAGTCTTATCAGCAGTTTCAGCAACAAGGACTCTCGCAAGGTCATTCTTCATATCAGCCTCCCCATAAGAGAAGTCTAGAAGATACCTTTCAAGCCTTTTTGAGTAGTCATACTTCCATCAATGAGCAGAACAATAGGACCCTTGAGAACATCAAATCTCAATTAACTACACTAACCCATGCGATGAGTGCTAGTCAAACTACTAGAGGTGCCTTGCCTACCCAAGCTATTCCCAATGTTCAAGGCCAGCACTTTGTGGCCGATTCCGGTGGGTTGGATGCTCAAGTGGAGCAACTTAAAGCTGTCACCATTCTGAGGAGTGGTAAGATCATTGATAAGACCATCCCTCCCAAGCCATCTAAACCTGATGTTGCTACTTCCATGGCACCTCCTACTTCGCCTGAAGTGGAGGAGCCTAAGAGTTTTGAGTCTAAGGATGAGTCTTCAAAGGGGTCGAATGAGTCCAATGAACCTAAGAAAGATGAGTCTTCCACTTCTACCATTTAAGACCCTAGAGTCCAAGCTTTCCAACCCCCAGCTCCTTTCCCTTAGAGGTAGAGAGGGAAGTCCAAGCCAGATCTTGCAGAGTCCCTTAGGGAGCTTTTCTCTCAAGTTAAGCTCAACATTCCTCTCTTGGATGCTATCCAACACATTCCTGTCTATGCGAAGTATCTTAAGGACTTGTGCACTTACAAGCGCAAATTCTTGCACAAAAACAAGGTTCTCCTAGCAGCCAATGTCAGTACCACCATCTCTGGTTCTCTTCCTCCAAAATTCAAGGATCCTAGTTGTCCGTGCATTTCAGTAGAGATAGGGAGAAAGAGGATAAAGAGCTTTGTGTGATCTAGGGGTGAGTGTCAATCTTCTACCATATTCGGTCTACCTCCAACTCGGGTTGGAGGAACTTCAGCCCACCTCGGTTACACTTTAGATGGCAGATAGGAGTGTTAGAGTCCCTAAGGGGATTCTGAAGGATGTCTTAGTTCAGATAGGGAGTTTCGTGTATCCAGTATATTTCATCGTGTTGGACACATGTCCAAATGTAGGGGTAAGTGATCAAGCCCCTATCATTCTAGGTCGTCCTTTCCTAGCCACCATAGATTCAGTCATCAAGGTTAGGAATGGGAATATGTCAATCACCTTTGGAAACATGACCCTTGTTCTGAACATCTACAATGTCGCCTCCCAATTGGGAGATGATGAGGAGATACATGAGGTGAGTTTGATAGAGAGCTTGGTTCAGGAACATGTGGACACACACTTATACTCAGATCCATTAAAAACATTCTTGACCGAAGAGGAAAGGGAGTTTCTTGAGTCCCCTGAGGTAGAGTATCTTTATTCTCTTTTAGATAATGTTGAAGAGGTGAAGGATGCTGGGTTTTGGGCACCAAAGTTTGAGGAGCTTCCGAAGTCGGAGGCTAAGTTAATGCCTAGTAGTGAGGAGGCCCCAACACTTGAGTTGAAGCCTTTACCTTCTTCGGTAAAATATGCTTTTCTTGGAGTTGATGAGTCATATCCTGTGGTGATTTCCTTTTCTCTTGAGGAACACCAAGAGACCCAGCTGTTAGAGGTCTTACGTAAGCATAAGAGAGCAATTGGGTGGACCTTAGTTGATATACAAGGGATTAGTCCGTTAATCTACACCCATATGATTCATTTAGAGGATGATGTCAAACCTTCCCACTAACCCTAGCGTAGATTAAACCCTGTTCTGAAAGATGTGGTTAGGAAGGAGGTTCTGAAATTGCTAGATGCTGGGATTATCTATCATGTAGCTGATAGTAAGTGGGTGAGTCCTATACAAGTAGTGCCTAAAAAGGCAGGGGTGACCGTTGTGGCTAATGAGGAAGGAGAACTGAACCCTACTAGAGTTGCCACGGGGTGGAGAGTTTGTATTGATTACCGAAAGCTTAATGCTAGTATGAAGAAGGACCACTTCCTTCTTCCTTTCATTGATCAGGTCTTAGAGAGAGTGGCGAGTCATACTTTTTATTGCTTCTTGGATGGCTATTTAGGATATAATCAGATTGAAGTGTCTTTAGAGGATCAGGAGAATACCGTGTTCACTTGTCCCTTTGGGACCTTCGCTTATAGGCGCATGCCCTTTGGGTTGTACAATGCCCCTGGCACTTTTCAAAGGTGCATGATGGGTATTTTTGATGACATGGTCAGGGACTTCTTAGAGGTGTTCATAGATGATTTTTCTGTTTTTAAAGATAGCTTTGCAGGATGTTTAGAGAATTTAGAGAAAGTGCTAGAGAGGTGTGAGGAGAAGAAGTTAGTGCTAAATTGGGAGAAGTGTCACTTCATGGTGACACAAAGGATTGTCTTAGTCCATATAGTGTCTCCTAGAGGTATTGAGGTGGACAAGACAAAGGTGGAATTGATCTCCCAATTACCTTCACCCAAGTGTGTCAAGGCTATTCGATCCTTCTTAGGTCACTGTTGTTTCTATAAGCGCTTCATTCCTGCTTTCAGAGCGATTGCACGCCCTTTGTGCAACCTTCTAGCCAAGGATGCACCATTTGTTTTGACCGAGGCTTATGAGAAAGCCTTCAACGCTTTGAAGGCGTGCCTCACTTCTCCACTTATTATACAAGCCCCGGATTGGAGTCTTCCTTTTGAGTTGATGTGCGACGCCAGTGACTATGCCATTGGTACCGTTTTGGGTCAGAGAAGGGGTAAAGTCCCTTATGCTATTGCTTGTGCAAGCAAAACTTTAAATGATGCCCAGCTTAATTACACCACCACAGAGAAAGAGTTGCTTGCTGTGGTCTTTGCACTTGATAAGTTTAGATCCTATATCATAGGTTCTCCTATTGTCGTTTTTACTGACCATGCAGCGCTCAAGTATCTAATGAGCAAGCAAGACGCAAAGGCGCGTCTCATTAGGTGGGTTCTGTTGCTCTGAGAGTTTGATTTCACTATAAAGGATAAGAAAGGGGTTGAGAATGTAGTTGCGGATCATCTTTTGCGACTTGAGTTTGAGGATAAGTCATCCCATCTTCCAGTCCTTGATTCTTTTCCTGATGAGCAGTTGTATTCAGTGTCGACGTGTCCGTGGTATGCGGATATCGTCAATTATCTTGTGACAGGGCAGCTTCCTAGTGACTGGACTTCTCAAGCGAGAAGGAGGTTCTTAGTGGAGGTGAGAAAGTACGCTTTCGATGATCCTTATCTTTACAAATATTGTACTGATCAGAGGTGTGTCCCAGAGTCGGAGCAGCAGAGTATATTGTCTTTTTGTCACACTGAGGCATTTTGGGGTCATTTCTCATCAAGAAAGACCACTGCAAAGATTTTGCAGTGTGACTTCTTCTGGCCCACTCTTTTTAGAGATGCTCGTGAGTTCTGTCGATCTTGTCCTCAATGTCAGCGATTAGGAGCTATTTCCAAGAGGAATGCCATGCCCCTTCAGCCCATGCTTATCATAGAGATCTTTGATTGTTAGGGTATAGATTTTATGGGTCCTTTCCCTAGTTCTTATGGGTTCCTCTACATCCTGCTGGCTGTAGATTATGTGTCCAAGTGGGTAGAGGTTATTCCCACTAAGACCAATGACCACAAGGTTGTGGTCAAATTCATGAAGGAGAATATCCTTTCTCGGTTTGGGATGCCGAAAGCCATGATCAGTGATCAAGGCACTCACTTCTGCAATCGTCCATTCGCGGCATTGATGGCCAAGTATGGAATCACTCATAAGGTGTCCACTGCCCATCATCCTCTAACCAATGGGCAAGCTGAGTTAGCCAATAGGGAGGTCAAGCATATCTTAAAGAAAACTGTGAATCCTAATAGGAAGGATTGGTCAACTCGGTTGACTGATGCCTTATGGGCCTATCGCACGGCCTACAAGACCATCTTAGGGATCTCTCCTTATAGGCTTGTTTATGGTAAGACTTGTCACCTTCCGGTAGAAGTCGAGCAAAAGGCATTTTGGGCTCTTAAGACTCTAAATTTCTCTTTACCCAACGCGGGTGTTCTTAGGAAGTTCCAGATGAATGAATTAGAAAAGATGAGGAGAGAGGCTTATGAGAATGCTAGCATCTACAAGTCCAAGGTCAAGGCTTTTCATGATAAACATATTGTTAGGAAAGACTTTGAGGTGGGTCAAAATGTGCACTTATATAACTCAAAACTTCATCTCCATCCAGGTAAGTTGCGATCAAGATGGACTGGTCCTTACTTTGTGCATAAAATCTACCCTCATGGTGCTATTGATGTTTTTAATAAAAATGATGGAAAGATTTTTAAAGTTAATGGAAAAAGGCTTAAGCCATTTTTGGAGAATTTTGCAAAAGAGAAATTGTGGAAGTGTTAGTGGATCCGGTTTATCCGGAAGCCACTAGTTCTTAATCTTTCTTGATTGTGTTTGTTGTCATCTTGCATGCATTTTGTTTTTCTCTGTTTAATGTTTTCATCGCATTTGTGTGCATGATTGGCCTAATTGCATCTTCAAATAAATTGCGGATGATGCTACTCCGTATCACATCGTTCTTTGGTATGATGTCTTGGAATCTGACTTTAAAAGACCAATGATCCGTCCCTCCCTTCCACCATTTGAAAAGTGGATGGTTTTTGGGGTGCACCATCGGTGCTTACCCCGTTTTTTGTTTCTAACCGATGGTTGGTGTATAAGTCTTAGTAGAGTATTCGTGCTACCGTACCAACCTTAGTCGATTGGTAACTTCGTTCCTCTCTTTTCCGTTTGTTCTTAGTTGTTTTAATCATTGAGAACAATGTTTCATTCAAGTTGGGGGGAGAGGCGTGAAATTCATTCATGCATATAGTTAATTTTTCATTCATGCATATAGTTAATTTTTCGCTATTTAGAATTTTGTTAAGCCAATCCTTGCATTCTTTTCATCGCAATTCTCATCTAGAGATACAACTTTTGTGAAATACATGATTTATGCCTTCTTTGATTACTATGTGTCTTTGAATGATTGCTTGAGTTACTCATTACATTGAGTTGAATTCGTACCATATCCCCTATTTTTTAGAGTGCTTTGAGTAATAGAGTAGATTCCACACACTTGAAAGTTCATACTTTTGTAGCCTTGAATTGCATTCATTTTGCCTCTTTTGGAAGTGGTGACATAAATTGTTAATACAAGGTAATTTTGTTGTTTATGAAACCAGAAAAGAGTCACCCTTGTATACTTGTTTAAGCCATGTTCTATATTCTCTTATTCTTGTGCTAAACCTTAGGGAACCGGTGTAAAGGAGGTAAGGAGGAATGGGGGGTTTTGGAGAATTTTCTGCAGAAAAAAAATGGTTGCTCTATGAAAACTGGGCTTGGTTATGATGAGTCTAAGGATGACTTTAAAAGTGGAGATGATCTTCTATGTTTTGGTAGTGGGTTTTTGAGTGACTGAGATGAAGGTATTTTATAAAGACTGATTCATTAAGACTTCTTCTTTATCAGTATTCCATTGCATAGTTTGAGAAATTCGCGAACGAGTCACTTCGTTGGACTATAAGTGAGATTCATTACTCAAGTTACTCGTTGGATGAAGGTTTTAAAAAAAAATCAGAGGAAGAAGGTGTTAGAATTATGGCCAAGTCATTCATTCATTCATTCTTTCAATTAAAAAAATTGAATGAATGACAATACCAGTAGAAAAACCGGTTCAAAAAGTGAAAATTGAGGCAGATAAGTGGAGTTTCAGAAAAAATGAGTTCTACCGGAAATTCTACCGGTAGAAAATGCTGAATGGATGGCAGTACCGGTAGAAACACCGGTTTAAAAAGAGAAATTGGAGGCAGAGAGTTCGAGTTCCAGTTATTAAGTCAGAACCGGTAGTTCTACCGGTAGAACCTTCTCTACCGGTAGTTCTACCGATAGAACATGCGAACCCAGGCAACCTATTTAAATTTTTGCCCTATTGTCTTGTTTTCATTTCTTCTTCCTCCTTCACCTTTCTCTCAAGCCGATATACCCTCCTTCTCAAACCCTAGCACCAAATTTCAAAATCCTCCATTAACCCACCCAATCTTCATCTAAAAACATCCAAACATCTTCTCCCATCACCATATCCCCCTCATCCTTCAGATCAAACTTCAAAAATCCCAAGAAAACCCACATTTGCCGAAAAACTCATCTTTTTCCCTTTGAGCCTCACATTCCTCAAAACCAATCCAATTTCCTCCACAACTCCTTTCTCCATTCCACATTTCACCTTTCCCATCATTCCATCTCACCAAAAACCTAAATCCATCAAAGATCCCCATTGTCCAAAACCCTACATTCCGAAATTCAATATCCTTTCCCAAAATTTTCTACTCACTTCCACATCTTTCCAAACCCATTTCATACATTCTACACACAACCCTAAACCATGCCAAGGACCAAAAATCCAAATGTGGGGGCAACACCAAAGAAGGGTGCAGTTGCTAAGGGCGGGAAGTCCAAGGGTGGGACTTCAGGAGGAGGTGATAGAAGAGCTGAAAAGAGACCAAGGGAGCCTTCACCCCCTCCTCCACAGAAAAATGCTGGTCAGGTCAAATGGGAGAAGAAGGTGGACAAAAAGGCATTCGTGATTGAACGAAGGGTAGATGTGGGCAAGCTTGGGAATGGAGAATGCTTTGGAGCGGTGATTAACAGCAAGCTAGAATACATGGATACGGCTTTCGCTGGATATATTCCTAACTTTGTTCGTCAATTTTACAAATCTATGGAGCTTGTTATAGCGGGTGGTGAACAAATAGCAGCCACTGTGAATGGACCCAAAATTAAAGCTGACCCATACATCATTGCTAAAGCCTTAGGATACACTCCAGTGGCTAGGGAAAGAATCACCTACCCTAGGCCTCAAGATACTCCCTTGGAAATTCCCTATGCTCAATTGGTTTTGAGAGAGGAGGCTGTGGTGGAAGGGACCACAACAGTTGGAAATTTGAATGGAGAGGCAGGGATGTTGAACAAGATAATGCATTACAACATTTTTTCTCCAGGTGATGAGAAGATGCTAGGGAAGAAGGAGATGGAATCGTTATGGGTGATTTGGAGCCCAAATGAAGGGATAAATGTGGCTCAATTCATCTATAATCAGATGAGGAGCTACCCAGAAGAGTCCACAGCTAGGGCAGCACTCCCTTACCCTTGTCTCCTCACTAAAATATGTTTGGATCAAAAAGTGGAGAGAGGTCCAGATGATTGGCTTTTACCTAGTGATAGAGGGGCAATCACTGTCAAAACAATGGCAAAGGCCAGATCTCAGAAAAGGAATCCTCCATCAGCAACTCAGCCTTCTTCTCTTCCTAAACAAGTGAAAGGTTCCTCATTTCAAACATATATGAAGGAATTGTTGAAATGGATTGGGTGCAAAGTGGATGACTACATTGAGGGACAGAAAGTGATTAAATAAGAACTGGAGAGGCAGAGATCCCGGCAAGAGTATCTGTTGAAATTTGCTGTGCCACAAGGAGCTGAGCCATATGTGTCACCTCAGAGAGAGGTAGAGGCAGGTCCAAGCCAGAAAAAGGGTGATGGTGATGCTGCAGCAGAAGGAGAGACTGAGGGAGAAGATGATGAGGATGATGATGATGATGGGGAGGATGAGACAGAAGAATTAGTCAGTGAATGAGTTGTCCAGTTGGTGGTTGGTCTTAGTATTAGTTAGTTGGTGACATTTCAGTTGTCTCATTTTGTCAATTGATTTGTTGATGGGCATGGCCAAGGGGTAGTGCTTAGCTATTTTTGGGTGTGTGTCCTAACCGGAGGACAATTTCATCGCTGAGTAGCACTTTGCTCATGAAGAGGTCGAATCCATAGGGACCGATCTAGAGGTTTTAGGCTATGGAGAACTTCTTTTGGTCGAGAGTGACCAACTTTTTTTTCAAATGATGAAATTAATTCTAAGCTGAGGACTGATTAAAACTGCAGAAAACTAAATGAAAATGTTATACTAAAGAGATGGTTCAACCTTTGGGTTCAATTCACCCCGATTTACATAGTTTCATCTTCCTTTTCCTTACACATGTAAGATTTGGATCAATCCAATCTTACCTGGAGAATTTCTTTGTGGAAATCAAATATCAATCTAAATTAATAATTTCCAAAGAGATTCCTAGACATTCTATTCAATAATCTGAGAGTCATCAACCTAAGCACTAGTTGTATCATTATAGAGGAACACAATTAGTCAAAGGCTTAACATCTCAATTATGATTGCTGGAAAAAGAAAATCCAAGGAAACTATCTTTCATCATTAAAGCATTAATCGAGGAAGACAATTCATGTAAATCCTAAGGTGAATTCCCCTTAGGTTAAACCATCTATAATTCTACCCCTCCATTAATGGAGAAGTCTTCAAACAGATTCTATGAATACAAAAGAACAAAAAGAATATAATTGAAAGATTACCTCTATTAAAACTTGAAATAATATGAAGGATTCTGTCTCAATACAAGAATTCACTAAAATTGAACACTAATCTTCAATTAAAACTCACTATGCTTTCATCTATGGAAGAAAGAGAGAAAAAGGGGCTGGGAAACTAAGACAATTCCCAAATAACCCTAATTTTCGAGTTACCAGGCTTTATATAGGTCCCCACATCTTTAATTACAAAAATACCCCTAAAAGCAAAATTCTCTTCAAATCCGAGTGTTCTACCGGTAGAAGTTGCGGTTGAAGAAGTTCTACCGGTAGAAATTCCGGCTTAAATAGTGAAGATCTCCTCTCCAACTCTCTGCCAGGATTTCAGCCTTTTCTACCGGTAGAACTTGCGGTTGAAGCAGTTCTACTAGTAGAACTTCCGGTAGAATGATGGAACTCCATTTCTTCAACTATCTGCCCAGGTTTTGGCCATTTCTACCGGTAGATCTTCCGATTGGAGTGTTGAAGTTCAATTTCCTTCTTTATTTTCCCTCAAACTTCAATTTCACTTGCTCCTTTAATCTGTACTTGATCTATTCATCATCTTAAAACTTCATTCTTCACAAATTTCCTGCAAATGACCAAAAACCAATACTCGTCCAAAATTATATGAAATCAACGGAATTAAACACGAATGAAGGTGATGGAAAGGCAATTAAGTCTCCAATTGCTTAACAATTAGGTACTTATCACACCCCCCAACTTGGACTTTGCTAGTCCCTAGCAAATTAAGAAGAAGCCATCTACCCTGTACAGACAATTCTCATTTAAACGTGGAAATACATGACTTATGCCATATCGAAAAAAATGTCTAAGACCATGAAAATATTAATATCTACATCTCATAGAATAAAACATTTAATCAAGATGCTCAGATTATAATGAGTTAACCATCACATCAAAATTAATTCCAAAACTCACAAAAGTATATCACTCAAAGTAGATGTCACTCATTTCAACGAACATATCCCATGAAAACTAATCTCGCCATGCTATTCTAACATCACACACATACAGAACAACACTAAAGTAGCATATAATTCAAACATGCATGCTGATGGAAGTAATGACACAAAAAGATTAAATAAGGACTTTAGGCTTGCATTAAAAAGGTTAACAATGAAAGTTTTTTAGACAAAATGGGGCACGGCCTTACATGGCTTGGGTCAACTACCCTTTGGCCGTACCCATCAACAAATCACTTAACAAAATGAGACAAAAACAATATCACCCACTAACAAAAACTATGATCAACCACTAACTGGACAACTCATTCGCTGACTAATTCTTCTGTATCATCCTCCCATTCATCATCATCTTCATCATCATCTTCTGTCTCAGCCTCTTCTTCTGCAGCATAACCACCATCACCCCTTGGCTGACTAGGACCTGCCTCTGCTTCTCTCTTAGGTGACTCATAAGGCTTGGCTCCTTGTGACTCAGCAAATTTAATTAGATAGTCTTGACGGGATCTCTGCCTCATCAGTTCTCGTTTGATTTCCTTTTGTCCTTCAATGCAGTCATCCACTTTGCAGCCAATCCATTTTAATAATTCCTTCATATATGTTTGAAACGAGGAACCTTTCACTTGTTTTGGAAGAGAAGAAGAAGGTTGAGCTGCTGATAGGGGATCCCTTTTCTGAGATCTGGCCTTTGCCATTGTTTTGACAGTGATTGCCCCTCTATCACTAGGCAAAAGCCAGTCATCTGGACCCTTCTCCACTTTCTGATCTAAGCATATTTCAGTGATGAGACAAGGGTAAGGGAGTGCAGCCTTCGCTGTGGACTCTTTTGAGTACCTCCTCATCTGGCTATAGCTGAATTGAGCCACATTCATCCCTTCATTTGGGCTCCAAATCACCCATAACAATTCCATTTCCTTCTTCCCTAGCATCATCTCATCACCTCGAGGAAAAATGTTGTAATGCATTATCTTGTTCAACATCCCTGCCTCCCCATTCAAATTTCCAACTGTCGTTGTCCCTTCTACCACAGCCTCCTCTCTCAACACCAATTGGGCATAGGGAATTTCAAGGGAGTGTTTTGAGGCCTAGGGAATGTAATTTTCTCTCTAGCCACTAGGGTGTATCCTAAGGCCTTAGCGATGAGGTATGGGTCAGCCTTAATTTTGGTTCCATTCACAGTGGCTGCTATTTGTTCACCACCTACTATAACAAGCTCCATAGATTTGTAAAATTGACGAACAAAGTTAGAAATATACCCCGCGAAAGCTGTATCCATGTATTCTAGCTTCTTGTTAATCACCGCTCCAAAGCATTCTCCATTTCCAAGCTTGCCCACATCTACCCTTCGTTCAATCACGAATGCCTTTTTGTCTACCTTCTTCTCCCATTTAATCTGACCAGCACTTTTCTGTGGAGGAGGGGGTGAAGACTCCATTGGTCTCTTTTTTACTCTTCGATCACCTCCCCCTGAAGTGCTACCCTTGGATTGTCTGCCTTTAGCAACTGCTCCTTTCTTTGGTACACCCCCCACATTTGGATTCTTTGTTCTTGGCATGGTTTAGGGTTTTGGAGAATGTATGAAATGGGCTTAGAAAGATGTGGAAGTGAGTAGAGAATTTTGGGGAAGGATATTGAATTTTGGAATGTAGGGTTTTGGACAATGGGGATCTTTGATGGATTTAGGTTTTTGTTGAGATGGAATGAAGGGGAAGGTGAAATGTGGAATGGAGAATGGAGTTGTGGAGGAGATTTGGTAGGTTTTGAGGATTGTATGGCTAAAAGGGAAGAATTTGGAATATTCGGCCAAGGTGGGTTTCTTGGGGTTTTTGGAAAGTTTTAATCTGATCTATGAGAGGAAATGGTGATGGGAGAAGATGTTTGGATGATTTTGGCCGAAGATTGGGTGGTTTGATGGAGGATTTGGAAGCTTCGGTGCTAAGGTTTATCGAGGAGAAAATATCGGCTTGAGAGAAAGGTGAATGAAGAAAATGAAATGAAACAGGGCAAGAGGAAAAATATAAATATACTGACTGGGTTCGCGCGTTCTACCGGTAGAACTACCGGTAGAGAATGTTCTACTGGTAGAACAACTGGTTCTGACTCAGTAACTGGAACTCGAACTCTCTACCTCCAATTTCTCTTTTTAAACCTGTGTTTCTACTGGTAAAGTTTCCGATAGAACTCCTTTTTTACGAAACTCCACTTCTCTACCTTAATTTTCACTTTTTGAACCGGTTTTTCTACCGGTATTGTCATTCATTCATGATTTTCAATTTTTTTTAATTGAATGAATGAATGACTTGGCTATAAATCTAACACCTTCTTCCTCTGATTTTCAAAACTTTTATTCAACGATTAACTTCAGTCATGAGCTTCACTTATAGTCCAACGAAGTGACTCATTCGCGAATTTCTCAAACTATGCAATGGAGTATTGATAAAGAAGAAGTCTCAATGAATCAGTCTTTATAGAATACCTTCATCTCAGTCACTCACAAACCCCACTACCAACACATAGAAGATCATCTCCACTTTTAAAGTCATCCTTAGACTCATCATAACCAAGCTCAATTTTCATTACACAACCTGCAGAAAATTCTCCAAACTCCCCCCATTCCTCCTTACCCCCTTTACACCGGTTCCCTAAGGTTTAGCACAAGAATAAGGGAATATAAAACATGGCTCAAACAAGGGTACGAGGGCGACTCTTTTCTGGTTTCATAAACAACAAAATTGCATTGTATTAACAATTTGTGCCACCACTTCCGAAAGAGGCAAAATGAATGCAATTCAAGGCTACAAAAATATGAACTTCAAGTGTGTGGAATCTAATCTATCACTCAAAGCACTCTAAAAAATAGGGGATATGGTATGAATTCAACCCAATGTGATGATTAACTCACGCAATCATTCTAAGACACATAGTAATCAAAGAAGGCATAAATCATTTATTTCACCGAAGTTGAATCTCCAAATGAGAATTGCAATGAAATGAATGCAAGGATTGGATTAACAAATTCTAAAGAGCGAAAAACTAACTATATGCATGAATGAAAAATTAACTATATGCATGAATGAAAAATTAACTATATGCATGAATGAATTTCATGCCTCTCCCCCCAACTTGAATGAAACATTGTCCTCAATGATTAAAACAACTAAGCATAAAGGGAAAAGAGAGGAACAAAGTTACCAATCTACCAAGGTTGGTGTTGTAGCACGAATAACCTGTTAAGAGTTAGACACCAACTAACGGTTAGAAATAAAAAAATGGGGTAAGCACAGATGGTGTACCCCAAAAACCATCCACTTTTCAATTGTGAAAGGGAAGGATTGAATCATTGGTCTTTTAAAGTCAGATTCCAAGACATCACAACAAAGAAGATGTGATACGGAGTAGCATCATCCGCAATTTATTTGAAGATGCAATTAGGCCAATCATGCACACAAATGCGATGAAAACATTAAACAGAGAAAAACAAAATGCATGCAAGATGACAACAAACACAATCAAGAAAGATTAAGAACTAGTGGCTTCCGGATAAACCGGATCCACTAACACTTCCACAATTTCTCTTTTGCAAAATTCTCCAAAAATGGCTTAAGCCTTTTTCCATTAAGTTTGAAAATCTTTCCATCATTTTTATTAAAAACATCAATAGCACCATGAGGATAGATTTTATGCACAAAGTAAGGACCAGTCCATCTTGATCGCAACTTACCTGGATGGAGATGAAGTTTTGAGTTATATAAAAACACCTTTTGACCCACCTCAAAGTCTTTCCTAACAATATGTTTATCATGAAAAGCCTTGACCTTGGACTTGTAGATGCTAGCATTCTCATAAGCCTCTCTCCTCATCTCTTCTAACTCATTCATTTGGAACTTCCTAAGAACACCCGCCTTGGGCAAAGAGAAATTTATAGTCTTAAGAGCCCAAAATACCTTATGCTCGACTTCAACCGGAAGGTGACAAGTCTTGCCATAAACAAGCCTATAGGGAGACATCCCTAAGACGGTCCCGTAGGCCGTGCGATAGGCCCATAAGGCATCAGTCAACCGAGTTGACGAATCCTTCCTATTAGGATTCACAGTTTTCTCTAAAATATACTTGACCTCCCTATTGGCTAACTCAGCTTGCCCATTGGTTTGAGGATGATTGGCAGTGGACACCTTATGAGTGATCCCATACTTGGCCATTAAGGCCGCGAAGGGACGATTGTAGAAGTGAGTACCTTGATCACTAATCATGGCCTTCCGCATCCCACACTGTGACAAGATATTCTCCTTCATGAATTTGACCACAACCTTGTGGTCATTGATCTTAGTGGGAATAGCCTCTACCCACTTGGATACATAATCTACAGCCAGAAGGATGTAGAGGAACCCATAAGAACTAGGGAAAGGACCCATAAAATCTATACCCCAACAATCGAAGATCTCGATGATAAGCATGGGCTGAAGGGGCATGGCATTCCTCTTGAAAATAGCACCTAATCCCTGACATTGAGGACAAGATCGACAGAACTCATGGGCATCTCTAAAGAGTGTGGGCCAGAAGAAGCCACACTGCAAAATCTTTGCAGTGGTCTTACTAGATGAGAAATGACCTCCACACGCCTCAGTGTGACAGAAAGACAAGATACTCTGCTGCTCCGACTCCGGGACACACCTCCTAATGATCTGGTCAGCACTATACTTATAAAGATAAGGATCATCGAAAGCGTACTTTCTCACCTCCACTAAGAACCTCCTTCTCACTTGAGAAGTCCATTCACTAGGAAGCTGCCCTGTCACAAGATAGTTGACGATGTCCGCATGCCACGGAGACGTCGACACTGAATACAACTGCTCATCAGGAAAAGAATTAAGGACTGGAAGAATGGATGACTTATCCTTAAACTCAAGTCGCGAAAGATGATCCGCGACGACGTTCTCAACCCCCTTCCTATCCTTGATAGTGATATTAAACTCTTGGAGCAACAGGACCCACCTAATGAGACGCGCCTTCGCGTCTTGCTTGCTCATCAGATACTTGAGTGCTGCATGGTCGGTAAAAACAACAATAAGAGAACCTATGAGATATGATCTAAACTTATCAAGTGCGAAGACCACTGCAAGCAACTCTTTCTCTGTGGTGGTGTAATTAAGCTGAGCATCATTCAAAGTCTTGCTCGCATAAGCAATAGCATAAGGGAATTTACCTTTTCTCTGACCCAAAACAGCACCAATGGCATAGTCACTGGCGTCGCACATCAACTCAAAAGGAATACTCCAATCCGGGGCTTGCATAATAAGTGGAGAAGTGAGGCACGCCTTCAAAACGCTGAAGGCTTTCTCGCCAGCCTCGGTCCAAACAAAAGGTGTATCCTTGGCTAGAAGTTTGCACAAAGGGCGTGTAATAGCGCTAAAAGCACAGATGAAGCGCCTATAGAAACCACAGTGACCTAAGAAGGATTGAATATCCTTGACACGCTTGGGTGAAGGTAATTGGGAGATCAATTCCACCTTAGCTTTGTCCACCTCGATACCTCTAGGGGACACTATATGGCCTAAGACAATCCCTTGTGTCACCATAAAGTGACACTTCTCCCAATTTAGCACTAACTTCTTCTCCTCACACCTCTCTAGCACTTTCTCTAAATTTTCTAAACAACCTGCAAAGCTATCTCCAAAAATAGAAAAATCATCCATGAACACTTCTAAGAAGTCCCCGACCACGTCATCAAAAACACCCATCATGCACCTCTGAAAGGTACCCGGGGCATTACACAACCCAAAGGGCATGCGCCTATAAGCAAAGGTCCCAAAGGGACAAGTGAACACGGTCTTCTCCTGATCCTTCAAAGACACTTCAATCTGATTATATCATGAATACCCATCCAGAAAGCAATAGAAAGTATGACTCGCCACTCTCTCAAGGACCTGATCAATGAAAGGAAGAGGGAAGTGGTCCTTCTTTGTGCTCGCATTAAGCTTTCGGTAATCGATACAAACTCTCCACCCAGTGGCAACTCTAGTAGAAATCAACTCTCCCTCTTCATTAGCCACAACGGTCACTCCTGCCTTCTTAGGCACTACCTGAATATGACTCACCCACTTACTATTAGCTACAGGATAGATAATTCCAGCATCTAGCAACTTTAGAACCACCTTCCTAACCACATCCTTAAGAACAGGGTTTAATCTACGCTGGGGTTGGCGGAAAGGCTTGACATCGTCCTCCAAATGAATCTTATGGGTGCAGATTAAGGGACTAATCCCTTGTATATCAGCTAAGGTCCACCCAATTGCTCTCTTGTGCCTACCTAAAACCTCTAACAACTGGGTCTCTTGGTGTTCCTCAAGAGAATAGGAAATCACTACAGGATATGACTCATTAACTCCAAGAAACGCATATTTAACCGAAGAAGGCAAAGGCTTCAATTCAAGAGTAGGGGCCTCCTCACTACTAGGCATTAACTTAGTTTCCGATTTCGGAAGCTCCTCAAACTTTGGTGCCGAAAACGCAGCACCCTCCACCTCCTCAGCATTATCTAAAAGAGAATAAAGATACTCTACCTTAGGAGACTCAAGAAAATCCCTCTCCTCTTGGGTCAAGAATGTCTCTAATGGATTTGAGTACAAGCGTGTGTCTACATGTTCCTGAACCAAGCTCTCTATCAAACTCACCTCATGTATCTCCTCATCATCTCCCAATTGGGAGGCGACATTGTAGATGTTCAGATCAAGGGTCATGTTTCCAAAGGTGATAGACATATTCTCATTCCTAACCTTGATGACTGAATCTATGGTAGCTAGGAAAGGACAACCTAGAATGATAGGGGCTTGATCACTTACCCCTAGATTTGGACATGTGTCCAACACGATGAAATCAGCGGGATGCACCAAACTCCCTATCTGAACTAACACCCCCTTCAGGATCCCCTTAAGAACTCCAACACTCCTATCTGCTAGCTGAAGTGTAACCGAGGTGGGCTGAAGTTCCTCCAACCCAAGTTGGAGGAAGACTGAATAAGGTAGAAGATTGACACTCGCCCCTAGGTCACACAAAGCTCTCTCTATCTTCTTTCCCCCTATCTCTACTGAAATACACGGACAACCCGGATCCTTGAACTTTGGAGGAAGAGAACTAGAGATGGTAGTACTGATATTGGCTGCTAGGAGAACCTTGTTTTGATATAAGAACTTGCGCTTGTAAGTGTACAAGTCCTTAAGATACTTTGCATAGACAGGAATATGTTGGATAGCATCCAAGAGAGGAATGTTGAGCTTAACTTGAGAGAAAAGCTCCCTAAGAGACTCTACAAGATCGGGCTTGGACTTCCCTCTCAACCTCTGAAGGAAAGGAGCTGGGGGTTGGAAAGCTTGGACTCTAGGGTCTTGAATGGTAGAAGTGGAAGATTCATCTTTCTTAAATTCATTTGACTCATTCGACCTCTTTAAAGACTCATCCTTAGACTCAAAATTCTTAGGCTCCTCTACTTCAGGCGAAGTAGGAGGTACCATGGAAGTAGAAACATCAGGTTTAGATGGCTTGGGAGGGATGGTTTTATCAATGATCTTACCACTCCTCAAAATGGTGACAGCCTTAAGTTGCTCCATTTGAGCATCCAACTCACCGGAATCGGCCACAAAGTGCTGGCCTTGAACATTGGGAATAGCTTGGGTAGGCAAGGCACCCTTAGTGGTTTGACTAGCACTCACTGCATTGGTAAGTGTAGTTAATTGAGATTTAATGTTCTCAAGGATTCTATTGTTCTGCTCATTGATGAAAGTCTGACTACTCAAAAATGCTTGAAAGGTATCTTCTAGACTTCTCTTTTGGGGAGGTTGATATGGAGCATGGCCCTGCGGGGGTCCTTGTTGCTGAAATTGCTGATAAGACTGAGGTGGAAACTGCTGTTGAGATGGGAATCTCTGTTGCTGATACTGTGGGGCAGAATGGAGGAATTCCCCCTGACTCTGATTAGACTGAGGAAATTGCCCTTGATTTTGATAGGGCTGAGACTGAAAACCTGAAGAATTCTGATTGTGAGCTTGGGGAGGATTGTCCCTCCACCGAAAATTGGGATGATCATTAAACCTAGGATTGAAATTCTGGTATTGGTTAGATTGGAAAGAAGACTTCTGCTGGGGATTCACACCATTGAAATCAGATGGAGGGTTACCATGGAGCAACTCCTTAATGGAAGGAATGGTAGGACAATTGTCTGTACCATGATCATTCTACAAACAAATTGCACACAATTGATCCACTTGAGCAACTTGTGTAGGAGTAATCTCACTAACTCTCTTCAGCTCTAGACCTTCTATCTGACGGGTAAGCTGGGCTATCCTGGCACTCAAACCCTCCTTCTCACTCCGAGTAAACTTTCCTGCACTGGAAACATTAGGAAACACATTTAGAGTGGTTCTATCATTGGGATTGGTGGTGTCCCAAACCTGATACTGCTCTACTAAAGTCTCTAAATATGCATAAGCCTCATGAGGTTCCTTGGCACGAAAAGTACCATTGCACATCATATCAATGAACTGCTTGTTTGTCGAACTCAATCCCTTATAAAATATTGTAACCAATTCAGGAATAGTAAAACCATGATGAGGGACCAAGTTCAACGTCTCATGAAACCGATCCCAACATTGATGAAAAGACTCGCCCCCTTTTTCAGCAAAACTCTGTATGTTTTTCTTTAAAGCAATTGTTTTCTGATGAGGAAAGTACTTTTTATAAAACTCCCTTTGCAATTGATCCCATGTGGTGATTCGTACAGATCGCAGATTGTTCAACCAATTTTTGGCATTCCCTTTCAAAGAGAAGGAAAACAGCCGAAGTTTGGCTGACTCTCTTTGAGCTGCAGGACACATGGTTTCAATTATGGCATTGAACTCTTTAACATGCAAATAAGGCATTTCAGATGTCATTCCATGAAAAGTGGGGAGATAAGTCAAAATATTCGGTTTGACCTCATATGCATTTGTACCCTGAGCTTCATTGACAATACAAGATGGAGCATCAGTCCACCTAGGGGTCAAATAATCATCCATTGTCCTAGGTGGTACAGCTTGATTATGTTGATTATTGCGGTCATCATTATTCTGTCGATCTGCCATTGGTTCAAAAGTAGGATCGGGCAGGGGAAGCAGCTCAACAAAAATGTCGATCCCTGGCCAATCAATTATCGGAACTTCTGCAAGATCTACTCTGACTAATCTGTTGTGTATGTCCCTACGGTAATGAGAGGAAATATACAACAAACAACCCCAATTATCAAAATAATCACCTAATTCTAAAGGAAACGAAAAACAAAAGAAACAGAAGAAATACTCACAAAGCTATTTTACCTCAAATTGCCGTCCCCCGGCAATGGCACCAGAAATGCTTAGCTATTTTTGGGTGTGTGTCCTAAGCGGAGGACAATTTCATCGCTGAGTAACACTTCGCTCATGAAGATGTCGAATCCACAGGGAACGATCTAGAGGTTTTAGGCTATGGAGAACTTCTTTTGGTCGAGAGTGACCAACTTTTTTTTCAAAGGATGGAATTAATTATAAGCTGAGGACTGATTAAAACTGTAGAAAACTGAATGAAAATGTTATACTAAAGAGATGGTTCAACTCTTGGGTTCAATTCACCCCGATTTACATAGTTTCATCTTCCTTTTCCTTACACATGTAAGATTTGGATCAATCCAATCTTACCTGGAGAATTTCTTTGTGGAAATCAAATATCAATCTAAATTAATAATTTCCAAAGAGATTCCTAGACATTCTATTCAATAATCTGAGAGTCATCGACCTAAGCACTAGTTGTATCATCATAGAGGAACACAATTAGTTAAAGGCTTAAGATCTCAATTATGATTTTTGGAAACAGAAAATCCAAGGAAACCATCTTTCATCACTAAAGCATTAATCAAGGAAAACAATTCACATAAATCCTAAGGTGAATTCCCCTTAGGTTAAACCATCTATGATTCTACCCCTCCATTAATGGAGAAGTCTTCAAACAGATTCTACGTCTACAAAAGAACAAAAAGAACATAATTGAAAGATTACCTCTATTAAAACTTGAAATAATATGAAGGATTATGTCTCAATACAAGAATTCACTAAAATTGAACACTAATCTTCAATTAAAACTCACTATGCATTCATCTATGGAAGAAAGAGAGAAAAAGGGGTTAGGAAACTAAGACAATTCCCAGATAACCCTAATTTTCGAGTTACCAGGCTTTATATAGGTCCCCACATCTTTAATTACAAAAATACCACTAAAAGCAAAATTCTCTTCAAATCCGAGTATTCTACCGGTAGAACTTGCGGTTGAAGAAGTTCTACCAGTAGAAATTTCAGTTTAAACAGTGAAGATCTCCTCTCCAACTCTCTGCCAGGATTTCAGCCTTTTCTACCGGTAGAACTTACAGTTGAAGCAGTTCTACCGGTGGAACTTCCGGTAGAATGATGGAACTCCATTTCCTCAGCTCTCTGCCCAGGTTTTGGCCATTTCTACTAGTAGATCGTCCGGTTGGAGTGTTGAAGTTCAATTTCCTTCTTTATTTTTCCTCAAACTTCAATTTCACTTGCTCCTTTAATCTGTACTTGATCTATTCATCATCTAAAAGCTTCATTCTTCACAAATTTCTTGCAAATGACCAAAAACCAATACTCGTGCAAAATTATATGAAATCAACGGAATTAAACACGAATGAAGGTGATGGAAAGGCAATTAAGTCTCCAATTGCTTAACAATTAGCTACTTATCAGGTAGTTGACCCAATCCATGTAAGGCCGTGCCCCATTTTGTCTGAACATTTCATTGTAACCTTTTCAACGCAAGCCTAAAGTTCTTATTTAATCTTTTTGTGTCATTACTTCCATCAGCATGCATGTTTGAATTATATGCTACTTTAGTTTTGTTCTGCATGTGTGTGATGTTAGAATAGCATGGCGAGATTAGTTTTCATGGGATATGTTCATTGAATTGTGCGACATTTACTTTGAGTGATATACTTTTGTGAGTTTTGGAATTGATTCTGTGTGATGGTTAACTCGTTTAATCTGAGCATCTTGATTTAATGTTTGATCCTAGTGAGATGTAGATATTGATAATTGCATGTTCAATTTTTGGTTGAATCTAGCATCTTAGACATTTGTGTCAATTGGGCATAAGTCTTGTATTTTCAGGTTTATATGAGGATTGTCTGTACAGGGTAGATAGCTTCTTCTTGTTTTACTATGGACTAGCAAAGTCCAAGTTGGGGGGGTGTGATAAGTACCAAATTGTTATGAAATTGGGACTTAATTACCTTCCTATCACCATTATTCGTGTTGATTCCTTAATTTTCATATAATTTTTGCACGGGTATGGGTTTTTGGTCATTTGCAGGAAATTAGTGAAGAATGAAGCTTTTTAGATGATGGCTAGATCAAGTACAGATTGAAGGAGCAAGTGAAATTGAAGTTTGAGGTAACATAAAGAAGGAAATTGAACTTCAACACTCAAACCGAAAGTTCTACCGGTAGAAAAGGGCAATTCCTGGGCAGAGAGTTGGAGAGGAGACATGCACCTGTTTCTACCGGAAGTTCTACCAGTAGAACTGTTTCAACCGCAAGTTCTACCGGTAGAGATGGCTAAAAAGATGGCAGAGAGCTTGAAGAGGAAATTCACCTGTTTCTACCGGAAGTTCTACCGGTAGAGATGACTAAAAAGATGGCAGAGAGCTTAGAGAAGAAATTCACCTGTTTCTACCGGAAGTTCTACCGGTAGAACTGTTTCAACCGCAGGTTCTACCGGTAGAACTGTCGGATTTGAAGAGATTTTTGCTTTTTGGGTTACTTTTGTAATTAGATACGTGGGGGACTTATATAAAGCCCAGGAACTCGAAAATTAGGGTTATCTAAGAATTGTCTTAGTTTCCGAGCCCCATTTTCTCTCTTTCTTCCATAGATGAATGCATAGTGAGTTTTAATTAAAGATTAGTGTTCAATTTTAGTGAATTCTTGTATTGAGACATAATCCTTCATATTATTTCAAGTTTTAATAGAGGTAATCTTTCAATTATGTTCTTTTTGTTCTTTTGCATTCATAGAATCTGTTTAAAGACTTCTCCATTAATGGAGGGTAGAATTATAGATGGTTTAACCTAAGGGGAATTCACCTTAGAATTTACATGAATTGTCTTCCTCGATTAATGCTTTAATGATGAAAGATAGTTTCCAAGGATTTTCTGTTTCCAGCAATCATAATTGAGATGTTAAGCCTTTGACTAATTGTGTTCATCTATGATGATACAACTAGTGCTTAGGTCGATGACTCTCAGATTATTGAATAGAATGTCTAGGAATCTCTTTGGAAATTATTAATTTAGATTGCTATTTGATTTCCACAAAGAAATTTTCCAGGTAAGATTGGATTGATCCAAATCTTACCTGTGTAAGGAAAAGGAAGATGAAACTATGTAAATCGGGGCGAATTGAACCCAAAGGTTGAACCATCTCTTTAGTATAACATTTTCATTCAGTTTTCTGCAGTTTTAATCAGTCCTCAGCTTAAAATTAATTCCATCCTTTGCATGGATCACATTCTTAATAAATTAGATTTTAGTTTAACATTCTGCGTAAGTGGATCCAGTTATTTTATTGTCAACTCTTTGCAGCCCTCGAGATCTGTTACATTTTTAACATTTTTTCGTTGTATTAGAACATACTTCTGAATTGTTAAGACTCTCGGGCTTAGCTTTTTAACAGTCTTCGTTTTATAATAAGAATCATGACTTCTCGTTTTCTATTAATAGGCACCCGGTTAAGGTGCAATCGTCCACCATGGCTCACATGGCCACCTAACAATGGACTCAATCTAACAAGAAAAGAAAAAAGAAGAGGTAGTTGGGTCTCTTGAAAAAATAGAAAAAGAAAAAGAAAAAGAAAGGGGTTGTTGCAAGGTGGAGACAAAATCAACCATCCTAGTAACACAACTACAGCGCTCCAAAAGGATTCAATGTCTCCATTAGATTGCTAGTACTTGCTTGAGTACCAAGCTATCTATTATTTGACTCCATTAGATGTATGAATGACTTCTCGGGATACAGGGATTTGTGAAGAATAAAATTTAGGTCAATAGATTTCTACTAAATTATCGATGAGAAGGAAAAAGAAAGGAAGATTCTTGTTTCTGGTATATAAAAATAAAAAAAAAATAAAAAAAAAAAAAAAAAAAAAAAAAAACTGTATGTTGGAATAGGAACTTCATCCTATTATCTTGTAATTGTCATTTGTTTGATCTTAAAGTTCAGGAGATGCATGTTTTTGTTCACTAGACGTCATGAGATGGATGTTCAAATGAGAAACTTGCTTTTAATCTAAAAATCCTCACTACCTAATTTATAATATAAAGACGTGTAATGGACTTTTGAAATAGAAGCTTTACTCTTTATATATATATATATATATATATTCCAATAATTTCATGATTTTAAATCGAACAACTAGATATGTATAATAACTTGATTTATTATTATTATTATTATTATTATTTTTCATACAAATTAGATCTTAAAGTTGGCATGTATTTGATAAGAGAAGTGAGTTATACAAACTCTGCCATGTGTTTTATTTTAACAATTTTGGAACAAGTCTATACTTCATAGTTTTAGCGCATGATTTTTGTTTAGGTTTTCTATAACTAAGATAAGGGGAGATTCCTGGGACTCGTGAACCCATGAAATTAGATAAACTATTATCTTTAAAAACACAAGTCGGACATGACGTTGGTAACAACTAAATATAAGGCTATAAGAGGAAAAGTCCATAGATGCTTTTATCTTTTTATGTTGATGGCCATTTCATGGCCTTTGATTGAACAACTAATGATGACCATTAAATTTGATAACAACTAAATATAAGCCTATAATAGGGAAGGTTGATCATATAGATGCTCTTATATATCTTTTTATGTTGACTATCATTTCATAGCCTTTGATTGAACAACTATTGATGAACATTAAGTTTGAGTTTTTGTAAGCACCTAAATTACAAGCCGTCTAAGTATCTGCTAGTGTTACTTTAGAGGATCAACGTTCATTATTGTACTCGCAAGTAGGAAAAAAAGGGCACATGTGCTCCTCATTATTTTGGGACGTTGAATGCAACTTAATAGGAGAATGACTATGTAATGTCGACTACACTTAATTTATTATAATCAAATTAAAAAGATAAAGAAACAATGAAAAGAACAAGGAGACAGAGAAAAAAAATATTTTTTTTAGAATTTTACTTCTAGCTACAAGAACTACAAAGCAAATGGCAAATCCATAATCTAAAAGTTATTAACATTTAATACTCCTTTTAAAATCTCTCTACCATGTGCACAAGTCAATCTTCCTTGATCTCTTCTTGTTGGGTTTGGTGTTTTGCTAGGAAGGGATCTTAATCTCTTTAATGCTTGGATGTGCTGTCTACTCTCAGCTTTCTCCATGCTTGAAGAAAGAGAAAAAATTTATTGACTTTTGCCGATATAAACTTACTTATATAGGATTTAGGGTCTTGAACTTTCCTTTCTTTTCTTTTCTTTTTTTTTTTTTTCACTCTCTTTATTCTATTTAACTTCTGAAAGCTATTTATTTCAATACATAGGATTCTCATGCATAAGTATACTTAACTAGAATTACTTTTCGCATATTTTGGTTTTAAATGGTCTATAACTATGTGGTAAACAAATGTCAATTCAAATTCATACATGTGCGTAATCTTGAGGGGTAACTCAATTGGCCTAAGACCACGGTTTGCACCCGAAGGTTGAGGGTTCAAAACTGAACTATTACACTGGGGCTACATGGGATTTACCCGACTCCCCCCTGGGGGCCCAAAGGGCTAGGACACCCTCTCTTATTAAAAAAAAAAAAAAAAAAAATTCATACATATGCGTCGCCCTTTTTTTTTTTTTTACTTGAAGTATGTGTATACCCATGATTAAGCATATAGTTCCATCACTCATTGGAAAAATTACTGTTTACTTTGAACATTTTTCATTTGGTTAAATCACATATTGATAAAGTCTTTTCAATAAAAGCAAAACCTCCAATGATGGATTCCATATAAAATGGATCTGTATCGTTATTGCAATGTTCTACTCTCAATAAATCATTGCACGCTCCAAATCTCTAAGTCGAGTAATATTGACAGTTGGTCTGTTCAAATTAGAAAACATGACTAAATTGTATTTGTCCAATCTATTGGCAAAACAACTTTGGTTTGGGTAAAATTTCCTGTAGTTAATTAAGGGGGAGACTTCGCATCTAATGAAAAGTCTGGATAGCTAAAATGTGGCCATTATTGTATGTAGAACTTTATTTAAAAATCATGATTTATTACTCACTTGGGAGTTGGTGGAGTGGCTTAAGGCATTGGTTTGCTTCCCATATCTTATGTTCAAAGTTGCCCCATATTAGCCGAGTGTACATTTGTGTGGATTTACTTGAGGCCACCCGGGAGATTAGTCCTCTTAGGTCAAAAGACCTATGAAATACCCACATTATCAAAAAAAAAAAAAAAAAAAAAAAGAAAAAAGATTATCACTTTTAGTGGAACAACCCAGCTTTAGATTAACAGGGTGGAATCTCAACTTTAATGATAGAGCTCTAGAAGGTGGATCCTGCGTATCGATTTGGACTTGACCTTCTTCATCCCTTTGTATTTGATTAAACATTTTGGATGTCCACCAAGCTTAACCCTTTCATTGTGGTGTCAAATTTGGATCATATTGACCAATTCCACACTCATTTCTGACCAAGCTTGGCCCTTTCAGTCTCAGCGTCAAATTTGGATAATGTGGACCAAATCGTTCTAATGGAGGTTTACATCATGACGTTCCCATGAATAATACTACTCCTTCTGCAAAGATAACATAAAATAACAATAGTCCAAGCTATGTGTCACGCCCCGAGCCTGAGACTACACCCATCTCGAGGCGCAACAAACGCCCGCATGCCGCCCGCATGGGGATTCGAGTCAAACTCGTTAACCCCTATCCCCACGAATGGAATTCACCACAGGATTTCACGTGTGAGGTTTCAAATTTCCTGTTTATTTAAATTTCCACCTGTGTAATTTCTGTCAAATATATATATAATCATAATCCAACATCATTAAATGCATCAAGATATAGAGCATAAGGTTCATGAGCATAGATTAATAGTTTGAGTTTAAGAACTAAATATATAGAGAGAGAAGTAAGTTAGTTAAGGTTTGCAATCCAAATCCTAAACAAGTTATAAACTATAACAAAAGATGTGGTAATCAAAACCACGGTCCATGGGTCATTTTCGTCCAAATTTCAACGAGTGGATGTCTAAAAGACATCATCAGAGGTCCATTCAGCTACATGACGGGGGAATTCCTCCTCCTCGTTGATCTTCGGGGTAGTGGCATCGAAGTACTCACCTGTAACGCCAAGTGTAGTACCATTAGACTAATCTAAGTAAGGTAAACAGATATAAATCATATAACATGTGGCAAAAGAATTGTTAAACAGATGTAAATCATATGAGGTCAAAGTATAATTACTAGGCAAATCTGAGCATGAATAAACATGAGACGTACGAATCATAATTTACAGGTATACACAATAACCGAACTAAATGGCACATCCACATTAACTAAATTCTTTCAAATTAACCATGTAAACATGTATATAAAGTGAGAGCAGAAAACAGAGCAGAACAAAACAGGGTGGTGCCACTAGGAGACAGAGGGCCCAAAACTCTCCATTGTGGACCTAGGGTGCCAGTCAACCCTCAGAATATAATCCCATCTGCAGAGGGTCAGAATATAACTAAACCCACACTTAGCCGGGTCCGACTTAGGTAGGGTCGAAGCCAAGTGGTGCCGACTCACGGAACAAAAGGACAAATTAACAGAACATATCATATTATAATTCAAAGCTTACCAAGGCTTAACAGACCAAAAACGGAAACAAATATAATATAAACAGGTATATAAACAAGATATACGAAACTAAACAGAAGTATGATCAAGTCACACGAGAGTACTAGAAACGGAATGCAATGCATGTACATAGATCATATACGGAATCAAGATATAAAACAAGCCAATCCTGTGGTCTTGGGAATACTCGTGGTCTTCGTTGTCCAACTCAGTGTAGTACTAAGGATTTCGGTGTGGGTGGCCTACAAAAGAACTCTTGGCGTTACTTAATTTGGCCACCGAATCCCTTAGTATAACATATTTGGTTCGGTTCTCAATTTCGAAGAAAACGAGGTCCCATGTGTGTGCACAGTTGCTCAACCGCATCCACATAACATACAAGTCCATTGGTCATGATAAAATGGTCAAGGTATCCATCCTTAGGTTCCAACTATTAGGCCAATTAAGCTAAACATGCTACAATTCAACATTTGACTCGCGGTACCATCCGATTATCATAGCTTAAGATAAAATCCAATATCCACTTCTTTCCCAAATTTCAAATCAAATATATGTATGGACCATTGGATTCTACTCTTCAAGAGCTTTCCAACGGTATGTGAACCTCCCAAAACGGACGTACGGTTAAAAAGATATGGTCGTTGGAAGTTGACACAATTTTTCATGTGTCAGGTGCGCTCGAGCGGGAAAACCTGTGCTCGAGCGGACACAACCAGCAACCATGCGCGCTCGAGCGGCAGTCCAGAACTCTGTACCCGAGTTCTGAACCTCCCTGCTCCCTTCCAAGGCTAACCATGGCCATTTTCCAGACTTAAAAGCACATTAGATGGATCATTTGAGCCTCCAAAATGCTCACAAACATTCCCATTAACCACCAATGTAAACTAATCCATTTATTACACAAATCATGAACAAAAATCAAACTTGAGCAAGAAAATGGGTATCTAACATGAAGAACACATTTATAGAATCAATGGAAGAAGCATGCATACAATCATATTAGTTTAACTTGCCTTGGATGTTAGCACACTCAAATCTTACACCTCACACCTCTCCTAGCCAAACCAAGCTCTCCAAGGTAAAAACCCCCAAAATGCAAGATCAAGAAGCATTCTAAAATGGTGAAATGAAATGGAATGAGGAAGAAGAAGATGCATGCACGAATTGGAACCTTCTAAGACTAAAAGAAATCAAGAGGAAGTAATTAATAGAGAAGGGGCTTACCAAAAGAACAAGGAGATGGAAAAATGGTGGGATGCTTGAGCTTGGAAGATGAAATCTTAGTTGAAGAAGATGGAGAAGATAATGTGGAGATGAAATCCACTCACTTGCAAGGTCACCACCCACTCATTCTTGAGAAGATTTGATGAAGAGATGAAGTAGTAGAGGGGTAGAGAAGAAGAAGCTTAGTTGGAAATGAAGTAAGAAAGGAAGAAGATGATTGGTGTAGGGTTTATAAGGGGTTTTTCCTGGGTTTTGTAGGCAAGCCCAGGTGAATCACAGAATTTTCAAGAAGGGGTTTTAAGCATGGAAATGGGCTGGAAATGGTCAAGATGGATCCGAATCCATTGGGTCAAAACATAAGAATTAAAGTACATGCTATGCTCTATGCAATGCACCCAAAAATCCCAAAAATCTAAAACACACATAAAACCCAAAACCACTCCAAAAGTCATAGTCTACCTAGTCCAAGGTCAACTCAACTAAATTCTACATAATCAAGCCCAATAACATTCAAAACATCCATTAAGCTACAAATCTCGATTAATAAACTCTAAATCGAAATTAAGGTGGGGCGGGGTGTTACACTATGGGTCTTACTGAGTGGGCACTTTAGCTCTCATTATTCAGAAATTCCTCATTCTCCCAAAAGGGGCCTCATTAAAAGTCCATAATATGGTATAGACAAACGCTCGAACTTTTATTTTTGGGTCCTGCAGGAATTTTATTCCAAAGAGTCAAGGCCGCCACTACTAGCAATTCGTCAGCATAAAATATGCAAATCAAATACTATTAAAAATTTCACCAATAACAACATGCACACCTCTAAGTGGGGCCCACCTAATCACCAATCCGAATGGATTTGCACCATCTAAATACTGGACCGTTGGATCTATTGTCACTTTTTTCTTCTTGATACAAAACAGTTAACATGTGGACTTCGAATTAAGAGATTAATTGATTTTAATTACCTAGATCGAAGTAGTACTCATCAAGATCTTTTGATCCCAACCTCATAGGTTGGCCGAGTGGTCAGGACCACAGTTCCTCCCTCTTCCGGAGTTACAGGTCTTGGTGTCGACCCCCGATTCTCCCTTTTTTCAAGAATCGAAGGTTGAGTCCACTATACTATCACCTTGGGGCCATAAGGGTGTTTACCCAACTTCCCTCTGGGCCTGGAGAGATTAGTCTGGTCCAAAGGGTTAGGAACTCTCCGATAGCCAAAAATAAAAAAAATAAAAAAAAAGGAGAAAAAATGTTTTGATCCCCATAAGTGGGCACACAGGAGCAGGTGAAGGGCCACCAATGGATGTGTGCTGGGTATCATATATTGGATCATTCTCACTGTGGGATCTACTCCTATTTGAGGGGGATTTGGCCGGGACTAACACAAGTGGGTCATTTGTCTATATACCCACCGATATCCTCTAGTACTTCTTGCCCGTTAGAGCCAAAGAAAATTGCATAATTCTCCCAACCATCATATCCATCGGCTGCCGCCCCACTTAGATATAAGTTAATCAATCAGAGAGGGTAGATTGAAAGGTCCTTTTTCAAGTGATTCATTTTTGGACTCACACCAGTTAATCCTACCCTGGCTCAATTAACAGCTTTAAAGTTTAATGACATCTTAACCCATGGTGATGGAAGATTCAGAGAGCTTAAAATTGAGCATCATGATGGAAGTTTAATGACATCTTAACCCATGGTGATGGAAGATTCAGAGAGCTTAAAATTGAGCCTAAATGGGCCCGCAGTTGCTAGAAAGAGAACATTTCCCATCTATTATTGCGAAGTTCTCGTGCTCTTACCATCCCCTATTTTTATATAGTTCTCTGCAAGTGCGCGCTAGCTTCTGTGGGAGAGGCCCAAGGTGGCCGGTGTAGTCAAAGTAGGCTACCCGTTTTGTATTCTATTTCTGACAATATCAAAGCAAGTCTGCTTCACTTTATATATAAAGAGAGAGATCCCCAGCTCCTTTCAAAATCAAATTAAGCCCAGAGGTAACGTATAAGCAAAATATGGAGAAGTTTAAGCTCTTCCTCTCTGTCTTCATAGTTGTTGTGTTGGCAGGTGAAGATAAGATGATTTTCTCTCTTTCTGTTAGTTTCTTGGACATGATTTGAGCTGACTATGAAGTTTGTTCTGGGTGCTTTTTTGATCGATCTTGTGTGTAGGCGCTGAGGTGCAAGCTGCAGTTCACAGTCATCTCCAAAAGCTATTTGTTTTCGGGGATTCATATGCAGATACTGGAAATTCGAGGAACACTGCAGGTTCGTGGAAGCCTCCATACGGCATCACTTTCCCAGGGAAGCCGAGTGGCCGGTCCTCGGACGGTCGGGTCTTGACTGATTTCTTAGGTGAGTTGAAATTTTGAGTTCTGGCTTTGTTTGAGTTTCCATCATCACCCATGATTTGTGATGGTTTTCTTCCTTCTGCGTGTCTTCTTTCTTGCAATTGAGTGATCATGTGATGTGCTTTGCTTTATGTACTCTGCGTTTGCATAAAGCACTTGTTTTTTGTCCTTTAGCTTTAACCTCTTCTACTAAAGTTACCCTCTTTCTCTCTCTCAAACGTATGAAAAGAATGCTTCCTCGTCGGTTCGATCATTTATGTCTTTATAATCTCTTGTCATGGGAATGTTTACGGTAGAGAATTAGGTATGCCTACTTTACCTGCATTCTCTGAACTTTCCTGAGTCACTAATTTTTGTTTTGCGTGTACAAATTCTCAAGCTCTAAGAAATTCGTGAGGCAGGTGAGCGGGTCACAAGACCAAAATCACTCAAAATAATTGCCCCCCCTTGGGCGTGTGATCACTGTGCCACTGTGAAGGCAGGACGAACTCTTTCTTCCAGTGAATTCGGCGGAGGTCACATTTATTTTTGGAGTTTAGGTTTTTAATAAGTGAGAATCTCGAATTCAATTAGAGAATTCATATTCTCTTTAGCTCCTACTCAAAATCTATTCCATTAAAAAACAAAAGAAAAATGAAAAAGTCTCTTGAATGTTGTGAACGGAATTTCAGTCGAAATAGAAGTTTAGACCCATTGTGAGGTCAATCATGATAAGACACATTGGGTATTTTGTAAGGGATCTATCAAGGCAATCCCAACTTTTGTTTGAGTGAAATATGCAAGTGGCACGTGTAAAAAAAAAAAAAAAAGAGAGTTTATCTTCAAGTGAGTATTTTTTTTTTTTTTTTTTACTTGTATTCCAACAGCGTCACGGGTTTCTCAGCTTGTGGCTGTCCGTTCTGACTTCTTTTCCATGCTCTTGTTGTCTCTGTCGTGTTTATGCTCAGATATGTTGTAAAAACGATGGTGCTTTTCTCGTATAATGTTCCAGTATTTTTCCTTTTAGTGCTTGACATCTACCCTTTTCCCTCCCTCCCTGCCTCTTTTGCACGTGACACCCACAACTCTGAAAGAAGAGGAAAATAAGAAGAAAATACACCTTGAAGATTCTTATTTTTCTTCCTGTTTATTTTATTTGTCGGTAAAGTAAAGTAAATATCTAATAAGTGAAAAGGGTACGAAAATATTCTCCTACGCAGGGTTCACTGCGCAAGATCCATTGCCATGAATAATTATGGTGGGGCCGCCCCTGTCATCGCCCCTATGCACTGTTAGCGTGAGATTTTTTTTTCCTGGGAAGGTAATGGTAAAGTAATATTGGCGAAGTGAACTTTTCAGTAAAGTAATGGGATATTGTCAAGTAAAATAAGCACTCTACTTGGCTTTACAAGGTAAACTTTCTTGGCAGCCACTAGAGTACTGGTGAAATTCTTGACCAAACAAACATGAGCATGATAAAATTCCAAATGGTTGAAATTACTATATTGTACATTTTACTATACCACACAAAAACAAACACCACCAACCTCTTTGGGTGCTGTTTCACCAATCAGTAGACTATTGCACTTCTCACGTGCTCACCATAGCTGGACTGTAGTCACTCAGACTGCCTTACCAACTCCTTTCGGGCCACCTTTTAAATCTGTTAATATGTTTTCCATGTTTGGTCTCAGCTAAATTTGAAGGAATCCGTTCTCCAATACCATACAAATGGAGGAAAATTGGCCCGAATGCGTTACGTTACGGGATGAACTTTGCCTACGGCGGGACCGGCGCGTTTGATACAATGTGGGGAGGCCCAAACATGACGACCCAGATCAATATGTTTCAGAAGCTAATCCAAGAAGGTGTCTACTCAATGGGGGACCTTCAGAACTCCATGGCCCTTGTCGCTGTATCTGGCAACGACTACACTACATACCAAGCCAGAAATGGGACGTTAAATGTAAGTGCATTCATTTCGATTTCACCATTTATTAAGCTAACTTACACAGATCCCTGTTGCTGTAGAAAGTTCCTATAGAAAAAATAGACCAGCGTTTGGAAGCTAGGTAGGAATTTGCTAAGAAAATATTATACTCTCCCCATCTGTTAGTAGGTAATTTATTTTCTTAACAAGTAGAGAAAGCTCCAAGATCCCTCCTCTTTATCTCCGCAAAGAGTAAATGGATTTGTGTGGATTTACTTGAGGCCACCCGGGAGATTAGTCCTCTTAGGTCAAAAGACCTATGAAATACCCACTATCAAAAAAAAGAAAAAAGATTATCACTTTTAGTGGAACAAGCCAGCTTTAGATGAACAGGGTGGAATCTCAACTTTAATGATAGAGCTCTAGAAGGTGGATCCTGCGTATCGATTTGGACTTGACCTTCTTCATCCCTTTGTATTTGATTAAACATTTTGGATGTCCACCAAGCTTAACCCTTTCATTGTGGTGTCAAATTTGGATCATATTGACCAATTCCACACACATTTCTGACCAAGCTTGGCCCTTTCATTCTCAGCGTCAAATT
Organism: Umbellularia californica; assembly: GCA_028538565.1. Lineage (NCBI taxonomy): Eukaryota > Viridiplantae > Streptophyta > Magnoliopsida > Laurales > Lauraceae > Umbellularia > Umbellularia californica. Next base: position 47,339,187 of record JAPQWN010000004.1, read on the forward strand.
TGGATAATGTGGACCAAATCCTCCTAATGGAGGTTTAAATCATGACGTTCCCATGAATAATACTACTCCTTCTGCAAAGATAACATAAAATAACAATAGTCCAAGCTATGTGTCACGCCCCGAGCCAGAGACTACACCCATCTCAAGGCGCGACAAACGCCCGTATGGGGATTTGAGTCAAATTCGTTAACCCTTGTCCCCACGAACGGAATTCACCACAGAATTTCACGTTTGAGGTTTCAAATTTCCTGTTTATTTAAATTTCCACCTGTGTAATTTCTGTCAAATATATATAATCATAATCCAACATCATTAAATGCATCAAGATATAGAGCATAAGGTTCATGAGCATAGATTAATAGTTTGAGTTTAAGAACTAAAGATATAGAGAGAGAAGTAAGTTAGTTAAGGTTTACAATTCAAATCCTAAACAAGTTATAAACTATAACAAAAGATGTGGTAATCAAAACCACGGTCCATGGGTCATTTTCGTCCAAATTTCAACGAGTGGATGTCTAAAAGACATCATCAGAGGTCCATTCAGCTACATGACGGGGGGATTCCTCCTCCTCGTTGATCTTCGGGGTAGTGGCATTGAAGTACTCACCTGTAACGCCAAGTGTAGTACCATTAAACTAAGCTAAGCAAGGTAAACAGATATAAATCATATAACATGTGACAAAAGAATTGTTAAACAGATGTAAATCATATGAGGTCAAAGTATAATTACTAGGCAAATCTGAGCATGAATAAACATGAGACGTACGAATCATAATTTATAGGTATACACAATAACCGAACTAAATGGCACATCCACATTAGCTAAATTCTCTCAAATTAATCATGTAAACATGTATATAAAGTGAGAATAGAAAACATAGCAGAATAGAACAGGGTGGTGCCACTAAGAGACAGAGGGCCCAAAACTCTCCATTGTGGACCAAGAGTGCCAGTCAACCCTCAGAATATAATCCCATCTGCAGAGGGTCAGAATATAACTAAACCCACACTTATCCGGGTCCGACTTAGGTAGGGTCGAAACCAAGTGGTGCCGACTCACGGAACGAAAGGACAAATTAACAGAACATATACAAAACATATCATATCATAATTCAGAGCTTACCAAGGCTTAACCGACCAAAAACGGAAACAAATATAATATAAACAGGTATATAAGAAAGATATACGAAACTAGACAGAAGTATGATCAAGTCACACGAGAGTACTGGAAACGGAATGCAATGCATGTACATAGATCATATACGGAATCAAGATATAAAACAAGCCAATCCTATGGTCTTGGGAATACTCGTGGTCTTCGCCGCCCAACTCGGTGTAGTACTAAGGATTTCGGTGTGGGTGGCCTACAAAAGAACTCTTGGCATTACTTAATTTGGGCACCGAATCCCTTAGTATAACATATTTGGTTCGGTTCTCAATTTCAAAGAAAACGAGGTCCCATGTGTGTGCAGGGTTGCTCAACCGCATCCACATAACATACAAGTCCATTTGCGTATTTTAGACTCTTTAAATGTAAATGAAGAGAAAGACAACAAGCCCATGACAACTATAAAAATATATTTTAGCCGTCTCATCACATGGAGAACTACCTACTCGGTTTTGGATAATATTTTACGAGATGGAAGAAAACTACTCAAAAAGAATAATATTTTTAACAGATGTGATGTAAAGAAGAAGCATGATTTAATTAACTTTACGTGGACAGTGGAATACTCAATACTATATTTTTATCACCAACTCAATTTTCTGTTGTATAAGTTAGGTTGTATCACATGAATCACTACAAAATTTGAAGTTATGTATTGTTACTTTCTTGTTTTAATATTATAATTTTATTTGTAGCGGTTAGGATCATTAATTAAATCAAATGATCTTCTTATTTCCTTGAATAACAAACATAACTTTTTCTTGTTTTAAAATTATATTTTTTATGTGGTTAGAATCATCAAATCACGTGATTTTCTTATTCTTATCCTTTTATAACTTTATAGTGTAGAGATCTTAGTAAATGGGATAAAGCTTATGCTATTGGGCACCAGTTTTTGTTTGTATAAGAAGATTGGTTCTTAATTTGGTACAAAGGTAAGAACCATGTTCAGCTTGACCGATGATAAAGGGCGGTTTTTTAACATTTCATGAGCAGTGGGATTTTTGTAATATTTATTCATGAGGAAGGGATTGCTACAATTATGTAGAGCCTTGTCTCAGCTACGTGGGATCGGCTATATGAATTATGTTTCCTCATTTTGATCTATCCTAAGTCAAATACTAGGATAGGTTGCACTTTTTCTACCAAAGAAAGAAAATAAAAAGGAAAAAAAACCTCAACAAACTATTGGTTCATGACCTCTTCCCTTTTCACTTTACTTTTTGAAATTAACTATCAATTTGCAAGCTATCGATCAAATGGTAGAGACTTTCACATGGGAGAGATTTTCTAAGGAAATCGCATCCATATTGGACTCAATCAAATCAACAATATGGATCTTGACAAGGATCCTCACAAGTATGAATTTGTTGCCTCAACATGAGTTGCTCATCCACTATATATATATATATATATATCATTTGTTGCTACATTTTTATTATTTCAATAAGTTTAAAATCTATAAAAATTTATAAATAAATTAGTTTAGTTTGACGTGGGCCTTTTTCATTAGTCATAATGTAAGATAACTCAACCTTTTCATATCCAACACGGCTTAGAATATTCTCCATTATCACTAATTTTAGATGCCTGTCACTTTGCTCTGTTCATTTGAAGGTTCATTCACTGACCAGTTTGGATTTTCTTCTCATCTATCATTTTAATGCTGTAAGTGCACAAAAACTCACAGACCCGGGGGGGTGAATTTGCTGCCCACTGGAAGAGGACGGAGGCTGGAGCTCCTTGTAGATGATAGAAAAACCGATGCCTCGAGCCTGAAAGGAGAGGAAGAAGAAGGTCAGAGGACCCTGGCTTGGGCAGCGCAGGGCTCTCCGATGCCTTTGTTAGTTGCAAGTGCAGGACTAAACAGAGGTAGGAGATGAAGTGTGGGAGGAGACGGCGTACCAGCAGCATGTGGATAGCCCCCCCCTTTACCTGTTGAAGGTTTCTGTATTTATAGAGAAGGAGAGTGGACTTTGGGGTAAGCACTTGAGAGGCTGTCCCATCGTAGCTCACTCTATCCCATCGTAGCCCACTCTGTCCCATCGGGCAATACCCTGATGGATGGGCGGTGCAGCTGTGTCAGGGATTTTGGGCGGTGCCCTTATCCTGTTGCCGTGGCATGACAGCTGTCCATGGTCATCCCGATCAGCAGTCTGACCGAGACCGAGATGGAGCATCGCCGAGGCTGAACTCCTGGTCTCATGCTTGTACCGAGGCCAAAGCCAAGGAGCATGTTACCGAAATGGAGCGCCTGGCCGAGGGCTGAGGTCGGTATTCATGCTCTTGCCGAGGCCGGGACCTGAGGTCGGTCGCCTTGGGGAATACCCCCACACAAATGCCTTCATCCTCTTCCTATATCTACTACTTGATGCTTCCTCCCTAATTGATTGATTGATTTTTTTTTTCTCCTTTCCATGGAGTCATTAACTACCCTTAACTTATACTTACATGTGTTGTAGGGTGTCCAACCATTCATCACGTCTTTAATTAATCAACTGGAATTGGACTTAAAGCACATTAACGACGTTGGGGTGAAGAAGATTGCTGTCAATAGCCTCCAGCCTGTTGGATGTTTGCCTTTTAGCACTGGCATCAATTCCTACCAGAAGTGCAATGACACTGCCAATCTGGTTGCTATCTACCACAACACATTGTTGCAGAAAGTTGTTCAGAAGATGAACAGCGAGAACAAGAACTCAAAAGTCGTCATTCTCGATCTCTATGGAGCATTCTCATCCGTCCTACAGAGCTCAAGCAAAGGTGATCACATCACATGTCTCCGGTGATACAAAATTTATTTTGTAGTTTGTTTAAGTTTTGAGTTAGAGGAAGAGAAAATGTGCAACTTATGTAAGGTGATTTACCATTCTACTAGGGCTGCACATGGGCTAAGCGAGCCCATGTTCAACAGAACTTCAGCTGAGTTCTGCCATGATTATCCTTCTGATGCTCCAGTACTATTGGGTTTTTGGCTCATATCCAAGGAGGTCATAGATGATTCATCTAGAACTAGTTGACCAGGCTGAAACTTTCGCCTTGAGCTATCCATTAAGGCCAGGCTAATTGACAATATGGTTGAGTTGTGACAATCCATGATGCATTCATTGAGAATAACCAGGTACTCATCTCCATTTTGCATAATTGCAGGAAGGTGGAAGTTTGAGAATCCTTTGAAGCCATGCTGCATGCCTATAAGCAGTCAATATCAATGTGGTAGCATAAATTCGAATGGAACCAAGATGTATACAGTATGTGAGAACCCAAAGTCTGCCTTCTTTTGGGACCAGGTGCACCCTACACAGATGGGTTGGACTGCAGTCTCTTCATCTTTGAAGACCACTCTCTACAGTCTCTCGTCTTAATTCCCTGTAAAGAAAAGAGAGAGAGAGATAGATCTTTAGCTGTGTTGTTCTCATTTTTTTCCCTTTCTGTACTTATTTCCTCATTTGTTTTGAATTCGGTGCTTTCTTTGTAATAACAGCAAACATTTTGTGCTGCGCACTAGAATTAATTGATATTGTTTCTTTGAATTAATAAGAATAAATTAGAACACCTTTGTCTTTGTTTGTAATACTTTTGCTTGGGAGTATGTAATTGTGTAACAGTTAGCGATTTCTAGGATTATATGAAGGCAAGACCATGGTATTGAGGAACATTTCCCTGCAGTAATACTATTGGAAATGGTACATCCTTGTGTGTGTCTATACAGCGAAAAGGATGCGTCCATTTCAATGATAGAGAGGAATCTTACGTTCCTACCCTTTACATAGGAAATTGAAATTCTAGAAGAAAATCATTTCAATTTTTTCTTTCTCAGCGAGTAATGTGTCTCGCCAAATGATCAAAAAAGGTGTTGCACAAGAGAAACTTTAAATAATTTTTCTCTCTACCGCAAATTCCTTTTTTCGCTTAATGGAAAATTGTAATAGAAAGAAAACCCAAAAAGCTAGCAAAGCTAGTCCCAAAAATAGAGAAAGGCCAAAAAGGCAAACAAAAGAGAAAAGAAGCCCTTCTAGATATTACGAAAAGGAATTATCATTACCAAAAAATGACGTATGTTAGAGAGAAGAGGTGAAGTATTTGTAGCTGGTAAGTTAGCTATTGATAAGAGTATCAAATCTTTAATCAAGCTCTTTGCTCTAGCGAAAGAAGGAACAACTCCATTAAGAAATTCTACCGCAGATTCCTGTTGTCGCATAGAAGAAATTCTGTAACAAATATTATGCTAGAGTTTTTTTACAATAATAACATTTTGAATCAAGGTTATATTAAATTTAATACAGAATTAGTTTCTCACTATCGTTTTGGAAGTAGTTGTTTACATTAATCATAATCCACAATCATAGGATAGATGAAGGCCTAAGTGCAACAATATTGACAGGCATATTTACTAGGTCAGAAACTAGTTTGAAGCATGCCAAAGTCGGCAAACATCCCTAGAGCTGGTTCACCGAATGCCCAGAAATCTGCTCAATTCAGGGTCAAATAAGACCCAAAAAATTGTACCAAAACAGGCCCTATATCAGCCCAATACCGGCATTTGTGTTTAAAGAGCTGGAAGGACTCACTTGATGATTTTCTTTAAAGAAATTAAAGCATGGACCTCCATATGTAAAGTTGGCTAACTGGTGACTCAGACTCAAATCATCCAACTCAAAAATATTGATAGAGAGAGAGAGAGAGAGTCAACTCGACGACTACTCAAGAGAGTCACGCTTTTTCAAAAAGTATTTTTAAAATAGATCAAAAACTTATAAAATTCAAATATACATATATTTGCATGTATTAATAATAATAAATTCAAATTAGTAAATATATTAAATTTTAATCCAATAAAATTTTAAATTGCTTACTCCAAACATCAAGAATCAATTACTTACATTTGCTTCAGCCAGGTTTACCCTATATTTGACTGGGATTTCGTCAATACAAGGTAAATGTACTGAGCTAAAATTCAACTCACTGGATTTTCCAACCATACTCCATTTTATTAAGCATTAGGGGTGCACATGGGCTGTTCGAATCGGTTTAGAGGGAAAACCATCAATCAAACTAAACCCATCGGTTTTATATTTTCCCAAACCAAACCGAACCACCCATGTGCTCAAACTGAACTGGCTCAGTTTGGTTACATTTTTTTTATTTATGTTTTTTTTATTATTTTTTTTTTACAAAAATATTGCAGTTCAAACTTGGTCCATCAAATGAAATGATGAGAAGTTGTAATGAACACTAAAATATATTTCATAATTCGTTTCAACCAAGGAAGCATACATCAAACGATGGATGAACTCTTTTCATCCATCATCTGGTCTTGTGATTAAATGGCCCAGGCCAGGTTCAACCAACTTTTAAGGCCAATGAGCTGAAGCAGTTCAAATCTTCTGATAAAATACACCAATAAAATGGTCAGGCACGTACCTATTTCTCTGCATAAAACCTAGACTAGACTAGCTACATTGCTTCATCCAGACCAATGAATTCAACACAAAAGGAACTAGTTTTTTTTTTTTTTTTTTTTTTTTGCCAGCAATATGGGTTCGAGTGGAATGTAACCCCAATTTTGAACTAAATAAGATGGGCCTTTTTATAATTCACTTTCTCTTAGGTCAGACCAAACCACTTGGCAGCGTTAGTAATTCAATAATGCACACTTCTTGTAGAACTTTCATTAAACATGTAACATACAAATATACAAGCACTTCCCCTAAGGCTAAAATAGTCAAAACTAAATACTCACATTAATAGATACGGTTGGCTCGGTTTAGGTGGTTAACCGTGGATTCAAACCGATAATCGACCGATGTAAAGCGGTTTCAATGATTTTCAAATCGTTGACTGACTGATCTACATAAAACCAATCCGAACCGGGCGGTTCGGTCGTTTTGGTTCGGTTTTGAGGTGATACTCAATTTTTTGTGCAGCCCTATTAAGCATAACTCCCCTGCCCAATTGAATTAAGATTTGTATTAAGCCTCTTAAAAAGATTAAAGCATTGGTTTCACTCCATTGAATTAGGCAACAGTTTCTTTCTCTCTCCGTTGTATTAAGCATTGCTCTTAACTGTTGATGTGGGCTAAAAAGCCAGACTATGGCTGTTTTCCCCACCCGACATTCACCTTTAATGGGGAAAGAATTAAGAATTCTATTAAGGCTCTTAAAAAGATTAAAGCATTGGTTTCTCTCCATTGTATTAGGCATCGGTTTCTTATCCCTCCATTGTATTAAGCATTACTCTGCTCTCTCTCTCCATTGAATCGAGAACTGTATTAAGGGCTCTTAAAGAGATTAAAGCTTTGGTTTCTCTCCCTGATAATAGAGAGATCGAGTTTCCCTTCATATTAAGCCTGAAGGTAAGGTATGAGCGAGAGATTCTGATGGAGAAGGTTAAGCTCTTCCTCTTTATCTTCATAGTTGTTGTCTTGGCAGGTAAAATGAGATGATTTTCTCTCTTTCTGTTAGCTTCTTAGACATGCATGATCTAAAACTGAAGATGAAGTTTTTCTGGGTGCTTTTTTATCCTCTTTGTAGGGACCGAGGTGCAAGCTGCACTTCACAGTCATCTCCAAAGGCTATTCGTCTTCGGGGATTCATATGCAGATACCGGAAACATGAGGAGAATCTCTGCAAGTTCGTGGAAGCCTCCATACGGCATCACCGTCCCAGGGAAGCCGAGCGGCCGGTCCTCGGACGGTTGGGTCTTGACCGATTTCGTAGGTGAGCTGAAATTTTTAGTTCCCATCATTGCATGCATGATTTATGATGGTTTTCTTGGTTCTCTGTGTTTTCTTACCTCTGAATGACTGTGATGTGGTGTACTTGGTCTTGCTTTTCAACTGCAGAATCAAGATTTTCATTTGGGTGGGGTGGCGTGAGCAATGATCAAGTTAACAAGTTAAATAATAAAGGAGATTTGACAAATCAACGGCCTTTAGACATTCAATCTCCAAATTCATGACTCAAAGACACTAAATGTCACCATAGTCGTTTGACCTTGAATCTCATGATACCGTGGGTTTTGGGATCCAAGGCAAAACAAAAAAAAAAAAGGAGACCAGAGTCAAAGGACTCTGGTGACATTAGTTTACTTTAAGTCATGAATTTAGGAATTAGGTCTCTAAGGGGTATTGAATTGTCAAATTTCAAATAATAAAATTAAGATTTTCTAAAGTGTTATTTAAAAAATTTTGTCGATAGGTCCGCGACCGTAGCCTATTGCATGGGTCCACCCATGATGAGATCTATCGTTATAAAACGCTTGTTGGGAAAATGGCTTTGATGAGGATAATGATGATAATGAGAACTTGTTTGTGTGAAATTTGTTTGTAGTGACTCTCTCTCTCTCTTCCCATGTTTGGTGGCAGCTAAAATTCTAGGAATTCATACTCCAGTACCTTACGAAAGGAGGAAAAAACATGCTCCAAAACGATTACGATATGGGATGAACTTCGCCCATGGAGGGTCGGGGGTGTTTGATACGTTGGTATCTTTCCCAAACATGACGACCCAGATCCATATGTTTCAGCAGCTTATCCAAGAAGGTGTGTACTCAGAGCGGGATCTCCATAACTCCATGGCCCTCGTCTCTGTAGCTGGCAACGACTACACTGTGTATGGCAAAAATGGGACGATGAAGGTAAGTGAAAGTGTTTCGATTTGACTATTTATTTAAGCAATAACTTACATAGATCGCCGTAGCTGTTGAGAGTTTCTACAAAAATTAAAGACTAGCGTTTGGGGTAGATAAAAAGTACTCATTAACCAACTGATCTGTATGTTTTGCTTAATATAGAGAAAATGAAAAATGAAAAACTACATGATTAATTAACAGACCCTTGTTTTTTGATGATGTTTGGATTAAAGAATAGTACAAGAAATGGGGTTTATTTCCTTTTACTCTACACATCAATAAACAAATAGGCTTGAGACCAGGGTTGAATGCTTAATATGTGAAGGGAGGATTTCAATTTCTGACTTTCTTTTTAGTGGCCTTCAAGGTCCCTTGATTTTGACTATTGGTAAATAGCCAATTAACAAGTCGTGGGTTAGCTCTCCACTTGGTGTGCTAGACATCCTGTTGCACATGTGTTTCGAGGTCGAGCATGCGCCCAATGCAAACGTAGGTAAGTCCACACCCATCTATGGAAAAAGTTCAAAATTCTTAAGAATCCCCTGCAAATTTTGAAAATTAATATGTTTTGACACATTTGCCCCTTTCTTCAATATTTCTTTTACATAGAGCACCCCCAACATAGCTGAATTTCTTGGGGATTAGTTCTATCAAGTCAAATACCACGAGAATACCCTCATCAAGAAAAAAAGGTGGTAGAGGATCCAGACTCTAGTTAATGTTTCCCTATTGCATCTTAGTCTTATGGTTTGTGTGACATATTTATGTTATTAATATATAAGAAAGTAGAAATACACAAGGTGAAAGGTAAAAGATAATCGGAGAAGGTGTACGAAAAACCTTGAAGATCATGAAAATTTTACTTGTGTTGAATTTAGTTTTATACTAGGATGAGAAACTATTTACCATCATAAGGTGAAACATATATATGATGGTCATCATTTCCATATGTTTATTACTCACCCATAGCACTTCACCTCTTAGATTAAGGGCCCATTTGGTAACTCTAAAAATAAGCTCTTATTTTGCAATTAAGAGCTTATTTTCATATTGAAGCATATGGTAAGTGTTTATATATATATATATATATATAAATTTTGCCAAAGTGGATAGAGGTGGACAATGCAAAATTTATATGTTTTGGAAGAAAATAACCTCATAAATTTTCAATATGATGGGACTGGTGGGTTCCACAATTCTTGAGGGTGGGCTCCAATCACATCTTGAAATAAGAACTTTTTTTTATAGTTTAATCAAACATACAAATTGTAAATTAGAGCTTTGATTTAGACATTACTCTAATTAGCTCTTATTAATTACATTAGAGTTTCCAAATGTCTCCTAACACTATTTCAAAAAGTGTAAGCTATAGGAAAATAATGTCTCCGAAAAAATCAAATCAAATCAAATCAAATCATCCAAATGGGAAAGACTTTCATACAAAATCCCCGTCCACATTGGACCCAATCAAATTGACAATAGAGATCTCGATCGACAAGGATGCCCACAAGCATCAATTTGTTGCCTCACCATATGAGCTACTCATCCACTATCTGCGAAGGTTTAAGCCCTCAGGATAAAAGGGACTAAATCTTACCAAAGTATTGTATTGATTTTAGAGGTTTATCCCTATAGCTTACCTCACTTTTTCCTTAACATTCCCAAAGTTTGAATATTTTCCCACAACTACAATTAAACCATTTTAGGTCTAAAATACCTATAGTGTGGGCTATAATATAAGAAGATGCATTTTTATAAATGGGTTGGAATTTTGGTAAATAAAAGCACTCAAACTTGTATTATTGAAATTGTGGGTTGAAAGTGAATGGTGTAAATGGGTTTAGATGAAAATATATAATACTATTATGTACTTGAAAAGTGGTAATCTAATATGGATTTTCTTTGATTCTTTTAGATCTTAGGGAATTTTTGGATATATACAAAATGAAATATTTCTAGATCTAAATAATAGCAAAATAAAATATTACATAATAAAAAATTTTAATATTAATATATTTCAATATTTTTGTTGTTTGACAATTTCCAAAACATTCAATAAACTTTGAACTAAGAAATTTGACAATTATTCAATATTATAATATATGCTAAATTCAAGATTGACCTTAGTTTTTAAATGAAAGATATAGTTAATAACTTTATAATTTTGTTTCAATATTTTTTTAAATGACATGACGACGGAAATAATTCCTAGGAATTCAACTCAATGAAAATAAAAATCTCTAATTATATTTTCAAGATAAGGAATCCATAGTAAAATGAGTTTCTTTGATTTTTTAGGAATTATATTCATGCAAGCAAATATGTTATAAAATGTCAAGATAAGGGATTTTATGGTAAAATAAGTTCCTAAATTTGTAGGGATTCAATTTCATGTAAACAAATAGGTCCTATATTTCTTTTTGGATTCTTAGAAATTCAGATCCATACTAATAAATCATATTTTAACAATAACGGACTCATTTCTTTAAATCCTTGAGAATTCAATTCTATGCAAATAAGCAAGCCCTGTTATATATTTGGGATAAAAAAAATAGTGGTAAAGTGGTTCTTTATCATTCCTAAGAACTATTTCATACAATAAAATCAGCCATAAGCAAGATAAGCAACTAGAATTTCACAAGTCTTCCATTCTTACTATCTATCTATCAATCGATGTGGTTTTTGGTGATAGAACCTAGAAAATGTACATTTTTCGGATCATAAAAAAAAAAAGACCAAGTTATTATAAAATAAGAAATGGAGATATAATTAATTTATCCTATTCAAGGCCTACCTTTCATTGATTAAAGTTGACAATATGGACAACCACTCCCAATATGTTCATTGTATCAAATTTCACTTTAATATATAAAGGTGGATTGCACACACAAAGGTGGGCCATACGGGGTGCAATGATCAAATATTTGATAAAGGAAGAGGAAAATAGAAATCATACTAATAGGGAAAAGAAGAAGGTTTGGGCGGTTTTGTCATTTTCCTGGCATGAAGAAGGTGTAGGGAAAATTAGAGTTTTTGGGAAGGAGGAGGGAAAACCCATCTCTAAGGGCACGTTTGTGTAGAGGTAACTTCCATGGAAAGATGAAATTGTCACATCAGCAAATTCTATGGTTTTTAAATTCCTCAGAAATGGTTTTTTGAGGAAATTCGAAATTCATGTTTGGTACAAAAAGGTTTTCCTCGATGAATTAGTGCTAATGTTGTTTGGTGCAGTTATGGATTTCTTTAGTGAAAACCACTTTTTAGTAAAAACTATTGGGTGGGTGGGTTGGTATGTGTGTGGGGTGGGTGGGGTTGGGAGGAGAGGAGGAAGAAAGAGGGTGGCCGGGTGGAGTGAGGGGGAGCGAGAGGAAATTGGGGGGTCATTTTTCCGTGGAAATGGACTTCCCATACCCCCCCCCCCCCCCCCCCATAGGAAGTCTATTTCCATGCCTAGGAAGGAAAAAGCTGACGTGGCGAAAAAGCATTTCCGCAGAAAGCTGTCGCACCAAACACATGAAAAAGAAGTTTTCTGCAGAAAACTACAACCTTTTCCATAGAAATGGGCTACACAAACATGCCCTAAAGGTTAGCTAAAGGGGAAAACCTCTTTATTTTATTGAGAATAGCCATGACTATTTATAAGAGTACAATTAAAGATATTGGCTCAAAATACAAAAATCTAATCAAACCAATGATAGGAAACCTAATCACAAACGAATAGAAAACCTAAAAACATACGATCCAAATCTAATCTAATCAATTGTCGAAGATAACTCATCCTTTTCATACCCTTGTTAGAATATTCTCTACTACCACATATTTTAGATGCCTTCCACTTTGTTCAGGTCATTTGAAGGTTCATTCATTGATCATATCATCTATCATTTTAATGACTTCATCCTCTTCTTATATATTTTTCCTTTCCATGTAATCATTCACTACTCTAAACCTACTTAATTACTTGTGTTGTAGGGTGTCATAGAATACATCAGTTCTTTAATTAATCATCTGGAGTTGGACTTAAAACGCATTAATGACATCGGAGTGAAGAAGATCGCCATCAATAACCTCCAGCCGATTGGATGTTTACCTTACAGGACTGCCAACAATTCCTACCAAAACTGTGATGACACTTACAATGTGATTTCTATCTACCACAACTCATTGTTGCAAAAAGTTGTTGAGAAGATGAACAGGGATAACAAGAATTCGATTGTTGTCATTCTCGATCTCTATGGAGCATTCTCGTCCATTCTACAGAGCTCATGCAAAGGTGATTATCATGTCACTGGTTCGACAAAATTCATTTTATGATACCACAACCTGTTTTACCCATCTTTTATAATGGGCCATAAAGGCCATCATCTCGAACTAATTTGTGACTAGTCTGAAACTTCTGCCATGACCCGTCCATTAAGGCCCAGCTAATTGCCAATATGGCTTGTCGCTGAGTTGGGACAATCCATGATGCCATTCATTGAGACTAACCAGGGACTAATGAATCATCTCCGTTTTGTATCATTGCAGGAATGTGGGAGTTTAAGAATCCTTCGAAACCATGCTGCAAGCCAATAAGCAGTGAATATCAATGTGGCAGTGTAAATGCGAATGGAACCAAGATGTATACAGTATGTGAGACCCCAGAGTTTGCCTTCTTTTGGGACCAGATGCACCCTACACATATGGGTTGGACTGCAGTCACTTCATCTTTGAAGACCACTCTCTACAGTCTCTCCTTCTAATCCCCTTAAGAGAAAAGAGAGACCCAACTTTAGCTGTGTTGATCTCTTTCATTTCCTTTTTGCTCTTTCTTCATTTGGTTTGAATTTGGTGCTTTCCTTATAATAACAACATACATTTTGTGTTGCACACTAGAACTAATGAAGACAGTTTCTTTGAATTCATAAAGGGTGAATTAGAATACCTTTTCCTATGTTTTTATACTTCAATTTGCTTGAGAGTAACAGTACAGTAAGTGATTTCTAGGATGATTTTTATACTTTAATTTGCTTGAGAGTAACAGTACAGTAAGTGATTTCTAGGATGATATGAAGGCAAGAACATTGTATTGTAGGAACATTTCCATGTGGTGATACTACTGGAAATGGTACATTAATGAAATTGAGCCCAAGAGAAGATGGAAGAAGCATAGAAGAAATTCAGTGACAAATATTCTTCAAGATGGTAAAAAAGAAGATTTTAACAATAACATTTTAAATCAAGGCCAATATCTAAGTTACCACAAAAATTAGTTTGTCCGTATCTTTTTGAAAGTGATTGTTTGTATTAATCATCATCCGCAATCAAGGCCTAATTCTTATCTACAACAGGCATATTTACAGGTCAGAAGCTAGTTCAAATCCATGCCAAAAACAAGGCCAGTAAAGAACCCCAGCTAGCGCTGGTTTACACCATGCCCAGAAATCCACTCAATTCAGGCCAGGCCCTATATCAGCCCCAATACAGGCATGAATTAGGCCAAATTTGAAGTGGACGGACCTAGAATGGTCCATTTAAGACCCTAAAACAAGTCTAAATTGGGTTTGGAAATATGCTCCCAAATAGGCTCAAGATCAGGTTCTTATTATGGCCCTTATACTAGATAAAAGTAGGCACCAGCATTGTAAGTCCTCAAACCTGGTCCAGCATAGGGCCTTAACCTGGTCCAAATGTGTCTCAAAAGATTGGACTAAATGGACCAAAAAACTGTGCCTTAATGGGTTTGTTATGGGTCCAAAACAGATCGAATCAAGGCCAATAATATTATGCAAAAGAAGGGACTTAAAACCCAATGAAATCTAATTAGCGCCCAATTATTTGTCACTTGATGGTGATGTCAGTTCGGTTCTAAAAAGGACCTAAAAGTGCAACGGATCAAGCCCTATTTCCAGCCCAAATCAGGCCAACTTTAGGCTAAAATAAACTCGTCTAAGTTCTGCTTCAAGAAGGGGTCCAAAGCAGGCCGAATATGGGCTTGTAATTTGATGCCACAAGCTGGCCTTTGAAAAGGTTCAGATCCAGATCTAGCCTGCATTTATTTTATTTTTATGTGTTCTTAACAAAGAGAAAACCTGGCCCTAAAAGAAACAACTCAAAAAGGAATGGGTCCAAAATAAACAGGCCCAGTGAGCCTGTAGTTCCCCTTTGGCCGGCATGGGCGCTACAGCTCACTCGTCCTGTTATGTGGGCGTTACATGGCCCGTGTGCGAGCAGCTTAGTGTAGAGCCTGGTGTAGATACTATGGGTGTGTTTCATATCAGAAAAAGTCTACTTGTCCCGACTCCTGTCCCGGAGTCGGGACCGATTACATGTGAGGGGGGGAACTGGACAGGAGTCGGGACACGTAGCAGCTCTCTTCATATAATGCGCATTGATGTTCCCATGTTTCCAGGAGATGAGATCGTAGAGAATATGTTTGATAAGTGTAAATCATTGATCCAAATTTTGATCTCGTTGGAAGGAATTCCAAAATCTTGATCCGCTGGTATAGTAAAGCTGAAACAACTTGTTAGCAAGGTGATTTCCTACTTATTTCTTTCCATCTCAAGAAGCCAATTTTGAGAGAACTCCAAATCCTGTCACTCATCTTAAAGGTAGGCCCCATATTCACAATCTCAGACAAGGGGGTTCGACTTTGTAATTTCTATAAGTGGGTCACATGATCATAATCAGAAAAGGTGGGCCCAGATTATAAATCATATAAAGGTGGGCCCACATTGTAAGTCCTATGGATATAGGCCCCATGTTCTAATTTATAAAAGTGGGCTCCACGTTGTAATTTCTAAAGGTGGGTCCCATGTCCACAATCACAGAAAAGGTAACCCAAATTGTGAATCTTCTAAATGTGTGCCCCTATATTCTAATTAATTTCTAAAGGTGGTCATGTTGTAATTTATAAATGTGGGTTCTGTCTTCACAAACACAAAAAAGTGACCCCACTTTGTCATTCTTAAAGGTGGGTCACATGGTGGCAATAACAAATGGTGAGCTTACATTGTAAATCCTATTAATGTAGGCCACGTGTTCTAATTTATAAAGGTGGACCTACATTGTAAATCCTATGAATGTAGGCTACATGTTCTAAAAGCTAAAGGTGGGTTCCATGTATGACAATAATAGAGTATCTCAAACAATATAAGGTGAGTCCCATATTGTAAATCTTATAATTCTCTTGCTTTTGTTCCTTAAAATAAGATTTTTATAACGATACTAAACAAGTTTCGTACAGCATTTTCTCAGGAAAATAATTAAATATAATATTACCAAACAAGTTTTGCAAAGGACAATCTTGGCACGACCCCCCAACCTCAACATACCTAATTTGAGCACAAAATTGGGAACAATATAAGAATGATGCCAAATGGACCCTATATTAACCATTTGATGCTCCAGACCAAAAATTCAAGTTATCTAAAAATCCTTCCAATATTCACGGAATTTTAGGTCAATTATCGTTACCAAAGTTGGCCCGATCTTCTAGTGACAGAACAAGAGGAAGCTTTGATACCACTTTAGATGAGAGTCGGTCCCTACAAATGCAAACACAGACCTTGCATCGCTTTGGATTAAGAACCAAATGTGAAGATCTAAGATCATCTACTAGAGGCTAATCCCTTTTTATTTCACTTAGCATATTCTAAGGGTAGGGAGGGACACCCTGATGGGAGCAAGATTATGGACAACTTATAATTTGGCTAAAGTAACCTTAAATGGTAGGTTTCCATGTTGGCACTCAAAATATTTTCAAGAAATCAAAGGCAAGGCACAACAGGGACTTAAGATAGTGAACAGAGAGTGATTAAGAGAGGAATTGAGGAGAAAGTGTTAAGAGAAGGACAACACATCCATATTATTTATAGCAAGTAGAGGAAGCCTTATATCTCTTATCTCCCAATCAAAGGAGAAGAAAGAAAATCTCCCCAACTACTATAGAAATAAGAGAGGGAGATGAGATGCAAAGCTTCAAATTTTCTTTTCCTCTCAAACACCATTGCATACTTTTAGGTGAGGGGCGCTACTTGTGTAACATATGATCAATTGTGAGCCACCGTCAACGTCAATGGATGCTAACAATTTGTTATGGCACTTTTATTGCATTAAAAAGAAAAAAAAACAGTAATTTTCACAATAGAAGGATTTTCATTTCCTTTCAAAGATTTACTCCAATTTTGGCACCAACTCTCAACTAGGGGGCTATTTGGAAACTCGGAAAATAAGCTCTGTTTTTTTATTTAGAGGTTATAAACATATTAGAGTATTTTATAAACCTCTAATTGTATTTTCTATTTTATTAGGAGTAGAGCTTTGGCATCTGAGAAAAATAAGTTAAAGGGGGCTTCTTTTTTTTTTAGAGCTTATTTAGCTAAAGTGGAAGGAGGTGGACAATGCAAAATCTACAAGTGGTGGGTTTTACCTTGCAAAATCTACAAGGATGAAAAATGGACTCGTAAATTTTTCAAAAAGATACAAATGGTGGGTTCTACCTTGTAATTTTTAAAACATGGACCCCAATTACTACAATTCTTGAAGGTGGTCCCATGTTCACGATCACAAAAGGTAGCCTTTAGCATTCCTTAAGGTGGGTCCTATGTTCCTAATCATAAAAGAGGGGCTCACATTATAGTTCCTTAAAAGGTGAGCCTACATTGTAATTTCTAAAAAGATAGGCCCATCATCTAATTCCTAAATGTGGTTCCCATGTTGTAATTTCTATATGTGGGTCCATAGAACCATTCCCATATGAGTCCTTGTTGTGATTCCAAGGTTGGCTTCTATTGTAATTCCTACAAGTAGTCCTAAGGTGAGTCTATGTTAAAGTTTCTAAAAGTGAGCTTCATGTAGAATAATTTATAAAGGTGGACCCACATTTCAATTCCTATAAGCTTGGGCCAATGTTTTAATTCATAAAGGTAGGCCCATATTGTATTTACACATTCAATGAAACTTTACTCTTTCGTCATATTGTGATTGTATTGAACATTTCTTTTCCATATGTGTGAAGACTCCTTAGGTTGCCAACCATGATGACTTTAAAGGCCAATTATCATCTTATCCTTATGAATTCCCTATTATTCTCATCTCATCCTTATTATATTAACTCATTTACACATTCAATGAAAATTCTACTCTTCCCCTATCATTGTTATGATTGCAATATTGAGCATGTCTTTCCCATTGTGTGAAGCCTCCTTAGGCTGCCAATGATGAAAATCTCAAAGGCCAGACATCCATGGTGATTGTGTGAAGACTTCATCCATCATTGGGTCCCACAAGAAAAGAAAAAACTAAAGGAAAGGAAAAAAGGGGAAAGTCGGACGGACGACCATTTAGAGAATGCCCCTATACACAAAAAAATAGTTCCTGTTTAATTGATCATATTAGTAGAATGCACTTATGTATAAATTGGAGTGAAAGACATAAGTAGGAATAAATGAGGAAAATACAATTATATATATTAAAGCAATATAAAGGGAGAGTGTAGAGGGCGCCACGTCAACAGGTAAGGAGTTTTCCTTTCAAATAAATATTAAAAACAACAAAGAGAGGTTTCACAAGTTTTGTCCCTATCCAACTCGATCATTCACACAGTTTTTACCATCATCTCATGCATAATTTTAGCAGTCATCCTAATTTATAATTACATTTTTCGTTTTGAATTCATGATTATAGAGATTTTATCTGACCATTCCAAAGAGGTCTCCACATGCTGAATGAGGACATTTGCATCCGGACGGTCTCTTCTACATTTCAAATAGAGTTCAACTCTATTCAAACGATGACTTTGCAAAGACACCACAGGGCCTTCTCCTCTTTAATATTCCGACAAAATAGGATCTCGAGAATCTCCAATAGCCAACTCTCCAATTTTGAATCTCAATGCAAAAGTATAGGACGCCAGGGATTTGTGCCAGTTTGGCCTATTTCGATACATACAGGAGGGGAGTCTTCCTGTGAACCTTGTGCATGCTCCGAGAGACCTGTTTGGAGCTCATAATCATTACTGGATCGAGCGCCCAGGATCGCTCTATACAGAGTGGACTAAGCTCGCCAGGTAGGGTAAGACATACTTTTTAATCAATGAGCAACAAAAAACTTAAGAGATATGTGACTCAAAGACAGCTAGTCAGGTTACTCGATGCAAAGGTAGGAGACTCTTCTCACTTTGATTGATCTTTGGTTCTTCAGTTTTTCTTCTTTCATGGGTTTGACTTCGATGGGGTTCTCTTTGCTTTGTGATGCCTCATTGCCAATCTGCAGTTTAGTTGTGTTGGGTTTTTTTGGATTTTTTTATAATCAGTTGGTTGGGTTCATATGCTTATGCAATTTGGTTGTTATGGATGCAGCTGTGGTTGCATGGGAGCCGAAAAGCCATTGGTGATCAAGGAGGTAGAGGTGGCACCACCTTAGAAGATGGAGGTTCGATTGTAGACCCTGTTTACCTCTCTCTGCCACACCGATGTCTACTTCTGGGAAGACAAGGTGTGTGGATAGATTATTGGTTATAGATGCAATGTATCAGTTTATTAAATGGAGAAGAAAGGGGAAAAGGAGAATCCTTTCTCTATTTTGGATTGATTTGCATGTTGTTTGTATTGATCTTCCCCATTTTTTAATTCTTTCCGGGATCAGTGTCTTTTCATTAGCTTTGTTGGTATTGTTCTTAGTATTATCAATCCAATAACGTTTTCATCTATGTTTTCATATTATATTAAAATGAAAATGTGTATTGTCTGATGTTATTTGGATATGTCAATGTTGTCCTTAATTCAAGTGGATATATATATATATATGTTGCTTTATGTTGTGATTTTAGGATTGTGGAGAGTGTGGGATAGGGCGTGACAGATCTAAAGTCAGGGGACCATATTCTTCCTGTATTCATAGAGGAATGCAAGGAGTGCACCCACTGCAAGTCTGAGGAGCGCGAAAGGATAAACACTGATCGGGGTGTCTCTAGTCCTATGATTGACTTGCATCCAGGGCCCACCAAATTGAGAAGGTATGTAAGGATATCATGACGCCTAGAAAATCAAGGATCCGACTCCATAAAAGGTTAGAATTTGTACAAGTAAACCGTATGAGATAAGGCAAGTATGAATAGTGACGTAGCCTCCCTCCTTATATCTATCATGTACTGGTGTTTTATTTTTATTTTTTGAACTTTATATTAAAAACATTTAATTGTTATCATCATTCTTCTCACTTTTATAGTTCTTTTATAGCAATTTTTACATTATATGATAATAGCATTTCAATCTAAATTATATGAAAAAATTAGTTTAGTTTTTTTGTTAAATAATATATTTACTTATTTTACTTTATTTTTTATCATTACTATTTTAAAAAACTAATAAAATCAAAAATATATTTTTATTAATAACCCGGGCCTTCGTCGCTAGTACATATTATTCTAACACTCCCCGTCAGCTAAGGCATTCATATTTATCACTAGCTTGCCTAGAATGGACTATAATTGATCTATAGGAAGTGTCTTACTAAAAGTTGGCAAACTACTAGTTGGACCTCATGACTATGTTAATAACCAAACCACTATTGATCCTCTCTAATGAATTCAAAATCACCCCCTAGGTGCTTGGTCTGCTCTAATTTGAAACCCAGATGTAATGTTTTGTGTATGGCTACTTGCTTGTCACAATATTTCGGAGTAAGTACATTGGAAAACAAAGTTATCTTATGAGTTGCCTTAGAATGGACTATAATTGATCTATAGGAATTGTCTTACTAAAAGTTGGCAAACTACTAGTTGGACCTTGTGACTATGTTACTAACTAAACCACTATCAGTTATCTCCGATGAAGTGAAAATCACTCCCTAGGTGCTTGGTATGCTCTATTTTGAAACTCAGATCTAATGTTTTATTTATGGCTGCTTGGTTGTCATAATGTTTTGGAGCAGGTTTGGACATTGGAAAAAGAAGTTCTATCATGAGTTACCTTAACCATAGCACCTTAAGAACTATAAGTTTCATGGTCGTATACTCTAATATGAACCGTTGAAAGTGGAACTTGTTCATTCAGATCATCTATAATCAATTTCAATAAGAGTAGGTCATCCTCTAATAATGCAGGAGATTGTGTTAATTTCATTATCGATCATGTGCTCAATCTAA
Organism: Umbellularia californica; assembly: GCA_028538565.1. NCBI lineage: Eukaryota > Viridiplantae > Streptophyta > Magnoliopsida > Laurales > Lauraceae > Umbellularia > Umbellularia californica. Next base: position 47,360,118 of record JAPQWN010000004.1, read on the forward strand.
TGGCGGGAGCTACTTCCATTGAAGTGACAATTTGAGGAAATGGCTATGGAGAGGATTTCACTCGTTTTTGAACGGTTGGGATTATCAATTGGTGGGCTCCATGGTGGATTTTCATATATCCTACTCAAGAGAAGCATGTGGGAGATGCTTAGGGTATTTAGATTCCGGACTCATGTTGAGGCCATGGTCAAAATAGACCACAATTGATGTCCTAGTCCAACTACATTAGACACCCAATTGCTAAGAAGTTGATATGATGTGGGTTGCTAAATATTATGATAAAATTATCCTAAAATTACTCTGCAGTTTCAAAGTTGAGTAGTAATCTCACCCGGATATTATGATTGATAGTTAAGACAAGATGAGGTCGGCGAGTCAATAAAAAGTTTTGGTTGTGGGTCAAGGGTAACCAAATAATATGTCCATCAAGAGTCCCAATTCTTAGTGTCTCTCTCCTTTTCCTATGTGGAGTGGTGGGCCTACCTACTATTGATAATCCTAGTTGCAAACATTAAAATTCCTTAAAAGGTGGGCCTACATTGTAATTCCTATAAAGATAGGCCCCATCTTCTAGTTCCTAAATGTGGTCTTCATGTTATAATTTCTAAATATGGGTCCCAAGTAGAACCATTTCTATGTGGGTCCTTGTTGTAATTCCTAGGTTGGCCCCTATTGTAATTCCTACAGGTAGGCCTAAGGTGAGTCCATGTTGTAATTTCTAAGGTGATCTTCATGTACGAAGATTTATAAAGGCGGGCCCACCTTATAATTCCTAAAAGTGAGTCTCATGTTCGCAATCATGAAAGGTGGGCCCATGTTTCATTTCATTTCTTATAAAAGTGGGCCAATATTCTAATTTCTAAAGATGGATCGGATGTTGAATTTCTAAAGGTGGGCCCATCTACAACAATTCATAAAGGTGGGACTACTTTGTATTTTCGAAGGGTGAGCCTTATGTTCATAATCATAGAAGGAGGGAACAACATTAGCTACTTTCGGATGATGGGGCACCACTTGTCTTGGTTGTGGCCCATTATATATGACCATTGTTCAGTCATTTTTTCTTGTAATTCGGTGGCATGAGAGATACCATTGCAGAAAAGCAGCAAATATTTATTTAAAAAAGAATGTACATGACCCCAAAAAAAAAAAGCGAAAACACAATGAAAGAATGTATTTGTCATTGCATGTCATGACCTCGGCCCAAATCCGGGATTAGGCCTTCCCTAATCAGCCCGAGACAGTGACGTTGTGGCATGTAGATCAACGAAGAATAATTTTCAGCCACTTGCGATTTCCCATAGGTTCCCACGGTGAGGATTACATACAAAATCATACTAGGACATGAAACATTTTTTAGCGAAAGCATGTAGCAAATCATACATACAGAATAAGAATAATAAAGAGACATGCATCAAAGTTAGGCACATTACTAACATGGCATTAATTGGAATTATTTACACAAATGACAGTATAATTACAATCCAGAAAATAAAGCCAACATCAGCTATACAACAAAATTCCAAAATGAATCAATATTTCTAAAATGTTCTGCCACCCTCGCACACGTTTTACAACTACATGACGTAATCAGCGCACCAAATGTTCAAGTCCTGCAGCCCATCAGCCACCACCTGTAGCTGCGGCGGCTCGAATGGATTGGGGGCAATACCAACAGTACCAAAGGGGGAACGAGTCAAGCACAACGATTGGCAAGTGCTTAATAAGAGAAAGATAACATGTTTGCAGTGTATACAACGAAACATGAGTAATATTCGATACCATACGACTAAGCATGGGCTTACTTGGATAATATATTGGAATAAGGAGAACATGAGTGTAAAATAAAATATCTATACCATCATGTAAATTCTAGCGAAATGGCAAACCACATAGAGCTATGTTTTCATCAATACACAAGGCAAATGAGAGTATACATACATGAAACATGCTTACAATTATATTAAGCTAGACCTCACGAGGAGGCTTTATACCTGGCGCATACATATATACATGAGTGGCATCGACCGCGGCTCCAGAGAACATCTCATATTGAGTATCTCAAATGGTGGAAAATCCTGAACTGACAAGAATTGAAGGACCTCAAATCTGTTGATAATGCTGAATAGGGTGACCATGCTTAGTGGTGTCGAATCGGGTTACAATATTAGACATACTGGGCATACTTGGAACTGGTTAAGGGCTGAGAGGTAACAATCGGATGAGGAGAAATATACTCAAAACATTCATGCATAAAATAACACCCCTCAAGATATCCGGGAATATGATGGAAAAAATATGCAAAGTAAAAATAACATACCACAACAAATCGGGGAAACATTACTGGACATGGTCCTGGGTTCTCTAGAAAATCGGACAGCATTCCGACAATATTGTACTATAACCCCTAATATGATAAGAAAAGGGGATTTTCAAAGGGATTCTTTGGGTATCAAAAGAAAAAGAACTTGACACTAATTCAACATGATTAGAAACATTAACTTACACTAATCAAGAGGAAAACAAAATCATTCATAAACACTAACAACTCCAAAAGCATAATTGAATTTTCGTAGTGAATGTGCATACATGTCAAGATTCCCAAATTAAATGCTTGCCTCAAGATTGGGAGCTTCCAAAAATCACTTCTCAACTCCCCAAGCTGCTGGAAACCTCCTAAAACAAAACCCCCTAAAATCCACCCGAAAATAGAAAACAAGGAAAGAGGGGGGAATGGGGCTATGCATGTTGTAATATATACTTTCAAGGAGTGTAGAATCATGTTCTAACAACAAGAAGGTGAGAGCTTACCTTTAAGGTGTCTAACCATCAAGATATGGATGAGAGAAGGGATTGTCAAGGTGGGTTATGTGCGAAAATGGCACATATGAGTAGAGGAGAGAGAGGAGGAAGATGATGGTCTCCGTCCAGTGATTTGGAGCCTAAAATCGAGCTTTAGAGCAAGAGGAGAGGAAGAAGAGGAGGAGATAGGGCTATTGGTTTGTCTAGTGTGGCTGAGAATTGAGAGAGATGAGAGATGAGGTAGAAGAGAGATGAGGGCTTTATATAATAAGTGGAGGTGAGATCCACACTTAAGTAATATTTGAAATGGAGTTCAGAGATCTTTTCCGGACCTTGGATCAATAAACTCAAAACATGAAAATCGTCTGAAATAAAATTCTCTTTCTAATGAGCCCAAGTTTTACATACTTTTGAGACCCTAGTAAAAGTCAACCATTTGGTCAACGAGATCAAAATAATGGAAAATTTGGGATTTTCATGGGTCTCAAAGCTCCGAAAGACTGCTGGTCAACAACAAAAGTTGTTCAAAATAACGTCTATGATTTAATGAGCCGCGATCACAATTTATCGAAATTTACGAATAACCCCCCAAGCTTTTCCGAAATCACAAAGGGGATCCCTTAAAGTTCTCAAACTAGGTTTAAAGGCTCTCAAAACTTTCAAAGCTGTTGAAAATCTATTCTAACCCACAAACTTAATTAATTAAAAGATAATATCACTTAGAGAGCTAATAACACAATTAATTAGTTCTAATTGAGCGATTAACGGGTTGGGGTCTTACATTCTCCACCCTTTAGGGCATTTGGTCCTCTAACTCCAAATGGGATCTACTAACCTCAGGTAGGAGGTGGGGATAGTTCGTCTATCCTTGGTCCCGCAATCCCCATACCTTTTCTTTTGATCTGTGGCTCTCTTAAAGTACCTTTACCAATGGATTGTCCGTGTCCTCAAAACTTATTCTTAAGTATCAATAATTCGGATTGGCTTTTCCACATATGTAGCATATTCTCGAAGTCCCAACGGCTCGTGGTGTAACACATATGATGGGTCTGGGAGTTTCAACATGGAGACTTGAAACACATTGTGGACCTCTAACAACTCTGGCGCTAACGTGAGCTTGCACGTGACATATCCTACTTGGTTCAGGATCTTAAACAGTCAAATGAATCTCCTCGACAATTAACTTTTTTCCATAAATCTCAATGTTCCTCTGAATGGAGATATCTTCAAAAATAACTTGTCCCTTTCTTTAAATTGAAAATCTCGTCTATAAGCGTCGGCATAACTCTTCTGATAATTTCTGGCAACCTTCAAATGTTCTAGTGCTATCTTCACTTTCTCAGTGGTCTTACCAACAATCGACGGTCTATGAAAACTACAGACTCTTACTTCATGCCAACAAGCTGAAGTCCTGCATCTTTTGTCGTACAACAGTTTGAAAGAGGCCATTTCAATGATTGCATGGTAGGTGTTGTTGTATGCAAACTCATACCATGGTAAATCATATCCCACTGGGTCTTGAAATCCAAAATGCATTCCTTCAACATATATTCTTGTGTTTTAATTGTCTGTTCTGATTGGCCATTTGTCTGAGGGTGATAGGCAGTACTGTACTATAACTTGAAACCCATAGCTTCGTGAAGTGTCACCCCCTTGAAACGAACCTGCTGTCTCTATTCTATGTAATCGACACTAGGCATCTGTGTAGACAAATGATCGCTTTCAAAAACAACTCTGCGAGAGGGAACATGTGCATCCACTGGCCGGTTCTCAATGGAATGAAGTGAGCAGACTTTGTGAGACGATCAACCATTACCCAAATAGCATTGTTGACTCTTTGAGCTCGCGGTAAACCTGAGATGTTACCTTTTCCACTTAGGAATTTCTGAAGGCTTCAACAATCATGGAGGCTTCTGGTGCTCTGCTTTAATCTGCTAACAAGTTAAACACTGTGACACAAAACCTGCGATCTCTCGCTTCATGTTGTTTCACCAAAATCAGCCCTTCAAATCTGATACATCTTCGTGCTACCGGGGTGTATGGAATACCTTGTACAGTGCACTTCTGTCATCACCTCATTCTTCATATTGTCCACATCTAGCATGCACAATCTTCCATGAAAATACAACACTCCGTCCACCATTTTGAAGTATGATCTTTGCACAAGATGCTTCACAATTATGGCTAACTCTAGATCTCACATCTGGTTATCTTTAATACTTTGGATGATTAATTATAGGCTCAAATACTCACATACTCGCCAATATAATGAATCTTCTTGTGGGTCGAAACTTGACATCCAAGCCTACAAATAGATCTAAAACTAACTCCACCCATATACACGCCAAAGTGACTGATTTTCGGATCAATGCATCAACAAGCACATTCGCTTTCCCCGAGCGCTACTTAATCAGAAAGTCATAATCATTAATATACTCCATCCACTGCCTACATCTCATATTCATATCCTTCTAAGGAAACAAATATTGAAGACTGCGATGATCGGAGTGAAGTTCGAATCCCTCTCCATAGAAGTAATCTCTCCACAATTTCAGAGCAAAGACTATTGATGTCAATTCGAAGTCATGTGTAGCATAATTCTTCTCATGCTCCTTCAACAGTCTAGATCCATAGGCGACAACTTTTTCATTCTGCATCAAAACACGGTCAAGTCGGACGTTCGACGCATATGTGAAGACTACTAACCATGACTGCCTAAGTGTAAAGTGAGGATCAGTCCGAGGTCAATCTTTTCTTAAGCTCTTGAAAACTAGCTTCACATTGATGTGACCATACAGAAGGCATGTTCTTCCTTGTCAACTTCGTTAATGGGGCTACAATTATTGAAAATCCTTGCACAAATTACCTACTAATCCAGAAAACTTCTAATTTGTGTCACATTTTTTGGTCTTTCCCAACTAACAATTGCTTTGATCTTGGCTGGATCAACTGATAATCCATCTTTCGAGATGATATATCCTAAAAATGCAACTTGATCTAACCAGAGTTCGCACTTACTTAGCTTTGCATAGAGCTTATTGTCTCTCAAAAGCTGCAAAGATGTCCTTAGATGCTGCTTATAATCTTCCTTGGACTTGGAACAAACCAGAAAATCATCAATAAAAACAACACTGAACTTATCAAAGAACGGTGTGAATATCTTATTCATGAATACCATAAACACTCCTAGCATGTTGGTCAGTCCAAACGGCATCACTAAGAAATTGTAATGGTCGTACATCGTTCGAAAAGTTGTCTTTGGGATGTCCGACTCCCTTACTCTGAACTGGTGATAACTGGATCTGAGATTAATCTTCAAAAAATGAGCTTCTCCTTGCAACTGATCAAACAATTCATCTAACCTTGGCAGTGGATACTTATTCTTTATTGTCACTTAGTTCCGCAATCTTTAATCAATACACATTCTCAATCTTCCATCTTTTTTTTTGACAAACAAAACCGGTGCTCCCCATGGTGAAACACTGGGTCTGATGAATTCTTTGTCTAATAAATCTTGTAACTGTACCTCTAATTCCCTTAATTCTGCCGGTACCATTCGGTAAGGTGCAATTGAGATCGAACCGGTCTCTAGTAATAACTCAATAGTAAAATCAATTTCTCTAGTAGGTGGCAATCCTGGCGCTTCTTTTGGGAAAATGTCTGAAAATTAAAAAACTAAATGGATCTCCTCCACCCTTGGCGACTGTCTATCGTCCGTGATAAACTTAATGTCTGTGATAAATGCAACATATCCTTCACAATCATTTGTCATCAATCCGTGCGCCTTCAAGGATGAAATAACCGTAGTCTAACTATTACTAGTTCCCTCAAACAAAATCCCTGCTAGACGTTCTTTAAGCTTGAAACTAATGCTTTTATTGAAATAATCCATCGTCGCATGATACCCAGATAACCAATCTATTCCAAGAATAACATCAAAGTCATGCATGTCTAACAAGATTAATTAGGTTAGATGACATATCAAATTCTCCTATCTTAACTGTGTAGTTCGGGTAAACAACAGTACCAACAACTTGTTTTCCTACTAGTGTAGTAACAACCAATATAAAATCAAGTTCCTTAGCATCACATCAATCATCTTAGCAAAAGCAGGAGACAAATAAGAATGTCTCTACTGATTATAATTTCCCTCTATCTCTTATGGTGATTGTTCCTATGTTGGTTATGCTGTTATTGGTTGTTCTTCTTCTATGGTTCCTAGTTCTATAGAATTTTAGTGTTCATCTCCTCGAACTGATATACTCTTTTCACTGTCTAATAATAGGTTTCTAGTCAGGCAATACCAGTAGCATCCTTCTCAATCACAGGATGTGGTCCCTCGAGAGCTTCAAGAAGTTGTTGCCAAACTTGAGCTTTTTCCTTGGCATGATCTTCATCTTTCTTAGCCATTTGTTCTTACAGCTTGACTTGTCTCTCATTTGCCTGCCTTTGCCGTTCCAACATGGGTCGTAAATCTGTTGGAATTCCGATGGGGGTGCATTTGGTCCTTTGTTGTCGACTTGCAGACCTATAGCGTTGGAATTGCTTCTTGACGGATTGTTATTTATAGGTACTCTACGTGGAGGCATGGTTCTGTAAAACAATAAGGTTAGTAAAAGCAAGAACAATAAAGGTACCTGGACCCATATACCGATAGCCTACAGAATCTCTAACGAATCATTACAGCGTCCATGTGGTTTCTAGTTTCTTTTAGCTACCAAAAACTTGCTCTAATACCCATCCTCTCACCACCTCGGACCGGGTTCGGGATTACGCCTCCCTTAATTAGACCAGAATCATGACATATTGGCCCGTGGATCAAGGTAGAATAATTTTCTCCCGCACGCGATTTCTCTCAGGTATCTGTGGTGAGGATCACATACAAAATCATACTGGGACATGAAACATTTTGTAGCAGAAGTTTGGAGCAAATCATACATACATAACAAGAATAATAAAGAGACATGCATCAAAGTTAGGCACATTACTAATATAGCATTTCAATAGCATTAATTGAAATATTTAAACAAAAGATAAAGTTTAATTACAACCCAGAAAATAAAGCCAACATTGACTATACAACAAAATCTCAAGATGAATCACTATTCCCAAAATGTTCTGCCACCCTCGCACATGCTTAACAACTACATGACGTCATCAGCACACCAAACGTTCAAGTCTTGCGGCTCATCGGCCGCCACCTATAGCTGCGCCTCAAAGGGATCATGGGCAATACCTACTACACCAAAGGAGAAACGAGTCATGCACAATGGCTGGTAGGTGTTTAATAAGAGCAAGATAACATGCTTGCAGTGTTTACAATTAAACAAGAGTAATATTCGATACCATACAACTAGGCATGGGCATTCTTGCATAACATTTTGGAATAAGGAGAACATGAGTGTCAAATAAAGCATCTATACCATCATGTAAATCCTAGAAAAATGGCAAACAACATAAAGCTATGTTCTCACCAATAAACAAGGTAGATGCGAGCATACATACTTGGAATATGCTTATAAATATAGTAAGTGAGGCCTCACGAAGAGGCTTTATACCTGGCGCATTCATACAATATAAGTGGCATCAGCCACGGCTCTAGAGAAGATCTCATATCGAGCATTTCAAACAAACGAAAGTCCTAAACTACAGCTACTTGTAAGAATTTAAGGACCTCAAACTGATTGATCAGACCGAAGAGTGTGTCCAAGCTTAGTAGTGCCAACTCAGGTTATAATCTTAAACATACTTGACATACTTGGAACTGGTCATGAGCTGAGGGGTAATACTCGAACGAGGAGATACATACTCAAAACATTCATGCATAAAATAACAGCCCTTAAGAGACCCAAAAATATCATGAGAGACATACGTGGAGTAGAATTAGGTTACTACAACAAACAGGAAAAACAAGATTGAAATAACATGACCACATTGTCTTACGGTTTATAGAAAATCGGGCAGCATTTCAGTAGGGAAAGGCTCAACCCGAATGGGTAAGAAGGCAAAGGAATTTACCTGGGTGACCGAGAGGAGCGAGGCAACAAAGTGCGCACTACACAGCCAGATACACCGCATTATGGGTCCGATGTGATAAGGGCAACTAGTGCTCTCTAAAACCCCATGTACAAGTGACATGTCATGTGTGCTCAGTGGAGGTCAAGTATGGAAAGTATATAAAAGAACCATGCGAGAATGGTTAATGTACTCTACGTACACGAATGACAATGACTTATAATTTAGACAAATTAGATCAGTATACAATCAATGATCCTTTACGAATACTAATTCCTATATTCGAGTTGCCATTAACCTGTCAGGGTAGCGGGGACTTAGCATTGCACGTGCTTAGAGTTCAATGGTCGGTGATTAGTTCCTCGGCACTACAGTTATGTAGCCGGCTTCCCAAACTCTAATCATGTACATCCCAAACTTCGTCATACACCTAATGCCTCCGGACAATCTACCGGATGAAAACGGAGTTGCATGAGCGTTCCCAAAATTAAATAATTAATTCGAGCAAAGTACATTTTAAAAGGTCCCAAACTACCCCCTTATTGTCAATGGTCCATACTAAGGAACAATTTTTCAATTCATAAAATTTTGGGCTAAAAATGGGGTTAAACAAGTAATTTTTCGTTCCTAAATTTTCCGAAATTCACCGGCAGTTAAATACGTTAGAACCCAATTAAAAAGGGCTTAAACGAGCCCCAAAAATAGTGCCCCACACGAACTGTTGTGGGTCCCATGACAAGGCTCACCGACAGTGAACAACGCCATAGCCGTTGGGTGCACAACCCGCTAACACCGGCCATGCACAACTAGTGTCAACAGGTTGTGCACAACAATGCCTATTAGGGGTCTCCAATGGGTTGGGGTTGGGGTTGGGGTTGGGGGGGGGGGGGGGGGGCGGGGGGGGGAGTTCAAGGAGAATTTGTGCGAAGGTTAGGAGAAATAGGGGGGGAGATTAACGAGAGTTGAAGGGAACTAATCCACCTATAAATCAAGCAAAAAAAGGCTTTAATCCACCATCTAAAACACTAATCAGGAACAAAACTAAAGCCCTAACATGATAAGAGAAGGGAATTTTCAAAGAGATTCTTTGGCTATCAAAAGAACAAGAACTTGACATTAATTCAACATGATTATTCACATTAACTTACATTAATCAAGAGGAAAACAAAATCATTCATAAACACTAACAACTCCAAAAGCAGAATTTAATTTTCATAGTGAATGTGCATGCATGTCAAGATTCCCAAATTAAACACTTGCCTCAAGATTGGGAGCTTCCAAAAATCACTTCTCAACTCCCCGAACTGTTGGAAACCTCCTAAAACAAAGCCCTCAAAAATCAACCCTAAAATGGAAAACAAGGAAATATTGGGAAAGGGGTTGTGCATGTTGGAATATATACTCTTCAAGGAGTGTAGAATCATGTTCTAACAACAAGATGGTGAGAGCTTGCCTTTAGGATGTCCAACTAGCAAGATATGGATAAGGGAAGGGACTGCTAAGGTGGACTCTATGCAAAAATGGTACACAAGTGTAGAGGAGAGTGAGAGGAAGATGGTGGTCTCCGTTCAGTGATTTGAAGCCTAAAATCGAGCTTTGGAGCAAGAGAATGGGAAGAAGAAGTGGAGAGAGAGCTACTGGTTTGTCTGGTGTGGCTAGGAATCGAGAGAGGTGAAATGAGGGAGACGAGAGATGAGGGCTTTATACATGGTCCACAATTAAGTAATATTTGAAATCGAGTTTAGAGAGTTTTTCGGACCTCGGATCAAGTCAGCTATTTGGTCAACAAGGTTTAAAGAGTTTTGATGAAGCCTAGTTTTAAATACTTTCAAGGTCCCGGTAAAAATTCAACTATTTTGCCAACGATGTCAAAATAATGAAAATTTTGGGATTTTCACAAGTTTCAAGGCTCCAAAAGATTGTGGGTAAAAAAAAAAAAAAAAAAACCAAAGATGTTCCAAATAACGTCCCTGATTTAATGAGCCACAGATCACAATTTCTCGAACATTGTGAATAAACCCCCAAGCTTTTCCGAAATTATAGAGGGGGTCCATTAAAGTTCTCAAACTAGGTTCAGAGGCTCTTAAAGCTTCCTAAAGCTTTTGAAAAACTATAATAACCCATAAACTTAATTAATTAAAAGATAATCCCACTCATAGAGCTAACAACGCAATTAATTAGTTCTAATCGCATGATTAACAGTCAGGGTCTAACATTGCGTCTAATTTTTCAAGTACAAATTTAAATTTACCTCAAGAGATTTTGGACTCGACATTTGGACTCGCAAGTGATAGATCATTCATAAAAAAATATGACCCCATGTCTGTCTTCTATACACAAAACCACACACTTGCTCTCAATTAGATTTTGAATGTAAAGAATGCTACAAAAATTTTGAAAAATGGTTAACAATCCAGGTCTTAAAGATTGTAAGATGTATAAAAATGGTTAACAAGCCAAGTCTTAAAGATTGTAAGATGTATAGGAATCTAGTTCTTTGTAATTCTTTCGTATCCATGGCATTTTCAGGATTTAGCCTCTAATGCTGGCATCTCTGTGGGCAGCCGGAGTTTTGATATGAACATTGGTCATTTTGTCACGTCACATAGGACGATTTTTTTTTCTTGGTCGTGGTGAAGACAACTTACAAGTTGAGATTTTGATATGGTGCCACTTTGTTCCCAGTAGATACACAAACCAAAATTTAAAAGTAATGAAAGGAACTTAACATCATTTTGGAAGTAAAAATCCCCACTGGGGAAGTACCTTGAAAATGCTAAGAACCTTAAGGGTTGTGGGAGATTGAGCTGGAGCTGTTGCAGAGCTTCTTCTTTTCCTTGTGCATATTGCTTCTTCTTTCTCCTTACTTTTACCTTAAAACTTTAGTACCTTTTTTCTCTTGCTTTTGGACCGAATTCGGATCCTTTTTCTTGCTTAAAGTGGCCTATGTATAGGCTTAAAAGGTTTAGGGGTAGTTGGGCACAAGTCCCCATGATTTTCCCCACTTTCTCCTCTAAGAAACGGTTTCTGGAAGGTGGGATCATAGGATCCCGCATGGGGGTGCAAGAGCAATATTTTCTATCAAAATAGGGGTCTTGGGTAGCTGCGTGTGACCTTATGATATTGAACATGGTGAAACTACCTTTAACAGCAAAGAAATGGCTGAGAAGCATAAGAGGATCGTGGAGAAATGATCTATCTAGGGGTGAAAGTGGGCCGAGCCGTCCGCGGGCGGCTCGCGGACGGCCCGTTATAGGCTTGGCCCGAGCTCCGGTCAAAAGACAAAAGAGCCGAGCTAGGGCTTAGTAGGAGGCCCGTTTGCTTAAAAGGGCCGAGCTCGAGCTTGATGAAGCCCGGCTTGTAAGCACTAGGGCCTACATATATTAATACATATTATATATATATATACACTATACAGTATATAATACATATATGATATAACATAATCCATAAACCCTAAACCTAAGCACTAAACCTTAAACCCTAATTTTTAATCCAATATAAATAATTCCTAAACCCTAAACATTAAATAATCCAAGAACCCTAAACCCTAAATCTAAGCACTAAATAATCCATAAACCATAAACCCTAAACCTTTATTTTTTTTATGCTAGCCGAATACTTTATTTTATTCTATGGTGCTATTGGAGTTTAATTTGATTTGTATTATTGTTGGAGTATGATAATGCTCATCTACATTAACATTGAACTATTATGGAGTGTTGGAACTGGGCTCCCTTTGCTTTTATGGAGTCTTTCTTATTTTAGTTAATTTTATTGCTGCAATCCAAATTATGGGAATGGGAATATGGGATGAATGCATGCATTTGACCATTTTTTGTTCTAGTTTGCATATGCAGATTTCTTTGAATTCCGATGGGATTTTTTTTTCCTGAAAATATTTTCTTTCAGCTAGTGCTATATCATTATAAAAAGGGCCGGGCTCACGAGCCGTGCCTAGGGCTTCAATCGAGCCGGGCTCAAAGGGCCCCGGCCCTAGGGCCTCATAACTTAATAAGAGCCGAGCCGAGCCAGGGTTTTTTAGGCCCTTCAGAGCTCGGTCCGAGCTAGGGCCTACTGAAAAATACTAGGGCCGAGCCTAGGGCCTCTCAAAGCCCGGCTAGGCCCGACCCACTTTCATCCCTAGGTCCATCCAAGTGCCACATGTCATTTTTTTTTATTTGTGACACATATCATTCCTTTTTGGAATTTTCTTGGATTTGATTTGGTCAAATTTGAGTGCCACGTGTCACATATTTATTAGAACACATGTCATGATAACTTGGGACCTTATGTGACCCATTGAAGTGAGAAAAGGCCAAGGGGTCGCAAAATACCCTAGGGTAAAAAACTAGACTTTAATGCCCCGAAGGGCCACGAACCCTTTCAATTCTGGCAGGGGGCACCATAAACCCCCTTTGGTTTTACAATGGGGTCATAGGGTGCCACTTCCTGTGTCACGCCCCCAAAAGTGAAACCGGGGTTATGCGTGAAATTAGGGCCAATTAAAATTTTTCTAATGTTAATCCAATGCAACCTGGCCCTAATCATGTCCCATCCGGATCGAAGATCGCTGTGAGGTGTAAACATTTCCTCAAATATATATAACAATTAGCGGAAGCTTCATAATTGCAAGTGGTATCTTAAAGATGTATAGTTTAAGAGCAATTACTGAATATCATATCTAGAGTTCAAGTTTGAGACTGTTAACAAAATATTAATAATAATAAGAATGCCACACTAAAACTAGGCCTAATCAAAAGATAATAAACCAAAAGAAGAAACTAATCAGATATAACATGAAGGCTCTCGTGTACGGGGTCGATACGGCTATACTATGCCGTCCGGACTGTACTCTAGGGAGTCATCAGGCTGATCCGCCTGAACCTCCTCCGACGCTTCCTCCTCCTCGGGGTAGAAAGGCTCGGTACCTATGCACCAAGAGTAGCATCATCAAACACAACGGTCGGCAGGCAGATAGATATATAAATCACTAAAGATATGCAGTACTAAAGAGAGTAAACAATAAACAAGATCATATGAAATGCATAGCGGTCTGATTATACGAAACGCATTGCATTTGAATCATAAATAGACTATCAAAGTAGGCGGTCCACATATACTAATTACCACGGGATAGTGTCATTGCCCTCCCTTACTCACATTGAGTCGTGGTGGAGATATAAATAGTTTGGGATCATAACCCTTCAATCAAAGTGTTCAAAGTGGTGTCCATTACACCTTGGTGTCCATTACACCAAATCCGAACTGCAGACGGTCTTCTTGGGCTCATGCGGCTCGGGCCCCGTGGGCTCTGGCCCAATCTTGCCTCAAGGTTCTAGATCAAGTCCTCACACAGGTGGTGCCCCAGCTGTGTTGAACGTTAACAGCTGAGTGGTGCCTGACACAAGGAATCCTAAATAAACATCAGTGAGGGGCTAGGCTTTCTTGCGCGAACAAGATTCAACAATATTAGAGAAACTACTTTATTCCAAATCAAATCAAACTTCAAACAAACTTAAATAGTAGTTCTCTTCAAGCCTTACAATCAAAGCCTCCTAGCCTCAACACTTCAACCAAACCTCGAAACAAACGGAACATCAAAAGGGATCCTAAGTTCATCATCTAAGTTCTCAGTGTGATCCACAAACAAAGTAAAGCAAACAGATCTATTGAACATGTTCATTACATGTAGATAGTACCAGACGGTACAATGTAGAATCAAAAGCGATAGACAATCCAATCCTAAGTCAATTGTTATTCCCGGAGTCTCGTACAACCCTACTCAGTCAACGAAAGGAATTGGGGTTCGCGATACCCGAACGGAATCTTTTCGTGCATAGATATAAAAATGGTATCCCGTTGTCCCATTCCGTTCAAGATTGAGATGAATTGAAACCTGAGAAAACGGAAATAACTACGAGGAATCATCTGCTCAAAACGCTCCTCGTACAAAGTCAAATGAGCCAAGGTTCCACCTAAGTCCATCCATTTCTAAGTCAAAGAGGCCCTTAAGAAAGAACCCCGGTTCATCCTCGGTCAACCGCGTGGTTTCAGAAAACAGAATGAAGCTTCTGTAACCGAATTGAGTTGGGGAGAAACTCCCTTTTCATCCACACCTGCAGACAAATACAAGAATAGGGCCTAGCCCTCTCCACATACATCCATACCCCCTCTCATCAAGTCCATCATCTAATATCCATCTAATTAAGAAATTATTTCATTAAACAATTAAACATAATTATCATGTTCTCCAAATCAAAGACATCAATGAGCATATGGTTATCTAAATCATCATTAATCATCAAATCAAGGAAAGACAAACATATCAAAGCTATTATATAAATATCCACTTGCCTTTGGTTGAAAATCCACAAATTCTAGCCCAATGCTCAACAACCAAACCTAAGAAAATATTAGCAATATAAAAACTAAATTAAAACATAAACCAAAAGAAATGAAGGCTCTAAGCTACCTTATCACACTACTATACCCAAAGTAAATAATCCAACCTAAGGGGAAGAAGAGCTTACCAAAAAGGTGGGTGGATGGAGTGGTGGCTTGCAAATTGGAGATTGTTGAGCTTGCGGGGTCCACGCGGAGATGATAGTGATGATTGGAGGTTGTGGGGCCCACTTAATTTGGTGGCCCACTAAATTAGTGGTGATGTGGCTCTTTGGTGGTCCATTGTCAAGGAGGAGTGAAAAGATAGAATGAAAGAAAGAATGGAGAAAGAGAGAAATAAAGAAATAGAAAATGCAAATGGTGAAATGGGTGGTGAGAAAGAAGTCAACGTGAGTTGACAGTGAGTGGAGTGAGGTGAGGGAGATGAGATGGTGAGATAATGAAATGGTGAGATAATGGTGGGGTGTGTTAGATTGGTGAGATGAGTGAATTAGAGAGAGAGAAAAGAAAGGAAGTAAGATAGATGGAATGAGATGGGTGCACGTTGCAGCAAGGGGGGAAAATAAAAACAAATAAAGAAAGAGGGAGAAATGGTGAGATGGGTGAAGGGAGTGGCCAATCACGTGGCAGCAAGGAGGGTGGAGAGAGTAATGAGAGAAAAGAAAGGAAACAGGGAATGAAAGAAAGGAAACAGGGGAAAGAAATGAAGAAAGGAAAGTGGGGAAAACAGAGAAAGAAATGGAAATATAGAGAGGTGGGTTCGGTGGTGGTGGGTAGTGGTGCAGGTGGGTCCGGCAACGACGACGGCGACGGTGAAGCCCCGGAACAGTAGGCAGTAAGTGAGATGAGGGAGAAGAGAAAAGAGGAAAAAGAAGGAGAGATGAGGGCTACTGCTGCTGGGAAGAGGGAGAGATAAGAGAGAAATGAGAGATGAGAGAGTGGAGAAGAGAATGGAATGCTTGGAGGTGGTGACCGGTGGTGGCGTCGTCCGGCAGCGGCGAGGAGAGTGAGGGAGAGAAAGAGAGATGATGAAAGGGAGAATGAGAGGGCTGCTGCTGTTGTGAAAAAAAGGGGGGGAGGGGTTTGCTCAACGTGACCTAAAAGGGATGGGTGAGAATTACCAAACAGCCCATTTGGGCCTTGGGTTGGGTTCGGGTCAGGTTCTTGGGTCGGGTCCGGATTGGGTTGCAACAAAAGGGTATCCAAACAAACTCGGACTCGCGCGAGACTTCGCACGCATGAGCCACACGTCAAACCCGACTCGCTAAGACTCTAAACACACTTCCTAACTAATCACATAATTAATTAATATTAATAGGAGATTAATGGGCGGGGCGTTACATCCTGCAACCTCACAGTTATTTTAAGCAGATCTCCCTCATTTTAACTTTGTTTGCTTTGAAATTTTGACGATCAGTTATTGACATCCTTTTTGTTGATTCTGCATTGGATTTGGAGAATTAAATGAGTCTAGTAGAGATGAGAACTCTGAAATGGATGTGTGGCAAACTGTATTATGAGGATTAATACATTTTCTAAACAATGGTTCTAGTTTTGGGTCCAGTTCCGACTTGGAACCTATTTTGTTAGTTATAGCACCGCTTCCAATTGGAAAACCGGGATTCGGTTCCGGAATCAGGTACACCTAAAAGATTAGAATCTAATTTTAAAATCTGTTTTTAGTTTCTTCTCATTCTTTTTTTTTTTCTTAAAACAAGTATATCATTCAACTTATAATAATACATCAACTCTACTACCTCTAGGTTTATAAATAAAAATATCTAAAAAAAAGTTAATTTTGAGCTACTGTTTACAACATCAAAGACTCGTATACCAGGTCCCAGGTCCAAGGGTTGAAACCTATATGGACCCATAACTGGATCCGTTTATCAATCGTAACCTAAATTGGGTTCCAGACCCAGACCAGTTTATGAATCGGAACCTAAAATGGGCTCCAAACTCGGTTTTTATGGGTTGGGACTTCTGAATAATCGAAGAATCGGATACTTGTTTGCTACGCTACATTTAATCCACAACTTCCAAGTTGTTGCCTTGCATAAGCTCGATACGAAAGCCTCGTTCCTAATCATTTCTCTCTAAGATGGTTTGGATATGCCTGAATGTAAACCAACAACGACATTCTGAAGAAAACTTTTTCTATGCGGATTGACGACTCATCAAGAAAACGGGGTAGTGAAAATCTAGGATCCAAACCCTAAAGAGGGGTGAATAGGGCGAGCTTGAGTTTAGCGACTAATTATGCTAATTTTTTAGCTTCTTTAAATTAATTAGTCACTAGTGATGATTATGTAACTAAGTGTAGAAGTTAACAAAAATAATCACCACAAATCAAACACCATTACACAAAGATTTATAGTGGTTCTGTCTCAATGCCTACATCCACTTTCGGCTTGTGGTCCTACACCCCACCAGATTTCCACCATCTTTGCTTTTCAATAGGCTAAGCAATAACCTTTACAAAGTTCTTTTCAAGGCTAAGCAATAACCCTACAATATGCTTTCCAATGCTAAGCAATAACCTCTTGGGTTTTAAGTTTCACCCTTAACCTTTACACTTATGCTTTTCTAAGGCTAAGTCATGTAACTCTAAGATTGATTGACTCTACTAGGTGTCTACAATATACACTTGAAGAGATACAAATTAAGCTCAATTACAATGCCTCTTAATTAGGCAGATATGAAAGTGTAAATCTAACTTAACACATACACTATATGAATTCAAAGATAAATGTTGTATCTGTATGCATGAGAACTCCAATCAAGTTTTTAAATGATAGCTCAATGAATATAAGCTTAAAGCTTTTGAAGGTTTAAAACACAAATGTTTTGATTGAAGTGAAAATACTAATCACATGTTCTTTAAATAAATAGCTTGTAAAGATATGACTTATCAAGTTATGCAAGTTGTATTGAAATTTTAAATCTATAACATGTGATGTATGGGTATAGTTGTTTTCAAAACAAATTAGTTTACCCATGTGTTCATGGAATGAAAATATCTAGCTAGAGATTCAACCAAGTATGAGATTCATGCTATGAGAGAAATCAAAGTTTTAACAAAGCATGAAACCTTTATAATATGAAAGTTAAAACGAACTTGGTTTGAATCTAAATGAAGAATCCAAAACAACAAAGTAATTCAAAGTGAATACACGTAATGGATTCAACAAAACATAGTTTTCATGATAAAATTGATTTATCAATTATTGTAAACAAAGCATGAAAACATATGATAAAAAAAACAAATTTTACTAAGAGATTTGACTTATTGAATCCAAGGCTTTGCTTTCCAAAAGACTCACTATCCTTCCTTAACTTGCTTCCCAATCCTTGGCCCAATTGCTCTTCAAAAATTCCTCAAAAGTGTCTCTTTTTTGGCCCTAGGAAGTGCTAGTATAAATAGAAAAAGGTGTTCTAACAGCTAGTTGTTGGTTAATCCTCTTCAAGTTCGGTAAATCGAACTCCCAACGGTCATATCTGCAACGGTCATATTTTTCAAATTTTGGTTGGTTGTTGGTTACCGAGTGAGAACCAATAGATTCACTGACCATAGAAAATGGCAGAGAAATGAGCTATCTGGATTTTGAACCGGAGTTGATTCAGTGAAGGTTGGTTAACCGAACTCGATTAGCCGAACCATGACCGACAAGTTACCGACATGAAAGACTAAGCATTTTTTGGTCACCTGAAGTTCTAACCAAAAATTCCCTGAAAAAGTTAATCTTGGTAAAGTTGATCTAGGAGGAAATTTAGGGTCATGGGAAGCAAGTTTGAATTCAAGTTTAAATCAACTAAAAGATGTTTGTCAAAAACATGATTTTATCAAACTATGCAATCCACAATCAAATCTAGATTTCATGATTTTCCAAATAATGATGCACAAGTGAAAATTCAAGATATGTTAAAAATGAAGGGTAAATTAGCCAAAAGTCCCTCAGATTGGTCTTGTAAGGCCTCCAATCCAACAACTTTTCCTCTCAGGCCTATGGTCCATACAGCTGGATATAGTTTGGCGAGAGGTCCCTAAATACACCACATAAGACATTTTCACGACTGATTTGCCATTTTTAACTATTTAGACATAAAAATTTGAATTTCAAAATTTCAAATCTTCCATTCTCCCTCATTTTAAGGTGGGCCAAGATTGTTGATCGAAGAAAATCGCCGATCTCTATTTTGGAATGGTGGGTAGAGAACCATAGGATTCCGAACTCTCTCACGCTAGCCAAATCTCTCCTTCATCTCTTAGCCACCTACGCAGAACCCATTCCATCACCGTTCATCTTGCTCTCGCCCTCAGATCCCTCTCAATCCCACCCGCTACAACCTATCTTCTTGACCCTCAGGTAGCCACCACCATCACAGAACCCATTGAGGTAGACCCCCATTCATGCGGAACGTAGGAGAAGGAGAGGAAGCCATTCGCACAGAACTCAAGGAAAGCCCCATTCACCGAGAAAGAGAGAGATAAGAGACCGATCAACACCAAGAAAAAAGTAGCCCAATTTAACAATGCACAAGAAAAGAAGAGTTACAGAAGTTGGGCTATGAAGACTACCATGAAGACTTAGGAAAGACTCACGGTGTGTTTTGTTCAATCCCTTTTCTACAACTCGAGATTCATGTGGACCCACCAAAGATCAATTCGATCTTTTTCTATGATCTTCCTGCAACTCGTAAACTCAATTCCATATATAGATCAAGTTGGGTTTCTTGTTTTTCTCTGACATTGCCGGACTCTTCGTCGCCGGAAAAGGAGGGTTCCCACCACTGCAGCCTCGCAGGAGCCCCGCGTTGACCTGCCGCTACGCCATCGCCGAAAAGGAAGGAGACGCAAGAACGTTTTTGGTTCCTGTTCGGGAACAAAAGAAAGAGAGGAGGAAGAAGACGACCTAGCTAGATAGGGTAGGTTCCAATTTGAGTTAGGTCGGGTCAAGTGTGACCTAGTTTCATAAGCCCGGAAGCAAATGTATCTTAGTTTTTTACAAATTTATCTGAGTTTTTGGAAATTTTATCTGAGTTTTTGAAAAAAATTATCTTAGTTTTTTGAAAATTTATCTAAGTTTTTAACAAATCTATCCGAGTTTTTGGAAAATCAATCTGCGTTTTTGAAAATTTTATCTGAGATTTTGACAAATTTATCTCCATTTTGAAAATTTTAACTGATTTTTTGAACAAATATTTTTTTTATTTTTTGGCAAATTTATCTAAGTATTTTTTTTTTAATTTATCAGAGTTTTTGGAAAATCTATCTGATTTTTTCGGAAAATTTATTTGTGTTTTGTGAATCTATTTGCGTTTTTTAATTTTACTTGTGCCTTTTGAAATTTATTTGCGAATTTTCAAATTTATTTTTTGTTTTTTGAATTTTCTTTGGATCTTTTGAAATTTATTTAGTTCTTTTGAAATTTCTTTGGATCTTTTGAAATTTATTTGCGTCTTTTAAATTTCTCTATGTTCTTTGGGAGTTTATTGTGTTTTTTGAAATTACTGCATTTCTTTAAACTTATTTGCTTTTTTTGAAATTTATTTGTATTTTTTTAGAATTTATTTGAAAATCTCATTATTGGAATTTCATTAATCATGGCCAATTAAGTGGTAGTTGACCATTATTAATGGCATATCCCACTAATCATGGGATATGATTTAAAGAAAGAGTAAATTAGACACTTTAAGTCTTCAAATTTGAAAAGATGACCTATCACACTATGAAAAAAGATTGTGGATCTAAGGTCATAAAGTAAAATATTGAGGGACCTCTCACCTAATGCCCCAAAAATGAATGCATATGCGAATATCAAATTGCAATCTAAATATAGGTCTAATAGGTAGACCGAAGAGTACATTGTTAAAAGAATTAAACATAGACCTAGGAGAATTTGTGTCAACATGGATCGAAATGGAGAAAGAGCATTCATTTAGCTGACCCCAAGTGTGTTGCAACTAGGCTTCAATGAAAAGGAAGACTTTTCAGGCACTAAAAAGAATTTAGGTCTAAATAAGACTGGAGTTAGAAATAGATGTGGTTCACAAAAACGGAGCCCTAGGACTAGGCCTATTAAGGGGCTTACCCGGGCTTGGCCTAGGGTTGTCCTAAAGCTACTCTCAATATATGCATGGTTCCACTACTTTCATCCAGATAACATCATAAATCTTATAAAATAGCAAAATAGTAGAAATCAAGTGACAATTTCATCTGAATATTTCAAGTGGCATTTCATTCAACTCATTGTAGAAAATGCAGAATGTTAAAAACAACCTGATAAGAGTAGAAGTAGAATACAGAGCAATTCTAGTTTCATTTCATTCCAAAACATACTTCTCGATAAGAGTACACCCCTTATAATTTCGTTTCATTCCAAAACCTACAAGTCCTTCTCAAAATTCATACTAGTTTTAATAAGAAAACTACACTGATAACACACTTCTAAATTTAGATGCTCTTCTCATTTTTTTCAGCGTCTTTTCATATCTTTCATTTAAAATCTCTTTTGTCCTTTTTAGTGCCATGTTCATGTTTTCAATAGTCAAGGCCTTGTCCTTTCAACGGGAACTTCCCACAACCTTTTTAATTACTAAATAACAGCACAATGATATTTTTCACAAAATTTTAATAGGACTTGCTCTTTACTATTGAGGCTGGATGTAGTATGAGAGGTCATTAAGATCGTTTCTTCAAAAACCCACAAGAGCATTTTTTTTTTCCACCCATTAACTGGTGTTCAAATTTGACCATAACATCTCGTTGAAGGTCAATAATATTGCAAGATTAATTAGAAAATCAATTTATTTATATGATACTCTTATTTAATTAGAACGTGAAAGTGTGTTGAGATTTGAGACCGGGTTCGGGATTAAGGTTGACTAAGGTGCAACAAATTAGGGTTTAAGGAATTAGATTTAGGTAGTGTTTGGCAATTCTACTTTTTACCTCCTATTGTCTTAAAACGGTTTCAATTACTTTTTAGACTATTTGGTAAGTCATTTTTCCACGTTTGTTTTCATTAGAGTTCAGACGTTGTATGTCTATTTCAAAAGGTCGGAAAAGTGGAAAAAATAAAAATAGACATAAGGGTCTGAAGCAGAAAGACATGCAAAGCTACAGAGTTTTGGACGTCCCCATATGGCAATCCCTTTTTTGTTTTTTTCTTTTAATTTTGTGTCCCTAAATCATGATGCTAACCATTACATAGGTTCAAAAAGTCAAGCACGGCTATGGATCAATATTCTAGTCATTGGATCATCATGTATTCTAAGATATTTACAAAAAATTAGAACATTTAAAATCTACATTTTTTTTGTGGGTCCCAAATGCAAGATCTAAGCCGTTAACCCTCTTTGGAAGGATAAACACAGCTATGTGATGAAATTTTAATCCCAAAGTCTTTGTGGGTCTTGGAATATTTTCAAAAAAAGCATATATCGTTAATGCATCATGTGCTCTGGATAGGGTTTTGGAGGTGGTTCACACAGTCTTTTTTTTTTTCTTTCATTTTCTTCAACTGTGGGGCCCTAAACTATAATCTAAGCATACAAATGCTTAAGAAGACTAAGAGCAGCCATCGTATCAAATTTCAATCATTGATCCTTCACCAATCTCGAAGTATGTGCAAAACATGAACCATTTGATATTATTTCCTGGATTTATGGACCCTTTTATTAATATCCAAACCGTTGATCCTCTTAGGAATACTATAAGGGGCCATGGGACCTAATATCAACCCCTAATTCATTGTGTATTTTGAGAGATTTAAAAAAAGACTTTCAATCGTTGGTTTAAAAGAAATCTATTTCAATCAATTTTTCTGTGTTACCAAACGAACTATTTGAAATAAATATATTTCATGCATCTGTTTCATATAGTAAGATTTTCCAAACAAGCCCTCAGAGATTCGGTTTCAGAGATCTTGGGTGTTGGTATGGGGAAGATTGGAAGTAAAGATAGAAATTGTGGATTGGGGATGTTAGATATTGGGGTTTGGGCTTGAGAGAGAGAGAGAGAGAGAGAAAGAGAGAGCTACCTGTGTGTATGATCAAGAGAGGAAACGAAGAAGATTATGGCCGAAGGAGGAAACCCAAATCAGTAAGTCTCAAGAGGGGGAGAACAGAGAATCTTTTCGCAGCACCTCTAGAGTGGGAGAAGGGAGACATTTTCTCACAACAAAGGATAATGGCTCTTGTTCCCCCTAAAAAAACTTCATATATATGATCGGGTCAAACTGGCTGATGCAGGTGAAGGATTGAACGTCCCACATTTAACTAGGGTTCAGAACCATACTAGACTCGGACCCAGACTCATTTTCTAAACGATGCTTGGTCCAGTTTCGACTTGGAGTTCGTTTTGTTAGTTCCAAACCCGATTACGATAGGAAAATACATATCCAGTTCCGAAAATAGGTCTACTTAGAAGATTAGAATCTAGTTCTTAAATCGGTTTTAGTTTATTCTCATTATTTTATTTTTTTTAATTATTTTCTTAAAATAAGCATATCATTCAAGTAAGAACAGCACATCAAGTCTACTACCTCTCGAATTAAACATAAAAATGTCTAAGAAAAAGTTGAATTTGCGCTACAGTTTACACGGGTCGGAACCTATATGGACCCATAACTGGACCCATTTATCAACTGGAACCTAAATTGGGTTTCGGACCCAGACCCATTTATGAATCAAAACTTAAAATAGGCTCCAAACTTGGTTTTTTGTGGGTTGGGACTTCCGAATAATCAAAGAATCGGCTGTTTGCAACCCTACATTTAATCCACAACTGTTGCGTTGCATAACCTTAATACGAGAGCCTTATTCCTAATCATTTCTCTCTAAGATGGTTTGGATATGTCAAAATGTAAACCAACAACAACACTGCTGAAGAAAACTTTTTCTATGTTGATTTATGACTCATCAATAAAAAGGGGTAAACCAACTAGTACATTGTTAAAAGAATTAAATATAGACCTAGGAGAATTTGTATAAACATAGATCGAAATGGAGAAAGAGCATTCATTTAGCTGACCCTAACTATATTGCAACTAGGGTTCAATGAAAAGGAAGAATTTTCAGGTACAAAAGAAATTCAAGTCTAAATAAGACTGGAGTTGGAAATAAATATGGTTCACAAAAATGGAGCCCTCGGACTAGGCTTGTTAAAGGGCTAAGCCGGGTTTGGCCTGGGGTTATCCTAACCCTACTCAATATATGCACGGCCAGGCTCCGTTGGGCCAAAGTCTCTAAAGGGCCTGCACTACCTGGGCCCTTACACTACCCTCGAGGGCCAGGGCAAGGCGCAGGGCCTCAAAACAAGAAAATCATTATTTTTTTTAAAAAAATTTTACATTGTTAGCAAGAATCGAGTGTGAATCGAGTATTATAAAAAATCGATTGTCAATCGAACGTTATCTTGCCTAGCCTCAATTGCAAAGGCACTATTAAAATTAACATTTGGAGAATATTAATTGTCTCTAAAAACTTTATTTTATCTGACAAAGTCATACGTGCTTCAATGAATTAAGTTCTAAATATACGGTTTTATTTATTTTGTTAAAGAAGGAAAATAGCTAAAGTCTAATCTATTTTCCACCTTTCACAAGAATTTCCACGTGTAAAACCATTACAACAAAGCCTTTTCTTTGAAAATTCTAAATATTTACATTCACATACCTTTTATTAATTGACATTATTTTCAATTTAATACTAGTTTAAAGCAACCGTGCAACACTTATTACTTATGTATAGTACATAACTTAAATAATTAAATATAGATGAAATGAACCAAGTATGTGTATATAGATTTATTAGGACATTTTGTAATGGGTAGGTAGGTGGGTATGAGATTAATTTCATATCCTCATTTTTTTACTACTAACCGACTGTTATGAATGCATTTTAATATAAATATAAATATAAATATATTTATTATATAAAATAAATAAAAATAGGAAGATTAGGGCTAGGCCGGACTGGAACAGTTTGCCCAAGTCTTACTCTCAAATTTCAGAGCTCGCAAAAAATTATTTAAATCTGATTTTAGGGTTTTTTTTTCAAAAAAACGAAAGTCTTCATTTTAATGGAATTTTTTTTTTTTTCCAAGAACTGGGGAGGGTCGAGCCCTTATCTCAGGGCTAGATTGACTTCATGCACTACTCCATCGGATCCGTACCTCGGGAATCTGGTAATTGGAGGTCCACTAAATCCGCGGCTCCTTTGAAATAAACGATAAGACGTCCTCGAACCCATACGCGGCCCTCCTCCACCCACGTCCCTCAACCGTACAAACCTCCTTCCCCTGCCCGTCCAAAATCCCTCACCAGACCGTACAAGTGGCAGCATCCAATTAGCCCACGCCTTCTCTAACGATGCCACGCCCTCTCCCTGCATGCCAACCAGACCCCTCCTCTCGCCACGTGTCCCCCGACCCCTACAGGGCCCCGCTCCAGCTGGACCAACCTGATACGTGGCATGCGATGACAGACCAAAAGAGTAGCAGAAAGCTTCGGCCGCTGATCTGGCACCCCCTGCCACAACCTGACTAAAACCCACTCGCAACTCCTGCCATTTCCTCTTCTTCTACTCCTCCTCTCTCTGTCTTAGATTTTGCAGCAGCAGCAGAAGAAGAGGAGGTAAAAAAGAGAGAGCTCTCATGGATTTTAGTGGTGTAAAGAAGGAAGAGAGTGTTGAAACTAGGATTTCTTTGCAGTTAGAATTAAAAAAGAAGCACCAGAGATTTTGCAGAGAGGATGAGAGATGCTCTGTTTCTCTGTCTCTGTCTTCCTTGAATGGGAGCTTCGATCGAGAATGTGGGGGATCAGATCGGATGGTGAAGAAAGAGCTGGATGCGGCACAGACACTCACTGATTTGGCTGAGCTGGCGCTTTCTGAGGCTGCAAACCCTAGCCGGGATGAGAATTGGGGGAATAAGGGGAGGAGGTCGAGAAAGCGTCTCAAGAGTGAGGCTCGGAAGAGGGGATTGAACGAAGGGACGCCTGAATTGGAGATTGGGATTTCGACTTCTGAGGTGATTTCTCTAAATCGATCTTGTTTGCATTTGATGAGGATTTGAAAGATGTGAACTTTAACTTTTTAACTTTGTTTTGCTTCTGGTTTTGATTTGGTGGGTAAGATGGGGTTTTGGGGGTTTTGAATTTTTTTTTTTCTTTGGAGGAAATGGGTCTATTGTGATTTTCTGATAGTGTGGAAGTGAATGGAAACATAGATGATAGGGTAAAATGTAGTAGTCTTTTTTATGCTTTTAACTCTGATTTCCGGTGTCTGATCAGATTCTTGATTATCTTTCTACATTCATTGTGCTTCTTCACTGATCTGTTGTTATATTGCAGGAGTTGTTTCAATTTTTTTGGTACTTTTGTTATCATCTTGGTTATTGAGTAGGGTAGAAACATCAAGTGGAAAATATAATACAATTCATTAGAAGGTAGCATTATTTTGATGTGAACGCCATTCTTTCTTCCGTGTTAGAATTGTAGAGAGCAACGGTGAATACATCTGTAAGGCCAAAAAAGTAGGAAGAAGGGTGTTTCTATCGAGGAATGGCTACAAGAATCATTCCTCTCAATGAAAAATGATTATTACATGGTCAGAAGAAGACGTGATTTGAAAATGTATATGCAATTTCTATGCATAAAGGAAACATAAATGTAATAAATTTTTCCCTTTCTGTCTTCTCATTAATTTGTCTGTCGTAGTGTCTCTTAGGTTGAGTGTGTGTCTTTTGAGAAGTTGTAATTCTCCATGTCCTTCTCTTTTATGATTTCTTGAGCGTTATTGTTATTGATTATACTAAATGCTGTTGAACCACAACTGTAGTGTAATATAAATAAAGAAATATTCAGATGAGTCCCCCACCACAACAACCCCACCAAACTAAAAGCACCCACAAAATCAATCATGATAAGCCCAACTTTACCTCTCTGAGCAAACTGTTTGATCCATCCTTGCATTGAAATTCAAACAATGATCCTTTCAAAAACCATTTAACTTAAACACACTACAACAAGGGGATACAATGATCTAGTGGGATGGAAATCTTTAACCTCTAGGTCTAGTTGAGATATTTCCATCCCCCACTGCCACCCTGATGCACATGGCCCCAGTTGGGACCCACAGACGAGTTCACTTGGTAGTTGGTACTATGTACGGACAGTTCTCACCATAATAAAACACATGTGCACACATCAATAAACCCCTAATTTTGGTGTTCATGTAACATACACATACACAGACATCGGTTTTTCCCCTCCTTTTAGTGTGTTCATGTATGAAGAACTTTGATGTTGAACTTCAAGTATTTAGAATAATGGTAAACTATTTTTGTCTACTTGGTGATTTCCTCAAAGTTGCTGACAGAATGTTCCTCTCTAACAGAAGCTGATGGCACCTTTTATGTATGGATACTTCAAAATGGGCAATGTATTGCATTGTGTCGTATCATATCCAATATTTCACTTTTTATGTGTAAAATCCGCGTCCCTGCCATGTTCATGCCTTGTCCTTGCCATATCTGGGAATCATAGGATGCCACACACATTTAGGTCTTAAAGATCCTTTTGTCTTTGCATAGAAAGTTTACTGTACAAGTCAATCCAGCGTGCTTTCTATTTTATTTCATAAAAAAACTCTATTGGCTTTAGTTGGAAAAGTTTACATGTAGAAGTCAATCTAGCATGCTTTCTGCTTCTAATTCTGACAAACAATTATTTATGTTCTAGCTGTTGCCTGAGTGTAAGGAAAGCCAACCTGTTTCTTTGGCCGATATACTCCTATAATGATGGTTTCAATGAGATTTTAGTTACTACATATACGTAAGGAGTTTTTGTATGGTATGCCTCGAATCCTAAGGATCCTTGTCTGATTGAGCCCTTAATGATTGAGGTCATGCAGTGTAGTAGGTCTGTGGTAGTCGTTAAGCCTATTGCCTTCAATATGATTTTATGTGGGAAGACATGAAGAAATAGGAATTCTTCATTAATTCTGTAAAACGCCTCTTTTCTATCATCAGGTTCTTTGTTCTTTTGTACCCTTGGTATAGATGGAAGAAGATGTAGTCTATGTAGAAACTGTTAAATTTAAGATTTCTAGAGATGAGAAAGTGATGTAGTCCAAGTGCATCATGGACCTCAAAGCCTATAAAAAGGGCCCAAGAATAGGCCTTCTGTTGAGAAGCCCAATGGACCTAGCTCATTGAGCCAATGGACAGCCAGCCCATTGGGCAGAACAGTATCCACAAAAGGTTTCTTAAATTTGCATTCTTAGTTTATCATTCAAAAAAAAAATAAGTTTAGCAAATTTACAAGAAGATTTCCTTGATCCACATTCTCAGATCCTAGGAAGATTTTCTAGATCTTGCAAGATGGTTTATTGGCATGTAATCAATGAAAGAAAAGAAAGGAAAGTCCTATTTAGAAAGATGAGCTTGACATGTGATCGCATCACGGAGAGGAAAGAAAATCCTATCTGGGATCCCTAATAGTCACAAATGATGATGACTTTAAAGGCTGATTATCATCTTATCCTTATAAATTCCCTATTATTGTCATCTCATCCTTATCATGTTCTCTCATTTATGCATTCAATGAAAATTTACCCTTTCCCTATCATTGTTGTTATTGCATGGAGCATGTCTTTCCCATTATGGAGCCTCCTTAGGTTGCCAATAATGATAATTTCAAAGGCTGGGCATCCATGGTGATTGTGTGAAGACTTCATCCGTCATTGGGTCCCACAAGAAAAGAAGAAACTACAGGAAAGGAGAAAAGGGAAAGTCAGATGGATGGATTTTTGGAGAATTCCACCGTGCACAAAAAAGTTGTTCTTGTTTTATTGATCATATATACAGAATGCATTTATGTACAAATTGGAGGGAAGGATGTAAGTAGGAATAAATGGGAAAAATACAATACATATTATTATAACACTCCCCCTTCAAGCTAAGGCATTCGTATTTATCTCTAGCTTGCCTAGAATGTACTATAATTGATCTCTAGGAAGTGTCTTACTAAAAGTTGGCAAACTACTAGTTGGACCTCACGACTATGTTACGAACCAAACGGCTATCGATTCTCTTCGATGAAGTGAAAATCACCCCCTAGGTGCTTGGTATGTTCTAATTTGAAACCCGGATCTAATGTTTTGTGTATGGCTGATTGGTTGTCACAATGTTTTGGAGTAGGTTTGGACATTGGAAAAATGAAGTTATCTTATGAGTTACCTTAGCCATAGCACCTTAAGAACTATATGTTTCATGGTCGTATACTCTAATTTAGCACTTGACCAGGCAACCACTAGCTCTTTCTTCCTCTTCAAGTCACTAGATTACATCCACAAAATTGCATCTTGATGTTAATGTGGAATCATTGGGGTGATCCAGCCTAGTCAGCATTGGAATAATTGGTGATATTTTAGGTTCACATGTTCATTGACTAGGATCTGTTTTCTTACTGGCTTCTTTAAATATTGAAATATTAGGGGCACCGGTGGGGTCAAATTATTGGTAATATTTTATGTTTATTGTTTTTTTACTATTTATTTAAAATATTTTTTAATAAGTTCTGAAGAAAAATCCTAAACAAAAAATTACCTCAACATTCTAAAGGACATAATTCTTTAAACGTTGCAAGGGCAGATAAAATACAAAAAATAATAGTTCTCGTCATGATGAATCGAAACCACTCAAAATAATTGTTTTCTACCTGTTTGGCACTGAGAGTTGTATCTCACCCATGTCAGATTGATCACATGTAAACCAACCCACCCACAATTAATTAATGAAAATCTGTTAATTGGTTAATTGGGCCATGATGTGTGCAATTGGTATGGATGGTTGAGAGGATACCATTGATAGACCAAGTCATAAAAAAGAGAATAGTTAAGGTGTAGATTATATGATAATGCATGTTAGGAATCTCAATTCTTTGATTGTCTCTCACCCATCCCATGGAGCGTATGCAACTCCACACTGAGGTCCACCTATTGGATATCCGAGCCGCTCAAAATAACACCCTCCCCTTGAGTGGACACTCTCCAAATTTTAGTCCAATAGGAGTTAGTCCCACCATAAGATTTAGCATATGATTAAAAATGTTACATGTTGTTTCTTATGGTGGAACCATCTCCTATTGGAGTAAAATTTGGGGACAACCCACTGAAGGAATGGCATACTTGAGAAAAGAAATTGAAGTACAAGGCCTAGGATTGTCAAAAAAAATTCTAGGAATTGAAGTTGTCATGTCAAGGCATGGTTCATGATTACTCAATGCAATAATAATCTAGATTTGCTTCAAGAAATAGGGAAAATGGTTGAAACTCCTGCTGATACACCTAAAGATCATACTCATTTGGTGCTGCAAGTGGTGAGTTATTGCATAATATTGGTTCATATCGGTTGGGAATTTAATTTATCTACCTATCACACACACTGGCATATGCTGTCAGTCTGGTCACTCAGTTTATCCATGCTCCATGAACTGAATGTCTAAATACAGCCCATGAGACATGAATTATCATGGTTGATAATTTTACTTGAGGAGTTGGGTTTGTCAAATAGCAGCTATATAATTCTTCTCTGTGACAATACAACAGCTAATTATATTGCTACTAATTCTGTATATTATGGTTCATGAAGCATATCGAGGTAGATTGTCATTTTATATAAGAAAAAGTAACGAAGAATGAGATACAGTTTGAACACACACATACTGAAGATCAGTTTACAAACTTTCTTAAAAAGACTGCTACTAAGAAGCAGTAGTCTAATGTGTTTTCCAAGATGGGCATGAAATATATAGGAAAATTATCATATGCACCTGTTGCACATAATGCGCACGCTAGTGGGGCCCACCTTCTGGTCCATCGGAGTAGACCAAAAAAAACCCCACCCCATATAGCACCCCCTCCCCCTCCCCCTCCCCTCCCCTCCCCTCCCCTCAAGTGTTTCTTTAATTGTGAAGAAAATTCATTAATATGGATATAGCATTGTGATTGCCTAACCCTTACCGGACGACCAGCACAAGTGTTTCCTCCAAGTTCTTCTCTCTTCTTCCTACATTTGCTTATTCACCTTGTTTTCTTTCTTTTCAATTCTCATCTTTCCTCTTCTTTATTTATTTATTTATTTTAGTTTAAAATATTATTTACAACTTTTTCTACAATATATATACATGTGTACCGGTATATACACCATGTACATATATACATATGCATGTACCAGTATGTATTAATGTATGTATATATACCATCATTTAAAAAACCGACTCAGCCGAGTCAACTTGGACTCGGCACATACCGAGTTGGGTCGCATGGGACTCGGACTTGAATCATGTGATTCGGCCGAGTCTTATGGGACACGGCCCTCCAACTGAAATTGGTACTCGGACCGACTCTGACGAGTCCTAAGGGACTAGGCGAGTTGACTCAGACTCGGCCATGGCCGAGTCAGGTCCCGAGCTCAATTTTTCAAGCCTTATACACACCATATAACATATATGTGCTCAGTTCATTTGTCTTTAAAGTGTAAGATTATGAAGGTGTGAGTAGGCCTGGGAAAGCTCAATAAATAAATCAACATTAGCCATAGAAGTTAAGAAGAAGTTTCATCCTGTGAAGTGGTTCACATTTGACAATTTGCTGATCTTAGAAGGAAGGAGGTTTGGGCTTTAGGTTGTTGTAAATGAATCAAGCTCTTTAAGAGGAGAAATCTGCAGATCTGAGGAAGGAGGTATGGGCTGTCAATCCAAGCCTCCAGGGCCATTTAGGTCCACTCAATGTACATATGTACATACCTTAGTTGCTAGCTATAATTGTGGATCGAGATTGTATTACCCGATTGTTTTGCCTTAATAAGGCATGATTAGAATGTAACTAGGGCATTCAGCCCCTATATAAACAAGTCACAGTTGACCCTTAAGGGATACGACATTCATCTCTCTCTCTCTCTCTCTCTCTCTCTCTCTCTCTCTCTCTCTCTCTCTATATATATATATATATCTTATGTTCTGTATTTCATCTCTCTCACAATGACATGGTATCAGAGCACAGAGTTGCAATCTTCTAGGTGATCAGAGAGGAATCAACCTCTCCCGTAGTAAAGAACAGATCAAGGATCTGTTTCAGATATCTCAGAGATTACTTAGCCCAGACATCTACTGTTTATCATAGCAGATTAACAGTGGCCCACCAGTGATCATCCAGACGACACTTGCAACCAATCAAGACTTGGTTGCCCTTTGCTGCAAAGACTTTTGGTGATTTTTTCACAATTTTTTTACCAATCGGAGGTAGGTCTTTTGCTCCATCTCGTGTTTTTTAAAATTTTGGCAGTCTTTCTCATCTCCTCTGTCCTGAAACTTGGATCTGTGGAATCTGCTCACAAGATTCCATCCCAAGGATGCTATCTCAGACTGGAAATCAGATCTTACTGCTGATCTGCATTCCAATCCATCTGTGGGCCCCATGTTGTCATCCAGACTCAACCTGGGGGTCGCTTGAAGGAATTTTTTGTTCCCTGTGGTTCTCTGTTCGTCTCAGACCACAAATATAACGCTGCTGCTTGCTGTTGCTGATCCACATATGCGTGTTTTGTTCCTTCTTCTTGCTGTTTGTTGCATTTACATTGACTACTGTTGATATTCTCTGTTTGGTAACTGTGTTTCTACTTGCTGATTACTGGAATTACATTGATCTGATCTCATGGATAAAACTGAGAAATCAGACACTTCTCTTGTTCAATTTAATGGGAAAAACTTTGCGTCTTGGGCATTTCAATTCCAATTATACCTTGAAGGAAACGAGCTTGGGGCCATATTGATGGATCTGAACCAATCCCTGCTGATGATGCCAAGAAGATTCCGTCTTGGAAAACTAAAGATGCAAAAATAAAATCTTGGA
This sequence comes from Umbellularia californica, assembly GCA_028538565.1. Taxonomy (NCBI): domain Eukaryota; kingdom Viridiplantae; phylum Streptophyta; class Magnoliopsida; order Laurales; family Lauraceae; genus Umbellularia; species Umbellularia californica. The sequence goes on from JAPQWN010000004.1 coordinate 47,393,256, forward strand.
TTCTTTCCTTTGTAGAACCAAATTTTATTTTATATCTTAGACCATGCAAAACCTCAAAGGAAATGTGGGAATATCTGAAAAAGGTATATTACCAAAATCATGATGCTCACTAATTTCAACTGGAATTAGATATTGCAAATTACACTCAAGGAACACTTTCCATCTAGGATTACTACTCGGGATTTATAACACTCTGGTCAGAATATGATGAAATCAAGTTTGCTACTGTGTCTGAAGCACTCCTTCCCGAATTGCTTTCTTTACAACAGAATAGCCATCAGGACCAATTGCTCACGAAACTTCGACCTGAATATGAAACAGTTTGATCAAATTTGATGAGCTGAGCCTTTCTCCCAAGCTTGGATGATTGTCTTCAAGAGCTTCTACAGGAAGAATAATGCCTTGTTACCAAACTTGCTCTTGAACAATAGAGCTCCACTGAAGCTCCACTTGCCTATGCTGCTAAAACCAGACCACCTGCTTAGGACATCAGTAAAATACAATGTTATAACTGTAAAAAATATGGCCATTATGCAAATCACTGCAAGCTGAAAGTCTGTAAATATTGTAAGGCCATTGGTTACATTCTTGAAGAGTGTCGGAAGAAGGTTCGCAATTCTGCTTCTGACACCTGTGGGCTGTCAGCTCCAAGTGCTTAAACGGTTGCCACCCCACAATATGCATCTTCTGAATTCAGTGGTTCGCTGCCGTTTGATTCTCCATCACAGCCTGGTTCCTCATTACAATCATTGTCACCAGCACCTCTTACCAATGAACATTTCAAGTACTGGCTCATCCCCTTCTAGTACATGGTATTTAGATTCATGGGCTAGTAATCACATAACCTCCTCACCCACAAAATTACATCATGTTGTTCGTTACACTGGCACTCTTACTGTTCAAGCTGCTAATGCGGACCATCTTCCCATCGTCTCTGTTGGTGATGCCCCTGGCCCTCTACCATTAACTAATGTCTGTGTCCCCTCCTCTTGCTACCAATTTAGTTTCTGTGGGTCAATTAGTTGAGAGTAATTACAATGTCTCCTTTTCTTCTTCAGGTTGTGTCATGCAGGACTAGGAGTCGGGGGCAATGATTGCGAGGGGGCCTAAACGTGGCAGACTTTTTACTCTACCAGTGTCTCCATTTATTAAGAATAAACCTTTGCAGCAGTTGTTTTGTTTCTTACTTCAGAATAATTCTCGGTTGTGGCATAATAGACTTGGTCATCCGAATGCTGCTACGTTATCTACTTTGTTTCAAATTGAATTATTAAATAAACCTATTGATTCTGTTTCTTTCTAGTGTGATGCTTGTAAATTAGGAAAAAGTAAAAAATTTACCTTTTTCTCACTCTACAACTCGGAGCAATGAATGTTTTGACTTAATCCACAGTGATGTTTGGGGCATTGCTCCTACCATTTCTCATGGTCATTTCAAATACTTTGTTACATTTATTGATGATCACAGCAGGTTTACTTAGGTTTATTTGTTACATTCTAAATCTGATGTTCTTAATGCATTTAAAATTTTTGTTAGCTATGTTGAAACCCAGTTTTCCAAATGCATTAAGACTTTGTGATCAGATTCAGGGGAGGAGTATGTCTCAACTGATTTTCAATCTTTCCTAACAGCTAAAGGAATTTTATCTCAACGTACCTGTCAATATATTCCACAACAAAATAGAGTCGCAGAATAGAAAAACAGGCACCTCCTTGATGTAACAAGAACACTTCTAATTGAATCATCCGTTCCTCGTTGTTTTTGGACTGAAGCTCTCACCACTGCGGTGCATCTCATAAAACATCTTCCATCACATACAATTGCTCAATTAACACCACATTTTAAACTTTTTGGTCATCATCTATCGTTTAATCATCTACATACCTTCGGGTGTGTTTGCTTCATTCATTTGCCTCCCACAGAACGCACAAAATTAATGGCCCAATCTAGCAGGTGTGTTTTTTTAGGATATGCAACTAACCAAAAGGGTTTTGTTTGCTATGACTCAACGGCCCGTCGCATAAGGATCTCTCGTAATGTTATTTTCTTTGAAAATCAATATTTCTTCCAAACCCACTTGGATTGTCCTTCTCATCCTCCTAAGCTTTGTTGCCTGGTTATTCAGATGAAACAACTGTTACTAGGTTTAATCTTAATTATGTGTATCATAGAAGGTGTAACATCCCATCCCTTGATCTTTTATTAATTATAATTAATTGATTGTTAGGTAATTAAGTGTGTTTAGAATATTAGTGAGTTGGGTTTGATGTGTGAGTCACGCGTGCGAAGTTTCGCATGATTCCGAGCTCGTTTGGGTGCAGTAGGGGTGTGTGTCGCAATTTCTGGAAAGTTCCGAGGGCTTTTTCGTGTTTTTTAGCTTTTTGAGATTTTGGTACCATCGGATAGATTTCTTAATTCCTCGGACTTTGTCCTTCCACTTCATTCCGATTCGGACCCTCGAAACCTTTCAAAAACCTAACCTGACCCGAACCCACTTTGAATTATTTTATTAATTCCCATCATACCCCTTTTTCCACCCTTTTATAAATCACGTGAGTCAAAGCCCACCTCACCTCCACATGCATAACCGCTCCAAATTTACTCTCCCTTATCCTCATTCCCTGTCTCTATTTCTTTCATTTCTTTCTCTCTGTTACTCTCTCTCTCTCTCTCTCTCTCTTTGGGACTTCTTACTCGGTCACTGTCTCTCCCTTGTTGCCTACTCTGCTGAACCCCACCAAGCTAAGAGGATCACCCTCATCGTCCTCCCCATGCTTTAACGACCTTGAGCATCTCTTTCTCCAAGCCATCCATTAATTCTCCATCTCCAGGTAAGCTCCTAAGCATGTAGAAATTAGGGCTTTTTCCCCTCTTTGCTTAGAAATGGTTTAGGAAAACTATTTACTACCCTTTGCATACATTCTTGTAGGTTGTTTTGGGTTTGAAAGGTTCTTCACCCAATTTGAGTTCAAATAGTGGGTTTTCTGTTTTTCCCCTATTTTGGAGTGCACTCACCAAGGCAAGTGGATATCTATATTATGCTATGATATGTTGCTATTCTTTATGATTCTAGCATCTAATTTCAATTCTAGACACCCTTGTGCTCATTGTATGTTAAATTGGAAATTAAGTGTTAGGTTATGTTATATTTTAAATGGGTTTATTTTGGATGAAATGGTGATTGTCTAATGTATGGATGGAGAGGGCGTGGCCCATTTGCTATTTGATTGTAAGATGTATGGGTGTAGGGAAGAGCTTTCCATGCTTCAAATCTGACAAAACCCATGTTACAGAACCCACCCATGTTACAGAACCCAGGTCACGTTTTGGTGAGGCCTCATGTAAATCATGAGTATGAATATGAGAAGACTTTTGTTGGAAAAATTATTAAAGAAACCAAAAGCATGTTTTTATGATTTCTTTATGCACTGGTTTGACAACTTTGCATTTCTTTATAAATTTCTAAACATTTGTTTATTTTCAAGTGTCTATACATGCTTATGCTTACTGAAGCCTCAATGTGACCTGGTGTTATGATAATTTCGGATATAACTATGGTTGTATTTTTTATATCGCGGATACTTTAGGACTCGTGGACTTAGGTGGGACCCTGGCTACCCTTTTTGGACTCGTTTGACTATATGTGAGGATGTTTTGAGCCGACGTTTTTCACGGTTATTCCGGTTGCATCGGGATTCAACCTATCTCAATCTTGAACGGTATGGGACAACGTGATACTTTCTTTAAATCTATGCACGAAGATTGGTCATCCGGGTATCGTGAACCCTAATCCCTTTTGTTGACTGAGTAGGGATGTACGATGCTTTGGGATTAATATTGGACTTAGGATTAGATTGTCTATCATTTATGATTCCGGATTGTACCATTTGGTACTGTCTACATGAAATGTCCATGTTCATTAGCTTCGTTTATTTTGAATTGTTTGGGATTATATGAAGAACTTAGATGATGAACTAAGGATCCCTTTTGATGTTTTGTTTGTTTCGAAGTATAGTTGAAGTGTTGAGGCTAGACGGCTTTGATTGTAAAAGCTTGTTGAGAACTACCTATGATGATGATGTTTGAAGAAGTTTGATGATTTTGGCATTGATTTGATGATGGAAAGGTAGTTTCTCTTTTAACTAATGAATTTTGCTCACGCAGGAAAGTCTAGCCCTCACTATCGTATGTTTAGGACTCTTGTGTCAGGCACCACTCAGCTGTAAACGCCCACACATTTGGGGCACCATCTGTGTTAAGGACTTTGGATTGAACGTCTGCGCAGTACGACTTTTTATATTTTAGATGGATATACACTATCAAATACCGGTTCTAAAAGAAATATGATGTTTTATTTTGTTTATTTTTGTTATGAAGGGTATCATTTGACTGCTTGTCGGGTTCTTATCCCGTGCCTACTGTTTACTCTACCACAGCTCTCACGTTGAGCCGGGAGGGACAGTGGAGCTATCCTGTGGTGATTAGCATATGTGGATTGCCTATTTGTTTGGATGTTTGTTAGTCTGTTTTATGATTCGAATGCTATGCATTTCTTACGATCAAAATGCTATGCATGTCATTGTAAAAGATAGGCCCGGCCCAACAAGGGCCCAGGCCCATTACAGATCAAATCTATGTGTAGCTGATTTCTCTCATTAGTTAGCTGATTTCTCTCTTTGTGATTTCCTTGTATAGATTAAGATTGATTAGGATTGATTCTTTGATTCTTTCATTTATTCTAAGATTGTAATCTTAACATATTTAGTACCTTGATTAAGGTAACTATTGATTATAAAACAGAACTATCGATGATCAATTGATCATTGAGTTTCTCCTAGCACTGTTGTCTTCTTCCTCTCATCTCATCACAGACTCTCACATGGTATCAGAGCCTCTTCTTGATTATATTCAATTCTTGCATTAAAGTATCCTCTGATTGATCAATCTTGATCAATCCTTTCTGGCGAAAAGCTTCTTCTTCACTGCCGATTGCTCTCTGATCAAAAGTGGCCCACCACTGATCAAACAGTGGTCCACCAGCGGTTCACACAGTCTTGATCGACAGGCCTCAGGGATCTTTTTAAGGATTTTTCTGGATTTTTTCTTCACCATTAAAGGTTGGTTCCAAGCTTCTCTTCCTTTGTCGATTTCAATATTCAAGTGTCAGATAGTTTTCATCCAAACCGTCCAGATTTGTGGATCTGTACCCGTTGCTCATCAAACTTGGACTGGAGGAAGTACAATTGATCTTCTTCAAGACGCTCATCCTTGATCTGTGTTTAGACCATTCTGTGGGTCCCACACACAGATCTAGCCTCAGAAAGTGAGGTCGTCTGGCACTGTTTTGGGGTTTTTTTTTGTGCACTGATTTGTGTGCTGTTTCATAGGCTTTTCTGCACTATTTTGTGGTTTAATCCACACAATAAAGCTGTTTCTTGTTGCATGCTTCATCAGTCTCTAAATCTGATTCGTATTGCTTCATCTGGCATTGTTACTGATTCATACTGTTGGTGGAAATTTGTACCGTTAGTGCACCGATAAGGACTGTTTACTGCTGGATTAGCCATTTATATCCAATCAATCTTGTTTTGCTTCTTGCATATTGATTGGTTACTTCAGATCTAAGGGCTGATATCATCCCTTTAATACTGATTTGGGTGCTCTGCTGTTTTTTCGCTACTTTTCTCTGCAATGGACAAGTATGATGTTATCCCAATTAAATTTAACGTGCAAAATTATGTCCTAGTCCTTCCACTTGCGGAACTTTGTCGAAGGACAGGGCCTTTTTGGTTATCTTGATGGATCGATAACCAAGCCTCAGATTACCAGTAATGCCGACTCAAAAGGCCTAGCCACTTGGTCCAAAGAGAATGCAAAAGTCGTCACTTGGATCCTTAACTCTATTGATCCTTCTCTTGCTGTGGCTCTTCAAGCTTACACCACAGCAATTGATATGTGGGCTCATCTGAAGAAAGTCTACCATCAAACCAATAAAGCCCGAAAATTTCATCTAGATAGTGAAATTGCTAGATACAGTCAAGGAGATAAAACTGTGCAGGAATACTTTAATGGTTTCCTCACCTTGTGGACTGAAAGGGATTCCATGTTAATCCAAATGGTCTCTGTTGGATTTCTGTCTGAAGCTCTCAAGTTACAAGAAGAAACTCATATTAGCCAGTTTCTTATGAATTTACGACCTGAATTTGAATCTGTTCGGTCTGCCCTCATGAATAGGGAGAATACTGTTAATCTTGATACTTGCTTCCAAGAAGTACTTCGCGAAGATCTTCGTCTCACTTCACAGCGCAATATTCTTGAAGCACCCGAAGTACCCAAAGCCTTCCTTGCGCCTCTTCCTGCTGACTCAGCTCTTCTGGCCACTCCAAAGCCAACTCAATGTTATGAATGCAAAGGCTTCGGACATATTGCCAAAAATTGTCGCAAGAAATTGGTTTGCAGATATTGCAAACGGACTGGTCATGTGATTGATGACTGTCGAAGCCTACAGCGACGGAATGAGACACAGCCTAAGAAGCCTCCCTCCAATATGCCAAGACAGAATGTTCCCTCCGCATTTCAGGCTCAAGCCCCCATATCAGATACGGGCAGCACTTCCTCCGGGGCTATATCCATGACTCCTGCTCAGATTCAAGAACTAATTCAGAACACAGTCACCTCTGCATATGCGTCTATGGGCTTCTCTGGTGGTCGGTATCAACCTCATTCTCATATAGCATCTCCTGCCTTTCATTCTTCTACATCTCTTTCTTCTTCTAGCACCACTTCCACATGGTTTTTAGATTCAGGAGCCTCAAATCACATGACCTCTGTAGAACATAGCTTTACAGATTCCCACCCTTATCTTGGAAAAGAAAACATTACCACTGCTAATGGTGATCAACTACTCATTTCTGGAGTTGGTACCATTACTTTATCTAGTGTCACTGGCCAGTCCATCACCCTTTCCAATGTCTACTTTGTCCCAAAATTATCAGCCAATTTACTTTCTGTAGGACAACTTATTGATGATGGCTATCTTGTTCACTTTTCTTCCTTTGATTGTGTCATACAGGGGCGACAAACTGGGAAGGTGATCGCGACGGGGAGTAAACATGGGCGCCTGTTTTTGCTGGACATTGGACATCATTCCCTCTTTGCTTATTCTTCTAATAATTTCAAAAACTTGTGGACGGTTTGGCATAAACGTCTTGGTCATGTGAACAATGCCTATTTAATTTCTTTGTTTAAACTTGGTTGTTTGGACTCTACAATTGATAATAAAATGATGTCTTTTTTATCTCAATCAAAATGTGAAGCTTGTTGTTTAAGTAAGAGTCATATTTTGCCATTTTCTGTTCATAATTCTCGTGCATTAGAATCTTTTGACATCATTCACACTGATGTTTGGGGCATTGCTCCTACCTTGAGTAGGGCAGGATTCAAGTACTATGTGACATTTATTGATGATCATTTCCGATTTACTTGAATTTATTTCATGCGTTTAAAATCTGAAGTGTTTTCTATTTTTAAAAGATTCCATAACATGGTCCACACCCAATTTCAGAAAGATATTAAGATCCTTAGATCCGATTCTGGTGGAGAATACATGTCTCATGAATTCTCTGCTTTCCTCTCTGATAAAGGAATTCTTCATCAAAAATCTTGTCCGCACACTCCGCAGCAGAATGGAGTTGCGGAAAGAAAGAACAGACATATTCTTGAAACTGTTCGCACCCTTTTATTGGCATCCTTAGTTCCTCCTGAATTTTGGTGTGATGCTGCCCAGACTGCGGTATATCTGCTCAATCGTCTTCTTAGTACTGTTCTAGGCAAGACTACTCCTTACAGAGTTCTCTTTGGACATCCTCCTTCATACTCTCACTTACGTGTGTTTGGTTGTCTGTGTTTTGTTCATCTTCCACCGACTGAACGCACTAAGCTATCTCCACAGGCTGCCAAATGCATCTTTCTTGGCTACAGTTCTGAACACAAAGGGTTCTTGTGTTATGACCAGTTTGAAAAATGCATGCGTATCTCTCGAAACGTGATCTTCCTAGAACAAATTCCTTTTTTTTCATTGCGTTTAGATCATCATCCTATTGCTGTGTCCTATTTGCCACAATTTCCGGAATCTGCTCCTGCCTCCCCTGCTATCAAAGTCTATGTCCGGCGTAACAAGGTTCCTCCTATGGTGCCTCCCTCTCCTGATCATCTCTCAGTGCAGCCTACTGCTCCTACAGGTAATCATGCTTCTTCTGATAATATCCTCTCTATGCGAGGATCTAATCGTCTTTCCATTGCCCCTAACCGCTATGGCTTTCCTGCTCTCTTTTCATCCTTAGATAGTGCTCCCATACCCACTTCATATTCACAGGCCTCAAAGATTGCTTACCAGCAAGATGCTATGAATGAGGAATTTCTCGCTCTCGAAGCAAATCAGACATGGGACTTGGTACCGGCTCCTGAAGGAGCCTCTGTGATTGGCAGTAAATGGATCTACTCCATCAAAGTTCACTCCGATGGGAGTCTTGATCGCTACAAAGCCCGATTGGTTGCACATGGATATAAACAGGAGTATGGAATTGATTATGAGGAGACATTTGCACCAGTGGCTAAAATGACCACAGTCCGTACTGTCTTCTGTGTTGCTGCAGCCCGCAACTGGCCTCTATGGCAAATGGATGTCAAAAATGCCTTTCTCCATGGGGAGTTGCGAGAAACTGTTTACTTAAAGCCTCCTCCAGGTTATGCCTGTCCTCCTAAGCATGTTTGTAAGTTGCGGAAATCTTTGTATGGACTTAAGCAGGCTCCCAGGGCTTGGTTCGATAAGTTTCGGGCGGCAATTCTTCAAGCAGGATTTCGTCAGAGTCATTCAGATAGCTCACTATTTCTTAGATGGACATCGAAGGGCTACACTTTCCTATTAGTCTATGTTGATATGATTATCAGTGGCAATGATAGTGCTAGCATTACGGAACTCAAACATCATCTCACTCGCCACTTCAGAATGAAGGATCTTGGTCCTCTCACCTACTTTCTGGGCCTGGAGTTCTTGCGTGACAAATTTGGCATTCGGGTTCATCAGTGGAAATATGCTTCAGATTTAATCACTTCGGCAAGACTCGGTGATGCTCACACTTTTGATACAACTATGGAGTTGAACTGCAAGATCAGTGCGGATGATGGCCCTCCCCTGGATGATCCCTCTGTTTTCCGGCGGATAGTTGGTAGTTTGCTCTACTTAACTATGACTAGGCCGGATATCTCTCATGCTGTTCATACGGTTAGCCAGTTTGTGAGCAATCCTCACAAACCTCACCTTGCTGCTGCTTTGCGCATACTCCGCTATGTCAAAGGCACCCTTAATCATGGTCTCTTTTACTCTTCGGGCGCCTCTCTGCACTTATCAGCTTATGCGGATGCTGATTGGGCGGGTTGCCCAGATTTTAGGCGCTCTACCACTGGCTGGTGTATGTTTCTTGGGGACTCTCTAATATCATGGAAATGCAAGAAGCAAACCACTGTTTCCAAGTCTTCTGCTGAAGCTGAATATCGGGCGATGTCGTCTGCTAGCGCTGAAATCATCTGGCTACGCCGTCTTCTCTGTGAATTTGGTGTCATTGTTGGTAGTTCTACCCTTTTTCATGGGGACAACACAAGTGCTACCGGAATTGCCAACAATCCAGTCTTTCATGAACGAACGAAGCACATTGAGATCGATTGTCACTTCATTCGTCAGCATGTTGTTACTGAGAAGATCACTCTGCCTCATGTCTCTACTCTTAACCAATTAGCAGATATCTTCACAAAAGCTCTCCCCAAAACGCGTCATCATGATCTCACTAGCAAATTGATGTCTTCTGCCTTACCACATCAATTTGAGGGGGAGTGTAAAAGATAGGCCCAGCCCAACAACGGCCCAGGCCCATTACAGATCAAATCTATGTGTAGCTGATTTCTCTCTTTGTGATTTCCTTGTATAGATTAGGATTGATTAGGATTGATTCTTTGATTCTTTCATTTATTCTAAGATTGTAATCTTAACATATTTAGTACCTTGATTAAGGTAACTATTGATTATAAAACAGAACTATCGATGATCAATTGATCATTGAGTTTCTCCCAGCACTGTTGTCTTCTTCCTCTCATCTCATCACAGACTCTCATAGTCATATGATCTTGTCTACTCGTTTACTCTTTAGTCTGCATATCTTTGGTGATTTATATATCTATCTTCTTGCCGACCTTCGTGTCTAATGATGCTACTCTTAGTGCATAGGTATCGAGCCCTTCTACCACGAGGAGGAGGAGGCGACGGAGGAGGTTTAGGCAAATTAGCCTGATGACTTCCTAGAGTACAGTACGAATGGCATTGTATAATCGTACCGACCCCGTACGCGAGAGCCTTCATGCTATATCTGATTAGTTTCATCTTTTGGTTTTATTATCTTTTTTATTAGGCCCAGTTTTAGTGTGGCCTTCTTATTATAATTAATATTTTTTTTATAAGTCTCAAACTTGAACTCTAGTTAATGATATTCAGTATTTGCTCTTAAACTATATATCTTTTAGATACCACTTGCATTTATGAAGCTTCCGCTAATTGTTATATATTTGAAGAAATGTCTACACCTCACGGCGGTCTTAGATCTGGGTGGGACATGATTGGGGCCAGGTTGCATTTGAATAATGTTAGAAAATTTTAATTGGCCCTAATTTCATGCATAACCCCGGTTTCACTTTTGGGGGCGTGACAAGTTGGTATCGGAGCATTACTGGCTTCTAGAATAAAAACAAGTAGAAACCTAAGACGTGTGAGGATTGGTTTTCTTTTGGGTATCTTAGCTTTTGTAGAGTGTATAGTTTGCATACTAGATTGAGTCCCATAGGACTAACGTTTCTTATGTTTTAGAATGGCTGGTCGTACCATGCGCTCCAACAGTGGTAACCTAGAGAGCAGCAATGCCAATGCTGGTGACAGTGACTCCTTTGAGAGCCGGTTTAACAAGCTCATGCAAGCCTTTGTGATTTCTCAAGAAGCACAAACTCAGAATCAGACTCAACAGCGCGAGGATCAAGTTGCCTTTCAGACTCATATGATGGCATTGTTACAAAGGCCAACTCCAGTTGCACAAGTCATCATGCCTGCTAGGGTGTCAGACCCAAATGACTTGTATGACAAGTTTAAAAAGAGGAACCAACCTGAGTTCTACGGTAATGAGGATCCATTAGATGCTGATGAGTGGGTTGTCCAAGTAGAGAAGATCTTCCATGTTTTCAAGTGTACAGGCAGAGAACAGGTTCAATTGGCAGCATACATGTTCAGGGCGTAGCAGAGATGTGGTTGAAATCTGTAAAAACACCATATGACACGATAGATGATGATACTGCTTGGACCACATTCCAGACTTTGTTTCGTACCGAATACATTCCACCCCACATCCTGGCACAAAAGATTGTAGAGTTTGAATCATTTGTCCAAGGAGATGATATGGTTCAAGAGTATGAGCTGAAGTTTACTAATCTGTCCCGGTTTGCACGGGCTCTGGTGAAGCTTGGAAATTTGTAAAAACACCATATGACACGATAGATGATGATACTGCTTGGACCACATTCCAGACTTTGTTTCGTACCAAATACATTCCACCCCACATCTAGGCACAAAAGATTGTAGAGTTTGAATCATTGGTCCAAGGAGAGGATACGGTTTAAGAGTATGAGCTGAAGTTTACTAATCTGTCCCGGTTTGCACGGGCTCTGGTGAAGGCCGAAGCTGACAAGGTTATGAGGTTCATTCAGGGACTGAGGCCCGATATCCAGATAGAGGTGACTTCTGTCACTTTACTTACATATGAGAACCTCAAACGGGCTTATTGGGCCGAGGAATCTATCCGGAAGAAGACACAGTATTCCCAGCAGCTTCAGCAAGTGCAGACTCCGGCTGAGAGTCAAAGTTCAGGATAGTTCCAGTAGCGTCCACAGCAATCGTACCAGCACCAGTAGCGTTCACAGCAGCAATACCAGCAGCAAGCTAAGAAGCCTAGGACATATCAAGCACCGGGAGCTCGTTGTGTTCACTGTGGTAAGAACCACCCGTCAGCTGAGTGTAGATAGGTAACAGGTGGTTGCTTTGGGTGTGATCAGATGGACCACCAGATTAGAGATTGCCCAAAGAACGGGCAAGGTGTCAGGAACGTAGCTCCTCCTAGACCACCGATGACAGCGGCGCCTTTGAGGCATGCACCACCCAATAGACCGCAGCAGCCTAATCAGCAGCAGCTTTGGGCACTACAGCAGCAGCAACAGCAGTAAAGGGCAACAGAGGCCCCACAGACAACAAAGGCAGCAACAAAGGCCTCAACAACAAGGCAGACTTCAGGCCTTGGACCTGTAAGAAGGCGAGGAAGCAGGAGAGTGGTGGAAGGTGCACTCTATCTCAGATGTACCTTCTAGAGTTTTATTTGATTCTGGTTCCACACACTCATTTGTGTCACCTATATTTGTTGCATGCTTGGTGGGAGACATAGCTCCATTGCATTGCATTTTGCTTGTTAGTACTCCCTTAGGGAAGACAGTGCAGTGTGAGTCTTATTATCCGGTGTGCAAAGTGCAGTTGGGAAGTTTTATCCTATCTGTAGATTTGATCATCCTTGGGATGAAAGACTTTGATGTGATAGTGGGAGTGGATTGGTTATCCACCTACAGAGCAGTTATGGATTGCTTTAACAAGACAGTTAGATTACAAGTGTTAACGGACAGTGTGGAAATTGTTGGAGAGAGGAGACCCATGTCCACTAGCGTCATTTCAGCCTTGAGGGCAGATCAATTGATTAGGAGTGGATGTGACGGTTATTTGGCATTTATCATGGAGGATAAATCGTCCAAAGCGGTGGAGGATATTCCAGTTGTTTGTGAGTTCCCGGATGTCTTTCCAGAGGAGATACCTAGATTACCACCGGTCCGAGAGATTGATTTCATGATTGAGCTTGTGCTAGGGATGGCTTCGATATCAAAAGCACCTTATCGTATGGCTCTAGCAGAGCTAAGGGAGCTAAAAGTTCAGTTGCAGGATCTCTTGGACAGAGGATTTGTTAGACTGAGTGTATCACCATGGGGTGCACCGGTTCTGTTTGTGAAGAAGAAAGATGGTTCGATGCTTTTGTGCATAGACTACAGACAGCTGAATCAGGTTACAATCAAGAACAAGTATCATTTACGCATGATAGATGAGTTGTTTGATCAGCTGCAGGGAATACAGCATTTCTCGAAGATTGATTTGAGATCAGGCTACCATCAGTTGCGAGTCAGAGACCAAGATGTGCAGAAGACAACCTTCAGGACCAGATATGGCCATTATGAATTCTTGGTGATGCCATTTGGGTTGACCAATGCACCGAGTGTATTCATGGCCTTGATGAACAAAATCTTTGCACCATGCTTAGATCAGTTCACAGTGGTGTTTATAGACGATGTTCTAGTCTATTCGAGGTCTAGAGATGATCATGCAGAGCATTTGAGGGCTTCATTGCAGATTTTGAAAGAGAATCAGCTCTATGCCAAGCTAAGTAAGTGTGATTTTTGGCTTGAGCATGTGTTTTTTCTCGGACACATCATCTCTAAGGAAGGTTTATCAGTGGATCCAACGAAGATTGAGTCAGTAGTCAGTTGGCAGCGTCCGAAGATAGTGGCAGAAATTAGGAGTTTTCTAGGTTTGGCCGGGTATTACAGAAGATTTGTGAAGGGATTTTCCAGTATAACAGCTCCATTGACCAAGTTGACAAGGAAGGACGTTCTTTTTGTGTGGATAGAGCAGTGTGAAGCAAACTTTCAGGAGTTGAAGACCAGATTGACCACAGCTCCTCTCCTTTACCTTTAGGAACCGGAGGATTTGTGATTTTTACAGACGCTTCAGGCATTGGATTGTGATGTGTACTCATGTAGGAAGGAAAAGTAGTGGCCTACGGGTCTAGACAGCTGAAAGAACATGAAAAGAGATACGTTACCCATGACTTGGAGCTTGCAGTAGTGGTTATGGCACTGAAGATGTGGAGACACTACCTGTACGGAGAGAAATTCGAGGTTCACTTAGATCACAGGAGTCTTCAGTATCTATTTGGGCAAAAGGATTTGAACATGAGGCAAACCAGATGGATGGAATACATTAAGGACTATGATTTTCCGATAAAGTATCGTCCCGGGAAAACAAATGTGGTTGCAGATGCATTGAGCAGAAAGACAGCGAATACCGGATGCTTACAGAGTGGTATTTGACAAAGTTATTCAGAGATTTGGCCATAGAGTTCCAGCCTCAGAGTGAGTCATGGTTGCCAACATGCACACTTGGGAACCGGAGATTCTTAGTAGGATCAAGGGCAGTCAGAGAGAGGATCCAGAGTCAGCCAGACTAATAGACAGCATAGCAAACAGGCCAGAGTTCAGACTCATAGATGGAGTGTTGTATTGCCAGGACAGATTGTGTGTACCGGGTGTACAAGCTTTGAGGAATGAGATTATGGTTGAGGCACACCATTCTTGTTATGCTATTCACCCAGGGAGCACCAAAATGTACCAGAACTTGAGTTTTTACTGGTGGAACAACATGAAGAAGGGCATTGTAGGATTCGTCTCGAGATGCCTATTGTGTCAGCAAGTGAAGGTTGAGCATCAGAAACCTCCAGGGTTACTCCAACTCTTGAAGACACCGAAATGGAAGTGGGAGCACATCACCATGGACTTCGTTGCAGGACTGCCACCCACGAGGGACAATGATAGTATTTGGGTGATTGTTGACAAACTCACCAAGTCAGCACACTTCATTCCGATGAAGATGAGAGGATCCATAAATGTTTTGGCACATAAGTACATCGACAGCATAGTCAGATTGCATGGAATTCCAAATGCCATTGTTTCAAACCGAGATATGAGTTTTGTGGGCTGATTTTGGGTCAGTTTGCAAGCAGCTTTGGGTACTACATTGAGTTTCAGCACTACGTATCACCCTCAGACTGATGGACAAATGGAGAGGACCAACCAGACTATGGAGGATATGTAGCGGGCATGTGTTTTAGATTTCGGGAAGGACTGGGAGAAGAGTCTTCCATTGTGTGAGTTTGCCTACAACAACAGTTATCACTCTAGTATCGGGATGGCACCGTTTGAGGCATTATACGAATGGAAGTGCAAGACCTCAATTTGTTGGGAAGAGATTGGTGTTTGGAGTTTTCACAGACCTTCTATCATCAGTGATACTAGTGAGAAGGTGAAGCAGATCATCGACAGGCTAAAGATTGCAAGAGATCGTCAAAAGAGCTACGCAGACCTCAAGAGGAGAGATTTGGAGTTTTAGGTCGGAGACAAGGTGTTTCTCAAAGTCTCACCGACTAGAGGAACTATGAGATTCGGTCAGAAAGGGAAATTGGTTCGAAGATACATCGGACCGTTTGAGATTTATATGCGAGTCGAGGAAGTGGCTTACAGATTGATACTACCAGCAGGGTTAGCAGGAGTTCACAAAGTTTTCACATTTCCATGCTGAGGAAGTACATCTTAGACCATTTACGTGCTACATCACGAACCTTTGGATGTTCAGCCAGATGTTACATTTGTGGAGAGATCGAAGAAGATCATTGACACAAAGGAGCAGGTGTTAAGGACAAGGACCATCCATTGGGTTAAAGTACAGTGAGAGCATCACAATCCGAGGGAAACAACTTGGTAACTCAGAGATCAGGTTAAGGAAAAGTATCCAAAGTTATTGCCAGAGGTGTGTTAGAGATTTTGGGGACCAAATAGCCTAAGGGGGGGAGGATGTAACATCCCGTCCCTTAATCTTTAATTAATTATAATTAATTGATTGTTAGGTAATTAAGTGTGTTTAGAATATTAGCAAGTCGTGTTTGATGTGTGAGTCACGCGTGCGAAGTTTCGCGTGATTCCGAGCTTGTTTGGGTACAGTAAGGGTGTGTGTCGCAATTTCTGGAAAGTTTCGAGGGCTTTTTCGTATTTTTTTAGCTTTTTGAGATTTTAGTACCATCGGATATATTTCTTAATTTCTCGGACTTTGTCCTTTTACTTCATTCTGATTCGGACCCTCGAAACCTTTCAAAAACCTAACCTGACCCGATCCCACTTTGAATTATTTTATTAATTCCCATCAGACCCCTTTTTCCACCCTTTTATAACTCACGTGAGTCAAAGCCCACCTCACCTCCACATGCATAGCCGCTCCAAATTTACTGTCCCTTATCCTCATTCCCTGTCTCTGTTTCTTTCATTTCTTTCTCTCTATTACTCTCTCTCTCTCTCTCTCTGGGACTTCTTACTTGGTCACTGTCTCTCCCTTGTTGCTTGTGTTAATAAAGCCCAAGGCCCAAGGCCCATGAGAAGATCCAACTCATTTATCACTCGTGGAATGATTGGGTTCAATTGTAATACAACTGTATATATTCTTTAATTAGTTAGTTTCCTTATCTTAGATTAGCAAGTAACTTAATTGGTTAGTTTCCTTAACTTTGAGCCTTGAATAAGGCATGTAATACCTATATATATTGATGAGTGCTCTCCAATAAGGGACACGACAATACATTCTCAGTTTGGTATTCAAACTCTTGTTTTCTAAGTTGTGTGATCATCAAATTGTCATGGTATCAGAGCTCTGATAAACTCTCCTCTTCTAGTCTTCTTCTTCGACTTGTTTGTCGAATCTTGGTGATAATAGTCATTGGCATCCTGTCCTTGATTGTTCGTGCATGTTAACATAGTTTTTCATCTACATCTTGAAATCTGATCACTGTGGCCCTCCACAGATCAGCCCAAGTTCATCACAGACATCATTCTATCTTGATCGATAGTTAATTCAGAGCCTTGTGGACATTTGTTTGACTCAGCAGAGAAATCAGAAGACAGATTTAGGTTCTGGGAACCATTCACGTCAGCCACTTGGAGCAAGTCATCAGGGGCCCACCTCTGATCAACACTGCAGTATCAGTAGAGCCTCCCATCCTGGTCGACCACTCATCCTGGAATTCTTGGACATTTTTTCAGAATTTTTCGATCATCAGAGGTAGGCCATCTACCATCTCTTTTGGTATTTCAGTTTTGTCCAACAGATTTCATCTTAGCCGTTCAAAATTGTGGATTTTGATCCGTTTTGAGTGAGACCTCTTTCAGCAGTTGCGAAATTTGACTACCCTTCCATCCCCTATCTTTGATCTGTCTAGAGATCACTTAGTGGGGCCCACGTGCTACTCTTCCCCTGAAATCAAGGACGTTTTTATTCTTGTTGTTCTCTTTGCTGTTGTTTTCTTCTTTGTTTGCTGTTGTTTGCTGCCTTTCTCCGTTCTTTTGGCCAATATCAATTTTAAATGGACAAATCTGAGGTTACCTTGATCAGATTCACGGGAAAAAATTACCCTGCTTGGTCTTTCCAATTCCAAATCTACCTTGAGGCTAAGGAATTGTGGGGCTATATTTCTGGATCTGACCCTACACCCACTGATGATGAGAAGAAGATATCCACTTGGCATACCAAAGATGCCAAAATAAAATCATGGATCCTTGGCTCTGTCGAGCCATATCTGATAATGAACCTCAAACCCTACCCCACTTCTAAAGACATGTGGGGATATCTGCAGCAAGTATACCATCAAGATAACTCAGCCCGTCAGTTTCATCTTGAATGTGCGATTGCTGAATATGCACAAGGGACCTTGTCGATCCAGGACTATTATTCGGGATTCCGGACCCTCTAGTCGGAATACAATAGTATTAAGTATGCAGGTGTAGCTGCCAATGTTTTGATCGTCATCCGCGATCTTCAAGCCTCTAGTCAGCAGGATCAATTTTTAATGAAATTACGGAATGAATATGAAAGTGTCCAATCTACCCTGATAAATCGGACGCCTCTACCTTCCTTGACTGTCTGCTTGAATGAACTCTTACGCGAGGAACAGCGCATGGCCACCTCGGCACATATGGCTCAACAAAAGACTGAGACCTATTCAGTCGCATTCTTTGCCAATAAAGCTTCTCAGCCTCCGCCTCGAGACTTGAGCAAAACACAGTGCTACAGCTGTCAGAAATTTGGGCATCTTGCATCTCAATGCAAACAGAAAGTCTGCAGTTATTATAAAAAGTCGGAACATATCATCTCTGAATGTCGCCGCCGCCCACCTCGTCCGTCCACACAGACTCCACAGTCTCAGACTCCACATGCTTATGTTGCCTCTTCAGTTATGCCGGCTCCAACATCTACATCCTCATAGCCTGGGCCCTCATCCTCTCTAACTCCTGAGCTAGTTCAACAAATGATTCTCAATGCCTTCTATGCTTTTGGTTTCTTAGGTACGTCCTCTCCCTCTTCTACTTGGTTCCTTGATTTCGGGGCATCTAATCATATGACGAATTCCCATTCCTCACTCTCCAATATGACAAAATACAATGGCAATCTTCATATCCAAACTGCTAACGGAGGTGACATACCCATTACTGCCCTCGGCAATATCACTGGTCCTCTTCCTTTAAACAATGTTTACCTTTGTCCCACTTTATCTTCAAACCTATTATCCGTTGGACAACTTGTTGAAAATAACTGTAACATCTCTTTTGCTTCTTCTGGTTGTGTTGTGCAGGACCAAATGTCCGGGAAGGAGATCGCGAGGGGGCCTAAGTGTGGACACTTGTTTCCGCTGGATTTTAATAAGCTTTCTAGGAATATATTTGACAAAGCTGTTTTTTGTTTTTCTATTAGAGATAACTGCCAATTGTGGCATTATAAACTTGGCCATCCTAATTCCAACGTTCTATCCATTATGTTCAATTCTGGTTTATTAAATAAAACTCCTGGTTTATCTTCTTGTGTGCCTTTTGATTGTGCTACTTGTAAACTGGGAAAAGAGTAAAACTCTTCCTTTTCCTATTTTCACTTCTCACAGCACTAAATGTTTTGATTTGATTCATAGCGATATCTGGGGAATTGCTCCAGCTCTTTCTCACGCTCACTATAAATATTTTGTAACTTTTATTGATGATTTTAGTCGGTTCACATGGGTTTACT
The DNA here is from genome assembly GCA_028538565.1 of Umbellularia californica. Classification (NCBI taxonomy): domain Eukaryota; kingdom Viridiplantae; phylum Streptophyta; class Magnoliopsida; order Laurales; family Lauraceae; genus Umbellularia; species Umbellularia californica. Next base: position 47,412,311 of record JAPQWN010000004.1, read on the forward strand.
TTCTCCATTCCAAATTTGATGTTTTTACTGTTTTAAAAAAATTTTTGGCTTATGTTGAGACTCAATTTTGGACCCGCATTAAAATCTTGCGATCTGATTCAGGCGGGGAATATGTGTCCTCTGATTTTCAAAAGTTTTTGCAAACCAAAGGCATTATTTCTCAAAGAACTTGTCCTTATACTCCACAGCAGAATAGCGTCGCTGAACGGAAGAATAGACATCTCCTTGATGTCACTCGTTCTCTTCTGCTTGAATCATCGGTTCCTAACCGTTTTTTGGTTGAGGCACTGGCTACTGCAGCTCATCTTATCAATTGCGTGCCCTCACCCTCTATTGACAATCAGAGCCCATATTACCGGTTGTACAAGACATCTCCATCCTATGATGACCTTCATGTTTTTGGGTCCATTTGCTTTGTGCATTTGCCTCCTTCAGAAAGGACCAAACTAACAGCTCAATCAGCTAAGTGTGCCTTTTTAGGGTATGCTCCCTTCCAGAAAGGATTCCTTTGTTATGATCCCACCATTCGTCGCATCCGTACCTCTAGGAATGTGGTTTTTTTTTAAAACAAGTATTTTTTTCACCAACACCTTGATCCTCCGGTCTCCTCTTTGGTTTCTTTACCTGGTTTTTCTGAATCTAAATCTTTTGTTCGCTTTCATCCTGACTTTGTGTATCACAGACGGAACATAGATGCGCCTACAGGTACTCCCCCTCTTGATCTTCCTCCGACATCGGGTCCGCCTCCGGAACTTGGTCCTTCCGACCCTCCTTCATTGCGTCGCTCCTCTTGCATTTCAGTCCCGCCAGACCGCTATGGGTTCTCTCATACTTCCTTAATGGCCACTTTGTCATCTTCTTCTATCCCGCAATCTTATTCTCAGGCTGTGCAGCATCAATGTTGGAACCAGGCTATGCAAGAAGAATTGGAGGCTTTATAACAGAATCACACTTGGGATGTTGTCCAAGCTCCTATGGGTGTCAAACCTATTGGCTGTAAGTGGATTTTTTCTCTCAAATTAAAATCAGATGGCACATTGGATCGATATAAGGCCCGTCTCGTCGCCCTTAGAAATCGGCAGGAATTTGGCATCGATTATGATGAAACTTTTGCTCCCGTCGCTAAAATGACCACAGTTTGGCTTATTCTTGCTGTTGCTGCATCTCAATCTTGGCCTTTATATCAGATGGATGTCAAAAATGCGTTTCTTCATGGCGATCTCAAAGAAAACGTTTACATGCGTCTGCCTCAGGGATACTCATCTGGGAAAGGTATGGTTGCGAAATTCCGTCGCTCCCTCTATGGTCTGAAGCAAGCCCCTCGCGCCTGGTTTGAGAAATTTCAAGATGCTCTTCTCCAATTGAATTTTCATTCAAGCCAATATGATCCTTCTATGTTCTTACGTCGTGCTCCATCCGGGATTACTGTGCTACTGGTCTACATAGATGACATTGTGATTACTGGTCCCAATGCACATATGATTCAGGAACTCCAAGCTTCTCTTAATAAGACATTTCACATGAAGGATTTCGGCCCCTTACACTATTTCCTTGGTCTTGAAGTTCATCAATTGCCTAAAGGCATAGTTCTCACTCAGCACAAATACACGATTGACCTCATTGACTTGGCTGGCCTTACTACTTCTGTTCCAGTCGATACACCAGTAGAACTGAATGTCAAACTCAGTAAAGAGGAGGGTGACCTTCTTCCCGATCCTACCACATATCGCCAGTTAGTTGGTAGCTTGATCTACCTTGCGATCACTCGCCCTGATATCTCCTATGCGGTCAACCTCATGAGTCAGTTCATGACTGCTCCTCGTCATCTTCATCTGGCTGCTGTTCATCGCATCATTCGGTACCTTATTCGCACACCTACTCGCGGGTTGTTTTTTCCTTATAACAATCCTCTATCTCTCCGCGCTTATTCCGATGCTGATTGGGCTGGGTGTCCGGATACTCGCAGATCTACCACTGGATGGTGCATGTTTTTGGGTGACAGCCTGATTTCCTGAAAATGCAAGAAACATGAAAAGGTTTCAAAATCTTCTACCGAAGCTGAGTACTGCGCCATGTCTGCTGCATGCTCCGAAATTCTTTGGCTTCGCGGACTCCTTTCCGACATTGGGTTCCCACCGGAATGTGCTACCCCACTCTATGCGGATAATACAAGTGCTATTCGGATTACTGAAAATCCGATTTTTCATGAACGCACTAAGCGCATCGAGGTTGATTGTCACTTCATACGTGATGAACTTAAGCGTGGTGTCATTCGTCTTCCGCATGTCTCCACTGAGCTTCAGCTTGCTGATATTCTTACTAAAGGCCTACCAAGCCCGCGTCATCAGTTCTTGGTTGGCAAATTGATGCTTGTTGATTCTCCCGCATCAATTTGAGGGGGGTGTTAATAAAGCCCAAGGCCCAAGGCCCATGAGAGGATCCAACTCATATATCACTCGTGGAATGATTGGGTTCAATTGTAATACAACTGTATATATTCTTTAATTAGTTAGTTTCCTTATCTTAGAATAGCAAGTAACTTAATTGGTTAGTTTCCTTAACTTTGAGCCTTGAATAAGGCATGTAATACCTATATATATTGATGAGTGCTCTCCAATAAGGGACACGACAATACATTCTCAGTTTGGTATTCAAACTCTTGTTTTCTAAGTTGTGTGATCATCAAATTGTCAGCTTGCTCAGCTGAACCCCACCAAGCTAAGAGGATCACCCTCATCGTCCTCCCCATGCTTTAACGACCTTGAGCATCCCTTTCTCCAAGCCATCCATTAATTCTCCATCTCTAGGTAAGCTCCTAAGCATGTAGAAATTAGGGCTTTTTTTCCCTCTTTGCTTAGAAATGGTTTAGGAAAACTATTTACTACCCTTTGCATACATTCTTGTAGGTTGTTTTGGGTTTGAAAGGTTCTTCCCCCAATTTGAGTTCAAATAGTGGGTTTTCTGTTTTTTTCTCCTATTTTGGAGTGCACTCACCAAGGCAAGTGGATATCTATATTATGCTATGATATGTTGCTATTCTTTATGATTCTAGCATCTAATTTCAATTCTAGACACCCTTGTGCTCATTGTATGTTAAATTGGAAATTAAGTGCTGGGTTATGTTATATTTTGAATGGGTTTATTTTGGATGAAATGGTGATTGTCTAATGTATGGATGGAGAGGCGTGGCCCATTTGCTATTTGATTGTAAGATGTATGGGTGTAGGGAAGAGCTTTCCATGTTTCAAATCTGACAGAACCCACCCATGTTACAGATGCCAGGTCACGTTTTGGTGAGGCTTCATGTAAATCATGAGTATGAATATGAGAAGACTTTTGTTGGAAAAATTATTAAAGAAACCAAAAGCATGTTTTTATGATTTCTTTATGCACCGGTTTGACAACTTTGCATTTCTTTATTAATTTCTAAACATTTGTTTATTGTCAATTGTCTATACAAGCTTATACTTACTGAAGCCTCAATGTGACCTAGTGTTATGATCATTTCGAACATAACTATGGTTGTATTTTTTATATCGCGGATACTTTAGGACTTGTGGACTTAGGTGGGACCCTGGCTATCCTTTTTCGACTCATTTGACTATATGTGAGGATGTTTTGAGCCAACGTTCTTCACAGTTATTCCGGTTGCATTGGGATTCCATCTATCTCAATCTTGAACAGTATGGGACAACGGGATATCCTTCTTTAAATCTATGCATGAAGATTGTTCGTCCGGTTATCGTGAACCCTAATCCCTTTCGTTGACTGAGTAGGGATGTGCGATGCCTCGGGATTAATATTGGACTTAGGATTGGATTGTCTATCGCTTATGATTCTGGATCGTACCGTTTGATACTCTCTGCATGAAATGTCCATGTTCATTAGCTTCGTTTATTTTGAATTGTTTGAGATTATATGAAGAACTTAGATGATGAACTTAGGATCCCTTTTGATGTTCTGTTTGTTTTGAAGTATGGTTGAAGTGTTGAGGTTAGACGGCTTTGATTGTAAAAGCTTGTTGAGAACTACCTATCATGATGATGTTTGAAGAAGTTTGATGATTTTGGCATTGATTTGATGATGGAAAGGTAGTTTGTCTTTGAACTAATGAATCTTTCTCACGCAGGAAAGTCTAGCCCCTCACTATCATATGTTTAGGACTCTTGTGTCAGGCATCACTCAACTGTTAACGCCCAACACATTTGGGGCACCATCTGTGTAAGGACTTTGGATTGAACGTCTGCGTAGTACGACTTTTTATATTTTAGATGGATGTACACTATCAAATACCCATTCTGAAAGAAATATGATGTTTTATTTTGTTTATTTTGTTATGAAGGGTATCAATTGACTGCTTGCCGAGTTCTTATCGCGTGCCTACTGTTTACTCTACCACAGCTCTCATGTTGAGCCGGGAGGGACAAGTGGAGCTATCCCATGGTGATTAGCATATGTGGACTGCCTATTTGTTTAGATGTTTGTTAGTTTGTTCTATGATTCGAATGCTACCATTTCTTACGATCAAAATGCTATGCATTTCATATGATCTTGTCTACTCGTTTACTCTTTAGTCTGCATATCTTTGGTGATTTATATATCTATCTTCTTGCCGACCTTCGTGTCTGATGATGCTACCCTTGGTGCATAGGTACCGAGCCCTTCTACCACGAGGAGGAGGAGGCGACGGAGGAGGTTCAGGCAGATCAGCCTGATGACTTCCTAGAGTATAGTACGGACGGCATTGTATAGCTATCCCGACCCCGTACACGAATGCCTTCATGCTATATCTAATTGGTTTCATCTTTTGGTTTTATTATCTTTTTTATTAGGCCCAGTTTTAGTGTGGCCTTATTATAATTAATATTTTGTTAACAGTCTCAAACTTGAACTCTAGTTATGATATTCAGTATTTGCTCTTAAACTATACATCTTTTAGATACCACTTGCATTTATGAAGCTTCCGCTAATTGTTATATATTTGAGGAAATGTCTACACCTCACAACGGTCTTCGATCCGGATGGGACGCGATTGGGGCCCGGTTGCATTTGATTAACGTTAGAAAATTTTTAATTGGTCCTAATTTCACGCATAACCCCGGTTTCACTTTTGGGGTCGTGACAGAAGGCAAAGAACTGCCACTGCAAATGACCACCCTTCTGATCCTCCTCTGGCGAATGGTCCCGCATCTACTGGTACCTTGCGTCGCTCCTCCCAAACTTCTCGCCCTCCTGAGAGGTATGGATTTACCTATGCTTCCTTGATGACAACACTATCGTCTGTTTCTATCCCAAGTTCTTATTTGCAAGCTATGCAACATGATTGTTGGAACCAGGCCATGAAAGAAGAATTAGATGCCTTGACCCAAAATCACACCTGGGATATTGTGGAATGTCCTCCTTTAGTAAAACCCATCGGGTGCAAATGCATCTACTCAATCAAACTTAAATCCGATGGTTCCTTGGACAAGCACAAAGCTAGACTTGTGGCACTTGGCAACCGATAAGACTATGGCAGACTATGAGGAGACATTTGCGCCAGTTGCAAAAATGACAACTGTTCGATTACTTCTCGCCATTCCTGCTCTCCAATCTTGGCCATTTTACCAAAAGAATGTCAATAATGCTTTTCTCTATGGAGATTTGAAAGAGGAGGTTTATATGTGGATACCACAAGGAGTCACCTCTCTAACTAAGAAGTCTTTATGTCACTTATGAAGATCTCTTTATGGTCTCAAGCAAGCTCCTTGAGCGTGGTTCGAAACATTCAAAGATCGTTTAGGCACGATTGGCTTTACTCAAAGTCCTTACGATCCATCTCTTTTTGGTGCAACACATCTACTGGTGTTACTGTTCTCCTCGTGTATGTTGATGATATTATTATCACCGGCACTGATGATGGTATGATAAAATCCCTCCAAGCCTCTCTCCATGATTCTTTCCATAGGAAGGATTTGGGTCCTCTGCATTATTTTTTGGGCTTAGAGGTGCATCAGTCTTCCAAAGGCCTGTCTATAAATCAACACAAATATGCGACAGATCTTATTGAGCTTGTTGATCTCCTTTTAATCTTCCCTAGTTGATACGCCGCTAGAAGTCAATCTTAAGTTGAGTAAAGATGATGCGATTTTATTCCTGATCCACATACATACCGGAGACTCGGCGGCAGTCTTGTCTATCTCTCCATCACCAGGCCTGACATATCTTATGCTGTAAATCTTGTCAGCCAATTTATGACATCTCCTCGACACCTTTATCTGATGGCTGTGAAGCAAATGATCCGGTATTTATTAGGCATTGTAGCCCGTGGTTTATATTATCCAAAGGATAATCGTCTACTTCTGACCGCTTATGCAGATGTTGACTGGGCAGGCTGTCTGGATACCAGACGGTCCACCACTGGTTGGTGCATGTACCTCAGCAATTCTCTCATTTCTTGGAAATACAAGAAATAAGAATGGGTCTCCAAATTATCCACAGAGGCTGAATATCGGGCTATGTCCTCTGCTTGTTCTGAAATCCTATGGCTTCAAGGACTTCTTTCGGAACTCAGATTTGCGTAGGCCTCTCCCACTTTATTGAATGCAGATAATACTGAGGCAATAAGAATCACTGAAAATCATGTTCTTCATGAACGCACAAAACATATAGAAGTTGACTGCCACTTTATTCGAGACAAATACAAGCGTGATGTTATCAGTCTACCTCATTTCCCTATCGAGCTTCAGTTTGCAAATATCTTCACTAAGGGACTTCCTCGGCCTCGACATCAATTTCTTGTCTTCAAATTGCTGTTTTTTTACTCTCCCTCATCAATTTGAGAGGAGGGAGGGGGGGTCTCAATCCAGGCCTCCAGGCCCAATCTCGCAGGCCCATTTAGGTCCACTCAAAGTGCATATGTACATACCTTAGTTGCTAGCTATAATTGTGGATCTAGATTGTATTACCAGATTGTATTGCCTTAATAAGGCATGATTAGATGTAATTTGGGCATTCAGCCCCTATATAAACAAGTCACAGTTGACCCTTAAGGGATACGACATTCATCTCTCTCTCTCTGTATATATATATATATATGTATGTATGTATGTATGTATATCTTTTGTTCTGTATTTCATCTCTCTCACAATGACATGGGCTTTAGGTTGTAGTAAATGAATCAGGCTCTTTTAGAGAAAAGAGATCTGTAGATTTAAGGAGGAAGGAGGTATTGGCTTTAGGTTGTAGTAAATGAATCAAGCTCTTTTAGAGAAGAGAAATCTGCAGATCTAAGGAGGAAGGATGTATGGGCCTTAGGTTGTAGTAAATGAATCGAGCTCTTTTAGAGAAGTGAAGTGGCTATGACAGATAGGGGATGGCTTGGAAGGTTTATGGAAGCACGTTTTAATAGAAAAATATTGCTTATGTAGAAATGATTGGAATGTTCCAACTCCTAATGCTTAAAACTCTGATTTTCAAAGGGTGGCCTTTCGGTAAAAGGAAGAGCTGTTTTTGCACAATATCAGATACAACTTACATACAAGATGGGTGTAGGAGATCAGATATTGTTTTGGCTAGACACTTGATTTGGAAATTTTTCCTCAAGCGATTAGCTTGAGATGGTTAAGACCTATCTAACAAGGGTTAACAGCCATGTCATTTGGGGTCTGAGGTTCAGAAGAAATCTTATAGAGACAAAGGAGAGTCATTTTGAGAACATGCTTGTCTTATTGAATGGGGTTCACATTCTAGTATGGCATAAATAGAAGGATATAGAATGGAACGACAAATGGTGCTTTCTCAGTGGCTTCTTTCTTCTAGTCAGTGACGGGGGAGTTATCGTCATCCTCTCCTATCACCCTCATTTGGAAGCTCAAAGCTCCTCCTACAGTTGTGGCCTTTAGTTAGTTGGCTTTCTTGGTGGAATCTTTCTATGGATAACCTCTAGAGGCGTAACGTAGTTATTGTGAATGTGTCTCATATGCCTGGAAGATGCAGTCATTGAAGAGGAGCCCAAGCATTGTGGAGGTCAGTTTTGGGGTGATAAGGCTGTAGCTGGGTCCATCCTTTTAACCTTAGTCAACTATTTGAAGCTTGGAGATTTGTAGTTGGGTCATCTAAGGAAAGAATGATGCGAGAGGTGTCTTTTTTGGCTGTAATTTGGGCCTGACGGAAGGGAGAAGCTCACTTTGTTTCAATGGTAAACCATTTTCTATGGACTCGTCATTGGATAAGGTTTAGATACTTTATGGCTGCTTGGGCTATCTCCCTTCCCTTCTTTCTGAATTGCTTTAAAGCCACTTATCATTAGAAAGTGGTATGAAGTGGCTTTCTCTATAGCTACAAAGCCTCAACCCCAATGTCAGCCTAATTGGCGCCTTGTGCCTTTTGAGTGTTTTGACACATAACTTTGATGGGAGTGGCATAGGTAATCTGGGTCCCACCAGAATGGAGGAATTATAAGGGATAGTGCAGGTTCTAAAATCTTCCCTCACCCAATGATGCAGGCCAGATCCTTGGTTCGGCAGCCCATTGGGCCCAACCCCATAAAAAAGATCTTCAAATCGTGTAAGAGTTTTATTTTTAGTATTAGCTAAATTTTAGGGATAATTATGAGATTAATTATAAAGTTTCTCTTATTTGATTTAGCTCATTTTAATTAGAGTTGTTTCCAAGAATAGGTTAGAGTTTGAATCTATATAAAGGATTATAATCCCTCTTTAAGGACAATGCATTGATTAATAAAATTTTCTCGAGTTTTTCTCTTGGTTACTTGTCCGTGGTGTGAGACCAAGACGTTTTGGATTCCTTGGATCCCTATTCCTAAGCCTTTGGCTTGGAGTTTAGACCGTTGGTTATCCTCCCTTCCCTGTGCTGCTCCACCCTGGCCTGATGGGCATTTGTTCCATCAATAAAGCAAAGATGTAAGAATTGAGAATAGGCCTCCGTGAAGCTCGTTGTTTGAATCTTTGGTGCATCTTGGTGGAGGGGGATTCAACATTTGTTTACAGCTGGGCATATTTTTCAAAATCGGAATCGTATCGCAAATCTTTCATACCGTGAATCGAATCGAATCGTGAATCGCATCACGAATCATAGGATTTTTTTTATTTTTCTAATAAAAATAAAAAATAATTAAAAATTAAAAGAAAAAGAAAAAAGTAATTATTCATAACCATCCATTTTCTCTTATAGTAGTATAAATATAATAACAAGTAAGTCTATCATACAATTATATCAAGAACATCATGACATATTAATATATATATATATATATATGAAATAAATGATGTGTAAATAGTTAAATAAGTTTAAAGTATCCATAGAATTTTTTTATTATCTTTAATTCAAAATATAAAAATAAAATAAAATCCAAACCATCAATCTCACACAGTAGGATATCTCGTAAAGTTAAGTGAAAAAAAACCAAAATATATTAAAAAAAAAGAAGATATAGACAAGCATTGTACGTACAGTGTAATGCATGTTCTTTATTCATCTTTAAAACCTTATCAAAGCCACAAAAAATTCTTACGAGGTTTCGTTAACTACTAAATAACCTTTTAAAAATACAATCGATAAAAGAAAGAGAGAATAAAGAAAGAAAAAAGGTAAAAGATTATTAATATTAACTAATTGGCTATAGCCATTCTTGCTTAGCCGAATCGCTTGATTTGTAAGATTTGATGAAATGAGTATCAAATCGTAGGATTCACGCCTGAATCCTAAGATTCATTTGTAAATGGGATTCATTACATGGAATACAAATCGTTTTCCTTAAGATTCGGGATACGAATCATAGGATTCTGATAACTATGCAGCTGGGCTTTTGGTGTGCGTGCTTCCCCATGGATAATGGCTGACATGATTGAGGAGGTGATGGGTTTAGCTAGGTATTTAAACGGCTCCTTTGTGCCTATAAACAAAAATGTAAGATCTTCTGGCCCAGGAAGGGGTTTCCTATCGAAGTTTATGCTGGATCAAAACAGCTCCATGCTCTTGGTTTGTTTGCTCTTTGTTGCGTGGTTTTCTTGTAGCCATCTGGTCTCTCTCTTATGTTGATGTGCTTTAATAAATTTTGTAGTCATTCAAAAAAAAAAAAGCCCACATAAATGCATAGAAGGTGGATAGGTTTATTCAGATCTTAATTGTAAACTAAACTTGGAATGAACTGGAATTTGGAGAAGATTTTACTGTATTGTATTGAGATGAACGCAGTACTCAAATGATTACAGCCAAATAAGAGAGGAAGGCTCACACTTACAGTAGAAGATGGAAGCAAAGGTCTACTTCTATCTTACATATGCAAAACTGTTTCAAATACTTGTGATATACGCCTCCTGCAACATGCAATACTCCACAGAAGCATTCTAATCTATACACTTCAACTACCTTTATCATTAATTAATTAGTATAGTAATAGATTCTTCATACGGCACATACATGAAATTATATATATATAGGGAAATATTGAAAAGTACATGAAATTATAAATTCTCATCCATTGAATATGTTTTAGATTCTTCTATTGTCTAAATTGCACTATTTTTCATGACAATTGTTTTCTTTGCTTTCTTTATAGCAGCCTCCTACAAAAGATCCTCAACAACATAAAAGGGTTTGTAAGTATATATCGAGGAGAACTATTAAGGCACATCCATCTGAACTGTCTATACCAAATTCCAAGTGCTCCACAAGTCACAAGCCATCTCATAGACACAAGTCAAATCAAAATTTGAGTGAGGTATAGATGATTTCAAGATTTGTTTCCTGAACATTTTATATTGCTAATAGTTAATGCTGTAAATTTATCATTGTAGGTTGAGAAGGAAGCAAAGAGATTACGTAGGGTTTTAGCTAACAGAGAGTCAGCTAGGCAGACAATACTTCGACGGCAGGTATAATAGTTTGTTCAACTCAAGAGGGAATTCAAATATGTTCCAAATCCTGTTCAAGGTTTCAAGACATATTACCTGTTTAGTGAAAATCTTTTCCTTTTCCATTATGTGAGTGAAGTTGTTTTAGATTGAAATGTATTAATGACTCATTATTTTTTCAGATTTATGCGGCCCATATCCCAAGACAAACTTAATGTAAACTGGTGATCATCTGGATTAGAATACATCGTATGGCATGGATAGGTGTTAGAATTGGTTCATTCCAACTTAGGGCTCTATGTTTCAAGCACATTTGACAACTAGACTTATAATACCTATACTGGAGTAACCGGACCATTCTTAGTAGAGTAGAGGACCAACCTAGTTCATTATCTAGCAATCTCCTGCTAAATAATGTCTGCAGGCGGTTGGATGACCAAAATATTCTTTGGGAATTCAGTTTTAGACAAATCATATTTGTGTCATGATTCATGAAGGAACAGATGAGTGAAGTTCACCTCACAATTCACATGTTTGTAAATGGGCGTTATCTTCTGCAGATATCCTCACAAGACTTCATGCGTGAAAATCATTCTCCACCTCTGTTGGAGGGCTAACTCTACATTATCAGATGCTATTGGTTTTCACACACAGTATTTGGTGCGGACATCCACAGGAGAATTGTTTGCGCTTGTAAACTACAAGTTTTTAGGTTAAGATGTTGCTATAAACACTACGGATTATTTTATCTTCTTATATCTTTTGACTTGTCATTTCTTCTTCTCAAGATTATAGACAGGAACCTAATTAGATAAGAAAAAAATACTACCCCACAAATTATAGTAATGTCTCTATTTACAATCCCTTTGATACAACAGTCCCATCTAAATCAGAGGCTGCTCTGTGTTGCAGCTTTGAGGTCATGAAACATGGTTATGCTTCCTCATTGGCTCAATATATATATATATATATATATATATGTGAATGTTTTTAAAATGTTTGGGGGCTAATGAAATGTGATTTGGACACCCTAGAATCAAGGTACAGAAAGATTTTGAGGTTAATTATTTACCTGCAAACCCCATAGCATAAAAAGCAACTTAAATAATTTTTTGGACAATGTTCACAGTAAGTGGGATGGGAAGGAAGAAGGTGTTATAAACTGTAATGAGATGAGAGGAAGAAGGAGACGACAATATTGGAGAGAAACGAATGCCTCAAATGGGAGGATCGTCCATCATTTTATAATCTCATTATACCCTTAAATCAAGGGCTTTACATGCTAACAATATAAATCAATCACCTAGGCTATACTAGGAAGTATTATGAGACAAATTAGCATAATCAAAACAACTAGATTTGATCCCACGTATGGGACTATATACAGACTGATGGGCTGGGCCTAAACCTTGTTTTATAGGGCCCATTATCTTCTACACTCCCCCTCAAATTGATGTGGTAAGGAAAAAAACATCAATTTGCTAGTGAGATCATGATAACGCATTTTGGGAAGAGCTTTGGTGAAGATATCCACCAACTGGTTAAGAGTAGAGGCATGAGGCAGAGTTATCTTTTCAGTAACAACATGCTGACGAATGAAGTGGCAATCAATCTCAATATGCTTCGTTTTTTCATGAATGACCGGATTGTTTGCAATTTGGGTAGCACTGGTGTTGTCCCCATGAAGAGGTGTCGAGCTACCAACAGTGACACCAAATTCACAGAGAAGACGGCATAGCCAGATGATTTCAGCACTCGCGTATGACATGGCCCAATATTCTGCCTCAGCAGAAGATTTTGAAACGGTGGTTTGCTTTTTGCACTTCCATGAAATCAGAGATTCCCCAAGAAACATACACCAGGCAGTGGTAGATCGCCGAGAATCTGGGCAACCAGCCTAGTCAGCATCCGCATAAGCTGATAAGTGCAAAAAAGTGCCCGAAGAGTAGAAGAGACCATAATTAAGGGTGCCTTTGACATAGCGAAGTATGCGCAAGGCAGCAGCAAGGTGAGGTTTATGAGGATTGCTCACAAACTGGCTAACCGTATGAATAGCATGAGATATCCAGCTGAGTTATAGTTAAGTAGAGCAAACTGCCAACTATCCGCCGAAAAACAGAGGGGTCATCCAGGGGAGGGCCATCATCTGTACTGATCTTGCTGTTCAACTCCATAGGTGTATCAAAAGTGTGAGCATCATCAAGTCTTGCTGCAGTGATCAAACCTGTAGCATATTTCCGCTGATGAACACGAATGCCAGATTTGCTACGCAAAAAGTCCAGCCCCAAAAAGTAGGTGAGAGGACCAAGATGCTTCATTCTGAAGTGGCGAGTGAGATGATGTTTGAGATCCGTAATGCTGGCACTATCATTGCCACTGATAATCATATCATCAACATAGACTAAAAAGAAGGTGTATCCCTTCGTTGTCCATCTAATAAATAGTGAGCTATCTGAATGACTCTGACGAAATCCTGCTTGAAGAATTGCAGTCCGGAATTTATCAAACCAAGCCCTGGGAGCCTGCTTTAGTCCATACAAAGATTTTCGCAATTTACAAACATACTTAAGAGGGCAAGCATATCCTAGAGGAGGCTTTAAGTAAATAGTCTCTTGCAAATCCCCATGAAGAAATGCATTTTTTACATCCATTTGCCACAGCAACCAGTTGCGAGCTGCAGCGACACAAAGGAGAGTACGAACGGTAGTCATTTTAGCTACTGGTGCAAATGTCTCCTCACAGTCGATTCCATATTCTTGTTTATAACCCGGCGTAGCCAATCGGGCTTTGTAGCGATCAAGACTCCCATTAGAGTGAACTTTGATGGAGTAGATCCATTTGCTGCCAATCACAGAGGCTCCTTCAGGGGCCGGTACCAAGTCCCATGTCTGATTAGCTTCGAGAGCGAGCAATTCCTCATTCATAACATCCTGCCAGTAAGCAATCTTCGAGGCATGTGAATATGAGGTGGGTATCGGAGCACTATCTAAGGATGAAAAGAGAGCAGAAAAGCCATAGCGGTTAGGGGCAATGGAAAGACGATTAAATCGTCGCAAAGATGATATTATCAGAAGAAGGATGGTTACCTGTAGGAGCAATAGGCGGCACTGGGAGATGATCAGGAGAGGGAGGCACCATAGGAGGAACCTTGTTACGCCGGACATAGACCTTGAGATCAGGTGATGGAGAAGCAGACTCCAGGAATTGTGGCAAATAGGACATAGTAATAGGATGATGATCTAAACGTAATAAAAAGAAAGGAATATGTTCCAGGAAGATCACATTATGAGAGATTCGCATGCGTTTTTCAAACCGGTCATAACATAAGAACCCTTTGTGTTCAGAACGGTAACCAAGAAAGATGCATTTGGCAGCTTGTGGGGATAGCTTAGTGCGTTTGGACGATGGAAGATGAACAAAACACAAGCAACCAAACACACGTAAGTGAGAGTATGAAGGATGATGTTTAAAGAGAACTCCGTAAGGAGTGGTCTTGCCTAGAACAGTATTAGGAAGACGATTGATCAGATATACCGCAGTCTGTGCAGCATCACACCAAAATTCTGGAGGAACTAGGGATGCAAGTAAAAGAGTGAACAATTTCAAGAATATGTTTGTTTTTTCTTTCCGCAATTCCATTTTGCTGAGGAGTGTGCGGACAATATTTTTTATGAAGAATTTCTTTATCAGAAAGGAAACTAGAGAATTCATGAGACATGTATTCTCCGCCAGAATTGGATCGAAGGATCTTGATATCTTTCTTAAATTGGGTGTCGACCATGTTATAGAATCTTTGAAAAATAGAAAACACTTCAGAGTTTAAACGCATGAAATAAATCCAAGTATAACGGGAATGATAATCAATAAATGTCACATAGTACTTGAATCCTGCCCTACTCAAGGTAGGAGCAATGCCCCAAACATCAGTGTGAATGATGTCAAATGATTCTAATGAACGAGAATTATGAACATAAAATGGCAAAATATAACTCTTACTTAAACAACAAGTTTTACATTTTGATTGAGATAAAGAAGGCATCATTTTATTATCAATTGTAGAGTCCAAACAACCAAGTTTAAACAAAGAAATTAAATAGGCATTGTTCACATGACCAAGACGTTTATGCCAAACCGTCCACAAGTTTTTGAAATTATTAAAAAAAGAAGCAAAGAAGGAATGATGTCCAATGTCCAGCAAAAACAGGCGCCCATGTTTACTCCCCGTCGCGATCACCTTCCCAATTTGTCGCCCCTGTATGACACAAGCAGAGGAAGAAAAGTGAACAAGATAGCCACCATCAATAAGTTGTCTTACAGAAAGTAAATTGGCTGATAATTTTGGAACAAAGTAGACATTGGAAAGGGTGATGGACTGGCCAGTGACACTAGATAAAGTAATGGTACCAACTCCAAAAATGGGTAGTTGATCACCATTGGCAGTGGTAATTTTTTCTTTTCCAAGGTAAGGGTGGGAATCTATAAAGCTATGTTCTACAGAGATCATATGATTTGAGGCTCTTGAATCTAAAAACCATGTATAAGAGGTGATAGAAGAAGAAAGAGATGCAGAAGAATGAAAGGCAAGAGATGCTATATTAGAATGAGGTTGATACCGACCATTAGAGAAACCCATAGACGCATATGCAGATGTGACTGTGCTCTGGATCAGTTCTTGAATTTGAGTAGGAGTCCATGGATATAGCCCTGGAGGAAGTGCTGCCTGTTAAACAGGCCCACGGCCCATGAAAGGATCCAGTCCATCATGATATATCTCACGTGGTCTGATTGGGTCAAGATTCATAAACAACTGTACATATTCTCTTGATTAGTTAGTTTCCTAACTTAGAATACCAATTGATGTAATTAGTAGTTTCCTAACTTAAAGCCTTGATTAAGGCATGTAAATACATTATATATTGATGATCGATCTCCTAAGGAGACATACGATAATAGAATACAACTTCTGAAACCTCTTGTCATTCATACGTGCTTGAGATTGTCATGGTATCAGAGCGTAGTTCTAGTCTTCAGTATTAGAACTCATTCAAGGAGATAATCAGAGAGAAATCTTTCTCTCTTGAAGAAAAAACAGATAGAGGATCTGTTTTCAAGGGATCGACATCCATCCAGCATCTGCGATAGACTCAGATCAACTGTGGCCCACCTGCGATCATCACAGCACCATCAAGGATCCTTCCAACCAAGGTCGCCTAGGTCTTCTAAGTATTTTGGTGATTTTTTCGACTCTGTAAGGTCAGTTTTTTATCATTCTCATGATTTTTCAAAAACTTACATAAGTTTTGATCAAGACCGTACAGAAATTTGGGTTTTCAGCAGATTAAGTTCAAACTTGTTCCAGTAGGTGCAAAAATTGTGTGATTACTTAGATCAGGAACCTGATCAGTGTCCAGCACCATCTGTGGGGCCCACGTCAGGGATCTAGGGCTTCATTCAGGACCTCAGGGGTGTTTTTGTCCAATTTTCTTGTTCTGTCCAGCACTATCTCTTCTTTGATTGGTCTGATTAATTGGTTGGATCTGTCCAGCACCATCTCCTGCACTCACAAACTGTACTTCATACAAACTATTGCTGGAATTGATCACTTTTTCTTTCACTGTTTCACAATATACAGTTGAGATGGACAAATATGAGGTAACTTTGATCAAATTTACGAAAAAGAATTATCCTGCGTGGTCTTTCCAATTTCAAATATACCTAGAAGCTAAGGAACTGTGGGGATTTGTTTCTGGCACTTATCCTAAACCTACTGAAGATGAGAAGAAGATCTCCTCTTGGCATACTAAAGATGTCAAAATCAAATCCTGGATTTGGGATCTGTCGAGCCTCATCTGATAATGAATCTCAAGCCTTACTCAACCTCTAACGCCATGTGGGGGTATTTGAAGAAAGTATATCATCAAGATAACTCTGCGCGTCAATTTCATCTTGAATGTGCCATTGCTGAGTATGCACAAGGGACCTTATCGGTACAAGAGTACTATTCCGAATTCCGTACACTGTGGTCGGAATACGATAGTATTAAGTATGCGGATGTGGCTGACAATGTGTTGACAGTGATTCAAGATCTTCAGGCTTCTAGTCAAAGGGATCAGTTTTTGATGAAACTGCGCAATGAATATGAAAGTGTCCGATCTGCTCTGATGAATCGAACGCCATTACCTTCCTTAGATTTATGCTTGAATGAACTCCTACGCGAAGAACAGCGTATTGCGACCTCCGCTCATATAGCCCAACAAAAGACGGAAACCTACTCCGTCGCATTCTCAGCAAATAAGGCTTCTCAACCTCCGCCTCGAGACTTGAGCAGAACCCAGTGTTACAGTTGTCAAAAATTTGGGCACATTACAACTCAATGCAAACAGAAGGTCTGCAGTTACTGTAAAAAGTCGGGACATATCAATCATAAACAGTTGTACATATTCTCTTGATTAGTTAGTTTCCTAACTTAAAGCCTTGATTAAGGCATGTAAATACATTATATATTGATGATCGATCTCCTAAGGAGACATACGATAATAGAATACAACTTCTGAAACCTCTTGTCATTCATACGTGCTTGAGATTGTTACTGCCTGTATCTGATACGAGGGCTTGAGCCTGAAATGCGGATAGAACATTCTGTTTTGGCATACTGGAGGGAGGCTGCTTAGGCTGTGTCTCATTCCGTCGCTGCAGGCTTCGACAGTCATCGATCACATGATTGGTCCGTTTGCAATATCTGCAAACCAATTTCTTGCGACAGTTTTTGGCAATATGTCCGCAGCCTTTGGATTCATAACATTGAGTCTGCTTTGGAGTTGCCAGAAGAGCCGAGGAAGTAGGAAGAGGCGCAATGAAGGCTTTGGGTACTTCGGGTGCTTCCAGAATAGTGTGCTGTGAAGTGAGACGAAGTTCTTCGCGAAGGACTTCTTGGAAGCAAGTGTCAAGATTAACAGTATTCTCCCTATTCATAAGCGCAGACCGAACAGATTCAAATTCAGGTCGTAGATTCATAAGAAATTGGCTAATATGAGTTTCTTCTTATAACTGAAGAGCCTTAGACAGAAATCCAGAAGAGACCGTTTGGATCAGCATGAAATCCCTTTCAGTCCACAAGGTGAGGAAACTATTAAAGTATTCCTGCACAGTTTTATCCCCTTTACTATATCTGGCAATTTCACTATCTAGATGAAATTTCCGGGCTTTATTGGTTTGATGGTAGACTTTCTTCAGATGAGCCCACATATCAACTGTTGTGGTGTAGGCTTGAAGAGCCACGGCAAGAGAAGGATTAATAGAGTTAAGGATCCAAGTGACGACTTTCGCATTTTCTTTGGACCAAGTGGCTAGGCCTTTTGAGTCGGCAGTACTTGTAATCTGAGGCTTGGTTATCGATCCATCAAGATAACCAAAAAGGCCATGTCCTTCGACAAAGTTCCGTAAGTGGAAGGACCAGGACATATAATTTTGCCCATTAAATTTAAATGGGATAACATCATACTTGTCCATTGCAGAATAAAGTGGAGAAAAGACAACAAAGCACGCAAATCAGTAGTAAATGGATGAGATCAGCCCTCAGATCTGAAGTAACCAATCAATATACAAGAAGCAGAACAAGATTGATTGGATATAAATGGCTCATCCAGCAGTAAATAGCCCTCAACAGTGCACTAAAGGTGCAGATTTCCACCAGACAGCATGAATAAGTAACAATGAGCACTAATCAGAAGTACTAACAGTAGTAATCAGTACTGATCAGAGGGACTAACAGTAGCAATACCACAAGGATATGCACATTTAGAGGCTGATGAAGCATTCAACATGAAACACCACACAAAACAGTGCAGAAATAAAAAATAAAAAAAAAAAACCCAAAATAGTGCTAGACAAACTCACTGTGTGAGGCTAGATCTGTTAGTGGGACCCACAAAGTGGTCTAATCACAAATCAAGGCTGAGCGTTTTGAAGAAGATCAATTGTACTTCCTACAGTCCAAGTTTGATGAGCAACGGGTACAGATCCACAAATCTGGACGGTCTGAATGAAAACTATCTGACACTTGAATATTAAAATCGATAGAGGAAGACAAGCCTGAAACCAACCTTTAACGGTGTGAATCGCTGGTGGACCACTGTTTGATCAGTGGTGGGCCACTGTTGATCAGTGGGTAATTAGCAGTGAAGAAGAAGATTCTTCGCCAGAAAGGATTGATCAATCAGAGGATACTTCAATGAGAGGATTGATTATAACCTAGGCTCTGATACCATGTTATAAACTGTAATGAAATGAGAGGAAGAAGCAGACGACAATATTGGAGAGAAACGAATGCCTCAAATGGGAGGATCGTCCATCATTTTATAATCTCATTATACCCTTAAATCAAGGGCTTTACATGCTAACAATATAAATCAAATCACCTAGGCTATACAAGGAAGTATTATGAGACAAATTAGCATAATCAAAACACCTAGATTTGATCCCACGTATGGGACTATATACAGGCTGATGGGCTGGGCCTAAACCTTGTTTTACAGGGCCCATTATCTTCTACAAAAGGTTTGGTAGATTGAGCGAGCAGCTGGAAAGAGCCGAAAGAGAACTGGAGTAACAGCATGGCATTTCATAAGGAATTAGTTTCACTGAGTTGTTTCATGTATCTTCTATATTACAGAAGGGAATAATCTGGAACAGTGGCATGCACAAGTGACCCATATTCCACTGTGTCATAAATCCAGAATACAAATCTTAAATTTTATTTCCTTTTGATGGTATTATGCAATCTCAAACTCCGATTTGAACCTTCTAGCATCATTATCTTGACCATAGACACTTTTGAAAAAAAAAAAAAAAAACATATTTTGTTCTGTAGTGTAGGGTCTAAGGTTCAGTGCAATTTTCAAGCTTTTATTTATTATTTTTGTTTACTTTTGTATCGTAGTGTTTCATTAAATTAAAAAATTCAAAGTGATAAATGATTCATTAAATTTAAAATTTTAAAAATAAAAGAACACCCTTAAAAGCGTTAAATACACAATTAGATTCAACTGAGCTTAACACCAATTCATAAAACAGGTATTGTTTGTATTCCAGCTCTTCAAGTCTGCTCTTTTTTTTTTTTTTTTTTTTTTTCCGCTTTTCGTTGGAATCAATTTGTTTAAGTTCATTTCCTTCAATAAAACCCACAAGTCTCTTATTTGCATGAAATCCCTAGACTCCATTAAAAAAAATAGTGGTCCTTGCTGAATCAGTCATAATTTCTTATCTTTCCAAAGGAGCCGCCAGGAGTTCACCAAAACAAAAAAACAAAAAAAAAATTAGAATTGTTCACCAGTCAATAACAAATTCAACAAATATAATATCATCAGAGATATTGCAGAATTAGTATCAGCCACCTGATTTGCACCGAATGTTAAAGTGTAAACTTGTATGATATTTGGCCCAACCCACTTGTATGATATTAGGCCCAGCCCAAGTGTAAATAGGAGATCTAGTCAAAATGTGTAAAGCAAGATAGATTGTATACAGCTCGATAGATTAATTGTCTTTCCATTCTTAGAGATCTAATTGATCTAATTAGGTTTTAATTCCTTGATTTGTAGCCTAATCTTAGGCATTGTAAAGTCTATTTAAAGAACAGAAATCCAAGATGAGAATCATCGAATGTGAGAATTTCACACAACTCTATCTCTCTCTTTCTTCCTGGCTATCTCTTTCTTTCTGGCATATGCTTTTGAATGTCATGGAATATCATGGTATCAGAGCTCGAGTTCTAGGAGATCTTCTTCCTTCTTCATTCTGAGAGACTTCTAAAGCTTCGGTTCTTCTTTTCTCTCTGCATGGGATATCTCTGATCAAGGTGGCCCACCTCTGATCAAACCACTTGTAGCCAGCAATCTACATGATAATGATCGACTATTCTTCAAAGGATTTTTGAAGATTTTTCTGGATTTTTATAACACCTTTTGAGGTAGTTTCCAGCCACTTCTTCCTCTGGCGATTTTGGTCAAATAGATTTCATCACAGCCGTCCAGATTAGTGGATCTTCATCCACTCCTCATCAAATTTTGGCCTGGGGGAAGAATTTTTGAACTCCTTCCAGATATTACTACCTGATCTTTGCTTAGATCAGTTTGTGGGACCCACTTTCAGATCGATGTTCTACATTCCAGATCGTCAGGCTCTGTTTTAGCACAACATTGCACTGTTGTGCTACTGTCTTCTATCTCTGCTTCATCCACTGATCTGTAAGCTCATCCTCGTCCTCTTCCAAGGTCTGGAAGCACTCAGACCCACTTCAGATCATCACTGATGATCCTGATCATCACAGATCTTCTCTGATCAAGGCGTGGCCCACCTGTGATCAACATCACCAACATCAGCGGATTCCTCCATCTTGGTCGACCAGCATTGGTGGTATTTATGGACATTTTTCAGGAATTTTTCTCCCATCAGAGGTCAGTTTTCCAGCAACATTTGTGATACTTCTATTTCTTGCCTCTGATTTCATCACGGCCGTTCAAATTCTTGGATTTTGATCTGTTTTGAGTGAGACTTTGGCCTGGAGTTGCGCAAATAGCTTCTCCTTCCATCCCCACTCCCTGATCTGATCACTGATCATCACTTGGAGCACCCGTGGAAATCGTTTCACTGTCGACCATTGACGTTTTTTGTATCTCTGCTTTAATAGTTATGGAAAAAGGAGATATTAAGTTGATCAAGTTTAATGGTAAAAACTATACCACTTGGGCTTTTCAATTTCAAATTTACCTTAAGGGTAAAGAACTCTGGGGACATATTGATGATTCAGATCCCAAACCTACTGATGACAAGCTCCTATCTAACTGGGAGGTTAAAGATTGGCAGATCATGTCCTGGATATTGGGGTCCGTCGATGCACAGTTTATCCTAAACCTTCGCACATACAAGACTGCCAAAGAAATGTGGCTTTATTTAAAGAAGATATATTTGCAAGCAAATTCTGCTCGCAGGTTTCATTTAGAACATGAAATCTCGCAGTTTGTTCAAGGGACCTTGTCGATACAGGATTACTACTCTCAGTTTACAAGTCTGTGGACTGATTACGCTGAGCTTATTTATGCTGACCTTCCTGCTGCCTCATTAGCCTCTATTCAAGAGATCCATCAGACAAGTCAGCGGGATCAGTTTCTGATGAAGTTACGGCCACAATTTGAAAATGTTCGGTCCAACTTAATGAGCAGGGTACCATCCCCTTCACTCGAATCATGTTTGGGTGAACTCCTTAGAGAGGAACAGCGCTTGGTGACTCAGACGGCACTTACACAGAATGCTCCTCAGGCTGCTCCTATCGATGTTGCTTATGCTGCCAGGGGTAAGCCTCAAGCCCGGGACATGAGCAAGGTCAAATGTTTTTGCTGCCACAAACTCGGACATGTTTCCACTCAGTGCAACCAGAAGTTTTGTTCCTATTGCAAAACCAAAGGTCATGTTCTTCCAGAATGCCGGACGCGACCTCAGAATCGGGCACAACAACAGAGAGCCTACTCTGCACATCTTCCTGAAGCTCCTTCACCAGTTATGCCTGCACCACCTGCTGCCTCTTCTTCTTCTACCCTCACTCCTGAAATGGTCCAGCAAATGATCATAAATGCTTTCTCTGCCCTTGGCCTATCAGGTAAACCAAAATCTTCAGTATCCACCTGGTATATTGATTCAGGGGCCTCCAATCACATGACACACTCTCCTGCCAATATGACTCATATTAGGGAGTATGATGGAGACCTCTGCATCAATACTGCTGATGGTGGCAGTATTCCCATTTCTGCTGTTGGACAGGTTCCTCACTCCTTACCCTTGCATAATGTTTTTCTTTCCCCTCACTTAACCACAAATTTGTTATCAGTTGGTCAACTTCTTGATAGTAATTGCTCCATCTTGTTTTCTCACTCTGGTTGTGTTGTGCAGGATCAAGTATCGGGGAAGGTGCTAGCGAAGGGCCCTAAGAAGGGACGCCTGTTTCCCCTCCAGATTTCGTCAACAGAAAAGCTCCCTTCGGAGTCTGCTTTGTTTTCCAATTTTGGTCATAATAAATGCCAGTTGTGGCATAATCGTTTAGGACATCCTAATTCCAAAACTTTGATGTTTTTATTAAATTCTGGTTTAATTAATGATAATAAAGTTTCTTTTAAGGATGTTTCTTTTAATTGTGATAGCTGCAAAATGGGGAAAGGGAAAACCCTTCCTTTTCCTCTTCATGATTCTTTAGCAATGAAATGTTTTGATATTGTTCATAGTGATGTGTGGGGTATTGCACCTGTTATCTCTCCTTCTCATTATAAATACTTTGTTACATTCATTGATGATTATAGTCGTTTTACTTGGATTTATTTTTTGCATGCTAAGTCTGATGTTTTCTCGGTTTTTAAAGTTTTCTTGTCTTATGTTGAGAATCAATTTTCCACTACCATTAAAATTCTTAGATCTGATTCAGGGGGGGAGTATGTTTCTAAGGAATTTCAAACATTTTTGCAATCCAAAGGCATCATCTCTCAGCGCTCTTGTCCTTACACCCCCCAACAAAATGGTGTGTCTGAGCGGAAAAACCGACATCTCTTGGATATTGCTCGTTCACTTTTGTTATCATCTTCTGTTCCAACTAGGTTTTGGCCTGAAGCCCTCTCAACCGCTGTGCATGTCATAAATCGACTACCTTCCTCTAGATTAGACAACCAGACACCGTTTTTTAGACTTTTTCAAAAGAATCCACTCTATGATCATCTTCGTCCTTTTGGGTGTGTTTGTTTTGTTCTTCTTCCTCCCACTGAGCGCACTAAGTTAACAGCTCAATCCTCCATCTGTGCCTTTCTTGGTTATGCTCTTAATCAAAAAGGCTATCTATGTTATGATTCTAAAGCCAAAAGAATTCGAGTGTCTCGCAATGTCGTGTTTTTTTTAAATCAATATTTCTTTCCAAGGCATGGTGATTCAAATGACTCTGTCTCGTTCTCTTTTTTACCATCATTTTCAGATAAAATGCCTCCACCTGTTACTCGTTTTAAGCCGAATTTTGTGTATAAACGACGGACTGTTACAGGTGATCCTGCCTCTGGGTCTCTCGCTGCGCCTACCCTGACTGCTCTTGATCCTGCACCTGATCCACCTCCGGCGCCTCCTGCTCCTGATCCTGCACCTAATCCACCTCCGGATTCTCTGGCTCTTCGCCGATCCATTCGCCACATCAAGCCACCTGATCGCTATGGCTTTACTCATGCTTCATTATTAACCACTTTGTCTTCTGTTTCTATCCCTAACTCGTACTCTCAGGCAGTACAGCATGATTGTTGGAAATAGGCTATGCAGGAAGAACTTACTGCTCTTCAAAAAAATCATACATGGGACATTGTTACCTGTCCTTCCTCTATCAAACCCATTGGATGCAAGTGGGTATACTCGGTGAAATTAAAGTCTGATGGATCCTTGGATCGCTACAAAGCCCATCTAGTTGCACTTGGAAACAGGCAGGAGTATGGCATCGACTATGAGGAGACTTTTGCTCCAGTGGCCAAAATGACAACTGTACGTACAGTTCTTGCTATAGCCGCCTCTCAGTCATGGCCACTATATCAGATGGATGTGAAGAATGCTTTTCTTCATGGGGATCTTAAAGAGGAAGTCTACATGCGTCTCCCTCAAGGAATTCCTTCTTCTTCCAAGACCGATGTTGCTCGATTACGACGCTCACTATATGGCCTTAAACAGGCACCCAGAGCCTGGTTTGACAAGTTCCGAACCACTCTCCTTCAGCTTTCTTTCATACAGAGCCCGTATGATCCTTCGATGTTCACACTTCATTCATCCAGAGGATCCACAATTCTCCTTGTGTATGTTGATGATATCATTATTACTGGCCCTCACAGTGATATGATTCGACAGATACACGCCTCTCTGCAAGATAAGTTTCATATGAAGGATTTGGGACCTTTGAATTATTTCTTGGGTTTGGAAGTGCATCAATCAAAGAAAGGCTTGTTTCTTCATCAGCACAAATATGCTATTGACCTAGTGGATCTTGCCGATCTCGGTGATTCTAGCCCAGTCGACACACCGTTGGAAGTAAATGCCAAGCTTCATCAACAAGACGGCGATCTCCTTCCTGATCCTACATTCTATCGTCGTTTGGTTGGTAGCCTTGTCTATCTCACCATTACTCGACCAGATCTCTCTTATGCTGTTAATCTGGTCAGTCAGTTTATGACGGCCCCACGGCATCATCATTTGGCAGCAGTCAAACGGATTGTTCGATATATTCTTGGTACCTCTACCCGCGGCTTATTTTTTCCAGTTGGCACACCACTTACACTCACCGCTTATTCTGATGCGGATTGGGCTGGCTGTCCGGACACCCGTCGCTCTACCACAGGATGGTGTGTTTACTTGGGAGACGCCTTGGTTTCCTGGAAATGTAAAAAGCAAGAAAGAGTCTCCAAATCTTCCACGGAATCCGAATACCGAGCCATGTCTTCCGCTTGTTCTGAGATCCTATGGCTTCGTGGGTTGCTCTCCGAGCTTGGCTTCTCCCAGACTCAACCGACTCCTCTTCATGCTGACAACACAAGTGCCATTCGAATCACTGAAAATCCTGTGTTTCATGAGCGGACCAAGCATATTGAAGTGGACTGTCACTTCATTCGGGACGAGTATGATCGCAAAATCATTACTCTTCCCCATATTTCCACTGAGTTCCAGCTTGCTGATATCTTCACCAAGGGCCTTCCACGACCGCGGCATGAATTCCTAGTTCGCAAATTGTTGCTGGTTGATTCACCACATCAATTTGAGGGGGGGTGTTAAAGTGTAAACTTGTATGATATTTGGCCCAACCCACTTGTATGATATTAGGCCCAGCCCAAGTGTAAATAGGAGATCTAGTCAAAATGTGTACAGCAAGATAGATTGTATACAGCTCGATAGATTAATTGTCTTTCCATTCTTAGAGATCTAATTGATCTAATTAGGTTTTAATTCCTTGATTTGTAGCCTAATCTTAGGCATTGTAAAGTCTATTTAAAGAACAGAAATCCAAGATGAGAATCATCGAATGTGAGAATTTCACACAACTCTATCTCTCTCTTTCTTCCTGGCTATCTCTTTCTTTCTGGCATATGCTTTTGAATGTCATGGAATATCACCGAACACCTAAGTGTTCATGCAACAGAAATTGCAATCAATGATCTCCAATCCCAGAGATTCTAACATCAACAAGGGTCATTCAACTAATACAGAGAAATACTGTTTCTTCCTCTCTGACAGGAATGTCTAAAGAGATCAAAAACCAGAAATAAAAAGTGCCCTCGGTTGAAGAAGGAAAAAGGGGAAATTTGTTGGTCATGCTACCTCTTTTTCTACCACCGAATTTTTCTAAACCTCGAACTGGGATTTCTACGCAAATCTCTGTTGCAATATCTGATACAGCAAGTCTCAATTTTCATAAGAATACATACTTTCATGGAAAAATCCAACGGCTGTAATTAAATTTTTTAACAATATGGTGAACAAAGAAGAATGGAAGAAAAGTCAAGACTTCTCTGGAGGAAAAAAAAATGTTAAACATCTCCTTGTAATCAGTTTAACCTTGTGTGGAAGATACCCAACCAAAAGCTGATCATCTGGTGGGCCCCACCATGATGCTTGTCTTCATGCATGGACAGTTTTCTAGGATCTCACTTTAATCAACAGAGACATGGCTCTGAAACCAAAACGAGAAAAGTAGAAGAGGCTTCAGAATGAATGAAATCAGATGCTCCCACTGTGATTAATAATCTCATTTTATAGAATATATTTGGCTGGATATTAAGAGGACATGGATGCAAGTAGCAAGGTTAGATCTAAAGAAGTGCTACCATTTTGAGGATTTGGCCCATGATAAATGGGAATGGAGAAACAGAATTCATTTAGCTGATCCCAACATAGTTGGGATAAGGCTATGATGATGATTTGGCTGGATGTATGCCCTGTTTATGGGGATAACAATCATATACAGCTAGAGTATAATCTTTTGGATCTCCAAGGATATTTACCATATATGGTAAGTCTCTTGTAAAGGATACCCATTCTAGAGTCTAGTAATTACTCCTCATGTCTACCATTCCAGACAGATAATGCAGTAAACTTCCATGAAAAAAAATGTTAGAATATAATCAAAGAAAACCATTAAATGGTAATATGAAAGTACATAGTGGAATAGCTTGAATGGATATGGTAATGTTGACATGAGAACTACTGAGTATTCGTGGAAGACAATTATGCTGAAAATGGGTGGCATTTCTGATAAGAAATTTATAAATTACCATCTGGTACTTTAAAAAAGTTACAAAGAGGGAGCATGGTGTAGAATACTTATCACAGCAGAAACATTCCCACCAGATGAAATGCAAGTAATCAGAAGGGGTGAAATATCAGCAGTCATGGAAAAACTGCTGTTACATGTCTACTGCTATTTCCTGCAAGAGTTACCATGCTTTATCATTGACGACCTTTTATTTCTTCTATTTTTTTCCGTTCTCTTGGTCATTGTTTGTTTTTCAAGGCCTTTTGCGAGGAGTTGACAAGAAGAGCTGCTGACCTCACATTGGATAATGAAACTATGAAGCAGGTATGCAAATTTCCTTCACGAATTTCTTGACAGCTACATGTATATCTGTACAATAATGTTTGTCTAATCTGCTTAAGATATGTTGCTATCGTTCTTGCAACCATGAGGTTGTGAATTTGAGACAGCCCACCTTTTTAAAAAAATGGTAAATTCCTTGTGCAAATGCCTTGTCATAATCTTCCTAGTCTATTGAAATGCGGTAATTGTCTTGTTTCGTACATATTAAATTTTTGAAGGATAACAAATCCCATGTTATAATGTTTTACACTTAACCAGGATTGCAACCAATTGTTGGGGGTTTAGTTACCTAGTTTGTAGTTGTACTAAATAAACTGTGAAATAGTTCCATCAAATAATTCAGAGCTCACATCTCTCAATTATTTAATATTGATTTGGTATAGTTTGCAGAGTAGATTGAATTAGTTTGATTATATTTGATATCTCATTGTTTTTTTTTTTTTTATTCTTATTTTTAAATAACTGTAAAAATAGTTGATTGGTATAATTGTAAAAAACTTATTATTCCAAAAAATCACAAGAAAAAAAACAAGCAGCAAAAACTGCTAAGCCAACCCAGAGAAAACACACGACGTGTATCCTAAATTAACAACAAAGAACTAGACACCGAAAGAAGGAAAAGTATGAAGAACTCCCTCTTTAGCTAGACTATCCGTAGTGAAATTAGCCTCCCTTAGAATATGATGAAGCCGAGCATCCTAATGAGAAATATCTTGCACCTCCTCCACGCAATCCATGAGCCTCCAAGGATAACAAGACTTTCCTGATCCCCACTGAATAGCCAAACGAAAGAAAAAAAAAAAAAATGGAATCACCTTCAAGAATAATAGCCTTATATCCACCCTATCTCAACAACTCTAACAACCTATCAGAAAAGCAAAAACTTCCGCTTCATTAGTCCGAGGCATCCAAACGCCCAGAGAAATTCTTGACAACATTGCCATTCTAATTGCTAAAGGCACCTCCAATGCCACCTTTACAAATAGAGCGTAAATAACTTCCATCAAAATATAGCTTAAGGAAGAACCCATGTTGTCAAGAATAATAGCCTTATATCCACCCTATCTCAACAACTCTGACAACCTATTAGAAAAGCAAAAACTTCCGCTTCATTAGTCCGAGGCATCCAATCGCCCAAAGAAATTCTTGACAACATTGCCATTCTAATTGCTAAAGGCACCTCCAATGCCACCTTTACAAATAGAGCGTAAATAACTTCCGTCAAAATATAGCTTAAGGAAGAACCCATGATGGGAACCCTTCCAAAAAGCTTTGTGGGCAACTTTTGCACACCAAACTCCCAATAAACAAGCTACCCAAGATCTATTAAGATCGTCCAAGGAAACTCTATCAAACTCCTTTCTCCTAGATGCCCATTATTAAACTGTCCAAACAATGGACCCAATAACCTCCCCACTAAAGCTTCCAAAGGGTAGCATATAACACTAACTTCCATAAAATCTTTCCCTGAACGAACTTACAGCAAAATCGCATTGAAGAAAAAGATCTTCAATTGTCCTTGGCATGACCCACTCCATTTTAAACATATCAATAACTGCCATCCAAACTTTATAAGCAAATTGACAATGAATCAACAAATGATGCACCGGTTCCTCAGCTTTTAAGTGCATCGTACGACCATTAACAATAACATGATTTCTTCTTTTCAACTTATCTATTATCAGGATTTTATGATGCCTCAGTACCCAGCAAAAAGCTAGCACTCTAGATGTAACAATGGGATCCCAAATGCTTTGACTCCCCACTATTCTAGGATTTTTGTTGACCAAAACAATATAAAAAATAAAAATAAAAAAAAAAATAAAAAAAAAAATAAAAACTTCATAAAAAATTGGCCTTTAGCATCTGGCTTCCATAATCTGACATCAGATTTTCCAATGGACATATAAAGCTTCTCAAGCATTTCAAGCAATCTAGCAGAGTCTAAAACTTCTCTATCCGTTAAGTTCATCTAAAAAGAGAAACCCCAAACAACAACTCCCCCTATATAACAGAAATTGTCAGCAACAAAAGCAGCTTGCAATCCAATGAATATAGATTTGAGAATTGATCGTGCAACACCATTGTCCCACACCATTCACGTGCCAGAATTTCACCCGTTGACCATCATTAACCCTAAAGTGGGTCCACATTAAAATTATCCTTCACAGAAAGAACAAACTTCCAAAAACCAGAAGCTTTGTAATCCAAACCAGCCATGCTCCAACCTACATTGTCCAAATTATATTTACAAAGTAAAAGCTGGCTCCACAACCCTTGACTTGGCTCTCCCACTCTCCACAACCATTTACCCAGTAAATCTTTATTAGCCTTTTCAATGGAGTGGATGCCCAAACTATCTTTGGCTAAAGGCTTATACATCGTCTCCCATTTGACCTAGTGATACTTTCTTTCATCAATAAAATCATTCCAAAGGAAATCACACTGGAATTTCTCAATCCTCATAAACACACTATTAGGACATTTGAAGCAAGATAGGTAGTAAATAGGGATACTTGACAAAACTAATTTGATTAAGGTAATGCGACCACTCATTGACAAATACCTGACCTTCCAAAAGCTTAATCTTTTCTCAATTTGCTCCGGCACCACCTCCGAAGCTGATGTTTAGGAAACCCCAAACATAAATGCAAACCCGAATACTTCGAAGGAAGTTTACCAGCTTTACAACTAAAAGCATTGGCTAGAGAAGGAACATGACTATCTTTGATCTAGATACATATAATATCACATTTGCCATAATTAATTTTCAACCCCAAAGGCATCTTAAACCATTTCAGAATCGTTTTCAACGTGTCTGCCTGAGTCAAAGAAGCCTTACAAAGTATGATGATACTATCTGCAAATTGTAAGTGAGGTACCTCGGTAGCACCATTATCAATAGCAAACCCTTTAATTAAATTTATTTGATTAGATCTCTCTAATCAAGCATTCAAAGCTATGATGCCCAGATACGGCAGGGACATGCCATAGACATGGCAGGGACACGGATTTTGCATGTAAAAAGTAAAGTATCAAATACGATACGACACAATAAGTTGCCCGTTCTGAAGTATCTGTGCATCGTAGATTCAAAGCTTTTGCCACTATAACCAAAGGCATAGGTGATAAGGGATCACCTTGTTGAAGACCTCTAGAACTTTTGAAATAGTTTTTAGGAGAACCATTCATCAAACCCGAAAAGTGAGCAGAAGGAAATCCTAGCTAGCATATATTGAAGGAAATGCCAATCTACTATATCATGTGCCTTCTCAAAATCTAGTTTGCAAATTAAAGCAGGAATCTGCTGCCAATTTCTTGAATCTATACATTCATGAGCAATATTCACACTATCAAGTATCTAGAATCCGACACCCATCAACAAAAGCACCTTGAATGTCTGAAATAATCTATGGAAGGACCTTCCTTAATCGATTAACCAAAACTTTAGCTAATATTTTGTAAAGACTCCCAATCAAGCTTATGTGCCTATGGTCCTTAATTGAAATAGCTCCCTCTCTCTTAGGAATTAAAGCAATGAAAGAAGCACCCAATTCTCTTGCTATGACACCATTATCATGAAATTCATTAAGGAAAACTTGCAAATCATCTTCTATAAGATCCCAAAAATGTTGAAAAAACATTATTGGAAAACCATCCGGATCCAAAGCGCTATCCCCACCTAGGCCAAAGACAGCTTGCCTTATCTCCTTTTTATTGAAACACTCTTCTAAGGAGGAATCCCTTAAGTGAGATAGCAATCTGAAAGAAATCCCATCCATCCAAGGCCTAGACTTAGCATCACCTTTGTATAATTTCTTGTAACAATCGATAATTTCTCGTTTTATGTCATCTCTCTTTTCCCAAACTCTTCCTTTGGCAGATATTGCATGAATGCGATTAGAATGTCATCAGGCACTTGTAACTGCATGGAAAAATCTAGTACTCCGCTCCCCTGCTTGGAACCATTTTCTAGAACGTTACTTGCATTTAAGCTCATTCTGAAGAATCAATCTACAAAACTACCCCTTGAGAAATATCCTATTGGCTTGATCATCCTCTTCTAAATTTTTAGATTCTTCTTTTTCACCAATACTTTGAATATTAGCTAAATTCTGATTTTTCCTTTCTGGCACACTACCAAAAACTTCCTTTTTTCCGGGTTTTCATTTTTTTTCTTAAGGAAATTTCAACTTCTGGGCTAACTGATAACCTATGGTACCCGGATATTTGTACAAGTCCAACATATCCGTATTGGACCGATACGGCACTTGTATTGGTACCTGATACTGCACCGATACTTCTAGGGAACAAGTTAACATATCCTACTTTTAAATTCCATTATTTCATATAGTTCTTTTAATATTTTAACTTCTTACCATAAAAAATGCTAGAAAGGGACTAAAACAATGATAATTTCATTGATTCAAAAGTAATCTAAAGAAATTAGAACACCCGTATCCATATCCATATCCTACATTTTCAAAAGTGAGGAATCGTATCCCGATCCCCATATCAGTGTCCATATCCATATCCATATCTGGGCATCATAGCTGATAACCCTTCCAACCACTAATTGTAAAAAGGCCCACCAATCTTTAACATAATCGGTGAACCCCTTTTCAAATAACCACATAATTTTGAATATTAAAGGGGGTGGACCACCCAAATCTTCTATACCTATTTCAAGCAATAGAGGACACTGATCCGACGCCACCCTAGCCAAAGCTCTTTGAATACAATCTGGAAAAAGATCTAACCGATCCGTTGACACTAGGAATTGGTCCAAACTCCAAATGACTCATAACTGGAATCGCCTGCGTATTTGACCAGGTAAAATCTACCCTTTTCAAAGGCAGATCAACAAGGTCATGGAGAATAATCCAATCATCAAAATCACGCATTGCTGGAGAAGCATAGCAACCTCCGCTCTTCTTAGTAGGACACCTGATGGCATTAAAATCTCCTAACACCCATGGATGGTTCCACAAACCTACCACCTGATTAAGTTCCACCCAGAAATCTGCCTTATCATTAGCATTAGTTGGCCCATAAACTGAAGTAACGACCCATTCTGCATCACGACGAACATCGTTCAATAACACACAAACAGAAAATCTCCCCACGAATTCATCAACCTTATACCAATAATTAGCATTTCACATTAATAAAAATACCCCCTGATGCACCAACTGAAGGGTGCATAACAAACAAATAATTCAACCAAGGACAAAGGGAACTAATAATTTGAGCGTCAATGACTCAATATTCTCCATTTTGGTCTCTTGATTAAGCAAACACTCCCCTTTGAAAGACTGGACCACTCCTTTCAGAACTGCTCTCTTCGATATAGCATTCACGCCACGGATATTCCAAGAGCATTACTTCATATTCCCAACAATTTCACACCAGTATGTTTATCGGCAGCCGGCTGATCATAATTTATGAAAGAAGCACATCTCTTGGTAAAAAAACATAAAAAACAAGACCTACCTCCTGGAAGACATCAAACAGATCCGTAGTTGTTACCACCAGGGAAAGACTAGAGACAAATGCAAACCAGCAATCATTGATCCACCCTAGGTTTGTCCCTATCTTTCACAGCATCTATCGACTACCAGTCCACCTATGCCTGATGTTGTGATAAAAACCATATGGAAGGCTACACTGTACCAGTCCATCTTTATCTACACCTATGGTCTTCTATTATAATGAATGCATTGAATATGTCTAATAGTTTCACGTGTACCCTATTCTAAAATGCCTTTGTTTGAAAAGATTTTTTTTTAAAAGAAATTATTAAAAGAGCTCATTACATGTATCAGTACTTCAACATGTAAGCTTTGAGAAGGTCACCTGGGGTTTAATATACTAGAAGCAACCTTCTAATGAGGACTTAGCTAAAAAAGAGTTGAACTGAACCTGTGAACCATGCAAATTACGAATTAGCAAACTATGACATCTACTGAGTTGCTAACTGCGAACCAGGATATGAATTACATGATCTACAAACCAGGGAACTATGGTTGAGGGTTTCTTCTGACTTTTAAGGGTTTCATTTGACCGCTCGAGCTGTTCTTCTTGAAGTACAGAGATCTTTTTCCTAATAGTAATTAACTTGAGCCAACCAGGCCATCTATATGATGCAACCCATAGTAGATGGAGAATGGTCCCTAAAGTATCCCAGGTTGGATGGATCCTAGTTCTTACAATTCACAACCAAGTAGCAGATCATAAATAGAATACAGTGATAAGTAATACAGGAAACGGCCAAAGAAAGAATCTTCTGGGTCTTGTAGTCTAGAATTTTTGAGACATCATTCCATTTGCAGTGGTGCCATATCTAGATAGCCAAACCCTGGACCTCACATGTAGGGATGGAAGGAGCAGGGGAAGTTACCTTTTTATTCCCTTATGTGCATGACATTATGATGCTTTATATCGTCAAAAGCCCTTGTTTATTATACCTATTTACTTAATATGCTTCTTTTTCTTTTTCTTTTTTTTCAAAGCAACAACCATCTACTTCCGGTTATGTTACCGATAAACACATCAAAGAGCACTAAATTCATTTACATTTGGATGTTTCTCGCATTTGGCAGGAAAAAGAGTTGGTCATGAATGAGTATCAGTTTTTGAAGGACCGAAATGAAGAACTAAAGATTCAGGTAGGATCTCAAGAACCCATGACAGAAATTTCCCTTGTAAAGGTTGGAAAATATATCTTTATTTTAGGCCCTACAATATGCATGCATTTAGACCTAGAGTTTGTACATTTGGGAATCCCAGGGTTAATTGATCTGGAGACCATTGTTTTATGTGCCCAACCATAGATAGGCCATTGCCCAAAAGTATACCCAATGTGAAAGTTCCTACCCAAGAGGACCACCTTAGAACAGATAAATAAAAAATACTGCAATTGAAGGGCCAAAGATTGGACAGCCAGAGGTTTCCAATCTTGTTTACTTTTGTGCATGGTCTATCCAATGCATGGTATGGCCCAGCAGATATTGGCTACTAAACCATTGGCCCCACATTTACAAACTTGAGGCCCCAGAATATTGTCCATATCCTAGTATCGAGGATCTTGATATGCCTTTTCAGAAAATAATGACATGAAATGACTCCCCCTAGCTATCTCTTGCTCAAACCATCTCTTGGCACAGGTGGCTAAGACGATTCCTGGGGAGAACATC
Source organism: Umbellularia californica (assembly GCA_028538565.1). Classification (NCBI taxonomy): domain Eukaryota; kingdom Viridiplantae; phylum Streptophyta; class Magnoliopsida; order Laurales; family Lauraceae; genus Umbellularia; species Umbellularia californica. Next base: position 47,447,011 of record JAPQWN010000004.1, read on the forward strand.
AAGCATGAGGAAACTAAGGTTGAAGTGGAGGAAACTTCGGCAAAGGTTTTTTCCACACACGAGGAGACTCGATCATCTTTTTCTACACAATTGCCCCAGCTCGTACACAGGCCACCGTTTACACCCTTTTTCTGGCCTCCTGTTTTTCCTTTCCAAGCAGGAGCCCTCGAGCAAAACATCGCTGAATCCAGAGATTCGGCAACCATGAACATTGCAAATCCATATCAACATATGGGAAATTCAGGGACATTTAGCATATGTTGGCCAGGAATTCCCTTCTATATGCCCCCTTGCCCATGGTTTTATCCTCCATCCAGCCATTGGTCTGGGCCCTGCACCTCACACCCCCATGCATCTAGAGAAAGGGACAGGGATGAAAATGATCATCAATGCAACAAAAGATTACTGTCAAAAGAAACGGGAGATGCAGAAACTGCTTCTTCTGAGATGAAGTGCAAAAACAATTATTCCAACTCAACAGAGTGCATCTCTAAGAGAGAGAATGCTCCTTGCAAAGTTACAGAGGCTTCTATCGAAATCCCAACAGATAGCGGAGGTCAGATTTTAGAACATTATACTGAAGATATGGCCCTTAGGCCTACCCCACTTAGGACCCCAGCATCCTCTTTAAATGTTATAAGTGAGAATGTACAAGAACTGGATTTGGAATCTAAAGAAGCTGCTTCTTCCAAGGTTGACTCCACTGTATGTGGTACAGAAAATTTTCCAGGAAGAAGCATATACCCAAGTAAGAAACCGGTGGATGCTGCTGCAGCAGCCGAAGCTAGGAAGAGGCGGAAGGAACTCACAAAGCTCAAAAACCTCCATGGTCGGCAATTTCGGTTTTCTTGATCTTGAAAACCATTTTTGGTGGTTTCAGTGTGTTTTTGGACGTGTCATCAACAGGTATGATATCTTGACAGAATGCATGAATTGGTGGGGCTGCGCCTTTAGTTTGGGGATGGTTTCAACTCTGTTGGTTGTATCATTTATTAACAACAGCAACCAATGATGATTCCCCCTCCCTACCTCTCTCCAACCCAGCATCCCATCCTCCTCGTGCTGCGTCTTTTTGCCTAATAGTGGTTTTTTGTTTCAAGCATTGAAGAGGTTACTTCACCCGTGTATTTCCATCACTAAAAATGTGCTTTTATTGTGTTTCAAGATAGTCAATTGAGCCCATAGAATGTAGCATCTGAGCAGCATATGGTAGCTTTTAACGGAATGCAGATGGCAAGCAGGCTTGTACGTTATTTGAGTATGAGGTTTAATTAGAGGTTCTAGGCTTTGTAGAGCAACTGAATATGGCATGTGGCAATTCCCTTGATTTAAACTCAGAGGTGTCGGCTGTTATCCCACTTGTTTTAAGTCTTTTGTAACTGTTGGAGATAATCTTCTGAGGTTTTTTCGTATAGGTTGTAATTTTAACCCTAATGTAAGACATTTATATATTTCTGTGACATGTATGAGGTTTAGACATTGGAGGAGACTAATAAATGTTGAGGGTGTCGTATGGTAAAAGATAATAGCCTTCTTGTTGTTCAAGCTTTGACATGTATGAGGTTTAGACATTAGAGGATGTTGAGGTCAATGTCTACCCTCACTCCTGAGCGGGCCATTTCCTATCATCGATTGGTTTTGGGATGAGTGGTAGTTCAATGGGGTGTAAGATCCTACAAATGGTATTAGAGCCTGGTAGGTCGGTTGCTCGAGTCAAGAGACGTGTTTTGCAAGCTCATAGTAAGAGTCGTGGGGATTGTTGAGGTCAAGCCCTCGCCCTCACCATAAAACTATTGTTGTGTCGTTTCCTTATCACCAATTAGTTTTGGGATAAATGGTAACTCAATGGGATGTAAGATCCTACAAAGGAGACTATAATAGCCTTCCTATAATACCCTTCCTGTAGTTCTATCTGACATGTATGAGGTTCCTCCATTAGAGGAGAGTATAATTGCCTTCTTCTTGTTCAATCTTTGAATTTTGACTCTCTCTCTCTCTCTCTCTCTCTCTCTCTCTCTCTCCCTCTCTCTCCCCGCCTCCGCGCACGTGCCGAGCATGCATGATGCCCGTGTTCTATAGCTAGAACTAAAAGTCGACTACAAATATACTCTAGTGACAATAACAATAATGTGATTATGGTAATAATTCATTTGAGTTATATTATAGTCATAGATGTCGTGGCAAAAGGGTGGAAACACTATCAATTCTCACGCATGCTAGAAGGACAATATATATAGATATATATATATATATATATATTTTATGACCCAGCGCTGGATTTTGGACAGCCGAGAACTAATCCTTAGGAGCATATGCAAACCCTTCTAGCCACATGCACCAGGTAAAACTATGGGAAGTGGCCAATGAAGGTTAGTGTCGAACAAAAAGTTCTCCGCTTCATTTGAGTTCTATTCGAGTCAATGATGTCGTGGCAAAAGCGTGGAAACACTATCAATTCTCACCCATGCTAGAATGACAATATATATTTTTTTATAACCCAATGCTGGGTTTTGAACCACCGAGAATTAATCCCTAGGGGCACATGTAAACCCTTCTAGCCACATGCACCAGGTAAAACTATGGAAAGCGGCCAATGAAAGTTAGTATTGAACACAAAACCTCTCCACTTCATTTGAGTTTTATTCGAGTCATAGATGTCGCGCCACTATCAATTCTCACTTATGCTAGATGGACAATATATATATATATATATATATATATTATAATTCTCACCCGTGCTAGAAGGACAATATATATATATATATTTATTATTCAAGTTTGGATTTTGGACAGCCAAGAACTAATCCCTAGAGGCACATGCAAACCTTCCTAACACATGCATAGGATAAAATTATGGGAGGTGGCAAAAAAAGATAGGTGTCGAACACAAAACCTATGCGCTTCCTGAGGCGCGAAGTTTCACTCGTTGGTCATGCTAGAAGGACAATATGATCATCTTAGGATGAAAAATCCTGATAACCATGTAACAATTGGAAAAAGATGATGGGCCCTAATTTATAAAATAAATAAATAAATAAAATGGTCAGGTGGAAAAAGAGCGTCTTAATCAGGTGAGTCCACCTAGGTCTATAATGCTAGGAAATCATGCTTTCCATCATCCATACGAATCCACTAGCTTTTGTTGTTGGGCGTGGTCCCCATCGTGATTTAACCATTTGGTGAGCTCACTCATATTGTCATTATTATAACTTTAGTCACCATCTGCTTTAACTTATCATCAAATTGGTGGTGGCTGACGAGGCTTGGAAAGTAAGAAAACTGAGGAAATTTTTCTACCGCATGTGGATGTCCGTGGAGTTTATGATGGGCACTGACTTTATAATGTTAGGAATGTCAGCATCAGGATGTATCTGTAGGAGAAATTCTCATCTCTACTGATATAGGGGGTTATCATGCATTAGAGAATGAGAAATGGTTAAATCACAAAAAACCATCTAAATGTATAAAATAATCTTCCGTTGCCAATTTTAAACTACTGACATTTTGCTTGGAAAAAAAAAAACCCTGTGATATCACTTTGCATGACAAAGTTACGAGTATATGTAGATTTATTTTGCCCAACATACATTTATAACGGCATCCACTTACCAGCTTACCTGATTGCTTAAGGTTCGAATTTTGGATAACCGACATCTCTCCCAATTGTGCGGGTCTTCTTTCCGCTTGTACGACCTCTCTCTTGGGTCTCTGCCCCTTGGTTGGGTTACCAAAGAGAAAAACATACATGTTTAGCTGTAGTTTCGAGTCACTAAATAGAAAAGAATTGTGAAATAAGGCTGAAATTTGCATCCTACATGGAGTGAAGCCCCAACATTTGGATCTAGGGAGGACCATTAGATCAACCACCTACTAAGAGTTGGACATTGCTAACCTTCCAAATTAATGTCATGAGTGGCATATGAAACGCTCTAATATGTTTTGGGCCCACCATAAGATTGATCAAGCATAATACACTTCAACATAATATTATAAATAATTAATTCACTTGTTTTATACCTGATCAATTTCACTGGAGGCTTTTCTTCTATCAAAATAAAATTTGGCAAGGGCCCATACAAGAGGGGTCATTTATTCTTTTGTATTTTACATGATCAGTCTTACACTGAGCAAAAACATGTTCTAGTAAACTTTTCCTTATCCCATACAAGAGAGAGGCATTTATTATGAATTGTTCAAATTATAAATGGGTGGTCCTTCCTAAAATACATGAGTTTTTTTTTTTTTTCTTTTTCTGCCTTGTTGGAGTAGCGGTTTAGAGGTGATGCTTTCACTTGGGGACCCAAAGGTCCATCCTAATTAAAGTGCCAACACTACTCAACCATGATTGCGTTGGCAAGCTTTTGTAATATTTTATTCAAGTGTTATTATAGATGATCAATGGTACAATCTTACACACAAAATATTAGAGTAAAATTTCGCTCTGTATGAGGCTAAGATGTTATCTCCCCAATGGGCCTCACAAAATCTTACACCGAATAGTAATTACATTATATATCATTGTGGAACGTTCTCCACTCAATTTTCACAAGTTCTTGTCAATTTTTACCTTTAACAGAGGATAGTAATGGATTGAGTTTGGTGTGGGTCGGGCTAAACTCAAACCAGCTCGACTCACCTACCATGCCTTGACCCATGAAAAGTTTATAATTTTCAATTGCAAACCCACCCGATGGCCCACCTCAACTCACACCTACCCCACCCCCATACCCGACAAGCCCGGGTACGGGTTGGATTCCATTTTTTTATTATAAATTATGATAAAAATTAAATAAATATTAAAAAAAAATAACATTGTCGTTTGAGGCCTATAATCCACAGGATTTTTAATTAAGGCCTTTACCATGTGTTATATGTAAAGATTTTTTAGCTCACAATCGTTCGAACTCTTTTAACTTTTGAGATGTACTCTATCCAGTGCACCTCATAAGGTGGGTCACTCCTTTGACCTGACAAGCTGCCATCTTTACAAAGCCCTTACTATCATCAAAATCATCTCCAAAATAAACCCGCTTTTTTCTATTTCAGATTCATTTTTAAGAGATGGAAAACCCACATAACAACTTCCCATTTGGGAGTTGGGTGAGTGGCATAAGGATTGGGTTTGCTCTCCATATTTTGTACTTGAATCCCACCCCAGACTTACTCAGTACACGTGTGTGGGTTTCATGCATTGCTCCTGATTGAAAAATGGAGTACAAATAAATCAAATTTGATACTTGCTTAGTTTGAGTGAGGTCAAAATAGCTGAGCATGATCGCATGTGTTTTAGATGTTCTTTATTTACACATTCACCAATAAAATAATAGGCTATGTGAAATCAATGGATTATTATGTGACATGTATAAAGTTCTGACTTCTCTAATTAAATATACTCTGTTATAATTAGAATGACTTTCGTGCATGATATTTAACATAAGTATATGGTAAGAACTGTATAGTAATTTTTTTTTTCTTTTTTTTATTGGTTACAGGAAATTATATTATTTAATAAATAGTAACTTAACCCTAAGGGTAGCTCAGTTGGCCTAAGACCACAATTTGTATCCAGAGGTTGTAGATTCGAAACTGCACTATCACACTGGGGCTACAGGGAAGTTTACCCGAAAAGGTTGGGAACCCTCCAATTGGAAAAAAAAAAAGAAAAGCAATTTGGTTATCACTTGCACAATAGATTGCATCACTCAGACCATTTAAAAGATGATTCTGATTATGGTAAAAATACCTCTTGCTCTTTGTCTCTCTCACTCTTGGATCAACATTTATAGTTCGCGATCCAATGTCACACTTTGCACACCTCTACTAAACTTCGTTGTATTCAATGTGTACGCACCCATTTGAATGGACTAGACTGCTTGATAGACTCTCAGTTTTTAATATAAAATTGTTAGATTTGTGGGATAAAGATGAAAATTTGATACCCCAACCAAAAGTGATCTCAGATTGACAATTATTTTATCCATTTCAAAAGCTGGGGGTATGGAGAGAAGTAATGCGATGAAAATGCATACACACGAGCAAGGCGTGGGATTATTATTACCACATAGACAGTGCAGTACACAGATGCAGTACTCCCCACTTGTTGGATTTTGTACTGCACAATCACCAACACACACACTGTTCAAGCACCTAGACACAGATGGAGTAAGTTGCCCACTACCACAGGTCCAAAACCATTCACACCAAATATCTCTCCTTTCAAAAATGAAAGCATTTGTTGACTTTCTCTATAAACCAAGCAAATGCTGTTGGGGACCAACAAATCTGGATACTTGTTTTTGGAAGTTTATAATTCTGAATGAGAATTTTTGTAATTTTAATATATTTTGGATGTTCAATCTTTAAAAAGTTTAGCAATGACATAAAGAGTTGGATGCTGGATTTACTTTTGTGCCTAGATCTAAGAATAAGGGTGCTCATATGTTTGGCTAAACTGATTAGTATTTGAACCAAGACTTTATTTTGGATTGGGGTTGGAACCTAAGAAGGGATGGGTTCGTGGTTGTTTCTTTTATGGTGCTGATTGGTATTTGCTATGTTGTTTTGCCTTTGTGGTTGATTAAAAACTGATGTTTGGAGTAATAGACCCCACCAGCATGATGCTTGTCATTTATTTAATTGCTAATAGGGTAACAATGGCATTACCTCATAGCATTCTGGCCAATCAATGGGCTCACTTATTCAAATCTAAATTTATCTAAAAGTTCTCATGTTGGTAAGGTTTATAACTGAACACACTCTAATCGAAGTCGAGCCCACCATCATATTGATTACTAAATATTTCTTCAATTGTTTTTGTAAGCAACTATTCTGCTGGTTAGCCTCAAATGCTGTACACTCTCATTTTGTAAGTACTTGTTTTAACTTTTAATGAAAAGGCAGCATCATATTGATTACTAAATATTTCTTCAATTGTTTTTGTAAGCAATTGTTCTGCTGGTTAGCCTCAAATGCTGTACACTCTCATTTTGTAAGTACCTGTTTTAACTTTTAATGAAAAAGCAGCATCATATTGATTACTAAATATTTCTTCAATTGTTTTTGTGTAGCAACTATTCTGCTGGTTAGCCTCAAATGTTGTACACTCTCATTTTGTAAGTACCTGTTTTAACTTTTAATAAAAAGGCAGTATCATATTGATTACTAAATATTTCTTCAATTGTTTTTGTAAGCAACTATTCTGCTTGTTAGCCTCAAATGCTGTACACTCTCATTTTGTAAGTACCTGTTTTAACTTTTAATGAAAAGGCAGCATCAAACAACTATTCTGCTAGTTAGCCTCAAATGCTGTACAATCTCATTTTGTAAGTACCTGTTTTAACTTTTAATGAAAAGGCAGCATCATATTGATTACTAAATATTTCTTCAATTGTTTTTGTAAGCAACTATTCCGCTGGTTAGCCTCAAATGCTGTACACTTCATTTTGTAAGTACCTGTTTTAACTTTTAATGAAAACGCAGCATCATATTGATTACTAAATATTTCTTCAATTGTTTTTGTTAGCAACTATTCTGCTTGTTAGCCTCAAATGTTGTACACTCTCATTTTGTAAGTACCTGTTTTAACTTTTAATGAAAAGGCAGCATCATATTGATTACTAAATATTTCTTCAATTGTTTTTGGAAGCAACAATTCTGCTTGTTAGCCTCAAATGCTGTACACTCTCATTTTGTAAGTACCTGTTTTAACTTTTAATGAAAAGGCAGCATCATATTGATTACTAAATATTTCTTCAATTGTTTTTGTATAGCAACTATTCTGCTGGTTAGCCTCAAATGCTGTACACTCTCATTTTGTAAGTACCTGTTTTAACTTTTAATGAAAAGGCAGTATAATATTGATTACTAAATATTTCTTCAATTGTTTTTGTAAGCAACTATTCTGCTGGTTAGCCTCAAATGCTGTACACTCTCATTTTGTAAGTACCTATTTTAACTTTTAATGAAAAGGCAGCATCAAACAACTATTCTGCTGGTTAGCCTCGAATGCTGTACAATCTCATTTTGTAAGTACCTGTTTTAACTTTTAATGAAAAGGCAGCATCATATTGATTACTAAATATTTCTTCAATTGTTTTTGTAAGCAACCATTCTGCTGGTTAGCCTCAAATGCTGTACACTCTCATTTTGTAAATACATGTTTTAACTTTTCATGAAAAGGCACCATCATATTGATTACTAAATATTTCTTCAATTGTTTTTGTAAGCAACTATTCTGCTGGTTAGACTCAAATGCTGTACGCTCTCATTTTGTAAGTACCTGTTTTAACTTTTAATGAAAGGGCAGCATCATATTGATTACTAAATATTTCTTCGATTGTTTTTGTAAGCAACTATTCTGCTGGTTAGCCTCAAATGTTGTACGCTCTCATTTTGTAAGTACCTGTTTTAACTTTTCATGAAAAGGCAGCATCATATTGATTACTAAATATTTCTTCAATTGTTTTTGTAAGCAACTATTCTGCTGGTTAGCCTCAAATGTTGTACGCTTTCATTTTGTAAGTACCTGTTTTAACTTTTAATGAAAATGCAGCATCATATTGATTACTAAATATTTCTTCAATTGTTTTTGTAAGCAACTATTCTGCTGGTTAGCCTCAAATGCTGTACACTCTCATTTTGTAAGTACCTGTGTTTAGCTTTTAATGAAAAGGCAGCATCATATTGATTACTAAATATTTCTTCAATTGTTTTTGTAAGCAACTATTCTGCTGGTTAGCCTCAAATGCTGTACACTCTCATTTTGTAAGTACCTGTGTTTAGCTTTTAATGAAAAGGCAGCATCATATTGATTACTAAATATTTCTTCAATTGTTTTTTGTAAGCAACTATTCTGCTGGTTAGCCTCAAATGCTGTACACTCTCATTTTGTAAGTACCTGTGTTTAGCTTTTAATGAAAAGGCAGCATCATATTGATTACTAAATATTTCTTCAATTGTTTTCGTAAGCAACTATTGGTTAGCCTCAAATGCTGTACACTCTCATTTTGTAAGTACCTGTTTTAACTTTTAATGAAAAAGCAGCATCATATTGATTACTAAATATTTCTTCAATTGTTTTTGTAAGAACCTATTATGCTGGTTAGCCTCAAATGCTGTACGCTCTCATTTTGTAAGTACCTGTTTTAACTTTTCATGAAAAGGCAACATCATATTGATTACTAAATATTTCTTCAATTGTTTTTGTAAGCAACTATTCTGCTGGTTAGACTCAAATGCTGTACGCTCTCATTTTGTAAGTACCAGTTTTAACTTTTAATGAAAGGGCAGCATCATATTGATTACTAAATATTTCTTCGATTGTTTTTGTAACCAACTATTCTGCTGGTTAGCCTCAAATGTTGTACACTCTCATTTTGTAAGTACCTGTTTTACCTTTTAATGAAAAGGCAGCATCATATTGATTACTAAATATTTCTTCGATTGTTTTTGTAAGCAACTATTTTGCTGGTTAGCCTCAAATGCTGTACCCTTAATATTTCTTCAATTGCATTTGTAAGCAACTATTCTGCTGGTTAGCCTCAAATGATGTACACTCTCATTTTGTAAGTACCTGTTTTAACTTTTAATGAAAAGGCAGCATCATATTGATTACTAAATATTTCTTCAATTGTTTTTGTAAGAAACTATTCTGCTGGTTAGTCTCAAATGTTGTACACTCTCATTTTGTAAGTACCTGTTTTAACTTTTAATGAAAAGGAAGCATCATATTGATTACTAAATATTTCTTCAATTGTTTTTGTAAGCAACCATTCTGTTGGTTAGCCTCAAATGCTGTACACTCTCATTTTGTAAGTACATGTTTTAATATTTCATGAAAAGGTTGCATCATATTGATTACTAAATATTTCTTCCATTGTTTTTGTAAGCAACCATTCTGCTGGTTAGACTCAAATGCTGTACACTCTCATTTTGTAAATACCTGTTTTAACTTTTAATGAAAAGGCAGCATCATATTGATTACTAAATATTTCTTCAATTGTTTTTGTAAGCAACCATTCTGCTGGTTAGCCTCAAATGCTGTACACTCTCATTTTGTAAATACCTGTTTTAACTTTTCATGAAAAGGCAACATCATATTGATTACTAAATATTTCTTCAATTGTTTTTGTAAGCAACTATTCTGCTGGTTAGACTCAAATGCTGTACGCTCTCATTTTGTAAGTACCTGTTTTAACTTTTAATGAAAGGGCAGCATCATATTGATTACTAAATATTTCTTCGATTGTTTTTGTAAGCAACTATTCTGCTGGTTAGCCTCAAATGCTGTACGCTCTCATTTTGTAAGTACCTGTTTTAACTTTTCATGAAAAGGCAGCATCATATTGATTACTAAATATTTCTTCAATTGTTTTTGTAAGCAACTATTCTGCTGGTTAGCCTCAAATGTTGTACGCTTTCATTTTGTAAGTACCTGTTTTAACTTTTAATGAAAGTGCAGCATCATATTGATTACTAAATATTTCTTCAATTGTTTTTGTAAGCAACTATTCTGCTGGTTAGCCTCAAATGTTGTACGCTCTCATTTTGTAAGTACCTATTTTAACTTTTAATGAAAAGGCAGCATCATATTGATTACTAAATATTTCTTTTATTGTTTTTATAAACAACTATTCTGCTGGTTAGCCTCAAATACTGTAGGCTCTCATTTTGGAAGTACCTGTTTTAACTTTTAATGAAAAGGCAGCATCATATTGATTACTAAATATTTCTTTGATTGTTTTTGTAAGCAACTATTCTGCTGGTTAGCCTCAAATGCTGTACGCTCTCATTTTGTACGCATCAGTTTTAACTTTTAATGAAAAGGCAGCGTCATATTGATTACTAAATATTTCTTCAATTGTTTTTGTAAGCAACTATTCTGCTGGTTTGCCTCAAATGCTGTACACTCTCATTTTGTAAGTACCTGTTTTAACTTTTAATGAAAAGGCAGCATCATATTGATTACTAAATATTTCTTCAATTGCATTTGTAAGCAACTATTCTGCTGGTTAGCCTCAAATGCTGTACACTCTCATTTTGTAAGTACCTGTTTTAACTTTTAATGAAAAGGCAGCATCATATTGATTACTAAATATTTCTTCAATTGCATTTGTAAGCAACTATTCTGCTGGTTAGCCTCAAATGCTGTACACTCTCATTTTGTAAGTACCTGTTTTAACTTTTAATGAAAAGGCAGCATCATATTGATTACTAAATATTTCTTCAATTGCATTTGTAAGCAACTATTCTGCTGGTTAGCCTCAAATGCTGTACACTCTCATTTTGTAAGTACCTGTTTTAACTTTTAATGAAAAGGCAGCATCATATTTATTACTAAATATTTCTTCAATTGCATTTGTAAGCAACTATTCTGCTGGTTAGCCTCAAATGCTGTACACTCTCATTTTGTAAGTACCTGTTTTAACTTTTAATGAAAAGGCAGCATCATATTTATTACTAAATATTTCTTCAATTGCATTTGTAAGCAACTATTCTGCTGGTTAGCCTCAAATGCTGTACACTCTCATTTTGTAAGTACCTGTTTTAACTTTTAATGAAAAGGCAGCATCATATTTATTACTAAATATTTCTTCAATTGTTTTTGTAAGCAACTATTCTGCTGGTTAGCCTCAAATGCTGTACACTCTCATTTTGTAAGTACCTGTTTTAACTTTTAATGAAAAGACAGCATCATATTGATTACTAAATATTTCTTCAATTGTTTTTATAAGCAACCATTCTGCTGGTTAGCCTCAAATGCTGTACACTCTCATTTTGTAAGTACCTGGTTTAACTTTTAATGAAAAAGCAGCATCATATTGATTACTAAATATTTCTTCAATTGTTTTTGTAAGCAACCATTCTGCTGGTTAGCCTCAAATGCTGTATACTCTCATTTTGTAAGTACCTGTTTTAACTTTTAATGAGAAGGCAGCATCCGTTAATTAATTAATTATCAAGCCAACTGAGATAAATAAAAGATCACCACTTCTGTGTGTAAGATGTCGTCATGCAAGTGTGTGTTTGCATCCGACCTGCCTAACATTTATAATTTAGAATATCATCCACATCAATGAGACCATGTATGGTCATTTCATATTGTGATCAGATTATAATAATTAGTGAACAGTACTTATAAATATTTCTTTCATTTTAAAGTAAACGGTTCAACCAACCATTTGGAGGGCTAGGTTGGTCAATGTTGGTTGTTGACCCGCCTTAAAGGTGCCAGTTAGGAAAATCTTACTCATTAACTAAACGGGTGGGATGTCGTTTGCGTTTCGTGACATTGAGAAATCCATGCCGGTGGAACATAAATTCTTTATTAATTAATCGTATAACTAAGGATTTTATATCAATATCGTTGTATATCAATAAGGGCTGCACACGGACGGTTTTAATCCATTTAACACTAAAACCAACAATCAAATTGAACTTGTCGGTTTTTTAATTAACCGATCTGATCCGACCGATGGAGAGTGCTTAAATCAAACCGAAACGAACTAAACGGTTTGGTTCGGTTCAGTCGGTTAAACCGTTGTTTCTTATTTTATTTTATGTTTTGAAAAATCAGACATTGAAAATTTCAAAATGATGATACCCCATCCTTTGCATTTATTCTAATGTTTAGTGCAAACATAAAAGTCCAACATTCCAGACTGGATTAAACGCATATAAAAATAATTCTACTCCAAAAAGAGAGTTTCGACTAAACGCAAGCGCAAAAAAAAAATTAATAATAATAAACATTAAACAGCTTGCAGTGAAACATTCATTCCACGTGATATCATTTGGAATTACAATAGAATAATAGTTCATGTTAAGAAAAGTCACACTCAAATAAAATCTATATCAGAACCCACTGTATTTTTCAGAAATGAAGGTTTCTTAACACATTAATTAGGTAAAACGAAAACCAACCATCAAAAGGTTAGACTCTATTGGCTTTTCTAACATTCTCAAGAGTGTAGCCTTCTGAGAAAAACTTTATTGAAACGAGGTAGGAATTATGATAGAAAAAAAACACACCCCGTAAAGTAATCCCTTCATCTGCAATGAAGTACCAAAAGCATTTGAGAAATTAGAGGAGATGCACTGAGGCAGTGTTGACGGTCGAGTTCATGTAAGAATGGAGTTGTGGAATGCAACTTTGAGAGTAGTAAAAAACGAAATCCTAAGGCTAAAATAGTAAAAAAACAATATTAAGTTACTGCATACGGTCGATTCGGTTTAAGCGGTTAACCGTGGGCTCAAACCGATAACAGACCGATATAAGCGAGTTTTATGATTTTCAAACCGTTAACCGAACCGTTCTACTAGAAACCGATTCGAACCGCTCGGTTCGGTCGGCTCAGTTCGGTTTTGCGGTGATACCGGATTTTTTGTGCAGCCCTAGTATCAATGCATGTAGTTGGAAAAATATCACTATGAATGCATAAATCTATAAGATGAGGATTTTCAAACCATACTAAGATTGGACCTAAAAATCCTAAGATTTAAATATTACATCGGCCCAAGTCCTCCGAAATTTACCATTGTCAAAGGTGGGCTTTCAATGACTTAATAAAAAATAGACAAGGAATGAAGGAATCCCAAATGATTTGATTGCCAAATGACGACCTAAATTATTGATGATATCATATATCCTCCCCTCTAATTTTACTCCAATATAATTGCTTTAATCACGTTATCATTCATTTACTCAATTTTACAATGGGACCAATTTATAATAAAGTAAATTTTAAGTGTTCGACACTACCTTCGTTGGCCGCCGCTCATAGGTTTACCCGATGCATATAGATAGGAGGCTTTGCATGTGCCTTGGGCCTGTTTGGCAATATACTAAGTCAGTAAAAGTAATGTAAAGCCTTCATTTTTCTCAAATAACGGATCACATCAAAAGTACACATCTTCAAAATTCCTTCTTCTTTAAAAAAAAAAAAAAAAAAAAAAAAAAAAAACATCGTTTCTCTACCAAATGATAAAAAAACACTCATTTTTATACAAAAATTAAAAAAAAAATTCACTACCAATCTACTAAAAATAAAATACCATCGTAACTCCATTATATTTTATTCTCTCTTGATTTGATGCTTTACATTACTTTTACTTTAATAGTAAATTGTTAAACGGACCCCGTTCTCAGCTGTCCATGATCAAGTGTCCATCGGGCTCAGGGCCCAAAGCTCCTGCATTGGGCTGGAAATACCCTTTGTTATAAAAAAAGAAAAAAAAAGTAAAATTTATTAATAAATGGGCCCCACTGTAGAAGTCCACACAATTCCACTCACACGAATCGTGTGGAAGAAACTCGGCCAACCCAAAGATTCCACTTTCGACGTCTTTAAATTCTCGTCTCGGCCGATCGTTTTTCCTCGTCTTCTTTCTTCGCCATGGCTCAGGTACTTGTCTTCTTCCCCGATCATTTCCTTTCTATATTTACGTTCTCTGCCACTGCCTAGGGTTCGAAGTCGGATCCAGATTTCTCTGATAACTCCTCCTTAGACTCTATTCTAATCTTAGATATGCAAATTCAATCTCAAGATCCAATTTTTCCTCTATCGATTCGATTCTTTTGATGCTTTCTGAATGCCTCGTGTGATCTATGGTTATTTATATTAATCAGATTTTTGTAGATAGAAAGTAGGATTTATCAGCAGATTGTGGAAGATAATATGTTGTTTATGCTGATTGTGTTTTTTTTTTTTTTTTAGTCAATTGAATAGATGTGAAGTTACGGATAGATCATTTGATGGTTGTTTATGTTGAAGTTTGATTCGTATGTTGTTGGATTCTGATAAAGGTTGTTGAGCTTTCAAACTTAAGGGTGATTTACAGAGTTTAAGACCTGTGAAGGGTGTTTTTTTTTTCCTTGTAATTTCTTTCTGGATTGGAGGCAGAGAATAGATGTTTTTTTTTTTTTCCTCTTGCTCAGGGACTTTTTGGATACCCAAAAAAAAAAAAAGTGGGAGAAAATAATATATTATTATAGAACATAATCTTCCATTTTCTGAACTTAAAAATCTTGCATGTTTGGCAAGCCAAAAAAACTTTCAAAAAGAATAAAAGATTGAATATTTCCTCCTACACCTCCCTTTTAAAAAAATAAGCATATGTTTAATTCTTTCTTTCTTATTTTAACTATGTGTTGAAGATGTGATCAATCTTATAGCGGGGTGTAAGACTTATAAGATTGAAATTCTCCCTAATAATAGAACAAAGTAGGAAATTGAATTTGAATGGTTTGGATTTAAAAGGATGGCCCCATTGATGGTGATGGTGATGGTGGTGGTGACGGTGGTGGTGACGGTGGTGGTGGTGGTGGTAGCAGCAGTGATGACGACAATGACAATGACAATGGTGATGGTGGATTGGTGGTGATGATGATGTCCCACCTTTTTATATCATCAATGAAAGTTTTACCCTATTCAAAGTTATTCCCACCATTAGATTGATGATGTGTAAAGCATTTGGTTTGAATTTTTTTTACAAATTTTAATCTCGAGTTGTAGACGTGAGAAATCTTATAGTGAGACATAAGACTAATTATAGTGAAGTCATCTTTAATAATAAACAATGTTGGAAAGTGAATTTGAGGAGTGTGGATTTTGAAGGCAGGCCTCATTAATGGACTTGAAGAGACAAATTAAGTGATTAATCCAATATCGAACCCTATTCTAATCAAGAACTTTAAAATGTTTTCTTCATCCTGAAACTTATCTCTACATATTATTATTATTATTATTATTATTATGAAATGGTTCTACATATACTATTATTATAAACAGCAACTGCCAAACAATTTATTTTAAAATCTGCTGCATTTTTCATAAACTGCCAAACATAAAAATATAGCAATATTGTAATATTATACTATTCTATTTTGTATTATTTTATTCATGCAATGTTTAAATATAGATATTTTATTGTATTTATATCGAAATGGGGCCTTAGGTTTTTTAGGCTAATTTCTTTTTAAGGCTTTGATCAATCTGTGCTATGCTGCTATGGAATACTTCCTAAATTTTTGCCTCTACAAAGTGTATTTTCCTTAATGAGGAATTATGTGATCGATTGCCTGAGTATAGATGCCTTTTGTGTCTTAACATGTCTTTAGGATCTTGAGGTTGTACTTGTGAGGCTTATGGTTTGATGAAGAAGACCATTGTTCTCTAATAGAACTCTTGGTTGGATCATGCTCTGAAATTATCATAGATGAAACAATTCTCTCAAGGACCAATTGGTTTCAAATAGAGTCAGAGCAAAAAAAAAAACAAATGGTGTCCACTGTCCAAATTCATTGAAATTCAAGTTCAAAGCTATGGTGATAGAATCTTTCCATCTAGGAGACTTTTGTTGCATATGGTTTATCCATGGTGGGGTCCATCAGTTTAATGCTTTGATCATCAATGATCAAACCATTGGTGGAGGATCAGGAAATTCTCTTCTATGATAATTGGGTGGAAGACGGTTGCAACATTTATAACTGTCAATTTTGTAGTTTTCAAATGAACGGTGTGGGAAAAAAAAATTCAACAGTTAGTATTCAATATGTATTTGTCAATAATCAAGGTTTAACATGTAACTTACCAAAGCTTAGAGTATCTGGCCTTAAATGTACACCATTAGGGGGTGTAAGCTACCTCAAATAGATGGCTGTAAGGTTTCAATAATGAGGACCGGGTCTATTTTATGGGAACTGTGTTTGTCAAGATAATTTTTAGTTAAGTACAAGATTAGGGCTGGGAAGCCTCATTATCCTAATCATAGAAGATTACATCTATCCTTAGAGATAGCTACAGTTACAATAGCCTTATCTTTAAAATAACTTCTAGGTTATCCAACCTACAAGCCCATGAGTGACCCAGGAAAAGATTGGGACTGGTAGCTATTGATCCAGCCCAATTTTCCCAAGCCCATAACTACAACCCTGCTTTCTTGTACTTTGTTGACTCTTTTTTTTTTTTTTTTTATCTTGCATCATGATAAGCTGTGAGGGTTGGTAACTTGGTATTGGAAGTGCCACAGTAAAAACGTTTTAACACAGATAACTTCCAAGTGCATGATTTTGTTAGTTTTGGTAGATGTTGGTGAATGAAATGATTTTGGTAAATCAACAGAAGAATCTCTTTTTATTTTTGTTTCATATCTTGAAATGAAGTTCTTTATTCAAAGTGCAGACAGTGGTACTGAAGGTTGGTATGTCTTGCGAAGGATGCGCTGGTGCTGTGAGGAGGGTTCTTGGAAAGATGGAAGGTAAGAGAGCCCCATATCTGTAGCTTTCGGTAACAATTGTCGATTTTCCCATATCAGTATAATATGACCATTCAATAACCTATACTTTCTATCTATAGGCTCATCATGGGGTCGGCCATGTTCTTATATACTGCTAATTAAATTATAAGCTATCTCATTGGTACTTGGAAATGGACAATTGCAATGAATGGTCCCAATTAACCATAGGCCTAAGTTGATGATCCTGATCATCCAACAGGGAAGAGTTTGGGTATTGACCATCTGTTAGGTGAACCATCTCTTTACACTTCCCCATTGGAGGATCCAAGACAGGGCACATTGAGTGTTATAAGCTGACTGTTCTTGAATGGTAGGAATCAACGTTTAAATAGTGGTATTTGTGGGCATATCTGGTGGTGCAAAAGAGCATTATCTGTCGGTGATACATTTGAGTTATTGGCCATAACAGTCCGTGTTGCCATGATTATTTTTGCTCAATTCTAAAAATATCCAAAATTTTTAAAATATTGTAAAATGCTTATTTTTTGTGTTTTATTGCTTTATGGTTTAGTATTGGGTTATGTATCAGACAATAGTAGGTCATGTAGGTCTGTATTCCCTTTTGATTTGAGATTATTGAGATGTATCAGAAACATCAAGTTATGGCATTGTTCACCATTGATATGTAGTGTGTTGGCCATTACATTACATATCGACTGATATATTAAATCAGGGTTAGAATCACTGAAGAGAAGTGATTGTTGGATTTTATGTGCATTCCAAGATACAGTGCACAAGATGGTGGTTTATAATAATTGTTCAGCTTCTAGCACAAATATGGAGTACCTATTTATTTAGCAACCCATTGGATGATTAGGTTATCCAAAGAGATTCGTGGTCATAATCATTGTGTTGTCCCTTGAAGAAGCATAATATACACATATTTGACTTGTGGATCTGGACAAACCAGGGGAGCAAAAAATAACCAAACCAAACCAAGCCTTTTCCCACTAGGTGGGGTCGGCTATATGGGTTTGACGACGCCAATCAAGTTTGTTTAGGGCCATGTTCTCCGTTAGATCCATGTAGACAAGGTCATGTTTAATAGTTTCTTTCCAACTTCTCTTGGGTCTCCCTCTCCCTCTCCTACTCCTGGCAATCTCTATGCCTTCACACCTTTTAACAGGTGCTTCCATTGGACGCCTTCTAACATGGCCAAACCATCTTAGTCGATTTTCTCTCATTTTATCTCCAATCGGTGCTATTCCTACTTTGCCCCTAATCTCCTCATTCCTAATCCTATCTCTCCTTGTGATCCCGCACATCTATCTTAGCATTCTCATCTCCGCAACTTCCATCTTCTTAACATGATTATGCTTTACTGCCCAACACTCTGATCCATATAACAATGCTGGTCTTACCGCCACCTTATAATACTTTCCTTTAACCCTGAGGGGGATTTTCCGATCACACAAGACCCCCGAAGAACTCCTCCATTTGGTCCACCCGGCCTGAATCCTGTGACTTACATCAGTATCAATCCCTCCATCCTGTTGCACCATTGATCCAAGGTACCTAAAGTTTTCTTTCTCTACAATCTTTTGTGTGCCTAGACTTACTTCTATGTTACCAAGTGTCCTACTTTGGCTAAACTTGCACTCCATATATTCCGTCTTGCATCGACTTAGCCTAAACCCTTTTGTCTCTAACGTTTTCCGCCATACTTCTAGCTTAGCATTCACTCCTTCTCTCGTCTCATCTACTAAAACAATGTCATCTGCAAATAGCATACACCACGGCACCTCATCCTGAATATGTCTTGTAATCTCATCGATAACTAGGGCAAACAAGTACGGGCTTAACGCTGAGCCTTGGTGTAGACCAATCGTGATAGGAAACTCCTTAGTCTCTCCGCCAGTCGTCCTTATAGATGTCACGGCTCTATCATACATATCCTTTATTGCCTCAATATATGCGACACACACTCTTTTCTTTTCCAGTACTCCCCATAGAATCTCCCTAGGAACCCGGTCATAGGCCTTCTCCAAGTCAATGAACACCATATGTAAATCTCTCTGGCCTTCTCTATACTGTTCCATTAACCTCCTCAGGAGAAAGATAGCCTCCATGGTTGATCTCCCAGGCATGAAACCAAATTGATTCTCTGAAACGTTTGTTGTTCTTCTTAATCTTCTCTCAATAACTCTCTCCCATAATTTCATTGTATGGCTCATCAATTTAATCCCGCGGTAGTTCGCACAGTTCTGAATATCTCCTTTGTTCTTGTATAATGCATATGGAATTTATTGCCATATTATCATAATCCAACAATGGAATTTATTGCCATATTATGCATATGGATAAATCAGTAATCTATCCTCTAAGTGCTAGATATCCCTATTTTAAAATTTAATTAGTCTTGTTGAGCATATGAATGTTTTGCCCAATATCTTGAAATATCATATCCTGGATTTTTTTAAAATTCTTCCGTAAATGAATTGTAGTTGTGACCTACCTTTTGCTTCAAAAGCAAAGAAAGACAGTCTTATTTGAGTTTTAGGCACCGACCTAAAGAATTCATCCCTTTAGACCTCCAATAAGCTTGTCCAAGAGTGTTTTCTCTAGTTATGTCTATTCCAGATAGACCCTAACAAAATGGCCTAATAAAATTGATTGACTATAAATGATACTGTTTGTTTTCAACTTTAGTTTCAGGGAATGTGAATCCAAAGGATAAATTCTTTGCATGGTGGGAACTAGTGACCAAAAGCTATTATTTTGGGTTTAAAGAAAAATGATTTCTGGACCTTGTAGGCCTTAACTTGCATAGGGAGCCTTTCACATTCTTACCATCGGCATTCTATTTTTGAATTTGTCAAAATATTATGCTGCTGGGCAAACATGCGGTAGACTTGAAAATAGATGTTGGGATTGTCTGACGTGGCTCGACCGTTGACAGGCTGCCCAAGAAGAGTAGGCTGAATTCAATAGATGATCTAGATTAGTGATTGGGACCATCCAGATGTCCATGGTATGTGATTGTGCAGTTTTGTAGTCTGGTATAAATGCCTGTTTTATAGATGTGTGCAGTATGCTCATCAGAGCGAACATTTATGCAAGAAACATTTGAAGGGCTAAATTCCAGTGGTAGTCAATGGTTTTTCTTATATTATCATTTACTTCATTCTTGTACATGCATTAAGACTTGTACATGGGGCCTATGAATCCGGCCTTCAAAGATGGGGCCTGGCCTAGCCTTCAAAAACCCCTTAAAATGCGGGCTTTTGTTTTAAAGACGAAGCTCAAGGGTCAGTCTTGGACAAATTTTTTGCATGCCCTCAATTCTGAGTGCAGGGCTTGGACAGTACTACGGCCCAGCCCGGCTGGCCCTAGCCCTTCCATTTTACTTTTTTCTTTGTATAATATATATTTATAAATATAAATATATTCTAAGATGCCCCATTTGAGGTATTTTGTAGGGCTTTGTTTTGTGAAGCTTTGTAATTCTTTTATTTTTTAGGACAGTGAATAACGGATTTCTATGAAATATTTTTCTTTTCTACCTCTGAAATGAATCTATGTTTGATGATGGGCATTTAATCTTTCACATATCTTTTCGGTTTAACATCTCTTGGATTTAAAATTAAAAAGAAAGGTGTTGCAACTGCCTATACCCTGTTGTTGTAATTTATGTAGCTACACTTTATATTGCTTGTTTGTGTGCATGCTCATTTATGTCCATGATGGGGTTAGTCATTTCTTTTATTTTCCACTCTCTGTCCTTTAGTCCATTAGTTAGAAGTGAAGCATGGGTTCAAAAGTATATATTTTACCAATATTTCTAAAACCCTATAAAGGTGATGCTGTGCTCGTGCCTGAGAAATGAATACCCCTTCAAAGTGTTTTTGTAATAAGATGCAAAGGAAAAAGTTGGTTTTTTTTTTCTTTTTTATATGTTGATTTTCTTTATTTTTATTTGTAGTTGCCACATTTGTTCTAATTCTTCTTTGTAATGAGGTTAATTAGAGGAGAAAGTCAAGATTGTCAATCCCAAGCCCGAATAAAGGAGGAAGGTTAATGCTTGGTTGACACTCGAATCTCGATGCTCGGTGGCAGTGTAGAAAAAACTAAAATTTTTTTTTCAGGCCCTGGGCTTAGCTCTGATCCCGCTAGAGTAGGGTAATGGCCTAGGTAGTGCGACCCCTACAAGGGCTTTGGCTTGCTAGGGCCCGACTAGGGCTATCAATCTGGCCCTTTGATGAGGGGGTTGGGCCATAAAAGCCTGCAGAATGAAGTCTTATATTTTTGTTCTAAAGCCCAAGGATAGGGTAGGGTTCGATTTTGAAAAGCTCGCAACCTTGAGGGCCGAGCTAGGGCTTGGCCTGTTTTCCATTAATACAAGCATATATACATATATTATAAAACATGTTGTAAACAATACACAAATAGAAATGGTTTCTTTAGATTGTAAATGTGTGTTACGTAGCTGTATATTTCTTTTAACTCTTTTATTCCCTCTTAATACAGATAATCTTTTTTATCATTTTGAGAAAATTATTAAACAAAAAACCTACGAGTTGTAGCTCAATTGGCCAAGGACTCTGCACCTCAAGAAGCGAAGAGGTATTGTGTCTGACTCTTACCTTCATTGCCCACCTCCCATAGTTTTACCCGGCGCATGTGGATAGGAGGGTTTGCATGTGCCCCTAGGGATTAGTTCTTAGGCTTTCCAGAATCAAGTGTCCCTCGGGCTCAAGGCAAAAGGCTCGTGGGCTGGGCTGAGTGGGAGATACCCTGGGTTATAAAAATAAAAAATAAAAAATAAAAAATAAAAAACAAAATCAGCCCTTCAAAACTTATTTCCATAACCAACTTCTTACTTCCATCCTATCCCCCCTAAAACTATAACATATACTATCTAATGTTATTAGTAGTTGATATTAATATTTTACCATTATCAAAAGACACCCTCCATTATAAATGAAAAAAAAATTAATGTTTTACCATTGCAAGCAATTATAGTAACAAGGATAAATTACATAGAAGTACCAGAAGTATGTTTTGGGTGGAGTTGATTTTTTATTGTATTAGGACTTTTTTAGGTGTGGTGAAATGAACTAGAAAAAATAAGTGGAGAAATGTGTTTTCACTATAAAATTGAACTGTAGTTAGTTTTTTTTTCATCTTTATTTTTGCCGCCTTTTCTCCGTATTTGAATAAACCTTTAGATTTATATAAAGAAAAAAATATAATATAAAGGTTGTGAAATTAGTTTCAATTTAATTTCACATTTTAAACTGAAATCATTACAAAGAATGTATTGGTCATGGATGGAATCAGTGGGTATTGGATGACACATCATGGTTTTAGCTGAGTTTAAAAGAATTATTGCTATTTATTTTATGTTTTACTTCATAAAAATTATTTTACCACTCCACTGACCCACCAATAAAAAAAAAAAAAAAAACCTTATTTATTTTTTAATTTGACATGCTGCCTTTTGCATTGCATTGCCACTCCCCAAATAGACAAAGGAGGAGGGTTAACATCAAGTTGAAAGTCGGTGGTATAGGAAAACATTATATACATACATATATATATTGAAAATATAATTTTCTTTTCCTTTGGCCCTAGACTGGCCCTAATCCTTGAGGGCCTGGGCTTTGTAGGCTCGCCGAGGACATGGAGGGCTTTATGTGAGCTTAGGGTTAGTATGGGCTTACCCTGGCTAGGCCTAGGCCCGGCCCTTGGCTCAGCTCTTCATTTATTGAAGGCAGGGTAAGGAGCCCCTACTTGTACATGGTTCTAACAGATCTTCATGCGGGCCCTAGTTTAGAGATGGGTTAGCTCACAAATCACTCTGTTGGACAACTGAACCACTTGATCGGACTTCTGTGAAAAGATATGAATGGTTAAGAATCACTTGAGATTCCATGAGCTATCCTTTTTATTCAGTGCTTTTTTTTTATATATATATTGTGATTAGGTCATTCGTGGTACTATCTATGGGTTAATGATGTCACAGGAATAATGCTGCTAAGCATTTAGGTAATGAAGTGACCTAAATCGTAGGTTTGCTCATACTTAAATGGTTAAGTGCTTGGTGCATGGGTGGAGCCAAAATATTTGATATGGTTGTAGCCTAACCTGTTTGGTACTCCAGGTGTTGACTCATTCGATATTGACATGAAGGAACAGAAAGTGACTGTGATAGGCAATGTGCAGCCAGAGTCAGTTTTGCAAACTGTTTCGAAGACAGGAAAGAAAACTGCATTCTGGGAAGCCGAAGCAGAAACAGTACCTAAGAAAGAGGAAGCAGTAGATAAGAAAGTCGAAGAAGAAACGGGAGCTAAGGAACCTGTTGCACCTGCATGACACAGGTAACTTGAATGTCTTTGCTGAAGCAAAGCTGTAGTGAAGTCATATGTGTTTTTTATAATAAGTGATTGTCAATTTCATGATCGTTGTGTACTGTTTTACCTTGATGTAGCAAGTATACAAAGTTTAGCGTGATTTAAGTGGAAGTATTGGACATGTATAGGAGGCTTGAAAATTGGAAGTTTGTGTTTGTCTTGTGTGGTCCCTCTTTTTCTTCTCTTTTAGTCTCCCCACTTCCTTCCCCTGGATATATGGCAGTCTGCTCTGCATCAGGTACTGATAATTACTTTACATATGAAGCTAATGTTCTTTTCAGTTGACATCAGAAGCTAATGTTCTCTCTCTCTCTCTCTCTCTCTCTCTCTCTCTGCATGTGCTTCGGTATTTTTTTTTAAAATGCCCTACAGCCAGTGAGGTTTACTTGTGACCGATGGCCACTATTATACTATCAATTTTACTGCTGATTATGTGATATATATACTGGTATATTGTGGACTATCAATTACAATGCCAGTGACAACCATTTGAACATTAAACTATTTTGGGCTTTAGGAAACCATTATTACATAAGATCATAAGAAGCATGTTGTTGATAAAACTTGTGTTGTTGGAACAACTACCGAGTTTATCAAGAACACGTCAAGAAGAATCTGGTGTTTAATTGAGGGTTTTTTTGTGAGACTATTGATTGAGACATTGAGTGGATTCTCGAAGGCATCTCTGGGCAGTGCGGTTCTGGTGTCGATGGTATGTTTGGTATTTGGGTATTTGCCAAAAAAAAAAAAAAATCCCCTTAGATCCCCCGTAAAGACGATAAAGACCCTATAGTTTTAGGGCACGTTTGGCATTCCTTCATTCTTCTTATACGATGATATCCTCGTTGAGGATTTCTCATGAACAATATATGGATGGCAAACACCAGGGAATATATGGATTTGCATATACTACCCAATGGTTACAAGCATTTTGCAATTTTCTCACAATCTGCCACGAATCAAGCCCTAGAATTTGAACCACTAGCCCTATTTTGCCTTCTAGAGAGGATGGATGGTTTGGTTTTTCATTGTGGGTCCCAAAAAAATTAAAAAATATTTTTTAAGGTTGTAGACTTTTTTCCAAATATATAATAAATAAACAGCTGAAAATTGACCCGCAAATGATTTTGGACCTTCTAAACATGATGGATGGTTTGGATTATATGATTGTGTGACCCATAAGGTAGGGTTCTAAAGCCAAAAATGTGATCAAGATATTATCGTCTTAGAATAAAGACAGGAAACGTTGCCATTTTTATCTCAATCCATGATGAATCAGGATGCCAAATCTTAATTCGTTATTGCGGAATAGACTGGATGGTTCAGATTTTACAAAAAGGGTCCACAGTAAGCCAGATTTGATGACCCAACGGTCTTGACTTTTTTACAAATATCTAAAAATCTAAAAATCTTGACCCACGATCCAGATTTGATCATGTAACCATTTTAGATATTTTTAACGTGATTAGCGGTTTGGATCGTGAATATGGGGACTAAAATGGGGGTTTCCAAAAAAAAAAAAAAAAAAAGGATCCCCAAAAGAGTATTGTTCATCCCCCTTTCTCCAACACTCTCAGCTTTACACCTTGGAAGATTTTTGGAGTATTTTCAGAAATCCTCATATATGTGGAACCCATTTTCCTCACATATGTGGAACCGATTTTCAAACAGGGTTTTCCATGCTTGTGATGAAAAGCTACAAAGATTATGTGTTGTGGACTTTTGCCAAACGTGCTTTTAATATTGATGGAAAGAGCCCCTCTTGCAACAATTTTCTTTTCTTTTTCTATCTCTCTTTTATTTATTTATTTATTTATTTTGACAGGTTTGGTTCGTACGGGTGAGATAGCGAAGGGTTTATGAGATGGATGGTGATGAAAATGGGGATTGGATTTGTGAGTGTTTCTGAAAGGGGAATCACGTGTTCCTGGGTGGCAGGAAAATTTTTATATTAAAAATGCATAGACACTACTACAAACTCACAGAATTTAGGGCAAGAGTTACTGCTTCCCATAACTCAAGCTCACAAAAAATATGCACTCGATACAGGTTGTACTACATTTCTAATTCCCCCAATTTAAATATAAAGAAAGGAAGAACAAAGTAATTCTACTCCAAATCAACAGAACTATACCTTTGAACTCACTTTTATGTTCAAGCTCAAATCCTCAGTCTAAATATCCAAAAAATTTGGAGGAACTTATGCCTCATTGCCTTGGTCCAAATTCCACTCAAAAATTTCAGCCTAATTCCCTAAAACATAATTTAGAAACTGAATCCAGACCCACGTGCTCAATGTGTAAGGCTAAAACAACGTTAAATCCTAATATATATGTTCCAACTATGCCAAAAACCTAATTATGTATTTTATATATATTAAACCAGTAGAGTAGGGTGATTTTTTGCACAACCAAAATCCAACGATGCCAACTAAGACCATAAACAATTTAAATTAAACCAAATCAGAAACTAAATCGAGACCCACCATGCAAAATGTGCAAGCCTAACACAATGTCTAATTCCTATCTACATGTACCAAGCTAGAAACCCAATTCTGCAATTTCCATCAAACCAGTAGAGCAGGGAAAAATGTGACTTTTTGCATAACCGAAATCCATAGATGCCAACTAAGACAATAAATAACTTAAATTAAATCAAATCTTATCCTCACAATTAATAGTCTCTCTATTCAAAGAGGGCTACTCTTTCTCTCTTCAAACCTTTCTCATAAGAGATTTTTATGAAGGTTTGAATTTGAATCCTATTTCTTGCCGGTATCCAAATTATAAGTAAATATTTACAGTCTGTTTGTTTTCTTTAGATCTTCAATCATCAATGGGTCCCATGTAAAATATGTTTTGTGGGCCCTCCCCGATGATTGAAATCCAGACTGTTGCTCCTTTACTCTCCTTTCAATTTTTTTTTTCCTAAATGGATGGATCCAGTAGTGGGCACCAGTTCATATTAAATATATTTCAAGATTGGACTCCAGTATTGGATGAAATCCTAAAGGCCTTCTCTTAATCCATTTTTTCTAAAAGTGGGCCCCACTGATGGAGGAAAGCAAGCCTATTGGCCGTTGTTTGGTTTCTTAATAGATGCAAATCAATTAGTAGGCCCAGCACATTTAACTTATTTCTGCAGTGGGACCCACTCATGGATTATGCATAGATATTAGTTTTCTAGGTCAATATCGATTATGGATTAGTCTCTCTCTTAACACCATCTATCTTCCATTCTCTCAAGATTGTCATATTTTTATTTTAATATTTGGAGCCCACCTTTCAACAATTCACACTGATAAACTTTTCATTAAAAATATCATTTACTTTTAGTTTCCAAATAGAGCTCTACTCTATTCAGAGATTGTCACACATGAAAGAAAATCAGACCCGACCTTCTGGTAGACTACCTCATAGATGGGCTTGTAATAAAAATATTTTGAGGTTGGATTTTTTTTTTTTTTTTTTTGATTGAATCTTATAAGCATCATTTTCTGATCTGATTATATAGACAAATGACCCTAGGTTTGCCCCACCATAATTACACTTCCATGGGCCCACATGGACCCATAATTAAGAGATATATTCATTGATCCATGGTAGGCCAATTATTACTAGGATCAAATAACACTAGCCTGTGGTTTCAAGTCCCATAATTTATGGCTTTTAAAAATAAGATGTTTATACATTTATTTTAAAAAAATCTAGAGCTAAAAAATGATTTGATCAATTCTAAAATGGTATTGGTGTTACTTCAAAGGGGTAGAGAAGAAATTTGTACAGAGGAATTGAAATGACCATTGGCCTATATGAAGATAACACTTGTATTTATGATTGAAGATGTGTTGACTGTTTTTATATAAATATGTATGAATATATTATTATATGTTTATAATTAATTTTGATATCTAATAAATTAAAAATGTAAGATTTTACTTTTTGCCTTGGGCTAAGCACGGGGTGTTGTTGCTAGTTTTAATTTAACCAAATCAGAAACTAAATCCAGACCCACCATGCAAAAATGTGCAAGCTAGCCTAACACAATGTCAAATCCCTATCTACATGTACCAACTAAGCCAAAAGCCCAATTCTGCAATTTCTATCAAACCAGTAGAGCAGGGAAAAATGTGACTTTTTGCATAACCGAAATCCATAGATGCTAACTAAGACAATAAATAACTTAAATTTCAGGGATTTTTACTAAAAAAGTGTCCATAAACGTGTATACAGCTGATATAATCAGAAATACATATAAATGCCCAAATGGGTGTTCGTACATGCTATATGGACGAGTTTGCCCTTACATAGATCGAATGACATCGTCATCCAGCAACCTTTATTTCCACTCCCCAAAAGCTTCTCCCGTTAGAGCTTCTCTATCACTTCTCGCGCCTATTTCTCTCTTTCTGCTTCTCCCTATTACTCTCTTTCTCCCTCTCCCCCTTTGCATGCCTTCTCCGCTCCTCCTCTTTCCTTCCCTGTCGCATCCTTTCTCCTCCCATCGGCTCCCTACTCTCTCTTTCTCCCTTCTTCTCTGCCCTTGCCCTTCTCCGTCAAAACTCTGCAACGAACGGCCAGGAATCAAAGGACAGCACCATGATATGAATAAATGGAGGGGAAAGCTGATGCATTGCTGATGATCCTTCAATAGTTCGAAATTGTAGGCTCAGGTTTTATAATCTAACATTTTTTTATGTCATCTCCTGTTATTTTATCCAGCACCCCATCTCTATCTCTTCCCATTATGTTGTTTGCTAGTGGAGAAAAATAGAAGTTGCTGCACGGACACTGAAAGTCAAGTACATGCATGCACATTCAGCTAATCTTGTGGGAGCTAAATGGGTTTCTTTTCTTTTTTTCTCTCTAGTGTTTGGCAGCTAGTGTTGCCCTCTCGTTGGCAGAGTTGATGGAGAAAATCTTGTATATGAAAGAGGTTTTTTCTAGCCAATAAAGGTGAGAGCCTGCATAACATATCCGTTTTAGGTTTTTCAAGAAATTTAGACTGTTGAATTCTGTCAGTTCTTTGTCTCATGTTCTTGCTCATTGCATGTTGGGCTTTCAGTCGATCTCTGTGGTTGAGATTTATCTTGTATTATGGGCATTCTTACTGGAACTGTACGCGCATTGAATGTTTCATTTATTGAAATTAAATAAAAATCTTGATAAATGTTTCATGTATTAGCCGGTTCTAATCACAATTACACCAAAATGTCGAATTTAGTTTTTGTACGAGAGATTTTGACCACCTTACCCTTAAAATTGTGCACATTTAGTATTCTAATCAACTAAACCTATTCAGCCATGAAACTTCACGCACCACTAACATATTTCTTGTTTGATTCACCTATTTAGATACGGCCCTCGATTTCACCGTCCTAAGATGTTTTTGGTAGTATCAATTTTCATTGTATTGTTTCTTTAATATGACTGTATTGGGTTTTGGAACGCATCCCTGCCTTTCTATGCGATAGTAATTTTTTCATAAGTTATATATTAACTTTTTTTGACATCGCTGACTGATAGTATTGTTTGATTGCATTGCTTTTCATCATTTTTGAAAGAGATAAAGATATCACTGCTATTAGAAACCGACTTCTAGTCTAGTTCGTAGTTTTTTGTTAAGCTCTTTATTGGAATTATACTATGTATGAGAATGAGTGTATAAGACCCGAGGGAATGGTTAAGATAGATGAGTAGCCCTTAAAATATTTTTTTGATGTGTTTAATGAAAGTGAATTCCTATGTTTTCTCTTTGTTACTTGACATATGCCGCAACAACCATAAGTAACTGCATTGAGACGGGTTATTGGATTTGGCCTTGTAACCATATCCTATAAGCTCTCGTCCATAAGTTTAACTATGATATAGATACTTGAACTACCTCCAGTACTCAGAGCTTTGTATATCCTTTAAGTTTGGACAGGAAGACTTTGAGGGACATAGATTTCTATCTACAATGAATTGGAAGTGGTAAAAAGCCGACAATTTTATTTATCCATAGAGCTTTAGATTTTTTATTGCAGAATAAATAGTGTTTTAAGTCCCCCCCCCTCTCCCCCCCCCCCCACACCATCATATTCTATCCCTTATTGGCTGCTTCCCTAATCCAACTATTTCGACTTGCCCACCTTCTTTCCCATCGTCATCAATGCCTTTTCAATCACAAAGTAATCACTTTGGTCATCTACAAGTAATCTCGATCGTTTGTTACACATAATCCAGCATCTTTAAACTGGACAACTTTGGCCCTCACGCTGTCGATGAAGCTTGACAAATCACCAGCCTTTCTCTCCATCTTCTCTGCAGCGTCACATGATGACAGGATGCGTTCGGTAAACTTCAAGATCTAGGATAGAAAATATGAACATAGGGAAAAGTTAGAAATAAAATTACAGACAACTTTAAATGATGTGGGTGAGTTACTAGCAAAGGAGCACGTTGGAATTTACTTGGGATGAAACTGACTTTAGGTCGGAGGGGGTGTGTTCGGGAATCGGACGAGCGATGGTTCTATACCATTTAAAGTACGCGTCATTGTGCGGGCCAGCATCACCCTTTTCTCCGTATGTTATGTCATCCATTCTTTTATTCCAGACGCCAAAATACACGGCACGAAGTTTCTCGCGTTTATGTTCGCCCTTTGGGATAACTTCCATTCGCGAAAATGGCCTAACGAAATGGGGTGGAACAGTTTGTTGTAAACCAAGCTGTTTCATTACTCTTTCCAGATTGTGCCGCTCCACAATCCAAAAGCAAATCAATGCCGTGTTCGAACGGAAGAGGGGTACATCTGCATCATCGATATAGTCCGATATATTTTCGTAATCATGGTATGGCAGCCAGTTGAACTGCAAGAACACAAAGTCAATTCGCAGGGTCAATCTTACAAATTTATTTACAGAAATAAAAAATAAATAATAAAACCATTTCGGATAACCACACAATATAGAGGACTACAATGATCCCATCACTTTATAGGAGGTGTTTGATTATTATTTAAACACTCATACTTACCGCATCGACTTCCATAATATCCAGGTGTCGCCTGGCTTCCTCGACGCGCGTATGGAAATGATGGGACCGTAATCTGTTGTGCCATGTTAGGAGAATTGGAAACTCCACATCCTTGGTCCAGTCACCTCTTTGACGGATTGGCCTGCCAATTGTCATGCGCGAATATGCCCAGACCTGGCCAATACGGAAAATATTGATAATTACAATTTAAGAATCATAAAATGATCTTAAAAACGAGCAAACATCCAGACAACTGTATGCTGTAATCAAGTACCTGCAATAGTTTTAGTGGACCCGTGATGGTCTTAACGACCTTTCCTTTCTTTTGCAAGGTGGACACTTTCGCAAGACCCCTGTAGAGATTTACTAGGCATGCAGTTCCCCAAGACCGCTTCTTAAAACGTTTGAATAATTCTAGAATGTGTGCTGGAGCCTTCGTACCCGAGGAGGTCCAGAAAATCTGACCTGCAACGAGACAGAATAGGAAGGCACGTGTCCGCAGTACGTCTTGGTCTCTGGGTCTGCTCTTGGGCAAATCACCAAAATTATCTCTAAGCCAGGTGAACTTAATCTGCACTCCATAACAGTCATAGTTCACGTCCGGCACCACCCCTAAAAGCTCTTCGCATACTTTTACCATGGTTAAGGGCTCAGAGAACGTGCAGCCATTGACTGGGAGGCCATCTATAGGGAGGCCATAGATGTAAGCAACATCCTCCAGGGTTACGGTGGCCTCACCACTGTTGAGGTGGAAGGTGTTCGTCTCCGGCCTCCACCTCTCAACCATGCCAGTTATTAAGCCATAATCGAGTTCGAATTTTTTAATCTTTGCCAGCTGCTCTAGCCCAGTCTGGCGAATTAGATCCCACATTCGATCATTGATCTCCCAGCTGTCATGATTTGGAGTTGGAATGCAACAGAGTGGGCCTGCTTCCTGCATTTTTAAAAATTCATGCATAATATTAAACCTTTGTTATGGCATAAGCCCAAACACCCTGATGTACTGTGAGTTTCAATCAGAAATGTGCTCACCTTGCCGCTCCATACTCGCTCAGAAATATGTCTTGCTTGATCATATAAAACTGATTTATCCAGAGGACCTGGTTGAAAATTCTCCATCTATAATCATTAGCAATTTAAAAGTTAGTACGACAATCATATCAATAATCGTACACATAATCTATGGTGCAAAGATAGCAACATACTAGATTGTTGGGTAATATATCGAAGAACTTCATTTATGTATGATTAAAGGTCCAGTGTTGCGACTAATATTGTAATGACATCATTACATCCCTTTTGACGTTTCATGCAAATATTTGTTCCTCGTCCGGTAAATCAAGATCGAAATAAGTGGTGAGATGCATAATTGAGAGTGCAGGCTAGGGCAATGACTAAGTCCTAGAGGGGGGTGAATAGGACTAAGGGTATACAATTACCATTTTTAATTTTCCAACCTTGAATTTTATCAAAACAGAGTAAAGAACAAGACAAGCATATCATGAATATAACTAAAACAGAAAATGTAGATCATGCAGTAGAGAAATGGATACAGAGATTTATAGTGGTTCGGTCACACAGACCTACATCCACTCTCAAGAGTCACACAAACCCTCGGTTCCACTATAAAAGAATCAAACTACACAAGTTGTGATTCTACCTCATTTTTGTTACAGAGGTTCAATCACACAGATCTACTCCTCCTTATATCATTGTAGAGAGTTTAGTCACACAAATCTAAACATCTACAACATCATACATATATTGAAGAAATTTGAAGTGGGGTGAACACTTGCCTTGATGATAGTTGAAGTGTTCTATGGAGCTTTGACCGTAGTCGAAGCTTGCACCTCTTGTTGACCTCTTGGTGTTGAGAAGAATGCCTCCAATGTGTTTCACAAACAGGGTTCAGAGGATTTGGTTTTTAGGGTTACACAAATGAGTCTCTCATGGTGTAAACTACCCTAGAGGATGCACTCCCTAACAAGACACTCATCATGAAGCTTAAAAGAGCTCTAGGGTTTACATAAGTCAAGCACATAAGTGTTTTGGAAGGGATTTGGGAGCCTACAATGGATGGGAAGAAGGTAGCAAGCAAGGCTTTACCCTTGGGTCCTTGGGATGCACAGTAAAACAAGCTACAGCTTTATAGAAAAATCCCAACGGATAGATTTTACGGTTAGTCTCTTAAACTGGCGGCGAGCCCCTTTTCAAAAACCCTGAGCCAACGGATATATTTTTTAAAGCGGTCAGCTCACGGTTAGCCGCGGGTGACCCTGGCAGTTAGCCGTGAGGTGACCGTAAAGGTGACCGCAAGAATGATAGGAAAAATTAGCTCTCGGGAAAACAAACCGTAAGACTTACGGTTGCTTGCGGTTAGCCGCAAAGCTCCAGGCAGTTAGCCGTAAGGTAACCGAACGGGTAACCGAAGATCCTGATAGAGAAAAAGATTGCTCTCTGGAAAGGTGACCGCAGGACTTCGGTTACCTGGCGGTTAGCAGTGAAGGGTCTCTGCGGTTAACCGCGAGGTGACCGCGAGGCTGACTGAACTCCATGACAGGAGAAGCAGCCTTCTGGAAAAGGAACCGCAGCTTTCGGTTACCTGGCGGTTAGCCGTAATCTGCAAAGCGGCTAGCCGCCAGGTGACCGCAAGGTCACCGAACCCTCTGATAACCAGGATAAATTTTAGCTTTTTAAAGACAAGGTTTTACCAAGGGATCTACAGGTTGGTCCGGGTTTGAAATACCTGAGAGGGTTGGTTTAACACACATGAAGTTCTTCCTTGATGAATCCAACCCTTTCAAGACTTGATCTTCTGCCTTCAAGCATGATCTTCCTTGTGAAACTCTGAGAGGCAAAGTCTTGAACTCTTTGACACAGAATTGACAATACGCCACAAGTGCTCATAGGAATGAGGCACTAACAATAATATGGTTAAAAAAAATATAACTTTATCATTCAACAACAACGCATCGTGATGCACATATCGTTTTACAATGTTCACTGTCCAAATGGAGCCGATGTAAGCAATGTAACTAACGACATATGATGACTAATTTACATGAACCTTATTTTTAAACAGATGGGCACTACCAAAATGGTCATAGCCATTTGAGAATCTATGATGCCCCAGTTAAGATATAGATATGACAAGGACACACATTGGACTCAAGGGATCATATAATTTAAACATAAAAAAGAAGAAGTACAATATACAAGCCACACTAGTGGTTCCGCATTTTCAAATTCGAGGCATCACATTATATGACTTTCATCCTAACCATAGTCTATGGCGTAAGAACTATAGTCTGTATTCCATAGATATAAATGATATGCTCCTGTCGGCTAACGACAAGCATGCAAATGGCTTTTGTTATAATATTTCCCTCATTTTAGTATGTCTAATCCAGGTGGGGTCTCTAACTTTTAAAGGGGATACCAATAAAATAGATACTCGGCAAAAAAACAATATAAACACATGAATTCAAAGAATCGTTGGAGCAATTAGCCAACCTCCAAACATTTGTAGCCACTCAATTATAAACTTCATACACCCTTCATGCTAACATTTGTACTTGTATAGGGATTTCTCTTATTTGGAAAAATCCGCAAATATGTGACTGAAATGGTAATGATATCGTTACGACCATATATTGTTTATTCTTTGCTTTTGTGAATCAACTAGTAAATAATGAGTCACATTCTATTGAGATGCATAAACAGTTATAAAGCTGTAATGACGTCATTTCAAACATATTTTGTGGGAATATAGTGATAACGATATCGTTATGATGGCTGTTAAAATTTTCCTTCCCTTTAGCATATCCAACGTCAAAGTATATAATGAATAAACTATGTGTATTGTAAGTAAGTAATTGACACCCGTAAAACACTCATACATTCATGCGTAGACAATCCGGGAAACCAGACGCGATCAACTCCATATATTTTATGAGCTCACTAGTCCATGACAAGACAGGAAGGTATGGTTTTAGGTTACAGACAGCACAGATTCACTTACCATTGCTAGGAATTTTTAACTCAGACCCGTGTTTCAAAACCAGACACGTTCGTGGCTGCCTGTGAGCATTAGTAATGGACTTGAGTGAACTAAATAGTAGTTTGAATAAAGTATAAAATACAAGAAGGTTATTTTGGTATTTTCTTTTATAGTTGTTTATTATGGAAATTTAGGGCTTATGTTTTTCATTGTGGACTTGTTTTGTCTTCTATTCGAGAAATGAGGTTAGGTTAGATATCATAACTCAAAAAAATGCGGTGGGAATTCTTGAATTAAAGAATTCCTTTTCAAGGGCTAGCCATATGAGAATTGGGGGTTTTTTCTCAATTTACTATATTAGGGGAGTCGGCAAAAAAGGCCGGATAAGGCTGTGATGATTGCACACAGGCATTACGGTCACTTATTGAAGGTACCCATACACGCACATTGTGATATTTTCTCATCTTAGATGTTCTTAGCAAAACTCATTAAGCTGCCCGGGGCTTGGCGGGATAAGGCTATGATGATGATGATGATGAAAATTTTTCCATTAATGTACCTCTCCGTGTATAAAACAAGAATTCTATTCTAAAAGAGTCTATCAAAACGAGAGCAGAAGCTCCCTTGACAAGGTAATATTCAGCGTTCATGTAATAAAATAGAGTGAATCCTTTTATAATCTAGTGCTGCCAACAATTAGTGGAAATATTTTTTTAAGAAGAAAGATCTAAATTCACTCCTACTAAGTTATTGACATAGATTGGGCCACTCCACTAAGTCATTGACGTAAGATCTAAATTCACGCATAAGCAAAGTAGGCGTAGAGCTGCTTATCAAACAAATGAGAAATTACTCCATGATAGATACGTGAAATTTGAGGCATAAGTGTGAATTCCTTTCTGTGTTCTTGTGTGGTTGATAGTTGATAGCATGTTTTCCATTTCTTCATGCTGAACAATAGAATGTGGGATCACAATGGGAAGAAGATGCCCTCAATATTAAAACTGGACATTCTCCATCCAATTTATTTCTGTAAGTACATGATTTGAACCTGCAGCTTCATGTTCTCATGTTCTAGAAGAGAAAAACCAACCCCTGACTAGTTCTGAAGCCATCTATTTCGACATCTCTTCTTACATATGATGGTTTTAGAAGCCATATGATATTCTTTTCATATTATCTAATGGAATATGTTCCACGGCATTTTACCAATTTTGCTCGTGCGGATATCACATTTCTTCTGCCCTTTGTTCATGCAAACGGAGAATCAAATAAACGTCTTTATACATAAAGACGATTAACAAAGTATTTCCATATTCTCATTTTTCCAATGAAGGCCTCAATAACAAAATGAGCAAAAGAAGATGAAATACTCAATCAAACAAAACAAATTCAGGCATTACCATATACTCAAGGTAAAAGAAAATTCAACAACACCAGAGAAAAACTCGCAAATCTCAACAATATGCATTGGACTTTTTTAGTTTCTAAAACTGTTGTATAATGTGGAAACAATCACTCCAGCAGTTAAAAGATGGAAGATAGAAGGTCACTCCAACGATTATAGAATCTGAAAAAGAAAAGAAAACAACAACAAAATAGATAATGTGGAAAGGAGAAGAACAAGGAACATCACCTTCATTGAAATCTCAGATGGAAGAAGACGTTACAGGAATCGTGGGAAATCCACAGGAGGATCTGGCCAGTTGTTGCCTAGATAGCAGCGACCGGAGGGGAGAGCAGGTGCTGGACGTCGAAGAGAGGGATAGAGCAACAACGGAGGGGGAGAGGGAAATAGAGAGAGGACCCGCGATGGTCTGGCAGCGAGCGCCGGGCAGAGAGGGAGAAGGAAGGAGTATGCAGCGACCGGACTATGCAGCAACCGGAGAGGGAGACGGAAACAGAGAAGCGAAGCAACCGGGAGGATGAGAGAACGAGAGAGAATGGAGCAGTGGAGGAGTAGTTGAGACGCAGAGAAAGGGCGGGAGAGGCGATATTTGGGTAGACAAGGAATTTGCACAACGAAATCGTGGTTTAGGGATTGGGTGGGATGACGATGTCGTTCGAGAAAGAGTGGGGGTAAAATCGTCCCAAAATGGGCTACGAACACCAATACGGGCATTTTGGTGTATTTGTGTTTAAAAAGGGAGAATACACATTTTATGACACTTTTTTGGCAAAATTCCCTAAATTTTATCAAATCTTATCCTCACAATTAATAGTGCAGGGAAAATGTGACTTTCTAGATAACTAAAATCTACGTTTCTTACATCCAATTCTAGATGAATTAAACCGATTGATACTTCTCTCTCATCCAAAACAGTAATCACGTTCATCCATTAAAAAAATCAATTGAAAACTGATAAGTCCACAAAATTAGGTTATTAAGTCATCATTTCATGCACATATGTAGACTTAATTAGGTTAATTTATATTTAAGTGCATAGAATTTCATAATTTAATGCATTTGGGCATGAATTGGAAATTAGGTCAAAATTAGTCAAGATTCATCGATTTGCAGGATTTTTATGAAATTAGGGTTTTTGACCATTAATTCACCACAACGATTAGCCTTTTGGTTTCATTAATGAATGTCTAGTATTTTTGGTACAATGATGTTATTTTTGGAAAGTTGGTCAATTTGGTACATCACTATGCATGTTAGGGTCTCATGTACAATCCATGTCAATTTGTGTAGGAAGCATTCAAAATTGGGACCCGCACATTGATGAAATAAGAAAGAGGTAACAGAGAGGTCAACATGAAGAGAAGGAATTCTAAGTAGAATTCAAGAAGACATCACATACCCACGTGGGGCCCACCTTGGGCGTGAATTCCAAGGTGGACGTCTCTCATGCTAGACCCACTTTATCCTTGGCATAATTTGGAGAATTTTGGAAAGTCAAGGTTGTGGAGCATAAGATGGAAACTCAAGCAACTAAAGAGAATTCAGATTTGGAAAGAAATCTTAGCTTACCATCTTTTCAAATTTAAATTTGAGCTAAGAGTCCAAGAATGGAAAGTGTGTTCAAAGTGATTGACAAGTCAAAGTTGCAAGCAAGATACGCATGCCAAGTTGGGAAGGAGATCAAGAAAGATACCCAACATGTGTTGGACATCAAAGGGGGTCCCACACATGCCTTGGATGTCCCACATGTAGTGCACAATTTGAGCATAAAATCTGAATTATTTTAGAAGTCTTATCATGTGCAATCTTTGGAGTTGTTTAAGGAATTCTACATGTAAACAATTGCTCACCAAGACTCCAAGATAAGCAACAAAACCTTTTCAAATTCAAATGGTTGCCAAGATAGGAGGATTGCTTGAAATTCAAGCCAAAGAAGGAGTTCAATTCGGAAACAATTGCTAACAAGAGGAGGTGTAAAAAAATTATAAAAGGGGACCATCCCATATACAAGAGGAGGTGTAAGAAAATTATAAAAGGGGACCATCCCATATGGAACGTCCCATGCCCCGCAGCAACCCCCCCCCCCCCCCCGCTTTCCATCCACATCTCTTCTCTTAGTTCATGTTGGTCACCCCGCCCCCCCGCTTTCCATCCGCATCTCTTCTCTTAGTTCATGTTGGTCAAGATGTTCAAGAGATGATGTATTTTGCAAGCTGAGTGGAACTAACTCAGGAATCTAACAAGTGAGTATACCAGATATGTATTTCTAATGGTAACAAGTAACTACTCTTATAACGTTTAACTTAAAAAGTCATATTCTTGATGAATAGTCTTTCAATCCGATAATTATCCAATAGAGCAAGTAAAGAACAGAATATATGTAATAAATAAATATAATATAGAGATGCATGTATTGGCCATGTGATTATATGTGCAAATATACATAATGTATGATCAATAATAATCAAGGAATAAAAACTAATACTAATCCTAGTGTTTGGATTCCCAAAAGTAAAATTGGTCAACATTGTGTAGCTTTAGGATCACTTTGATTGGTGTTGCCGGGGTTCGATAGCAATAAGGATCTTAAATTATAGTAATTAAACTAGTGTTAGAGGAAGGTATAATATTCATGTCATTAGTGCATATACTTCCAAAGTAGGATTGGGTGAAAGTGTCCAGTGACAATTTTGGGAGGAGATTGATGGTATGGTATGAGAAATCCTAATTAGTAAAAAGATTTTCCTAGAAGGAGACTTATATGCATGGGCATATATGAAAGAAATGGAGGGTTATATGAGAGAGTGAATAGAGGACAAAGATTTGGAGAAAATAATGAGGTAAGAGGCACTATCTTGGATTTTGCATTAGCATTTGACCTTGGATTCATGCTCATGTCGTTGTGTGACATTAAAAACTCATGAATGAAACTTGAGAACTTGAGGTTGCTCGGATGGTTGGCAACCTTGTTTCTCACCTAGGTACCCAGGGTTTGAACCTTGGATATACTACCATTTTCTTGTATGTGCAGGCTCCCTTTCCACTCGTGTGGACTTTCTTCCCATGTGTGCAACTCCCTTTTCCATGTGTGGACTATCTTCTATCATGGATCCCACCCCCTTACCTGGGGTGCCCAAAAAGTCGGAAAGGAGAAAAAAAAAAAAAAAAAAAAAACACACACACACATATGAATGCAACCCCGCACTCTGAAGTCATCAAGTCTGGCTTGGATATTGTCCAAAGCTCATAAGGCGCGTTATGAATTCAGTTAGATGATACACAGTTCAAAATATATTATGTTGTAAAGTTCATGATATATGATGTTGTAAGCAATGCTTCAAATCAGAAACTAAACATATATTAGCATGACTGTAGCAATGAGCATGAACCTAACCATATCCAATGCTCACCCCTCTATTGCTTGTAATTATTTTGATTTTCTTGCCTTTTTAATTCCGTAACTTCATCAAATTTTTAAATTTTTTTAAGGCTTCATATTCATGCTCGATCAAGTACACAACGATATATACTGAAGTATTCTACAAAGAGTTGGACATTTAGCGTACGTTTGTATGACCGCTTTTTCGCAGTATCTAAAATTCCACGTTTAGTGCGGCTACATTTTCTTGAGGAAAGCAGAAACAATGAACTAACTTTTCTACAATTTTGCATAAAATCATTTCTGATGGGTTAAGGTTAGAAAAGGTTTTTCATTGAAAATGAAAAAAAAAATTCCATATAGATATTTTCCGCAGGGCTGCACAAACATACCCTTAAGTAGGGGTGTAACGGTTCGATTAACCATGTGTTTTGGGAAAACCGTTATCCGAACTGTATTTACGGTTTTCAATTTTTAAAAACCGCAATCGTACCCTAAAAAAAGGTTAAAAAATCAAACCGCGGTTAATCATATTAGATGGTTTGGTTATAGTTAATTGTCACTTAAAATACATTTTTTTTGTCAAAATGCAAAATACATGTTTAAAAGTCAAGACCAAAAATCCTAGATAACAAATTACATAATTCTAAAATACTAAAGTAGCATTAAAATGTTCACATAGACAAATGAAATAATAAAGTGCGTTTTTTCAGAAAACACATCCTTGATCCTTCACTTTTCCCTCTTTCGTTTTTTGTTCCAACGATTAGGGCCCAAAAGTTAAAAAAGGTTATTTAAGTTATAAAATTACACAATACCCCCTTTCTTCTTCTTTTTTTTTTTTTTTTCTTTTAAATTGAGGTGTAACGGTTCGGTTAACCATGTGTTTTGGAAAAACAGTTAACTAAATCGTATTTTACAGTTCGGTTTGGTTAATATTCGTAAGTCGAGACTGAAAATCAGGACCGTCGATTCGGTTCGGTTTGGTCAGTGAGATGGTTTTTCATTTTTTATTACACCCCTACCCTTAAGAGACGACAAATGCCGAAGTGGATGTTTTTTCTAGAAACTCCTTACTTCTAGAGGACTTGGAAAGGTTTCATAATCATTTTTTCACTAAGATATATGGTTCACATGATTAATCAATATTACCATGTTAGGTAGTATTTTTTTTAAAAACCGAACTACTTATACTATCTTTATTATTGTGTCTTACAGTCTTATTTCCCATACGTTTTAAGTAGTTTTCAGAACGTACGTGTCTGGGCCGCATTTCAATATTGCCAAGATCCACTTATTTTTTGGCGTATGCAGCCTCGTAGTAAGAAGAAAATCAGTAGTCTGACTCTGAATTAGGAAACTATTAATGGGCCTCGAAGATTTTTACTGGGCCTATTCATTTTAAACCCTAAAAATGACATGGAAAATATATGAGTAATTCAAGGAAATTGAGAAAAGTCGTGGCATGAGGAGGAAATGAAGATTTTTGTAGGTGGAAATATATTATACACTTCATCATCGACAACCTGATTTGGGCCAGATTGAGATTATTATGATCTGGGCTCAAGAAGGATAGTAGAGCTTAAATTCCAGGTTTGGCGAGCCCATCTTATTAGGGTTCATTTGGCTCGAGTTTGCCTAATAGAGGCCTCCCAACTATGTAACCATTTTTCATATATATTTGATTCATTTGTCCATCAAAAGGAAGATTATTTAATGGATATTTTTGGATTTTCATCTTTGTTTCTCCATTTTTAACTATAAATTCTCGGAATACCTGGAAATTCAATTACATGGAAGAGACAAGTACCCGTTTCCCTACTCTAGCGTGTAGAAAGTTGGCAAATGCTAGGAAATATTTTACACCTTTTTTCTAAACATTATTTAATCGATCAAAATTGGACAAAAAAGTTTGGCCAATAATATTGAAATGAAAATGCTGGCTTAACAATGTAATTTCAAAAAGATGGTTGAACAAAGAACACATATAGTTCAAGCATTTATTCGATCATATAAAAGATGGTTTAGTGGATTGGGCATTTATAAAAGATTGACCTCATGATACATCATTGGTTACCTTTTTAAAGGTAATGATTTTGAAACACTCATGGG
This sequence comes from Umbellularia californica, assembly GCA_028538565.1. Taxonomy (NCBI): domain Eukaryota; kingdom Viridiplantae; phylum Streptophyta; class Magnoliopsida; order Laurales; family Lauraceae; genus Umbellularia; species Umbellularia californica. Next base: position 47,488,574 of record JAPQWN010000004.1, read on the forward strand.
ATTTCATATTTTGTTGAATATCTATATTCCATTTATCTTATAGCTAGTTACACCTAATGCGATCCTTTTTTTCATAGTTAAGATAACTAATCTATCAAATATTCTATTCATTGTACAGCCACTAGGGCACACTATAGTTCTGAGTCTAACAATATTTTTAAAATATTGTAGTAATATCAAGATATCTATTTGTAATGATATTTTTCTGATAATGTTGCAATATTTTGAGAATCATGATGCTGTGAGAATAAATGAAAAAATCTATAAAAAATTATTTTCAGTATTTTATATCTACCTTTTGTTAATTATTTAAGATTATTTTTCTCCTCCAGCCATAAGTCCCTTTGCTTTCCCAAATGATAATTTCTTGATGTAAGTTGGATTTGGGGATCAAAATTGGACTCCTAAAATACAATATAATTGTCACGCCATTCTCCATGGCTTGATATTTCCATTAAGAAAGGAAATTTTAAAATATTAAAAGAGAATTAAGAACAAAAATGATTATGAATTAAATGGTATTCCCATTACTTTTCTCCATTAAATCTAAATACAGAATTAAATGAAAATTGGAGTAGAGACCCATGTAATATAAACACGAAGATCAAATCCCGTTATCACTAACATACAATAATATGTGGTGATCATCTTTACTTTTAGTTTATACAACAACCAAAGAAAAAATGATTCCTCTTTTTACTTTATTAAAATGTCATAACAAAAACACAATTTTGACGAATCTTGAAAAAAAAAAGGATCCACTTTTAACACATGGATGATTCTTTTGTTAATAAAATGAAAAGAGTTCAGAGCTAGAAAGAGAATCCCAAAAACGTGTGATACAAAGGAATAAATTTGAGAGCATAACTGTATAAAGTAAAAACCATCGAATTTATCCTCTCTAAAATTATATAAAGGAAAAACTTCTCTCCGCCTGGTACCATTGCTCGTAATAAGGTAATCACTGCGTGCCTAAATACTTAGTGGGACCCACTTTATGATCCATCCGAGCATACCATATACAAAGGGCTTCCCTGGTAGTCACCGATCTTAGGTTTGGCATCCAACGCATATGTAATTTATTGAACAGTGAGAACTCATCGGCTGTTGGCCAAGTGGTTATGATGGTTATTCGAGCCTCCTCCATCACCGTACACAAGTGGTTATGATGGTTATTCGAGCCTCCTCCATCACCGTACACAGATAGGGTGGAAGTCCCCTAATAGTCACTGATCATATGTAATTTATTGAACACTGAGAACTTGTTGGTTGTTGAACAAGTGGTTATGATGGTTATTCTAGCCTCCTCTATCACTTTACATAGATAGGGCTTGTTTCTTTATTAAAATTCTAGGAATTCATGTATGGAGAATTCCTGAATTCCCCATGGGCTTGAGCATCCAAGAATTTCATCAAAATACAAAGGGAGTGGAATTCCTGTATTTCCAAATGTCGAAAGAGAACTTTCAAGTAGCTAAAATTCAAAAATGCTACTGAAGAAACGTGTGATTCAGAAATTTCAGGATACAATAATTCTTGGACATGGTGAATTCTCGACAGAGATTCCACTAAAGAAACAGGGATATAGGGTAGAATTGTGAAAGATGGCAGGTTGTAGGATTTTAAACCTATCGAGCTACCTTTTATCCCAAAATCAATTAGTGATGTGAAACCGCATAAATGTTGTTTTATGATTTATTGATTGTGTTAGGAAGGCATTAGAGCATCACTCCATCACAAGCGCACGCGAGGGTTGTACGAGAGACCTAGGTGGAGCCCTAGATAGGCCCCGCAAGTGCAGTTTATCTGATTTTGGATAGCATTTATTATGCATTGGCAAACGCTCGCTATTCCGAGCTTGGCATATCAAAGGACTGAAATATGTTTAACGTATGCGATAGCACTGAAATGCGCAGATTTCTCTCTCCATATCTTCCTCGAATCAAAGCTGCGTTGTCCATACCCTCTTGTCCCTCTCTCTAAACATCATTTAATAATATATAATACAACACTACTACTTTATTAACACACATATATAACCACAAAGAGGCTTCTTCTCTGACTGCTCCTGCGCTCTGTCTAGGGTTTCGATTGCTTCGTTTGCAAGCGAAGGGATGGCGTCGACTGCTCTGAAAGATCAGCTGGACGGATTGCTGGATTCAATGTTCCGAGAGGTATTGATTGCTATTCATTTCGAATCTGACTTTTTCATCTTCTTCTCTCTTGTTTCCTTCTGCTGGTTGTTTTGGTTAAATTCAGAGTTTTCTTGGTGTTGTGTTGGAGATTTTGGTGGAATCTGTTTGTGTTTGTGTGTGTTTTGGTTATTGTAGAGTACTATTAGGTGAATTGGATCGGCGATTTTGGTTTCTCTTCGCTGTTTTGGTTGATTTCTGTTGATGGTCGTTAGTTCTCTAGGTCTGAGGATTTTTTTTTTCTTTTTCTGGGTGAAATCTGTTCTGTTTGGGTTTTTTTTTTCTCTCTTGATGATGATGAATTCCTGTGGAATCTGTAGATGGTTCTTATCCTTTCTGTGTTTTCCGTTCGAGATGGATTTTCTTTGTGTTTTGATGGATCCATGCGTAATTGAGTTTGAGTTTGGATTGGTTTTTGGTGGACAGTTTGATGTAAGCGTTGATTTTTGCATATTGTTATTGACATTGGTTGAATTTGCTTCTTAATTTCCGAAGGTAATTTTGTTGATTTTGATGGAATCTTTTGTTTTGTGATTTTGATGGGTCTTTGTGTAGTTCTTGCCAGGTTTTTAGTGATTGAAAGTGATCAGACTGATGCATGTTTCTTCTTCTTCTTCTTTTTGTCAAAAAAAGTAAAAGATTTGTTCTTTGGTCAACTTTTTTTTTTTTTTTGAGGTGTTGGTGGGATGTGTTTTTGTTTTGGCTTATTTTTATTTCATGTATCTTTCATATGCTTTTTTGGGGGCATTATTGTCAAAAGAATGATTTGTTGGCATAAGGAATCTTTTTTTTTTTTTTTAAGAATAAGAAAACAAGTAATTTGGGAAACAGAATACCTTATTTTGTTATTAATTTAGAAAATAAACCCTTTAATTGTACCACTAGTTTCTTTTTTCATTCTTTCTCTTGGTTATAAGAAGTGTCCTCTAGGCCTGCCTACATAGGGGTTTGTATAAGATACAACAGCATCCTAACATTCCAAGTGGGCCCCATAACTCCAGCCATATGGTCCCCTCATGGGCTGCTGACCTGAAAGAAGATGGAACCCATAACTGCGTATTTCAAAACTGTTAAATTTTGAGTGGGTTTTAAATCAAGGGTTCAGATAATATGATGGAATTGTTTTCAGCCCAAACTAATCAATGGTGAGGCCTCAAGCAGACAATGATGCCTTAATGATCAACATGGATGAATTGGCATTTGACTACATGGCCTGTTGGGAGTTAGGACCAAACCAAGTGTTTAGAAGGGCCCAAACAAATCCATTCCAACTTATAAATTATGAATGATTGATTGCAATTTCCCAGTTCAGGGAAACGAATACTATAATTGCTCCATCTAGTTGTTATATAGGAGAGTCCTCTCTCGATGAGAGACATGGAATTCAAACCCAGATTCACTTCAATCTTTCATCTTATTCGTTTTCTTGTGATGGATTTGTCACCCTAATAATCATATCAGTTAAAGGTGATTAGTTATTCAAAGGTGTGAATAAACCCAACCCCCCCCCCCCCCCCCCCCCCCCCCACTCCCTCTTTTTCATATTCCTTGTTTTTCCTTGTATTTTCTATCTATAATGGCATCAAATCTTGATTTACATTTTTTCTGTCTTTATTTAGTTTTTAGAGTTCACAAGAAATTTTCTAGGATGATAGCCATATGCAAAGAGTTCCCTGGGGTGGATGAATCCAGAGGCGGATGAACACGATACATTTGCAATAGATGAAAATATCGCTAGATTGGCATTGTGATTCCAACAAATAGTTGCTCTTCGAACACTGGGATTTTGCTAGAACATAATCTTCTGTATGAGCTTTCCTTGGAACATAGTTATGCAATTATATGCGAAATTTTTTCGAATTTGTTGCAGGGCTTGCTGGATGAGCAATTTACCCAGCTTCAAATGTTACAAGATGCGAACAATCCTGGTTTTGTGGCAGAAGTGATCTCCTTGTTTTGTGAAGATTCAGAAAGGATCTTGGGAGAGCTTACGAAATTGCTGTACCAGCAAACTTTTAATATCTTCTGATGCCTTTCTTATTTGTGGCTGCTACATTGACTTTAACTATGATTGATTTGTCTGCAGGGATCAAGCTGTGGTTGATTTCCTGAAGGTGGATGCATATGTTCACCAACTCAAAGGAAGCAGCTCAAGGTAATTCTTTGATCTGTTTATCACAAACAAGTTAAATAGACCTTTACTGTACAGCAGTCTACCAAATAGGCAAGAAAAACATCTACTATATTCTGAATGGTTGGCAGAGTCAGCAGAGAATAGCTAATCTTTGGTCCTGCATTTGAGCTGCATTTGCATTGTCCTAATTTATGACTTCTGTCTGTTACTGACATACTGTTCTATATTCATTAACTAACCTGATTGTTGTGATTCAAATGACTTCAATCTTCTTTGCCAAAATTTTTTTTGATAACAATCTTCTCTGGTTCACTTGTGTCTTTTTTAAACAACAGTAAGAGAGTAGCAAAATTAGATCTAACCTTTTTATTTTTTTATTTTTTTTTGTTTTCCATTGAGGGATTCTACTTCAATTGTGTTAATCCATCTGCAAGGTATATCACCATTGTAGCTAGCTCTCTGTGGAACCTTACTTTTTGGTTGGATTTGTTGTTGCAGTGTGGGTGCTCAACATGTGAAACTTGCTTGCATTGAGTTTCGTCAATGTTGCGAGGACCATGACAAAGAAGGGTAAGTAGGCGGAGCCTTATCAGTATCTTACTGTCAAACTTTTTTCTGCTATCTTTTCATTTGCAGAAGTATATAGTAGTAACCAACCTAGAGCATTTACCGTTCTCACTGAAAAGTTGGTTATTTCATTTATAGGACATTGAAATCTTATTTGCCCACCCATATCCTTTTAAAAAAAAAAAAGAATTGATATTGTTCCCGCTTTAAGCTGGACATCTTGTTTAGTGAATGATGAAATCTTAGATAATTGTATCATTGAAAAATAATGGTGATCTGAGTCCGATTTCAATGAGGGGTAAGGAAAAGTGCTCTTTGCGACTTCAATGCTAATTTACTTTGGTTGAAATGCTAATTATGTATAATTTGTGATGTACTGATTTGGCTACAACCCTAAACTGCAAATGGTAGATATATTTAACTTGATTGTACTTCTGAGTTGTAACTGATTTTGGTTCTACCTTCCTGAGAAGTTCGTATCTCATCCTTGCTATGCTCAATAACCATAACTGTACCCCAATAATTTAGATTGGATTAGGTATGACTGGCATTTATCATCATAGTTAGTATTCCCGAGTGTTTTCTCCATCTGTGACACCTGAATATGTGTATATACACCAAGTTCACTCTTATCCTGGTATTGGATAAGATACCAATATTGTTGTCGTTTCAAGTTTTACGATTGCACCAAGTCTGTTAGTTAATATTGTTCTGTTGTCCATTAGTTATTTTTTATTGGTAAAGATGAATTTTCAAAAATGAGAACCAAATAACCTTTCCTTTTAAGGAAATGGAATCAAAAGAAGATGGGAAATGAATTACTAGTTTATTCATTTCCTATCTTTCTTTTGATTCTATTCTCTAAAAGGAAATGTTTTTTATGCTCATTTTTTTAAAATTCAACATTGATCTTCATTTTTAGCCACTTATGGCATGAACCCAATGTATTATAATGCAAACAAACAGGCCTAAAAAAGATACGCCTCCCAAAGAACAAAAAAACATTTTTCTCAAAAAAAAAAAAAAAAAACAAAAACAAAAAAGTGCGAAAAAACGTGGAGGTTCCTGTTATGACCAACTAAACTATTAGCGTCAACCAACTATACAACACCAAGTATTGCATGATTGGTTGGTTGGAAAAGTTATAGCAGAGCAAGTTCACTTAACCTCAACGATCACTTGTGGTGAGATCAGAAGCTGTACAAATAAGCATGAGAGGAACCAAATTTTGGCTTCGACTTCAACAAAGATTTGGGAACAAAAATATATTTTTCCCAAAATACATTGAGAGCTTGAAGCTTTGAAACATTATGGATGATGGATCAGTTGTATTTGCACACAAATCTATTGTGGGTGGCCACAAGGTAACATTGTGGCTACACGGTTCGGGCATCCATTCATATGTTGGACAAAATAACAATGAAAGAGATGGCAACAAATTATAGTTCTTGTTAAAACTTAGGTTAAGATGAGACTTTTCCATCAGCAAACTAACTGAGGTTAAGTTGAGACTTAGGTTTAGTTGTGTTACATTGTTGTATTTTTTGCATTTTTCCTTCATAGTAAAACTGATGCCACTTTTATATAGGGGAGAACTAATAATTTTTCTCCTCTTGTTTCTAGAACACAATGGCTAAATTTTTTTCCACTTAATCTTGTAATTATGTTAAGATTTTTATTTTTCCTCTTAGCTTCAAAGTAGCGATTTTTTTTTTCTTTAGGTGTATGCGGGCGTTGCATGTTGTCAAGCATGAATATTGTAATTTGCGAAGTAAATTTGAATCCATGATTCAGGTAAGTTGCAAATTACATCACATTTTGATATCTACTTAATTACCATTCTTGTGAAAATATGGGCATGCCTGCATATGTTCTTTATGCTATTAAAGGAATCTATAGTTGTGCAATGCTGTGGCTGTTTCAATTGACATTATAATCTTCTTATTCATCCAAGAATGTCACTTAACGTCTACTTGATTTGCTGGGTTTAGAACTATACCTCTTTCACAGAGTATCTTGGCCCTACATTTTTCATTTTGGTTTTATTTGAGTGACCAAGGATGAAAGATATGCATATGGAGTGAATGATAATCTGTAAATTTCTAATGTATCATTAAGATCTGTGGTGTTTTATTTTATCTTTTTTAAGTTGGTGAAAAAATAGTGTTGAATCCCTAGAAAATCGGAAATTTTGAATACAATAAGACTATTCCAAGATATGACCCTTGTGGAAGCAAACCCAGCTGAGACGTCACTTAGCATGGAACATGACAAAAAGCAAAAGACTTCCGAAGGCCAAGATGTCCTTGACCATTTCTCTTTCCATGGATATGGGCCACTGTAAGCTGGTTATCTGCTTTTCATGTTCACCATTCAAAAGATAACTGAGGTATAGTCCAATGTAGCCAAGGCGTGAGCCACAAACTAGGCATCAAGATCTTTTGGAGTCCGAGGCACAGGACAGATCTAGGCTTGAGCATCAGTATGTTAGCGCTTGTAGCCTTGTACCCTTATGCATAATCTATTGTTTTTAAATATATGATTGTAAACCATTCTATATATATATATATATATATATATGACTATAAATTATTCATATACTTTTTAGAAATTGTTGGGGTATGGCTGAGCCAATATCCTGACACAGATCGAATCCTGATGCATGCTGTCTTATTTGACGTGGCTATGCTCAAGGGTGCTGAAGGTTCCCTTTATTATACAATAGACTGTACAAAACACGACAGAGACCAGTATTCATGAATACGGGGGGATGGCTCTGAAGCCATCTCTCATAAGAAAGAAAGAAAGAAAGAAAGAAAGAAAGAAGAAGAAAAAGAAGAAGAAGCTAGAGTTGTCTATATGAGGACTCAGATCTTACTGTCATCCCTGGCTTTACTTCCTCCTAAAATCAAGCAACTATGGACGCTAAACTAAAGCCTCCACTTGCTTGAGCCTGAAACTGACCGGGTTCCTCCTTTTTCTGGTGTGAGGACCGGTCCACTCGCTTCTGTGCCCACTTTAACTGCCCTTGCTCTTGCTGCTTCCGATTCCTATTTGACTTTCACTGGTTCAGCCCCATAGGAAATTTGCACTGGATCCGATGCCCTTCCTTACAACTACTAGCTTTAATGATGCAGCTTCCCACACCCCTTCCCCAGATGCTTTGAAGCAACTAGCTTCTCATAAAAACACCATATGGATATGGCAGGAATGTCACTAGGCAAGGTGTTGGTTAGGCTGCTGGTCAAATTGAAAAAAAATGCCATGCCAATTGCATTCAGGAATAGCATTTCTATAGCAGCATGGGTACGGCTTATTTCTCATTCATTTTTTACTGCCATTGTTTTCTATAGCACAAAAAATTATTCATCTTGTAAAATTTCTTTGATACAAGCAGGGTCTTTTTTTATTTTTTTTTGGTAACCAATTGGGGCTTACACTTGGGGGCAAGGTGTACCAAAAAAGCCCCGGAACTGTAATATGAGGCATAGCTTGTTTTGGGCTGTATGCGTCACCTTATGAGGCATATTCAATGGTACACCCTAGATGAAGCATATACTTTTTATCTCTCTGGGTGCGCTGTTATTCATTCATTATAACTTGACTCTTTACCCGCTGCCTTTTGGAATTGTCTTGTTTTTAACTATATGACAAATTAGCAGCATGGGTAGTTTAAATTTCTCATTCATTTTTAAATGCCTTGGTTTCCTCTATTACTGCCAATCTGTAATCTTCTAAAATTTCTATGATACAAGTAGTTGTTTTGTAAGAATTTGGGGCTTATGCTTTGGGACAAGGTGTCCTGTAACATATTTCAGGGCAGAAATCTGAATTGTGGTTTGTTTTGGGGACTGTTCTTTACCGCGTGAGTCATATTTGAGGCATACACCTCAAATGTCAAATGAAGCATGCCGGGCATGTACACTTAAAAACACATGCTGCATTTTTAAGAAAAATGGGGGAACATTTTTTCAGTTAAATAACTATCTTTTATTTATTTTTTTAATGTAAAGACTACTATGAATTAAAGTCAACTAAGTCAACCCTACTTTAACTCATTAAAAGGTTTAGAACAGTTATACTTTCATTCTATTAAAACACCTCACCCCTTGCATTCATTATTTTAAAACATTGGATACAAGAAATGGACTAAGTTTCTGTTATTTACTATTGTTGTGCATATTCATGTTGGCATGTATGAAGGATGAGCCATTGTAGACTATGATCTGGAGGGTATCACATTCATTTCCACTGGATTGTGGGGCCCTTTTTTTGGACACCCATGGGCCTTGAGGTGGGATGGCTCACCATGGAAGCTCTAGAACCTCGACCATCTTCTTCGGATAGTCATTACTGTTATCAGGAGACAGGAGCGTGCAAAATAAACATTTTTGCAGGCTCCTGGACAATGCAATTATCATGGTAAAAGAAAGCTTGTGATGTTCCTCATCCAATTCAAAGCTGGTTGCCCATTGTTGCGTACCTGCAGTTAGTTGCATTGTAGCCTACAGTACAGCAAGTTGCATTGCTTTGCATTTCATGCAATCATTTTTAAGTAACTAATAATCTTCTAACTGGTGTTGCTTTCCCTCGGACACAGCTGGAGCAGAGAATCTTTGCCTATGATACAAAGCAACAAAATTGATAGCTGGTTTGTGCCGATCTATGTGACAGTAAAGATTTTGAGGAATCTAATCTCCATTAGGGAACTATTTGGTAGCTGTAGATTTTGGGTTGAAGAGAACTATTTTGTAGCTTGTTTATCTGCACCCAGATGGTAACCGTTCCATGCCCAATGGTTTCAAAAGACTCCCTTTTAGTATTTCTGCTTGCATGTAATATATCTATGTTCTACCAGATTGCTTTTTCATCTTCTGTTTAGATGTACTTCTGGCTAATTATAGTACAATAAACTCGGCAAGAAATAATGAAGCGCCATTGGGATCTTGGATCTTGGTTCTTGGGGACTCTGGTAGTTAAGAATCTGAACTTGTCGATCAGCAGTTTTCTACCCAATAAATACATTGCTTGTGACTGCAAATTTGCAGATGATTCACCCAAAAAGAGCTTCCTTCGCTGAAAGGCATCATGGGATTAGGGATCCGTCCACCTTTGGCCTCCTGACCTGACCTTGCCTGATCAGTACCCCATCTCATGGGGGTTGCAATGGACCTAGATCTGGTCTGGACCTAGCCTGTCTGGCTGAGAACACTGCTTGGGCACTGAGAGGTGCCTGATGGGACTGGACTCAGGGTTGGTCCTTAAGGCCTATTGGGTGTAGGCACTGAGAGGTAGCCGATGGGCCTATATGGTCTATATTAGAATTTGAGGACCTTTTTTGTCTACTACGAGTCCAAGGGATTTTTTCGGGTTTTTTTCTTTTTCTGAATTTAGCTTCCTTAGATTTTAAAATAAGCTTGTTTATGTGAGAACTCTTCGCACAAAAGGATACTGCGGTCTGAACTAGGGCCTGTGGGGTTCACTTGGGCCATGTCAATCTTGTGGGATAGCCAAGATGAGAGTCTACTTAGCTTTAATCATACTTCATGTAATGGGCCCACTTGTACATAATTATCGAAGCTAGGTCCTAACTATGTTGCGGTCGTTTTTATATGAATTTTTGTTTCTCCATTTCGATCTATTCTAAGCAGAATCTGCTAATAAGTTGTACAACTTTAGATTTATTTTTACTACCTTCACTCACATCCTCTCCGGCCCACCCCTTTCCCTTAGTAGGTCATCAATATGCATGGCCAAATGTTTCTTTACTAGCACTGTTGTTGGCTTGCTTTGGACATACTTAAATCATCTCAAATGAGTTTGTCCGTCCTAGTTTTTTTAAGTTGATCCAAATTTAAACACCACTTGGGTTTTGTATCAGTTCCAAATTTATAAAAACATCCAGGTCTAGATCTACTATGGTTCCACCCCAAATCTGTGCAGTTTGCATCCCATGTATTGAGGGCTTATCCTTCTATTAGTATAGTCCTGTCTCTGGAGTCCACCTTTGATCGGCGAAAACATGCTTGTCATGTGCCTCGTGTATCGGTTAAGCAATGGTCACCCCGGACGACATCAGTTGGTTAGCAAAGATTGCAGGATATTATCATTTGTCATGAAAAATTGGATGAGGGCAATAGGGATTATTGAATCTCACATCTCCCAATGATCTGGCACCAGTTTCAACTTCTCTCTCGTCAAACCTTTATCTTCTGTTGGATTGAATCGAAAAAAAAGAAAATTAGTTAAATGACCGCTAAATTTTAAGGCTATTAAATCAAGGGTTAGGTTGATCTTACGGGGCTGTTTTTTTTTTTTTTTTTTTGGCAGTTATTTATAAATAGATCTTTCCATGTTCCACATTCCTATGAGTAAGCATCTAAGTGGGTCCCATATGAATGATATGCAGTCTCTTCATAGGAGAAGAGAACATTGCCCCTTCCCAGAGAGGATTGAATATTGGTGTTCTTGTCAATGGGAGGCGTGAGCTCTTTTCAGGACTTGATCTGGCGTGTATCAAACCTAGGGGTGTTCATGGGCCAGATTGAGCCAGGCTGATGCATATCCAGGCCCATCCTGATTTAATAAACATAGGCCAGTATCAAGGCCATCCTGACATTGTCCATAAATGCAAGGCCCAAATCAGGTGGCGAAACCCGGAATTTTATGAGTTGCATGGGCTTCATGGTAATTATTTGGACAGACTATCATTAAATTATATAAGCAACCCTATTTGAGCCGGGCTTAGCTTTGGGTTTTCCATCACTTCATTGAAGCACATCCCAAAGTGGGCCCAGGCCCAGGCTGGCCCGCCCAATGAGACACCCCTATTCTAACCCCTCGTATGTGAAGGTCTGGAGGCCTGGGCTTGGGTTGTCCAATCCGGTCCCGAATTTTGGGCAGGGTTGCCGAGGGTTGTCCAATCCCGATCCTAAATTGAATGGCCTAAGTTAAGTCTCGTCCCGGGCCACAGCTTAGCACCATCTTGAATATAAGCTAAATATATATTTTTTTAATTTTACCTCTATTTTGCTACAATGCTAGTGCACAACTAAATTGTGTTTTTTCCTCGATGCTAGTACACAACTAAATTGTTGAGCTAGGATAATAAAAAAAACTCCGTAGATATGAAGAATGCATTTTATATTTCTAACTGAATAATCTTGGACATAGTTGAAAAAATTAGGCATATTAAAGATGAGCATGCATACAGAATTAGATTGCCAGAAAAAAAAAAAACACTACTAATCTAACTGTTTGAAAGGTATATATCATCAATAATTAATTGATTGAAAATGAATGAATCTATATAAATAATGAATTGATACAAGGCAGAAAAGCATACTACAATAAACTGTCCATGTACATTAATCGTCGATGATATAAAATTTGGCCATAGTACTCAATGCACACTAACAAACTTTGAAAAACACGGGCTGTTCAAATAAGTGAACTAGTTTGCTTTTTTTGGATCTAGTCAAAGTGTTCAAGCCTCAATGATTAAATGGATAGTAGTACCTACAACCTGGCCTAGCTTCAATTTCCTTGCGGGCGGTCCAGGTCGGGGCTTGGACAGGCTGTGCTTGTTCTACCAATTTTTAGGCCCATTTTAAATGGGCTTTAAAATCATCGCCCAAGCCCAGCCGCCTTTTGGGCTCAGATTTTTTTTTTTAAATTCTTGTATTTCCGGGCTTGGGCTGGGCCGGTACCCACTTCAACGGGCTCATTTTACAGGCCTAGTATTGTTTGCTTGGAATCGAATTCCTGAGAATTATGGGTAAATTTTTAATAAAAATATTATTAAAGAGGTGAGGGGTGAAAGGTGGGGATGTGTATGAGAACCAGACTTTCCTAGGATTTAATCTATTGGTGTCATGACTGGTATTCCTTTTCTATCTCCCATTTGTTTATTTTCTTTAAAGATGAGAATTTTTTATAACCATGTATGGATATTCTTCAATTTTTGCCACTTTTATCGTATAATTCTAGAAATTTAATTCCATGCAAACAACCGGACCTAGAGTCTAAAATGGTAGCAAAATAGAGGAAAATAGAACATAATATGTTCCGCTTTAAAAGGATCTATCTTCCAATTGTCGTACATTACTTTTTTTTTATTTCTTTGTGAGGTTTTGACCATTAACTTATAGAGATGGATTTTCCCACCCTCTTACCAAATTTTGAATATTTCCCCACAGCTATAAATGTAGCATTTAAGCACAAAAATGCCCTTGATTGTGCATTATTGCATAAAGTTAATAAATTGTACAATATTGCATTATTTATATGTTTCCCTTTACCGTGCGATGCCATAAAATTATAAGTTGTGTGCTATCATTCAAATTTATTCTTTTTAACCTAAAATTGGGTTCCTTTCTCTATATTCTAGTTTCTTTTCTTTCACAATATCCTTTTTCCTTACTTCTACGTCCATGATTTTATTCTCACTATTTCTTATTACATTCTTTTATCTTTCTACTCTACATTAAGGTAGGTAGGGTCTTAACCCCAAGGGGTAGCTCAGTTGGTCAAGGACTACGATTTTCACCCGGATGTTGCAGGTTCAAAACTGCACTACCACACTGGGGCTACAGGGGAGTTTACCCGGCTTTCCTTTGAGCCCAGAAGGATTAGTCCAGCCCAAAAGGCTCAGAACCCTCCTATAGCAAAAAAAAAAAAAAAAAAAAAAAAAAAAGAAGTTAGATAGGGTCTTCAAAGTTTAATCTTTTATTCTTTTTAGGTGAAAATGTGTTTCACAGGACCTTTTGTTTCTTTTGCTATGAATGACATGTTCTAGCCCATGAAATGTAGATAAATGGATCATTCACCTCATACTCTATTTAAAGTTAGACACACCAATGGTATACTAAAATTTATACATATAAATATTTAAGTATAATACAGTTATTATAGAATTAACTCCAAGGGATAGCTCAGTTAGCCTAGGACTACGGTTTGCACCTGGAGGTTGTAAGTTCGAAACTGCACTACCACACTGGGGCTACAAGGGAGTTTACCCACCTTCCTTCTAGGCCCGGAGGGATTAGTCCAACCCAAAGGATTAGGAACCCTCCGATAGAAGGAAAAAAAAAAAATATATATATATATATAATTATGGGAAGTGCTTCTATGAGAAACACTCTCACCAACTTGGTGAGAGATGGGTGGGGGGCCTCACATTTAAGTTGGGGGTCCTGGCATTTAAGTTGGTGAGAGTAGATATGGAAGTGAGGGCTCCCACCCATCTCTCATAAAGTTGGTGAGAGTGTCTTTCATAAGAGCACTTCCCATTCCCTATAATTATTATTAGTGTAATATATGTGTAATATATTATTGTAAGATTATTTTATTTATTTTTATAAGGGTTTCGGGGGATTTGAATTTTGTTGCCGAAAGGTGGGGATTCTTTGGGAAGATGGATGTAAGCTACATGCCAAGATCCCTTGTCAGGATACTAAATATTGTTTGGCACGGTTTCAAATCCAGGTGGGGGCTCCCATGCATCATTGTTGTACTATAGTAGAATTGTGCATTCACGAGCTTCATCAAATAATGAGACATTCACACGTGCTCAGGACTTTAAAATAGCATTCACAAGTTTGTAAACGCTTATAAAATCACAATAAGTTTATTTATTTGATTTTCAATAATGCCCTTGGAAATTCAGTCTTTAATTTCTTTATTTTTTTTGTTGGAAAGTCTTTAATTTATTTGGTATGAGTTGTGAACATGGCCTTACTTTTATAGAAACTGAGATGTGGCCAATTATACTATATTAAAGCCGAGCTTTTAAAGCTAATTTTGACTATAACCATGGATTTTGACCGAGAGTTACCATATGCAACTACTCTACTTCTTCCCCCTTTTTACTCTTCTCTTTTCCACCACTTCATTTTCTATCCCAAATCTCATATAGACCCTTTTCTTTTTAACCCCACTTCTCTTCCTTTATTTCTACGCCAAATACTCTTGGTTAAAAAAAAGTACTACATTAATTTCCTTATCTATTGTTTTCTGTCTGGTAAGTGTTTGAGGATGATTTTATGTGATTTGAATCTCTTTTTAATTGATTTTTATGTATGTCTGCGCTTAGCACGGGTTAGTGAGCTAGTATGATTAATTATGTTTGTGCTTGCGATTCTATTTGAGTATTTGTGTGTTAATTTGATAGTCCGCGGTAATTTGACCAATGTCACGCTATTGATGGTCATTCACGGCTCAAACTTTAGAATTTAGATTTGACAAATAAATGTTGGTTTAAAAAATGTCCAAAAATTGGGTTGGGACATGGCCAGTCTTTTGTTATTTTGAAAATAAGGCCCATCCATTGGGTCTTATAATGTGGGCCCGACCTTTTTGAATTATCATGAGGGCCACTTTTATAGGAATTATAATATGAAACTTAACTTTAAAAATAAAACATGGGGCCTACATTTATATGAATTACCATGTGGGCTCATCTTTTGTGACTGAACGTCACCTTTAAGAATTACGAATAGGGGTCACTTTTGTGATTGCAGACCCACCCACCTTTTTAGAATTATGGTAAGTGGGCCTCACCTTTTAGAAATTACGACATAGAATCCCCACTTTAGCAAAAAGGCTCTACTAAAAAAAAGCTACTCTATTGGGTCTTGTTTGACAAATCTTATCTATATGAAATAGATATGCATGAATGATATAGATCTGTTTCTAAATGTGTGGTTTAAAATAGACATTTCACAAATACGCAGTTTGGTAAGACATAAAAACTGGTGGAAATTGTTGGGAAAGCCCCTCATCCCACATTGCTCAAGTAATGGGTTTGACGGGAGTTTATGTACTTATTTGGGCCTTCTACCTATCAGCTTCCATCCATAAAATCTATTGGCCTGCACGTGATGGGGAGTGTTGGGAAAGTCCACATCTCACATCGCCCAATGGTTCACAGAAGTCAAAAAATTCAGATAAAAAATTCTGCACATTTTCACAAATATCACATGAATCAAGACAGATCAACGGCTCAAATTTGAAGTCATGGCTTTTTTTGGGCTTATCAATATTTCTAACGGTTTGGATCA
This sequence comes from Umbellularia californica, assembly GCA_028538565.1. NCBI lineage: Eukaryota > Viridiplantae > Streptophyta > Magnoliopsida > Laurales > Lauraceae > Umbellularia > Umbellularia californica. Next base: position 47,504,527 of record JAPQWN010000004.1, read on the forward strand.
TAAGTGGCCCGCAATAAAAAAAAAAAAAAAAAAAGAGGAAAAAACCAAAGAGGAAAAAATCACGTGGATCGAGTTGCTTCTTAGCTAAGTGTTTCCGATAGTCCTTGGTTTTTCATCAGTTTCTCTAGATCTGCACCGAATCAAAGGCTGATATTTGAAGCAATGCTTGTTTTCAATATTCCAGAGAGGATCAATGGTTTGGATCGTAATCATTGGCCACAGAAGTGAGAAAAATCATATATGAATATCTGCATGTTTCACAAGATCTTGAGATCCGTGACAAATCAGCGGCTCAAAATTAATCCCATAGCTATGTTTGGACTTTTAAATATGTCCAAAGGTTGAGACGGTGTTTTACTGGCACAAAATTTAAGAAAAATTGAAAAATGGACATGTTCAAAATCGCATGTAAGCTCCTGCTTCTGACATGAGTGTATCAACGGTTCTCAGGTTTTTGTTATTTTCTCAAGATCTGGACCTAATCAGATGTTGAAATCTTGAGCCACAACCGTTTCCAGTCTTCCAGATATGATCAACGGTTCGGATCGTGATTACGGAGCCACAAAAGGCCAAAAATTCAAATATATATTTCTGCAGTTTTTTGTAAATATTTTGAGATCCGTGAAAAATTAACGGATTTGAGACCATGGCCGCATTTGGTCTTAAGATTTTCAACGGTTTGGATCATCACGTAGGGTCCCAGAATTTTATAAAAAAAAAATGAAAAAAAAAGTTGATGCGAAAGACACGCCTAAATTACCGTAGCAACGCAAGTCTACGCACTTCTAACATCAATCTCTATTTTGGTTCTCCAGGACTTGCAAAATAGATTTTTATGGCACGATTGGTAACAGGAGAGGAGCTCTCTTCGAAGGATTCCTTAGTTCCATGGAATCAGACTTTCCTCATTGAAGTTTTATGAGGGGGAGGATTAATCGCGAACCACGTTTTTTGGCTAGTACAGTGGAATCAAGGATGTTTTCTTTAAATCTACGTCTGCTAAGAAAATCAAAATCTGTGGGGAAAAAAAACTAATGATAACTTAACAAAAACTAATGACATCCTGCACAATTACAACAAACAAACCTAAATTGATAAAAAAAAAAGTAAAAAAACATGTTTCTATTATTAGGCAGTAGTTGGCTTTCGAGGTCTTACAAAGTGTAACTAGAATCTCTTTTCGAACATGTAGTAGTAATTGGACAGACAATGCTTTGCAACTGTCACAAGTCTTTTTACAAAGAGAAGAATAATGAAGAAGGCACCTGCACATTTTTCATGTTGTAGGAAAGACACATGGATATATGTTATAGTAGTTGCTGCCTTGGATAGAAATATCACTTAGCAAAGACACATGGATATATGACTCACTGATTGGAATGGCAGGAAAGCATGAAGAACAAGCCAATGTTGATGTTCTTATATCCATTTTCTTTTCAAAGAAAAAAGAAGTTTTTCATATATAAACTTCATCTGAAAAAGGGACTGCATGTATACCCCAACAGAGGTGATGAATCCAAGCAGTTAATCAATCATGTGATCTCACAAGTTCTGTACCAATCATCCATTTAGTAAAAGAAAAAAAAATCCCTCGATGAAGAAAAAGAAAACACAAGAAACTAAACATCCATGTCAGAGTCCCTATAATAGCTATTGCATGAAGTTGAACAGACACAAAACGAATCCAAAACCCAAATGCCAATATCATAAAAAATCGACATAAAAGACATGAATAATGAAATCCAATATGAAGCTAAGAAATCCAGTAAATCTATTCAGCAGATGGATGATTAACTCGGAAAAATTGTAAAAAAGAAGAAAAAAGTTGCGAATGGGAGGGATGGATGGAGCTAGTGATGATTGTCTGGATTTGGGTGTTTAGGGGATTTTGAGGTGTAATGAAAAATAGAAAGAGGGAGGGAGAGAGACAAAGACAAGCAGAGAGGGAGAAACAGAAAGGGTGAAGACAGGGACCAAGCACAGTAGATCTTAATGCCATGACCGACAGAGAGTGAAAGGCTCGGAGAGAGGGAAAGATAAGTAAATAAACAAAGTGAGGTTACAGGAGGTCGACCAGCACCGGAGGTCTTGCAGGGAGGTCAAGATCGATCGGACAGGGAGGTGGATGTCGAGGTCGATCAAGGTTGAGGACAAGGTTGCCATTTGATTGTTTCGGTGAAGTTTTTCTGCAGTGAAGAAAACACCTTTTATACCTCCACTTTAAAATCAAGGATTTAAGAGATCAAATGGGGGGAAGTCAGACCGAGGAAATCGGCGCTTGCGAGGAATGCAGGAATCACCTTTCCTCCCTGGTGGGATGTACCAAATGTGGTTTTCCTTTGCTATCAAGGAAAATCGTCGAAGAATCTTCTAAGAGGACTATTACCAAATGTGCCCTAAGGAGAGGAATCCTATCTTGGGAGGATTCCTCAATGCCACGGAATCGGACATTCCTCACTAAGGATTTATGAGGGAGAGGAATCAGCGATGATTCCTCAAATCGAACATACCAAAGCACGAAGGAAGTTTGGCTAGCACAGTGGAATCAGCAATGATTTCTTTGGCAAGCATATCAAAATCCACAGGAAAAAATAATGATATCAAAAATTACTACAAACAAACATTAAGCATGGTTGACAAAAATTATGTTTGTATTCTTATCTATTAGTTGTAGTATTCTTTTAACTGTACCAAGTCCACGTAGAGGCTAATTCTTTTCAAGGTGCTACACAGTGTAATGAACTAGAGAAAATCTCTATTCAAACATGTAGTAAGTTATTGAAAATCTATTATAAAAAAATCTAACATAAAACTAGAGAAAAGTCACTTTTCCACCTTCAATTTTCACTTCCCTATTCAGAACACAAAATATGAAATAAAATTAATTTGTTGTTTGTCTTGAAACACAGAATCACCAACTGTTCTTGTTTCCCTAGTTGGACACTCCATACCATGAAGAACAAGCCAATGTTGTTGTCCTTATCCACCATTCATGATCTTACTTCAATAGGTGCAATCAAATGGTTGGCATTAACTCCATCTTTTTTCATCTGAAAAAGGGACTATATGTATACCATAGCAGCATGCACTCAATTCAACTGATGAATCCACAAATGTTGAATCGAATAGTTTAAACAATCATGTGATCTCAAATTTGCTTCAATCATGTGATCTCACGAATGTTTTACAGTCCTGAAGCAGAGATGATGAATCCAAGCAATTAATCAGTCATGTGATCTTATAACTACTGTACCAGTCATGAATTTAGCCTAATTAAAAAAGTAGATGGAGATAGGTCAGATTACAGGCTCCTTGTCAAGAGAGGGAGTCAAGCAATCAGAATGGAGGCAGGTCGGGAGATACAGAGAAAGGGAGAGAGCATTTACCGGTAGTGGCAGAGAGAGGGAGTCAAGAGAGGGACAGAGAAGCTACGGATTGGATTTTGGCCGAAAGAGGGAGTCGAGTGTGGGAGAGAGCAACTAAGGTATGGATTTTAGCAGAAAGAGGGAGAAGAGTGTGGGAGAGAGCAGCTAAGGTTCGGGTTTTACCAAGTAGAGCGTCAAGAGAGGGAGAGAGCTTCTAGGGCCTGGACTCTTCGCAGAGAGAGGGATTTGAGAGAAGGATAAGCTTCCAGGGTTTCATTTCTTGGAGAAAGAGGACTTAAGAGAGGGCAGGACTTAGAAGAGATTTTTCTCTAGCGATGAAATTAGAGTTTTATACCCCTCCTTTAAAACATCGGATGTATGAGATCCGATGGGGGAGGACCAACCATGGTTTTCATTGCAGGAACGGCTTTTGGGATTCCTTTTCCTTGCTGCCGAATGTTACCAAAAGTGGAGATTTCTTGATATCGGGGAAACACGGAGATGATTCCTCTCTGAGGATTGTTGCCAAAGACGCCCTTAATATTGTTTCAAACTCCTCATTATAAGACCTGACGTGGACTTCAGTAGTTGGACGAAGAAAGTTGATGCACTATAATACAATCAGCGTGCCATTCTCACAATTGCAAAACATAAGAAGGAACGAGAGTTCTTGGAAAAAGATTGTATTCAACTGAGTGACTCCTTTGGAGATTGTCCCTCACGATATATAGGTATTACATGCCTTTAATCAAGGCTCTAAGTTAGGAAAGCATCTAATTGCATGAATTGAATCTAGGCAAGTATATCAATTACAACTAAAATAGAAATATACACACTATATACAACTGTATCAGTTTGACCCAATCAATCCACGTGATGTATTATGGAGTTGGGCTGGATCCCTTCATAGGTCGTGGGCCAACTTAACACCCTCCCTCAAATTGATGCAGGAGAATCAACGAGCATTAATTTGCCAACCAAGAATTGATGGCGTGGTCGTGGAAGACCTTTAGTAAGAATATCAGCAATTTGAAACTCAGTGGAGACATGCGGAAGGCTGATGACATCACGCTTAAACTCATCACGTATGAAATGACAATCAACCTCGACGTGTTTAGTGCATTCATGAAAGATATGATTTTCAATAATCCGAATTGCACATGTATTATCTGCATAGAGGGGGGTAGCACCTTCTGCCAGAAATCCAATGTCGAAGAGCAAACCTCGGAGCCAAAGAATTTCGGAGCATGCAACAGATATGACTTGGTACTCGGCCTCTGTAGATGATTTTGAAACCTTTTCATTTTTCTTGCATTTCCATGAAATCAGACTAGCACCCAAAAACATGCACCATCTTGTGGTCGATTTGCGAGTATCTGGACAACCAGCCCAATCAGTATCTGAGTAAACTATGAGAGATAGAGGATTGTCTGATGGAAAAAACAACCAGTGAGTCGGTTTGTGAATAAGATAACGAATGATGCAGCGAACAGTAACCAAATGAAGGTGACGAGGAGCAATCATGAACTGACCCATTAGGTTGACCGCATAGGATATATCAGGACAGTGATCGTTCAAGCTACCAACTAACTAGAGATATGCTGTAGGATCTGGAAGAAGGTCACCATCCTCTTGGCTGAGTTTGACATTCAGTTCGACCGGTGTATTGAATGGAGCTGAAGCATGTCATTCTGACAATTGCAAAACATAAGAAGGAACGAGAGTTCTTGGAAAAAGATTGTATTCAACTGAGTGACTCCTTTGGAGATCGTCCCTCACTATATATAGGTATTACATGCCTTTAATCAAGGCTCTAAGTTAGGAAAGCATCTAATTACATGAATTGAATCTAGGCAAGTATATCAATTACAACTAAAATAGAAATATACCCACTATGTACAACTGTATCAATTTGACCCAATCAATCCACGTGATGTATTATGAGTTGGGCTGGATCCCTTCATGGGTCGTGGGCCAACTTAACACAGTGATGTTGCACTGAAGCCTGCCTCTTATTTTCAGCAGTATCATTCACATGCACATGCACTTTCCATCACCTAAAGCTTCTTTCTTCCTGTTCATTAACCTATCCTGTATAAATTATTTATTGACATTGACCTGCCCCAGAGATCAACTATTTACTTCCGAATATATTACACAATTATGACAATTATGATGAGCTAATCAATGTTGCAACAACATATTCACAAACACCCAATTTTGAATAACTGTAACATAATTCCGACAGTCAATGGCATTATGCCAACATAAGTAACCCATTTAAAAGATCCTGGCCATCCATCCACTAGAACATTTGGGACCTCCTAAATCATCAGTGTGTTTTGAATTGTTTATTTGTAAATTTTATAATCATCACAGCGAGACTTTTTTTTGTGGTTCAATTTTCATCATGAGCATGCCTCTCGGCCTGTTTGGATCTTAGTAAACCAAGTGCAAGTAACCCTATGTACTGGGGGTTGTGAGAGTGGTTTTATTCTTTTCCCTAACCAATTATAGGTTCACATGTTTTCATTGTTAGCAAAAGGGGCATCATTCATTTGAATGTCCAAAATGAATAAACTTAATGGAAGGTGCATTCTATGAACCGGACACACAAGATGATCCTAAAGACAAAGAAATAGAGGAAGTGGAGGAAATAGAAGCCGGAAAGGATGGAAGCTCTCTCGGTCCTCCAGGAGTCTACGCCCATTGTTGAGAAGAAATGGTTGCAAAAAGATAATTTCATTCAACAGGTTTTTTTATATGGGCAAAAATGTATGGTTGTGATTGATGGCCGAAGTTGTGAAAACATCACCTCTCAAACTCTAATTGATTGCCTGAAGCAGAAGGTGTATATGCATAATCGCCCCTATTTTGTCAAATAGCTAATGACAGGTGATGAAGTACAACTGCAACATACATACCATGTCACTTTTGCCATTGGTGAAGATTATAAAGATACAGTTTGGCGTGATGTACTCCCAATGGATGGTGGTGATATCTTGTTGGGCTGCCCCATGGATGTATGATAAAAATGGCACTCATGATATGCGCGAAAACACATATACATTCATGCACGATGGAAAGCAAGTTACACTTCATCCAAAGAAACCAGAATCATCACATTTGCCAATCGAAAACAAAAATGAAGACCTGAGAATGCATATTGAGGAACTTCAGCTTACTGACATTTGTTCTAATTGAATAATGAGTTGATCCTGCAGATGCACTGAAAAGGAATTCTCCAACATGTAATGCAAAGAAGAAGATGAAAACTGCATATAGTTGATGGGTGTAGTAGAAAATCTCTAACTTTCGCCTTCTAATTGGATACAATAATGTCAGCCACATAAGAAGACCAATCACAAGGCTTCTTATAAAAAATGGCCGAGGGGAAGTGGGTTCTCGTTGAAAGTAGGAAAAATAGGAAGATTAGGAAGGTCAAGTGGGAGGATCTAATCACAGTCATCGTGAGTAACTTGCCAGAAAACATGGTGGTGGATTGGTTACGAGCCTCCTCGCAATTTGGGAAGATTTTTGACGTTTTAACTCCTTCTAGCAAAAGGGGAAAGGGGTTCTGTTTTGGTTTTGTGAGGTTTGGGGATAGAAACTCAGCAAATAGGGCATTGGAGTGTATGAACTAGAAGTTTGTTAGAGGAAGAAGGCTGCTTGTGAAGGTGGCTACTTTTGGGTGGTCGAAGAGATTTGGGTCGAAGAAGCTCATAGTTGCAAAGATGCATGCACATCTTCCTCTGAAGACTCTAGATGGCCTAAAGAAGCAAGCTGAAGGAAAAGGGGATTCTTTGAGAGGTGTTCATCTGTCTACTATGTTGGGGTCGACCTATTTAGATGCCGTCAAAGGTCATGCAATCCCCTCTGTAGCAACGGTGGTGGTTGCTAAGGATACCGTGGTAGACAACTCCAACTGGCTCTCTGACAGCCTAGTTGGGAAGGTGAAATGGATTGGTTCAATGGCCTTTGTTATAGCCCTTTGTGAATCTTATGGGATAGAAGGGGTGAAAATGGTTAAGCTTGGTTGGTGGTTACCAGGTTCTACTGACGTTTGTGGACATAGATAAGGCACTTCAAATCATCAAAGAATATAACTTTCAATTCTCAGGGGTGTTTTCATCCTTGGAGAGGTGGTTACCTGGACCTAATCTATCAATTAGGACGGTCTGGTTAAGATGCTTTGGAGTACCTCTGCATGCCTGGAATCCGAAGGGTTTGAGGCCATAGGCGACCATTTTGGTGAAGTTGTAGGGGTGGCTAAGGAGACTGAAGAGAGGCTGGTGATGGAATTTGGGAGGTTTTGTGTCCAAACAAGAAATCATCAATTTCTCATTCAAATGTTAAATCTTGAAGTCTTTAGCAAAGTTTTCCTTATTACAGTTCAGGAGGAATTAGACGTGTTGTGTCCCTTAAATTATGTCTCCAATTTTAAGGGTACAGGTGACGGGGATTTGTCGAAGGAGATGACCAATTTCTTTTCTTATTCTTCTTCTTCATCAGGAGGAATTGTTGTTGTTGCTCGGAAAGTTTCTGGCCGAAAGGCTCTTTGTTACGATGGGATTTGTGAGGGGGAGGAATCGTCTTCCTCAGCTCCAGTGGATGACGTGGTTGCTGAGCATAGTCCTCTAGACCTCTCTGTCAGGCTAGGTTGTTCGACAATCAAGGACAGCTTGCTGCAGGTGCATGCCGTGAAGAATTCGTCAGGTACTTTCGATTCTAAGGGAGGTGGTGTGGGTTCTGCATTAGTTAGAGATAGAGTCCTTCACAGGAGGGGGCAGGAGAAAGGATTCGATTCCCAAAGGCGGCTTCACTTGCAGAGGCACGAGAGGTGGGTTATTGCCTTCTGGTGAGCAAATGTCCAAATCAAGCCTTATCCCCTCCTTAAAAGTAGATGGGGTAGTTCTAGATAAGGGCAAGTGAACCTCTTCAGAGTCAACTCATTGTACGATTCATCCTAAAGAAGGTCTGCGTGGCAACAAAATAGAGGACATGGACGTTCAGATGCTAGATCAGATGGAGAGGATTAATGCCTCTCTTTCTATGGAAGCAAATAGCTGGACTGATCACATGGTAAAGTGTTTTGCAAAATGAGCTCTCTCCCTTTCATGGCAGTTTGTGCAATATTTCTCTTTGGGCACCAAATCAACTCGGTAAACAACTCCTCAATCAATGGGCGGGCCTCCTATGTTGGGCTTACTGTTGATAATCCAAATCCATTTGAGGTCTCTACCGAGTTGTATGACCAAGGTTTTGCTGGGACTAGGCATCAGTTAGGGGATGATTGCTCGATTTTTCGAGCCCACCTCTGGTGCTAAGAAGGCTACTCAACCCTCTGCCTTTTGTCCTGGCAATGTGGATGCTACTTCCGCCTCTTTGGCAGGTTTGAAGGGTAGAAAGGGGGATGTTCCAGTGAGAAGTTCCGTGTCTTTTCCTCTCCTCAAAGCAAAGCTGAAAAGATGGAATAGAGTTTCTAAAGGGGTTCACAATAATGCTTCATTTAGAGGGAAGGTGGCTGCAATTCTCGACAATCCTCAAAGGCATGGTTCCAGAAAGGGTTCGAATGACAGTCATCTCTTGAGGGAAGAGGTTGTGGTGCAGGATGTTGAGGAATCTGAATCTGGAGCTGACAGGTGCATCCCAGCAGACGGTCACACAGAAGCTTTGGAGTTAGTTCATGTGGGTAAGCATATTGGGTCTTCTTTGGTCCTCATGAAGCGGAGATTCTGCATCGAATTGCAGTCTTAGAATCCAAGTTGGAAGATGACAGAGGCAAAGGGTTGGTTGGATTTTGTCAGGATTTTCAGGGCAGGCCAGGGCATTCTGCCTGAGTGTATTGAGGTTGTTTATTGGGGCGACTATTTACTTTTTTATGAATATAGTCAGTTGGAATGTTCTACGGTTGGGAAAGCCAGCTAAGAGGGCAGCGATTAGAAGGTTGGTGAGGTTCCACAAGGTTGATTTACTTCTCCTTCAAGAGACCAAAATTTATAAAGATGTGGAGAACCATGTTTTCAGTGTTTGGGGTTCTACGGGGTATGGCTGGGAGTGGGTGCCGTCAGAGGGAGCCTCAGGAGGTCTCATTTCTATTTGGAATGAGGACTATTTGAGGAAGATGGAAGTCTATTTTTCTGAAAGGGTGCTCGTAACTAAATTCATGTCGGTGGGTGATAACTTCATATGGGCAGCTGCAAATGTTTATGGGCATAGCGAGGATTCTGGGCGGGGTCTTTTTTGGGACATTATCTCCACCACTCGATTGCTTTGGTCGGTTCCATGGTGTGTTGGCAGAGATTTCAATATGGTTCGATTTCCTCATGAGAAAAGGGGGGCCGTGTACTTATCTCGGAGCATGGAAAGGTTGTCAAATTTCATTGAGGACAACGAATTCATCGACTTGCCTGTATGAGGATCTAAGATCTAAGTTCACGTGGTCAAATAACCAAACCTCTGCGGCTGAGTAAAATTGATCGGTTTCTTATTTCTGAAGAGTGGGAAGATCACTTTTCTAGGGTACTTCAACTAGCTCTCCCTAGAGGCATTTCTGATCACATGCCTATTAAGCTCAAGTGCTCAACACTAATGAGTTATATTGGGAAGCGCGACCTTTCAAATTTCAAAATTGTAGGCTTTTGCATAAAAATTTCCTGTCTCTAGTAAAAGGGTGGTGGGAGCATTCAGAGTTTCAAGGGTTTGCAAGGTTCAGGCTAGTGAAAATTTTTCAATTTCTTCAAGCTAAAATTAAGGAGTGGAATAAGGAGGTTTTTGGGAGGATTGAGGCTTCTGGATTTTCTATCTCTGAGGAGCTTGAGGAGTGGGATTTGATTGAGGAGGATAGAGGTTTGAATCAAGAAAAGAAGGCTGTGTATGGTTGCCAGTAAATTATGGGACCTTGATCATATGGAGGAAGTCTTGTGGAGGCAGAAGTCTAGAGCACTGTGGTTGAAAGAAGGGGATAGGACACGATGTTTTTCCACCACATGGTGAATGCTAGAAAGAGGCTTAACTATGGTGGCAAAACTAGTAGGAATAACGGTTTCACTAGCGTTTCAGAGGAGGTTAAAGAAGACATTGCATGTTACCTTGAGAAGTTGTATACAAGTGATGAATTCCCAAGGCCTACCTTAGAGGGCTTGTCTTTCCCTTCCATCTCTGATTGTGATAGTGTGGCTGGAGAGGGAGTTTGAGGATGAGGAGATTAGAGTGGTTGTCTAAATGTGGGGGAGATAACGCACTTGGGCCGGATGGTTTCAGTTTCTCTTTTATGAAGGAAGCTTGGGACATTGTGAAAAGAGATTTTTGCAACATGCTGACAGAATTTCACAGGAGGGGTAGACTGAGTGAGGAAATTTATACTACTTTTTTTACTCTCATTCCCAAAGTTCCTAATGCTGTGGGTCTTAAAGAGTATAGACATATTAGCTTAGTGGGTTGTATATATAAGTTGTAGTCTAAAATCCTTGACAACAGGTTGAAGAAGGTCCTATCGTATATCATCGGTCCTTATCAGGGAGCTTTTGTGCACAATAGACAAATTCTCGATAGAGCTCTTATTGCTAATGAACTCATTGATGCCAGAAAATGGTCAAAGAAACCAGGAGTTATTTCTAAAATAGATCTGGAAAAAGCATATGACCGTGTTGAGTGGAGTTTTGTGGATTATATGTTGAGGAGATTTGGCTTTGTGGAAAGGTGGTGTTCCGGGATTCAAGAATGCATCTCGTTGATGTCTTTATCAGTTTTGGTGAACGGTTCTCCTTCCCGCTTGTTCAAAGCATCTAGGGGGCTTAGACAAAAGGATCCTCTCTCTCCTTTCTTGTTTACCATTGTGGTAGAGGCTCTCAGCGTGCTATTCTCTAAAGCTAAATATTGTGGTCTCACAGAAGGATTTACGGTTGATAGAGGAGCAGAAATTATCACCCATCTTCAGTTTGCAGATGATACCATCCCTTTTAGTTCTTCGAGATGGGAGGAGATTGTTGTCCTAAAAAGGATTCTTTGGTGCTTTGAGCTTTCCTCTAGGCTAAAAGGATAAATAAATCCGGGCTGAGGAATGCAGCTTTCTCGCACAAATTGGATGAATTTGTGGGGAGATTTATAATTTCAGTTCTTTTAAAAGATGTGAGATGTGATGCTGAATGGGTGGCTACTTCAGTTTATGGGCCTGGAAATGTTAATGAGAAAGTAGATTTTTGGGCAGAACTCAATCACGTGGCTAGGGATTGTGGAACCGTCCATGGATGTAAGGAGGAGATTTTAATGTTGTAAGATTCCAAATGAGAGGAAAGGAGGCTATTCAATTTCTCCACCTATGCGGGGTTTTAATAATTGGATCAGATCTCATGATCTCTGCAATTTATCATTGAGAGGAGCAGAATTTACTTGGTCCAATTTGCAGGAATGTCCAGTGATGAGCAGATTAGATCGATTTTTAGTTTCGACAGAGTGGTTGGATTTATTCCATGATTGTACTCAACGAGCATTGGCGCGGCAGACTTCTGATCATTGTCCTCTGATGCTTGAAACACGTATGGAAGATTGGGGTCCTATACCTTTTAAATTTGAAATTGCTTGGCTTTCAGAAAAGGGATTCCTTGAAGTTGTTAGAGAATAGGGGCCCTCAATATCTTATAGTGGTTGGATGGGTTATCAATTAATAAGCTTAAATTCCTTAAGATAAATGAAAGGCTGGAGAAAAGATGTTTTTTGTAGCATTTTATTAAGGAAGAATCAGTTGTTAGCTGATATGCGGAGGATAGATGGGAAAGAGGAATATGGCTCATTTGAAGAGGAAGACCGGGCTAACAGAATTCCATCAAGAGCAGTATCGGAGATTAATCTTTCAGGAGGAGATCAAATGGAAGCAACACTCTAGAATTAAGTGGTTAGAATCAGGGGAGATCGGAATACAAAGTTTTTCCATGTTATGGTACTGCCCATAGGCATATTAATCAAATAAATGTTATTGCAGCAAGAGGACGGATATGGTACAAAATGCAAGATATAGAAAGGGAAATTGTAGATTTTTTCCAACAGTTATATACTGACGATGGTCAATCTAGGCCTCGGAGGGATGGAGTTTCATTGAGGCAGCTTTCTCTTTCTAGTGCTTCTTCTCGAGTTTCAGTTTAATAAAGAGGAGATTAAGGGAGCAGTGTTCAGTCTAGGTAGTGATCATGCTCCAAGGCCCGACGGATTCCCAATAATCTTTTTTCAACATTTTTGGGATATCTTTGAAAATGATTTATTAGTCTTTTTCAATGAGTTCCATGCTAATGGAGCTATCACAGGAGAATTAGTTGCTTCTTGTATAGCTTTGATTCCTAAGGAGGGAGCTGTTTCAATTAAAGATTACAGGTCCATTAGTCTGATTAGAAGCCTCTATAAGATATTAACTAAAGTTCTTGCAAATCGTCTAAGGAAGGTACTTCCTGAAATAATTTCAGAATTCCAAGGTGCTTTTGTAAGTCACTTAATTCTTGATAGCATTCTTTTGCACGTGAGTGTATAGATTCCAGAAATCGGCAGCAACATCCAGGTTTAGTTTGCAAGCTAGATTTTGAAAATGCATATGACATGGTGGATTGGGATTTCCTAAAATACATGATGGCAAGAATGGGATTTGGTGAGAAATGGAGGAAGTGGATTCATTCTTGTATTTCCTAACCTTATTTTTCTATTTTGGTGAATGGCTCACCAAAAGGCTATTTCAAAAGTTCAAGAGGCCTTCGACAAGGAGATCCTCTATCTCCTATGCTCTTTGTTATAGTGGTGGAAGCTTTGCATGCCTTAATGGAGAAAGCCAAGCCTAATAACCTCGTCAAAGGCTTTGCTGTGGAGAATGCAAATATTGAGGTAACACATTTACCGTTTGCAGATGACAACATTCTTTTTTTTTTTTTTTTTTTTTTTTTTTTATGCTTCTTTGGATCAGTTGCAAAATCTAAAGTGTATTTTGAAAAGGTTTGAGTTCCTATTGGGTCTGAAGATTAATTATGGTAAATGTGAATTGATTGGTGTTCGAATGGAGAATAGTCATGTTTCTTTTTTGGCAGATGTGTTTGGGTGTAAAGTTGGTAAGCTTCCTTCTAAGTATTTGGGGCTCCCTTTACATTTGGGACTTCCAAAGAAACTTCTTTGGGATTCGGTTGTGGAGTGGATAGAAAAGAAATTAAGTTTTCGGAAGGGTATATATTTGTCCATGGGAGGCCGTGTTACTCTAATAAAATCAGTTCTATCCAGTATTCCAATCTATTTTCTTTGTTGCTTTCATTGCCCAAAAACAGTTTTGCGGAGAATAGAAAGACTTCAGAGGGATTTCCTTTGGAATGATTCTATTGTCAAGAAAAACTATCATTTGATACAATGGGAGAATGTGTTGAAACCACTTTCTAGAGGTGGTTTCAGTATTCGTTCTGTTGAAAAAGTTAATAAAGCTTTATTAGGAAAGTGGCTATGGAGAGTGGGTGAACTAGGACAGGGCCTGTGGCAGCAAATTATTATTTGTAAATATAAGTTGGGTAATCGTTGTTGGTGTGTTCCAATCCAAGCTAACAGGGTCTCTGGTATATGGAAGTCTGTTTTATATGTTCAGGTGGAGTTTCCTCATTGGATTCGGTACGGGGTCCATGATGGTTTCGGGTCAAATTCTGGCTAGATGAATGGTGCGGGCAACTAGTGCTAGCTAATCAATTACCAAATATTTATTTGTTGGATCATAGACAACAATGATTTGTTGCTGACAACTTTTCTAAGGAGGCTGGTCAGGTAGTTTGGGACTTCTCTTTCCAAAGAAATCTGACAGATATTGAAATCTCTGACTTTGCTAACTTGTTGGGTATGCTCAATAAGATGTATTTGTCAGTTGATAAATCTGATGAAATAATTTGGAAACCAGATGTTAAAGGGCCATTTTCAGTTAGGTCTTTTTATAAAGTCCTGGATAATAGAAATGAACCAATGGATGGTTGGAACTCTTTTTGGGACCCTTCAGTGCTGCCCAGAGTGTTAACTTTTTGTTGGGTGGCAAGGAAGCATAAAATTTTGCAAATTGATAAGTTGAGGAAAAAAAATCATGTGATAGTTAATGCTCACCCTATGTGCTTACAAGATGATGAAACTGCGCATCATTTGCTAGTCCATTGCCAGTTTGCTTCTAAAGTTTGGAACTTTGTGCTTAACTACTTTGACATGAAATGGGTTCTGCCAGGTACGGTCGAAGATCATTTTCCAAAATGGCGTTTGGGAAGTAAGGGTCGGAGGGGTAAAATTTTATGGAAATTAGTTTTATATGCTACAATTTGACATTTTTGATTGGAAAGAAATAGAAGAGTGTTTAGAAATGTCAGTAAATCTACTGAGGAGATCACTCAATCTATTGTTTGGAATGGATCAAAGTGGGCATGCATAAGGAAGGAGTTTGGAGGAATCTTTGCGGTAGATATTAATCGATCTTAGGATGCCGTTTTAAAAGGGTATTGGCATAGAAAAGCGGTTCATAGAGTTGAATGGATATGCCCTCCTCATGGAACCTTCAAGTTGAATTTCGACGGCATTTTTTTAAGGAGTACGCATCAAGGAGGTATCGGAGGTATGATCAGAAATTAGATTGGAGATGTTGTTAGAAGCTTCTCTGGGCCTGTGATTGCTCTCAATGCTAATGAAGTTGAAGTGTATGCTCTTCCTATTAGGTGTCGTGAATTGGAAAAGATAGGTGGCTCATATCCTATTATAGAAGGAGACTCTTTTCAACAATTCAGTGGGCTTCTAGGAAGGCTATTTATCCATGGCGGATTGCGGATTAGGTAGAGGAGGCGCAAGATATTTCTAAAAAGATGGGTGCTTCTTTTCGTCACATCTTACGGGAGGCTAACTCAATGGCAGATGGTCTTGCAAGGGAACGACTTTCTCGATCTTCCTATCATTTTTTACATATAGTTTGTTTTAGTTGTTATTTTTTTCTCTGTTGTTCAGTAGTTGTATTTTTGTTATCTTCTTTTTTCATGGAATAAAATTTAACCGTTATAAAAAAATAAAATAAAAAAGGATAAATCTGTCCAAGAGCATGTTGGTGGGGTTAGGAACCTCTAACGATGAAGTTCAGTTGTTAGCTTCTTAGCTTTTTTGCAAGTCTGGGAGTCTGCCAATTTCGTACTTAGGTTTGCCTATTGGGAGCAAAGTGAGATCTAAATGGTTGTGGAATCCTGTGGTGGCACATTTTAAAAAGAAGTTGTCCATGTGGAAAATGAACTCTCTCTCTCTGTGGGCGGATGAATTTCCCGAATCAAGGCCTCTCTGTCAAATTTACCGATCTATTATATGTCCCTTTCGAGGATGTCAGTGGCTGTTAGGGAGCAACTGGAACGTTTAAGAAGAGAGTTTCTTTGGGGTGGGAGGAGCACCAAAAGAAAATTGCATCTTGTAAAGTGGGAGGAGATTATTAAGCCTAAGGCAATGGAGGGTTTGGGCTTGGGTAACTCAGAATTCAAGAATTGGGCTCTTTCGGCTAAGTGGTGGTGGAGATTTAGGGAGGAGAGGGAAGCTTTGTGGAGAAGGATTATTGTTGCTAAATATTGCGAGGACGAGTGGGGTTGGGAGCCTAGTAGAGTCCATAGGTCTCGTGTGTCGGGTGCGTGGGGCAATATTCTAATGGTTGGGGATTTATCTTCTGTTGGGGGGATAGTGTTAAGGAGGGGAGTGGGTTTTAAAGTGGGGAGGAAGGCGAGTCCGGTTCTAAGTCCTTTTTTCTTGTCCTTTCCTAGGTTGTTTAGTGTTGTGGTCAACAAGTGGGCTTCAGTTCAAGACTATTGTGTGGGTGTGGGGGGAGTTGGGTCCTAGAATGTTTCCCTCAGGAGAGCTTTGCGTCGTTCAGAGGAGTCTGAATATGAGTCTTTGGTCAATCTTCTTTCTAATGATTTTATTTGCAGGGATGTAATGGATTCTCGTATTTGGAAACCTACTACTTCTAGAAAATTGTCATGTAAGTCCTTTTCTAGGGAGTTGGAAGATTCCACACAATCCAAAGCCTCTTCTTCTCCAGTTTGGCAAGGTCTGACTCCACCTAGGGTGGAGGCTTTTGCTTAACTTGTTATTTTGGGGAAGGTTTCTACAGCAGATAACCTTAGGAGGAGAGGGTCGGCTTCTGAGCTATTTTAGACTTATGTGTGTTGTGCAAGAAGGGGATGGATACAGTAGACCATTTGTTTATCCATTGCGAGTTTTCTCACAACTTATCGTGTAGGCTCCTTCTGCAATGCGGCATCCTTCAATGTAACCTAGGGACTTTGGCGGGGATGTTTGAAGCTTGGAGGTGCTCTAGTTTTTGGAGACTAATACCTTTTGCTATCTTATGGTCTGTTTGGAAAGAGAGGAATGACATCGTTTAAAAGGTCTTCGTCGTTGGTGGAAGACTTGACGTTATTGGTGGTGACACAAATTGCCAATTGGGTCGCTTTCAAGTGTGAGTTTGATAGTCTTAAGTGTTGATGGTGTGTTGCACAATTGGGAAGCCTCACTATTTTGTGGGGTTAAGAAAATGAGAAAGGTGCTTTCCTAGGATCCTCCTTCTGAAGGTGTGCTTAAGTTTAATGTGGATGGGGCAGCTAGGGGAAAACCTAGGCCGGTGGGTATTGGTGGGGTGCTTCGCAATAGTGAAAGCATTGTGTTGGCTTTGTTCTCAAAGCATGTGGGTTGTATGGAGTCTAATGAGGCTAAGGTTGTTGCTATTTTAGAAGCTATCCGGATTTTCACTTCATCCTCTTTTCGTTCTAGACTAGTGGTTGAAAGTGATTCTCTTAATGCTATATATTGGGTGTCTTCTTCGGCTATATTTCCTTGGAAATTTCAGTTCTATTTTAATAAGATTAGAGCTCTATCGTCTTCAATTCAAGTGAGCTTTATTCATGTTGGGAGGACGGCAAATAGTTTTGCAGACTTTTTAACTAACTAAGCAAGGGGTTGATAGGTCTTCTATTTTCTTAGCTTTCACTATGTTACTTTTTTTGTGGTATAATGCTTTTATACCATAGTGCCCTTTCGCTATGTTGGCCGGGGCTTCTTTGTAATTCTCTTTCCTTTCTTAATACATTTTCTCCGTTGTCTATCAAAAAAAAAAAAGAAACCAGAATCATCGAAAAATTGAAAAAGAGGTCAAGAGCAAATGCCATAAAGGAAGTGCTTCACGTACACGTCTACAGAGGCAACATGAAGAAAACCTGAGTTTGAGTTCGAGGTCGAACTCTTCTTTCAACCTGGGGGGAATGATGCAGAATGGGTCCACAAGTGGTCCCACCCAAGATAGTTTAGAAATATTTTATTTTTTTTAGTAGGTTTCTAATTTTACTAAAAGAGTTGTAATTAAAGTAGTTTCCATTGTTGGGTTAGGTTTTCTTAGGCCCAAGTTTTGTTTTTCTATTTATATTGCATTGTAGAACTCTTTTTCTTTGACTTTGATTATTGGAGTAATTTTATCGTGGGCTTTCCTATCCCTCGGAGGTGCGTCCTAGTGTTGAAGCCTCTGCGGAGATGTGTTTGAAGTGTCTGCGGACACATGCTTCGGCACCCACGCAAGCTCTAACCCTAGGGTCTGCATCAAAATGTAATCAAATTTACATGTAAACCGAGTGCAGGCAACTAAGTAAGGTCAAATGTAATCAAATTTACATGTAAACTGAGTGCGGGCAACCAAGTTCTGAGATTAAAATGGTATGTCTGCAGTGCCTACACTTTCCTGTGTAGCATATACCATGGCTTAGTTTAATTAGAACATAGAAGTGCTGTTGAGCGTGTGGAGCATATAAAGTTTTCATCTCTTTCATCAATCAAGTTGCAAGAGAGGATCGAAGTTTCATCAAAGGTGGTGCATGCTGAACATCAAGCTAAAATATTGAGAGGATCAAAGTTCATCATCAAAGCAGTTGCAAAAGGTAGTGGGCATATGGTGATTAGTCCCAGCTGGTCATAGTATTTATGTACCGTCTTAAGGGGAGTGCTGAGAAATATTTTGGGTTTATTTGTAATTTTGAGGTAATGAGTTTATTTGTAATTATGATATTAAGTTAGATTGGGATTTTGGTTACTTTATTGCTAAGTAATCAGGTTTCATATCAGGGATGTGATTAGGCTTCCTAGTTTGAGTTGGCATCTTTGGTTGTAATTTATAAATACCTATTAGGCTCTTCTTAACGAAATCGGCCAGTTTGTCAAGATGCAGCCCTAAAATTTCAATTGAATATTTTCGAGAATCTAGTCACCCATGATCATACAAAACATCTAAAAGTTGGATGTCACCTTATTAAGGAGAGTTTCCTCAGATCATCAGACTTGTATTCATAAGATCGTGACAACAATTGGTAGGTTTATTCATGGCTCTTCAATAATCAACAAGTTGAGCTTCACAGGATCGATATCTATGCTCCAGTTCAAAGGGGTACTGAAATATTGATATATACAGAAAGGATATATTAGTAATTATATTCCTAAGAATATACTCCTAATTGTATCTCATAGTATTACCAACAAAAGAAAGGGATTTATCACATTGATTGTCACCTCTCTTTGGCTTCTCTCTCTCTCTCTAACAAGTTTTTTCACTCTTCTCTCTTATCCATTAACACTCATCAAATTCAAAATTTACTTGGGTTTGTTACAATGGATCTCCGCATTCATGCAATACATGTTGGTGAATGAGATGGGGAACTACAGCCTACAGCAGGAAAAAATTACCTAGTCTGCTTAGGCAACATATATAGCATTCATCAGAAAAGCCATCTTTTGTTGCTCGGATGACCTCCTTGCTCTTCCTTCTTCCTCTTTGATATTCCTTGGTTCAAGGATTCTAATCTTTTCCTGCACAAATAAAAATAAAAAAATGAGTTAGTTAGTTGGAGTCATCTTGAAGGGAGAATTCAAGCTTTCTATCAAGAAATGGCATCACTCCAGTGTGCACGCAAAATAAGTGTTCAGTAAGCTCAAAAATAAATAAATAAATAAACCCACTCCATCATGACTTATCAGAACTCCAATGGTACAAGAAACAGCTGAGCTGATGAATGAGTTAGAGCATAAGAATTAAGAGCCCAGCCAAGACGAGATCTTAAATAGTTGGTGGACAGACTCGATACTGGCTGCAAGCAAAATCTCATTAGCTAATTTCTGAATTGATCGCTGTCTCTTCCATGCACAAGTACAAAACCACCAATTGATTCAACGTCTAGCTAGGTCAGTTCAACTGAAATATCAGCCGTCTATTTATAAAAAAAATAATATAATAAAAATACAACAATGCATATCTATATGGAATTAACTCAGCATACAGAACCAGAAAACTGGAAAGAAAACTGCAACACGACCAATAGGACAAAATTGCACCCACCTTGGGGAAAAAAATCTAGAACAAACCATTTCTAAGGGTTTAGTCAATCAAATTGAGTTTAAGAACTATGAACCGTACCAAAAGGGATTACTCATGAGGTCAAGATATCAGGTTTAACATGTCTATTTTTGCATGCTCTATAATGCCGACAGGTAAGGATACTTAGAGAAGGTGAGAATGCGCATTTAGAATAATTTTATGGTCTGATTTTCAAGCAAGAGCAATGAATCTCAAAATCTACAGCAGTCAATGAGTAACAAAAACAGAATGATGGCATCTATAGTTTAGAGGATGAAGGAGAACGTTCACATATAAAATAGGACAAAAGCATGTAAGATAAGTACTTGGTATCCTCAAGACGTCCATGCAGACTCCATCGCTGGCGAAATCCTTCCATGCCTTCCATTCCACCAGCAAGAATCATCCGCCTACATAGTTGAAACTAACTATGAATGAGAATTTACGTGACAAGCAAAAGGGATAAGTACTCCAATTTTACACTATCAATACCCAAGCCAAGGCCACCAGCCCAACAATTAAACAAATGTATGTATGTATGTATGGGACTCCCTCACATCCGCTCAACCGGATCTTATAATGCAATCACACGCGTGTGGGCCGTTTGGAGATTTGAAAAAAAATCTGGGAAACGAAAAGGCCAAAAGGGGTTTCTTAATATTTCATCCCACCCAATAATTCATCCGCATCCCGCCCTCTCCCGCAAAAGAAAGATGGAGAGAGGAAGAGAAAGGGATGGAACAGAAGAGGCAGCAGAAACGAGATTTTCTCGGCGAGAGAACCTGACCATAAGCAGACACCCAGGTGCTCGCACTCTCTTCCAGACTCCACATCACCGGAATCTCTCTCTCATTCCCACCTCATCTCTCCCCTTCTTCATTTCTCTCACTTAGGATTTTTCCTATCCGTCTCTCTGCCTCTTGTCCTCCTTCATCTCTCCCCTTCTCCATTTCAAATCTGTCTTTCTCTCTCTCATATTCTGGGATTTCTTTGAAAATATTGTGAAACGATTCTGCGTTTTTTTCCTCAAAATATTGTGAAACATATTCTGGGATATTTTTGAAAATATTGTGAAAAGAATTCGGTGTTTCTTTGTAAAAATATTGTGAAATAATATACTGAAAATAATGTGCAAAAATCCAGCATTTTTCTGTGAAAAATAATCTGAGACTTCCTCTAGTCATTTTTGTTTGGGTCCTGCATTTAGTACTTATTTTGTTTTTACATGCAATTAATGTTTTTCTTGTATTTCATTATGCAAGAGAGAGAGAGAGAGAGAGAGAGAGAGAGAGAATAGAACAGATAGCTAAGCATTCTAATTGGGCTGATAGAGATTCCAGGGAGCAAAGGGAGCAACTACCAGAGTCTAATGCAACACAGCACATTTGAGATAATGGGAAAGAAGAACACAGGAGTGATCGACAAGTAAGATATTCAAAACAGATATTCAAAACAATCTTCTAACAGCATCTATTAAAGGATATCAAATTTGGAATATTTATTTGTGTAAAATATTTTATAACCTTTGGTTGTTGAATAATGAGTTTCGGTTGTAGCCTTGGCATTGTGCATTTTAGTTGTTAAATGGTATCACGAAGTTAAGGACCCAAGCTGTTGAAAGGCATTGTGAATTTTGGTTGTTGATGAAATCTTATGTAAAGACTGAAGAAGAAAGAGACAGAGTTGGAGAGAAAAACTAATGCCTCAAAGTGAGGATCGTTTGTCTATTTATCATTGCATTATTCCCTTATCAAGGGCCCTAAATATGGTAATCAGTACAATCACAATAAAGAATAATCAATCTCCTAATCTAAACAAGGAAGTAAATAAGATACAAAAACAGCAACATAATCTAGGCTGATCCCACACGTGGGATATTATATACAGCTGTGTACAAGCCCTTAATGGGCTGGGCCTAGTGGGCCTAAGTCACATTATCTTCTACACTCCCCCTCAAATTGATGTGGTAATACAGAAAACAGCAATTTGCTAGTAAGAGCATTATGGCGGGGTTTGGGAAGTGCTTTGGTGAAGATATCCGCCAACTGGTCATGAGTAGAGACATGAGGCAAGGTTATTTTCTCAGTGACAACATGCTGACGGATGAAATGACAATCAATCTCAATGTGCTTCGTCCGTTCATGAAAGACTGGATTATTAGCAATTCTGGTAGCACTAATATTGTCCGCATGAAGAGGTGTAGAGGTACCAACAATGATACCGAATTCACACAGAAGACGGCGGAGCCAGATGATTTCAGCACTCGCGGACGACATTGCCCTATATTCGGCCTCAGCAGAGGACTTTGACACGGTGGTTTGCTTCTTGCATTTCCATGAAATGAGAGAGTTGCCAAGAAACATGCACCAGCCAGTGGTAGATCGTCGAGAATCAGGGCAACCAGCCCAGTCAGCATCCGCATAAGCTGATAATCGTAGGGAATTATCAGAAGGATAGAAGAGACCATGAGTAAGGGTGCCTTTAACATAGCGGAGTATGCGTAAAGCAGCAGCAAGGTGGGGCTTGTGAGGATTGCTCACAAATTGGCTAACGGTATGAACTGCATGAGAAATATCGGGTCGAGTCATAGTTAAGTAGAGCAAACTACCAACTATTCGCCGAAAAATAGAGGGGTCATCCAGGGGAGAGCCATCCTCCGTACTGAGTTTGCTATTTAATTCCATCGGCGTATCAAAGGTGTGAGCATCATCAAGTCTGGCTGAAGTGATCAAATCGGTAGCATATTTACGCTGATGGACGCGAATGCCTGATTTGGTACGCGAAAACTCAAGCCCTAGAAAGTATGTGAGAGGACCAAGATCCTTCATTCTGAAGTGGCGAGTGAGATGGAGCTTGAGGTCCGTAATGCCAGAAACATCATTGCCACTGATAATCATATCATCAACGTAGACTAAAAGGAATGTGTAACCTTTCGTTGTCCATCTAAGAAATAGTGAACTGTCAGAATGACTCTGACGAAACCCAGCTTGAAGAATTGCTGCCCGGAATTTATCGAACCAAGCCCTGGGAGCCTGCTTAAGTCCATAAAGAGATTTTCGCAACTTGCAAACATGCTGAGGAGGACAAGCATATCCCGGAGGAGGTTTTAAGTAGACAGTCTCTTTCAAGTCGCCATGAAGAAAAGCATTTTTGACATCCATTTGCCAGAGAGGCCAGTTGCGGGTTGCAGCGATACAAAGGAGAGTACGAACGGTGGTTATTTTAGCCACCGGTGCAAATGTTTCTTCATAGTCAATGCCATACTCCTGCTTGTAACCTTGCGCAACCAATCTGGCTTTGTAGCGATTAAGACTCCCATCAGAGTTAACTTTTACAGAGTAGATCCATTTACTGCCAATCACAGAGGCTCGTTCAGGAGTCGGTACCAAGTCCCATGTGTTGTTTGCTTCAAGAGCAAGCAACTCCTCATTCATAGCATCCTGCCAATATGCAATCTTCGAAGCCTGGGAATAAGAGGTGGGTACAGGAGCACTATCCAAAGAAGTGAAAAGAGCAGAAAAGCCATATCTGTCAGGAGCAACAAAAGTACGACTAGAGCGTCGCAGGGGTATGACACAAGCTGTAGAGGAAGTATTGATACCTGAGGGTGCAGTAGGCAGCATTGGGAGAGGATCAGGAGTAGGAGGCCCCACAGGAGGAACCGTGTTACGCCGGACATAGACATTGGTTATAGGTGGTGGAGAAGTAGTCGCAGGGAATTGTGGCAGATAAGATACAGCAATAGGATGAGTAGCTAAACGCAAAGAAAAGAACGGAATGTGTTCCAAGAAGATCACATTCCGAGATATTCGCATGCGTTTCTCGGAGTGGTCATAACACAGAAATCCCTTGTGTTCAGTGCTGTAACCTAGGAAGAGACATTTGGCAGCCTGTGGTGTCAACTTAGTACGCTCTGTAGGTGGAAGATGGACAAAGCACAAGCAACCAAAAACACGCAAGTGGGAATAGGAAGGGGTATGACCAAAAAGAGCTTCATATGGAGTAGTCTTTCCTAGAACGGAGCTAGGATGACGATTGATGAGATACACAGCAGTCTGTGCAGCATCACACCAAAAGGTTGGAGGAACTAAGGATGCAAGAAGGAGAGTACGAACAGTTTCAAGAATGTGCCTGTTCTTCCTCTCCGCAACACCATTTTGCTGAGGAGTATGAGGGCAGGATTTTTGGTGAAGAATTCCTTTATGAGAAAGGTAGACAGAAAAGTCATGGGACATGTATTCTCCACCGGAGTCAGACCGAAGAACCTTTATATTTTTCTGAAATTGTGTGTGAACCATATTGTAAAACTTTTGGAAAAGAGAAAATACTTCAGATTTGAAGCGCATGAAATAAATCCAAGTAAATCGAGAATGATCATCAATAAAGGTCACATAATACTTAAACCCTGTCCTACTCAATGTGGGTGCAATTCCCCACACGTCTGTGTGAATGATATCGAAAGTGGATAATGCACGAGAACGATGAATAGGAAATGGCAAAATATGACTCTTACTCAAACAACATGATTCACACTTCGATTGAAGTAAAGATGACATCATTTTATTATCAATAGTGGGTTCTAAACAACCAATTTTAAACAAAGAAAGTAAATAATCATTGTTCACATGACCAAGACGACTATGCCATAGGGTCCACATTTTATTGAAATTAGGAGAAGAAGAAGAAAATAGAGAATGATGTCCAATGTCCAGCAGAAACAGTCGACCATGTTTACTCCCCGTCGCGATCACCTTCCCAGTTTGCCGCCCCTGTATGACACAACCAGAGGAAGAAAATTGAACAAGATAGCCCTCATCAATAAGTTGTCCTACAGAAAGTAAATTGGCTGATAATTTTGGAACAAAGTAGACATTGGAAAGGGTGATATGCTGGCCAGTGTTACTAGATAAAGTAATGGTACCCACTCCAGAAATGATTAGTTGATCACCATTAGCAGTAGTAATTTTTTCTTTTCCAAGGTAAGGATGGGAATCTGTAAAGCTATGTTCTACAGATGTCATGTGATTTGATGCTCCTGAATCTAAAAACCATGTGGAAGAGGTGATAGAAGAGGAAAGAGATGCAGAAGAATGAAATGCAGGAGATGCTAAATGAGAATGAAGTTGATACCGACCACCAGAGAAGCCCATAGATGCATATGCAGATGTGACTGTGCTCTGGATCAGTTCTTGAATTTGAGCAGGAGTCAGGGAGATAGCCCCGGAGGAAGTACTGACTGTATCGGATACAGGGGCTTGAGCCTGAAATGCAGAGGGAACATTCTGTCTTGGCATATTAGAGGGAGGCTTCTTAGGTTGTGTCTCATTCCGGCGTTGTAGGCTTCGACAGTCATCAATCACATGACCAGTCCGTTTACAATATCTGCAAACCAATTTCTTGCGACAATTTTTGGCAATATGTCCGAAGCCTTTGCATTCATAACATTGAGTCGGCTTTGGAGTAGCCAGAAGAGCCGAGTCACTAGGAAGTGGCGCAAGAAAAGCCTTGGGTGCGTCGGGTGCTTCCAGAATAGTGCGCTGGGAAGTGAACCGAAGTTCTTCGCGAAGTACTTCTTGGAAGCAAGTATCCAGATTAGCAGTATTCTCCCTATTCATGAGGGCAGACCGAACAGATTCAAATTCAGGTCGTAAATTCATAAGAAACTGGCTGATATGAGTTTCTTCTTGTAACTGGAGAGCCTCAGACAAAAATCCAGAAGAGACCGTTTGGATTAACATGGAATCCCTTTCAGTCCACAAGGTGAGGAAACCATTAAAGTATTCCTGCACAGTTTTATCCCCTTGACTATATTTGGCAATTTCACTATCTAGATGAAATTTTCGAGCTTTATTGGTTTGATGGTAGACTTTCTTCAGATGAGCCCACATATCAGCTGCAGTCGTGTAGGCTTGAAGAGCCACCGCAAGAGACGGATCAATAGAGTTAAGGATCCAGGTTACGACCTTAGCATTTTCTTTGGACCAGGTGGCTAGGCCTTTGGAGTCAGTAGTACTTGTAATCTGAGGCCTAGGTATAGATCCATCAAGATAACCAAAAAGGCCCTGTCCTTCAACAAAGTTCCTTAAGTGGAAGGACCAGGACATATAGTTTTGCCCATTGAATTTAATTGGGATTACGTCGTACTTGTCCATTAGCAATAAAGTAGTAGGCAAAAGAGCAAAACAGTAGAAGAAGAAGGAGAACCAACCAAAATAGGTGTTCTGATTTGCTAGTTGAACCAAAACACTAGTAGATGAGATCAGAGAGGCAACAGAGGCTTCCAAGCAGAAGCTGACAACACAGTGCAAAAATTGCACTAAAACAGTCCAGACGAACTGAAGACAGAGCCACAATTAACTTGAGAACTAGTAATAGAGGTGGCAGCAGTGTCTGATGAAGAATCCAGCAGCAACGAGCATGAAACAGTGCAAAGATGTCCCAGACAGAGCCAGGCGACCCTGAAATCTGATGCAGGATCTGTGCGTGGGCCCCACAGAGTGATCTAATCACCCATCCAGTTTGAAACTCTTGAAGGAGTTCAAAAGTACTTTCTTTGGTCCAAATCTGATGAGTATTGGATAAGGATCCACAAAACTGGACGGTGGAGATGAAATCTTTCTGATAAAAACACGTCAAAAATGCCAAAGGAAGAAGCAGATGAAGCCTACCTCAGATGAAGATGAAAAATTCCAGAAAAATCCTTACAATAACCCTGAAGGACTAGCGAACACTGCTGTGGAGGTCGCTTGGTGATAGGGAGTAGATCAGTGGTGGGCCACAGTTTGATCAAAGGTGCCACAGTTTGATCAAAGCATGCCAGACACTATTATCAGTAACGACAGCAGTAATGGAGAGATGATGCACGTCAATAGAAGGGTTTGATCAATGAGAGAAGATGGATTGATCAAAACCTAGGCTCTGATACCATGAAATCTTATGTAAAGACTGAAGAAGAAAGAGACAGAGTTGGAGAGAAAAACTAATGCCTCAAAGTGAGGATCGTTTGTCTATTTATCATTGCATTATTCCCTTATCAAGGGCCCTAAATATGGTAATCAGTACAATCACAATAAAGAATAATCAATCTCCTAATCTAAACAAGGAAGTAAATAAGATACAAAAACAGCAACATAATCTAGGCTGATCCCACACGTGGGATATTATATACAGCTGTGTACAAGCCCTTAATGGGCTGGGCCTAGTGGGCCTAAGTCACATTATCTTCTACAGTTGAATGACACTGAATTTTGATTTTTGAATTGCATTGCTAAATGGAGTCTCCAGTTATAACATAGAATGTGTTGAAGGTTGTTGAATGGAGTTTGCAGTTATAACATAGAATGTGTTGGAAGTTTGTTGAATGGAGTATGAAGTTTTAACCCGGAATCAAAAAGAAAATCCAAATGACAAAATTTTCATCAAAGGGAAAGACTGGATATTGCAATCCAGTGCCTTCAACTTTCAATTTGTACATGTGGATACATACGCATATAGGAAAAGTACCTTGCATGTGAATTCGATGGGGTTGAATTTAACTAAAGTGAAAATTTTCTGTATTGGTTTGGTGGTCCAATACAGAAACAGAACCATAGTACACTATGAAATCCTGTTAATTTTTTGGATTAAGTTGTTCTAACATTTGGGTTAACAACAGAATCTTTAGAGATGTCTCTTCTTCGAAGGAGGAAATTCGAGGAGCAATCCTTGTTAGAATTGCAAAGTGGGCCGTTGTTAGGGAAGAACTCTCCAACTATAGAGTGGACGACATTCTTTCTAATTGGGAGGCTTGTATGGCGTGCGGATTGACCAAGGAGAGGAGGTTGACCTTTTGGTCTCATCCTTGATGGGAATGTTGAAGTTTTAATGTTGATGGGGCAGCTAGAGGGAAGCTGGGGCCAGCGGGTATTGGAGGAGTATTGCGCGACGATAAAGGGGTGATCCTTTGTATGTTCTTCAAAAGTGTTGGAGGGATTCCAATGAAGCGGAGGTATTGGCTATTTTGAAGGCTCTAGGGATTTTTCTCTCGCTTTTTTTGGGGTCGTCTGATAGTGGAGAGTGATTCTTCTAATGCTATCTCTTGGGTTACGAGGTCAGCGGTCAAGCCTTGGAAATTTCAGTTTTTTTCTCAAGGAGATCAAGGAGATCGCTTCTTCTCTTTCTGTAGTTTTTATCATGTGATTATAGATCGGCTAATGGGTTGGCAGACTCTTTAGCCAAACAAGGGGTTCAAAGGTCGTCTCCCTGGGAAGTTATTCTTGTGTAATTTTATCTTGGGCATATGTCTCTTATACTCGTGTTTTTGTATTTTTATGGTTTTTCAATAAAATTTACTGTTACTTTTCAAAAAAAAAACATCTGGGTTAACAATACTTCCTGGTTGCATCAGCTTGATAGGGATGCAAATGACCCTCAACAAAATAATTTCCATCACCTGCAATCGTAGCTCCATGAAAAATTTCCATATTCTCAATGGGGTTTTGAGCATAATATTTCCACATCTAAAACAGAATTTTCAACACCTCTAGCTCCATGCACAATTGCATCATTCAAAGTACAACAAAATTATTAACAGAAAGCTGCCACCTAGATGCACCCAAACAGCCTTCAGCCACCAAATGTATATGGTCATGGTACATTCTAAACCTTTAATTTTGTTCAACACCAACTGTGTATATACAAGCTGACCTGTAATTTGTGTTCAACATTGAATGTCATTTTAGGACTCACATTCATCTAAAATTATAAGCCAACATTCAACAAGAAATAATCTGAACTTCTTTGAGTATTAAAACCGAATATCATATTATAAAGAACCTTGAATCCTTAACCATTGAAACAAACCTACAAAAAGCCCTTTTTCACATGACTACAAGCCCATGTAATTATGTAACAGCATTTGCAGGCTGCAAAATTTGTTCCATCAGTAACATTATTAGGCATTGTTAAATCTACATTGGAACATTCAAGACAACAACCAAAACTCATAATTCAACAACTAAAGTATATAAAATATTTTACACAAAAAATATTTCGAATTTGATATCCTTAAATAAATGCTCTTAGAAGATTGTTCTGAATATCCAACTTCTCAACCACCATAGTCAAATCACGCATTTATTCCTTCCTATTATCTCGAATGCACAGCATTAGACACTGCCGGTTGCTCCCATTGCTCCCTCTGACGAAATGCGTCACAATAATTTTTATTCTGCACTCCTTTTTTTGCAAAATGAAATACAAGTACTAAATGCAGGACCAAAATAAAAATGACTAAAAGAAATCTCAGAATATTTTTCACAATATTTTCAGAAAAAACATTGGATTTTTCCACATTATTCCCATAATATATTTCAAAATATTTTCACAAAGAAATGCTGAATTTTTTTCACAATCTTTTCAAAAATATCCTAGAATATGTTTCACAATATTTTTAGAAAGAATGCAAAAAAAAAAAAAAAAATCAGAAAATTTTCAAACAAATCCTAGAATATGAGATAGAGATTCGAGATGGAGAGGGGGAGAAATGAGCAAGGAATGAGGACAAGATGTAGGAAATGGGTTAGAGGCATAAATACTGGAGATGGAAAATTTTCAACAAAGAGAGACATGGAGAAGAGGAGAGAGATGGAAAAAACTCCCAATAGAGAGGGGAGAGACAACCTGGGAACAAGAGAGAGATCCAGAGACGAAGAGGCAAGAGGAGAGTGCGATCACATGCGTGCCGGCCTATACTCAGGTTCTCATCGCCGATGATCTTTCTTTTCCTATCTCTACCATTCCATCCCTTTCTCTTCCTCTCTCCATTATTTTTTCTGTAGAAGTGTTCCAGGGTGGGAGAGGGCAGGATGAGAATGAAATTTTAGGCGGGATATATTGGAGAAACGAAACCCCTTTTGGCCTTTTCATCTCCTGGATTTTTTTCTAACCACATGCGTGTTAGCACATAATAAGATCCAGTTGAGCGGATGTGAGGGAGTCCCTATATATATAAATATATAACCAGATACAGTCCACCATAGAATGAAAGCAACACTATCATATATGATAGCCACAAAGTTTCTGATGCAAGACAAAATGAAATCTAACCTAATATGGTATGATGAGATCAAAGTTAGAATTAATAAGCAAAATGAACATTAAACACACAATTCATATTGGTAAATATTGCAATCTAATGGGAAAATCAGTAATTGATCCCAAAACAGGCTTGCAGTCCTGCAGTAAAGGTCCCTCTCAGATGAATGGGTAGGATCCCAATGGAAGATAGAACTCCCAGAATGCTTAGGGAATGCCCTATTGCGCAGAATTCGTATTTTTTGTATTCCTTGTGATTATTTGAGCAGGGGTTGGGTGAGATGGACTAATGAAAAAATAAAAAGAACAAACCTGGGTTGAGATACAATGACAAGGGTTGCAAATCTGATGAATAGGATCTTAAATGGAGATTTAGGGTTAGGAAGATTGCTCGTAGGAAAAGAAACAGAGAAAGAAAAGAGGATACCTTTATTGGGCTCTCACCAAACTCCGATCCGAAGGCGTTAGTCCTTTGAGCAAGGGGAACCCAAGAGACTCACAGAGAAGAAAAGGGAAAATCCATTCCTTTCATTAATCTCAAAGTTTCATTACAAGATAACATAGCATCCGAAAGAAAGAAGCCAAGACACTTTATGTTACACCTGACCCAAATTAATCGTGATTAAGGCTAATAAATTAAGATTAACGGTAATTAAGCACGAATAATTGAGTTAATGAAAAATTAATAACCAAAGAGAGACAAGTTAGTCTCAAATGATGCATTAAGCATAATATGATGGACTTGAATGGGATTGACTAGTTTAAATTGAGTTTAGGCTCAATTAAGGTGAGCCAAGGACTTCTTTGTAAATACGAGTTTTCGCGTATTTCGTCGAATACGGAAATTCTTGATACCAACGGGTGTATCTCGAATAGTACGTTAACTTTCATGATAGGCGCGATTCCATTTGACCTCAAATGGAACGAATGAGGCTTCATTTGACTCAAAATGAAATAAGACTAAATAAGAGGGGGGTTTTGTGTAAAGGACCCTTATATTAGAATGAAATGAATGAATCTATCGCCACCGAACCCTAGCCAGACCTTTCTCTTCTTCTTCCTTCCATTTTCTCTCCATTGGGTGTGAAGATTTGGAGCTTTATCAAGTGATTGGAGTGGAGTGGGCTACTCCATCCATCTTCATCTTCTTCCTCGAGCCTTCTCCTCCATTGTTGAAGTGTCAAGCTTGAAAGAGAACCCAAAACTCCCTTTGCTTGGAGCTACAAGTAAGTAGCTAAGAGTTTTTGTAGAGCGTTTGAGTTCCATTGGTTGATTTGTGAAGGTTTCTAGCATAAATGGCTCATGGGAGCTCATTTAGATATTTTCATGGATTAGGTTTGAAATTTAGGGATTTGGAGCTCAAGCCAAGCTATTAAAGAGGGCTTTGAGTGCATTGACTCCAAGAGGCAAGTATAAACATCTTTTTGTGATTAATGTTAACCATTGTAGAAATTTGTAGAATTTCTATGGATTGAATGTAGAGATTAATGGATATTAGAGGTATTGTTAATGAATGGGTAGTGTATGAGAAGAGAACTTGAAGTTCCAATGGTCATTCTCAAGAGGATGCATTGTCTTGGACTTCTATAAATTATTGAAAAGGACTGGAGTTCAAGGAACTCAGTCTTCAGAAATTGTTTCAGAACTTCTGAAGCTCGAAAATAGAGTTCTAGGCAAATTTCGGCTAGCCGTGAGGCTAACCGTGAAGCCAACCACCGGAATCCATAAAATGGGCGAGCTTCTAGAAAGCTAACCGCCATATGTCGGTTAGCCGAAATCCAAATTTCGGCTAACCGTGAGGTGACCGCCGGAATTGAGTCAGAATTTCCTGTCAAAAAGTCAGCTTCTGGAAAGCTAACCGCTAAAATTCGGTTAGCCGAAATTGAAATTTCGGCTAGCCGTGAGGTAACCGTAAGGTGACCGAAAAATCGAGCCAGAAATGTCAGCTTCTGGAAAGCTGACCGTGAGCTGACCGCCGAAATTTCGGCTAGCCGCCAGTCAAAATTCGGCTAGCCGCCAAGTAGATTTCGCCAGGTAACCGCTGAGCTGACCGATAGTGGCCAACACATTAATTGTGAGTAAAAATTTGGCCAATCGATTGGACCCAGCGAGTTTTGGATTTTTGCGAAAGTTTGGAGCACTCCTTGTAAGTATAAATGCTTCCTAGATTAGTTCGAAGACTAATCATGGAGTAAAGTGAAATTATTAAGAATTAAGGATAATGAAGGAAGAACTTCATAGTTAATAAATTATGGTCTAAAACTCCATGGGTGTTAACTACGGGGACTATAATGCATACACCAAATATAAATGTGATGCTCATCAAGAATAACACATGCATTTAGTAACTGTTGGTTACACCTATATGGTTGTTTAGAATTAAGATAGAATTAAATGGAATCATGATTGTCTAACAATTCCTTATTGTAGTATTGCGTCCCAATCTAATGAGATTGGTATCACTATTGTTCCATTCCCTTGTTATTATGAGAATTATGGGATTGAATCGAATCCAGAGATGGATTGCTCACTGAAAAGTATTGACCCTTGAGTCTGGCACTACCTAGCTATTGTTTTAGAACTTTAAATGAGTTCAATGAATGAATAAATGAGACATATGTCTAATCCTACTGCAGTAGATGGATTTGGGGGCGTTCTGGAGCTCCGTGGTGATGCTAGTTGTCCCTGGCCCGGACACTAGTAAGTCCCACTAAATTCTGATCGTATCTATGAGTATTGATTGATGCCTTCCGTTTGGAAGAAGAATCCTTCCTTTGAGGGAAGATGGTAATTGTAATGAAATGAATGCTATGGTAGTGACCACCCTATACATGTCCATATGATTGACTTTCATATCTACTTATTGTTATTGTAGGAACTTTCTAGACTTATCTAGAATTGGAACTGTTATTGATATATTGAACGAGTCTAACTCATGAATTAACATGCTATTGCAAGAATTGGTTATACATTGTTGAACCGTCGTGTTCACTAGTGTTATTGACGGCATTACAGGCCCGATTGCCCTTGCCGGTGCAGCAGCGCCCCCAGCGGGAGCAGAGGAGACCGCTCAGGTTCCTCCAGGAGGACTGAACGAATGGAATGGCCGGGATACCGTTTGATATGGGTATCCGAGAGCGAAACAGAGATCGGAACATTTTGAGAGAACATTTTGAGAAACATCTGAGAGATTATTCTTTTGTGTAATCATTTTGGTATGTAACTAATTGGTATTGTATAATGTTTTGGATAAGCACTGATTGACCGGTAGATGGTTCAAATGATACATGTATAAAGGACATTGTTTTGTATACATGTAAATCGTAAGATGATCTTGTCAAATATAATTGTTTCCGCAGATTGTGTATTTGACAGGTTTATTGAGAATGTTATCCCTTGTGGATTCCGTTTTAACTTCGGTTAATTCGGGATTTACGGGAGTAAGTATGGGCTCATGGCTCGGGGTTACCGGATCTCGGGCCCGGGTCGTGACACTTTATTAATATTAGCCCTAAGTGATGACATCATCACATAAAAAAAAAAAAAGAAAAGAATAAGAAACGGAACAGAGGGAGGGAGGACTTATGCGCATGAATCCTAAGGCCATTTTCTCTTAAGTGGTGACCCCCTTTATTCTTGATTTTCTTCTTTAATGAACATGGGCCCCTTTTTATGACTCTATTCTTCATTAAATAACTTGGGCCCCTCTCAACTTTAAAACCCTTTTATTTCAACCCATGTGGCACTTCCCAAAGCGGGGCTTTCTATGTGATTGCACACATGGGGCCTTCTCTCCTTCAAATGGTAGATCCGCCAAAATCCAACCGTCGGATATCATTGTAATGGTAATTTAACAGTGGATTTGTAAGATCTTGGAGAGCAAAGTCATGATACACATCATCCATCCACATCATAACTTGATCCACCACCCCAAGCTTCCTCCTTTGGTAGACCTTGAAGGAATTGGGGGAATTAGGCATGATGTCCCCATCAATTCCCCTCGCTGAGAAAATCTCACCTCCGGTGAGATAAAACTATCATACTGCTCCCAGGAGGTCCGGATTGAGACGCTGCAACTCATCATGTGTGATCCATGTGCTGTCATGCTGCGAATAGTTCTTCCACTTGACAAGGAATTTTTGAATGCCTCCTTGCCTGGTAGAGACCAATTGGTTATCCAATATGTCTTCCACAATTTCTTTCCTATGAGCTTTAGGTGGGGGAGGTGCGGTAGGTTGTGGGAATTGGCTTTGGGAAAATGATGGATCAAAGTCATCGGGTGCATGAGTGGGAGAGGCATTAGGAGACGGGTTGACAGAAGGTGTTGAAGACCCTCGAAAAGGAACAAGATCCTCTACATTAAAAGTAGAGCTGATTCCCATATCAGATGGAAGGTCTAAAACATATGCATTGGGACCCAACCTCTTCAAGATTTTGAATGGACCAGTACTACGAGCCTGCAACTTCTTGGCAATTCCTTGTGGGAACCGCTCAAGTCTTACACGAACCATAACTTCATCTCACACTTGAAGCTCAATGTACCGACGGTGTGAATCAGCAGATGATTTGTAATATTCATTTTGCTTATTAATTCTTTGTTTGATCTCATTATGCAATGCATGAATGTGATGGATGAAAGCATCAGCTGACGCAGATGGACGATGAATAGATGACATGGGGATGAGATCTACAGGCATCCTAGGTTTATAGCCAATGACAGCTTCAAAAGGACTCATGCCTATGGATCTATTTACCGAACTGTTATATGCAAACTTCGCAATCGGTAACACAGACTCCCATGAACAAACATGCTCACCAACTAAACACCTCACAAGGTTACCCAAACTCCTATTCACTCCCTCCGTTTGACCATCGGTCTGTGGATGGTAGGCAGATGAAAATCGCAATCTTGTTCCCAAAACTTTCCACAGCGTCTTCCAAAAGTAACTAGTGAACTTGACATCCCGATCAGACACAATTGTTTTTGGGACACCATGAAGACTAACAATTCGCTCCATAAAAATTTTCGCAACATGCGAAGCATCAGATATTTTGGAGCAAGGGACAAAGTGGGCCATTTTAGAAAACGGTCCACAACAAGAAGTATGGAATCATGTTGTTTGTTGGTCTTCGGAAGCCTAAGCACAAAATCCATACTGATATCTTGCCAGGGGCATGAGGCACTGGCAATGGAGTGTACAACTCCGCGTTCTGTTTGCGCTGTTTTGCTAGTTGGCAAGTGCGACAACATTTACTGATGCGAGCGACGTCTCGCTTGAGACTCGGCCAGTAGAAACGATCCTCCACAAGAAGAATGGTTTTGTCACGACCAAAGTGGCCGCCGACTCCACCAACGTGGAGCTCCCAAATGAGAAACTCTCTCATGGAGGTACGAGGGATGCAAATCAGATTTCCTCGAAAGATATAGCCATCTTTCAATGTTAATCTATCAATGCTCTGCAGAGGATTATTAGAAAGAGATGCAAACAAGTCCCCGAAGTTTGGGCATGATGGATAATCATCTCTCAAACGATCAAACCCAGTGACTTCCACATTCATGGAGTGGATTAAATTGACTCTGCGACTTAACGTATCAGCGGATTTGTTCTCCATTCCTGCCTTGTGTCTCAAAACGAAAGTGTGCTCTTGTAATAGTTCGACCCATTTCGCATGTTCCCCTTTTAGCTTGGATTGGGAATTCAAGTACCGCAATGCCTCATGATCCAAGTACAAAACAAACTCTTGCGGTAACAGGTAGTGTCGCCAATGTTTCAACGAATGAACTATTGCATGGAATTCTCTTTCATAGTTGGAATATTTCTTCCATGTAGCCTCATTCAGTTTCTCACTGAAATAAGCAACGGGGTGTCCCACCTAACTCAGAACACCACCTATTCCAACGCCAGATGCGTCGCAAGCTACTTCAAAAACCTTAGAAAAGTCAGGCAATCACATGACAGGAGCTTCTGTCATTCTGGTTTTGATTTCCTAAAAGGCTTTTGTAGCAGCCGGGCTCCAATTAAACTCTCCCTTTTTCATACAATCTGTAATTGGAGCCATGATGGTACTGAATCCCTTGATGAAACGACGATAAAACGTGGCTAGACCATGGAAACTACGTACCTCATGAATGTTGGATGGAGTCTTCCATTCAACAATCGCACGCACCTTTTCAGGATCAGCGGACATACCTGCCACAGAGACTACGAAACCTAAGAATACCACATGATCTGCCATGAATGTACATTTCTTAAGGTTTGCATACAGTTGCCCCTTTCGCAAAGTACCACAAACTTGCCACAAGTGGTTGAGATGTTGGTCCTTAGCATTACTATAGATGAGAATGTCATCGACGTAAACTACTAAGAATTTTCCAATGAATGGCCTCAATACTTGTGTCATGATGTGCATGCAGGTACTTGGCGCGTTGGACAACCCGAATGGCATCACTAGCCATTCATACAACCTGTCCTTTGCCTTAAAGGCGGTTTTCCATTCATCCCCAGGATGAATTAGAATCTGATGGTAGCCACTTTTAAGATCTATCTTAGAAAAGCTAGTGGCACCAGCCATCATGTCGAGCATATCATCTAACCTGGGTATCGGAAACCGATAATTGACAGTGATCTTGTTGATCGCTTAGCTGTCCACGCACATCCTCCAAGTTCCATCCTTCTTTGGAGTCAAAAGTGCGGAAATGGCACAAGGGCTTAGGCTCTCCCTAATGAAGCCCTTGTTAAGGAGTTCATCCACCTGCCTTTTCATTTCTGCGTGTTCCGATGGGTTCATTCGGTAATGAGACAGATTAGGCAGTGTCGCTCTTGGGACAAGGTCAATTGCATGTTGGATGTCACGCATGGGTGCGAGTTCATTTGGTAACTCGTCGGGAAAGACATCCTGAAACTCTCGGAAGACAGGTTCCACCTCATGTGGAATACTAGTAGGTGGCTCTTTAGGAACTTCCGTAGTCACTACGGCATAAACAATGGGGTCTTCCTTGGAACCCTTGCTAGTCCTTTCTTCCAAATCAGCCTGGAACTCACTAGCACTCAAAATGTGTAAGCCTTTTGTCTTAGAACTTGAGGAGTGTTGGCTTTCTCATCATTCTCTTTCTTACCAATTTTATCTTTAAGGGGTAATGGATGCAACTTCACCTTTTTATCTTTGAAATTAAAGACGCAGATGTTAGTATGTCCAAAGTTGGTGACATCCAAATCGTAGATCCAAGGTCTCCCTAAGAAAATATGTCCCACATCCATGGGGATCACATCACAGCACAACTGGTCCTGATAAGTGGACATGTTAATTGGGACCAGGCAACGCTGAGTGACGGGAATAGATGTAGAATCTACCCATGACACACGATAAGGCTTGGGATGGGGAACTGAGGTCAAGCCTAAACAAGACAAATTATTGGCAGCAACTACATTGGTACAACTTCCACTGTCGATGATGACCTTACAACTCTTATCATTGCATTTGACGTAGGTATGAAAGATGGAAGTCCTACACCGGTCCTCATTTTCTTGGAGGGTCAATGCACATCTCACTACCATCACACGAGGTGGATCACCTTCCGTTTTGCTCTGTGCATTTTCATCTCCATGACATGAGGGGGCAAATCTAGAAAGGATACCCGATCCTCCAGGTCATCACAATCATCATCACTAGGCACAAAATCTACGATGTAGTCATCTACTATTGGATCACTTTCACCCTCCACATTCTCGATGCAAAGGTTTCGGGTGGGGCAATCACGGGCGATATGCCCAAATCCGTGACAACAGTGACAGGTAACTGAATTGCTCCATTTAGAGCTGTCACCAACGATTCCTTTGCCTTTATTGTCCTTGATGGCAGGCGGTAAATTCGCGGGAATCTTGGGAGGTTGATCTCCAAAATTTGATTTACCGCTCAAAGAGTAAGGCTTAGAATCTGTTCCGCGGTAATCACTACGCATAACCTCTTTACTTTTCATGGCAGACTCAATGTTTTGCACTACTTCGTAAATTTCCTCTAGGCTAGTTGTTTTAACAGTGATTAGTTTCCGCTGAAACTCTTGACGAAGACCCGTCCTAAATTTGGAAATTCTAGCAGGAAGGTCTTCTTAGACCCTACATCGAAGGTTAAGTTCCTCGAACTTATTGATGTAGTTAGTCACAGACATACTACCCTGTCGGAGGTTAGACCTTTGATCTAAAAGTCTATCATGGTAAGACTGGGGTAGGTATTTAACCCACAAGTGCTCCTTCGTCTCATCCCATGTGCCAATGGGTTCCTCTTGACGCTGATGTAACCTATGCTCAACGTCCGACCAATACAACGGGGCTTGACTTACCAATTTCATTTTGGCAAATCGAATTCTCCTCTCCTCGGACATGTCATACCACTCAAAGTAGTGGTCCATGTCCGATTCCCAATCGGAATAGGCTCTCGGGTCAATGCGACCATCAAAAGTTGGTGCTTCTATCTTAACACTCTTCACGGCCTGCTCGTCAGCATTCCGTTCTCTACCACGAGCCCTACGGTCATACCAAGCCTCGGATTCGAGGTTAGAATCATCATTGCGCTCATTACCCCGGTTCCTCTCATGGTTCCTATTACGATTACGACGATGTGCCATATCACCGTGTTGGGTCCTCTCAATGTGCTCAAGACGAGTCTTGAGTTCCTCAGTTTGGGCTTGTGACTGTTGCAGAAAGGCATCCAGTCAGCCATTGGTGTCCTCTTTATTTTTGGCCAAGATTTCTTGGATACTCTTAGACAACTGTTCTTAGATACTCTTAGACAGCTGTTCAAGATTCATTTTGAGATGTTCTGGTTGAATGTCCTTACCACTTCTCATGGGCATGCAAATGCGAAAGAAAGACTATGATGGCTATCCTAATGATGCAATGCAATAAAATGTATGATGACCCCAACTTGGGCGACACTTCTTTTTTTATTGGATGACTCCCTAAGCAATCCAAAGCTCTGATACCAAGATTGATGCAGGACAAAATGAAATCTAACCGAATATGGTATATGATGAGATCAGAGTCAGAATTAATAAGCAAAATGAACTTTAAACACACTATTCATATTGGTAAATATTGCAATCTAATGGGAAAATCAGTAATTGATCCCATAACAAGCCCGCGGTCCTGCAGTAAAGGTCCCTCTCAGATGAATGGGTAGGATCCCAATGGAAGATAGAACTCCCAAAATGCTTAGGGAATGCCCAATTGTGCAGAACTCGTATTTCTTGGATTCCTTGTGATTATTTGAGCAGGGGTTGGGTGAGATGGACTAATAAAAAAATAAAAAGAAAAAACCTGGGTTGAGATCCAGCGACAAGGGTCGCAGATTTGATGAATAGGATCTTAAATGGGGATTTAGGGTTAGGACGATTGCTCATAGGAAAAGAAATAGAGAAAGAGATGAGGATACCTTTGATTGGGCTCTCACCAAACTCTCATCCGGAGGCGTTACATCCTTTGAGCAAGGGGAACCCAAGAGACTCACAGAGAAGAAGAGGGAAAATCCATTCCTTTTATTAATCTCAAAGTTTCATTACAAGATAGCATAGCATCCGGAAGAAAGAAACCAAGACACTTTATTAATATTAGCCCTAAGTGATGACATCATCACATAATAATAAAAAAAAATATAAAAAAAAAGAATAAGAAACGGAAAAGAGGGAGGGAGGACTTGTGCGCACGAATCCCGAGGCCATTTTCTCTTTAAGTGTTGGCCCCCTTTATTCTTTATTCTCTTCTTTAATGAACATGGGCCCCTTTTTATGACTCTATTCTTCATTAAATAACTTGGGCCCCTCTCAACTTTAAAACCCTTTTATTTCAACCCATGTGGCACTTCCCAAAGTGGGGCCTTCTATGTGATTGCACACATGGGACCTTCTCTCCTTCAAATGGTAGATCCGCCAAAATCCAACCATCGGATATCATCGTAATGGTAATCCAACGGTCGATTTATGACATCTTGGCGAGCAAAGTCATGATACACATCATCCATCCACATCCTAACTTGATCCGCCACCCTACGCTTCCTCCTTTGGTAGACCTTGAAGGAATTGGGGGAATTAGGCATGATGTCCCCATCAGTCTCCAACCTAGTCTGAACCAAACCATGCTCAGGCTCACTTTGTACCTGTCGCAAGTGCGCTTAGCTTCGGTTTCAAAAAAGAAATTAGATCTCTCGAGGACCAACAGGAACAATAGCATTACTACCAGACTTGTTTTGCTTTCAACCTTCACTGCAATCACGAATAATGCAAAATTGGGTAGCTATTGGCTGTGCCAAACTGCTGGATTCAATCCGACAGTTCAATCCCGAGCCTAAGCTTGATTTTAACTCTGACATTCCTCTCCAAAGTAAAACTTACCGTCATCACACATCCAAAATGGAGAAATCAACCCTTTTTTTTTTTCGTTTGTTTGTGGCACATCTCGAACCCATGACCTAATGGTCTAAACCATAAGTTCCAACCATCTTGACAAGGCAGAGAAAGCAACTTTCATTAATCATATATAATCATGGAAAAGAAATAGCATCACGTATAAATAAGTGGTAGGAAGAGGTTATCCAACGATATTTTCTCTCCTTGGGATATTGCTTGGGGCATGTTTGTGCTGTGAGGAGACATATGCCACCTAGGCTGAAATTGGCCTATACCTGGACTAAATGGGCCTTGGGCCTAAGAAACTCATGGGTCTGTGAGTTGACCCATAATCCAAGATGACTTGTCTTGTTGCATCTATCCCTAATTTGTAGCATTGCGATCTGGTATGATAATCATTGTAACCTCTGGTGATAAGGATACTAAACCAATAAAAGAAGGGATGTTAAAGTATCACACAGACCACAAAATTCTCAAAGAAGCTCTCTTTCTTTCTTCCTTTTTTTGTATTTCACACTGTCTCGGAGCTCTGTAGCTCTATAAACTGTTCGGTTTCAATTTCACAAAGCAATGGCCCATCTTGGTTTCTGTTCCCGGCAAAGAAGAAGAAGAACTGAAACTGGAGTTTGGGAGAAGAGAACTGCACTTGGTTTAGAAAAAGAATAAGAAGTGCAAAATGGAGTTTCGATGAGGTTTTAAGAATTTTTCTCCCAAGCAAGAACTAAAGCCTGCTTTTTCTCCCAAGCAAGAAACGAGAAGTCAGGGTTTTTAGTGTTTTATAAGGAGAATTGGGTGAGTCACCTGGGATTATTTTATTTTTATTTTTTTGCGTAAGGCAAATGACATATTGAAGAAAAGAGGAGGACAAAAACAAAGGGCAAAGCCCTTGGGAGCTTCTTAGAAGCTGCTATACAAGCTCAAAGAGCCAAAAGAAAGAAGAGAAAAAAAACCTATAGAAAGAAGGAAAGTACATCAGACCGAGATTAAATCTTCAACAAAAAAAGAAGGGGATCTTGAAGCAGAATTTGAACAAAGCTTGGGAGCCCAGAAATTGAATCAGCAATTTCATCAGACAAGCGCCTCTTGATTCTATGAAGAGAAACAGCTACATTGTTGAAGGTGACATCATTTCTGCTGTACCATAGGGAAGAAATGACATTGAAAAATACCATAGCAGCCCACTTTTTGCCCGGATCAGAATGACCTTCAGAGAAAGCCCACCATATATGCATGGCAGATGGAGATTGAAGTTGAGGTTTTCCAATACGCTGCAAAATCCAATTCCATATGGAAGGAGAGACTGGGCAGTTGAAGAAGAGATGCAAATCTGATTCTTCATGGCTGCCACACAAAATGCATCTGGAGGCTATGCTGATTCCAATCGACTTTGCCCAAAGCTGAGTTGGCATTTTCCTGTGAAGCATTCTCCAAATAAAAGAAGAAAGGCGTGGTCTTATAAGGATGTTCCAAACCAGACCTGCCCATTTGACAGGAGCTGCACGAGATCTCAGAAGGTTCCAAGCTTCCTTGATTGAGAGACTGCCAGAAGAGTTCCCAATCCAAGAGGCAGTGTCTAGGGTGGGGACAGGGGGAAGAGGAATTGCATAAACTGAGTTCATGTGCTGCCTGATTGGCTCTGGAAGATAGTGAGGGATTAGCCAAGACTGGTCAATAATAAGAGCTGAAACCTTTTCAAGGTGGGAGAAATGAAACTGGGGGAAAGAAGCTGCAATTGTAGAGACGCCAAACCAACAATCATGCCAAATACTTACAACTTTCCCATCTCCAATTTTCCATCTGCAGCCCAACTGAAGAAAAGGAGATAGGAGTTTAATTGACTTCCATATGCAAGATCCAAATGAGGAATTTCCTTGATTCCAAATTGAGTTTCTTTTGAAATATCTAGCTTTGAACCTTGTTGCCCAAATAGAGGAGGTCAAAGCTAACCAACCCAGTCTGAGGAGGCAAGATTCATTCATTTCAGCTACCCTGTGAATGCCAAGCCCACCTTCAGACTTAGGCAAACAAATCAGCTCCCAACGAATCAAGTTCTTTTTGACTGGGGTGGAATCACCTGACCAGAGGAAATTCCACAAAATCTTCTCTATTGCTAAACAGACCTTCCTTGGGAAAGGTATGGAAAGAGATAGGTGAATCAGTACGCTTGCTAGGACATGACGAACTAGCACAAGTCTATCTGCAAAGGACAAAAAATTCTTCTTCCAACCTGAAAGTTTAGGCCTCAAGGAGTCCAAAAGTCTACAAAGTGGATGTACCTCGGAGAGCCAAAAAAGAGAAGGATTCCCAAATAAATAGTATGGGGTGAAACCACTGTGATGTTCAGATGAGCAGTAATACATCTCTTTCTCCTATGGTTGCATTTTCCAAAGAAGAGATTGCTTTTGGAAAGATTGAAACGTTGGCCTGCTGCTACTTGGTACCTTTGAAGAAGAGCATTAATGTTTACAATATCACTTAGCCTGGCTCTCAAGAAGAACATGAGATCATCTGCATAAAGAAGAAGGCATGGTGTGGAGTGCACTGTAGAAACCGGATGGATGAGATTGTTGGATTGAAGGTCTTGGACGTTAAGATTCAAAATTTCTTCAACCAAAATGAAGAGATAAGGAGACGGGGGGTCTCCTTGTCTCAGGCCAGCAGAAGAATTGAAAAACCCGCAGGGACTCCTATTGATTAAAACAGAACCCACTGAGGTACAAATTAGCTCCTTCATCCAGTTAATCCATACATCAGAGAATTGGAAGAATTTTAAAGCTTTGAAGAGAAAAGGCCATTGAAGTTTGT
Source organism: Umbellularia californica (assembly GCA_028538565.1). NCBI lineage: Eukaryota > Viridiplantae > Streptophyta > Magnoliopsida > Laurales > Lauraceae > Umbellularia > Umbellularia californica. Next base: position 47,547,569 of record JAPQWN010000004.1, read on the forward strand.
CAAAAGCTTTTGAGATATCCATTTTGAGGCATATAGCTCCAGGTTTGATTTTGGCATTCAATTTTTGGAAGAGTTCATGGGCAAGGGCATAATGTTGACGGATTGAACAACCTTTAACAAAAGCAGCGAGGGCATAATGTTGACAGATTGAACAACCTTTAACAAAAGCAGCCTGATTTGGAGAGACAAGAGAGGGGAGGATGATGGAGAGCCTGTTGGCTAGGATCTTTTAAATAAATTTGTAGGAAAAATTTTGGAGACTAATAGGACGAAAATCTGGGAAAGAGGTAGGTGATTGAGTCTTAGGAATTAAGGCCAGGAAGTAGGTGTTCAAAGCATGGAGGAGATGGCCAGATGTGAAGAAATTTTTCACAGCTAAAGAGACATCCTTGCCCACTATTGACCAAGCACAAGTGAAGAAAGCACCTGTAAATCCATCCAGACCTGGCGAACTGCTTCTTTTCATGCTAAAAATAGTGTTCTTAATCTCCAAATCAGTAGGAATTGTTGTCAATTGAGCATTCTGCTCAGCCGAAACAGAGAGGCCAACAACCTTGAGGAAATCTTCATCAGACTGTTGAGGGAGCTGATGGTACAGATTTGAGAAAAAATCAACCGCCCCAGTCTGGGTTTGAGATGGATCTTCTATCTTAATGCTGCCAATTCTATTGAAGTTGCCCCTAATCTTTGCTGAAACGTGGAAGAATGTAGTATTCCTTTCTCCCTCTTTGAGCCAAGTGACTTTGGATTTTTGCCTCCCATGTCTCTCTTCAGCTTGGAGCCAATTGTGCAACTCTGTCCTGGCTGCAGAAAGAGCTTCAGAATTTTGGATAGAGCGTCCAGGAATCCATATTTCTTTGGAAAGAAAGAAGGGTCTGCTCGGCTGAACTTATGTAGTTATGTTAGCCTTAAGAATCCCAAAAGTGGTTTTGTTCCAGCTTTTCAGATGGACCTTTAACCTCTTTAGTTTTTGGACCAGGATGAATTGAGGATTTCCAGAACAAGGGAGGTTCCATGAAGAAGTCAGTGTGTTTAGAAAATCTGGATGATGGCACCACATCTCTTTGAAAGGGTAATTTTTAGTAGGGAAAGGAGGTTTATGGGTTACAAGCAAAGGACTATGGTCTGAGGCCAGTCTTGGAAGATGAGTATTAGATGGATCATCAAACAATTGAAGCCATTTAGAATTAGAGAGAGCCCTATCAAGGCGAGCAGCAACATATGATCTACCCATTCTGTTGTTGGACAAAGTGAATTGATTCCCTTTGTACCCAAGATCTTTAAGGCCAGAAGACACCACCATGGAGTAGAAATCATTAACTGAGACTGTAGAAGGAGGCCGCAAACTCTTCTTTTCAGATACCAAAAGAATGGCATTGAAGTCACCTAGAATACACTAAGGGAGGCTGGTAGAAGCAGTAAAAGAGAGATAGCTCCACAATTCTCTTCTTACAACATAGTTGGTTGAACCATAAATGCCAGAAAGAAGGCATGTAAGGCCATTGGAGGGGCTGGTGAAAGACAAAGTCATGAATTGAGAGCAGTAGTGGAGGAGATATTGAGGTTGGAGCTAGTTTTGTACAGACACCACAAGGAACTATTATTGGAGAGGAAACCATCAAAACCTAAGGAATTTTTCAAATAAGGAGGAGGACAAGAAGTCATAGGTTCAGAGAGAAAAAGGATATCAGGGAGATGAGAGGAAGCCAAGTGGTGAAGGGCACGGAGAGTGGGGGCATTTGCTATTCCCCTACGATTCCAGTAAAGAACTTTAATCATCATGGGTTGGTTGTTGGAGGGGGTTTTCCATCAGAACTTCTGGTTCTTGTGCCAAATGAAGCAACAGTCTTAGTACTCATCTTCTTCTTGGATTTCTTGGAGTAGGAGGAAAGATCTACTTCCAAAGAAATGGCTTGCTGCAGTTGAGGATTCTCCTTAGCCAAAGAGGAATCGGTTGTTGAGCAGCTAGTTCCATCTGAGGTTATTTGGAGTTGCCCTGTTTGCCGGTTTGGATTGGCTTGGTTTGTAGGTTCCGGGTAAGGAGGTTGGGTTTGGGTAGGTTCATGGTGTTCCTGGAGAGGAGGATGAGTATGAGCAGGATCCCGGTTAGGAGCTTGGGTTTGGGCTGGTTCTAGTTGGAGAGGTTGGAGTTGAGTACGTTCCAGGTGAAGTTGTCCTGCTGGGAGAAGGCTAGAGAAGGAAGTTGCATAGGTTGTATGACCAATGCAGTGTTCCAATATTGAAAAAGGATTATATGTATCTAGCACAGGGGTATGTGGCATAGCTTCCAATGAACTCAGACCCGCAGTAGAAGATGACATCAGTGTTGTTGGAGAGGTTAATGCAGCTGTAGGTTGCGAGGGGCATCAGGCAACTGGACGGCTGCTGGTTGCAAGAGAGCTGGAAGGCCTTGAACAATGGCTTCTGATTGTGAGGCTGTATGTGGTGGGACTGCGGGCAGCTCTTGAACTGGGGCTGCCGGGGTCATTGGGACTGTTTCAAGCACTACAGCAGAACCAACAGGGGCTTTTCCAAGGATGCCTCCTCTGAGTTGAACCTCTTCTGGGATAACTTCTCTGATTTGTTGTAGTGGGGTCTTACATTTACCGTCACGGTGCCCATTTGAAAAGAAGGGAGAGCAGGGCACATTCTCATAGGAAATGGAGACTGAAATCTCAGACTCCCCTTCTAAATCTACCAAAACTTGTTGAGGTCTTCGTTTTGAGAGATCCAGGCTAACCAAAATTCTGGCAAAGGTTAGGATTTTTTGAGATGCAGTAATTTCATCTAGTTTCAAGGGGAGACCAATAGAACTAGCAATGGAAAGTAGGATATGGCTGCTCCAACAGTGATAAGGGATACCTATGAGTCTGATCCAAACTGGGGATAAAGAGGGCCATTCAAAAGAGTCTTGACCAGGAGACCAAGGTAAGAGGTGAAGTTTTCTATTAGTAACAGAAATGGGGGATTGGGAAAGGAGGAGATCTGTGTCTTCTTTGGAGTTTGAATCTGAAGAAAAAATATCCCTTCTCTGTGAGAGAGATAAGGCAGGGCCTAGAGAGGTTCCAATGGGAGTTAGTATGTTGCTGAAGCTATTCAACAGAGGGTCTCTTGCCTATGAATCTTCCAATAGCTGAGTTGGAAAAGGACTTTTTGCTAGGTTCTATCATTTGGGAAGGGATTCTCATAGCAAGCTTACCCTCTTTCCAACAAGAGGGAAGGTAAGAGGAGGGGTGTATTGATTGGTCGGCTAGAAAGAGGTCGGCCCAGGTTTTGCCTTGGGAACTAGAAGAAGGAAGTTGGGATTGACTAAAGCTGCGATTCAAAACCTTTAAAATCTCCCCGATTTGTTCTGGAGTGAAAGAGGGAGATGAGGCAGAGGGCGCCCTAGCTACAGAAAAGGATACATGAGTGGAGGAAAAGGGTGGTGGGTCGGGTGGTTCTACCGAGGATGAAGGAGGAAAGCTAGAAATGGCTGGATTTGAGGAAGAAGAAGGGTTTGCAGGATGGTTTTCACCCATCCTGGTTGAGAAAAGGATAAAAGTAAGGTAAAAAAGAAACAGGTGAGTGATATGAAGCTGTTCGAGTTTTGACTTGTTCGAGTTTTGAAACTACAATATGAAGCTGTCAAAACCTTCACTGTCAAAATATACCAACGAGGTGCTTTCTTTAGATCACAATTAACCTTCCTCATCAATTAAGAAAGTCTCCTTGAGTGAGCCCTAATGTGCAAGTCGATCTCCACATACAACCCTGTTCGTCAGAATCCTTTCTAGACTGGATCCCATCTGTTTCTTCCTCTGGTATCTAGCAACAGCCCAGACGATGCTTTAAAAAATAAAATAAAAAAATAAAAAAAAAAAAAGCCAATGGTGGATCTGATCTCTTCTTTGTCAGATCTCATTGGCAAGCCTTTCTGCAAACAGCTGGTTTCTACCAAAGAACAAATACAGAAAATGCAGCATCTGAGTTCTGTTCTGCAACAGTTGTTCCCTGACAGGACATTGAATCACTTGTGGGCCACACTCGGTTCAATCATAATTATATCTATCTCCCACCAGAGTCATCCAATTGCTGGAAACATTATATGCCTTTTTCTGGATTTTTTGAGGTTGGTGCCCAGGTGTTTTGTCATTTCTCCTCTGGACAACCATTTGACATACAATTTCATCTGTGTCATTCAATTCTACATTTAGACATATCTCTGTCCGATATTTTGATGAGGAACACTGTATTTTGTTCTCTATTTCCTGGGTTTCAACAATCAGTCAATTAGAGAAATCCTGCTCTTCATTTGAGGTTTTCATCCTCGTAAGAGCACGCCGCCTCCATCATCTTTGGATTACAGCATTCCTCTTGTTTGTGCAGTATTTTAGCATCACCAAACCCATCCTGATTTCCCTAAATGGAGCAACCACAATGTTTTACACTGAAATTAGATGGAACCAATTATGCATATTGGTCCCATCTAATGCATAATCATATCAAGGACTTAAAATTATCAAAATAAATTATTGGAAAAATTCAAAGTTTCAAATGAGACCAATTCAGGATATGAGGAAAGTGAGTCTGTCATTGGAAAGATGAATTCCTAGATCTCAAATATCAAACCATCTATTGGAAAACAATTATCCAAATTGAAGCACCCAAATGTAGGCAAGGAATATGTCTCCATTAAACACTCAAACTAACTCTGCTAGGAGATGCCAACTTGAGTGTGAGATTAAAAAAGCTGAACAAGGAAATGATAGCATCAATGATTTCTACGCACAAATTACTGAGATATGGGATTAGCTTGCTCTCATGGAACCACAATTTGCTTGCACTGCTGATGCCACCACCTTTAATACAGATAGACAAGAGACCAAACTTGTTCGATTCCAATGGCCTGAAGACCAGTGTATGAACATGTTAGAAGTCTTCTCCTTCACAGACACCACTGCCCTCAGTTGATTCTGCTCTGTCTAAACTCCTTGCAGATGAAGAGACTCAGAGTTCATTACAAAGAAAAAGTTGTTAGATACTCAGCCTATATTAATCAGTAACACCAACTCTGCCTCCACTCATGTGGCAATGCAAAGGGCCGTGACCCTCCTAATATATGCAACTACTGCAAGAAGCTTGGACATTGCAAACGAAACTGCCCTGTTCAACCAAAAACACAGAGTAATCAATAGCCTCATCGAAATAATAATCATGGTCCCCCACAAGCCAATAAAAATAGAGGTACCTTATCATCCAATTCTGCCGCAGTTACACTCTACTACAAACCTTGCTGCTCAGGTAAAACACCTCATCAATGAATGATGCAACAAATGCTTCTCACATCCCAAGTGAGTAATCCCAAGTCTACTACAGCCTCCGCCATTACTAATGCCAATACTTCAAGTAAAAGCTCTGCCCATGGATATTTGACTCTAGTGCCTCTTGCCATATGACTTCTGATGATTCATTATTAGCCACTTGTTCCTATTACTATCTAGACAGCTGATGGCGCCCCTTTAGTAGCTAGAGCAATTGGCACTAATTACTACTGCTACTTCTTCTGGTTTGTTGTGCCTTTCATCTGTGCCGCAGGTCCCACAATTCTCTATGAACTTTTGATCAGCCAACTAACTGCTGCTTGATATCTTGTTACCTTCACTAATACCCATGGTTTTGTTTAGAATCCGCATACCAAGAAGCAGATTGGGATAGGATGTCTATCAGGACTGTACTATCAGGAACAATTGCACTTACCTGGCTCCATCAGACATGCAACACCCTTTTTTCCCCTCTTCTGCTTCCAAGTTCTCTTTGTCATTCTAGATTAGGAATCTCTTTTACTCGTTTGAAACATTTAACCCGAACTGGTGTTAGGTAATGTAGACATTGGCAATTTTTGTCACTGCATTGATTGTAAGTTGTCCAAACATGCTGCATTGCCTTTCAATAATAGTAATTCTCTTTCTAAAGCACCATTGGATTTAATACAAGTCTGTGAGTCAACCCATAATCCAGTAAGATTTGTATTGTTGTATCTATCCCTAATTTGTATTGCTGCAGTCTGTTAGGAAAATCAACGTAATCTAATGTGATAAGGATCATAAACCAATATAAGAAGGGGATGTGAGGTATCAGTATCACAAAGAACACAAAAAATTTTCAAAGCAGCTCTCTCTTTCCTCCTTTTTCTGTATTTCGCATGTAACGCCAAGGATTTTCCCCAAATCCACTCCAAAGAGATTCATAGAACAATCCCACACTGCTTTTGTGAAGGAGCAATGGACTAGCAAATGACCAAATCCTCTCAAAAATAGGGTTACATGTTCTCTCCTTGCATTGACAATAACAATGCATTGCCTTTCAATAATAGTAATTCTCTTTCTAAAGCACCATTTGCTTTGATCCAAGTTTGTGAGTCAACCAAAAATCCAAGAAGATTTGTATCGTTTTATCTATCCCTAATTTGTAATGTTGCAGTCTGTTGGGATAATATGTAATCTCTTGTGATAAGGATACTCAACCAATATAAGAAGGGGTCCAATATAAGAAGGGGTCATGAGTAATCACAAATAACACCGAAAATTCTCAAAGACACTCTCCTTCTTTCCTCAGTTTTCTATATTTCACATGTGTAACGCCAAGGACTTTTCCCAGATCCAGTCCGAAGAGATTCCTAAAGCCATCCCAAACTACTTTTGTGAAGGAGCAGTGGACTAGCAAATGACAAACCCCTCAAACTATGATGCACGGATACTTCAAAATGGGCGACGTATCGTGTCGTATCGTATCCGATACTTCACTTCTTACATGTAAAATTTGTGTCCCTGCTATGTCTATAACGTATCCCTCCCGTATCAGTTCCGTATCTGGGCATCATAGCCCTCAAATATAGGCTTGCACATACTGGCCAAAATCTTCTTGTGACATCAAAATCATATCCAAAGACACGGCACAAATGAATGCAAGGACTCCAGGAGAGGCCTGATTTTTCCAAATGAAAAGAAAAATGTCACTTTCCATACAAGTTCCTAACTTTCAACTAAGAATATAAACTTTTAACAAAGAAATCTCCATTGTTGTCAAGCTCCCAAAACCCTCAACCTTTCCATCACTAGAAATATAAACCTGAGATAACAAACCCATTATTTTCAACTGCAAAAAAAAAAAAAAAAAAAAAAAGATCCTATCTGAACGGAAATGACTAGTCACCCCCAAACATGAAAAGAACTTGGCCCCTTGAAAGAAAGACCTTACTAAGAAAAGAAATAATGGTATGTGAATGTGAGAATTTGATGAGATGAGGTGAAAAGTGTGGAATCCTTGTATGTGAGACCTTATTGAGGAATGCAACATCGTCATCGTCATCATAATCAAAGCCTCGTTTGTTCCAACTATGTTGGGGTCAGCTACTATATTGAGGAATACAAGAATGGAGAAAAGAATCCATAGCGGAGAATTCAAACTTCTCACATTTCTCCTACTCGCTGTTATAGGAGAGAATCAGAGAACCTTGTTAGAAAAAAAAAATCCAAAAGGCCAAAAAGTACATTAACGGTTTAACCAAGTGCAGACTAGTTTCATTAGTACCATTCAAAAAAGGCAAAAAAAAAAAAATGTCTTTGACTAGTTCTTCGGGAGAAACTCATTTCTACATTTTAGAATGAAACCATGTACATTACTCCTACAACACATAATGCCAAACAAGTGAAATGCCAGTTCTCTATTGAAATTATTTTATCCCTTCCCTTTTCACACATCTGAACACCGCCCAGTATGATTGAAGAGAGTATTTTTCTTTTTCCCTTCAAGACTGCCTTATTTTGTGGACTGCTAAATTGACATATGTATGAAAATATTCCCCTATCTGCATTTAATAACATTTATTCTTCCATTTCCAGTTAGAAAGAGAAGTTTCGACAAAAAATGCTTAACATGCTCATACAGCACCGAAGTTCAACAACATTTAACCCTTACAACCATTCAAATAAATAGAATGAAACTCAACTTGTTTCTGAGAAGAAGAGCATTGATCACTAGAACATATACAAGAGAAGAATGCCCAAGCTCATAAGCCTTACTATAAAAATCAATGTTAAAATACCTCTCTAACAATGTGATTTCTGACGTAAGTTGAGAAGCCCTTTCCTTTGCTTCATCCAAAGGCATTGATTGCCCCAATTTATGCTCACTATCTTGAAGCCGTTGCCTTATTAACATATCCTGAAATTCAATTACGCTCAGATATGGCTTCTAGAGCCATATATCTCATAATAAGAGAAGTGGAAAAACAGAAGAGAGAAAACATCAAACCCTCTTTTCAGCACATCGCCGATATAATGAAAGCTCATCTTGACAGAATGGCTCAATGTCATTGATTTGCAAGCCTGACAGACCGTAATGTAATCAATATCCTACAATCTCACATAAATAGCTAACAACCCTACCAGTACTGTTAGAAACCAAGCTAACATCCTTGCCTTCACTTACTAGGCTGAGGTTATATTATAGGTACAAGAAAAAATAAATATTATAGTGAACATGTCATTTGAATAACACTTACACAAGAAAAGATTCCTTAAAATTCCGTCGCACTTATCAACACCGTCAAGCACATGGGATGCAATTTCTTGTGGCACAAATGGAGAAGGTGGCCCCATCATAAGATCATCGCCGACCAGTATAGTTTCCTCCATCGTTGGCTCCGAATCAACTAAACCCACCAAAAGTAAACAGACAAAAGAGAAAAGAAAAGGCCATGAGAATATCTGAATAAACAATTTAAGCATTTTTGGGTGCCCTAAATAAAACTTCTGGAAACCAACTATCAAATGACACTAAAAAGAAGCATCTAAGAATTTCAAACTAAAAAAGAACCTAAAAATATAAATAAAAAAAATCTATGTAGAATGCTTTTCTACACATGAGCTTTCCTTGTCTTCATTAGTCACTTACTTTCTGTCTTGAAATAAATAGCCAAAAAAAGGTATCTTTTTAATCAACAAAAATATTAAGTAGGTTCTTGTTGATCTTGCAAAACTGACTAATGCAAAGCCCATTCATACTGCAATTGGGAAAAGAAATGCCAACTTTAGGTACAGATGACAAAGACGATGTTTCGGATCCAGTTCTTCGTCATAAGCCGGTGGATAGCATCAACTCAATACAAGTCAACTAGGCATCTCCAATGCAGAGAACATGGTCAGTTCAGATCCAAACAAATGCACATAGTGCAGTAGTGTAGACTATTTGCTATCTTCATGGAACTCCAAATCCTCAGTTTCCCTTTCAACTTATGCCAATGCCGATTGAGATGGTCCCGTTTAGCCATAATTCCACCACTGTGGGGCGTAAATATTTAGGGGATGTTGTCTGAGTTTTATCTTTCTCCAAAATGCTACTCTCTCGTGCCGATAACAAGAGCATTAAGTCAAATTGCAACCAAGCTGCTTTTCTAAGACTATTGATTGTCATTATGCATGAGAATTGAGATCAGCTAAAAACAAAAAAGACTAATAATATACCCCATATGCTCTCCAACTTACACATTGCTTCCATAATTACAAAATCGCTTTCAAGTTCCAAAACTCATGAGCATTGTCCAAGAATCTTCACTCCTTTTCTTATCTTTTTATTAAGAATGCCTTATAAGCATGGTACAAAGATGCACAGGCCAGTTGACTAATTATCATTTTCATATCACCCTCTTATTAGAAGTTGTTTACTTTGAAAGATATGGATTGAAATATATTAAGCATATGCTTATATCTAATATATTTTTACAATTTACTACATTTTCTAGAAATATCTGAAGAAATATTCATTTATGATTACATTCAATCTGACCCCTACTGTTATTTACTATCCAATCTCAATTTCCATATCATTCCTTGAATATGCAATTCTTTTCTAAGTAATGTTCCCAAGAGTAAAGAGAAGATCTTTCGCTGAGGGCAGATTTGGATGCAGAAAAATTATAATGGGTAGATATCTTTTCAGAATCAATGGTTGTAAAATCCATTGGGGCGACATGGTTATCTGGGGTACTCTTTCTTCAACTTTGTTAGCAGAAATCCTAATAACCATCTGGCCTTGAGAAAGCATTCAAACTGCCTGCTATATGTATTCCTAATACGTGAATGTTCATAAAGATCTTAGCCATTTTACAATAAGAAAAGATGTCAAACATAGTAGAAATTGAAGGTTTCCACATACCATCCATCGCTACCAACTGTAAAACTTGTCAAAATCAATGGAATGAAGAATCACTCAAAGTCGTTGAAATGGCAGGCACGCCCGTATCACTGATTTATCGGCCGTATCGACCTGTTTCTCCTTTCCAGCAGCTGAGTCTTCTTCGTGATGAAGTTGGGTCTTCGTCCTCTTCGACTTCACTCTTTTTTCTCTCTCTCTCTTCCTCCTCTTCCCCTCTTCTCTTCGCTCTCGCTGTCTCTCAAAAATGCCACAGCGAATGCCGCTTTATCTTTTCGTTCCTGATGTTTTTGCTTCACGAGGCCCACGGCCCAACCTAATAAAAATCCAAAGGATCAATACAAACCCATGGTCCATTCGGATCAATGCATTGGTGGGCCCCACATGCTACCTCGAGCAGTCTTACCATGCAGTGGCGGACCCAGGACTATGGTTAATTGAAAAGGTCAAAATTAGTATTTTGTAATACTTTCTTCACATTAATAATGGTACAAAAGAAAATGTATTACATTTAAATAATTACAAAATATTTAAGTGTATCAACTAACATTCTCGCATGAAAAGTCATATCTTCACTCTACAACAAAGTTATTACAATTGCCCTCAAAATCTCAGTTGGCCCATCTACTCGATTGACGAATTTGGATTGCATGAAGCAACTGAATATATCTTGTTGCTACAATTATCCTCAATCCCTCAGGCTTGTTTGGATAAATGAGGAGTTGAGAAAAGTTATGTAAATTTCACATGAGGAGTGAAGTGGGTTGAAATCAAGGTAGAGTACTTCACTTCACTCAGTTTGGATACTTGGTGTGAAGTTAAAGGTTTGGAATTGAATCCACTTTTACTTAAGGAAATTGAAGTATTTAGGGTTGAAATGAAATGAAGTAAATGTGGCTGAGAACACTACTTCATTTGTTGGGTCGAACTCATCCAAATAGGTAGAGTTGAAATTTTTGCCCATTTAACTTTACTCTAATTTTTGCCTATCCAAACAGGCACCATGGAGTTAAGGTGATTGTAACACATAGAGAAGGTTTGATTTTGGAATGTGCAAATGTAAAATATATTTCTCATTGAATGGGTGACGCAAAGAGCTTAATAAAGCTTTATATTGAGGACTGTGAGGAAATGGCATATATTTTAATTTATAAATTAGAGTGATGTCGGAGAAAATGCACTACAAAATATTAACATACAATGGCTTAGCAGATTACTGAAGTTGCAAATCTCTATTTGAAAGAGAAGTGCCAAGCAGATCCATTCAAAAGTTGAGAAAAATTAATATCTTAAATTGTAAGAAAAATAAAAAAATCTCTTCTCGTGCAATATCTAGATCAATTAGAGACTATATACATAGAAGATTATAAAGAATTACAAGAGATCATAAAAGAGACCAGTCCTTACCTAAAAGGTGACTAATAAGCATTATATCCTTACCTAAAAGGTGACTAATAAGCATTATCATATATCTTTTTGCTGGCTTAGTTGTGGAGTTTTTGCAAGTGCTGAAGAGAGAGAGAGAGAGAGAGAGAGAGAGAGAGAGAGAGAACAAATATGTGAAGGATACACAGGGTGGGGTTGGTACCCTTTTGGCTCTATCTTCTACTATTTTCAATCTTTGCAATTGCAATCAACTCTACATGACCAAGTCTTCGAGATTAAACCATGAGCAGGAGGGGGGGAGAGGAATGCTAGTGATCTGCTGCTTCGATGGACATACGAGAGGGACAAGGGTTTTCGATTTGGAGAAACAGAGAAGGATTTCGATTGTTGAGACGGGTGGGAGCATTTTAGCTTCACACATTAAAAAAGGGGTGTTAGATGGACTTTTAATTGGGGCATGGGCTACATGACCCATATCCCTTTGAAGGTTTCTAAAAATCTACCTGCACCCATGTAATAAAACGTCGGTCCGCCCCGGTTACCATGCAATGTGGATACAAGAATACTTACCTTATCAATTTATATATACCTTATCCATCAAATGCTGGTGGGGAAAAATGCCACGGTGACCTTAAGTGGACCATTTACGGCCGCTGTGTCACCGCGAATAGTCCCAGCCTGAATGGTCGGTCCACTTACAATTGCTGTGCATATACACACTCAGAAGATCCCGATTTATAAATGGTATTGTTTAGTTTGAGTAGCTAAAGAGTTTTGTAAGTGATCCTCACAGTAGCCAGTAAGAGTCTGAAACGACCTTTTTTATTTTAATTATATCCGCAATTACTGAAAGCCTTATATTGCCCCAGAACTTAAATTTATAAAAGAGATTGTAAAAGGCTCCTTAGTAGGGCCGTAAAAAATATGAACTACTCAAAATAAATGCCCTTCTCCCTAAAATGTGCCTCGGCAAACTTCATTCCAATAGGAGTTGGGGCTATGCCAGGTTGATCGCTTATAAAATTTGTGAATTAAATATCAAAAAACCAAATTAATAAAAAAAAATGCCTTCCTCACCTACGTTCGTTACACTCTAAGCTTCAAAATTATTTGCTTAGGAGATATTCTTTTCCACATAAGAAGCATTGCACCAAAAAAACTTATAAGTTCCCCGAGCATAGAATCCTTGCTCGTGGATGTCACCGTAAGCTCCATAAGCCATGGAATTCGTGGTTGTTTCCAAAGTGCTAGAATTTGTGTTTGGTCATTGCCTCCGATTTTCAAGTGCAGGATTTTGGAATGTTGTCAGATTGTGTCATTTTTTTAATTTACTGTTTCATTCATGTTGGAATTTCTGCCTAAAAATTTCATATATTCTGAATTTTTTTATAAATTCTTTATTTCATGAGGATTTTATGGAAAAATTCCTGGCAGTTGGCAATTGCACTGAACCGTCTCTCTTAGCCCGGGCATCATGGAAAAGCATTCGTCAGCCCCTGTTTGATTTCTTTTTTTTTTTTTAAATGAGGCAGTGACACTAGCTTCACTTTAATCTCACAAGGGTGACGCTAGCGTCTCTCTTTGAAGCCCTCATTTTCTTTTCTTTTCAATCAGTCATTTTTCTACAACATCCAAATCCGAGTTATAAATAGGAAGAAAAAAAGAATAAAGAGATACAACCGGCTCGTTTTCTTTAAATTTCACCACCCAAAATCCAAGTTTCTGCAATATTCATTGCATGCCACAAGGCCACAATAGGTTTGGGCCGATGGACAAATGGTGTCCCTTTTATCTCAATCAAGCAACGAGAGCCTTCCAATTGAATGGGTTCATTTAGACTGCATTTGTACATGCAATCTCTAATCAAAGTATCTCATGTACAAGGATGGCCCACCCCAGATAAACAACCCAGTTGGGATCGCATGGTACTTGTGTGAGATACAGAATCGTTGAGACGAAGATTGGGGTCCTCAAAGCTCCTCGTCCAAGCATTTTGGATGATGGGAGGAGATAATGTCCTTTTTAATCTCCATTATACTTTTCCTTCTTGAAATTGTGAGAAGGGGGTTTGGAATTGGATGGTCCAGCTGCAGCTTGTGGTCAAATACCCCAACCCTAGCCGCCCAATGCATCTTATTTATAGAGACAAGTAGAGTTCGTCTTACGTTTCGTTTCTCTGCGTTTTTCTGTCTACTTCTACTGCACCGATACTCCAGTGCTACAGATGATATAGATCATACATTTGGCAACCAACCCGAAAGTATCGAGGCTAAGACCCCTGATTTCATCTTTGAAGAGCGACGCTAGCATGGCTATTGTCATACTAAAATGACGCTAGCATCACTCCCCTCATGTGAAAAAAAACCGAAACAGTGCCTGACGGACTGTTTGTATTGCTGGAGCTATGGAGGACTTTTTTGTGCGATGACCATTTACCGGGAATTTTCTGTAAAATCCTCTTGTTTCATAGTACAATAATTATCGACTAAAATTGCACTTGTATGTGCATTATATGTGCAGATCCAAGTATAGGGTGCTCATCAAAATATAGAGACTTATTTATATGAATTCTGATTATGACTCAAAATAGTGGCCGCATTATTGGGCATGGTGGTTAAGGCCGCTACGCTATTTTTAAAATAACAACACTACAGTCTAAAATCTAGTAGAGTCAAGCAATTTTAATTTAAAACACTATTTTTTTTCTTATTTCTCCTACTTAACAGCCTTCCTAAAGTTGTTTCCACCCTTATATAGTCTAATTTAATAAAATAAAAATATAATTTGCAATTACACAAGATTTAGACTTTTTTTACCACTTAAAAAATTCACACCATTACGCCGCTACATATTGCATGCTATGTAACGTTTTGATCGATGATCGCTATGCCTGCCGCAACTAATATTTTGATCATTGGTTCCGATTAATCATATAATAGAACACTTTTTAGACTTGTGGCTTACCGTTGAAATCAAGAAAATCAAATTCCTATGCAATAAGTTGGAATTCCACTCTCCTACTTGATGGGCTGCACACGTGTGATTTTGACACTTTAATGCAACAAAATATGTGACAACAAGATAGGGTGGAGCTAAGAGGGGTCGAGGGGGAAATTGCTCCCCCTTCAAATATTTCATAAGTGGTATTGGGGTGTAGGGGTGAAACATGCTCTGCTTTCAGAGAAGAACTGAGAAAGAAGAAGAAGAAGAAGGGAAGATTCTCATTGCACTTGATCAGATAAGATTATAAGAGTACAGGGCTCATATATATAGAATTCAGCTAGAGGATTAGTTGCAGGTTTACAACTAATCACTGACTAATCCCAGTTGGTTACAACTGTTAACTATCCAGCTTGTCTTCCACATGTCTATTTGGTATAACTGATTAAGAAGTTGTTTTGTCAACAGCCCCCCTCAAGACAATGGGACTAGCGGTCACTTTGAGCTTGGTGCGTAAGTGATAGAAGTGCTTCGGATGCAAGCCTTTGGTGAATATATCTGCAACTTGATCAATGGTATTGACATAGTGAACGCGGAGATCTTTTGAGAGAACCTTCTCACGCACAAAGTGATAGTCTACCTCGACATGCTTTGTCCTTGCATGAAAAATAGGATTGGTGGCGAGGGAGATAGCAGAGAGATTATTGCACATAAGGCTGGAGAGTGAGGAAGTAAGATATGAAGATCTCGTAAAAGCATACACAACCATCACAATTCTGCAGTGGTATGGGCTAGTGAGAGATATTCAGCCTCTGTGGAAGAGTGAACAACGGTGGGTTTTTTCTTAGAACTCCATGAAACAGGGGAATCGCCAAGAAAGATGCAAAAACCAGATGTGGAGCGCTTGTCCATGGGGTCACCAGCCCAGTTAGAGAACCTTGCTAAAAGGAAATGCCACAAGTGAGAGAGCCTTTGAGATAATGCAGGACACGTTTGAGGGCAATGTAGTTGGCTATAGTTAGCTGATGGAGGTGTTGACACAACTGATTTACAGCAAAAGCCAAATCAGGCCTGGTCAGTGTGAGGTATTGAAGAGCTCCAGTGATGTTGTGATACAAAGTGGGATCAGTAAGCAATGGTGAAGCTGACTAAGAAGAAGGCTGTTTGTGGCAGGACGGAGAGCCAAAAGGTTTAGCTTCAAACATGGAGGAACGAACTAACAAATCTTTAGCATATTTAACGTGTGAAAGAAATAGTCCATTGGGGATGTGATTGACTTCAATTCCTAAGAAATGATGTAGGCACCCAAAAATTTTCATTTCAAACACCACACTGAGCTGCAAATTGAGGAATGAAATGTATTGAGAATCATTGCTAGTAAGCACTAAGTCATCCACATACAAGAGGACAATGGTAATGGAGCTTGAAGAAGAACGAACAAACAGTGAAGAATCTATGTGAGTTCTGCTAAAACCAATGCCAACAAGATAACCAGAAAATCTATCAAACCATGCTCGAGGTGCTTGTTTTAGTCCATAAAGAGATTTGTGTAATTTGCACACATGAGAGGGAAAACATGGATCCACGAAGCCTTGGGGTTGAGACATAAAGATATCCTCTTCCAAAAGTTATGAAGAAACGCATTGGTAACATCTAATTAATGAAGAGGCCATTGAAAGTGCACTGCTAATGCAAGAACGATGCGAATGGTGGAGTGTTTCACAACTGCACTAAAAGTTTTAGTATAATCAATGCCATAAACTTGATGAAATCCTTTGGCCACTAGTCTGGCTTTGTATCTTGCAATGGATCCATCAGGATGATGTTTGATTTTGTAGACCAAGCGACAACCAACAATATGTTGAGAATGATGAAATGGAACTAACGACCATGTCTTGTAGAGCACTGAATTCTTTAGACATAGCACGCCTCCAATGTTCCTTCTTAGAGACTTCAGTATTGCATGAGGGCTCAACACTATCAAAGTAAACATGAGAGGGTAAATAAACAACATGTTTGGAAGCACAAAATACCTTTTTCTTAGTAATACCAGACTTAGAGCGTGTCATTATGATGAAGATTAGAGCTTCCTGCAGGTGGACAAGGAGTAGCTGTAACAGTAGGTGGCAAAGGAGTGGGAGAAGGAGGGTCCGTGGTAGATGGAGTAGAGATAGTGGGTGGAGTTGAAATGGAGAGCTTACAGATGGCTGTGGTGAGGAGGGGAAGAGGCAGGCACTATGGAAGGATTGGAAGAATAAGAAGAAACAGAGTATGGACCCAAAATGGAGACAGGAGGAGAAAGCCATTTAGAAATAAGTAAGGTAAAGGAAGGGTTGGGAGAGGTAGATGAAGGCAAAGAATGGGTCTGATATGGGAAAGAACTCTCATCAAAGACCACATGCCTGAACATGTACACTTTGCCAGTAGCAGGATCTAGGCATTTGTATTATTTATTGTTCAAACTATAACCCAAAAATACACATTGAGTGGTGCGAGGTTCCAACTTGTGTGAAGAATAAGGGTGAAGCCAAGGGTAACAAGCACACCCAAACACTCGTAAAATTATGTAGTTGGGAGTATCATGAAAAAGTGTTTGCCAAGGAGAAAGAAAGTGCAGAGACCTCATAGGCATATGGTTAATCAAGAATATGGCTGTAGCAAATGCATCTGGCCAATAAACCAAAGGGATACTTGCATAAAATAAAAGATATAAGCCAGTCTCGACCAAGTGCCTGTGTTTTCGCTCAGCACAACCATTCTGCTCTGGGTTATGAGGGAGGACAAGAGAGCTGATGTACAATGCCACATCGCTTAAACAAAAGATTAAAGTTGGTATTCACAAATTCTCATCCTCCATCAGACCTAAAGAACTTGATTTTATTACTCAATATATTCTCAACTTGCAGCTTGAATTCAACAAAGACGGAGTAAACATCAGACTTACAATGTAATGGAAAAAACCAAGTGTATCTTGGAAAATCATTATGAATATCACATAGTAATTAAAACCACATATAGAAGACAAAGGAGAGGGCCCCCAAATGGAATGAGGTTTATTAGTAGTAGAATGAGGAATAGAAAAAGAAAGTTTGCTGCTCTTGGCCAATTGACATATTTGCAGAAGGGTGTTGAAGCAGTGCCACTAAATGGAAGACCAGTAAGAAGCTTGTAAAGGATAGATCCAGTTGGATGACCCAAATGATGATGCCAAGTACATGCAGTAGTTTTGGCTCCTAAAAGTGCAGTGAATGTGTTGGCAGAAGAAGAGGATGCTGGTGTAGACAATGGGAATGGATACAGACCATTCTTACTCAATCCACGGAAAAGAATCATCCCTGTGGACCGGTCCTGTATAGAGAAGCCATCAGAATCGAAAACAAAAAGACAATTGTTATCTTTGGTAAACTGGTTTACGAAAAGCAGGTTTGAAGAAATTGCAGGAACATTTTGGGGGCCTTAGGCGATTGCCTTGTTGGACTAGGGGTTGAGTTGGCCCTACGATACACAAAGCTTGAACCAAAACGGGCTTTGCCAAAGGAAGAAGCGGAAACAGATCCTTTCTTGTCGCTGTCTTTAGATGCTAGCAAGGCAGTGGAATTGAAATATGAAACAAATTGTTGGGCAGCCTCCAAATTGAGTTCTTCACAAAGCATCAGAACATGTAATTCTTCAATAGTAATAGGAGCAGATCTGGTGCGAATTGATGTCTTAAAAGGGCCATATTCAAGGGGAAGACCATTCAATGTGTAAATGATAAGATCTTCCATATCAACTGGACATAGAACAGTTGCCAAATTGTCGGAGATGTGCTTGATCTTTTGAATATAATCAGAAATACAAGAGGATCCTTTCTTGATCGTTTGAAGCTGCGTCTTCAGTTGGATAATGTGAGAGCGAGACAGAGATGCAAATTGCCTCTCTAAAGCTACCCATACATCTCTAGATGTTTTCAAGCCTACAACATGTGCAAGAAAACTAGTAGAGAGGGTTGCATTGATCTAACATATGACATTTTGATCCTGTTGAAACCATAGAAAATATTGCGGATTTATCTCCTAAGTGACTTGCCCTTTTGAATCGAGCAAGAACTCAGATGGACAAACAAACGAGCCATCTACGAATCCCACCAGATTGTTCGCTTGAAAAACAGGCAAAAACTGAGATTTCCACAACAAGTAGTTGTGATTCTCAAGCTTGATAGAGATCAAGCTACCAATATTCGAGAGCAAGAAAGGTGAACCAAACCTAGAAGAAGGCAGAGCTGACGAAGTAGTTATCATGCGATGAGAAATCTCCATAATAACGAAGAACAAATCAAGAATTGTAGTAATTTGAAGAGGAGTACCTCGATTTGGGTAAGAATGCGCAAACTCATTGATGCACTCGATGAGGAAGACTGACAAACCAGATCTGATTGTAAATCTTGGAGAAGGATCCAAGAAAAAAAAAGGCTCTTTAAAGAAAGCTTGTAGATTGAGCTTTCTAAAGGAAGTTTGCAGACGAAGCTTTGTGGTGAAATCTAGTAGAAGAAGCTGTGCAGAGAAAGAATGAGGACGAAGGGATCTGATTAACGTTCGTCACTTGAGAGCTCTAATACCATAAAACATGCTATGTTTTCAGAGAAGAACTGAGAAAGAAGAAGATGAAGAAAAGAAGATTCTCATTACACTTGATCAGATAAGAGTAAAGGAGTACATGGCTCATATATATAGAATTCAGCAAGAGAATTATTTATAAATTTACAATTAATCACTGACTGCTCCTAGTTGGTTACAGCTGTCAACTACCCAGCTTGTCTTCCACATGTCTATCTGGTATAACTAATTGAGAAGCTGTTTTGTCAACATAGGGTAAGGACACTTCCAAACAAACAAGCATAAAATATGGGAATTCTAAATTATTCAATTGTCCAACACGTGTTGTCTGTTGAGACATGGTTTCTTACACATGGAGATCCATTGATATAATGGAATGTCTCAATATTGCATTGATCATAGCATCTGAACCCTTTAGGGCCTATTTCTTTGTAGGAATTCCTAAAGTTTATGTCTATTCGAATTTGCAGGATTTGAGATGTTCGAATTCTGAAATGCCACTAAATTTTGGCATTTTTAAATTTCTTGTTTCTTTCATGCCATATATTCTGCATGAGAATTTCATGTAACTGGAAGTCCAAAAATTCAAAGTCATCAATTATTTGATGCACAAAGTCCTAATCTTCTTTTCCTCTTCTTCGTCTTCTTCTACTACATTATTATTCATCATTGACCACTACCATCTATATAATTTGAAAAGGAAAATATATGGACCAACCAAATAAAATAAAATAAAAGAAGAAAAATTGAAAACTTGACATTCACCCACACAACTTGTGTATGTACCATAATAAACCCACTTACAAGTAACACATTGAAAACGATTTTCTCCTTCTAATATCCTATGATACGAAGAGAGAAAGAGACAAAAATAAATGAATAAAACCATAAGAATAGCCAACCACCAATCCATCTCATGTCTCTTTGATTCGAACTCTGCTGCACCTTTTCCCATCACATCTCACAGCCAAACCACTCACAACCCATAATCGTCCAGAGCAAAACATCCACATATACCTCTGGCTAACAAGCTCAAGAATTCTCAATGGAATAGTAGGGCCTTTCCTGAGTGCCTTTATTAAAGGAAAATGATTTCAGATAATTATATTATTGCCCATGAAATCATACTCACTGCTTCAAAAAAAAAAAAAAAAACACACTTATTTGCCTAAAACTGGATATGGTCAAAGCTTATGACCGCATGGAATGAGGTTTTCTTAAAACGGTCTGGATTCTTTCAGATTCCATCACGAGTTTTCCCAAATCATAATGGAATGCATTTCTTCTGCTTCTTTTTTGATTTTGCTCAATGGTTCCCCTTATGGAACTTTTATCCCATCAAGAGGTCTAAGGCAAGGGGACCCTTCATCCCCATATCTGTTTATACTTAGAGGAAAACTTTTATCTTGTATGCTTTTAAGAGCCGAAGAGGAAGGGATGATTCATGGTGCCAAGGTGGCTCGGGGTGCTCCAAGTGTTTCTCACCTTTTCTTTGTCGATGACAGCCTCCTCTTCAAGAAGGCAACAATTAATGAAGGAAAGGAAATTAGGGATATCTTAGAGGGTTATTGTATGATCTCTAGCCAACAAGTTAGTATTGGTAAAATTGACAGTATACTTCAGCAAAGGTACTTGCTCTCAAAGGTGCAAAATCCTTTCTCGAACCCTTGGCATTAGGCTTAGAATGATGATGAAAAACATCTTGGAGATCCTCTATTTATTAAACGAAACAAAGCCAGATGTTTTGATGCCTTAATTTCTAAATTAACAAATAAAATAAAAAATTGGCAAGCACCCTCTCCTCTCCCAAGTCGGAAGAAATACCTTAATTAAGTCAGTTGCTTCAGCCATCCCAATTTATAATATGTTTGTCCTTTAGCTTCCATCTAAATGAATTGGCAGTATTGATAAAATGTTCATAAAAATTTGGTCGGGTGAATTTGAGGAAAAAAAGAAACTCCACACCTTCATCAAGTGGAGTGATATATACAAGCCAGTGGAGGAGGGTGGTTTAGGGATTAGGGACACTAAGAAAAATAATAATGCATTGCTGCAAAAACATGTTGGAGATGTCTATCAATGAATGATCTCCTATGTTCCCAGATCCTCAAAGCTAAATACTATCCTAAGAAAATCCTATGGGAGAGCAAGTTTAGAAATGGGAACTCCTGGTTCTGTAGGGGTTTTATGGATTCTTTGGGATTCATTAATGATAAATTGGGATGAGTGATAGGAAATGGTGAAAGTATTTCAGTTTGGAAAAATAATTGGATCCCACTATAGGGGCTCTTAGAAAGCCATTGTCTCTAATTTTCAACCCATGCCTTAAAGTCAAAGACCTATGGGATGATAATGTAGAGTGGGATGAAAATCTAATTAGAAACGCCTTTAAAAATCTTGATGATAACTTAAAAATCTACATTTCAAGAGAGCAAAGAAACGATAGCAAGGTATGGTCTTTCATTAAAAGTGGTACCCTCTCAACTAAATCTGCTTATAGAATTTTAACTAACATGGACAATGCTGTCCATAACTCCACCTTCAACTGGAAGTCCCTTTGGCGCATCCCTCTTCCTCAAAGGGTTTTACTGTTTGGACGGAAGTGTCTCAAGAATGCAATTCAAGTGCGTAAGATCTTATTCAACAAGTCTTTGTGCCATAATGCCATTTGTCCTATATGTGAAAATCACGAGGAGTCGATTGAACATGCCTTATTCCTATGTAATCATGCTAGAGCTGCTTGGTTTGGTTCTTGCCTAGGCCTTATGATTCATTCAATCTCATCATCATTAATTTTGGAGTCGGGGAATGAACTCATTAAGAAATGTGAATTGACTTCTAATGAGATGATTGTTCAAATTAAAGCCTGGGTCTTGGCCAATGGGTAGTATGGAAAGCCAGAAATAAATTCATATTTAAGGATGTTAAGATAAAGCCCTTTAAAATAATAAAATATGCTAGTAGTCTGGTGGCTGGGTCGAAGATCTAGGCTTAGTCAATAAACCCCTCGGGAAAATGATCGACCCCAGTTTTTAGCTCGTGTAAGGATGTGGCCTTGGTTTTTATAGATGCCTTTTTTAGAAAATATGATGGAAAATGTTATTTTGGTTTTTCTATTTGGCTGAATGGTAATATTGTTCGTGTAGGTTCAATGGAAAGTCCAAATGTCTCTTCCCCTAAAGAGGCCGAAACGAGATCCATTCTTGCATCGCTTTTAAAGGTGAAGGAATGGGGCTTCAACAATATTCTTGTTTTATCAGATGCTCTTGAATTTGTGCAGGCTATTAAAGGGACTTCTTATTGGTCCATCAATTCAATTTTGTTTTGATATTAACGCTGCTTCTTGTGGTTTTGATTTCATAGATTTTCTTCATATCCCTAGTGTTTTTAATTAGGTGGCCCATGAGTGTGCTAAGCTGGGTAATGTAATGAATTCGAGGTCTTCGTTGTAGGGGATCGTCTTTTTGTATGTTTGTTATCGGGCCCGTGTCTTGGCTGTCTTTTGATTTCTTTTTACATTTAATGAAGCTGGTCCTTTTTACAAAAAAAAAAAAAAAAAAAATCTCTTGCAACACCTTTACCCAAAAAAGAAAACCACCTATAATACAAAATCTTTCATCTATCTTCATCACTCGCAACAAACCAAACACCGACCAAGCCTAACCCTTTTCCTTAAAACCCACAAAACCCACTTGACCAACCAACCCATTTCACTCGAGCTCACACAAGCAAAAAACACTTGTTGCCCTGCAACACTAGAATGCATGATGATCATATAAGCCCATTGGACGAAAAGATTTATACGAGACATACTTATATGCAAAATTTTGAACCTAATCTTTTGATCCATGACCCTGAAATTTAATGATTTAGATGCACCATATTATTATGACGTCAATTCAATGGTGAGGAAAAGTTGAATGAGTGTTTGGACCTGTGACTATTAAGTGCAACTTGTAAGTTGTAACTGTTGGGGTTAGTGTGTGAAAAAACAAGATTGACTTAAGGGCTTATTTCTTTACAAGAATTCCACAGGAATTTCGACTGTCTACGAATTCCAGAATACCTGTTAGGATTTCATTGTTCCTTTATTAGAATTCTAGGAATTTCAAAATTCAGCATTTCCAAATGCTTAAAAAGTTAGCATTTTCCAATGACAGCTCTCCTAAGAGGATTTCAAAATTCTGGGATTTCAAAAAACCTCACAAAAACTCCGGCAGCATCAACAATCGTTGTTGATTGTGTTTTTAGGCCAACTAACTGGGTAAAAACAACCTTCTTCCTATCTCCTCCATCTTCTTCTTTTTGATTTTCCTTCCTTTTCTTCTTGATTCTCTCTCTCTCTCTCTCTCTCTCTTTTTGGGTCAAATGGAATGAGAATAGGAAGATGAAGGGATTGCAGAGAGAACCCATGTCCTTTTTTGGGTTTTCTCTTGGCTGCAGAGAGAACAAAAAGATGAAGGGATTGTAGAGAGAACACGACGTTAAAGAGACTGCAGAGAGAGACCAAACATGATAGGATTAGAGTCCAGATCTGGTAAGGGAAAACCCCACGGTGATCATGAGTGGACCATTCACGATCCGCCACGTCACCACAGGTAGCCCACCATGCATCTAGGCAGGGGCTGCCCGCGGGGACGTGGTGAACCATGAGTGGTCCACTCACGGTCACCATGCGTAAGGCCACTCAGAGGATTTTGATTCGATAGGATTAAGAACCTAATGTTTATATATATATATATATATATATATATATATATATAGAGCAGGATTGCGTTGTGGTGAAGACAGGAATGATGGCTTTTAATGTTAGCTGGAGATGTAGAGATGTACATGCCATTTGTGATTGTAGTCGCTAAATATATGGGTCCCACCAAAAATTTATTATTTTTTGATCATTATCCCTTTTGATTGAATACACAGGCCCACCTATGATTAGTCCATTCCCTTCACATATGCTGTTTTGTTCAAATTCTCTAATATTAATTTGGTACTCACATATGAAAAATTCACATATGCTTTGATCTAACTTGTATTTCCAAAAGGCAGGCCCCATGTTTTAGTTTTTACATGGTTGCAGTTTTTATGAATTATGGTTTTTTCTCTTTTTCTTGAATTGTGAATGTGATTAGTTTTTGCATGGTTATGGTTTGCATGGATTATGTTTTTTTTTCTTCTTGAATTGTGAAAGTGGGCCCCGGCATTAAGTCCTACATTTTATCATTAATAGGACCCGTGCGCGTATTGAGTTATATAAATACACTAGTCATTGCCCGTGCTTGAAGGCACAGCGCACCATGCTCTGAGTACAACTAAATCTAATTACTCTTTTTTTGACCACCTAATAACTAACACCACCCATAATTTAACAAATTTAACTCAAATTTTCTATGTGGCTCATTGGATTAATCAGCTTCAAATCAAGCCCAGCCGGATTTTATTTTTTTAGGTAAAACAGCCCAGCCAATTGGACCCTTGTTTAACTACCATTGAATACCAGAAGTGGCCCACTACTATAAGCAGTTTAGTTTAATTGCATGCAAGCCACGTTTGCATCTGCTACCAAAACAATCCAAGTTAGCCCAGATTCCACAATTCGTGAAAAACAGCATATATATGTAAATGGGTAAACTGGTAAGTTGTGGGCCCAAATTCCACACCGTTCAATCACTCAATTGCAATCATAGCCGTGTATTTAATCACATCTTTACTTGCAAGGAAGTTTTGAAAAGATAATGGCACGTTTCGTAATTTCGCAGAAAACCAAGGACACTCCCATATCCTCTGGGAAAAGATAATGACAGGTTTCGTAATTTCACAGAAAATCAATGGCACTCCCGTATCCTCTTGTCCTTAGTAAAAAGTTACTGCCCCTTTGTTTTCAAATAATTACAAAATTACCAAGCTCTTGAATCCCTTCTCAGCCCTAGGATTTATGTACAAAAATATGTACATAAATCCAAGGGTCCAAAATGTCCAGGGATTCAAATACTACTCTCCCTTATTATATAGATTGGTTGGCACTTTAAACTTAAATTGGTGTATAAATAATGCATACGTGAGTAAAATTATAGTAAGAAATCCTTATAGTTATGAAACAAGAAATTTAGAAAATTTTAGGAATTCTGAATTTCTCAGTTAGGAATTCTGGTATAAAAGAAACAGGGATTTCAGAAATGAAAGAATTCACTATCATTTTCGGATTCTAGCATTTGAAAATTCAGAGAGCTGTCCAACATGAATTTCAGAAATTTTAGTAAAGAAACAGGCCTTTAACTCAAGGTGCCTCTAACCAAACTAACGTTGCGAAAGAAAGGGTTGTTTTTAAGGTGTGGCACTTTGGAAAATTTATATATATATATATATATATATATGGGAACCGGTCCTGTAAGGACTATCCTTACTACTTACCGTGCGGACTACCTAGTGAGGCCCACCGTGATATCCCACTAGTCATGGGATAAGGGGGGACCGAAAGACCCAAATGGGGCCAACCTACATATCAAATTTGAAGTCAATCTAATACCTCTAACCCCTTCATCCGTAGTCCACAAGTTTAACAACTTTATATCAAAAAAGAAAAACCGACCCTCAATCCAATGGTCTAGTTCATCCGAATCCATGCAAATTCATGGGATTCGGTGCCTATAAGGGGTTTGTGAATGGGTGATCAATTTGGATGGGTCATAAGGTGGGCCTCAGTAGGCATTCCGAATTGTGTGAACAGTAAGAACCGTACTTATATATCTATACCTTATTATTATTATTTTTTTTATAAAAGAGAAGATCTTGTCATGCCTCCTTTGAGCTGCTTCCAATTTCTCTACACTTTTGCCGGACCCCACTTAATTGCATGCTTATCGTCTGCTCATAGCCCCTGCATATGGGACCCACTTAGATGAAATCAGTTTTAAGCTATGCAAGATGTCTTTCCTTTTGTTTGACATCTGCCCATCCTATAAAGATGCAATATTACAAAGATTGTTGACATCTGCCCATGGACCTACATACAGGCAACCACTTGTTCCTCTTCATTCAAAATCTCAACGTCTCCCACGTTAAACCCTTCCTATCCCTCTTGTCTTTCTCTTCACACCGCTTATTGCTGAAGCTGCACCTCTCACATTAAGGGCCGTTTGGATATGTGTAGAATAAAATAATTACAGATTTACATATTGGCATAATTAATTACACTAGAATACAATATTATAATATTATAATATTTACTGTTTAGCAGTTTCTAAAAAAATATCAATAGATAATTTGAACTTACCTGTTTGGTAGTTGATATAGATTATAATATTTGCCAAAATCAAAATTGACCACAATGTTCAAATCTAAGAAATTCATGTAAAGTGAGTTCGTTTGAATTCACAAAAACTCACTTTCTTGAAAACAAGTGGGCCATATATTTTCAAGATAGGTAAATCATGGCAAAGTGGTTTTCTTTGACTTTTTAGAAATTTAGTTCCATGGAAATAGATTGCTGAATTAGTTTTTTTAGCTGATTTTATGGGTAAAAGCCCCATATGACCCCATACCACTGATGTGGTCCTAGAATCACCGTATAGACGGGAGGGGTCCTCTTGGTGTGTTTCTTTCTTCTTTTTTTTTTTTTTTTTTGTCATTTAATGATATAGTCGATATCAAGCATTATGTTAGTCAGGTTTTCTTTAACATTAACTGTCTTATTTGCTTAACACAATAGAATGGTCGATATCGACCATATCGCTGGAAAAAAAATACGAATCTGTAGGTCCACCTGCAGATCCTCTGCCCTCGTCTCCTCTCACTCCCCTTAGGTCGTGTTAGACAAATCGAATTCTTAGTTTTCCATTTCCTCCCTTTCTCTCCTCTACCTGTTTGGATTCATTGAATCTCTCCCCCTCTCTCTCCTTTCCTTCTCCCCTCCCTCCCTTTCTCCCAATGGAATTTCATCGAACATGTCATCTTCGACCTTCTCTTTCCCTCGTTGCATCTACACAGACGAAGAAATCCAAACCCTCTGGATCTTCAACAACATCCTCTAATGCCAGAAATCGAGTGACTTCCTCATCTCCCTCACCGACTTCTCCATCCCTTTCGAGCTCTTCTACTTCGTCTCATGCTCCTCCATCTTCCCCTTTTGATGGAGCTTCTACCAATTCGGCGCCTTTATCATCCTCTGCGACCTCACTCACTTCCTCAACGTCTTCGCCTATGCACCTCACTCTTTCCATGTCATGCTCTCTCTCTCTCTCTCTCTCTCACTCTCACGATCTTGGCTGCATCTATTGCTCGGGAGCAGCACCAGCAACAAAGAGAGAAAAACCCAGTTTCTATTTGATCTTTGCAAATCGAGAGAAATCACCACAGAATGGTCGATATTGACCATCAGAATGGTCGATATTGACTATATCACTAAATGACCAAAAAAAAAAAAAAAGGACAAAAAGGCACCAAGATAACCCCTCCCGTCAATACAGTGATTCTGGGACCTCATTGGTGGTATGAGGTCCTATAGGACTTTTACCCAAAAAATCCTCTTTTTTTTTTTTTATAATGAATTCATGGTATAATGGGTTTCTTTGAATTCCAATGAATTTAATTCCATGTAAATAAATGAGCCCTATTATATTATATATGAAAGATACTGATTTCAATTGAAATCAGCTCCAATTGATTTTGTCTTTTAATAATATTATTTAATCTAATTCAATTCAATAGAACATCATTTATTACTCAGTCCCCACCTCTCCCTCTTTCCCTTTTTAAATGGCATTTACATATATATATATATATATATATATACCCCCCCTTCCTTTGCCCTCGCATAAGAACACTTCAATCTCTCTTTGTTTGGTCCCCATCCAAACTTGGTCTCCCTTATAACTTGTATTTTTCCTTTATCTGTTATCATGATATAGGTTTTAGATAAAAATAAGTAGCAACAATTTTACAATGGTAAGACAAGTCAAACATACCAAAATCTAAGCTTGTCCTAAACCTAACTCGAGTTAAAGTCTAAAAACCTCTCTACCTACCCTCACTATGAAACCTGTCTTTAATTGAAAAATATTATATTATAAATTTCATATAATTTTCTCCATCTCAATATTTCATACTTCGTGTTTATACTAAAATTCATAATGTTTATTTAAACTTCTAATTGTGTGATTTTTAACAAAACCTATAAATTTTTTGTGTGTGAGAAATACTTCTATTTTAGTTTTTAGGGGATTTTACCGAAAAAAATGCCATTATCTATATAATATGGGAGAGCAGTATTTGAATCCCTGGATATTTTGAACCCTTGGATTTATGTACATATTTTTGTATATAAATCCTAGGGCTGAGAAGGGATTAAAGAGCTTGGTAATTTTGTAATTATTTGAAAACAAAGGGGCAGTAACTTTTTACTAAGGACAAGAGGATACGGGAGTGCCATTGATTTTCTGTGAAATTACGAAACCTGCCATTATCTTTTCCCAAAGGATATGGGAGTGTCCTTGGTTTTCTGTGAAATTACGAAACGTGCCATTGTCTTTTCAAAACTTCCTTGCAAGTAAAGATATGATTAAATACACGGCTATGATTGCAATTGAGTGATTGAACGGTATGGAATTTGGGCCCACAACTTACCAGTTTGCCCCTTCACATATATATATGCTGTTTTTCACGGATTGTGGAATCTGGGCTAACTTAGATTGTTTTGGTAGCAGATGCAAACGTGGCTTGCATACAATTAAACTAGACTGCTTATAGTAGTGGGCCACTTCTGGTATTCAATGGTGGTTAAACAAGGGTCCAATTGACTGGGCTGTTTTACCTTAAAAAATAAAATCCGGCTGGGCTTGATTTGAAGCTGATTGATCCAATGGGCCACGTAGAAAATTTGAGTTAAATTTGTTAAATTATGGGCGGTGTTAGTTGTTAGGTGGTCAAAAGAAGAGTAATTAGATTTAGTTGTGCTTAGAGCGTGGTTCGCTGTGCCTTCAGGCACGAGCAATGACTAGTACTCACTATAGAGCAAAAAAACCTTAGAAGATATGAAATAACCGTGGTAGTCCCAGAAGGCCTTTTCGATTCTTTTTTTTTTTTTGTTTCGCCGAGCAGCGATAACCCTGCTCACCTGTATATACGAGCGGGGTGGCTTCTTCTTCATACGGCGATATCCCTGCTCACTCGTTTATTCTTTTTCTTCCTCTTCCTCCAACTCCTTTCACCTCTACCAACTAATTAATTACCTCTTATATCCAACTTTGATGGCAACGGTTGTGCCATTATGGGCCAGCAAATCTCCAAAGCTGAAAAACAAGATCAACTGAAATAAATATGAACCCATTTCCTTGGAAGACACTTACGCCATGGATAATGTAGCAGAACCCTTTCCAGCCTTGGCCTCCAAAACCTCTGTCCCTCCATCTTGCGTTCGTTTTGTGAGAGCTTTGATATCTTCATCTGACAAAGCATTGGATTTTGGCACTGCCTGTGTGGAACAGGAATTGAAGAAACCATCAAAATCGGAGACCCAATTTGTAAAACTATTCATCTTCAGATAAAAACACACAGAAATTATAAGTACCTGTGAGAAGAGAGGGAGAATCGTTATTCCAGCATGCTTACCAACAACAAGCACATTAAGCTCTGTTCACAAAAACAAAGACACGAAAACCAGAATAAAATAAAATCACCAAATCAGTAATACTAACAAAATCCTTAGTGACTGAAAATTAAAGCTTACCATTGACAGGCACATTGGCCTTCCTCGCATAGAAAGTCTTCGCCGTCCCAACATCCAGCGTAGTAATGTCAAACGGCTTCTTCTCATCATATGTCCCCGCCTTCTTAAAAACCTCAGCAACAATTGGAACAGTCGAATTCACAGTGTTGCTTATCATATTAACCAATGCCTTTTCTCACAAAGATCAAGCAAACAAATTGCAATATCACAAACATCAGAATCACGAAATCAAAATCCAATACCAAGGTAAAAAATAAATAAATAAATAAAAGCACATCCGAGTTCACCGCTTTGATTATCATATTAACCAATTTTTTTTTTTATATTTATCATCAAAGTTGGATATAATGGATAATTGATTAGTTGATAGACGTGGAAAGAGGAGGAGGAGGAAAAGGAAGAAGAAAAATAATAAACGAGTGAGCGGGAATATTATTGCTTAACCATGGAGAAGAAGAAACCGCTTTAACTATGAAGAATAAGAAAAAACGAGTGGAGATATCCTTGCTCGTATATGCAAGTGAGCGGGTCATATTTTTTAAGGCCTTTTTACTCTACAGTAAATCGAATGGGATTTTTTTTGATAAATATAATCATATGAAATCAAAATTAAAATTTTTATTTATTTTATAAATTAAATTATAAATTTCTTTAAGGACTTTAACGTTGTGTTTGGGAAGGAAATAGGCGAGGGATAATTTGAGGGGAAGGAAAATAAAGGAGAGGGTTTCCCTCTTCTTGTTTGTTTATAGTAAAAAAGTTTGAGAGGGAAAGGAAAATCCCCTTTTTATTTCCGTCTTTCCCCCAATTTTAAAGGGAAATTTTGAAAGTAAAATTTTAAAAATTTTATCCCCAAATTCCCTTCCCCTCTTTCCAAATACTCCATATTTTAACTTTCTATCTATTTTCCCTTCTTTTTTTCTCTTTCTCTCATTTTACCTCTTTTTTACCGACATAATGTAAATGGGTGGCCTAATCACGGGCATTTTGCTAGTATATATAACGCTCTCGAAATCTCCTCTCCCCTCCTCACAAGTCACAGCCCTAGAAGAAACTACTTCTCGCATCTTCTGAAGGCCGAAGCATCTCAGCCCTTCAAATCCAATCCAACGCCTCCAAGTAGTCTGCTCTTTCTCTCTCTCTCTCTCTCTCTCTCTCTCTCTCTCTCTCTCATATGCATGCCTAAAAAACCCTTCTTGCAATAGTGGTCTTTTATTCATTTCATTTGGTTTTGCCTCTGAATCTCTCCCCCTTTTTTATTTCTAATTTTGAGATTTTGCACCCTACCCAACCAGAAATGAAGGTGATTGCTGCTTACTTACTTGCTGTATTGGGAGGAAACACCAATCCCACTGCTGACGATCTCAAGACCATTCTCGGTTCAGGTACTCTCCCTTTTATTCTATTCTATGGGGACCCTCTCTCTCCCTCCCTCTCTTCTTTATTTTATGATACTGAACGGGATTATCTGGGCTCTAATATCGAGTAGAAACTTTTAGTCCATTTTTTTTTCGGCTGTTTTGAAGATTAATAGGAAGAAAAGAATGAAAAATAGAATAGTTTTTTGTAATTTTCCAGAGTATTGATTTGGGGTAAAAGGAGTAGCAAACTGTGAATCAGTTTAGGTACGGGTGCACAAAAATACCGCTAAAACCGATGTTTTGTTGTACATCGGTTCGGTCATGGTTTCGATTTCCTTCTGTTGGTTCGGTTATCGGATTGAAGGTGCGGTTAAACTGCTCAGACCGAACCAAACCAATTATATAAATATATATTTTTTTATAAAATATATAAAGGAATATGAAAAATTACTTGACGAAGACTCGAACCCTCGTTCCGTTGCTTATTCAGTTGCTTGAAGTCCAAAATCTCTTACCAATTGAACTGCCATTTTTTTTGTAAAATTAAAATAAAAAAAGCCATAACCAAACCGAACCGGTTTCTTTTGGTTTGGTTTGAGTGCATGGGTGGTTTGGTTCGGTTCGGTTCGGTTCGGGAAAATAGAAAACTGATGGGTTCGGTTTGGCTGATGGTTTCCCCTCTAAACCGATTTGAACTGGCCATAGGCACCCGTAAGTTTAGGGAATGAGTTTTATGGGGTTGAATTTTGAAATCTACTCCCACCCCTAAGTTTAGGGAACTGAGTTTTAGGGGGTTGAATTTTGAAATCTACTCCCACTTTAAATGGACACCCACCCTTTATGTTACCATTGGCTTAAATTTCAAATATGGGACTGGGCTTACAGTCAGATTGATCACTGTGAAAGATTTGGTTTACTACAACAGAACTTGTACCCATTGAAATAAAAAAAAACTCGATTCAAACTGGACTTAAATTCATGTTTTGTCCACCAACCTGACTGCGGCAATGACTGTTGTGTGAAATTTGGGACACTGGGTGTGTATTCGTAGGGAATTGGATCATGAAATATGACCCACAATGGAGAAATGGTGCTCTCAGCATGGGTCTCCTAAAATGGTGAAATAGTAGGACCAATTCAGTGCTTGCTTGCTTAGTATTTAGAAGAAATCACATGGCTTGGGAATGAGATGGAGCTAAGGCAGAATTTGGGGAAAAATGGGGTAGAGACGAGAGGAGAGGGAGCAAACATTGAAAGATGGGGACCTGCTCCTTTTTTATTTGAATTAATATGGTTGGAGGAAAATCAATTTTTTATAGTTTGATCAAGGATTGGTGGGAGGAGTTAAATGTGGAGGCTTAGGCAGGTCATATATTGGTTTGTAAATTTCATAGTTGTGAATGTTGTTTCGGTTTTTGGCCGATTCGGTAATTTCAGTGAGACTTTTCAAACTTATGTTTCGGAAAAATAGAAAGAAATTAGAAATATATATGTTTTAAAAAATAAGACTATTATTAAAGTTTGAAAGTATGAATTGATATATCTAATTTATTTTATTAAATCAACTAGTAAAATGACATGTATTATATAAAAAAATAAAAAAAAACTAATAAGCGTTAAATTGTCAACACAAATATCAACATAAATGTCATTTAGAATGGCCCATATTAATAAAACTCAACAACCATGCTCTTTAACGCTTCAAAAGATTCATCACAAGCGGAGTTTAAATTTGCTGCATCCCTTAACAAAAGTCAAAAAGTTCTGCCAAATGCTAAAGTTATATCAACTAAGAGAGAGAGAGAGAGAGAGATTTGGATCGTAGCTGCCAATGCCATGTAATTACTAAAAGAAATTTAAGTGCTAAGACAACCTAATCAAACTAGGAAACTAGATAAGAATTCCTACAATAATTAGAAAGCTATTCCTAATTACAACTCTTCAATTAAAATTAGAAACTAATAACAATTAAAAATAATATAATTTCCAGAACCCCTTGGGTCCCACATGCGGCTCACGAGTTTCTCTCAAACAGCATATTGTTGTTGTTGCATCATTCCCCCAAGTTGGAAAAGAGTTTGATCTTGAACTCAGTATTTCTTGGCATTGCTTTTGTATACATTGTCTCCTTGAAGCGCTTCCTTGGCGATTCAGGCTTTTGATCCTTTCTTTGGTGATTCAGGCTAGTTCAAGTTTTCTAAGTAATTACATGATGTTCTCTCTTTTTAAAGCAATTGTTTGCTATGACACGGTCAAATGCTAATTCAAAATCCAAGATAGTGTCTCCCAACTCACTTTTTTCTCCAAATCCTTGTCCTTCGTGCACTCTCATATCCTCTATTATTCTTTCCTACATGCCCATTTAAGTCCCCTCCTAGAAAAATCTTTTCACTAGTTGAAATTTCTTGTAGTAAACTATCTATCTCCTCCCAAAATTGGCTTTTGACACTTTTTATCTAATCCTGCTTAGAGAGCATATGCACTAATGATATGAATTATGTCTTCCTCTAACACTACTTTAATTGTTATAATTCTATCACCCAATATCGTGATCCCCATAATTTTCTCTTTCAAATCCTTATCTACAACTATACCCGCTCTATTTTTTATATTGTTCTTTCTTGCATAAAAAAGTTTAAAACGATCAGTGAGCTCCATAGCTTTATCCCCTTTCCACTTTGTCCTGTAGATAGACTACACTAACTCTTCTTCTTTTCATTACCTCGACTAACTCCATGCTCTTGCCTGTCAAGGTTCCTATATTCCAAGTAGCAAGTTGAATCTTCCTCCTCTTCTGCTGCTGGACTACTTTGTTTGCACTCGTCCAGAATGGTGCGGTAGCTCTTGCCCACTTTCCACTGAAGTCGGGCGGCACTTCAATGAACCACTTAAAGTAGGGAACGCCGTAGCATGATCTCAGATGCTGCTGGACTACTTTGTTTGCACTCGTCCAGAATGGTGCGGTAGCTCTTGCCCACTTTCCACTGAAGTCGGGCGGCACTTCAATGAACCACTTAAAGTAGGGAACGCCGTAGCATGATCTCAGAATGTTTTAGTATCTTTTTATTATTCAATATATAATATATATGGTGTTCTTTCCAAAATGTTTCGCCGAAATCCCGAATCAGCCAAAACATTTTGATTTGGAGGCCAGACTGAAATAGGGTCCAAAACAAAATTCACAACTACGATCCAGACCCTTTAGCTGATTTCTGAAGGGTCACTGTCCTATTTCCATCCAAGATAAAAACTGTGGCAAACTAGTCCAAGTATCTAGTCTGCAAAGTTGGGAAATAGGTACCATGTTTTAATAAGGTGCAGGGCTCTTTAATCTTTTACAAGTAACAGAAATAAAGAGAGAAAAAAAAAAAAAAAAAAAAAACCGCACAAAAGAGAATGATTGAAGTTTGGGGTTGTAAATTGGTTTCTGACATTTTGTAAATTGGTTTTGCTGTTCTGGAGTAGCATAGATTCCCGCTTTGAATTACTGAAACTTGGGGTTCTATTAGTAAGATTAGTATGTTTTTTTATTAATAAGATATATATATTTTTGGGTCTAAATAACATATTTTTACCTTCTGTGTTTTTTATCCCAGTTGGTGCTGAAGCTGACGATGACAGGATTGAGCTTCTCTTGTCTGAAGTCCGTGGTAAAGACATAACTGAACTCATCGCTTCTGGGAGGGAGAAGCTTGCTTCAGTACCATCTGGTGGTGGTGCTCCTATTGCAATGGCTGCAGGTGCTGGTGGTGGTGGTGCTGCTGCACCAGCTGATGAGCCCAAGAAAGAAGAGAAGGTGGAAGAGAAGGAAGAGTCCGATGAGGTAAGCTTTAATACAAAATTTCATAGTTTGCTTTTGTGTTTGTGAGAATGTCAAGCCAAAGCAGGTCCCATGTAGGTCCAGGGGTCTACTTTTATCCGATGACGCTAAAAGGGGCCTGCAAAAAGGGGGCCTTGCAAAAGCCATGCTTTGGTACTCCCCAATTTTTGTTTTTTTTTATGTGTTTACAATTGGATAGGATTCTAGTTGAGAAATTGCTTTATTAAAAAGTAGGCATTACATCATTATATAGGAAAACTTAAAACATAAGCCATTAAAATAAACACAATTCTAAGTAAGATAAAGAGATAAAACAAGTAAAATAAATGGGCTGGGCAATAGACTTGGTTGACCCATGGGCATGGGCCTGTAGTATCAGTAGCACTTCTGTTTTGTTTTAAAGTTATAGTTAAACCAATATAGGACATGGGCTGTTACTCACCTCAGCTTTTGGGTTCCCAATTAATACTCGACCGTGTGTTGCTGGAGAAAGTCTTTGGGTTTTCTCTGTAAGGTTCTCCGTTGGTGAGACTTTATCCCTTGTTATCAGTGACTTTGTTCAGAGAATGGTGATTTCCAGAGACTTTATTGTAAATGATCTGGTACTTATCTCTAACCCGCTGCTGGATAAACCTCCAGTTTAGGTTAGTGCATAATTTTTTCTTAGAATAGGTTGTCAGTTCAATCCTTACATCAAACTTGTGAACAGCTGTTGCATGCTCGGCATCACTTTGACTGCTGTATCTAGGAATAGGATTCAACACTTGAAGATCTATGCCAACCACCACCCCCCGCCCATGCCCCCTTCCAAGTGGCGGACCCGGGATTTTCATTTGAGGGGTGCGGACAGTGGTCACAACCTTTATCATCAAAATTTTAAATATTCACTTGGAAACTCCTTGATAACCACATGCACAGTGCTGAATTTGTCCTTCTTTTCCTCCTGCATATCGGACTTATATGCATTTCATGTTGGTTGAGAAATGAGTTGTCAATCATTTGTTAATCATGTTCCTTTCACGGCTGGTTTGGTAAAATTTTCCAAATACTAAACTTGCTTTCCTTTCTACCTGTTTCAACAAGCCCCAATTTCAAAACCCCATCTCTCATTTCCATTCCTCAAAGAGGCACCTTTAATAGCAAGCCAAAACCCTTCTGCGACAACTCCCAAGACCTGCTCCATGGTCAGCGGTCAAGTCTAGACCATCAAACCTTGCAATATAGATAAGGGAGGGAGGGGGAGAGAGAGAGTGAGGATTTCAATGGATGGGGTGCACGATGGGCTTTGAACAGGTGCATGGGCCATACAGCCCATACCCCTCTAAGGGAATCTCTAAACCTGACGGGTGAATACATGACCACTTGTAGGTCCCCCTCCCCTATCTTCCTTCTCTCCATCTCCCTTTTTCTCTCCTCCCTGCACCCCCCTCTTTTTCTGTCCTGTTGTAGCTGCAGCCATGCTCTCATTGGCTGCAGCTGTTTCTAAAAGAATAGTGCTGGATTCTCTAGTTGTCAGTAGGCACTATATATTTGAATTACACAGCCAGCTGTAGCATACATAATAAATTTAAGGATGGGTGTATAGTCTCTGTGAAGCATTGCTTGCTATTATAAACACTCTCTTGATACCTTCTTTGAGCATGGACTGTTCAGTTGGACAATACCAGCCAACATTCTGTTAACCGTTTGGATTTTGAACAGTCCGAAAATTTGGCTTTGCTGAAGACTTTGCATACCCCTACTAATCTACTTGTAAGGTCCTGGTGCTGAAAATTTGGCTTCGCTGGAGACTTTGTATACCCCAACTAGTCTACTTAATTTTTTACTTTAGTTGGCCTATTGGGTATTTAAGTTTCATGCTTTTGCTATTAATTTGCTAAATTTCATATCCTTCTTTTGGATTTAGTTAGATTGGCATCACTTCAAATCTGCTTCAGAGGGATAATTTCTGTGAAAAAAATAAAAAAATTTCCCCTAATATGCTTGCTTCAGAAGTTCTGAATGCCACAAGAAACAGCATCAATGAAATAAATATCATAAATCCATACTACTTTTGGATTTACGTTAAATTGGCATCAGTTCAAATCTGCTCTGAAGGGATCATTTTTCTCGGAAAAAATGCCTCAAAAAATGTTACTTTAGGGGGTTATGAATGCCACAAGAATCAGCATCAATGAGATAAAGTTGTCCATCCAGGTGAATGCCAAATGCATTTTGCCAAACACATTTACTCTCCATCTCTCTCTCATGTCCAGTCACAAGGCATTGGTCCTATATGCTTCCAAGGATGGTCCTTTTAGGTAGATTGTGATTTCTTTCGGAGTTAATTCGTGTAGAATTTTTTGTTGGCAGTTATCATGATTGTATGTATATATATATATATATATATATATAATTTTTTTTTTCATTTTCATTTTTATCAGTATCATGAATATCTCTACCCCCATTTGAACTCATTTAATCCCTTTGAACTGCTGCAGGATATGGGCTTTAGTTTGTTTGATTGAGGTATTCAGATGCGGACGAACCTGGCTTTCTTTCTATGGATGCAGTGTTAGTGTAGTCCTGTATGGGCGGTTACAATTTGTATTGTTCTATCTTGTAGCTGCATATTAGCAGGTGAAAAGTCAAGAGTTATATTGTTTATTATAAGCATGTGAAAAGTAGAGTTTTGTTACCTATTATTATTTACAGGGTTTGTTTGGGCATAACAATGGAATGTGGATTTTGGACAGATCACCTCAGCCTTTTCTATGGTCCTTGTTCCAACCCCTCTACCTGGAAATGATAATTTCATTGAATGATTAAAAAAAAAAAAAAGCACTGGGCCCAGCAAGATTTCTTTGTTTTTTCCCTTTCATCCAGTGTTGACAGTGGACTAGTATTTTTTTGGCATTTTTCGTTTTCACAGCAGTGCAGAAATAAGTAGGACAAGGAATTTCTAAGGTGTAAAATCCAGTAATCAATCTAATGGTTGGCCCTTTGGAAGAATTACTTAATGAGTATTTAGATACAACAGAGAATACAATGGTT
This sequence comes from Umbellularia californica, assembly GCA_028538565.1. Classification (NCBI taxonomy): domain Eukaryota; kingdom Viridiplantae; phylum Streptophyta; class Magnoliopsida; order Laurales; family Lauraceae; genus Umbellularia; species Umbellularia californica. Next base: position 47,585,621 of record JAPQWN010000004.1, read on the forward strand.
GTGTTAAACAAGAGGGCTGAACCTGCATTGTGGTCCTTTCTTTCACTGCATTAAACGAGTTGCTGCATTGATTTTATCGTTTCATCCTGTCCGTATACATAATTCCATCATGGCTGCGGCTCTCTCCACCTTTAGCTATCTGTCTCATGATCAGTTTAATCTCTGATGACTATTAAATCTGTGTGCACTTGTATATGATGAGTGTTATTAGCTGCAGAACTTTTGTTAAGAATATATATATATATATATTTTGGCTTGAACGTTTGTTAAGAGTTACATATGCCAATATAAGGGAATGATTATAAAAGGTTGACCAAACCACATGGTCAACTAAAAGAATGAAATTCTCACATGGGTGGGCTGCTACTATACAAAGATACAAATCGTTTTCAAGATGCACCTGCTCTTTTTTTTTTTTTTTTCTTGGTAAGAAGCAATTTCATTAGAGGAAAGAAAACAAAATTAAACCAAGAGGAGCTTCCCAAACTATATTGGGGATCAATCTCTTGTTGGTCCCACATAAATCCCTCGTCTATATGAGTTCTTAGCAAGTTCATGAGCAAATTGATTGAGCCTTCTAGAAACATGGAAAAAGGAAATGTCTTCAAACTTGGACCTCAATTCATTGATGTCTTGCAAAATAAGTTAGATAGCCCAATTCATCAACCCGTTGATGGCTCTAATAACTTCGAGGGTGTCTGACAAAAGATGGATATTGCGAAATCCTCATAACCTAGCCTTCTTCATTGCGAAAAGGACAACTCCTCTTAGCTTCTTTTGAAGTGGAGATCTTGGATCCATTGGTTAATCCTGCATAAACCCAAGAAACGTCAAACCAAATAACAAAGCCAAAGCCTGTTTTTCCATCCACGGCTCTAAAAGATGCATCTAAAAACACTTGAGCCGTGCCTCTAGGGCTCCTCAGACTGATATCCTGAGGATTGTAAGAAAGTCGTTTGAAGGCCTTTTCATTATGGGTCATTGAGGCAACAACCATTCTTCTAGTGCATATGATTGTGCTAATAAGCTCAATATTTTTCCTCTAAATATAAAATCATTCTTACTTTTCCATAAGGCCCACCAAAGAACGAGAACCCAAGATTTCGTTTGAGGACTAATTGGCGGATTCATCTTGCCACAATAATCCAGAAAGAAGTTCCACCAGTCTCTAATCCTCTAAGAAGTAATAGAATGTGATAAAATTCCTACGTTAGAGCCAAACCATGATGCTCTTGCATGATCGCAAAGAAATAGAGCATGCTCAATAGATTCTTCTGATGTTGTACATATAGCACAAATGGCATCATTATAAATATTTTTTTTATGGAGTAACTTGCGCTGTGTTATTAAGACATTTCCAGCCAAACAGAAGACTCTTTAGGGTAGAGGGAGGGACCACAATGTCGTCCAATTAAAGAGAGAGTTGTGGGTAATTCTACTTTCTTCATGAATGATTTTGTATGCCGATCTTGAAGATAAATCGTCCCCTTTGGAAAAGGGCCATATTCTCCTGTCATCACTTCTAGAACGAGGAATATAGATTTTATTAATATCATCAACATCAGAGGCCTTATTAAGAACATTTCTAATTACCTGTTCATTCCAATTTTTGTCTCTATACCAAAGATCTTTAACCACAAGATCTTGGTTAACAACACTGGACTTTGGTTTCCTAAGACCTCCTTCTGAAGGGATACAATTGCATTTCCAAACTGAGATTTGATCCCCATTACCTATGATCCTCCCCACCCTATCATTGATAAAATGTCAGGCCCCGTCTCGAGTTAATTGAGATTAACTCTAATTAATTAGGAATTAAGGTTAATTAACTATGTTTAACTAAACTAATAATGGTTCATGGCCAAATAGAAGTGAATTAGCCTAAAAAGAATGGATTAGGCTTAATGAAATGATAATCAAGGTTGTTAACTAATTTGAGTGGATTTTAGGCGGAGACTAATAGAACAAGAACTTTTTCGTAAATACGAACTTTCGCGTATTTTTTCGAATACGGAAACTCTTGATACCAACATGCGTATCTCGACGAGTACGTTAACTTTCATAAAAGACTTGAGGTTATTCGACGAGAAACGGATCAAATGACCCTTCATTTGACTCGAATCGTAATTTAGAGAGATTAGTGGATTTAAACGCAATTGCACGGCTTATATAAGCTAAAATCACCTTCAATGAGTTTATTCAACTCATTTGCAAACCCTAGACTCATCTCTTCATCCCTTTTCTTTTTCTTTTTTCTATTTTATCTCCATCAAGCATCAAGAGGGTGGATTTCAAGTGAAGAGGACTCCATCTTCTTCATCATCTCTTAGAGTTTTCTTAGAGAAAGAACTTCAAGTTGAGAAGTTTCCACCTCAAATCCAAGCTAGACAAGGGGTTTCTGTCAAGCAACCTTCAAATAGAGGCAAGTATATACATTTTTAGTGGTTTATGATGTTATAGAACTTGTATGAACTCAAGGAGTTCAAATTATGAATTTCGTTTCAGAGTTCTGAAGCTTCAGAATTCGTTTCTGGGAACAATTCGGCTAGCTGCGGGCTAACTGCTTGGCTAACTGCCGAAATACATAAAATGGGTCAGTCTTTGGAAAGCTGACCGTGAGTTGACCGTTGAATTTCGGTTAGCCGGAATTTCAACTCCGGCTAGCCGAAAGGTAACCGTAAGCTGACCAAAATTGAGTCAGAAATTCACTTCAGAAGACCAGCTTCTGGAAAGTTAAACGCAAGTAGACGAAGTGAATTCGGCTAGCCGAAATTGAAATTTCGGTTAGCCGAGGTGTGACCGCCGAGGTGACAGAACTAACTGAGTGTTTTGGAAACCTGACCGTAAGCTGACCGAACTTAGTTCGGCTAGCTGCCAACTAGATTTCGGCTAATCGCCAAGGTAACCGCCATTGAGACAAATTATAGATTAAATTCTGATGTTTCTGAATTGAAAGCCCAACCATTGAGGCTGGGGTTAGGGATATCTAAACCTTCATGAGTTTGAATCAGGGTTATCATTATGTACGAATTTAACTAAAGTAATGTCATCTACGGTAACACATACATTGATAACGAATGATTCACTCAATTGTTTAGTTTAGCTAATAGTTTAGAAATGGATTGGAAGTCTAAATAGAATGATTGATTTAGTTTGATTTACGAGTCTGGCACTACATAGTAGTTTCATAAGCTTGTATAGAACTACATTGAATCAGTATTGAATCGACACTGAATAATGTGACACTGAATTGAATAATGAACAATTGAATAATGTAATACTGAATAAAGAACAATATTGAGTGGATAGACTGAAAAGTCACTGATAAACCACCATAAGCCACACATTGGACTAAAAGAGTCTCATTGATAAGTCATCTAATAAAGGCTTAATATAATTAATGAATTGAATGTAAACATTGAAATGAATGAAAATGAGTGGAATTGACTGCTTCCTTTGGGAAGAAACTAAACTGAATTGACCTGAATTGAAACCAATGCTATTGTAGTTGCCAATATAGTCATTGTCACTGATTATGCTATTGTACAGGATACTGTCATAGAATTGTTAATTTAATGAGTCAATCGAAGTAACATGTGTTATCATAGAACTGTATATGCATTGTTGAACCGTCGTGTTCACGGTGTTACTGATGATGTTACAGGCCTAGTTGCCGTTGTCGGTCCTGCATAGGCCGATCCGCCATCGGAGATTGCCTATCTGATACCCCCAGGGGGCTTGATCGAATGGACTTGATTCGGAGTGCCAAAGGATAGAATATTTTGGAGAAACATTTTGATAAACACTTTGTATATCTATTTTGAATAGTAGTTGGATGCCACCTGCATTGTATTTAAATATGCAGTGGTTGACTTTGTTAGAAATGCATATTGATCTTACTCTTATGTAAAGGATTCGTTTAGTTTTTAAATGGTTGTCAATCTATACATATATATATATATATATATATGTTTCCACGCCATTGTACATTGGCAGGTACATATGTAAGATCCCATGTGGACTTCGTCTTAACTTGGGTTAATTCGGGGTTTACGGGAGTAAGTATAATTGGATTCGCGACCCGGGGTTAATCCCAATTACTCTGATCTCGGGCCCGGGTCGTGACATAAAATTAGTAGCTTCTCCAAATCCCTTCCAAAACCAAGAGTTACCTTTCTTGAAGTTTGCCTCCCATAAAGGTTTGTTCGGATAGTACTTTGTTTCAAAATCTTCGAACTTAATCTATTCTCATTAGAGAGGCACCTCCAACATGTTTTGGCCAATAGGGCTAAATTATTTTCCTTGTTATCCCGAATCCCTAGTCCTCCATCTTCGAGAGGGAGGTAGATTTCCTTCCACTTTATGGTGTGCATATTTTTTTTTTGTCAGGAGGGTCGGCCCAAAAGAAGCTTCTAAGCATTTTATCAATAGTGTCAATGGTTTTTTATGGGAGTTGGAGCACTGTCAAATTATAAATAGGGATAGTAGAAGCAACTGATTTTATTAGGATACACCTCTCTGCTTGCGATAGAAGAGGGATTTGCCATGACATAATTCTACTTTTAATTTTTCCGATTAGAGATCGGAAACTAACGTTTCTATTTTTGTTAATAATGAGGGGATTTCCTAAATATCTCTTATCCTCAGTCATGAGCCTAACGCCTAGGATCTTGGAAGGTTCTCTACTAAAGTAAGCTGCAGACTTATCAAAATTCACTAGTTGCCCAGATAGGAAGCAGTAATTATCAAGGGTGTCCTTAATGGCCTTGACTTCATTTATTTTGCCTTGCAAAAGAGAAGACTATCATCGGCAAAGAATAGGTGGGAAATGCTAGGCGCAGAACGAGAGACTTTGGCTCCATGAATGACTCTTTTTACTTCCTCTTTCAATAACATTTGGGAGAGGACCTCGGTGCCCATGATAAATAGATATGACGAAAGAGGATCCCCTTGTCTTAGTCCTCTTGTTGGAGTGATAAGTCCAAACAGAGATCCATTGAGTAAGATAGAGAAGGAGACCGATGAAATACGTTCATGAACAATTTTAATAAACTCCTCATGGAAAAAAAAGGCCTTTAGGACCATGATTGGGCAGTCCCATTCTATTCGATCATACGCTTTTGCCATGTCTTATTTTAGGCCCATGGTTTTTTCCTTTCTCTTTCTTTTAAAAGAATGAATAACTTCATGAGCAACAATATAATTATTAGAAATAGCTCTACCTTCCACAAAGGCACTTTGGTAAGGGCCTATAATTTTATTTAGCACCTTTTTAAGTCTATTGGCAACTACCTTAGAGATAATTTTATAAATAACATTTCATAGACTAATTGGTCTAAAGTCATTCACTTCTTGTGGATGTAGGTAACAAAGGTTTTATTGAGCTTCTTAAGAGAAAATTTGATTTTGAAAAAACTTTGCACAAGAGCAATGATATCTGGTCCAATTGAGCCCCACATGTGTTGATAAAACTTTGCCGGGTAACCATCAGGGCCCGGGGATTTGAGGGGCTTTATTTGGAAAACAGCTTTCTTAACCTTGTCCTTTGAAGGGATAGCAATAAGATCTTGGTTCTCTTCTAGGAAAACCATGTTGCTAATCAAGTTCTCATCTTCTTTAAGTTGTCACAAAGAGTGTTTCCTTTGTCCTCCCTATAATCCACCCATTTTCCATCGTTATTTTTAATTTTCTCAATCCCATTGTTTTTCCTCCTACTAATTGTGCTTGAGTGGAAAGATTTTGTATTTTTATCCCCATCCTTCAGCCATAACTCTCTAGATTTTTGCCTCCGCTTCTCTTCTTCCCTACAAAAGTATTCCTCAAGTTTTTCACTAAGGTTGATTTCGGAATCCACGAAGGTTGGGTTTACTTCCTTTCTTCTCAAGCTTTCAAGTTCAAGTCTGGTTTCAGAAGTAACTTCCTCCACTTTTCTAAAACAATATTTGTTCCACCTAGAGAGATCCTTACCTAAGAGGTATAGGATACGATCAATATTTTTATCATTGACATTGGTAGGTTTGGTCCACCTGTTAAGAATAATTTCCTCATAGTTTTTATCCTTGAGCCACATGCTATGGAATCTAAAGGGTCTAGGGAGAAAGGGGGACTTTGGGCTTCCACGAAAAAGAATTGGGGCATGGTCGGAACCTCCAACAGTTAACACAAAAAAGTTGCCTCCGGAAACAAGTTTCTCCAATGAATGTTTCCAATGACTTTGTCTAAGTGTTCCTTCACATGAGCGAGGCCTTTTCTTTTATTAGTCCAAGTGAAAGCCAGACCTATGGACCCAAGATCCATCATTTTTGCAATTTCCATGAATTCTACGGCTTTCTTGGCCTTCCGGGGGTTAAATTTTTTACCTCCCCATTTTTCACGGCTTCCCAAAATCTCATTTAAATCTCCTGCTATCATCCATGGTCCTATAATATGTTTTCCTATTTCATGCATGTTATTCCAAAAACTCTATTTTTCTGAAGGATAAGGAGGGCCTTTGATGAAGGTAGCAAACAAAGAAAAAGACTTATTATTAATCCTACGGTGGATGAACCACTTATCCTTTTTAATGATTACTAACTCAATGGTTTCTTGCCAGAAGAGAGCCAGTCCACCAGCCATTCGCTTGAACAACCTCCATTTTAGCAAAATTCAGGCTCCTAGACAATTTACCAATCTCATTCTCATTTGATTTTGTTTATGAGAGAAACATAAAATCAGGTTGATTTTCTTTGCATAGTTTTTTTAATTCTCGAATTTTTGAGGCATTTTTTATACCTCTACAATTCCAGGTGATGCCTTTCTCATATCTATGATGATTTTTCCTACTAGAGTTTATTGAGGCTAAACCTTGATTATTGTTCAAGTTAATTGGATCAGCTGGGCTTTTATGATGGGAAAAAGAAACTTTAAAAGAAGCAATAGAGATAAATGAGGTATTGAGGGTTGGAGAGAATGTTACTTTTTTTTGTTGGGGCTAGGGCCACATCTTGATTATTGCCAGAGAGAACTTCTGTCTAGCCACCCTCATTGCCCCCATTCGCTGGTCCATCATCCCTTCCACGATTCAATGCCTGCTTCTTTTTCTCATTCCTTCCTTCTATGACATTAGCAGAATGCTTGACTGTCTAGGTTTTACCTTTGCTCCTTAGCATGCCAAGGGTTTGTCACTTCCTAGCATTTAACCCTCCATTAAGGCCTGACTCCATCAGATGTTTTGTGGTTTGCTGCACAGTAGATTCAGCGGACCGTAGCAGAGGAGAGTTTGTTTTAGTCCCTTTTTGATTTCCCTCAAGCCATGCTCCAATTAGGGTCGCGCTTGCCTCCTCGTCTAGTTCTATAAGAGATTGACCTTCATTAGTTGCATGGTTTATTTCTTGTGGATCATGTTTGGTCATGAGGTTCTTGGAATTGGAGGTTGAGATGGGACGGATCCAGGATTCAAACTCACGGGGGGCACGATTAAGTAGTGGGGTTCCGGGGGCAACGCCCCCGAATTTTTTTTTTTTTGGTTATTTATATGGGACAAATATAATGTAATAGTTTCAAGCAATAAAACAAAGAAATCTTTATTTATCACAATTGTTCCCTACAAGTTTTCATATTCTGAAAAAGTTCTATTACAAGATCATTAGTAATAGTTCCAAGCAACTCTTTTTCTATAAAACATACAAGACAATCATTCATAAATTGATCTGGAGATGGCGGTATACTCTGCAGTCTTTACCTCTGATGTCCTAATAGTTGAAGGATGGGCCTAATAATATGTATAAAGAATGGGCCTAATATTTTTTACTGGGGGCCTAGTTACATTGGGTCTAACTTAGTATATATATATATATATATATATTTTTTTTTTCTCAAAAATTCACTGGGGGCCCAGCCCCCCAGTGAATGTTTCTGCATCCGCCTCTGAGATGGGAGTCGGAGGAGAGGTTGAAATGGGAGTCAGAGGTTGAGTAGCGTTCAGATCTATGGGTCCACTTGGAGTGGGTCGTGTAGAAGCACTCCCCGTCCAACCACGGCCCACTTCTACAATATAGACCTGATGTCTGTTTCCATGCCCACTTCCTATCCTCTCCCGACCCATAGTGTAGTTTCTTGGTTCAAAACCGGGTGGTGGCCCATCATGAACTCTATTCTCAAATTGCCCCTCTTTCTCAAAACTAGGGTTCGTTCGAAAGGGTCTTTGACCATTTCCATTCATGAAAGAAAAAACTCCTCTTTAAATCTTTGCATGTAAAAAAGGTGACAGGTATGCATTCTGTCAATCCCATTCTCCTACCCTTGAGACCTCATAGATATAGGTGGCACGTCTGCTATACTAGTCTGCAAGTCATTAATGCTCCTGTCATGCGTAGATGACCCTATGACCCTGCTAATTTGCACCAATCTTTCGGTTCTTTGACCGTTTGTAACATTGGAAGTGAAACTAGCCGTATGGTGACCCACTGAGTCACCGTTCTAGTGAGGGGCATTTCCTGAGTTGTGGTTTGGAAACTCAGCCTCTTCTTCCCCCTGTTGAACCCCATCAGTGGCTTCCCCCCATTCAAGAGCCGTTTCTCTTCTATATTGACCGCAACCCATCCACTCCTCGAATGGGTAATGGATTTCTCCCTCCCAAACATCCGGCATCTTCATTAGGGCCCACTTTAGAAGAGTGGGAGGGGTTTTGGATAAGGGATAAGGGATTGGACACTCATCTTCTTCATGTGTAATGAGACCACAAAACCTGCAAATGTAGTTCAGTTCTTCATATTATAAGAAGATCCATCTATCCTCATGAGTCAATCTGATAGCTGGCTCGAAGATCATTCTTAAATCCATGATGATTCGAACTCTTACTATGTCTCCATAGGGAATTCCATCATCATCCCAGAAGCGGATTTCCTGCACTTCTCCCACCTTCCTGCAAATGTCCCTGACTATATCCTCTCTGAAATAAACTAAAGGGGGGGTTGTGGAGTTGAACCCAGAAGGAGAGGAAATCTAGTTTGATCTCATGGAAAGCCTGTCTTGGGTTGATTTGAGACATTAAAGACCCAAGGGCCCTTCTTCCAGAGAAGATCTACCTCTTCTTGAGTCCTAAATGTGACGTTTTGATTATTTAATATGTATAAATTATTTATTTTATTATTATATAATTGATTGTATTTTAATTAAATACGTGATTAGTTTAAGTGGGGACCACGTTAGGCTTAGATTTGGTGAGTTAGGCTTGTTGGATAGGTGTCTTACCCATAGTTAACTCGGGCCCAGTTTAGTGGTATAGTTCTTCTCAAACCAAAGCTCTAATTCTTCTCTAATCCAAACTCTTATATCTTTAGAACCCAAACTCTATGCCCTTTAGAATTTAAGTTAGATTACAACTCTTATTCTTATTTTCTATTTATACACCACCACCACACTCTTTTACTTTCACACACAACTCTCTCTCTCTTCCAACTTTTCTCTGGGATAGCACATTGAGCTTTGGCAATAGGAATTCTAGACCGTCTCCCTCAACCGCGGACCTAAGGCAAGTACCTAACCATAATTTGTAAATTTAATACTTGTATTATTCCTTGATTTGTGTGTTAATGCATGAAGAAGCCCTTCGATGCCCTTGTTTTGATGTTTTAATAATAGAAATCGGAATTGGAGATCATTGCATTGCATTGTTTTGATCGAACTTGTCATGTGAGGAGTGTTTGGACCGTGGGACCCCGGGTGGGTCCTGATGTTAGATCCAATCCGTGGATCCGAAAGAGGGCCCACGGGCGACCTTAAAGATGCTGGACCCGTAGGCAGCGGACCCCGTTTGGACCATCTTCTTGTAGGCTGATCAGCTGAAGGCTTGCTTAAGGGGGGAGATTCAGTTTGGGTAGCAGATGGTTGTGGGACCCACCGGTTGATCCGATCGTAGATCTGGTCCGTCCATTGGGCTGGACATGGTAGGACGACATTAGGGATGTGGACCTGTGAGAGGTGGACCCTGTTAGATCCACCATCCAAAGACCCAAAAGGGGGGGGGGGGGGCAGGGGGCATGACGGTAGTGAAGAAGAAAGAGGGATTTCCGTTTTTGGAGATTGTGGAGCACAGGTGGGTCACCAATGGAAATCGAGACCATAGATCTTAAGAGGGGGCTTGGGCGACCATGATGGTAGGGTCTGATCTAGGTTTTAATCAGCAGGACCCATGATTTTAGCAAGCACAATGTCTTAGGCGATAAGTTCTGTTTTGTTGGAGATGTTCTGTTTCAGAACATGCGCAAGTGGAAGATGGGGATTAAGAGTTCGACGATCTGGGGGTGTATGGGAAAAGGTGTGGGAATTTGTGTGGATGAGTGAGAAAGAGAGTTTGGTAATGTGTAGGATTTTGTGAGAGAAAGGATGGAGGTGACATGTGGATGAGTGAAAAGGAGAGAATAATTATGGTAGTGTGTGAGAAGAGTTCTGATTGTGACAGAACTTAGTATAGGTAGGTCTTTATAATACCACTTTACCCATTGAATTTCTATAAATTCTAATAAAGCCCTGATTATTTTAATTAACTCAAATTAGACCTTTTACTTACTTTGAATGTGGAAAAAAAATGTTATAATGGAATCCTTGGGTTTTCTAAAATTATAAACTAAGATTTGTTATTTCTTATTATTATTTACAAATTATATTTTTGTACTTTATTATTGGATCTTCGGACCAAATAAATATCGTCCGGGCACACGGTATCTTACTAACGTGGGGTTTAGTGCTTCGTATGACCTCGGGGAAATCCTAATGGGTTCGAGCTCAACCCATCGCTATTGGAAAACCCTTAATTGGGTCTATGCACCATTAATTGAGAGGGGATATGTTGATCTTTTATTTATTAGAGATTCCGGTGGTGGTTGGGTATGAGACCTTATGTTTGACCCTAGGATTGACTTGTGATTATTCCTTGACCTTCGGGTTTGCATACATGATTGAGATTGATGTTGGTCTATTAGTTGCATACCTTATGTTGATTTGATATGGACCATGATGTGGTGTGGCAATCGATTGAGATATTGTAGAGGTTAATTGAATGGTTTGATTGTGGATTATTGTGCAGCCCGCCCTTCACTTTTACTTAGGTTTATGTGGCAAAGCCTTATAGATCATTAGGTCTATTATACTATGATATGTATATGTATATATATATATATATATATATGTATATTGATTGAGTCATATTCGAACGACTGCAGTTGTATTTGGACGGCAGATCACCGATGTGTACGGACACTATAATATCCGAATTTCGAACCGGTTTATCCGGCCTATGATTTAGATTACAAACAGGTTTATGACCGCCGGCCTTCGAGCGGGTTTTCCCGCTTTATAGTTAGGGCTGACCACCTAAAACAGTAGCAGTGCTTCTGTGTGATTATTGTATTGCTCTATTGTGTAGCATGGTTTTAGGTTGTACGTTCTTTTCGTCATTGTTCCGTTGTTAATCTCTTATAATCTTTACCTATCATTACTCACATTGATTTTGTGTTTTATTTATGAATTATGCTTTCATACTTGCTGTTTACTTTGTTTATTGGTGCATAGGTTCCAATCCCTACCCTACCGTGGAGAAGAAGGATGTTCAAACATTACAAGCGTTTGAACCAGTTGACGAAGCTGAGTGGAGAGCCGGAGATGGCTACAGAGCCATCTAAGTCCGCGCATGAGATATCGACATCTTAGAGTCCTTAGTTAATTTAATTCCATAATATATTTTATTTAGTTGTTTTATTTAAGTTATTTTGGAAACTTTAAACCTTAATATTCAATAATTTTGTGTTGGTTTAATTTTGGATATTGGTACCAATTAGTTTAATGCTTCCGCAAATATTTTATTATGACTCATCATGTTTCGAAATTTTGTGGGTCCATATTTGGGAGCTTGTGTTGCATTAAAAACAGGAAATTGAGTATTTATTCTTATTTTTCACGTTATCCCTTGGTTGTATTTTGGGGACGTGACACTAAAAGTAAAAGAAAATCTTCCATTAGGCATAGTTGTAATATTTGGAATAGCGAGCCCATTCTAGTTGCTCTTCACAGCCTTACGGATATCGACCATGCTGAGTTTCTGGAGAGGGCTCTCCTGCCAAGAAGGATTTCTATGGTCTCTCAGAGTCGGGGAAAACCATTGTCCAGGGCTAGGGGAGCTCGTTTGTCCCTGCACACTTTGTCCATGACCTGCCCGAGAAAGTGTCTCTCTTGTCGGAGTTGTTTCCATAGTTCAAGATGGGCTACTGAAGGCCAACGTCCACTGTCTTAGTGCTGCAATGGATTGGCTATTAAGGAACCAAGAACAGCAGAGAGATGAAAGGAGACGAAAATGGCTGCCCTGGAAGATTGAGCTAAAATAGATAATTATATTTACTCGCATGCAGACCAAAGGCCATAGATTTACCCCCGTCAGGGAAGAAGAACTCCAGCGAACGCCGAGTAGAATGGAGTTGATTGAACTGAGGGGACTTTGGAGTTGGTCCTATCTATTTTCTTTTTAACACTACGCTAGTTTGTTGAAAACCATTTTCCTTCTAGTGGCTGTTCAACCAAAAGCTTTAAATGGTCACAGGACCATTGGCACCGAGTTCTTTCAAAACTGAATGTGGATATTTCACATTGATCCTAATTTTTGCTCTTGTTTACCATGTAGGTCCTTTTTTCTTTTTTTTTTTTGTTTTATTAACTGCTACTTATCATTTTGGACATTTCATTTTCAAAATGTCTGATTAAATTTACATGTATAGGGAACCGGTCCTGCAAGGACGGTCCTTATGATATGCACAGTTCGAAAATCCCATTAGGGCCCACCTTATGACCCATCCAAATTGATCACATATTCACAACCCCCTTATAGGCACCGAGTTCCATGAATTTGCATGGATTTGGATGAACTAGACTGTTGGATAGAGGGTTGGTTTTTTTTATTTGATATAAAGCTATTAAATTTGTAGACCACAGATGAAGAGGTTAGAGGTATTAGATTGACTTCAAATTTGATCTGTAGGTTGGCCCCACTTGGATCTTTTGGCCCCCCTCCGTCCCATGACCAGTGGAGTCTCACAATGGGCCCCACTAGGCGATCTACACCTAAGCCTATAAGGAGGACCGGTTCCCATATATATATGTGTAAGAGATGCTCTGATGAGAGCATCTCTCACCTTACTATGGTAGATATGGTGGGGGCCTTCACATCCATATCCAATGCCAACAAACTTAAATGTGAGGGCTCCGACCGTATCTCTCATAGTAAGGTGGGAATGCTTTTACCCGGAAAATCTCTTTAAACCTTGAGGAGAACAAATAGGTCCTCAAAGGACCTTTTTGGTCTACATTGAAGACCCTTTTGCTCTGAGTCTGAGGAGGTTTTTCTAGTAAAATTGTCTATATTTTTTGCAATTAGAATCTTTTCTATACAATGGGAACGGAACATTCAATTTTTAATCCCACTGGTTTAAGATCGCTGATAGATTTGAAACATGTATAAAAAAGGTTTCTTAATTTGTCCAAACTAAATGTCAATAAAAGTTGTACGGTAACATGAGAGAAAACTAAGCATCTAGTGGATAATCCAGATCGCCAAAACGTGGGCCTCAACGTGCAGAAAATGAATTTATTAATGAATCAATTATAATTAGTGCTTTTATCACGAGTTTCTTTAATTCAACATACTAGCAAAACATGCCCGTGCTACAATTTATAATATTAAAAATAATAAAGTTTTTAAATAATATTTATTCTAAGTTATATTGAGATGGTAAAAATTAACAAAATGAGAGTCTTATGAAGATAAAGATGGGAACATAGAAATTTGTTGCTAATCTAGATGTTTGGAGAATCTCATCGTAGTGAAACTCTAATATCTGCATGATTGGGGGGCACTCGGATTAGAGAGAGTCCTAATTCCTAAAAATTGTATTTAGATTTTTCAAATTTGACACTTGGAGAAGAAATCGGATTGAGAGATGGTTAGAATTTCTATTATTAAGAAAACATTATCTTTTAGAAAAGACGAGTCCAAGTTACCTTTCTATCTAAATCCCTAAAATCTATCCTCTAATCAGTTCAAAATTAAAAACACAATTGAGACTTAATTTCTTAGTTAACTAAGAAATTAAGCTCCAACCATTGTGATATATGAATAAATAAAATATAAAAATTTATACTTAAGATCTATTCTAAAGTAAACAACCATTTGTTTAAGTAATAAAAAAACAACATAATTCAACTATATAAGTGTAAAGCTTAATATAACCATAATTAAGATTTCTTTGTGAAGGTTTACTCGAGGTCCATATAAGCCAAATCCTTTGGAGACTTATAGCATTCTTCTGCATTGTACAAAAATAAGCAATGAAAATAATTTTGGGGGTCAACAACTCTATTTACCCTGTTTTCTTATAATTAGTCATGGCAAAGAATAAATGAGTATGACTTGTGGGTAACTCGTTATTGAGTTCATGAGCCTAATCTATTTCAAGCAATTACATGTATATTTATTTATATTTCTCAACTATAATTTCATGAGAATTCTTAAGATCATTAAGATGAATTTTATCAATAACAAATTTTGTGACAATGCATGCGCCATCCAAAACCATCCTAATTGACAATTCTAACCATCCAACCTGTGGTTATTAAATATACAACAAAAAAAGGAAAAGAAATATTCAATGGACAAATTTAGATTGAGAGGAGAATCTAATTGTTAAGATTTGGGACCACATTCCATCCATTGGATTCTCTTAATAAGTTCCTACAATGCAAAACTTTGTGGAATAACCATAGGAATTTAGCACAACTCAATCTATACTGAGCATAGTAAAGCTCATTTAGATCCTTTTTGGATAAACCAACTAAACATAGCACCACAAATCACACAATAATAAATTGTTCAATGTTTGGACCTTGCAACTGCTTTCTATATTCTTATAATATTAAACAATCTTTCCATTCGAGAGTTGCTTGACCTAGTGCAGGGGCTTATAATTGCCTATCGAATTTTGAGAGCCCAAAGAGATTTTAAGAACAAAATTTTGAAAATCTCAATTATAACATTGTTACACAGAACCCATACACATCATTCATGTTCTAGAAGTATTTTTATCACTCTTCTAATAACGTAATAGAAAACCCTCAAATTCAAAGCCAATGGAATAATAAAGTTCCGAGTCAATTAATAAAAACACTCAAATCCTATATAATAATAATAACAATAATAATAATAATAAAAGAAAAATACTCAAAACCATCACAAGAAACCATAATTAAAAGTCCAAGAACTTTCATTGGTTATCTAAGAAGCAAAATCGAGATCTAGAGTAATGAGTCAATCAAGAAAGAACTTCATCATGATTTATCCAATGCTCAAATCCGAAACAAAATTATGTGATCGATGACATTAGATCAGATCCAAAGATTTCATAGAGATTATGAATGCATCAAAAGAAGAGAAAGGATGGAGATGATCCCTACGAGATGTCACTTTAATTGAGGAGAAGGAAGATTAGAGATAGTAGAGAAGATTAGATTTTAGTGGCCTAGATATTAGAAATTCACCTCTCACAATTACCAGTTTTATGGGCCCAATATAGTGATCCAATAAATTATGGCCACGTGGATGATTTGGTAGATTGAGATAACTGAGAGTGGTCCATCTTTCAATTGTTTAGATCGTTGAGATAACCATCCAGATGAGAATCTCTGCTTTGAATCTCAGTTTCATTGATTGGTTAGTGGGGGCCATTATTGATTTGGTTAGATTAAAGAAAGGATATTATTCTTTTTAAATAACTCATCTCAATCTTGAAAAGATTAATGAGTAGCGTCTAATTTAAATTTAAACCTACCGTGTGATTAGATAAATGTAGAAATAAAGAAGCATGGAGGGGTAGATAAGAGTAGGAAGAGACAAATACCTTTCATTGTGGTAAGTGTTTTAGCATTTTTGGCAACAATAAAAATTGAAATTGTAATTAAGATATAATTTCTCGACTTTAATTTCAAAATCGAATCCTATACCTATAATATATAATATAATATAATAATTGAATTGATAGAGCTTATCTCTTCTCTAAAAAAATTGAAATTGAAATTGATTTGAGATCCAATTTCTTAAATTGATTTGAGATTAAAATCCAATTTTCAATCGATTAGCAAATCGGACTCCAATTTCAAAATTGATGCCTACGTCTATAATATATAATAATGGTAGCTCCTTTGTAGATGGTGGCTCAAGACTAATATAAGAAAGGATTGGGCTTGAAAAAGAAAAGGTTTTTTTTTAAAAAAAAAATAGTAATAAACCCTAATTACACTAACTGATTAAGAAAGACTCCAAAACATTCAATTGGTGTGTTGTATGTAACCAAAAGACCAATTTACCCCAAAACGACATTGACAAGGAAAAAAATAAATAAAAACTTTTATTAGTCTGCTTTTTCAAACGACATCGTTAGAGTTCATTGCTAAAAGCTTTTTCCCTCTTATTCTCTGAACAATATCATTTGCCCTAATCTTCATTCCCTGTGTAGAAAAAAGAAACCCATCGTCTTCTCTCACCTCTCCTCTTTTGCTCTTTACGATTCAAAATCTCTATCTTCCCCATTTTTGTTTTCCCTTTTTTCTTTTTTTTTTCTTTTTCAAAATCTACAATCTCTCTGTGCATAGCAAATACATTATCACCCTCAAGGTCATATTCAAGTAGTTCAGATTCACAATGGTAGAGAACTTATTCTAGAGTTGCACGTGTAACCTACAAGGCCTATGGAATACATTATCAATGTGCATTTTGGTATTTGTCATAGAAGAGGTTCATCCGTTCTTCTGTTTCTCGTCCACGGCTGGGACTAAGTCCAGAGGTCTCTTTGCTACTGTAAATCAGACACCAAACTGAGAACTGTAAAGAAAGTGATAAAATAGAAACCGGGGAAGAAGAGGGAGAAATCACAAAGGTTTTTGTTTCGGAACAAGCCCTAATAATATTGTTCTATGGAAGAAGAACGGAAAAATCAAAAAGTGATTTTTTTAACAAGCCCCTAATGATAGCACCGTGGGGGTAAATTGGTCTTTTGGCTACATCCGACATTGTAAATTGATATTTTAGGGTCTTTCTTAATCAATTTGTGTAATTAGATTTTAGAACTAATTTTTTTAATATAAAAATTTCAAAAAGAATCTAAAAATTATTTTCCTCAATTCCTGCCTAGCTAATGAGCGATAAAACAGATGAACTTCAAGCATCGCCTATATCTCCCGCCCAGCCTAGCACTAAAGCCTTTGGCCCTAAGCGAGAGGGACACTCCATTTCAAGCATCGCCTATCCACAACCAATACTATCAATCCCTCGGTTAGAGGAGTGGTTCACTAATAACTAACTTGACCACTTTCAAGTAGTCATAGTGATAGGGATCAAAATTTTAAAATATAAATACTTTTGTTAATTGATCATAATTAAGTTTTATTGGAGTCAATGCTAAAAAATAGAGAATAAAAATAAAGAATGAACAAAATAAGAAATTGATACAAATTTAAGATGGAAGTTATCAAAATTAATAAGAAAAGTAGTCTTTATACATGTAAAAATAGGTACCAAAAATTATAGAGGGTAGACTAAAAACTTTAAAAAGCCTTCGCCGGGAAAGTAAATGGCAATGACATCAACTACAA
Organism: Umbellularia californica; assembly: GCA_028538565.1. NCBI lineage: Eukaryota > Viridiplantae > Streptophyta > Magnoliopsida > Laurales > Lauraceae > Umbellularia > Umbellularia californica. The sequence goes on from JAPQWN010000004.1 coordinate 47,603,288, forward strand.
ATGAAGCTTTTAAATCTAGCACCTATATATGTAAATTGACCATACTGATTATTAGAAGGATGCCTTCTTTATTTAATGTACATTGAAGTGATGAAGTCCCTTCTAAATTCATTGCTAAAAGTCGACAAGCAATGAACATGCGGAAACTATTGTATATCTAGAAAAAAATCTCAACTCAATTCCATATCAAGATACAACCGACATTTAAAATGAAAAGCACTATTATAATATATTAAAGCCAAAGATTTTGGATTGAATTTTGACTGCCAGTTACCCCTTCTATCTTAAGTCAATTTCAAGTTCTGCCCCTATTTTTCATGCAACTTTCAACTACACTGGTCATCCTTTATCTACTTTAATTTTAACATGCAACTAATCATATGTATTCTCCCCCTTTCTTGTTTCCCTTTAACTTCTTTATTTTGCAAATTCTCCTAATGCCTTTCTAATCTAATCCATTTTTCTTATTCCTGTTCTATTTCACCTTCTCTTGGATTTGCAGAGACAGGTGCTTTCATAATCTTTCTTTTTATTTTTTTATTTTTTTTATTTATAGTTTTCTTTCTAAAAATAAAATTTTGAGTGTTGTTGGATGGAACGTCAAATTGTTAAATTATGGGATTAGCTTTTCTGCTGTATTTACCAACATGTCGGCCCCCAGTATTTTAGGTTAGGTCTGCAATGCATATATTCTTCTCTGTAGTGAAAAAAGAAGGTCAATGGGAGTCTTCTGAAAAAAATAATATTTTATTATACTGAATTTTAATAGATTAATCGTTAATTGAGTATATAAATGTGATAGATCAGGAGTTTCAAATCAGTGAGCCACTTCACAAGTTTTTAAAAAACTAAGCCACTTCACCTGTGAGCCAATGATTATAACTTACCAATTCTAGAAGTGATCCTATTGTTATAGCACAGCACATAATGGATCCCCCATAATCAATAGTTATGAATATTTGATTTATATTGTTCAATCTGAAATGTCATGGACATGCCCGGTTTAAGCCCGGGTTATTGTGATAGTCAGTAACTGAAAACATACAGTAGCATCATCTTTCTGCTCATATCAGAGCTGAGAAGCAAAGGAAAGGCCTGCCTCAGAGAGCTGGTTCACATCTTGAATTGGTGGTTGCAGCCTGGCTACTTTGGCTATGGCTTTGTTCTCATCAGCTGACCCGGCCTCCAGGAAGGCCCCCACTACCTTCCCCTCATTGATCCAGTATGATCCAAACTTGGGGTTTGGTGATGCTGGATCACTGTTACCAAACATCACTGTATCTCCGACATTGTCGCCATAAAACTGCCATGACAGGTTAAAGGAACGAGAGTAGAAGTATGGAAGGTAGTCATACTCATCGATAGCTTTCCCTTCTTCACTTGCTTTGAGGGCCTATAAGAATGCAAAAAATGAGAGCTTCATTTGAGTGAAAAAAATATATATTAAAATATGCATCAATGATACAATTTCTTTTCCTTTCTTTCTTAAATAACCAGCAAAAGGGGGTGCCCCAATTTCAGTTTTTCTGCAATGCAGAGTTTTGCTTTCCAGCCACAGGAGGAATATTTACCATCAAATCACCAGCCAGAAAACCCTGAGAACAGTGACCTCTACTGGAAAGACTGACAAAAATTTAGCAATTTGAAATGTGTCATATGACTCATATCTTCAAGAATAACTATCCCAAAGAATATTTAAACGATGATAGTTTGTGATACTATGCACATCGGTGCTGTCCTTGCTGATAACCAAATTTACAATAGTAGCATGGATCAATATTTCAAACTATGAAAAAAGTCATCAAAGATTTTTCTTTAAAAGAGAAGAAATCTTGACATTATGCATACCTTCACTGCATGCTCAGCTGATTTCCTGGCATGATCAACATGCTCCACTCTCCTCATTTCATTGTAAAGCTTCAGAGGAAATGTAACCACGTCTCCAATTGCATACACATCGGGAACACTTGTTTTGAAGAACCCATCAGTCTGGAATCACACAAGCCACAACAAATGGATTCAGAGTCACTCCACACAATTCCCCCCTTTTTTGTGTGAAATGGCATAAGCATTCCCAATTCAACATGTGAAGTCAACTTACAATAGTAGAGTAGCAACAGAATATTTTAACTTTATGAGATGGGAGAGAATTAGTGGAAACTATAAACAATTAAATTTATTGTTGCTGAACTTAGCTGATACCTTCATCTTTTCTTATTATTTTCCTTTAGCATTTTTTTTCCCAGAAAGAATGCATAAAAGTTGATACAAGTAAGAAAAATATTTGCAACAAAAGATGAAATTAAAAGGGCTCTTTTGTTTGCTCAGGTATCAAATGCTATGATTCCAAGACACGGACACGGGAACGGACATGGACACAGGGAATGGGGTTCGACATGCCATCTTCAAAGAGTTAGAATATGGATATGGGTACGGCATCACTAAAGATAAATTTCAGAATTATATTTATTAAAAATAATATATATAATACAAAATACAAAAATAAACACAGTAAGAAAATTTTAAAAATAAAGCTTGCCCCAAGTCCTGTCCTTTTATAAAATTTTCCCCAAGTGCTAGTCTAATTTTATGAAACCTGCCCCAGGCCTAGGGCCCAGCCCATTTAACCAAATCTGCCACAAGGACAGCCCAGACCCAATCCTGCCCTTGCCCCTGCCCCTTTTTTTTCTGAATCCAGCCACAACCTCAAGACCCAATCCCCCCCTCCCTTTTCCTGAGAGAGTCTCCCTCTTCTTGAAGTCAAAAGAAAAGGGCAAAAGGAAAAGGAAATAATGAAAGAAAGAGAAAGAAAGGAGGAGGAGGAGGAGGAGGAGAAAAAGAGGAAAGAAATTGGAAAGGAGGATCCAGGTGAACGGAAGATAGAGAAATCACTGACATTGTGAATGTTCCATTGCAACCAACAACATCATCTCCATCTAAATCATCACCTTCACCTTAAGAATCAAAGAGCGAGCAAAAAGAAGACACAGAAATCACTGACATTGGGAAGCAAGATCGAAGAAAGGAAGATGTCATGACAAAGTTAGATGAAACATCATTTAGCAGTCGTAAGATGGATTATTCTTTAGGAGAATTAGAGGACAATGGGCCCGAATTATCTGTGGATAGTGGTGATCAAAAGATCCAAGCAACAAAGGAATCAAAGTCAAACATTGAAGACCTGGATATGGTTAGTAAGGAAAATGAACATCCGATGGATCTTATTGCCACTTTCAGAAAAGCCAATTGGATCATTGGAAAACAAATAATTTGTTCCAATGGTTTCACAAGAAGATTTGTCAGTCGAAGTTCCTCACATTGAATTTATATTTGAGAATACACAATGGAAACTCGAAGATTGCATTCAGATGCGAAAAATCCTACTACTGAAGTATCCAAAGATTCGACTGCATTTTCAAGCAAAGTCGGACCATCACAAGAAGCAAAGCTACAAAAGCAAAAGATCAAAATGAAGCTTCCAAGCCATGCAAAAAGACTGCATATCAACAAGAAAATCAAAAGTTGGTACGATGGATTTTTGGCCCGCGAGGACATTTACAGAACCCGAGGATGAGTTCTCTCGAAAAGGAGGAGAATTGATACAGGCTAGACCTACGGTCCGCCAGCCCATTAGGCTCAGCCCACATGCCCAAAAGTTTTGGCAGAAGACCCATTAAAAATAAAGATTTTAGATCATTCTCTCTATTTTGAATAAAGCAGTAGCTAATAGTTAGGGATAGATATTGATTTATTTAGAAAGTTTTATCTTAGGATTTTATTAGATTTAGAATTTGATTTTAATTAGAATTGCTGCCAAACTAGAGTATCAACTAGTCTATATAATAATATAAAAGATTGTAATCCCTCCTGGATAAGTTGATTGATTAATAAAATTTTCTTTGTGAGTTTTTCTCTCTGTTGTGTCTATGGTGTGATATCAATACTGTTTTGGTCCTATGGATCCCTATCTCTAAGCTTCGGCTTGGAGAGTAGTCCTTGGCTACTCTCCCCAGTCCCTATACCCGCAGTGTGTCAGGGATGATACATAACAATATACACCAACGTTTCCTAAGTTAGAGATTCATACAAATCATCCTAGTCAATCAGCACTAAAGAGGATTTATTTCATATTCAATGATATTGGCCCCACATGTGATTTATAAGCCATCCACACGTGCCATTTGACAAGGTAGGCTGCCATTCATGAATTGAACGTCCTTGATCACCCCACCCCATGAATTAACATTGAACCAACTCTCACTCCAATTTGAATGACCATTATATCGATCATGTGTGATTTGGGAATGCCTCTTTCTTTTTTCTTCCTTTTTTTTTATTGTGTGAGTGTGTGGTGGTGGTTTGAATTGAGATTGAGTGGGTTCAAACACTTGAACTAATGAATGGTAGCATTCCAGTTTCTACAAGAAAATGTTCACATCTTGCTACTCCATTAAAACATACCTGCATGAATTTGTGCAGTGCATAGCTACAGAAGTACGTCCAGTGCTTAAGTGTCAATAGCTATTAAAACGAGAATGAAATTAACAAACCTTAATTCCACCTTTCTCCTCTACAACTTGGCCCTTAAAAAGTGTAGTTAATGGTCGTCCACCAACGCCAACAACGACAATGTCAGCATCGAGCTGTCTTCCATCCTTTAGTTTGACAGCCTTTACCTGAAAAACAGTTCATCGAGCAGGATAGGCAGAATAAAAATTGAGAGCAAGCAATAAATACTTGAACCTTTACTCAGAGTGCATAAGGTCCAAGTTGAATTGACTATCAGGTAAAAGAAATGACAAGTTACATTTGGAACTCAAGCCAGTACTTGATTAAGTTTTTTTCAGGTTTTATGCTTCAAGAAACTACATGGAAGCATCATAAAGCTGATTTTGAAGTTTAATAAAGACTTATCTACTTACTTCGCCATTTGCATCTGAATCAAACCCAACAGCTACTGTACCCTTTATGATTTTAATTCCTTTATTCGCATAGAAACCCTCATAGAAAGCAGCTATTTCTGGAGTGAAAAGTCGAGGCACTGCAAGAATAATGTAGTGTGTTATTTCACTTGTTTGATCAACCTAGTGAAGGTGAAATAAATATGTTTTCAGATGTCAGATGGTAAAGACACGCCTTCTAATTTCTTAATGTCAACAAAATGTTACTCAGAAAGGGGAAAAAAAACCGTTTGGATGTATGAATCTCATTAATCAAGATTTTGCTGGTTACTAGGAATCTAGGGCTCCCCTATCCTGGGGAAGCCTTATTTGTTGGATAACTGCTGGAAATTTTTCTGGGACCAAAGATTCGTCAATCTGATGTCATCTTTCATTTTGATAACCGCTAGAGATTTGTCCGATAAGGAAAAAGGGTAAAATAAGAGGATTTCTAAGATCCCTTCAGCAATCAAAGAAATATCATTTGCTGCTGAGGATGAAAGAAATTCTCAAAATCAAGAACATTTCTGATTCCATGATTTCTAAAAACAAAAATAGAGTTCCAGATGTTCAGAGGCGAATGAAATCTCCTGAAATCAGAGGATCCATGGAAGAATATACACGCACAAAAAACATGGGTACAGGCGTACAGCAAGCAACAGAAATAGGAAGACTTGTAAAGGATACTGAAAACAAATAGGTACTTACTGCACCAAGGTTCAGGATACACCATTGTAACATCGAAGTTGTTGATTTTCATCACAGCAGCCATCTCGAGACCAATATAACCCCCTCCAACGATGACAGCCTTTCCATTCTTCTTTGTGTTTATTGCTTCTATGAGCTTATCGGCATCATCAATTTCTCTCAAATAAAAGATGTTTTTGGAATCGGCTCCTTGAACACCAAAATCAGACAACCTAATAACCTACAAAATAGTAATTGATAAACTAATGGTATACAAATTTTGCAGGTTACAGGAAATTCAGTAACTTAAATAATCCCCACAAAAAGAGGAAACTTTGGAAACATCTAGCAAGAAGAGCATACTGCATTTCACTTGTCCTTTGCAAATCTCACCAACAGCCAGCAATAGCATTAGTAAGATGCCAATATGAAACAAATACATCAAAAATGAGTATTCAAGAACTGAGGAAGAATATTCGGTAAAACTGGAAAAACTGGAAGAAAAGATAGAAGAGAAGGTTGGTTCCTTGAAGATTTATTCATTTTTCATACATACAGTGGAACTAGTTGCAACTATCAAAGTGATGCAGTGAGATCTAAGACCAGGACCTGCAGGCCCTGATGGACCTGCCTAATGGGGTCCCTATCATTAGTTTAGATAGTCTCTAGGTTAGTAGTGTTACTTTATTTACTTATTTCTAGAATAGTAGGTTGCTTAATTGTTTAGGAAGATAGGATCTTAAATGGAGATTTAGGGTTAGTGCAAGGAGATAGCTCGTAGGTAAGGAAATAGAGAAAGAGAAGATGATACCTTTGATTGGGCTCTCACCAAACTCCAATCCGGAGGCGTTACGTCAGATGAGCAAGGTAAGGCTCAAGAGACTCAGAAATTGGGCTCTCACCAAGCTCCAATCCAAGAGGCTTTAGGGATTTCTTAGAGGAGAACTCGAAGAAAACTCACTTTCATTAATCATCAATCATTCATTACCTTAGCCAAAGAGGCTTTACATCATTATATAGGAAAATAAATAACCCTAAGACTAATTTGGACCATCCAAACATGCTGATGGCCAGGATTAAAACATCCTAATAAGCAACCTAAAATAAAATTGAAGGCCTAAATAACATAAAATAAATGGGCTGGGCCCAAAGGCGTGGACATATAACTGGGTTGGACCCGTTGGTGGGACGACCCATGGGGGACCATGGGCTTGTCCTGCATCAATTTCTCCCCTTCTTGGAGGATCAAATATCAAGCATACAAATCCTCGATGTGCTTCTTGGTCTTCAACCTCTTGGCACGACTTGGAGGCTGGAAACAATACTTTCAACTTCATACATGTCTTCCACAGAGATGTAGAATGGGGAATCCATTGCTTCTGAAATCGGGAACTTGCTTTTGAGTGAGATCTAACCATTTGATGCATCAACTTCTGAATTGCAATTGGGTGCACACAATCTCCATGCATTAATGATTGATCTCCGAATACGAAATCAATATGTGGAACTTCAATCACTTGATTTGCATTCGCAACCTCTTGATCAATAGCTTGTTCTTCTGATGCTTTAGCTGGCTGTTTTGGAAGTGTACTTGCTATAGATTTTTCTATCAGAAGCTCAGTTGGCCTGCGTACTACTTCCAATTCTTCAATGTGCTGGTCTCATTCTTGAGTTGCTCGCACTTGTTGATAAACACTGTCTAAAGAAGAAATTTCGGAGACAACTGTATTGATGGAAGTTTCTGGATGTTGTTCTTGTACCTCAATGTTCATATTGGCATCATGGTGATCCCCCATATCATCTTGACAAGACCTCTCAATTTTCTCAACGGGTGTAGCGATTGCCTCAGGTTGCTCTTGTAAAGCAATCATTTGTGCAATCAAGTCTTTTATTTGTTTGGCAAGTTGATCGAAGGTAGCAACAACAGCTTGGGCATCAACTTGGGAGGAAACATGAAATGGCTTCTCAACATCAATATTGATCTCATTTGCAGCAGTCTCCACAATATGTGTTCTTGTGGATTGTTGAGATTCTCTTGCTGGGGGCTTAGAGATTTCTATGCAGTACTGATTAAGCTTGTGTTCAACACGAATTGCTTCTCTACGTGCTTCATACAGGGTCATGCAACCTCTCATGTTTTCCAATATGCTTGGTCTCAAACCTCTGAGAAAGCTGAGGCAATAATGTGTATCCTCTTCAACTAATCGACATACTTTTCGCAGCCATGAAAATTTATCATAATATTCATCAAGTGTCAGTTCTCCTTGTTGCAAACTCAAGAATTGCAGAAAATAGACTATGTTTCCATGATACCAATTTCCATACATACGCCTGTACTGTACTCTTTGAATTTTATTGAAAGCTTCGATGCAGGCCAACTTCATATTGACTTGGATGTAAAAGAAACGAACTGACCTTCTGTGGAGATCGAATGTCCAGGAATTTGCAGTTGAAGACAACTTAATGATTGGAATCTAGATGACTTCAATATTAGCAAATCAATTGCTAACTGTCCAATTGGATCAAAATGGGCCTAAGATCTGGCTGTTGTCTGAGCTTTGCTGGAATATTTTTTTTTGGTTGGGGAATGGGTGACTTTATTTGGATGGGGCCCAGTTGGCAGGATCTATGATGGGGGCTGATTTTGGTTCAAAGTTGGGTTTCGGGAATTTGGGGAAAATGTTGGGGACTTGGATTAGGGCTCAGGTAAAGAGATTTTGGTTTTTAGGGTTTTGATTGGAGGTTAGGGTTAGGGTTTTGGTATGGGTTTTTGTTTCTGATTTGAGGATTTTGGTGTTGTGATGGATTTTTGGATTTTGAGATGGGACTTAGGATTCTGATTTGAGGATTTTTTTTCTATATGGATGACTGGTCTTTGGAAGGGATTCGGTTGTGCGCTGGGATGCAGTCGGCCAAAAGGGTTTAGCATGGGAGGGGTTCGGTGATAAATTTTGGAGATAGTAGGTTGTGTGGATAACAATGATGGATTTTGAGATCTGTGATGGCCGAGACTAGCAAATGATGATGGTGTTGGCTTGGTAGCACAGATGGACTGCTGAGAATCGAATCCGTGGTTGGATCGATCTTCGGCTCTGATACGAATTGGTTGCGTCAAACTCCCATGCCATGCCATGAAGATGTAGCTCAAAAGAAGAAGAGGACATTTGTGTGTTTGATTTTTGACTTACGCGGACATTTTCTGAACTTGTGGTCGGATTCTCTCCTATGTCATCAACCTTTCAACTCGCCGGAGTCGAGTTTTTCCAAAAAGGGGAAAGTTGATGCAGTGAGATCCAAGACCAGGACCCACAGGCCCTAATAGACCGGCTTGATGAGGTCCACATGATCTCTAATTTGAGATCCCTATCATTAGTTTAGATAGTCTCTAGATCAGTAGTGTTACTTTATTTACTTATTTTTAGAATAGTAGGTTGCTTAATTGTTTAGGAAGATTTCCTTTCTAATTTATATGTTGATAAGGATTAGCTATTTCCTTTATTGTTTATTTAGGAACAATGCTACTCTATATATAGAGAAGCTCCTTATCGACATGTCCATGCTATAATTTTAATACAATTCAGATTTGTGAGTTATCTTGGTCTACTGTTCCTAAGTGATCTTAAGGCTTGAGTCAGAAGACTCGATCTCACCGTCGAAGGTGTAGATCTTCACCGTGGCCTCCGGGATATGCCATCACAAAGTCTTGTAGAAAGAAATAGCTTCTGTACATAGTAAGGAATGCTCGACAGTAGGAAGTCTGCAGTAGAATGCTTCTCTTTCATTGGGTATTTGAATAGAAAAACGTTAGATAAATTGAAGCTTTCTTCATATTTGGTACATACATTGGAACGAGCTCAGTTATCAAAATGTTGATTTTTTTTTTTTTTTTTTGATCGGTTATCAAAATGTTGATTCAATTTCAAATAATCCATTCAGTGAAAATGGGAATTTCATAAACATCTTGCAAAACAAAAAAATGAATGCTTCATTTTTCTTGTCACTTGCTAATTCTACCAACAGGCCACAACGCATAAGCAGGAAAATAATAATAAATAAATACATTACCTGTCAGAACAAGGATAACAAGAGAAAGAGTATAAATAAAAAGGTGGATTCTTTGAGCATAGAGTAGAAATAAAAAGGTGGATTCTTTGAGCTTTCTTTCTTTATGATACATGGACAGTGAACAGTTGAAATTGCCAAAGGGTCATAGAAACAAATATAGTATCTATGATTATGATGACAAATCAAAATAATGAGGCATGATACTGGTGAAGTAGTGAAAAGGAAAAATGTTGATCTTTAAAGCCTTTTTTCATATTTGGCACATACAGTGGAACCTGTTGCAATTATCAAAATGTCATATTTGAAAGTTGTTCCTGCTGCACTGGTGAGCCTCTTGGACTGAAGATCTGCTTTTACTATTTCGGTGCTAAGAATCAGATCTATGCCTGCAGACACAAATTTGGATGTTAGAATAACGAAAAGTTCCCAACTTTTTTTATTATTTTAAGAAGGAAGATCTTTTCCATCAAATAACTAGCAACCCAGTATATTTGATGAATGGTCTAATCTTCTCTCTTATTTCTCAATACAATACTATGGCCTACTAGCAAAATCCTTTAATATGTTAAGGAAGAAGGCATTACCTTTTTCAGTATACCATTCTGGAAGCAGTCTCTCTCCCCCACTCCCAACACATACGTGAAACCCTGGAAGTCTTGCAGCTCCTGGAAACCAGTATCAGCAGTAGGCATCTAAAATTATCACTCATCAGAATAATCAATTCACATATAAAGCAAATGATGTATAAAAACTGTGCACTATTTAAAGTCGGGATCATGCGTGATAATGCATCATCGAATAGCAAGGTCGAGGAAATTCATGACATCCACGATAAAATGTTTGCTAGAGTCCCTCCACATGAGTTTCGGTATGAAAGAGGGAAAAAATGACTGCAGATGTCTACTCCGAGAACATGAAAATATTAAATATCAAGGGGAAGGTACATGGGAAAGAATATATCATACCCACCAAACCAAACCAAGCCTTTTCCCACTAGGTGGGGTCGGCTATATGGATTTGACGCCGCCAATCAAATCTGTTTAGGGCCATGTCCTCCGTTAGATCCATGTAAGTAAGGTCATGTTTAATAGTTTCTTTCCAACTTCTCTTAGGTCTCCCTCTCCCTCTCCTACTCCTGGCAGTCTCCATGCCTTCACATCTTTTAACAGGTGCCTCCGTTGGACGCCTTCTAACATGGTCAAACCATCTTAGTCGATTTTCTCTCATTTTATCTCCAATCGGTGCTATTCCTACTTTGCCCCTAATCTCCTCATTCCTAATCCTATCTCTCCTTGTGATCCCGCACATCCATCTTAGCATTCTCATCTCCGCAACTTCCATCTTCTTAACATAATTATGCTTTACTGCCCAACACTCTGATCCATATAACAATGCTGGTCTTACCGCCACCTTATAATACTTTCCTTTAACCTTGAGGGGGACTTTCCGATCACACAAGACCCCCGAAGCACTCCTCCATTTGGTCCACCCGGCCTGAATCATGTGACTTACATCAGTATCAATCCCTCCATCCTGTTGCACCATCAATCCAAGGTACCTAAAGTTTTCTTTCTCTACAATCTTTTGTGTGCCCAAACTTACCTCTATGTTACCAAGTGTCCTACTTTGGCTAAACTTGCATCCCATATATTCCGTCTTGCATCGACTTAGTCTAAACCCTTTTGTCTCTAACGTTTTCCGCCACACTTCTAGCTTAGCATTCACTCATTCTCTCGTCTCATCTACTAAAACAATGTCATCTGCAAATAGCATACACCACGGCACCTCATCCTGAATATGTCTTGTAATCTCATCGATAACTAGTGCAAACAAGTACGGGCTTAACGCTGAGCCTTGGTGTAGACCAATCGTGATAGGAAACTCGTTAGTCTCTCCGCCAGTCATCCTTATAGATGTCTCGGCTCTATCATACATATCCTTTATCGCCTCAATATATGCGACACACTCTTTTCTTTTCCAGTACTCCACATAGAATCTCCCTAGGAACCCGGTCATAGGCCTTCTCCAAGTCAATGAACACCATATGTAAATCTCTCTGACCTTCTCTATACTATTCCATTAACCTCCTCAGGAGAAAGATAGCCTCCATGGTTGATCTCCCAGGCATGAAACCAAACTGATTCTCTGAGACGTTTGTTGTTCTTCTTAGTCTTCTCTCAATAACTCTCTCCCATAATTTCATCGTATGGCTTATCAATTTAATCCCGCGGTAGTTCGCACAGTTCTGAATATCACCTTTGTTCTTGTATATGGGTATAATAATACTGTTCCTCCATGCATCAGGCATCTTCTTGCTTTTTAGCACTACATTAAAAAGTTTTGTCAACCAACTTATTCCATTCTCCCCCAAGCACCTCCAAACCTCAATAGGGATACAAAGAATATATCATACCTACACTGAGAGAAAATTAAATAGTTCATTTTTTTTTTCTTTTTTGGTGCAAAAGTAGTTAGTTATAGATACGGTTCTGAAGCTGAACCTCTATATAGTTACTAGTCACTTATAGATACAGTTTCAAAGCTGAACCTCTATATAATTTCTTTCGTAGAATTACCTTGTAAAGCTCAACCAATGCCAGCACAGTTATAGTACTTTATCTAAACAACTGATTGTGCTAAATAATATGCAGAAGAATGACAATTGAATCAGTAAAAGACCCTCCCTGGTTATCCAGGAGTCAAACTATTACAAAATAATTTCCAGTTATGACCATGGACGGATTAAGGATTGGAGTGAAATGCTTTCAAGATGAATCGTTAGGATGATTCCTCGAAACATTTTTCCTTGGGATAACAAGGATTTCACCTTTTCCTTGAAGGATGGATGATTCATAAGCATGGATTCTGGAAGTAACTGCAGATTTGGGTAAGGGATTACTTACAACGATATTGGAGTAATGATGGATAAACATGCTAATTCAGTGCAAGCACCATCTTATCTGTCATTTGGCCTATTCTTATAGACCGTTGTTTTGTATTGCTTCTTATATTAAGTAATTGAGCTTTAATTTGTAAGAAAGGGGCTGCACTGCACCAATATTCACGAACTTTGAAACTTGACCTGTAAGGTCAATTACTTTAGTAATGGAGGTGAACCTGATTGGTGACTAATTGGATTGAGTCAACTCACTCAGACTCGGGTGGCAGGTGAGTTAAAATGAGTTGTGGAAAAAAAGTGGCACCGTCTTTATATCTGTCAATTGGCCCATGGTTAAAGAAGGCTGTTTTGCATTATTGCTTTTGTTTTCTTTTACATTTGTGCAAAGAAGAGAAAATGGCCTAGATTTTGAGAAAAAGTATTTGGCTGTAGAATTCGATTTTAAACCTTGGTTAAGGCTAAATATACCAAGCAACATCTATGTATACAGTATACGCACATGGACATTATGCTCGACATATATGAAAAAAGAAATTAGTGAAACAAGCCAAAAAAAAAAAACACCAGTCAAATTTACCCTCAGGGAAAAGATATGCCTTGCTAAGGGCAGGACGCTCGTAAGGAGCTACCTGAAAAAAGAGAAATATGTCAGGTTATGGTCCAAAAGAAACCCTGTTGTAAAAGATTCATGCAAAGTACAATTTATTTCAAGCAGTTTCAACTCCAACTTCCACATTAAATATCAACAGAAACAGTTAGTCATACCATCACTTAAGAAAATACTATGCTTGTGATGATATTGTGTTGAAATTTTTTTTTTTTTCTATTTATACTAAAATGTTGCAAGGTACAATTTTAATCAGCTTTTTTGCTGGATTACTATTTGATGCTGATTTATAACCAACTGCATCCCTTCCTTCCGGTCTAGGAAAATGACCCTATGGTTTCTATCATCTCTAGTACATGAAGACATCTTCTATCCATTCGAAGTCAGGTAATATTTTCTTTTCAAGATTTCTTATTTGATTGATTTCTGTATACGGCATTAATGCTTTGGCATGCTAAACTAACTGTATAGACTCCTTCACTGGTAATAACAGTATAGATCTGCAATATATGTTGCTCATCCTCTGCCTTTCAACTTTCCGAAGAGTTGTAAAGATTCTGTCCTTGTTCTTCTAATTTGAATAATTTGAGGAAGAAATTTAATTGTAATGTGGAGGACCTCAGTGAATTCCTCATTTGTCATGGCTTGCTAGTTGTTCCTATAGATCATTGAGCCAGTGTGAATCAATCAATTCACCACTACCAATTTTGTTCATCCAGATACTTTGGGCAAATTGGTAAACTGCTGCAGAAGCAGTTCCTTTCATAAATAACATCCGTCCTGAAGTTGGCATTTTTCGAAATTTTCTGGACACTGTTCAGGAAAAGAAACAGAAGCATATTTAAAATTAGCATATGGAGAACTTAGTGTAGCCCGAATAAGAAGTTAGTCCAGTAGCAACAAAAGAAGAGGATTCAACTTGCTACTTGGACTATAGTAACCTCAACAGGTAAGAACATGGAGTTAGTTGAGGTAATGAAAAGAAGAAGAATTAGTGTAGCTTGTCTACAAGAAACAAAGTGGAAAGTGAATAAAGCTAAAGAGCTCACTGATGGTTATAAAAGTTTTTATGCATGAAACAGTAATACAAGAAATAGAGTGGGTATAGTTGTAGATAAGGATTTGAAAGAGAAAATTATAAGTGTAAAGAGATTGGGTGATAGAATTATAGCAATTAAACTAGTATTAGAGGAAGACATAATTCATATCGTTAGTGCATGTGCTCCCCAAGCAAGATTAGATAAAAGTGTCAAGATCCAATTTTGGGAGGAGGTGGATGGTTTACAACGAGAAATTCCAACTAATGAAAAGATTTTCCTAGGAGAGAACTTAATTGGGCATGTAGGAAAGGATAATGGAGGATATGAGAGAGTGGATAGAGGACAAGGATTTGGAGAAAATAATGGTTTAGGAGACACTATCTTGAATTTTGTATTAGCATTTGATCTTGTAATAGAAAATACCTACTTTAAAAAGAGAAAGGAACATTTAATTACTTATAAAAGTGGAACTAGCAGGAGTCGGATAGACTTTTTTCTACTTAGGAAACATGACCGATTGGCTTGTAAAGACCGAAAGGTTATTCTAGGAGAGAGTTTGGGCACACAACAGAGGTTAGTAGTTTTAGATACTTGCGCTAGAAGTAAAAAAGGAGTAATAGTAAATAAAGTGTGCCCTAAGACAAGGTGGAGGGATCTAAAAGAGCAATAATATTTAATGATAAAGTGATTGAGGAGGGAGACTGGGATTTTAAGGAGGAAACAACATTGATGTTTAAATAAGGTTAACTGTATTAGGAAGGTTGCAAAAGAGGTGCTTGGAGAGTCAAAAGAGAAAAGACACTATAATCAAGAAACCCAATGGTGGAGTGTAAAGGTTCAAGAAGCTGTTCAAGAGACAAGACATTACAAAGTTTGGCAAGGGACTAGAAATATGGAAAACTATGAGTTATAATAAGGCAAAGAAAGAAGGTAAGAAAGTAGTAAATGATGCAAAGTTCAAAGCATATGATGACCTATATAATAGGTTGGGAATAAGAGTAAAATATTTTTAAGCTAGCAAAAATAAGAGAAAGGAAAATTGGGGACTTAGATCATGTCAAATATAATAAGAGCAATGACCAAAAGGTGCTAGTGAAGGACAACGAGATCAAAGAAAGTTGAAAGGAATATTTTAGCAAACTTTTAAATGAAGACTATAGGAGACATAAGAACAAAAAATGATACTTCGTTAGCAGAACATACTTTTTTTTCGTAAAAATAGGGTGGTGAATTTGAGGAAAGCATTGAAACAAATGAAGATGGGAAAGGCTACGGGTCCAAATGACATCTTGATTGAGGCTTGGAAATGCTTAAGAGAAGCTGGGGGGATTAGGTTAAACTAGACTCTCCAATAAGATATATATTTTTTTTGAATGGTTACTTTCATTAATTAAAGCAAGCAGTACAAGAGAAATATAATGACAAGCTAAAAGAAAAAAAAAAAAAGCCCCTGAAAGATACAAGAGAGGGCCCCTAAAAAAAACTAAGGATGGACTGACGGACACCTAGCTCTCTTGTATGCATATATGTAACCTTTATCCATACATGCGTACATTGTTAGAATGGGGCTACTAACCACCCTATCTCTATTTCTTTAATTAGATATTAATGGCAAAGAAATTATTGGATGAATTGAGAAGAAGCGTTATAGTACACATATATAAGAACAATGGAGATATATAAAAACGTACCAACTATTATGGGATTAAACTTATGAGTCATACTATGAAGCTATGGGAGAGAGTAATCGAGCAAAGACTTAGAAAGAAAATCAAGATATCTGAAAATTAATTTGGTTTTATGCTAGGGAGGTCAATTATGGAAGCTATCTTCTCACTTAGGCAATTAATATAAAAATATCGAGCGAAGAGGAAAAATCTGCATATGGTTTACATCGATCTAGAAATAGTCTACGACAGTACACCTAGAGTTTAAATTGGTGGGTTTTTAAATAAAAAATAATGTTCCAAGATTTTATATTAAAATTACTAAATACAAATATGAAAGAGCAGTAACGACTGTGAGAACTGCTTGTGTAGAGACAAGTGAGTTCCCAGTGACCATAGGTTTGCATCAGGGCCAACCCTAAGCCATTTTCTCCTAGCACTGATTATGGATGAGTTAATTTGTCATATTTAAGAAGATGCACCATGGTGTTGTAATAAAACATATACCACCCCAAAAGATTATGCTGATAGGTAGAAGGCTCATATAGATATATTAAGACATGTCAAGCCTATTACTTGGGATGTGGGATGTGGGACTTCCCAACACTCCCCCACACGTGCAGGCCCAACAGATTTAATAGACGGGCTTGTTATGTGAGCTACACAAGAACCATGTGGGCTACACAAGAACAATGGGATCGGAACCCACTCTGATACCATGTAATAAACCACATACAAACCCAAAAGCTTAAGCTAATAGGTGGAAGGCATATATTAAGACATGTCAAGCATATTAATTAAGCGATGTGGGATGTGGGACTTTCCAATAGGTGTATGCTATTTATAGATGATATAGTTTTGGCAGATGAATCAAAAGATGGTGTGAATGCAAAATTCGAGCGATGGCGAGAGGCTTTAGAAGCCAAAGGCTTTAAAATAAGTCGTACAAAGACAGAATCAAGGATGAAAATAGCGGTAGCGGCGGGTGTAGCGGCCCGCCGCCAAAATGCTACGTAGCGTAGCGGTGCGATGTGGAAAAATCGTCAAAAAAATATGAAAAAATTGTAGAAAATCTAGAATATTGGAAAATGAGAGAAAATGTGTTTTTTTTTTGCAAAAGTAATTAAGATAAGGGGGCGTAGCGGTCCCCTCATTGTATGAGGTCTTGTATCACTGTATAATATAAATGGAAAATAATGGTAATGATAATTTTTTTCACATGTGTTCATGTCGCTTAGTTATACTAACTTAGAAACTAATGAAAGGCTCATAAAAGAAAAAAAATATGTTATGAAGTCAAGACTTAAAGAGTACCTAGAGAAAAAAAATACATCTACCAAAGGGGGTGTCTAATAAGATGTACTTAGAGAAGAAGGAGAAGAACTCTTTGTATTGACGGCAAGATCATGTGTTTTTTTGTGTTCTTTTAAACGTAAAAGGGTAGAAAAGTTGTGTAGAAATGTTATTTGGAGAGAAGAATAAAAGAAATAAGTCTTATTATGCATTTAAAAAAAAATGAAAACCAGGAATTTTTCTCACCTCGTAGCGGCCCCATAGCGGTCGTAGCGGCCCCGTAGCGACCCCGTAGCAGACATAGCGGCCGCTACGGGTGCGACGGCAGCTAAATCAACCATAGCGTGGCGGTGGCCACCTTTACCGCCGATATATCGGCCGCTACGCGATATTTTCATCCATGGACAGAATATATGGATTGTAACTTCAATAGGCATAGAAAGAGCTAAAAGTCTGAAACTATTGTGATAATTGAAAACCAGGAGATACCATAAAGAGATTATTTCTGTCACCTTGACTCTATAATTAGTAAGGATGGGGAGATTAATGAAGATGTCGAACATGGGATAAAAGCAGGATGGTTGAAGTGGAGACTTGCTTCTAGAATGTTTTGTTACCGACGAATGCCAACAAGATCAAAGGAAAAGTTTTATAGGACAACGACTAGATCAGCTATGACCTATGGAGCACAATGTTGGCCAATCGAGAAACAACATATACAAAAAATGAAAGTAGCAGAGATGAGAATGTTGAAGAGGATATGTGGTAAAACTAGGAAGGATAAAATTAAAAACGAGCACTTTCAAGAGCATTTAGGGGTAGCATCAATAGGGGATAAAATTAGAAAAACCTATTTGAGATGATTTGGGCGTGTTCAACATAAGCTGGCAACGACGCCGGTAAGAAAAAGTTTGGCTATGAAGGTTGATGGCCCACCAAGGGGAAATGGTAAGACAAAGAGGACGTGGGTGGGTGTAGTAAAAATAGATTTGAGAAGTACAACTTATATGAGGATTTAGCTCAAGATAGATCGGAATAAAGAAACAAAATTTGTGTAGCCAACAAGGCTTTGATGATGATGATGGAGAAGTTTTATAATGCCGATGGGAATGAGGCCCATGTTTAGTGAACCTAACAAAGGTTTGAAGTTTGGACCCATATAAGAGGTTGTGCAAACGGAAGTACCTAAGCCCATTCCCCGACAAATTGTGTGTGGGGACCACAAGGCTCACAGCTCCAGTCCATATGGCAAGGCCAACCATAGGACCGATTAGATCTATTTTATATTAGTATATTACTAAAAGAAATAGCTTAAGTTAGGGTTGTTTTGGTAATCTCATCTTTTATGACATGTGGAAACACAAATTGAGTACGTTTTGCTGCCCCTTATGATTGATGTGCCTAGCTTAGACTTGAGTCATAACGTGGTATGAATCAGCTTGGTTTGGGCATGGCGTTGAACTTGGGTCTGCAAGGCTGTGTTTGAATCTAGACCTAGACTTAGCCTGGCACGTCTCAAAACCTGCATCAATAATGCACTGGAGCAACACTCATGTGTTCCATCATACTTTTGCCACAATATACTCGTTAAGTAGCCACAACTTAGTGACCCATATGAAGGTAAACCAATGTATAATAAGCATCAGAGTAACTAGATATCAAGTTAAGCCCTAAGAATGAATGCAAATGATTACCCTTATGCGTCATAAAACCATATTAAATTTGTCAACAACAATTCAACCTGCAGTAATCAGGGAAATCAGCATACCCCCTCTTTAGAAATGACTGCCAGATTGCCTGGGTTAACTCCATGTTTTGAGAATTCCCTAGCTGCATATCCCTATAAATTTGGTGGAATCAGAAACATATCAAAGGATGATAATGGAAAGATAGAAAAGATAAATCTTAGAAATATATATATATATATATATTTACATATAAAAGTTAACAAGAATGATGAACAAGCATACTGCGGCATTTAATACAAAACAGTTACAGCATAAGTACATTTGAGAGAAAACATAAAATATCGAAAGCTATAGGGATGACTTATTAAACCACAATATAAAATCCTAAGTAAGATAGCACTTAATAAATAGACTAAAAAATTCAAAATTAAGATGTCATGGTTTAACAGCAAGGGTGGACTTGAAGGGACATTGTGTGAGGTCTAGATGACTGATGAAACAAGAAGTGGAATTACAAGAGTGCTGTGAAGAAGTTCAATGGATCGCATTCATTCCTCAAGCACACATCAATCGTTCCCATGAAACTTACATAATTTAATTAGATAGCTGAAATTGGAGATTCTCTTCACATTAAGCAAGACCTGAAAATCATGCCAATCCAACAACCCTGAAGACCCACTTTCACCCATTGAATTTGGACCATGAATAATTAATTTTATCCGGTCAGGGGCATAGAAATAGAACAGGACAGCTCTGTCTGATAGGTACAAATGCTATGCTCTCAACATGAATACTTGCAAGAGCTTAACATGAATACTTGCAAGAGCGTGACTAAACTCAGGGCCTTATGCTCTGCCGGAGTATCTCGTTATTCAATGGAAAACAAAAAATGAAAAAGGAATTGAAATCAGAGTTATGGAGTATTCTCTCATTGTACCAAAGGATGTGATTGGACACACTGAATCAAAAGCAATTAGGATACTATTACAGTGGAATGGATGGTAATCTCTCCCACCCACTGTTTCCCATATTGGAAAAAACGATGCGTAAGCCACTGTGTTCTACATTTTATTTCCCTGATGGCCCAAAACATTACTAATAACCTATTGGTAGAAAGTTCAACAAAGGTGCCATTCAATATTTGATGTGCTGAAACTGCAGTAGTTCCTTATATCTTTAAAAAAAAAAAAAAAAAAAGAGTATAGCACTATCAATTATTTTAACTTGTGCCTTTTTTTCTCTCCATAATGCAATAAAGCTGTTGTACTTCCATTGGTAATTATTCCTGCAAGGAAACTACTATAGTTTCCTTATGTCCCATTTGGATGAAGAGAAAACAGGTGGAAGAACAACTGAAGAAAACAGTCTATAATTCATCCAAACCTAGGGGCCTGTCGCCTACCTTGAATTGAATTCCTAGGTATTCATAGTAAAGTGACATTAAAAAAAGGAGTATTTGAAGAGGTGAGGAGGGAAGGATACAAAGGTGGAGATCTAAATGGGACCTACACTTTGGTATAATTTGATTTCCTAGGGTGATGGTTGGGTAATAATTTCCTGCCAATTTCTCTAAGGTCAAATTGGGCTGGGAAGATCCTTTTCATCTTTAGACGTTGGGGTTGGATATACTTACCACTCCTTGTGCGCATGCAAAGGTGCAAACCTAGAATGAACTACCCTTATGATGCAATGCAATACTAAACTAGAAAGAAATAGCGTGGTCGACTCCTAAGCAGCCCTAAGCTTTGATACCAAAATTGATGCCGGACAACTAAAAAGTCTAACCTAATATGGAATAATGAGATCAATATGAAAATTAATAATTAATGCTGAATTATAAATTACACTATTCACACTATCTAGCATAGAAAATTAAGGGTAAATTAGCCAACAGTCCCTGAGCACACGGTCTTCTAAGGCATCCAGTCCAACAACTTTTTCTCTAATATCTATAGTCCAGATAGCTGGAGATATTTTGGTGAGAGGTCCCTAATATGCTTCGTCATATATTTTCATGACTAATTTGTCCCTTTCAACCCTCATTCCTAGGCCAAGTTCTCCCTTATTCTCTGTTGTCCCAGAGAACTCATCCCTTCTTCTTCTCTCTCATTTTCCATTTTTTGTTCGTTTCCATGGTTGTGGAGTATCGTTGCAAAGCACATTCCGTCGCCACCATGACTTCTGATTTTCTCTCTTCCATTTTTTCAAAGATGATAACGGTTTTACTTTCTCTTACTCTTTCATTTAAAGTCTCTTCCAAATCTCTCTCTACAACTGATTTGAAAGAGAGCAGTTTGCTCTTTTGCTTGTTTTCCCTCTCTATCTTTTCTCGATTGGATCATGGTCATCAAGTCTTCTTGTTTTAGATTTCGATTTTTACTAGAATCTGATTTTCCGTATCCTGACTTTTGGTGTCGCTGAGCTCAGATAAATTTCCCATAAACTCTGATAAACTGGACAAAAACTCAGATAAATTTGCCAAAACTCAGATAAGAGTTTCTGGCAAAACTCAGACAAATTTATCTGAGTTTTGAACAACTTTTCTAAGTTTCAAACAAATTTATCTGAGTTTGGACCAAAACAAATTTATCCGAACAGATAAATTAACAGCAAACTCTGAAAAACAACAAATTTATCTAATTTTTCTAAAAACTTATCTTAACTTCTGTCAAAACTCAGACAAATTTATTTGAGTTTTGAACAACTTTTGCCCATCAGTTACCTCTAACCTCTCTCCAAACCCATCACAAAGAGACACTCTAAGCCAGAGAGTATCTCCAAATGTGCGGCTCTCTTTGAAAGTAACTTGAAATATCATTAAGTCTAGAGTTTGCAAACTGGACTGGCCTAATATGATCTAGAATGATATCTCCCTCCACAAAATCAGCTGCTTTGGGTGGCGTTTGATGCATAAAAAAACTCCAACTGAAATCCGCTTGAAGCGCCTGGGGTTTTCCTCAACCTCCTGATGTAACTACTGCTACCAAGAGGAAGACTCAGCAACTCATCTTTTTTTCTCCTGCGAGCAAGACAAATCACTTTGACTTTGGTTATTCAAATCTGCAAGTCTCTAGCCTCCCTTCATTCTCATTTCACATCATTACAAAAAGCAACAAAAATTAATCCGAGCAGAAAAATTAACAGCAAACTTAGAAAATAGGAAATTTATCTAAATTTTTCTGAAAACTTATGTTAACTTATGGTAAAACTCATTTTGCAAATTTATCTGAGTTTTGCCAAAACTCAAATAAATTTGTCCAAGTTCTGCTTTCGCCGACGAGTCCAGGGGCTTTTTTGTCTTTCTCACTGCATCATTTTTATGAACGGACTGCCGTCCGTACGATAAAATATCATGGACCTTAAGCTATAAAAGCAAATGACGAGGAGGGACCTACCGCCAAAAGCCCCGAAAATTAAGTGGGTAATTTGTAATGATCCAAGGCAATGTCAAAAGTCCTGCGATAAATGTATATGAACCTTGGATCTTTATTCTTAAACCACATGTGGCATGAATTCCTATGTATTCTATGCAAACAAACAGGAAATTTACTACCACTGTGATTTCCCAATGCCCAGCAGAACAAGTAACTATCAACTCTTCCCATAACATTCATCACACTAGAAATTCAAGCTACTTTCAAACACACCCTAAAAGCTACTTTATTACAACACCTAGAATTACCTAAACACTAAAAACCAAAACAGAAAATCAGAAACAAAACTGCATAAGTTGTAAACTAATCTCAAAATCAGAAAGAAGAAGAAAAAACAAATCCAAAAACCATACATCCAAACACGGAATCGGATCAAGCTTAGGAAATGATTCTTCAACAGATCAGAATGCACAGATGAATCAATTCAAAGATGGGAAACATTAGAACAGATAGATCTAACTTTTCCACGAAATCGAGAGAGAGAGAGAGAGAGAGAGAGAGAGAGAGAGAGAGGAAGTGGAGAAACCGGATGCTTACAGCAGCAACGCCGCCACCCAAGATCACGTACTTGTAATGCTTCTCCGCCATTGATCGGTCGATGGATGAGGAGGAGATTCTTAGAAGTCAGAACAGGGAAATGCAGAGAAGTCTACTTTAGATGTGGTGAAACAAACGACGAAAGACGAGACGTGATTGGTTGATAATTGTGACAGCAATTATCCCCCTCAACAGCTCGTTCTGCCACGCGGTGATGGGCGTGCCGTTGATCGCAGCTGATGGAAGATTGGTCACGACTGCAGGGCATGCCAAACATATCCGGATGGTAAAATAGAAATGCACCAAATCCTGGTCTTTCTCGTGGCACTTTCGAGATCTGGCACCCATTGATTTGGCAGCAGCGCCAATTTCACTCACATTTGACCTTTATCCGCATTTGGATTGGGTTGCTCTAAAATTTATGGTTAAAAGACCACTAAATTTTTTTTTGCTATAAAATCAAAAGCTACATGGCGATCTCATGGTTTTTTTTCCCCTCATCTAAGGGTACCTTTCCATATACCCCACCCACCACTAATTGATAGACATCTAAGTAGATCCCATGAGCTGGATTATATTTTTCAATATGCTCTTAGGAGAATGGTACACTTAAACTCCTTTTTCTTTTCTAAGTTGAGCTACTGATCAAGAGTGATACTTTAAAATTGAAAAGTGAGGGATTGAATCCTAGGCATGGTGTGATCCTAATTGGTCCTAATGCCCCTCAACCATGAATGTGTTGGCAACTGTTTGTTTGCATCGAAATACATAGGCATTCAGAAATAAAAAAATGAAAAATACATAGAAAATTATTATGAAATGAACTCTACCAAAGGATTACGAAAAAGATGAGGGTTGAAAGATATGAGGTGAGAGCAAAGAATGTAAGGAGATGTAGACGTGAACCTCAATTTCATGTGTGTTGAATTACTAGTGTTATCATTGGGTATTCATTTCCCAATGGTACAATTATCTTGGTGAATACTTATCTAAAAGGGGGTATGCAAACGATCATATTTGCTCATATCTATTTATAAAGAATTCTTGAAGGAATTTGCAATATTAACACTTTATGTGGATGATATAAATTTGATAGGGACTCCAGAAGATCTCGAAAAAACTGCTAATTATTTAAAGAAATATCCATACCGTCCCATCGAGAAAAATGAAAAGATATTGGGTCTTGAAGTACCATAATTTAGTGCTATTGGAGCCCTGATGTACTTGATATAATGCACTAGACTAGATATTGCATTTTCTGTGAATCTACTTGCCAGATATAGCTCCGCACCAACTCAAAGGTACTAGATTGGTATTAAACACATTCTACGATCTTTGCGTGGAACAACTGATTTAGAAATATTTTATTCTTATGATTGTAAATATTTCAGTTTTGTAGGATATGCAGATTCAGGTTATCTCTCTGATCTTCATAAGGGTCGATTACAGACAGGTTATGTGTTTCTTAATGGTAATGCTGCCATTTCTTGGCGTTCTACTAAACATACTTTGGTGATTACTTCCTCCAATCATGCTGAGATTTTAGCTCTTAATGAAGCCAGTAGGGAATATGTATGGCTAAGATCTTTGGTTCAGTATGTTCGTAATTCTTGTCAATTACCATCTATTGCAAGTATCCCAAATATTATATATGAAATAATGAAGTATACAAAAAATAGATTTGAAAAGGTTTCATTAAAGGAAACAAGACTAAGCATATATCACCGAAGTTTTTCTTCGCTCATAAACTTCAGAAGAACAATGAAATAGAAGTCAAGTAAGTTTGTTCAAGTAACAACCTGGCTGATTTGTTTGCTAAATCGTTGCCAAAATCAGTATTCCAAAAGTTTGTATATAAGATTGGCATGCGTAGAGTCCATCATCAAACTATGTAAATGGTTGCTATCATCAGGGGGAGTGGTTTATCAGGAAGCATTCTGAAGAATGCTACCCAGGACATCTGTGCGTCGTACTCTTTTTCTTTTTCTAGATTTTATCCCACTGGGTTTTTCCCAAAAGAAAAAGAAAAAAAAAAAAAAAACCTCAAAGGTGTCATTTGTTCCACTCATTAACATATGTAAATGGTACATGTGTAACCTTTATGCATATACATGTTGGTTCCGGATCCCTTGTTTGGTCCAAACAGGTTTCCATGGGGATGAAGATGTCAAATCAGATGACATTCCATCTCTCCAATAAAAATAATTTCCTCCCCCATGTGGCACCCCCTGATTGGTCCAAACATGGGATCCGTTTCCATACATATTACACTCCCATATCACATGCGCAAATGAGGAGCAGAAAAAGTGAAAAGAAAGCCATTATCAGCCCAAAATTTCTACACTTGAGATGCGAAACCATTTTACAATTCCCAATTAAAAGGCAACTGAAATACATTTATTAAAAATTGTAAGAATGCAAAAAAAAAAAAAACAAAAAAAAAATGACGGATCATTTGGTTGTGCTCATTAACATATGTAAATGCTACATGTGTAACCTTTATGCATATATGTGTTATTTACACTTAAGTATTACATGCGTAAACGAGGTGTGAAATAAAAAATATAGAACCGGCCATTTTCAGCTCAAATTTTTCACACTCTAGATGCAAGACCATTTTACACCTCCCACCTCGAAAGGCACTAAGTACAACTCCCAGTTACGGGATTAAAGAACCACCTTTTATTTTTGCAATGCAACTTTTTTTTACTGAATTAATAACATTTAAGTTTCATATCTTAAATCCTCATATTTTGAGAAACACATGAAAAAACAAGTCCTATAGATCTAACTTTTTACCCTTTTGTGGGCCACCAATTCCTTGTCCAAATGTTTAATTTTCTCGAATAAATATAAAATATCAAAACATGAGGTTTCATATCTTAGATCCTCACAAATATCAAGAAGCATGTGAAAAAGAAAATCTAAATCTCAGTTACTATTATTTGCACTTTTTTGGTCCCTGAATGCATGATCCAAGCTGTTCAATATTCTCAGAGGTTTTAATGCTAGAAAGAAATGTATAGCTTAGATTGTCAAGGATTTTGAGAAAAACTAAGAAAAACAAAGAAACAACATACTTGAATTCCTTCAGCTGGCCATTCTTACTAAAACCTTAAGGCGTTAGTATAGGCAGCGGAAATACTTACTTTTTAATATTCCCTCTCGGGTGAAGCACACTCCTTAATACATGATCCAAACTGTTCAATATTCTCAGAGGTTTTAATGCTAGAAAGAAATGTATAGCTTAGACCCTCAAGGATTTTGAGAAAAACTAAGAAAAACAAAGAAACAACATAATCCATGTTGGGGAAGGGGAAGTCCCAAATGGACCTAATGACAAACTTATCTAATGCAAAATAATGAAGACAAAGTCGTACCACAGTAGAGAAGAGGGAGGAGTTTCATTGAAGCCCCTTATTTGGTTTATGATATGAACCATTGGATATTCCACAGATCAGAGGGTCAATGAAGGATGGTAACTAGGCCTGTCAATAGGATGTGTTGAAGCGGGTAGAAAGCCCGGCATGTCCCGTCCCAAGCTTGAAAATATAGGGCTTTTAAAAAAAATTGAGCTTAGTGGGATGGGTTTGGACAATACATTTTAAAGTCCGGCTAAAATGGGACTGGAACTGGGCAGAAACAACCCAGCCCGTTCAGGCCGGCTCGGCCCACTGCAAAGTCATTTAATAATATTTATTTATATATTATTGAAAGTGCCCCTCACTAACAACAAAAAACGACTAATTAGGTTTTAACCGAACCTACATTTCTTTAACTTGACTCATATATGATGCTCATTCTCATTCATTTCTATTGATTTTCTTATTTTCTACTTTCACTGGCAAAAAAAAAAAAAAGGTTTTAACCATTCATACATTACTTGACCCATATAGCCTATAGGATATCAATTCATTTCTATTGATTTTCTACTGTCATTGGTCCAAAAAAAAAAAAAATTAACAATGTCATGTTGCTTGTTGTTTTACATTGCTGGTCCCAAGCCCGGACAAAAAGGAGGGTTTAAAGTTCGATTCACACCTGGTGTCTAGTGACAGTAAGAATAATTAGAGAATGTTTTGCTTATATCCAGGATCGGGCTAAGCCCAAACCTAGCCCTGTCCTAGTCCAGGCTCGTATGGGAGGGGATTTGATGTAGGCCCATTCAATTTAGGGCTGGGATTGGACAACACCTAGCGGGCCCGTCCTATTTTCTGGATGGGATTGGACAACTCAAGCCCAGGCCCAACCCAACCCATTGACAAGCCTAATAGTAACTGTGTGGGAGGCTTTCCATAACACTAGGATGAGCCCTGGTTTAGGTAAAAAGTACCAGCCGGGCTTGCCCTGATCTCGGCTTCATGCAGCTCGGCAGCAGTGCCAGCTTGTACCGAGCTCCAACTAGCCTCGGTAAGGGTACCGGCTAAGCTCATCTCGGCTTGCGTACCTTGGCAAACAGTGCCACAGGACGAGCCTATGACTGACCTTAGTATCAGTACTGGATGTCAATCAGCCATAAATATCTTATTATGATAGTGCAGCGGCATTGCATATTGAGTTGACGGATAGGCTATGCACCTGACAAGAGGTTGACCTTATATGAAGATCTCATCCACAGTTTATTGGAGATCGAGGAGTGGGTTGATGGGACCTCCATCTCCACCTACCCCCACTAAGGATACAAGGTATGGGCTGATGGGACCTCCATCTCCACCTACCTCCACTAAGAATACGATTTGATGGGACTTTCTCCTATATATATGCATGGGAAAGGCCCATAGCAAGGTACGCACATGCACAAACCATTACCCATTGCTCTCCTCTCTTCTCCACTCACTCTTCCTTTGCTTAGTGATAGCATTAACTTAGGCATCAGAGTGCCTTCGGCTGGCCGCAGCCAAGGCCTCTGACCTTTGTTTCCTCCCTTCCCTTTCAGGTCTTCAGGCATCAAATCTTCCCCAAAAGAAGCTAAACAGCGATATTAAGAGTCTTATTTTCCTCTAACCAAGTCCGTAATATTTAGGCACTCACAATTGGCGCCGTCTGTGGGGATTGGATAAAACCAAATCTGTAGACACTATGCCTCCAAAGACCAGAAATGGCGAAGGCTCATCAAGATCTCAAAGGGCCCCCTTGCCACCACCAATGGCGTTACCACCCCCAGCATTCCTGCCACCGCCAGAGTTGACACCGCCAATACTCCCACCACCGGTGATGCAACCGTCGGAGGTACCAGAGCAGTTGCCGCAAATCCCTCGCTAGAGAATATCCGGCGGAAAATCTGGAGCAGTGAGCATAGAAGGGCCAGTGACTAGGTCAATAGCAGGTAAATCTCACCCGTCCCTTCGCCAAGAAGGTGGTGATGACGATGACGACCCCCTCTTCGCAGATATAAGGGCCCAGAACCTCATTATCCAAGAACAAGATGAGTTGATTCGTCAACTCAAGTGGCAGCTCCAAGAAAACGCGAAGAACCCGGTCAAAGCCCCGATCGTGCCTCCTAGACGTAGCCGAGCTCCTTCGGTCGAGCAGGACTTGAGGCACGTCCTGAACAGCAAAAGGAGCGAGCAAGCCTACGACGAAGGCTTAAGCAGCAGCCATCTGAATGGAGATTCCAAAAAAACCACACCAGTCACCGGAGGACAACCGCAACCCGAAAAGGTCACAGCAAAGGCCAGTCGACGATGGTAAGTTGAGAGAATAGCTTGATCGCCAGGTCAAACAGACAGTCCAACAAAATTTGGAGATAGTCGGTTTCGCCCGAGATCGACTAAGCACCTATGACGCCGAAGACCATGGCACATCCCCTTTTTCTCGGGAGATAAGAGAGTTCTCCCTCCCAGACAAGTTCAGCGTCCCAAGGTTCGTCCTCTATGATGGGACCTCGGACCCCGCTGCACATCTACAGCACTTTACCCAGCGAATGTCAGTATGGGGTGACCTCGGTCACTTAAACTACAGAGTCTTTGTCAGTATGGGGCGACCTCGGTCACTTAAACTACAGAATCTTCTCTTCCAGTCTAGGTGACCTCCCCCTGAGGTGGTTCTGTGCACTCCTGGAGGGATCGATCTCGAGCTGGCGGCAGCTCTGAAACTCCTTCGTGGAGAAGTTCCAAGCACATAGAGTCATCCCGAAAACGGACGACGACCTCATGGCGATCAGAATGAGGCGGACCGAGAACATTACTCAGTTTACTAAAAGATTTTGGACCGTCTACAGTCAAGTCGAAGATGCCACTGACAGAGTGGCCATCAGGTCTTTCAAGCAGGCCCTGCTGCCAGGCAATGAGCTTTGCAAGGATCTGGTGCGGTTCCCTGTGGTCACTATAAAAGTGCTGATGGCCCGGGCGAACCAATTTATAGAGCAAGAGGAAGATGAGGCCTGAGCTCGTGAGAGTTTCGGCCTCTGGCAAGAAGGACAAAAAACTATTTCGGAAGGAGGAGAGCCGGAGCAAGGCTTTAACGAGCTCGACAGCGATCTCGGCTCCCACCTCTGGGGGCAACAAGAAGTCCAAGCCCACCATCACCTCCTATAAAGCTGTGAATACAATCTTCGAGGAGCCAATTTACAAGCTCCTCGGCAGGATCAAATCACAACCCTACTTCAAGTGGCCGCAGCCGATGAACGGTGACCCAACCACCCGAGATCAAAGTAAGTTCTATGCCTATCACAAGCAGAACGGGCACAGGACCGAGGACTGCATGGCCCTTAAGTTCTATCTCGAGAAGCTCGTCAAGGATGGGCACTTGAAAGACTTCATCAAGGAGGAGGGCAGAGTCAATCGAGCTCATCAGCGTCGACCTGATGATGGTCAGGACAGTGATGAGCCCGATGGAATCATCAACGTCATTCACCTGGCTCCCGCGCCCAGGGGGACCGACCAAGGTCGTGCTGAGGCAAGGAGGGCTTCACACAAGCAGGTGATGACGGCCGAGATAGGACCGGCGGCCAAAAAAGCTCAAAAGGAGAAACCCAAGATCTGGTTCTTGGACGAGGACCTAGCTGGGGTCCAGCTCCCCCACAACGACCCACTAGTTCTAACCCTGAGGTTGAAGAACTTCAAGGTGAAACGAATTCTTGTAGATTCCGAGAGCTCTTCAGAGATCCTCTATTTTGACCGCTTTAAGAAGCTGAATCTGAAAGAAGAAGACTTGCAGGAAGCTCGCACTCCCTTGGTGGGCTTCAGTTCAAAGTCGGTCTACCCCAAGGGGAAAGTCTGCCTCAATGTCCAGGTCGGAGGCGCCTCCATGTTGGCCGACTTCCTTGTGGTAGATGCACCATCCCCATATAATGCAATTATGGGGCGAACTTGGCTGCACAATATGGAAGCGGTGCCCTCCACCCATCACTAAAAATTCAAGTTCCCGTTGGAGAATGCGAACGGCCGAGTTGACATGGTTACGATCAGGGGCAACCAGCACATGGCCAAACAGTGCTTAATGGCTATGGTGCCTGGCGAAACAGAACCACAACAAGTGCACATGGCTGAAGTGGAAGCAGAACTCGAAGACGTAGGCTGATCTCCAGAGCAGAAGAGTATTGAAGACCTAATTGAGGTCATAATTGATCCCAACGATTCAAAGAGGTATTTCTTGCTTGGGAGCCACTCCCCGAAGCCGAGAAGACCGAGCTGTTCAACTTCTTGTTGCAAAACAAAGAAGTCTTCGCCTGGACACCTTATGAAATGCCTGGCATTGATCTCGAGATCATGTGTCACAAGCTGAACTTGGACCCCAAACACAAGCCAGTGGTGCAGAAAGCCCGCAGAACAGGGATCCCACAAATAGAAGCCGTGATCGAAGAGGTCGAGAAGCTGCTGGAAGCCAGGGCTATCAGAGAAGTACACTACCTAGAGTGGCTGGCCAACACGGTGGTGGTTAAAAAGAAAAATGGGAAGTGGAGAGTCTGCGTGGACTTCACCGACCTCAACAAGGCATGCCCCAAGGACAGCTTTCCTCTCCCTAAGATTGACCAGATGATTGACGCCACTGCCGAGCACGACAGGATGAGTTTCCTCGATGCCTACCGAGGTTACCATCAAATTTCAATGCATGGGCCTGACGAAGAGAATACCGTGTTTATCACACCGCGAGGCATCTACTGTTACAAAGTGATGCCTTTTAGGTTAAAGAACGTAGGGCCGACTTACCAGAGGCGGGTCGCAAAAATGTTTCAGGCCCAGCTAGGCAAAACAATGGAGGTATATATTGACGACGTGGTTGTCAAGTCTAAAAGGTCACATGACCACTTGATGAACCTGAGTCAGACATTTGCTATCCTGAAAGAGTTCCAGCTCAAACTGAATGCGTCCAAGTGCGCGTTTGGCGTCGGCTTTGACAAATTCCTTAGAAGCTTGGTCACCAAACGAGGGATTGAAACCAACCCAGAACAAATCTAGGCGATCCAGAGTCCAACCACAGCAAAACAAGTCCAGAGGCTCACAGGAATGGCGGCGCGCTCAATCGCTTCATCAGTAGAGCCTTAGACAAGTGCCGCCCCTTCTTTCAGCTTCTGAAGAAGAGCTCAAAATTTCAGTGGACTCTAGAGTGCGACCGAGCTCTTTAGGAACTTAAGAACTATCTGTCTCCACCACCCCTGCTGTCGACACCAAAACGAGGGGAAGTGCTCTACTTGTATCTGGCCGTCTCGGACCACGTAATAAGCTCGGTGCTGGTCAGAGAAGAAGACAGGCAACAGAAACCTATTTACTACACAAGCAAGATTCTACTTGATGCCGAGACCCGATATCTGCCATTGGAGAAACTTGCATTAGCACTCATCAGTGCTTCTCACAAACTCTCCCAATACTTCCAGACGTATACCATAGTGGTTGTTACAGAACATCTGCTCAAGTCCCTTTTCAGAAAGGCGGACTTCTCTAGGAGAATCTTAAGATGGGTCGTCGAGCTGGGACAGTACGATATCCAATATCAACCTAGAACGGCAATCAAAGCCCAATTTTTGGCAGATTTCATTGTAGAATTTGTTTCTCCAAGTTCGGCACCGAGCCAGCTCGACACCGAACTGGGGGCAATAAGGATGAGGAGGTTGCCGAGATCGAGACAGAGCATGAATAGTCTTGGAAGCAGTTCCTCGACTCAGCATGGAAAGTCTTTGTCGACGGATCCTCGACATCCAAGAGGGTTGGCGCTGGCATAGTCCTCCAATCTCCGGAAGGCCTTGTCATTGAACAAGCCTTAACACTCAACTTCAAGGCATCCAATAACGAAACTGAATATGAAGTATTAATCGCAGGACTCGGCAGCACCAAAATCCTGGGGGCACAGTGACTAGCGGTCTTCAGCGACTTCCAACTGGTGACGAGTCAACTCAGTGGGGACTACCAAGCCTGTGACGAAAGGATGGCAGTCTACTTGGCTCGCACAAAGGAGCTTCTTTCCCAGTTCGATAAGGCTAAAGTCAGGTAGAACAGCAGAGACTTCAACTCTCATGCTGATGCTCTTGCCAACCTCCTCTGCTGTAGAGGTCGGAAGGAAAAGAATTGTCGAAGTGGAAACACTAGACAAGCCAAGTATAGAGCTCCAACCACCTCGGCAAGTTTTGTGTGCCGACCTCGGTCCAAGCTGGATGGACCCAATCATCACATATATGAGGAATGACCAACTTCCCGAAGATAAAAATGAAGCTCATAAAATCAGACTGAAGACAGCTCGGTTCTGGTTGTCTCCAGATGGCAAGCTATGCAGAAAATCCTTAACCGGCCCATATCTCCAATGCGTCCACCCAAGCAAAGTAGAAGACTTCCTTTATGAAATCCATGAGGGAATCTGTGGGAGCCACATTGGAGGACGGTCGCTGGCCTATCGAGTTATCAGCCACGGCTACTGGTGGGCCTACATGCAGAAGAACGCCCAGATGTATGCTAGGAAGTGCGAAAAATGCCAGAAGTTCTCTCATTCTCTTCATCGGCCAGTGCAAGACCTGAGCCCACTTTCTAGCCCGTGGCCCTTTGCTTAGTGGGATCTCGAAATCGTGGGACCTCTCCATCGAACTCTAGGGAATAAGAGGTGGCTAATGGTAGCCACTGATTCTTTCATCAAGTGGATAGAGGCCGAAGCATTGTTCTACATCACCGAGCAGGACACAAAGAACTTTGTATGGAAGAACATTGTCACAAGATTTGGGATACCGCGAGTTGTGGTCTTGGACAACGGGACCCAGTTCGATTCTAATCTCTTCTGAAACTTTTGTCAAGAGCTCGGCATCAGAAATTACCACTCGACCCCGGCATACCCGCAGAGCAATGGTCAGACCGAGATCTCGAATAAGGTGGTGCTGGATGGGATCAAGAAGAGGCTTGACCGAGCTAAAGGAAGATGGATGGAGGAACTTCCAAGTGTCCTTTGAGCGTATAGGACTGCCCCGAGGCAATCCAGTTCGGCAACACCCTTCTCCTTGGCCTATGGAATGGAAGCCGTGATCCCACTCGAGGTCAGCCTCCCAACCCTGAGGACGGAACTTTTCGACCAGGGCCAAAATGATATAAATCTGGCCCGAGCGCTTGACTTGGCTGAGGAACGAAGGGATGCAGCAGCCATCCGCCTAGCTTCTTACCAACAACAATTGGCCTGAGATACAATCAAAGAGTCAAGGAGAGAAAATTTTCAGTTGGGGAATTGGTTTTGAAGAAGACACTTCTTGCAGACAAGAGTCCTAATGAAGGCAAATTGGCGCCAAACTAGCACGGGCCATTCAAGGTTATCTCGGCTGCCGGACAATCAGCATACAGGCTTGAGGACATGGATGGTAAAGAGTTACTGCGCCCATGGAATGCCACGCATATCAGGAAGTATTACTTCTAGGTTGTACTCAATCTTTTGAATTAATAAAAATAATTCTTGTGAAAGGACGAGTTTTGTTTTCGCCAAGTTACGAAACTCGGAGACTACAGTCAGCTTGGTTATAGAACCAGCTTTATCGGCTTGGTTATGGAACCAACCACCTCAGCTCGGTTACAAAACCAGCTATATCGGCTTGGTTATGGAACCATCCACCCCAGCTCGGTTACAGAACCAGCTATATCGGCCCGGTTATGGAACCAGCCATCTCAGCTTGGTTATGGAACCATCCACCCCAGCTCGGTTATAGAACCAGCTATATCGGCCCAATTATAGAACCAGCCATCTCAGCTCGGTTACAGAACCAGCTCTGCAAAAACGCCAAGTTACAGAACTCAGCAGATACTTCAACTCCCTTACGAGGCCATCCATGCAAGATGCTTAGTTACGGAACTAGGCAAGCTGTCTAAGTTCGATCACAGGATCAACTATGCTAAGCACTAAAAGCTCGGTGGCTACTTCAGAAAGTTAAGTCCGATTGCGGAACCGACTAAAGGTCTTTCTATCACCAAGGTAAAACCTAAATTATCTTGAGATTATGTGTGGCTCCAGATTAATTATTTGTCGTTTTGAGTTAGAGAACTTGAGATTATGTGTGGTTCCAGTTTAATTGTTTACCTAAGTCTCGTTTACAGAACCAAACTCGGAGGCTCCAAGCCGAGCTCGACTACTTGAGCCAAAAACACAAATTTGGAAGAAGGCATGAAGAAGCATTCAGTTGAGCACGTGAAAAAGAAGCATTTGATTGCAAACACGAAAGAATGATTGTATTCATTAGGCAAAAGTATTTACATCTCAAAAAGAGTACAAACTGGCCTTCCCAACATTACAAAAAGAAAAAGAAAATAAATCAAACAATAGATTTTTCAACAGTGGCAGCATCCGTGTCGGCAGGAGGGACCTCGGCAATGGCAGCATCTACATCGACAGGAGGGAACTCGGTAGTGGAAGCCTCGGTTGTGGTAGCCTGGGAGGTACCCTCGCAGAGAGCTTCAGGAGGAGGATCAATCGGAGATCACTTAGGAAGGGGGGGGGGGGGGGGGGGGGCGGGGGGGCTCGGAGGAAGGAGGGACAGAGCTCGACCCAAACTTTGAACTGGGGAACTTGGGTGGATTTTGATACACGGGATGATCCTCGGGGATCCCCGCTTCTCTCAATGCTGCCGACAACCAAGCTCGACCAGATGTCGCGTCCACCCCATCCTGAAAGGCGGCGTCCATCTCGGCTTGCAGCGAGGCTTCAAGGTCAACCTTTTGTTTTGTCAAGGTTTCCAACTCGGCCTTTTGCTTCATCGCCTCGACCTCGAGCTGGGCTGCCCTCTTCGCCTTCACCTCGGCTGCCCCCCTTAACTCGTGCATCTTAGCCTTCAACCTTATGATTTCGGCTATCGCCGTAACCATCTTCGGGACGAGGTTGGCGCTCTTCTCCTCCGACTCCTTCAGCTTCTCACAACTCCCCTCCAAAGCCGCTTCAACTCTTTTCCTTTCCGCTTCCAGCTTTTTGGATCTTGGAGTTGCTCTGGTGGGATTTGTCCAAGGCCACCTGCAACCTCTACACGATTTGAAAAAAGACCAATGTGTCAAAAGGAGATAACCTGAGACTCAAACACAGCAAAAAGTTTGTTGGGAGTAACTTACTGAGAGGGCTGACTGTAGAGAAGACATCAGCAGCGACATCTCATCCGCCACCTTGAGTCTCTGCACGTTGGCCGGAAGAGAGCAGGCATTGGCCAGCGCAGCCGCGACTAGAGGATTGCCGGATAGCCAATCCTCTACAGTCATCGGCTTGCCAGGCCCGAGGAGGAAGCCCAGTTTCCACGGAGCCGGGCCAGGAGCCTGAGGTGTTGAAACTTGGCCGGAGCCTTGCCGCGATGGGCCTTCGCCCCTAGGCCTCTCCTCTAGTGCCCTCTCCTTCGAAGCTTCGACTTGACGCTGCCGACCTCCCATGCTTGGGCCCTTAATCCTATCCCTCTTTTCTGGCCGACCTTCCTCCCCCGTTACATCGGCAGGACGCTGCCGAGAAGCGACAGGAGGAGGAAAAGGGGCCCCAACTGCGTCCGTAGGCGTAAAAGCCGGAGCAGAGCTGGAGTCGGTGGGCCTGAAAGAGGAGGCTTAGCCTCCAAAAAGCTTAGCCCCCAGGTCTGTTGTCTTCAAAGGAGAACGGCGTCTCTCCATGTTCTCCGCTGTCTCTTCCTCTGAGCTGGAAGGGGAGACGTACGATTCAACTGCCTATTGTAGATTTATAGCCTCCGAGCCGGCGGACGATCTGGGCGCCTCAGTACCTGAAGCTCTTGGACGATCGACCTCGGTCAGAGCGGGTTCAGACTCCTTACTCTTAATATACGTTTGATACCTCGGTTCATACCCAATGAGACTCCAAGCAGCCCTTGCACGATGGCCTTGATAGTTCTTTACAGCTCTCAGTCAATCGTCGTTCCTCCTCCAGCCAACTCTCTGAACTTCTCGCCTTCTTTGACCGACCTCTGCACGACGAATGAAAAGAGCGTCGACATTTACTTGGGGGAATCGCGGAGAGTCGAGGAATCCTGAACGACCTCTCTACCTCGGTCTCCGCCTCCCCAGACTCCTAATTGCTGGAGACGAACAAACGATCGTCCCCGGCATGTCGGTTAGAGTCCTCTAGGTTTGTAATAAAGGGGACCTGCTTCGGTCTCCACCGGAGGTGAAAGCAATGGGCTTCCCCTATCGATCTGCAGATATCGTAGGCGTCCTCGATGTCGTGGACACCGAGGTTGATGCCGAGGGTTTTATTGAGTTCGGCAACACCCATTATTATCTTGTAGCTGTTAGGCATCAGATGGCAAGGGCAAAGATGTCACTTCATCAAGCAGGATCTAAGGAGAGGGTGGACTAGAAACCTAACCCCGCCCTTGAGTACCGAGATCAGGGGAAACGACATCCAACCATCACGGAAGGAGTAGTCGTCGAAGGGGTCCTCAGTGTTATCTAATCTAGTCTGGACATCCCCTGGGATTTTGTACATCTCCCTGAAACCAGCCATGGCCTCAAGGGTGTTGACCCAATATCGGTAAACTCCCATGGCTAAAACCTAAAGGGGCTGGAGAACAAGAAAGAAAAGGGGAAAAGCCCTAACGGAAATAGGAAAGGAAGCAAAGGTGCGAAAAGGAAGAACAAGAGAAGAAGGACTTACAGGAATAGAATAAGAACAGGGACACATAGGATTTCAGATTTAGACCGGCTAGGGTTGAACTCCGACAGGGCCTTCGCTCTAGCAGGGGTTCTCTCAGAAACTATCAGAAGCTACCAACTACAGTGTTCCATCTTCAGAAAGGGTGTTTCTATATGCACCCACAAGGAATGCTGAGCACACCCACTTGCTGAACTCACCACAGCATATGAAAGAATTTGCTGAGTACACCCACCATATTTCCCAAACTACCCACGCGGGAGAGTCCAGGTCTTCTGCTCAAAAATTCCCTCTCGTCGACGGTTTTGAATTTGGGAACCGACAGCAGCGCCTCCACTGCACAGCGTCTCTTCTTCTTCTCCTCCTCCAAAGCTCTCCATTGCACAGCGCCTCTTCTGCTTCTTCTTCTTGTTCATACGACGCTCAAAGAAGGTGAGCTCTTCTTCTTCTTTATCTTCTTCTTGTTCATATGTTTATCATTTTCACATTCCTTTTAGGTCATAATCTTTTCGACTCAGAGATTACAAACGTTTGCATTAGGGTCATAATTTCTTCTTCTTCTTCTTCTTCTTCTCATCCGAAGTGCATAATCACTGTGCATTTTGAAAAAAAACGTTGCATTCATTTTTCCCGATCTGCTCGGTATCGCAGAATCGTGAATGGAATTTATGCACGACGAATGTTCACTGTGCAAGAAATTTATGCACAGCAAATGTATTTCGTGCAGAACAGATATGCACGTCATATAAATATGCTGTGCCCATCAAATATGAACCGAAAAAATTTGCCGTGCAGAAATTTTTTGCACAGTATACTTGTGCCGTGCAAAAAGTTTTTGCACAGTATACTTGTGCCATGCAAAAGTATTTTGCACAATACATTTGAACCGAACAACACAAGAAAACATGATTTCTTTTGTAACGCCTTTTTCCTCTTATTGATTTTTATTTTTAACGGATTGGAAGAAATGCCGAGAAGACCAGCTTGTCGTATTGGTGGCATCTCACATTTGATAGGTGGACATGCTAGTACTTCTAGCGAGCCATCGAGAGTGTAAACAAAGATTGGCGTTGCTAGACCTCCTCGCCGAGGTGTTCATGCTAGTACTTTGACCGCCAGCTGTCAACGGCCAACGGCTTCTGAACGAAGACGCAAATTGCAATAGGATCCACTGCCCGAGCCGATTGACGAGCATATAGAGAGCTCTTTAGAGGATGATTCCTTAGATGATGAGGCAGGGCCGTCTAATCCTCCACAGCTGTGTAATCCTCCTATGGAGGCAGCAGGGGAGGATGATTCCTCAGATGAGCAGGCACAGCCACCCAGTCCTCCTGCAGTGGCAGCAGGGGAAGGTCATATTCCCAGCAGTTCGACCGACCTATCCGTCCTTGTGAGTGTTAGGACGCACGTGGCCATATCCATATGCGACGGGGATGTACACGTTCATTATTTTAATGTTTTAAGTAATTATTTTTCAAATAATGTGTTTCATAGTCTATAATAACAGATGTTAATGAAGATTTATACTTGTAATGTGCAGGAATGTGGCCCGCTCAAATGTATCAGTCATTAGTGTCAGCTGAAGGATTGGTACATACCTCTACCTGGAGATGGGGCTGATCTTCATGTGCCTCGGTTTCACGCTATTATAGAAGAGTCTGGATTGGTAGACTTGAGACATTTCAGCTACCGATATATCTCCTGCTCCTTGGTTTCGAGCTTTGTAGAAAGATGGTAGCTCAAGACCAATACCTTCCACATGCCATTTGGGGAGATGACAATCACCTTAGATGATGTGGTTACTCTTCTCGGCATTCCAATTACGGGACTTCCTATCCACGCATCGACTAGTATGAGATTTACTGAGCAAGTAGATCTACTCGAGCGTGGACTGGGTGTTTTGAGCCTGGCACGGGGTGGGGTAATAAGGATGGGGTGGATTAGACAGGTGTGCGGCGATGTGACTCCTGCGTCGTCGGTTGATGAGGTAGAGTGTGTAGCCAGAGGCTATCTTCTTTATTTGTTAGGATGCACACTATTCATTGATAAGTGTTACGCCCTGACCCGAACTAATCACGATTAAGGCTAATTAATTAGGATTAGTGCTAATTGAGCATGAATAATTGAGTTAATGAAGGCCAAAGACCAAAGAGAGACAAATTAGTCTAAATGATGCATTAAGCATAATGGAATGTAATTGATTTGGTTTAAAATGAGTTTAGACTCAAACAAAGTAGGCTAAGGACTTTTTCGTAAATACGGATTTTCACGTATTTCGTCAAATACCGAAATTCTTGATACCAACGTATGTATCTCGAATAGTACGTTAACTTTTGTAATAGGCGTGTTTTCATTTGACCTCAAATGGACCAAGTAGGGTTCCATTTGACTTAAAGTGTAATAAGGGTTAATGAGAGGGGGGTTTTAGTGTGAAAGGACCTTATATTAGAGTGAGATGAGGCTATGAGCTCATTCCAGCAAGAACCCTAGGCACGTTCTCTCTTCTCCTTCCATTTTCTCGTCAAACGTCAAACTAGGAGCCTTGTGGATGATTGAAAAAGGGCTACTAGCCTCATCAACCGAATCTTCATCTTCTTCCTCAAACCTTCTTCTCCATTGTTGAAGTGTCCAGCTTGGAAGAGAACCCAAAATCTCTTTGCTTGGAGCTACAAGTAAGTAGATGTTCCTCCCTTGGGGTTTCCAAGTTCTATTGAGTAGTGAGGGGAGGTTTCTAGCATAAATAGCTTAAGGGTTGTGTATTTTCGTGTTTTTCATGGAGTTAGGGTTTCATTTGGGCGTTTTTCATCTCAAAGCAAGTTGAGCAAGAGGACTTTGAGTGCATTGACTACAAGAGGCAAGTATAAACATTTCCTTGTGATTATTGTTAACCATTGTAGAGTTTTATAGAATTGCTATGGATTGAATGTGATGAATAATGGGTATTGGAAGCGAGGTTGTGAATAGTGGGTGTATGAGCATAAAATGAGATATTCCAATGGTTATTCCCAGCAAACATACCCTTTCTAAGATTGTTAGATTATTGAAATGAGGGGAGTTCAAGGAACTCATCCTTAGAAAATCTGCTTCAGAACTTCTGAAGCTCGAAAATAGAGTTCTGGGCAAATTTCGGCTAGCCGCGAGGCTAACCGTGAAGCCAACCGCCGGAATGTATAAAATGGGAGAGCTTCTGGAAAGCTAACCGTCATATTTCGGCTAACCGTGAGGTGACCGCGACCTGACTGAAATTGAGTCAGAATTTCCTGTCAAAAAGATAGCTTCTGGAAAGCTAACCGCTAAAAATTTGGTTAGCCGAAATTTAGCCGCAAGGTAACCGTAAGGTGACCTAAAAATCGAGCAAGAAATGTCAGCTTCTGGAAAGCTGACTGTGAGTTGACCGCCGAAATTTCGGCTAGCCGCCAGTCAAAATTTGGCTAGCCACCAAGTAGATTTCGGCTAGCCGCCAACCTAGTTTCGGCTAACCGCCAGGTAATCGCCGAGCTGACCAATCTTGGCCGACACATTAATTGTGAATTTTGGATTTTTACGTAAGTTTGGAGCACTCCTTGTGAGTATAAATGCTCCCTAGATTAGTTCGAAGACTAATCATGGAGTAAAGTGAAATTATTAAGAATTAAGGATAATGAAGGAAGAACTTCATAGTTAATAAATTGTGGTCTAAAACTCCATGGGTGTTAACTACGGGGACTATAATGCATACACCAAATATAAATGTGATGCTCATCAAGAATAACACATGCATTTAGTAACTGTTGGTTACACCTATATGGTTGTTTAGATTGAAGATAGAATTAAATGGAATCATGATTGTCTAGCAATTCCTTATTGTAATATTGTGTCCCAATCCAATGAGATTGGTATCACTATTATTTCATTCCCTTGTTATTATAGGAATCGTGGTATTGAATCGAATCCAGAAATGGATTATTCACTGAAAAGTATTGACCCTTGAGTCTGGCACTACCTAGCTATTGTTTTAGAACTTTAAATAAATTCAATGTATGAATAAATGAGACAATTGTCTAATCCTACTGCAGTAGATGGTTTTGGGGGCGTTCCAGAGCTCCGTGGTGATGCTAGTTGTCCCTGGCCCGGACACTAGTAAGTCCCACTAAATTCCGATCGTATCTATGGGTATCGATCGATGCCTTCCATTTGGAAGAAGAATCATTTCTTTGAGAGAAGATGGTAATGATGAATCCTTCCTTTGAGGGAAGATGGTAAATGAAATGTAATGAATGCTATGGTAGTGACCACCTTGTACATGTCTACAAGATCGACTTTTGTGTCTATGTACGGTTATTGTCTAGAACTGGAATTGTAATTAATGGACTGAATGAATTTAGTTTATGGACTAACATGTTATTGCAAAAATTGTTTATGCATTGTTGAACCGTCGTGTTCACTAGTGTTATTGATGGCATTACAGGCCCGATTGCCCATGCCGGTGCAGCAGCGCCCCCCAGCGGGAGCGGAGGAGACCGCTCTGGTTCCTCCAGGAGGTCTAAATGAATGGAACGGTCGGGATACCGTTTGATACGGGTATCCGAGTGCGAGAAGGAATATTATACTTTGGGAAATGTTTTGAGAAGTCATTCTTTTTGTATAATCATTTTGGGATGTAATTAATGGTTATTGCACAATATTTTTGGACGTGCACTATTTGACAAGTAAATGATGGATATGATACATGTATAAGGAACATTGTTTTGTATACATGTAAATTGTTAATGTCAAATATAAATGTTTCCGCAAATTGTGTATTTGACAGGTTTATTGAGAATGTTATCCCTTGTGGATTCCATTTTAACTTCGGTTAATTCGGGATTTACGGGAGTAAGTATGGGCTCACGGCTCGGGGTTACCGGATCTCGGGCCCGGGTCATGACATACTTATTGTATAGTATCAGAGCATAAAGTTAAGAGCAAAGGAAAACTTAAAAGACTTAGAAGACCTTAAGCACGTTGTGAGGAACGATGAGTTGCGTACAAATCCACTTTTGGATTTGTGTTATTGTTTTACTACATGTGATGTGTATATTATGGAAGGGTAAAGATATGTGTCTTACCTTCCTTATTGTTTTCAAATGGAATCTGGATCGGGGAGCAATAACTTCGTTGAAGTTGTTGTTAATGATGTTACTACACCTTCTCCTCGAACGTCAAATGATGATGCAAGGATGACTGCTATGCTAGAGCAGTTAGTAAAAAGTCAAGAGGTACAAGTGGCTATGCAAGCCCAAATTGCCTCCTTATTAGAAGCACAGAATCAGATGCAAGCCCAAATACAGGCTCAGTTACAGGCTCCACCTGTACCGCCTCCTAATGTGGGGACACAAGTGGTGGTGTAAAACAAGGAAAATGATCCTAATGTCCTTTATGAGCAATTCCGGAAAAGAGGAGCTACTGAGTTCCGTGGCATCGAAAGTGCCATATTGGCAGACGAATAGTTAGAACACACCGGTGATGTGTTTGGTACTATAGTATATACAAAGATGCAGAGGATACAGCTTGCCACTGCCATGTTGAGAGAAGAAGCAAAAACATGGTGGAAGAATATTAGTGATACTCTCATGGCAGCACCAGGAGATGACATCTGGGAGACCTTTAAGGAACAATTTAGAAGGAAGCTCGTGCCGGAACACATCCAACAGAGAAAGGAATCGGAATTCCTGAATCTGAAACAAGGACAGATGACCGTATCTGTGTATGTGCACACTTTTCTGCAATTGTCTAGGTATGCTACTGACTTGGTAGATACCGAGGCAAAGAAGGT
The DNA here is from genome assembly GCA_028538565.1 of Umbellularia californica. Taxonomy (NCBI): domain Eukaryota; kingdom Viridiplantae; phylum Streptophyta; class Magnoliopsida; order Laurales; family Lauraceae; genus Umbellularia; species Umbellularia californica. Next base: position 47,645,967 of record JAPQWN010000004.1, read on the forward strand.
GAAGAGGTTCCTTCATGGGTGTGGATAGGGCATCTGCAGCAGCAGATTTGAGCCTGGCACGGGGTGGGGTAGTAAGGATGGGGTGGATTAAACAGGTGTGTGGCGATGTGACTCCTGCGTCGTCGGTTGAGGAGGTAGAGTGTGCAGCCAGAGGCTATCTTCTTTATTTGTTAGGATGCACACTATTCATTGATAAGTGTTACACCCTAACCTGAACTAATCATGATTAAGGCTAATTAATTAGGATTAGTGCTAATTGAGTATGAATAATTGTTTTGTATGCATGTAAATTGTTAATGTCAAATATAAATGTTTCTGTAAATTGTGTATTTGACAGGTTTATTGAGAATGTTATCCCTTGTGGATTCCGTTTTAACTTCGGTTTATTCGGGATTTACAGGAGTAAGTATGGGCTCACGGCTCGGGGTTACCGGATCTCGGGCCCGGGTCGTGACAATAAGTCCACGACTCGAGTCCCAGTCTACTACCTATCTTTACTGATGGACCTGCCACGGGTCCGTCATTATGCGAGGAGGGCTGCCGCATTGACGTATTTATATCGCCAGTTGGGGACCGCCACAAGGGCAGATGTGTGATAGATTGCTGGATATCTGACACTATTCATGATAAGATCAGTACATGTTCACGGTAAGATCAGTACATTTTATATATACATATACATGTTCCATCATAATTGGTCTTTTAGATTGTATAATTAATAAATTTTTGTCATTTGCAGTCTTGGGTGTATGAGCACTTCCCATTCGCCCGTCCTCCTGCACAATGGGGATACACTGCACAGATGCCTCCTGCAAGCCGCTGGAATCCTGGTCAAGATTCTAAAAAATGCGAGAGAAAACATACAGCTGATGCGGGAGAGGTTGGATGCCCTACACCCTAGCGAGGTGAGCACCCAATAGAGTCCTTGACATATATTTTATATTTTTGCCAAGGAACACGTTTTATTATATTAATAACTTGTTTCATTTACATGCGACAAGTTGCCTACAATCCATATGCTATTGTTAGAGCTCACCATCCATTACAGCAGATACCTTTCTTCTGTGGTTGCTTGAAATCCCTAGATGTCATTGAATCTTACAGTGTTCTTCGACAGTTTGGCTACATACAGACAATCCCACCCGCACCGCTCACCCCCATTCGTGCATCTGGGGGAACTACTGCTGGTAAATACAAGGTCTCTTATTCGTTTCTCAACCAGTACTGGGTTACTTGGGAGGACCATGTATTATCTCTGGCGCACCGCGGCCATTGAGCACAGCATGCATGGGAGTGTTCACCGGACAACCTCGAGTGGTATACTAGGATTTCACACTCTCGTGTGCAGAACCCCAACCGCCATTCCCACTATGACCGTAATGAGGGTAGAGATGACCCGACTCCAAGAACGGTGAGGGCATTTTAAACTATCTTATTCCACACATTGATGCGGCTATTCTTTCAAACTATCTTCGACTCATTGACACATTGTATTGTTTCTTATAGATCCTTCGAGCGAAGGACCATATCGTGCCACGCTCGCGTGTACGTGTTGACACCAAAAATGTCGCTTTGCCTCTTCAACATCAAGAAAGCTGCACGAAGTCGCAACCTGCCATAAATAGGCAATGCAATTTCTCCAAAAAATCAAATCTTGTCAGAATCAAACAAAAACTGCAAGATCCTTCAAGATAGCCAAGAGAAGAGTACACATGAAGTTTCGGGCCATTTCAGAATCATTTGGCCTAACTTCGCTTCTCCGACAGCTAAAATGGCGCTCCCGGCGGCGACATCATCGGAGACGTCAAAACTTCGATCAGAGCCTACGGATGACTCCAGCATGTCTCAAAAGGGCTCCATGCCAAATTTCAAGTCAAACCGACAACGTTTGACCCTCCATCAATACTCGAGCAGCAAAATCAAGCCTCCCGGCGGCGGGAACCACCGAAGCCTTCGCTCATCAAACCAAGTGCATGAGTGGCTTCAACATGCTTCCAAAAGGCTGCACGTCAAATTTCAGGTCATTCTGACAACGTTTGACCAGGTTTCGATGCTCCGAGAGAAAATCAAGCCTACCGGCGGCGGAGCAACCCGGGACCATGACATCCAAAACGGAGCCCATGGAACGTCTCAAAATGACTCCAATAGGCTCCTCGTCAAATTTCAGGTCAATCGGACATCGTTTGGCCACATATCAAAGCTCGGCATTTTCCCCGCAGCAAAATCAAGTGAAGCATCGACGGGACCCCAAACGGCTTCAAAACTCAAACAAAAGCCTATGGTTGGTCTTATTTATTGCTCAGGAGGCTCCACCTCAAATTTCAGGTCATTCCGACATCGTTTGACCAAGTTTCAGCTTCTGGCGGAAAATCAACAGCTCTATGCGACAAAGTCTTTGGCTTTCCCGGAAAATTGGAAACTTTGCACTCTAAAAATGCAAGGATTCTCATCAGGTTTTCTACAGGGAAATCAAGCCAATAAATGAGAGGAAATGTCAGGAAAAATACAGAAGAAAACGGCGACGAAAAAGACCGCAAAACGGACCAAAAAGGGGAGAAAAACCCCCAGGGTCGCAGCCCGCGACCCTGGCCCAGGGTCGCCGGCCCATGGTCGCCGGCGACCATGGAAGTCCGGGTCACCGGATTTTTCGCCGGTGACCCGTTTTTCCGTCCCTTTTCGCGTTTCGCGCACTTTGGCCCCTGTGGTTTTCTAAAAATGTGATTTTTAGTGCTTGAAATTGACTCATATCCGACGACGTCTCAGATCCGCCGTCAAAAGCATAAAATCATCATTGATCGCTCCAAGATCGCCGACCGATTGACCTAAAAAGTGCTCTTTCTGTCCGACCGATCGAGAAATAGACAAGACAGATGTCACCGACCCGCTGCTAGCTATCAATGTCTGAAGTCACATGTTCATCCGATGTCGATCAGCATGAAGATCCATCGATGATCATCGCCAGAAGAATTCCAGAAGACACGGCGCGGCCCGCGACTCTTCAACTGCTCGGCGACCATTTAATGCAGTTAATTGACTAGCTTTATTGCAGTCATTAATTCATTTCTTTGGACGGCCCAATCAGAAGCAAGCATCCAGGAGTTACAAATCAATTAAGTCATGGCATTCAAGCCATGAAACTCCTCCCATTATGGTAATTAAGGTGATTAAAATCCCTTAATCTCCATCGGCCAATCAGATTCAAGGAAAAAGGAGTTACAAAATCAAGAAATAAATCTTGTAACTCCTCCTATTAAAGCCATTAAAGCCCATAAAAGCTCTCCTAAATGGCTACCAAAAGCCTATAAATAGGAGAGCATTCCATTGAAATCCGGATCGGAAAAAGACGAACGGAAAACCGAAGATCGAAAGGTGCAGAGAATCCCGAATTCCCGACAGACAGAGTCTAGAGAAAGAGAGAAAATTCTGCAGAAATTCTACATCAAGCACCACTACAAGGTGACAAAAAGTCCCTTGGGGGGTACTCCCCCCAAGGTCCTTGCCTTCTCCCGCTGCCTCCAATGGTTTAGACGTGGCTTTTCAGCCCGTCTACTTAGCTTTTTATTGGACATAGGACCTCCTCTTGGTCTTTGTCCTCTAAAAACCTGAAGTTATAGCCAAACCAAGCAAATCAAGAGCATCCTCTGTTCTCATCTGCATGGATGATGGCGAAGCCCATACATGGCTTGCGACCGTCAATCTAAACGAGTCCCCCACAATCTCCTGAGAAGTTAGATCCTCCTTTTCTTGCTTTTCATTGTAGTTTGTATTTTTCTAAAAGAGACAAAAATCACAACTCTTGTCCTTCATTATTGACGAGAATTGTAAATCGGCTATAAACTCCAAAATCGGCTATAAATGCCAAACAAAATCGCCTTTCACGGCAAACCAAGAAAATGTCTCTTTTCTTAAATATTTGTGCAATGGAAAACTTGAAAGAAGTTGATTTCCTTTTTACTTGCGAAGGTCGATCTCCGGATTACCACTTGCAATTCCAAGTAAAATAGAAAATCTGGCACACCCACACAAAGAAATGTTGATGCACACTTCAGCCCCCCGGGCGTGAAAGGGCCGGACCCGACGGACTCCCACGTCCGCCGACCCCGGTAGCACCCTCGGCATGGAGCGCGTTCCATCAGTACGGAGCAGCCAACTGATTTCTATTATCGGGCATTGCAAACTACCCTCGAGATTCTAGATGGCTTGCTGGTGACATACCACCGAAGTGCGCAGCAGTGATGATGGAAGGCTTTTGGATGGGTCACACTATTTTTTTGATGAGATGTATAAGATTTTTTTTTATAAAGGAATATCTTTTTCTTTGATTCATGTGTATTCCGAGGATTTTTGTGTCCTACAAAATTTTGTGTCAATTGAAAATTTTTGTCCTTATGTATGAACTTCTATGATTTTTAACTTCTTATATGACGTGGTTGATATCTTTATTTTTATGATGAACATCTACCAGTTCTTTCAAAATGGGAGACATGTCCACCAACATACAACACAGCATAAGATTTTTTTTGATGAGATGTATAAGATTTTTGGATGGGTCACACTATTTTTTTGATGAGATGTATAAGATTTTTTATGAAGGAATATCTTTTTCTTTGATTCATGTGTATTCCTAGGATTTAAAATTTTATGTGTCAATTAAAAAAAATTTTCCTTTTGTATGAACTTTTATAATTTTTAACTTTTTATATGACATGGTTGATATCTTTATTTTTATGATGAACATCTACCAGTTCTTTCAAAATGTGAGACATGTCCACAAACATACAACACTGCACGGCCAAAACTTTCCGCGCATATCCATTCTGCATAGCCAACAAATACCAAGCAGATACATTCTGCACGGCCAACAGGTGTTGAGCAGATCCATTATGCTCGGAAACTGTTGGTAGTGCAGAATTATTTTGCACGGGACTTGTGTGCCGTGCAATACATTTTGCTTGGTATCTGTTTGCCGTGCAGTATGCAACCAAGCAGAGGTCCTAAAGAATAAACACACAACATAATAACATAAAAGATTGCTTCCATTTCATCAGCTATCCATTTAAACAACAAGTATTAAATTTGTTTACATCAAGTTGAGTACAAGTATTTAATCGCTGTCAAGATTAACCGACTCATGTATTGCGATACTGTCTCCAATTATTTATATGAAACGCTCGATGCTCTTAGCATATGGTAGTTGCCATCCGTCTTCATTAGGGTGGTGGTGTCTATGCCAATTTATGGCAATGGGAGGCATTGGATCCCTGGGTGTCATGAAGACCTGCACAAAATGGTTTCCATTGACGAAACCAATCGCAATAACTTTGCGAGAATTTTGTGGAATCGCGGATGATCTCAAAGGCAGGAAAGTAAGGCACTGCTGTACAGAAAGGTGGACCAATACAATGTTATAACATGAAGATATCAGGTAACCCATGTCTAGCATTGTCATCCAATGATCAAATGAAGGATTGCTATCATAGTACACCAAGGCATAACACAGCTACCCAACCCTATCCTCTCCTCCATATAATAATGAATAATAATTTTGATACCTTTGCAATTTATTGCTCAAATCCAGTCTAACTTGCATCCAACTATCCTCGCCCATGCCCAGAAGATCACTTATGGCTCTGAATCCACAATTACCATCGGCTTCAACATCCTTAACAGTCTCGATATAGGGTCCTAAAGACTTAGGAAGCAAATGCTCTAACGTGCATGATTGAGTGCGACGGACACTCAGTTTGTCCTTTTTCTTCGTTACACCTAGACTGTTGGATCTAGCTAGATTGCTATCTTCGATCGAGAGTGCATACTCGAAAGCAGATAGCTCCCGACACGTAGACCGATCCAGCTTTTTCTTTTTCGAGGATGAACGACCGCGAGTATTCAATTTAACATCCGGCTCAAGAAGAGAAGTAGACGAAGGACTCCCCAATTCTCTAAGTTTTTTCAATATTTGTATTTTACCAGCCTGATTGGTACTATGAAATTTCCTAGTGATAATCTCAAACTCGAAAGTTGTGGTCAACTTGGGGGCTTCATTTACCTTAGTGGAGTCTAAATTGAGCTTCCTCCAGTAATGATGGACACAACTCAATGGTATTTGAGTGTCGTCCCTTACGTATTCGGTAATTTCGTGTACACATGGTAACCCATGAGTCCATCGAATTACGCACCCACATGCCGCCAAATCTGGACCAATATCACCAGCTCTTATCGACTCATTCAGAACTATATCCATAGCATTCCTTGATATAAATCTTTTCAACTCATGAAACAGTGCAAGTTTGAACTTATGTTGCACAGTGTTCATACTCTTTTTAAAAGAAGCTTTTATCTCCGTAAAGAGAAACTCGAACAAGGCATGGATAACCTACCAGGACTCATCAAAGCTACAGTTCGATGTGCCAAGGTATCTCTTCAATTTTCCATGTGCACTCTCAGCCCTGTTCGTAGTCACGTTCCCAAAGTGCATATGCCGATCCGTTCAAGTAGCCACAAATTGTTCATTGTGATTATTCAACCACGAGTTCTTCCATAATCAACAGCGTGTGGATACCCACAGTAATTCTGGTCCAATTCACTAAGAAGTTGAATGTAGTCATTTTCAGTGGGAGAGACTACCAACATGTTCCAACAAGAGATAAATGCATCCCATCTGTCGTTGGTCTCAAAATACTTCTTACAATTTGCCAAGATATTCCTAGAAATATGCCACCTGTATAATAAGTTTGTTGCATTCGGAAAAATAACATTTATTGCATTCATCAATGCTAACTCTCTGTCGGTGAAAATCACACGGTGCAGAATGCATCCATCCATTAACTCCTTAAGCCCCTTCAAAGCCCATCTATAATTGGCCTCCAACTCTGATTGAAGGTACACAAAAGCAATAGAGAAAGTCAGTTGAGTAGATGTGACACCAACAATCTCAAGCAAGGGAAGTCGATATCTATTAGTCTTGTACGTGGAATCCATTATCAAAACTTCTGGAAATGCACATAACAACTGAATAAATGATGGATGTGCCCAGAATAGGTCCATCATAGCATCTGTAGCGTTGTTACTAGTATGATACTCAATGTAGTTGTTCTGCTCCAAATGCATCATGAGTTACTACATCTGTGATTGAATGGCCATCTTAGTCACCCTCCACTTCTGACGAGCATTGTAGATACTCTTCATCGTAGTGGTGTTGTGCACGTCCCTTTCCTACAATGTTCGAAGAATGTTCCTTGGCTTCCCCAAACTCTTAGACGTATCAATCAAAACATTGATTTCTTCCCCAGAAAGCCTCCCAGCAAACGAGTTCCCCTCGAGATGTGGTTTGGATGATTGTGAACCCCACAAACCACTGTTAAATTCCAATCATCGTCATTTGCCAACTTTTAGCCCTTCAAAGCCAAAGGGCAACTACACTTCTTCGTTTCCGTTGCCTTATTAGGATTTCTCTTTTTGGAGACCTTCGATGGACCCCTGTAACTTCCACTTCTCTCACTAGATAAAACCATTCTCGGCTTCCTACCATCTCCACCAGCATCTGAAGTTTTGATTACAATTACCAAGCCAAGTTTCTTTCCAACTTCTCTTGGCCATTGGATTATGTCCTCTCAGCTTCTCAATATCAGGTCAGTGATGAAGACATTAGTAAAATCCAAAAACCACTTTGATGGACCTGGCTTTCGTCCTCTCCTTCCGCCCCAGGGCTGCCGGTGTCCAGCGGAGGAGAAAAGCGAGCATCGACATTTTCTTTTACGGGTATGCCAGATTTTCTATTCTACTTGGAATTTGTAGTGGTGATCCGGAGATTCACCTTCACAAGTAGAAAGGAAATCAATCTTTTTTCTAACTTTTCAAATTCCATAAATATTTAAGAAAAGAGACAAGTCTTTTTTTTTTAATGCCGTAGGAGGCGATTTTTTTGTTTGTTTGCTGTAAAAGGCGGTTTTTTTGTGCCGCGAAAGGTGATTTTGCCGTAAAAGACGATTTTTGTGCTATGAAAGGCGATTTACAAATCTCATCAATAATAAAAGACAAGAATTGTAATGTTTTTGTCTCTTTAAAAAAAATACAAGAGACAATGGAAAAGTAAGAAAAGAAATCTAACTTCTCAGGAGATTATGGGAACTCATTCAGATCGACGGTCGCAAGTCATGTATGGACTTCGTCATCGTCCTTCAGATGAGAACGCATGATGTTTTGATTCTTTTGGCTTGGCTCTAACCTCAGATTTTTAGAAGATAAAGACCAAGGGGAGGTCCTATATCCAATAAAAAGCAGAGGAAACAGGCTGAAAAGCCGCATTTAGGCCATGTTGGATAGAAGGAGAGGACCTTGGAGGTGGCCCCCCCAAGGGCCTTCGTAACCTTGTGGTGTTACAGTAGAGTTTCTTCGGGATTTTCTGGCTCTCTGTCTGTGTAGAGCCCTCTATCTGTGAATTGCTCTTGAATTTTTAGATCGGTCCTGGGTTTCTTGGAATGACCCCCTTTATAGGCTTTTTGGTAGCCATGGGGTGGTTTATGAGCATTGATGGCATTGATGAGAGAATTGATGGAATTGATGCTCTATGATGGGAGGAGCTACGAGTTTTTATTTCTTGATTTTATAACTCTTTTTTTCTTGGCTTGTGATTGGCTGATGGAGAATGATGGACATTTAATCACCTTTAATCTCCATGATGAGGGGAGTTTCATGATTTATTGTCATGATTACTTGGACTTGTAACTCCTTTTTCCTTGAATCTGATTGGGCCGTCTAAAATAATGAGTGAATGATCGCATGAAGTTGTCATAAGACAGATCATTTAATAGCATTAAGTGGTCGCCAAGGCATTTGAAGAGTCGCAGGCCGTACTGCGTCTTTTGGAATTCTTCTTGTGACGATCGTCGATGGATCCACATATGGTTTGATGTCGGATGCCGGTGTAACTTCAGACATTGATTGGTGCCAGTGGGCCGGTGACATCTGTCTTATCGATTTCTCGATCAGTCGGACAGAAAGTGTAATTTCTTAATTAGCCGGTTGGCGATCTTAGAGCAATCAATGATGACTTTATGCTCTTGACGACAGATCGGAAATGTTGATGAAGATCGGTTGATTCCAAGCAGTAAGAATCAGATTTTCAAAAAAACAACAAGGACTAGAATTCCCGAAACGCGAAAAAGATCGGAAAACGGGCCACTCGGCAGGACCATGGGGGTTTTTCCCCTTTTAGTCGCTGTTTTTCGGCTGTTTATCCGATTTTTTTATTCTTTCTTTTATTCTGTATTTTTCTTGACATTTTTCCTCATTTATTGACTTGATTTTCCTGAAAAAAATTTGACGAGAAGCCGCGCAAACCGGAGCACAAAGTCTCCTACTTTTTGGAAAAGCCGAATACTTTGTAGTCGATTTTCCGTCAAGAGTCGAAACTAGGTCAAACGATGTCAGAATGACCCGAAATTTAAGAAAAAGCCTCCTAAGCAGTAGATAGGACCAACCATGGGCCTTTATTTGAGTTTTGAAGCCGTTTGGGGTTCTGTCGCTGTTAAACTTGATTTTGCCGCGAGGAAGATATCGCGCTTTAATGTACGGTCAACCGATGTCCGATTATCCTGAAATTTGACAGGGAGTCTATTGGAGTCATTTTGAGACGATCCTTTAGCTCCGATTTGGATCATGGTCCCGGGAGGTTCCACCGCCGAGAGGCTTGATTTTGTTTTCGAGCGTCAAAGTCGGGTCAAACGTCATCGGAATGACCTCAAAATTAGACGTGTAGCCCTTTGGGAGCATATTGAAGCTATCCATGTGCTCTGTTTGATGAGTGATGGTCTCGGTGGTTCTCGCCACCGAGAGGCTTGATTTTGCTGCTCGAGGTTGATGGATGGTCAAACATTGTCGGTTTGACTTGAAATTTGACATGGAGCCTTTCAGAGGTATTTTTGAACCATCCATAGGCTCTGGTCGAAAATTTGATGTCTTCGATACTGTTGCCGCAAGGAGCGCTTGCTTAGTTGTTAGAGGAGTGAAGTTAGGCTAAATGATGTTGAAATGGCCAAAAACTTCATGTATATCCCTCTTTTGGCTGTTTTGAAGGATCTTGTAGTTTTTTTTTTATTCTGACAAGATCTGATGTTTGAAGTAGCATTGCCTGTTTATAGTAGAATGCGGCTTTATGTGGCTTCTTGACGTCGAGGGGACAATGTGACTTTTTGGGTGTCAACACACTTACTAGCACCGTTGACTCAATCTCCTGAAAATATGATTGCTAAATCTTAGTATATCAATGCACGTAAACATACTACGGGGTTTAAAATAAAACACCTTGGTATTGACTAATACTCGTGTTGCAATAAAAAACGACCTAAACAAGCTGTATGTGGCAAGTTGGGGGTCGAATTTGGTTTTGATCTTGTGACCTAACAAGCTGTATGTGGTGAGCTAGGGGTTCAGGATTTGGTTTTTGGTTTTGGCCTTGTGACATAACAAGTTGTATGTGGCAAACTAGGGGACCAGTGTTTGGTTTTTTGTGGAATGTCAATTTCAAGGTTTTGGTTTAATTTGGTGCATGAGGTTGGATGATTTGGTTTTTTGGAAACTCATGAGGCTTTCTTCTTCTTCTTCTTTAATGGTCCAACCAACTTGAAAGAGGCATGGAATCATTTTTTTTTTTTTTTTGTATGCTCTTGGTAAAAGGGATTTTTGACAGGAATCCCCTTTTAGTGCCTAGGTGGTCAAACTTGGTTCATATGGGCCAACCCATGGGATTTAAGGCTTTAGAGATGGCCTAAATCTCATGCGGTATCATTTTGTAGAGAATATCTAAAAATATCTTTATTTGGAGATAATCTCTCAAGTTTCTTTGTTTTTTGGAGAGATTTTCTCAAAGTATCTTTCTTTGGGAAAGAATATTTCCCATTCCCTTTCTTTTTGGAAAGGTTGCTAATTTTTAGCACTTACCTCCTAGCTTTTCTCCTTGTTTCCTCTTTTGGTTTGCTCTGTTCTATAAAAGCAAAGGAAGTGGATCTCTTGCTCTTATTGCTTTCTTTTTACAAAATCCTTCAAGAGTGCTCCAAGATCAAGAACTTCTATTCGAAGATCTTCAAGTTCTCCTTCTTCTTCATCCATGGCTTCAAGTAAGTTTTCTTCCTTCACAAGACACTCCATGTAGAAGTAGAAAAAGTTTCTTTCCTTTCTTTTCTTTTCTTTTCCTCTTTCTCTCTCTCTTTTTTTTTTCTTTTCTTTTCCACGTGTTTTCGTCTCTCTTTTTTTTTCTTTTTTTTTTCATTTTTTTTTTCTTTTTTTTCACGATTTTTCTTTTTTTGCTTTTTTTTTTCACGGTGTTCCTTTTTTTTCACATTTTTTCTGTACGGACAGGTTCGTATGGACCTGGCCATACTGCCACGTGGCAGTGGGCCACAACCTGTGGGCTAGCCCTAAATTTTTTTTTTGAAGGGGTTTCTCTCTCTGTTTTTTTTCTTTCCCTCTTTTTGCTCACCATGATAATGAGGTCAGGCAATTTCAAGATGTTCATGCATTTTTTTTATGTATCAAACAAAAGGCTAGAGTTTCTAGGTCAAGCCAACATGAAGTTTGACTTCGACAAAGTTTGATTGGTTTTGACCAAGTTGGGTGGAATTGGTCAAACTTTGGTTAAGGTTTTCTAGCATCTAATGCATGATGGTTTTCTTTGATGCATGATTTTTAATAAATTGATTTGGAAGCATGATGATGCATACCTAGAAATCTTTTGCAAGTACTAAGATTTGGAGCTCGCAGCAATGTTGAGCCCGTCTTTAGTCTTGCGGGATTTTGAAGAGCTTTGCAAGTTTTGGAGTTTGGAGCTCGCAGCAATGTTGAGCCCTTTTCCAATTTTACGGAAATTTAATAAGACTGGCTTGATCTCGTAGCAATGTTTAAGTTCAAACCTTCATTGAGAATCTTCCACTGACTATGAGCTTGCAACGATGTTGAGCTTATCTTCAAGCTTCCTATCTTTTTCGAGGTGTTTTTCTTTTCTTCAGAATTACGCTGGAACCATGCCAAAATTTCGCTAGAATTTTTTAACAAAATTTTGTCATTTTAATGATTGATTTTTATTTTTCTTTCCATTCTCTGCAGGTAGCTCTTCCAGAACAAACAAGGGTAAGGGGCTTGTTACTGACGCACCTCGTCGGTCTGCCAAATCTTCTAATGCGGCCGTTCAGCAGGCCTGGGAGAAGGTCCAGTTTGTTGAGAAGAACTTAGAAAAGTGTGATTCCCTCAACCGTGATGAAATGAGACAGCGATTGATCGCTCTCAAGGATGAGAAATTTTAAAAGATTGCGGTAAGCAGCCGTCCTTGGGTTACGGACGATCAGAGCATTGTGCCCAAGCCTACCTTTTTCTTCGGTGACGCAGTCCCTGACGACTTGACATACCAAAGGAGATGTTTTCAATTCTCTTACACTGCAGATGGTGAAGAGAGAACTATTTCTATTCGGTTGACCTTCGATCGAACCATCTCAATCATGAGTCTTTCTCCCACATGCCCTAAGAGGGAGGATCCTCTGAGCTGGGTGAAGAGGACCAATGTGATCAAGACCGGGGTTATGCAGAGAAGTCGCCTGTCCATATGGACATGTTAATGCTAGCCAGTGGCTACTAAGGTTCTGATCATCCATCGGTCGATTTGAAACCGGTGGGCCTTGGCATTTTTCGGGATGACGGCAGCAATTGGGTGAAGCCTTTTCGACTTCGTGGCCGTTTCAGTGCTGACTCAAGTTGGGAATCATGGACTGATCACACCCTGAAGGTTGGTGGGGCCATTCTGCGGGAGGCCGAGATTTTTGACGTGGTTCGCGCTTTTCGGCAAACCGTGGTTTTCTCAAATGAGGCTTTCATGGCCATGCTGGAGTCATTCCTTCCACAAACCAACACATTCATTGTTATGAACGGTGAGATTGGTTTTCTTTGTAGGAATTGAGCACCACCACAGGGCTGCCTATCCTCGACAAACTTTATGAGGAGTTCATGCCTATTAATAGTGTCCTTGAGGAGTAGTCTGAGGAGTTCAGGCTTTTGTACTTTCAACTCGTCGCCTTCTATGATTTTTTTAAGGAGAAGGAGGGCTCGAAAGTCAGGTGCAGCAACTGGAAGAGTTGTAGCTCCAACTTTTTTTACAGCGGGGAGTCTTCTGATAGTATGGCCCAGGATGCTAGGGCTAAAAATCCAGGTTTGAAGAAGATCTCTGCCATGCGAGAAGACTTGAAGAAATTCTTCGCAAGTACAGATGCCATTGCATTGCGGAGAGATCTCGCTGTTTGCCTCACTTATTGGCTGGGTGAGGCTGTTTTTGCTGGAGGAGATGGAATGCACATCAGGCTGCATTGCATTTTTCCGGCTTGTCAGATGACATTCGGAGAGCGGCTGGCTTTGTTGCATGTTCTTTACTCCTATTTATGTACCGACCTGCAGGCTGCTGCTTTTCTGGTTCGGCTTGGGCTCCCTATGAATAGGGTATTTTCAGCCCATATTTTATATTCGTGATATGTATACCACTGTCCTACCTTCCATCAGTTGGGAGTTGCACAGGACAATGACCCTTTCATGATTCGATTGGCTAGAGGAGTAGTCGTTTCTGAATCTCTTTTGTCTGTCCATTTGAGAATCCGATGGTTCAGGGACGTCGAGATTGGGCAGTCTTCAGTGAAGCTTTCTCCGGGTCTGCGAAAAAAGGCTTTTGATTTTGGTGTCCCGTGATTCCACCAGGGCAGGGTCGGGAAAACACTATGCTTTGACAAACGCAGAAAAGAGATGGCTTTTCAACATATGGGTTGGTACGATGGTGTACCGTAGACATCTTTTTGTTGATATTCAGCCATATGTCCCTTCACGTTTTGTGCTGCAGCTTGGCTTCTCTCAAGGCGTTGTTGGAGCGCCTTCAAGCATGGTGAAGCGTTTTGGAGGTTTGCAGGACGGGAGGAATGCATGGGCTTTTTACAGTGCGGAGGACACTACCGCCATGATTTCCCATCCTGAGTGGCCCACTTTCAAGACTGCTGGCTTCACGAAGTGGTTCGTGGAGAGCTTTTCAGTATACCGGGGACTTTCCAAGAAGGAGCTCGATGTCAAGCAATCTCATGAGAAGAGTCTCGGCAGATCGGATAGCGTCCGACGACAGGAAGTTTTGGTTTTCCTTTCTGGAGAGAAGCATAAGATAGGCTTTCTCAATGAGCAGAACGTCATTAGATTTGAAGCAGTGTAAGAAGTTCCTGGTGAGGTCTTGAAACAGCTAGAGGAGGAGGAGGCCGAGATCGACGCTTGAATGCAAGCGGAGCGAACAAAGACTTCCATGGAGTCCACTTGGAAAAGCAGACCATCGGGTGAGGACTCTAGTGAGAGACCTGATTTTGATAGTGGGGCAGGTTCTTCGAGCAAACCAACCCACAAAAGTAAAAGGAAGATAGGACAACGTCGTAATATGAGACGGCACGAAAGTCCTCCTGATTTGGAAGTTCCTCTCACCATTGCTGAGGTGTCTAGGGATGCTGACGAGCCTCCAGAGAAAAGGAGACGACTGGTATGATTCTCCTTCTTTCTGTTTACACTTCTTTTCTCTTATGAGAGATTTTCGTTTTGATCCGCTGCTTTATTTTCTTTTGGCAGAGGACGATGATTTGGTGATGCCCGAGGTTCCAGCCGATGAGGCGATGACAGATCCAGTCGTGGCATCTGAGGAAAAGCCAAGGGACTCTGGAGCAATTCAAGAACCTTCATCTTGTATGATTTCTTTTATTTTTTTCCTCTTTTTTTGTTTGTGCTGTCATTTGCTAACATGTTGCTTTTTCTTCTTGTTAGCTAACTTGCCAGAGGATTCTGACGACTTCGAACCATCCATGGATGCAACCTTTGACGATGCTTCGGATGAGCTCATGGAGGCAGAAAGTATTATGCCGGTCGTCGAAGAAGGTATTTTGTAGTAATAATCTCGATATTGATTTTTGACAAGATCATATCATACCTTTTTCGTCTTTTATTAACAGCTTGTAAAGTAGCAGGAGAAGTTCCTCCGTCTTCCTCAGAGCCAGAACAGGAGATACATGCAGCCGATCCAGAAGTAGGGGCTTCTTCTACTAGTTTCAACGCGGCAGGTATGAAACCTTATGATGAGTTAGCTTCTTTAATTGGAAAGAGCTTATTGATTACTACTCTAACAGGGCATGACATGGACAGTCGGGCGCCGGAGCATGGCGAATTCTCATCTGGGCCGCACCTTCAGTATTCAAAGAAGGAGTTAAAGAGCGTTTTGGGCTCATAGATTGAGACTCTCTCTTCAGGTCATTTGGAAGCTGGTTTTCGCATGATCAAACATGTGCAGGACATTCTTGCTGATAGCGAAGAAGTCGGTCTAGACATTACAAGTGCCAAGGCTTTTGTTGATGAAGTCATTGCTTTGGGCAACAAGTGGACTGAGACCAAGAGTTTCCCAGATGGTGACTTCTTTAATGAGATGTTTGTGAAGCCTTCCGGTGAGGTCAAATCTGAGATGAATGAGATCTCGCGAACTCGGAGGCAATTCGTTTGAGAGAAGAAAGTTACCGAGTTGGCCATTATCGAGCTAACACAAGACCTGAACCGTCTTGATAAGGAGGTTGTCGAGGCTAGGCAGCATCTTGAGCTTTGGAGAAACAAGCTGTTGCCAAATGGACCGCCATCGTGGAAGCTCGTGCTAGAAAGGGAACTCTCATTCGCCAGGTCGAAGAGGCTGACAGCAATCTCCGGAGGAAGACTCAGGAATATGAGCAATGGCAGATTCTCTGGAAAAAATTTCCTCGTGTTGAAGATGGGTCGCGACGTTCTGCTGCATTTTATAGAAATGTTTTGAAGAAGCGTGGCCTGAAAGCTTTAGTGGCTAAGGCCAAGAGTCTGCTTAAGGAGTTGAATATTTGGTTGAAGACCATGTTAGACTGAGCTCCTGAGTTGTAACAAACTCCTTTTCTTTCCTTTTTTTTTTTTTTTTTTTGGTACCTCCATGTATAAAAATTTTTGGTACTATATTTTTTTTATATTCCTTCATTTCACTTAAATTATTTTTTGATGAAAACAAATTTAAGCAAGAGCTGAATGTGAATGTTTATTTGAGAATTTGATCAAAAGGTTGTCATTTTGTGAAAATCTTTTGTCAAAGGGTTGTTTTAGGCATAAAAGCCAGATTTTGTGGCGAAAGCCTGGTTTTTGATGGCTTGAAAGCCGAATTCTGGGATAGTATGAAAGCCGAATTTTGTGGCGTAAGAGCCAAAATTTGTTTATGGCATGGGAGCCAAAAATTTTGAGATGGCATGAAAGCCGAATTTTTGTAGATGGCATGAAAGCTGAAATTTTTAGATGGCATGAAAGCCGAGTTTTGTGGCATAGGAGCCGAGTTTTGTGGCATAGGAGCCGATTTGTTTGTGGTATGGAAGCCAAATTTTTGGGATGGCATGAGAGCCAGGTTTTGTGGCATGAAAGCCAAAATTTGTTTGTTGGCGTGAAAACCGAACTTTTGAAAACCAAGTTTTGTTTTGTTGGAGTGGAAGCCAAATTTTTTTATTTTTGGCTTAAAATCTAGGGGTTTTTTTGGCATTTATAGCTGGTTTTGGCGTGAAAGCCGATTTTTGGCATTTATAGCTGATTTTGGTATTTTCATTATTGTTGCCACTCGAGGCATTTACAATTTGCTTTCCCAAAGGATTGGTTGGTTGTGATTTTTGTGGTAATCCTATCCAGAGCGGGTACCTCTACCAACTTCAAAAGCTTCTAGAGAAGGGTCTTCTTTTGGAAGATCACTTTCGGGATCAAGGGGTTGATCCTTGTCATTTGCTGAAAACGTCTCTGTAGGAGTATTACCGTCTTCAGTGATCGCGTTGCACGGAGCATTTTCCAGGAACAAGTCCTGAACAACATCCAGCAACTTTTCTTCTTTGTTGAGTAATTTATTGGTCCAGACATCGCCTATGAGATCGGGTATCTGGGACTAGTTGACTGGATTTTTATTGAAGAAGACTTCATTGGCAGGAGCTTATTCAAGATGATCAGTCGGAAGAAGCTTGAACTCCGATGTCACAGTTTTAGGAGACAAAGGCTGAGAAGATGATATCTCAGTGGAAGTCACCTGAAAAGATGTAGCTCGAAAAGATATACTACCGGATGGGGAGTACGTGTCTTCGGCAGATGAAGCTTCAGATGCACTATCATCCTTAGCTATCGCATTGCAGGTTATCCCGATAGGAGATGCCCCTAGTGTAGATTGTTGGGAGTCAGACTCATCCTTGGATGTAAGAGAATCATTGATCCAGTAGTTTTCTCCATTTTCAGGAGTTTAGGAAGGAAATTCCTGTTGATTTTCAGGGACTTCTAGTTCTATATTTTGATTATGACGAAGGTCATTGATGCGATCATGCTCCCGCTCTACGGCAAGACGTTGCAAGATTCTTGCATATTCTTCGAGATTGGGCCTATGAGCCAAATCTTCTTCGTCATCTGCTCCTTGTGGTTCATCAATGTTGGGTTCCACTGGAGCGCTTACTTGTGCTGGATCAACAACATTTTCTTGAACAGCCTCTTGGTCTTCTTCATCATCAGACCAGGATCCTTATGGCTGTAATGGGTTATCCTAGATTACTGGCATAAGATGAGATTCAGGAATCCATTCTTCATCGGAGAGGTATTCTACTATTTCAAGGGATTCCTCCCACTCATCAGTATCACTGGCAGTATCACTGGACTCGTATCCATCCATGGAGAATCCAATTATCGAGTTGCAAGAGTATGATGCCCCCTGCTTAGTTTCATTTCTGTAATGAGGTGGCATGAAATTACCAATGGTGAATTTTCTTACCGCCTTTGAAGTCTTGGGAAGGAATTCTTCCGTTGCCCCTGTGAAGCAGTGGAAGAAGTCTCTGCCTTTTCAGGGACTTCTTGTTTTGGCTTAGTCTTCTCCTGCTGTTTGAGCTTGCGAAGTTGTCTCTTGGCTTGCCTTCGCTGTTGAGCGGTCGGCTTTGTTTTGACGATCTCCCAATTTTCATATTCTAGGAGATCGGGATACACTCATATGGGTTGTCCATTCGGTGTTGGGTACGTGATCAACTCTTAGGACATTTGAGCCATTTTTATCACCTTGAATGAAGTAGTGATCTTCTCCTTCGGTGACTTTGAAGTTTGCCCACATGACACCATGTTGACGGAGGCGTAGTTTTTGTCAAAAGGCGATGACTCCGTTTTTCCACATCTCGTTGATCTTCTCTCTCACAACGAAGCATTGATTGAGATGATGGGAGACCATCTGGTGGTATGGACAATACCGGGGATCGTTGGTTTTGCCAACATCTCCCGGTCTTTTGGGGTCTGGCAAGGTGAGTTTGCCGTTTGCTAAGAGAGCCTCAAAGATTTCTTCAACATCTTCATCGAACATGTATTTCTTCTCTACACGTTCTTTTAAGGCCTCAGAGAGTTCAGGTTTCTTACCTACAGTTTTGTGTTCAGCTTTCTTTGGCTGTTAAGGAGCTGACTTGATTTTCACATTAAGAACCTCCTTTTTCTTTGGTTTTGAGGTCGTAATGGCAGTCGGCTCTTTCTTTGATGATTTCTGACTGTTGAGGTCTTTAATCACCGTTTCAACCTCCATAGCTGCTTCTAAGAGTTCTCCCAGGTTTTTTGATTTGTTGCCGATGATCATGGAGCGGATCCTTGCTCCCATGTTGTTACGGCAGATGTCGACTAGCGATGCTTGTGGCAGTACATCTGAGCACTTGTACGCCATCGCCTTCCACTTGTGAATGAAATCGTACGTGGACCCATTCTCTCCCTGTTTTAGGCTGCAAAGTTGTGCCATAGTAACAAGATGATCCTCACCTTTAAAGTGGGTCGGGAAGCATGTCTCTAGCATGGCCCAGTTTTGGATGGAGTCCTTCGGCAAAGTGGAGTACCAATCAAAGGCCATACCTTTTAAGGTACTTGCAAAGAGACGGATCTTGAAGGTATCTTGATCTGTGATAGCTCCCGTCAGGATCTTGAAATGGATGACATGCTGTCTGGCTGAACCTTTCCCCGTATATATCTGGAGAGTAGGTTGTTTGAATTTTGCAGGGAACAGAACCAAGTCCATCCATAGGGGATAGGGTGGCTTGATCCCATGCTCCTTTAGTGTATCATCTTCTTTTGCTTTGGCGAGAATATCGTCAACGTCCTTTTTGGTAAAGGTGCGTGACTCATTGTTTTCCACATTAGCCTCGTCATCTTGATGACTCGGAGGAGCTTCATTGTTAGGTGGACACTGAAAAGTGAGAAGGAGGTTTTCCATCAGAGCCTTAATTCTTTGATGTCCTTGCTCCAACTGCTGGATGCATGCGGTTACGTCATCATGCGGTGGGGGCTGCTCAACATTTGTAACTAGGACGTTCATCCTTCGAGAATTGAATGAGGATATCATCTTGGTAACTGAGCTGGAGCTCATTCTTTTGGAAGAAGAGTCCGAGGAGTGGTTACTCCGATGTCCTCGGCTTGAAGGAGTAGAGGGTTCTTCCAGATGTCTTCGTGTCCGGGAGACGCTGCGAGTCACCGGACGTCTGACGCGAATTTTGGTTGCTGAAAGCATCTTCTGGTTTTACCAACCATATGGACAGCAACAACTTGGTTGGGTCTTTATTTTTCGACCCACTTTTTAGAGACCTGAAGGGTAGAATGCTGGGTTCTTTGCTTCTCTAGTCTCTTTTGAGCAATTTGAGCTTCAATCAGTTCTAACTAGGCTTTGGTGATGAAGGACGTAGTCCCCCGTGCGCAGCAGCAGAGCTTGTCTTCTTTGAAGCTAGGCATGGACAGGATCCGGACGCGGTCCTTTGCCTGTCGCAATGAGACTTTGAATTTTGCGAGTTATGCCCTTGTTGAGATGAAGGGTCGACTCGCAGGAGTATAGGCCTTAGCAGGTTCTTGCAGAGGCCTAGTGATGCATGACTTGATTTTGGGCTTGTAGGAGCAAGTCGGCTCATGCTGGATTGATTTGTTTGTTTGGTGGAGGGTAGGTTTTTCCTCTTTCATGTAAGAGAGATGGTAGAACCGGTTCTCCTTGAGAGGGGCCAAGTACGCTGGCTTTGTAGATGTTCGGGACCTCCTTAGCTTTGGTGAAGGTCTCGGGGACCAGGTCTTGGGGCAGACTTGGTTTCTTGTATGTTGAGGTTTCGTGAGAGTGCCACGAGCTTCAGACTTTTTTGTATTTGCCCTTGGTGCCATGATAGTGATATGTTGCGGGGCGATTTTCTGCTTCTTGACAGGTACAATTTCTTCTATGGTGAGTGGAAATGGTCTCAGCGACCCGAAGACGAGGTCCGGGGGGTAGAGGTCGACCCGGTGTTTTAAGAGTTGCTGCGGGAGATGATGCTTCGGCAACTAGCAGGGCGCTTATAAGTGCGCTTGTTTTGCTTATCTTGAAGCATGAGCTGGTACTTGTTCTCATCAAAAGTGATGGTCAATGAAGCTGCCATTGTTAGTTTGAAAAAACTTCTGAAACAAGACCACATCCATTAGTAATCACAAGAATATGGTGATCATAAATGGAGAATAATTATGGTTTTATTTTTTCAAATCACTAGAGGGGACATGGCCTAGCCCAAGCAAGATGAAGAAGACAAAAAGTCATAGAGGGTACAATTGTTCTAAATGCAAGTATAGTAGGCTCAGGGTGAGGGTTTCAGTAACTGCTAGAAGCAATTGTAGACCTTAATTCAAATTACCGAGAAGAAAGGCTCATTCAAAGTAAGATGATATAAGGTTGGAAATACAAATGTGTCGATCGTGAATACAGTAGACCCAAAAGGGCGTGCTAGCACCGTTAGGCACAAATGTTGTAAATCGCATATTTGGAAAGGACACGAGATGGGATTTTCTTTTTGAAAGGTAAAGATTGAATTCATAAAGGAGGGCAAATGGTATTCCAATCAGAACATAGGCTCAAACATTTTTGCGAGCACTGAGTCTGAAAGGGAAGGAACCAGAATTTCTCGAATTTGAACCCAAAAGTGACGGAAGTTTTTTTTTTTTTTAAAGGTCAAGATTAAATTCATCAAAGAGAGCAAACGGTGTTCCAATCCGAACATAGGCTCAAACATTTCTGCGAGCACTAAATTCGAAAAGGAAAGAACCAAGATTTCTCAAATCTGAACTCAAAAGTGACGGAAGTTTCTTTCTTTTTTTTTGAAGGTATTTTTTTTTTTTTTTTGAAGATTTTTTTCTTGAAGGGTGCACATAGGTTTCCAATTCGGTCTTATGAAACCTCAGTAGATAGATCAACCCCCAGGTAAGGGTAGAATTACTTAATGAACCCGTTTAGAGGACCCTTGCCTCGAACAGTCTAGCTGCCTCCACACTTTTGACAAAGCTTTTCTTGGATCCACTTAGGTCAAAGAACGCAATTGGTGCAAACTTAGTGTTTTTTTTTTGAATTTTTTTTGAATTTTTTTTTTTTGAAAGATTTCTAATGGACTCATCAAAGAGAGCGAATGGCCCCTCCAAATCCAAACGCTGACTACAAACGATTTCCGTGTGCCATTGTCCGAAAAGGAAGACTGATTTTTTTCGAAAGAGTTTGAAATGAGATTTTTTTTTTTAAATCCCTATCGGACTCATCAAAGATAAAAGATGGCCCATTTTCTGATATAAATAATAATTGCAAACATTTTTGTGAGCTATCAAGTTCGAAGAGGAGAGAATCAAAGTTTCTCAATATTGAATCCAAGAAAGAGAAATCAGATTTTTTTTTTTTTTTTTTTTTGCAAAATGAGAAAGTGCGAACGAAATCCCATCTCATGTTTTTTTTTAGATGCAAGATCCAGCATAGGCCACCAATTAGAAAAGAGCCAAAGAATCTAAGCATCACGTTCTTAAATGAACGAGTCCCACTGGGTATGCCAACTTGATGGACCCGGCTTTCGTCCTCTCCTTCCGCCCCGGGGTTGCCGAGGTCCGGCGGAGGAGAAAAGCGAGCATCAACATTTTTTTTTTACGGGTATGCCAGATTTTCTATTCTACTTGGAATTTAAAGTGGTGATCCGGAAATTCACCTTCACAAGTAGAAAGGAAATCAATCTTTTTTCTAACTTTTCAAATTGCATAAATATTTAAGAAAAGAGACAAGTTTTTCTTTCAATGTCGTAGGAGGCGTTTTTTTGTTTGTTTGCCGTGAAAGGCGGTTTTTTTGTGCCGTGAAAGGCGGTTTTTGCCGTAAAAGGCGATTTTGCCGTAAAAGACGATTTTTTTGCCGTGAAAGGTGATTTACGAATCTCATTAATAATAAAAGACAAGAATTGTGATTTTTTTGTTTCTTTAAAAAAAATACAAGAGACAATGGAAAAGTAAGAAAATGAATCTAACTTCTAAGGAGATTATGGGACCTTGTTCAAATCGACGATCGCAAGTCATGTATGGACTTCGTCATTGTCTTTCAGATGAGAACGCATGATGTTTTGATTCTTTTGGCTTGACTCTAACATCATATTTTTAGAAGATAAAGACCAAGGGGAGATCCTATATCCAATAAAAAAAAATCGAATAAACAGGCTGAAAAGCCGCGTTTAGGCCATGTTAGATTGAATGAGAGGACCTTGGGGGGGTGGCCCCCCAAGGGACTTCGATCACCTTGTGGTGTTACAGCAAAGTTTCTTCAGGATTTTCTGACTCTCTGTGTCTGTGTAGCCCTCTGTTTGTGAATTGCTCTTGGATTTTCAAATTGATCATGGATTTCTTAGAATGACCCCCTATTATAGGCTTTTGGTAGCCATGGGGTGGTTTATGAGCATTGATGGCATTGATAAGATGATTGATGGCATTGATGATCCATGATGGAAGGAGTTACAAGTTTTTATTTCTTGATTTTGTAACTCCTTTTTCTTGGCTTGTGAATGATGGGCAGTTAATCACCTTTAATCTCCATAATGAGGGGAATTTCTTGATTTATTGCCATGATTACTTGGACATGTAACTCCTTTTTCCTTGAATCTAATTGGGCCGTCCAAAATAATGAATTAATGGCCGCATTAAATTGTCATAAGACAGATCATTTAACAGCATTAAGTGGTCGCAAGGCATTTGAAGAGTCGCGGGCCGTACCTCGTCTTTTGGAATTCTTCTTGAGACGATCGTCGATGGATCCACATATGGTTTGATGTCAGATGTCGATGCAACTTCAGACATTGATTGGTGCCAATGGGCCGGTGACATATGTCTTATCGATTTCTCGATCGATCAGACAGAAAGTGTACTTTCTTGGTCAGCTGGTTGGTGATCTTAAAGCAATCAATGATGATTTCATACTCTTGACGGTGGATCCGAAATGTTGATGAAGATCAGTCGATTCCAAACATCAAGAATCAGATTTTCGGAAAACCACAGGAGCTGAAATTCCTGAAACGCTAAAAAGATCGGAAAACGGGCCACTCGATGGAAATCCGACGACCCGGATTTCCAGGGTCGCCGATGACCATGCACCTAGGGTCGCCGTCGACCTTGCCCCAAGGGCTATGGGCTACGGTCGCCGGCGACCATGGGGTTATTTCCCCTTTTGGTCGTCGTTTTTCGGCTATTTCTCCAATTTTTTTATTTTCTTTTCTTCTGTATTTTTCTTGACATTTTTCCTCATTTATTAAATTGATTTTCCTGAAGAAAATTTGACGAGAAGTCATGCAAACCGGAGAACAAAATTTCCTAATTTTTGGAAAAGCAGCCATTTGGGGTTCCGTCGCTGCTAGACTTGATTTTGCAGCGAGGAAGATGTCGCGCTTTGATGTATGGTCAACCGATGTCTGATTGTCCTGAAATTTAACAGGGAGCTTATTGGAGTCATTTTGAGACGATCCATTAGCTCCAATTTGGATGTCATGGTCCCGGGAGGCTCCGCCATCAGAAGGCTTGATTTTGTTTCCGAGCGTCAAAGTCGAGTCAAACATCGTCGTAATAACTTGAAATTCGATGTATAGCCCTTTGGGAGCATGTTGAAGCCATCCATGTGCTCTGTTTGATGTGATGATCTCGGTGGTTCTCGCTGCCGAGAGGCTTGATTTTGCTGTTCGAGGGTTGATGAAGGGTCAAACGTTGTCGGTTTGACATGAAATTTGACATGGAGCCTTTCAGATGTATTTTTAAACCATCCATAGACTCTGATCGAAAATTTGATGTTTTCGACACTACCGCCGCCAGAAGCGCCTACTTAGCTATTGAAGGAGTGAAGTTAGGCTAAATGATGTTGGAATGGCCTGAAACTTCATGTGTATCCCTCTTTTGGCTGTTTTGAAGGATCTTACGGTTTTCATTTGATTATGACAAAATTTGCTACTTGAAGTAGCATTGCCTGTTTGTAGTAGAATTTGGCTTTATATGACTTCTTGACGTTGAGGAGGCAATGTGACTTTTTGGGTGTCAACACACTTACTAGTACCGGTTGACTCAATCTCCTAAAAATATGATTGCTAAATCTTAGTACATCAATGCACGAGTCTATACATCCGGGCAATATAATAATGTACGGTATATATATATATATATATATATATATATTGTTCTTGTAAAATATGTTTGGTTTATTTTTGCTGTGCAATAAATTTTTTATCGGCATAATTATGCCGTGCAAAATTAAATTATTTGATGGTATTCTGCCATGCAATATAAATTTGCACGGCTTTGGAATACCGAGCACGACGAGAGAAAATTAATTAGAAGCTGAAAATAAAGTCAAAATGTATACCTCCTCTTGGTAGATCGTCAGTTGCTTGTCCATATTGAAAATGCCTACTTCCAATAAACATTGTGGTGCAGTAGATGAGTAACTCCAATATTGTTAAACAAATGGAGGAGACTTGAGGATACTTTTAAGAGTTGGAGAAGATGATGAATGAGATGAAGATCAATGAGGATGCATAAGTGCAGAGGAACGGTGACGAAATAGTGGATAAAAGAGATAATGAAGAAAAAGAAAAAAAAGAAGAGGAGATTAGTAGAGAAACCAGCAAGAAACACTGCAGGAGAACCAAAGGAAGAGGAGAGGAGGTTGATGGTGAAAGGTGATTTCGTCTTTTCACCTGAGGGCATTTTGGTAATTAAAAAATTAAATTGTAAGTGTGTACAGCAAATGCCATTGTGTGTTCAGAATTTCCCCTTCAGAAAACCAGTAAAATCCATAGAACGATAAACTACCCCATCTTGGTATCATGTTATTGGGTTGTATTTCTTGAGTTTCAGTTCTATTATTTAAAAATAAAAAATAATAAATAAAAACCCACACAACGTACACATTTGCATCAAAACCCTAAATTGCCAACCACAAACCCCACGTTAAATTACACCATCTACAAAGTCAAGAACTGAAGCATTAGTGGGAAATCCACATCCGGATCTTGTACTCAACCCCTCCTTCCCTATTATTCTCCCCACGAAAGCACCTTGGCTAAGTCCATACCATCTTCCACACAGCCTAATAATAAGGTATTGAGAGAGAGGGAGAGAGAGAGTTGAGGCCTAGGAAGTAGCTGGCTGCAGTTCTAAGGAACAAAAGGGTAGAAAGAGAGGGAGGCTGAGGGAGAAAGGCAGCAGTGATATGTTAATAATGATTAGGGTTTTGAATGGAAGGAAAGGTTTGCAGGTCAGGTAGGTCAGATTGGGTTGGCCCACATCAGGTGCGGGTTGAAGTGACCTGACCCATTTCCAAAATGGGTGGGTTAAGGGTCAACACCTTCAACCCATTGACATACCTAGCGAACCCGACCCAGCCCGCTTGCCAGCCCTAAATAGCACCTCTAAATAGATTTCCCAAAAACACATCAACAACACCATGAGACATTGCATGAAAAACTACACTGCATGGCAACTGCACTGAATGCAAATCTGACATGAGTCTGACCAAGTGTCTTTTAAGTTCCAAACAAACACAACTCAACTACAAATCCAAACCATCAGAAGTCACCAGCCATGTAGTAGTTGTTCAGCCTTGCTAACCGCTCTAATCTGTAGGTATCCACAAGAAACTATCACATTTAGTAGCAGCTCAGCGGGCCCAAAAGCTGAGACATCCACAAGAAGCTATTGTATACTACCTTACTTCAAAATAAGAGCATCCAAACAAAACTGAGAATTATTCAACTTGAGCATTCACTTGCCAGCGCTGTGCTTTGCTTTTGTATGGGAGTCTAAAGCATTTTCTGAGTTGAATGTCCTGCAAAATAGTGAAAGAAAAAAATTACAATCAACTCAAAACATAGGAAAGCAGTCAGTAGACATCTATAGGATGCTGGTTTTTTCTTTTTTTTTTTTTTAATGGTAGGATGTTGGTAGTTTATGGAATAATATTTGTAAGACACTTCAATCCCCCTTTTACCAAAAAAAAAAAAAAGATCATTGCCCAACCGCAATGTCTTGTCATGAAATTGACAACTATGGGAAAATAGACTCAGAGAAGCAGCCAGCAAACATACACAGGGTTTAAAATAAAACACCTAGGTATTGACTAATACTCGTGTTGCAATCAAAAGCAACCTAAACAAGAGTCCAAAATGAAATTAACCACCTAGGAAAAACAGGCCATACTTCAAAGCCTCGTTCAACCCAGAAGAAAAGGCCTTTGATCCTACCCCATTTATTCTAGAAAACCCTGTTGCTCCTAAAGCTCCCTACATTTGGCCCAGATTACCTGCTATGCTGCCACAAAGCTTTCAGCTTGAACCACCGTACTTGTAGGGTGCTCCAAGCAGGAGTGCTTGGTGTGGCTAGTGCCCAAGATATCACTCTCATACTAATTGTATTGATCGACTCCTTTTGCATTGGGACTTCAATGACCATTCCTGTCCATATTTTGAGCAAATGGCTGCCACAAATGACAAACACCGGATACTTCCCCTCTCCTCATAAAACCCAAGCCACTATGAAACGAAATGAAGTTCTAATAGCCCAGAATGCATTAAACCATGTGTGGATCGCACTCCGCACCTCTCTAGCCACATTGGGATTTAGGAGATAGTAGCTTTCTCCTCTAAGGCAATGAGGCAACCATTCAAAGTACTTCTTTCCCTGCATCACAAACGGACCGTGTTCAAAGTACCATCTTTTCGCACTAAAAGGGTAAAGTGACTGTATGATGCCCATATACGAATATGGATACGGACACTCATACGGGGAGCGGGAATACGACTCCTCACTTTTGAAAATCTAGGAGATGGATATGGATACTGGTGTTCTAATTTTTTCTTTAGATCACTTTTGAATGAATGAGATTATATCATTGTTTTCATCCCTTTCTAGCATTTTTTATGGTGATAAGTAAAAAAATTAAAACTATATGAAATAAAGGACTTTATAAGTAGAATATGTTGAACTTGTCCACTAGAGGTATTGGTGCAATATCAAGTACCAATACAAGTGTCGTCTCCATCTAATACGCATACATTGGGCTTGTAATCTAATTTCCATATGTTTGCCATGGATGGAACACTGATCTCCATTGGGGGCTGGAATAGGCCGACTTAAATCTCATAGTCACCATAGAGGGACAAACCACATTCGACCATCTTCCCTTATCCTAGATATGCCTCCTTACCAGATAGATTGCGCCAAAACCAAGGGCTCCCAATGGCTTTGGAGCTAAAATTTTCCGCATACTCTGCCACCCTCGCATCCATCCAGAGACTTGGGAGATCTAAAATAATGTTGGGAACCAATTTGCTAAACACTTATTTCCCACCCACCTAAACTTCAAAAATAAAATTCCATCACCCTTGCCCTAGGAAGCACGGACACCTCTCCGGGGCCGGAGTGTCCGTGTCCGACACGTGTCGGACACGGACAGGCTCAGGACACGCTCCGACACGTGTCGGACACGCAAAAAAGAGTGTCCTGCTGATTTTTTAATGTTTTTTATTTCGGACACGTTCCGGACACGTGTCGGACACATTTGCATGTTTTGATTGGAAAAAAATAAAGTTAAAAGTTAAAAAAGAAAAGCAGAGGGGGGTTTTTGTAAAAAGACATAACTTAAAAAGAAGGGGCCAGCCCTAATAACACAATCAAAGTTCTTCTTGCCAGCGAAAAAGGAAATAAAAGCAGAAAAGAGAAAAAGAAGAAGAAGAAGAACAGCCTGCCACATTCGAAGATCTTCCAGCCAGCTAAATTTTATGCTGTGTTCTTCTTGCCAGTCTAAATTTTATGGAACTAAGGATATTTCATGTTTAATGATTATTAAGTATGTTTCAATTTTGTATTGCTATTTGATAATTTGATATGTTTGTTAGTTGGTACAATGGTACTTGAATTTTTATTTATTTGATTGCTAAATTGATTACAAAGTTAAAATGATAGTATCTTTTAGTATATGATTAGATATATTATTATTATTAATTATTAACGTGTCCCCGACGTGTCCGTGTCCTACTTTTTTGAGAAATGCCGTGTCGGCGTGTCCGTGTCCCGTGTCCTGTCCGTGTCCCGTGTCCGTGTCCGTGCTTCTTAGCCCTTGCCCACTGTAAATTTGATTTTCAGATGGTAAGCTTCTCTGAGCTTCAATACGCCATGCTATATGCCAGAATTCTAATTGGATGGCTCCCTCCCATACACTGTTCAAACCTAACGCGTCAGTATCACAGCCACTTGCTGAGCAGAGCTTCAATCACCTTCTTCAAAGACCTTATTCCAACCCACCTTGGTCACAATGTTTGAATACCATCTCCACACGAATCAAGTGATATTTTCCCTCCCCTCCAACCCTTGCCATAGGAAAAATAATTAGAATCTATATATTTTTCTCCTTCAATGCCACTGGGCGCCTGAAAAGAGGCATATGACACAGAAAGATTATAAAGTTTCTTTCGAGTGTAACACGCCCTCCAAAAGATAAATACTTTGATTTCCATGTCAATAACCGATGCTCAATACTTGCATAGGGTTCCATAACACCTTGGAGGCTAATGGAAACCTACATAGGATGATGAAAGAGTACTTGCTCTACATCTTTAGCCTTGACATATCTGCCAGTCCTTTGACATTTTGACACCAATAATTCCTGATTTGAAGAAATTATCTTCAGCTCTAATATTTGCCTCGAAGCACTTCACACTGCCTTGATGTTCTTTGGCGATCCACTTCTCCCTCACAAAAAAAAAATATCTAAGTAAATAAATAAATAAAATAAAAAATAATCTAGCTCCCTGCTTAGAGCTTCACCAAGATAGCAGGGAACGGTGATAATGGGTCTCCTCAGAGACCCCTAGAAGTAGAAAAGAAGTCATCAGAGAGCTATTATCTCTCTTTGTTGGTGCCACATCTGGAACTCATGACCTGATGAGATAAGATTGCTTTTTCAACGCACTCCCTGATCCAACTTCTCCACTTGACCCCAGAAAACCCTCCACTGTAACAAGTATAGCAAAAGGCTCCAGAGCACTCTATCATAGGTTTTTTCCAGATCAAGTTTGTAGATAATGTCTGGAATTTTTTCTTTGTATCTCAATTAAATAATACAATAATAATCCAAACAAAAGACCCCATCAAGTATCTTTGAGGTAATACTCTTACCTCTATACCACATTGCAGAATATTCTACTTGACTGTTTAGAGAAGATTAGCATACTTCTGTTGGTGCTAATATTTTCATTTTATAGGTGTTTTTTAAGGTTCTAATAATGCATAACAATTTATTTAAAATATGCTCAATCCACAAATCCTATTATTTTGAATTTGTTGAACCGTACACCTCGTATTCCAACAAGCATACTGTATCAAGATTTGAAATAGTGCTACCAAAGATGTATCAATGATATTTTTTATTAAAGTGTATATTTTATAAGATTCAAAAGAATTTAAAAAGTATTGAAGAATTCTCATACTACTTTCACTTATAAGGACATTTTTTTGGTGCTAAGCATACTATTTATTAAACATATGATCAACAAGCATAATATTTTGAATTTGTTGAACCGTACATCTTGTACTCCAACAAACATACTGTATCAAGATTGGAAATGGTGCTACCAAATGTATCAACGATATTGTCTATGGGAGTGAATAATTTATAAGTTCCAAAAAGAATCTAAAACATATTCAGGAATTCAAAGTATTAGAAAAATGTTAGGTTCAACAATTATTTGCATTCTCAATTCTCAAGAAGTATACAAAGACTTATCAAACCCTCAAATTCCAATCAAACCTTTTTATTCCTGGCACATACTAAAAAAATAAAATGTGGAATATTATAGTTTAGTCATTTCAATCACTCAATTGACTGACATTTGTACATAAAAAAGTACACATTATACTATATTAAGCTGAAAGGTTTTTGGATTGGATGTTGACTGTCGGTTATGATTTTGAAAGCAAGTTACTCTATTTATTTCAAATATTCCATGTTCTCTGCCACTCTCCAACTACTCCGTTCTATTCTTATCAACTCACTTTCCCATAACAGCTATTCTATCTTATCCATTTATCTTATATGACAACCCATGTAACTACTCAACATTTGAAAAATTACTTGTACTCTTCTACAAAGATGTAAGTTGAAAAGGTTTGAATTCTTCAGCAGTTTCCTTGTCATTTCTCGAAGAAGTGACATGACATGAAGATCAAGTGTAAGGTTTTTTTTTTTTCTTGTAATTTATTTATCATAATTCATAGCCTGCAATTCCTGTAATTAAATTTGAGAACTTTCTATTTAGATGAATTTTTGGCTAATACATTCAAGTAATATATTTAAAATGTTAACTCTCGTCATAATTTTTTGTTAATTAATTATTTTTATCATAACTTTTACATTCATATGCCCCGTGCTTAGCATGGGCATGTTTTGCTAGTCTAAATATTATTGGCCTTGAAGATGATTTGGTTGGAGCACTATTCTAGCCAAAAGGCCGAGAAAATTATGATCAGAGCATTGTTTTATTAGCCAAAGAACATTATCAATTTAGGAAGAAAATTAAAAACAAAACAACCACAAAAAAAAAAAAAAAAATTATGGGTCAGCCTTTTTAGCTCTACTTCCCACTCAGGTATTTGAGAAAAATATGAATATAATCCAAATAAATGAATAACAGCTCAAATCACATGAATCTAAGCTGTTCATAAGGATTACTTGAAAATCAATGTATAAAAAAGGAAGAACGTACATTGACTTTGAAAAAAGAAAAAGTTTAAAACAACATCAAAAAATTTATTTCAAAATATTACCAAAACATTGGCTGATTGTTCGGAATAGGACAAAACACAAGTTTTCAGACAGATGTGTTGATAACCGATATCTTAAACCACACTTGTACCATACAACATAAATTATGTTCATATAAGTCCCTGGCAGTTGCTCAGCTTGTTAGTAGGATCATGTAGTGTGTAGTGGATGAGTCTGAGCCTCTTGTAAAGCAAGAAAATAAATTTACATCATTCATACGAACAAAGATTGGAAGCCAAAAATCCAAGTAAATCAAAAGGGATAAAAGAAATGATGTAGGCTAGAATGGACAAAGGAAAGTACAAGGCAGGAAGTTTACCTGCTACACGACTTACAAGTGACTTGGCCACCAGATTTCGGGGTCTGTAACTTTGGCTTGTCATTGCTTGCAGGAGTCTTTCCGCCTTTCTTCGATGGGTAAGGAGTTGCTATATGGCCACCCTTCTTGCCATCGCCACCTGAAAATGTTTTTTGCACTAATAATACGCATTATACTTGAATCAAAGTAATATATACTAGCAAAATTACCCGTGCTCAGCACAGATATGACAAACATTGCAATTTAAATATTCATGTATAAAAAATTCATAGCTTTTTTAAGAAAGAAAACAAAAGAAAAAAATAATTATGAGTATGTATTTATATAATCGAGGAATTGGTATCATAGAATGAAAAAATGAGAATTAGAGTAGAATGGGATTGATAGAGTTTGGATTGAAACAAAGTCTTTGAGAAATAAGAGAAAAGAAAAGAAAAGTGGAGAGCAGTTAAGAGTGGTTATGTAAAGAAGGTAGTTGATGTAACTTCCGGTCAAATTAATAGCCGGTGGTCAAAATTGAATCCAAAACCTCCTAGCTTCATATATTATAACTATCAGCGAAGAAAAGAAAATATGCAACAATATAAATCCCGAAATAAGTTTAAAAAAATTATATCGACATTTTTACATTATTTATTTATTTTTTGGGTTGTGAAGGTGGTGGGGGGCAGGAGGAACATTAAGGCATGGGAAAACCATTACAGATATGCCTCAATCCTAGGACCCATCCCCTAAAGTTTCGATAACTCAACTATAGAGCTAGTCGCTTTGTTGGCCTTTTGCATGTCTTTGGTTGATTTCCCAATAAGTGATTGGTTCATAAAAATCAATAAAATAAAGATACAGCCAGAATGTAAAAGATTAGATAAATCACCTTTCTTTTGGCCACTTGGAATTGGAGAAGCCAACTTGGCTTTCTTCTCTGGAATGGGTGTCTTCACAGTAGGTTCTGCAGCTCTTTTCTTACCGGTTTCGGCCTTCATGTAGGAAGAAAAACAGTCAACATGTCATGTTAACAATGGAGAAAACAAGCTTACATATTCTAGAGCTTCCAAAGAGTCAGAATGCAGACAGTTTAACTTGGAAGGATCCATAAAACACCTTCTTTACTGTAGTGTCTTCCTCCTCATCATCAGAGCTTTCACCATCCTCATCCTCATTACTTTCATCCCCATCTTCAACCATATCCTGTAACAGGAATCATCAGTAAGAATCAAAGCTCCCACTTCGGTAGCCAATAGCAATAGCCACCCGTAGTTCTATATTGGATAATTGGATATCGAAGTAAATTAAGACGAGACTCAGAAATAATCAAAACGTATAGTGGAATGAACATGAAGTTCAAGACTTCAGCATCCAATAGCAATAGCCACCCGTAGTTCTATATTGGATAATTGGACATCGAAGTAAATTAAGACGAGACTCAGAAATAATCAAAATGTATAGTGGAATGAACATGAAGTTTAAAAAAAAAAAAAAGTATAGATACTAGAAATATTGCAGCAATTAAAATAATAATAAAATAGATATTCATACAATTGAAAGATTGAAGTGGCAGTTCTTAGAAACAAATCAAAATTTTGAACTGGGATCAGCAATGATTGACAAAACAGCTAAGAAGTAAAGAACCTCCAAGTGGATGCCAAAAACATTCGAAGAAAAAGGAAATAAGAAAATATGGATCCACGTCATCAAAAAGAGAGAAGTTTGCTGTTAGGCCCAGATTCATAAATGATTTCGTAAAAGTAAAAGTGTACCTCATCATCATCTGAATCCTCGTCTTCATCAGAATCTTCATCATCATCATCATCCTCATCCTTAACCTTCTTAAGTTCCACCTGCTTTGCATTCGGCTTGGATTCAATTTTGGCAGCATTAGCATTATCAATAGCAGGCTTTGGCTTCTCATTCTTAACCTCACCCTTTCCTACAACATTAATCACATAAGATGACGCCAGAACCTCAACACAAAATTATCAATAAAAGATAGAGACCAACACATACGATGTTGTGCTGCTACAAGTGCAGGTGCCTCCTCCTCAGAATCAGTATCAGTATCTGAAGGATTTAACATTAAAACATACGTCATATTTGAAAGAAAGTAACCTCTTATACCAGTTAGCAAGGATCCTAAAAAAAATAAGGAATAAAAAAATGTATTCAAGGCTTACCCGTGATATCTTCAGAAGTGACGATGAAAAGAACCAACTGTCAAGGAAATTTTTTTTTTTTTTTTTTAATACTGTGTGTATTTTCACCTACAACCACACTTCATATGTACATTATGCAGTCTAGATCGTGAGGCCCACTTGGATGCTTCCCTATCATGGGGGATAGGATCATAGATGAAAATATCGGCCGTAGCGGCATTCAATTTATCGCGCTACTAACCGTATCGGCCGCTACATATGCGTAGCGGCCGATACATACCGCTACGCTACGTGGCGGCCGCCACATAGTGGGGACGTAGCGGGGGCCATTTCTTCTTTCCCTTCTCTTTTCTCCTTCTTCTTTCACTGTTACTTGCTGTAAAACCCTCCCTATTGCTGTAAAACCATATTTGAGCTCAAAATCCACCAAAACAAACATCAAAACAAGGAAATATTGTTAGTGAGACAAGATCCAAGCATCTTCATCAAGATTCAAGATTCTATTCTAGGTATGTTCTTTCTTTGAACTTTTTTGGAGTTGACTTGAGTTTTGAGATCATTTCATCTCTCTTTAAGACTCTAACTACTATAAATTCTTCCTTATCTTGTAATATTGTTAGATCTATGTTTTCATTTGATGATGCACACATATTTTTGGGTTTTTTTAAATTTTTTGATATTTTTTATTTTCGGATTTTTTTTTTTTTTTTTTTAAAAAAAAAAGTGAATACTCATTGACAACCAATGAAACAACTTGAAAAGTACTTTTAAATGATAGATCTATGTTTCTCATAGATCAATCCATCACCACTTGAATGTTTGTTGATTTTTCTTTAATTTTTATTTTCGGATTTATTTATTTTTTGAAAAAAAAAATGTATATTCATTGACAACCAATGAAACAACTTGGAAATTGCTTGTAAATGATAGATCTATGTTTCTCATAGATCAATCCATCACCACTTGAATGTTTCTTATTTATCTTTAATTTTTATTTTCGGATTTATTATTTTTTTGAAAAAAAAAATGTGTATATTCATCGACAACCAATGAAGCAGCTTGGAAATTTCTTGTAAATGATAGATCTATGTTTCCCATAGATCAATCCATCACCACTTGAATGTTTCTTATTTATCTTTAATTTTTATTTTCGGATTTATTATTTTTTTGAAAAAAAAAATGTGTATATTCATTGACAACCAATGAAGCAACTTGGAAATTTCTTGTAAATGATAGATCTATGTTTCCCATAGATCAATCCATCACCACTTGAATGTTTCTTGATTTTTCTTTAATTTTTATTTTCGGATTTATTATTTTTTTGAAAAAAAAATGTGTATATTCATTGACAACCAATGAAACAACTTGGAAATTGCTTGTAAATGATAGATCTATGTTTCACATAGATCAATCCATCACCACTTGAATGTTTCTTGATTTTTCTTTAATTTTTATTTTCGGATTTATTTATTTTTTGAAAAAAAAAATGTGTATATTCATTGACAACCAATGAAACAACTTGGAAATTGCTTGTAAATGATAGATCTATGTTTCCCATAGATCAATCCATCACTACTTGAATGTTTTTTAATTTTTCTTTCATTTTTATTTTCGGATTTATTTATTTTTTGAAAAAAATTGATACTTTAAGTAATGAAATACCAATTAAATGTCAAGAGAATAATTCCTAAGCATTATATATATGTTTCCTCTAACATATTTCTTTGTTTTTTTTAATTTTTAACATACTACTTGTTCATATTTATAGCAAGAGACAGGTACTCAGTCTATTTGTCTTTGCAAATTGATCACTTAAAATGCCTCGTAGTACTGATCCCGCATAGAGATTTGGTGAGGCAGTTGAGGAAAATAGGTTGTAAATCAAATGCAAGTTTTGTTCGAAAATAACCAATGGGGGCATTACAAGATTCAAGCAGCACTTGGTACTTCGGAACAGGCAGCCCAAGGGAAATCAGGGAAGAAATGAAAGCTTTGCTTGGCCAAAATAACGCTAGAAAAGTAGAGATAAAAGAAAAGAAGCGGCAAGATATTGATGCTGCCCGTTATGATGTATCTGGGGATGAATACTTTGATGAGGAAGATGCACAGATGGAGGCTGCACGCCGAGAGTCTTTGATGAGTCAACAAAAAGAACAAGAACGTCGTGCATTTGCTGAAAGCAGATATTATGATGAGGGGGCTCATCTGCATCTGTGCCAAGCAAGGGTAAGGGCATTGCGGGGTCCTTGCATAGGGCATTTAGCACCCGAGAACGGGATGTTGATGTAGAAATTATCTCTACGAGAAGAGCAATTCCTCCCCCTGTTGATCCCTCTAGCACATAGAAAAGAGGGAGCTAAACAACCAAAAATATCTAGTGTTATGAAAGAGGTAATGAAGGCTGCAAGAGATAGATTGGCTAAAGCTACAGCAAAATGGCTAATTCACAAGAACATACCACCTACAGCAATAGATTCCCCATATTTCCAGACTATTCTTGATGTTGCAGCCGAAGCTGGGCGGGGTATACAGGCGCCCTCCGTATATGATGTGGGCACTAAATATCTTGAAGAAGAATATAGAGAAATAAAGGCTTGGGTGGAAACGTTTAGGCCCATGTGGCAACAGAATGGTGTTACCATCATGTGTGACGGGTGGACCAGCGGCACCCAAACACAATTAATAAACTTTTTGGTGTATTCAGTCGCTGGGACCGTCTTTGTGAAGTCCATTGATGCAAGTGAACATAGACGGACAGCCACATATATATACAATCTTATGGATAAAGTTGTAGAGAGTGTGGGAGAGGAGTATATTGTACAGATTGTTACAGATAATAGCGCCAATTTTAAGAAAGCAGGTTTGCAATTACAGGAGAAGAGGACCCGTTTATTCTGGACCCCATGTGCAGCACACTGCGTAGATGTCATCTTGGAAGAGATTGGAAGGAAGACAAAAGTGGCTTCATTGATCAAGGCATGTAGAAGAATTACAAGATTTATATATGATCATTCATGGGTGTTAAGCTTGATGAAAAGATACACAAATAACCATGCCTTGCTGCGTTCAGGAATAACTAGGTTTGCAACTCATTTTCTGGCTATGGAAAGCCTTGTAAAGTTTAGAATGGAGCTCATTCAGATGTTTGCATCAGAAGAATGGCTTTGTTCGAAATGGGGCAATGCAACTAGTGGTCCGGGGTTTGAAGTCCCAAACCTTATGAGGGACAATAAGTTTTGGAAGAAAGTGAGGAAGATATTACAGGTTTTTGAGCCTTTGGTTAAAGTGTTGCGGCTTGTAGATGGTGATGACAAGCCGACAATGGACTTTATATATGAAGCAATGGATCGGGCAAAGCAATCCATTATAGAAAATGTTACATATCACGATAAATATATAAAGATTATTGATGCCCGTTGGAACGATCAGTTGCACCATCCATTGCATGCTGCAGGTAATTAATATATATCTTTGAATTTGATACATTTTTGTTTTCCTAACTAATGTATCTATTATCTTATTTGCTCACAGTACATTCTACATATTTATAATGTAGGTTATTTTTTGAATCCCGAATTCTATTACCGCAATGTCGAACTACACGCCGAAGCAATAGATACGGACTTGCGGGTAGGATTACGGGAGGTATTAAAAAAATTGTTAGATGTAGATGATCAAATTGATGCGATACAAGAGGTGAATGGGTGGTTACTTGAGAGAATTTAATTATGCTACCAAGTGCCAATTGCCATACTGCCATACATGCTTATATCTAATTTTCACATTGTAGTTATCTATATATACACAAAGGAGAGGAACCTTTGCTGACCCTCTTGTGATACGATCGATTGGAAGGATGCCACCTGGTATGACGATGAACAGAAGACCCCACCCAATAGTCTTGAATCTTGATTTATTTATCTTAATTGATTAGAAAGACTTGAGGGTTGCGAATATCTAATTTTCTTTATTTATTTTTTGCATTTCAGCTGATTGGCGGATGAATTATGGAGTGTGCTCCACATCTAAGGAAAGCGACTGTTCGCATCCTTAGTCAAACTACAATATCTTCCAACTATGAAAGAAATTGGAGCACTTTCTCTTTGATCCACACGAAGGCCAGAAATCGGCTTACCATGCAGAAACTCAACAAGCTTTTATATTGTCATTACAATCTGAATTTGAGAAACAGAATTAGGGAGAGAAGGTCAATGGATGATCCTGCTTATTGTCCTATTAATTTGGATCACATATTCAGAGAGGACGATCCCTTACTCCCATGGTTAGCCCAGATAGAGGATCCACTGCTAGATTCAGATCCGAAGTTTCAGGAAACAATTCAAATCATCCTAGCCCTTCATTTAACAGTTTAATCATAGGTTAAAAAAAAAAAAAAACACCTCAATCCAATGGTGAGTAAAGGCTCGATGAGCATAAAATTAGGTATGATAGCGAGGAGATATGAGTGAGAAAAGAGCTGAACTTATCATCGGTGGGACCAAGTGAGCCCCATAGAGCTGGACTGCACATACAGCCTGCTCACAGGAGAAAATTCTCCTCTACACAAAATGGCAATAAAAGTAACAGGTAGGTATCTAAAAAAATAACAAAAAATAACCAAAAGGATATTCTTCTGGCACGCTCTTGTAACCACAGAAGTAGACACTCCCATTCTTCCAATTGTGAGATAGTACAAATTCCTTCTCAAAAACCAAATCAAATGGGATGTGAGTGCAGTTATCTGGAGAAAGTACACCTAGTACTAACTTCTGGCCGTTGACTTCCACAAAGATGGGTATTGAATCATTCCCTTTGTCCTTTTTCACCTCTCCAAGTGATGCCTGCTTGAAAGAAAAGGGAGCATAAATTCATAATTCAAGATCTTAATGAACACAATTAATTAATTCCAAAAACTCAAACAAAAGCATTTGACAAAAACAATGACCTGTGAGAGATGCAAATAAGTTTTAAAACCAGGATCACACTTAACAGGCTCTCCTGCTTTAACTTCAACACCTGCATCATATCATGCAAAGTATATGAAACAACCTCAAATGAAGAATATAGAAAGAAAATATGACAGATAACACTTTTACATTCAGAAAATCCAAAAAAGAACTTAATTACAGTCAAACTTAACCGTCATGTCCCATTTCATCCAGACACGTAACTTGCCAAGCATTTTCATGTAAGTCAAAACAAATCTGATGTTGCATTTGACAGAACACACAATTCATTGATCATAGGGCAGAACAGCATGACGTTATCAAAGGACACAAATATAAAATTCTATGTAGATTGGCAATTACAGATACTTTGAAAACACCCAAATACCTATTAACAATTCCAACATATCATCCAAACAAAGTACCAAAAACCAATATTTTTATTGCGATTTCTTTGTTGCCTCGCTATCAATACACATCCTCCACGATCCATCCTTCTTTGGACTCATATGATATGCGCCAGCAAGGTACACGAGCTCATACTCTGTCTAACATATCCTTCTTCCACTAGCTATCATACAAATGTCCTCCATAAAGGAATTCTATGCAGATTTGGTAACAACAGATACTTTGAAAACACCCAAATACCCATTAACAATTCCGACATATCATCCAAACAAATTACCAAAAACCGATATTTTATTGTGACTTTCTTTATCGCCTCGCTATCAATATAAATCCCCCACAAACCATCCTTCTTTGGAGTCATATGATATGTGCCAGCATGGCACACAAGCTCACACTCTGTCTAACACATCCTTCTCCCCCTAGCTATCATATAAATATCCTCCATAAGGAATTCTATGCAAATTTGGTATTAACAGATATTTTTGGAAACATTGCCACAGATATTACAACATATCATCCTAACAAAGTACCAAATGGATATTTTATTGTGAATTTCTTCGTAGCCTCAGTATCAATACACATCCTCCACAATCCATCCATCCATGTAGGCAAATGGGCCAGCACGACAAACATACTAACATATCCCTGTTCCACCGGCAATCAAATACATATCCTTCAACACCCATCCTTCTTTGGAGTCAAACCAATGCAGCACACAGGCTCAATGTCGTGTTGGACATCCCACTTCGATGATAAGTATGGTGGAAATTCTTCAGGAAACACGTGAAATCCTTTTTTTTTTTTTGTCTGCTCTGGTACATACTCACACACCAACACCCTCAACCAAGTCCCTCACCATCAATGCTACATCCAGGGATTGATCCCTAGTTGTTTTTGTCGAAGGGTGATGCATGATTCCATCATTTTAGACACCTTGATTACCACTATTAGTCTCTTTTCCCACTACTGTATGAATCCTATTGATCTCTTGGACACCACTAGATCCAACATTTTGAGGGAATTGAAATTCCAAACAAAGGAGATTTCAACATGATTTTCTCAAAGAGCCTAATTACCTTTTCCAAAAATTACCACCTTCATATTATATTTCTTATATGTGAATGTGTTTATCATTGCAAAGTAAATAACACCCCAAAATGGATATTATAAAAATAAAAGACACATCAATTAAGACAGCGCCACACCACATCATGGTATTTGTCTCCACATTGATTGAGACAACGCTGTACCACAAATTATCATGGCCTTTGTCTATGATAAGCAAACGTAGTTGAACATGTACAGACCATTGCATCATTCCCCTTCTTGAGCCATGAAAGTCTGTAAGGAGAACAATGTTTCTCCAACAGTAGTTTCAGCTTGTTTATGACCATTTGAACAACTATGCTCACAAAAATTACACAACTATCACTATTATCCAACACACTCATCCATTCACCAAGTAGATGATGTACCATATATAATGGAAGTAACCAAAGCCTCCTCTTTCAGTGCATTTGGTGCTAACATCAAGATCACTAGCACTTTCCTTGATTACCCAGAAGTACTTATACATTGACTAGCTGTGTTCTTAATCAAAAGTACTTACCCTCTATTTAGCCTCAGTCACTTGAACTTTCTTCGACACTTGGAAGGAATATGACCAACTTCATTGCAATTGTAGCACTTACTAAAGCCTTTCCTTTTTCCCTCAATCATCAACTTCAACCACCCTAAAGCTTTTCAATGTGGGTCATGTCAAAGCTAAATGAAAATTGTCATCCTGACCTCGCATCACCATTCCACGGGCACTTGTTCCTTTTCACAGGAGCCATACTTGATAGATGAAAAGGAAACACAGATCGATTAAGACCTCTCCATTGGTGCATTTTATCTGTCATTGCTCTCTCATAGCCTTCCTTCAAATTCCACGAAGGATAACCAACACGACTCGTGAACTATAACATCTGGATGCTTGTACATGTTCAGGGCTCCCACCAAGTACATTGGTACTCCATACTTGATGGATTAAAAGGAAACACAAGATCAATAAAGGCCTCTCTATCGGTGCCTTTCATCTGCCAATGTTCTCTGGTAGGCTACCTCTATATCCTGCAAAGGATACGCGGCATACGCCAAACATGTGCATATTGTGAACTATAATACTCAGATGTGATGCAGGCCATGAACTAAAATCGAGTTATCAAAGAAGGCACAAGAAGATCAACATAGATCCAGTCCACTAAAAGGCCCCATAACTTAAGTGATTAATTAGTCACATATTAAATAAAGATATCATGGTCATGCACGTGCCAAATCTTGTATTTAGCAAGCTTTATCTTCAGAGAATCAAGTTGATTGCATTTTTCTTTGCTTAAGAAGATAAGTAAAAATTCTTACGAGCCTTGATTAGAAATTACCAATCTCTAATTGAAATCAAAGATTATTGACCACTAATTAGAAGGTTAATCCCTAATTGAGAACCAAAATTGTTGCCTACTACTCTATGCAAAGGTTGTAATACTCTTCAAAGAAAATCAATTAACACTTTTCGCTATTACTATTCTATGCAAAGATTGTAATACTCTTCAAAGAAAATCAATCAACAC
Source organism: Umbellularia californica (assembly GCA_028538565.1). Lineage (NCBI taxonomy): Eukaryota > Viridiplantae > Streptophyta > Magnoliopsida > Laurales > Lauraceae > Umbellularia > Umbellularia californica. The sequence continues at coordinate 47,687,582 of JAPQWN010000004.1, forward strand.
TTTTCTCTATTCCTATCATGGGTTTGCGAAAAACCCTCTCTTAGCCTTGTGTGAAGACTTCATTGCACAGTTAAAAATTTCATATTGGACCCTGTTACACGTTGGGGTGCCAAGCCAAAATGTGATGGCTAATTCAGAGTTTCGGAGTTACGTTTTGTAAAAATGTAAAAATAAAATAATATCTATGTAGAAAATTTTAAGATTTGAAAATAGAAAATAAAATTAAGGAGATGCTCTTGTGAGAGTTACTCTTATGGTACTATAAGAATAAGGGGTGGGGGCCCTCACATTTAGGCTCCTTTTTTTAAAAAAAAAAAAAAAGTGAAACATTTAGGTTGTTGGCATTGGATATGGATGTGATGTGAGGGCCCCCACGCTTACTCTCATAGTAGCATGAGAGTTACTCTCATAGGAGAGTCTCCCAATAAATTATATATATTTAATTTATTCTACCAAATCAATAACGCAATGTATTATTTCTACATGCAAAATGAGTAGTTTTTAGTCGTTTAGATTTTCATTAATTAGGCCTACTAGAGGATAAAAGTAAAAGGAAAAAAAATGGATACTCAAAGCTTGGACCCACGATAATGGTATAGGCCGATAATGGCACACCTATTAAACAATTAAACTGCACACAATAAATGCCTCCCTCATATATAGGCCCCGGCCAAATTTCATAATAATACCCATATCGGATGGATGATCAGATACAATAAGTATGTAATCAATCTAACAATAGGCCCGCCTCCTATTACAGTGAAATTTGGCCAAGGCCCACACAAGAAAGGACATCTATTTTGAGGGTTTAGATTTTAGATATGTGGACCGCGCTGAGGAGCCCACAAATTGCCACTCAATTCACAGTATCACACATATATTGATGCAGCCCGACAGAATAAGAGGGCCCGCAGGCCACCGTGATGGACCATCTAATGGGGTCCACTCTGAAGATTCCTATTCTTATCTAGATTAGTAATATTACTTAGTTGCTTAATAGGATTGCTTCCTAAATTCTATTTAGAGTAGGATCAAGTAATTTCCTTTTATTAAGTATTCTGATTAGTTTAGAATACTGTCTTCTATATATATAGAGGACCTCTTTTGTTATTTGCTTATGCTTATTCAATTAATAGAGATTATCGTCAGTTTTTCCCCATGAGTTCATGGCTATGAGTGTTCTTTTGTGTGGAATCCCTTTGTTGGATTCGATCAACCTCATCTGAGAGGTTGGTCCATTCGATCGAAGGTCCGGGGCTGCGCCATATATGGAGAGAGAGAGAGAGAGAGAGAGAGAGAGAGAGAGAGAGAGAGAGTAAGAGTATTTGAAAACCCTTAAATGGGTTCCCCATTTTATTTCAATAGAAAGAAAAGAGGGAAAGGAGAGGGAAGAAGATAAGAGGTGCCAATGTTGGATATTGGCTTTTGGTTGGGGCACATCAAGGGAAAGTATTTGCAATCAAAAACTTCTGGAACATAAAAAAAAGGGTAATCATTAATGGTTTCCATTATGCCCAAGCCATCACACAACACACACACACACACACACACACACACACACTCCCAGTTATTCCTTGACCGGATTGGTTCTTTATTTGAAGGATGAAAAGGGAGAGTTTCATATCACCGAGTAAAGATCCTGTGAAAATTGTCATTCCTAGTTGTTATTTGGTTGATTTAGAAGGAATATAGTAGGAGATGGTTTGGTGGGAGATCTTCTGATCCAATAACCCTCAGACTATTTAGTAGGGAGGGACCTTCTATTATTTCTTAGGCAAATTGCTAAAAGCGTTAAAGGAGTAACTTTGGATCATAACAGATCTTTAAATGTTGGAAGGAGATAATCAAAGAACTTGCCGCCCCAAGAAAGTTGTACCTATGTGGTTCCAGGCACTTAAGCCAAATCTTGATGGAAGTGATCTTGCGAAGTTGGGCTAGGTTGGGTTAAGTGGTCATTGAGGGACTTGTCATGGTGGACCCACCACAAGTTTTACATGTTGAATATAAGACAACAATTTGTAAATGGTAATTAATCATGTGATATTCAGGGAGTTGAAGGATCTTCTACCGCACATTAGCATCTAGCAAGTGTAAGAGACTTAGAGAACAAATCCATTACATGGTTAAGCAGGGTGCATCGCCTTTTTCCTTAATTTAAGAGGTTCCAATGAAGCAAACAACCTAGCAAAACGAGTCTGAAAATCTAAAACAGCTATGGATTTTCAGATCTGCCATTTCATTTCACAGATTTTGGTTTTTTTTCTCTCAGGCGCATAAGTATTCCTTGGTAGTTTGTCTTTCTAATGATAGGCGAGATGGTCTTGTGGGCTCTTTTGGTGCCCCTCTTAGTTAGTACCTCCTCCATAGTATTTACTCTTACACAAGAGTAGCGATTTTCCTATACACTTCCTTCATTTTAAATATAGCATACACACTTAGCATTCCAGAATTAATAATAAAATAAGCTAATAGAAGCCACATGCAGTTTCCCATAAAATGCTTCTACAACTAGAGAGGCAGAACAAAACAAACAAATGAAAACCCAAACTCCAACAAATGCATGCCAGATTAAGAAAAACCTTCAGCATAACCAAGGGCCTCCAGGTCCATTTGGCTACCTTCAATGCAGATAAATTAACTAGTTAAAGTTCCTCTTCCTCATTTCACTACAAACCACTCAACAGATCACACTCATAACAAAACCAAAATCAGGAAGATTTACAACAATAAAAAAAAAAAAAAAAAACCTAAACATGTATCAGTAGATGAATGGGAGATCGCTTCTAAATCCATGGAAGGAACCTAAAAAAAAAAAAAAAAAACCTATGATCTGAGAGCGTAACAATAAACAAACATCGAAAAGAGAAAGAAGGTAGAAGTGAAAGGAAATGGAAGAGATTCGTTACCCCAAAACTCCATTTGTGGTACTGATGATGCAAGAGAAGTCTAAGGAGATCTACAAGCAGAACCGAGAGTGGGAGAGTGAGAAAAGTGGAGCACGAGAGAAATGGAATTCTAGGGTTTGTTGGGTTTTAAATGGTTTGGCAAACGCGTCCATCCATACAAAGTGTTAAATGTGTGTCGGATGGATTGTTCTAGATACGTCCAATGCACATTCCGGACCGGAACAAAGGTCGAGGGTTCGCGCCCCATTACCGTTGGGCCCAAAACTAAACTAATTTGTCTAATATATCTATCCATGATTATTCATCTTCGTCATCAAAGCCCAGTCCCAATGATATTCGGGTCGGCCATGTAATTTATACTTCTCTATTTTAATCTATCTTGAGCCAAATCCGCAAACAACTACCTCTATTCATGTCGTCTTCGGCCTACCATTCTCCTTGGTTGGCCGTCAATCTATATAGTCAAACTCTCCTTTATTAGTGTCGTTGCCGAAATGCATTGGACATGTCTAAAATATCTCTAATGGATTTTCCTAATTTCATCACCCAAATGCTCTCGAAATCACTTATTTTAAATTTTATTCTTTCTAGTTTTACCACACACCAATTTCAATATTCTCATTTCTACTACATCCGTTTTGTGCATATATTCCTTTCTATTTGACCAACATTTTGCTTCATAGGTCATATCCGGTCTAATTGCTACCCCTATAAAACTTTTCCTTCAATCTTACTTGCATGCGCACATCGTGAAGTACTCCAAAAGTAAGTTTTCACTTCAACCATCTTGCTTTTATCCTATGTTCGACATTTTTGAAAATCTCTCCATCCTTACTAATTATTGACCTTCAACCATCTTGCTTTTATCATATGTTCAACATTTTTAAAAATCTCTCCATGCTTACTAATTATTAACCTAAGGTAACGAAATTAATTTCTTTGAAGTACTCCAAAAGTAAGTTTTCACTTCAACTATCTTGCTTTTATACTATGTTCGACATTTTTCAAAATCTCTCCATCCTTACTAATTATTGACCTTCAACCATCTTACTTTTACATATGTTCAACATTTTTAAAAATCCCTCCATCTTTACTAATTATTGACCTAAGGTAACAAAATTAATTTCTTTGTGGTTTCTCTTGATCTTTAATTTTACAGTAATTTCAGTTCTTTGTATGAACCCACTGAAGTTACAATTCATATGTGTTTGCCTGTGTTGGGCTTATTTTAAAGCATCTCAATGTCTGTGAGTTTCTCGATGTTTTCCCATAAGAAATCATGGATTTACTGCCATTTTGAGAGATCAATTTCACAACAGAGTTGCAGCCAGGGACAGCGCCAATTACCCAAGCGCTTTATCGAATGGCTCTGGCAGAGTTAAGAGTTAAAAGTACAGTTGTAAGAACTTTTAGGCAAGGGTTTTATAAGACCTAGTGTCTCACCTTAGGGAGCGCCGGTACTTTTCGTCAAGAAGAAAGATGGATCCTTGAGAATGTGCATAGATTACCGACAGTTGAATCAAGTTAAGATCCAGAACAAGTATCATTTGCCGAGAATTGATGAGTTGTTTGACTAGCTACAAGGCGCAGCTTACTTTTCGAAGATAAATCTAAGGTCAGGTTACCATTAGTTAAGGGTCAGAGAACAAGATGTACCTAAGACAGCCTTCAGAACGAGATATAGACACTACAAATTCATAGTAATATCGTTTGGATTGACCGATGCGCCTGGAGTTTTCCTAGCTTTAATGAACCGAATCATCGTGCCGTGCATGGACAAGTTTGCATTAGTGTTTATTGATGACATTTTGGTCTATTCTAAGTCCAGAGAAGAGCATGAAAATCACTTAAGGACGTCTTCGCAGCTTTTAAGAGACCATAGTTATATCCTAAGCTGAATAAGTGTGTATTTTGGTTGGAACAAGTGGCTTTTCTGGGGCACAACATCTCTAAAGATGGGTTGTCAGTGGACCCGGCAAAGATTTAAGCGGTAGTTAACTGGGAATGCCCCAATACTGTTTCAGAAGTATGCGGTTTTCTAGGCCTTGCAGGCTACTATCGCAGATTTGTTCAAGGTTTTTTTATCGATTGCGGCAACTTGGTCCAAACGATGTGAAAACAATTTCCAAGAGCTGAAAAGGAGACTCACCACGGCCCCAATTCTTACCCTACCGACCGGTAATGGAGGATTTGTCATCTACACAGATGCATCTAGTGTTGGTTTGAGCTATGTTTTGATGCAAGATGGGAAGTCATATTTTTATTTTCTTCTTCTTCTTTTTTTTAAATTTTTTTATATCTTTTTTGCACTTATCATGCAATATGATCGATTATGGGATATAAATTTCTAGTAGAAAACTCCTTTCTTTTTTACCTTTTCTACCATTTTTTATAGCCTTTTTTTATTATTTCATTTACCTTTCATTTGTTTCCTTCTCTTTGTTCAGCCCCACTGCACTCCGTCTTCACCTTTTTTTATGGCTGTCCTTTTCATCTTTTTTCTTTCAGATCCATCCACAGCATAGCTGAAGCAATAATTCAGAGACAATCTTGGTCCCTTGCAAAAAGAAAGTCCATGTGGGGAGATTAGGTGTAGTCCAACCAGGGGCGAAACCACAGTAAGGCCTAGGGGGCCAGGGAAAATCCTCTTATAGGTCCAAAATGCGACCCCCACCCCCCCCCCCCCCCCCCCAGGTTTTTAAAGTAAAAAGAAAATTAAAATAAAAGGAGGGGGCATATCATAATTTTTGAAATATAAAAAATCCCTTGCCCTAAATCTTCTCATTCAATCATTCACCCATTTCATTTCATTTCAGATTTCCAGAGAGTCGAAAATCCTCTTATAGGTCCAAAATGTGAACCCCCACCCCCCCCAGGTTTTTAAAGTAAAAAGAAAATTAAAATAAAAGGAGGGGGCATATCATAATTTTTGAAATATAAAAAATCCCTTGCCCTAAATCTTCTCATTCAATCATTCACCCATTTCATTTCATTTCAGATTTCCAGAGAGTCAGGGACCGAGACACACACACACACACACACACACACACACACACACACAGAGGAAGAAGAAGAAGATGAAGAAGAAGAAGAAGAAAGAAGAACTAATCTCACCATAAGCTGTCGCAAGTCGCAACTGCCGCTCTCTCTCTTAGGCTATATTTTTTCTCCTTCGATTGCCCCTCTTTTTCCGTCTTTTCTTGCAACTGATTGATGAAAATTGAAAAACATATCCTTCTTATTGCATAGAGAACATGATATTAATTGGATGCTTATGGTGGAAGTGCTATGAATAGTGTGAATGGTTTTCGGTGACTCTTGACAAACATGGAGATGGAAATAATACCTTGAGGCACATTTGTATGGAGCATTTTGTGTGGAAAATGAAAATGATTTTCGGTTATATGTTAACATTTGTGGTTTTTGTTTTCCGAGATGAAAGTACGTTTGTTAATATTTTGTAGAAAGCATGTTTGGACATGATGTAGAAAACCACTTGCTGTAGTCTTATGTATGCGTCAACAAATCTCAACTTGCATAATTACAATAGAAACTGAAAACCATACAAAATGAAATCTCCAACTCACAACTTCTGCAGAAAAATGAACTGAAAAAATAAAATGCCACAAAATATGAAACAGAGAGAATTGCTAGTTAACAGCCTTTTCACCGGAAAAAGCTTCATCAATTAAGTAACAGAAAGCCCCTCGCACGGTTAAGTACTTCATAAATTGTTTTATAAATGAAACTTAGTATCTAAATTAAATTATAATTAATAAGAACACATGAATTGGGTGAATGGGTGAATGATAATGTTCGTCTCATTTTCCTTGAGGGGCCCATTTTTCTAGTAAAGAAAAATAGTTTATCAATAAAATTTTAGATTTGTTTCAAATGTGAGTCCCAGATTGGTCCATTAGATGGCATGTGTGGCATTAGAAAATATGATCGAGTCCTACATTAATTATTTGTTAAAGCCCTTCCAAACCCTTTTTGTTGGTGATCAATCTGAGTTCTTCTCTCCATCTAATTATACGTACATCCCACCATATTGATTTCGATTGCCCCTCTTTTTTTGAGTTCTCCTGTTTGGATCACCTAAGTCACGAATGATGAAATTGACATCTATGAATTTTTAGGATAATTATTAATCAATCTATCTCAATACGAGGTTGTTTGATGAATGGTTCATATTTTTAGACAAGGAATATTTTTTATTTGATTTTGGTCATATAATAAATATGATTTCTATTTGATTTGTAGATGGGAAAGTCATCTACAATTGATGGATTTTTTAAAAGAAAAAATCTTCAAAACTTAGAAGACGATGCATCATTGCTGACTTCTAACGTTGAGACTCCAATTTCTGAAGATCGTCCTACAAAATCACAAAAAACTAAAATCAATGAAGTCGATATTAGTTCTTTAGAGCATGATCCAGGATTGCGTTCACAGATTTGGGGTTATAATATTAATCAGCGTGATGAAATTCGATAGAAGTATATTAAGGTTGGTCCATACCAACCTATGCTTTCAAAGTATCCGAAATCTGGATCAACAACTCATCTTCATAGCTTTCAACTTTCGTGGTTCAAACTATTTCCTTTATGGTTGGAATATTCCCCAGAGAAATATGCTATTTTTTTGTCTACCATGTTATCTTTTTAATAAGTAAACTGGACTTGCTTAACAAAATGTATTCACTCTTACTGGATTTAAGAATTGGAAGAAAGTTAAAGATGGAAAAAATTGTGCTTTATTGAGTCATGTGGGGAAGGATCCTAACTCTCCTCCTAAAGTTGTCGAAAGATCATATGAAGACTTGATGAATCAATCTCAACACATACAGAAAATGCTTGACAAATTCACTTCGAAAGAAATTGCAAACAATTGACTACGGCTTATGGCTACAATTGATACAGTCCGATTGCTTATATTTCAAGGTTGTGCTTTTAAAGGCTACGATAAAAGTCATAGTTCAATCAATTGTGGAAATTATATTGAAATGTTGAATTTGTTGAGTTCTTAAAATGAGAAAGTTGCAGAAGTTGTGTTAGATAAAGCTCCAAGAAATGCTTCTTACACATTACCAAAGATCCAAAAAGAAATTATATATGTTTTTTCAACCAAAGTAAAGAAGATAATTTGTGAAGAAATTGGTAATGCAAAATTTTGTATAATTATTGACGAAGCTTGTGATGAGTTAAAGAATAAGCAATTGGATATAGTTTTGAGATTTATCGACAAAGATGGCTTTGTGCGAGAGCCTTTTTGTGGGCTTTTTCATGTCTCCAACAGTGCAGCATTGACCTTAAAAAAATTAGATATATGCTGTATTTTCTTATCATAATCTAGATATTCAAAATATTCAAAGGCAGGGATACGATGGTGCAAGCAATATGTGGGGGTGAGTGGAATGGATTATAAGCTTTGATTTTGAATGATTGTTCATATGCTTACTATGTCCATTATTTAGCACATCGCTTGTAATTGACATTAGTTGCAATATCAAAAGAAGTTATTCCAATTTATCAATTTTTTACTAAATTGACTTCTATTTTCAATATTGTTGGTGCTTCATGTAAGCGTAATGATGAGTTAAAAGTTGCTCAAGCTGCTGAAATTGCACATTTGATTGCCATTGATGAACTCGATAGTGGGAGAGGACTTAATCAAATTGGTTATTTACAACAGGCAAGAGATACTCATTGGAGTTCTCACTTAAAATAAGTTTTTAACTTGATAAAGATGTTTAGTCTAACATTGTAGTTCTAATTAACATAATTGAGGACGGAACTACTCTTTCTCAACGAGGAGATGCAGACTCAACTTACGAGGCAATGACTTCATTTGAATTTGTCTTAATCTTATATCTCATGAAAGAAATCATGGAGATCACTAAATTACTTTGTCAAGCTTTGCAATGTCAATCTCAAGACATTTTAAATGCCATGCATCTTGTTTTATCTACTAAAGCACTTATCCAAAAATGGGAGATGTTGGGTGGGATGCTTTACTTACCAAGGTGAAACCATTTTGTGAGGTACGCAATATAGATGTTCCAGATATGAATGCTCGTTATGTTGCAAGACGAGGTCGAGCCTGCCATCAACAAGATGAGTTTACAATTGAGCATGATTATTGAATAGAAATTTTTTATGCTACAACTAATTCTCAATTACAAGAATTAAATTGTCGGTTTAGTGAGCATGTAGTGGAGTTGCTTATTCTTAGCTTAGCTTCAGATCCTCGAAATGCACATGAATCTTTTAGAGGTGATGATATTTGCAAGTTGCTAGACAATTTTTATCCTCAAGAATTCACAAAAATGAGAAAATAAAATTGAGAATGCAACTTCACCATTATGAGTATAATGTAGTTCTATATTCATACTTTCAAAAATTGTCAACTGTTTTTGATATGTGTCAATGGTTGGTAAAGATTAGAAGATCAACAGTCTATCAACTTGTTTTTAGAGTGATTGAACTTGTGCTTTCTCTTCTAGTTTCTACTGCAACTATTGAACAATCATTTTCAGCCATGAATATTCTTAAAACTAGGCTTCACAGCAAAATGGAGGATGATTTTCTCTTTGACCATTTGATTGTGTACATTGAAAAAGAAATTGCCGAGTAGCTTAGCACAAAATCAATCATAGACGATTTTCGAGATTTGAAATAACGTCGAGTTCCATTTTGATAAGTGATTGAGTTGAAATGTAGTAAGAAACAATTATTTTATGACTTTTCTTTGCATTTATTTTGTTAAGGATGAATAGATACTAGTTTTAATTTTCGTGTAAAATATAGTCTTGAATCGTAATATATTTTTCATGCTTGAACTTACAACTATGTCGAAAGAAAACTTAAAAATATGATAGTTATAATAATTTGTGAAACAAAAATTTATTCAAGTTTTGGCACCCCCGAGATGAAATCCCGGTTCCACCCATGAGTCCAACTATATTAAAGACTCTAACTTTTGGGAAAACCAAACCAAGGCTAACTCTTATTGGGCTTGGAGGGGTATCCTCCACAGCAGAGATACAATCATCATGTATAGAAGGCACCTGATTGGCTACCATGTGGTTGCCTCATTGATCATATTGGAAGGTGAACTATATATATAACATGGGGCATGGGAGCAATATCAAAGTCGACCACTTCATCGAGAGAGGCAAATGGGACTTTCCAACTAACTAGTTCATTGATCTTTCTTAGATGATATCAAATATTCCTAACCCAAAGTGCGACTTTCATGATAAAATCATTTGGAGCAAATCAGAGCTTGGAGTTTTCACTCTAAAATCAATGATAAAAAGCAACATTCTAACTCAGGCAACCTTCTCTTGGCACAACAACATTTGATTCAAAGGCAAACTTACTAAGCACATAATTTGTGCATGGATGGAAATGAAAAATGGCTTGAAAATAAAAAACTTTTGATAAGTAGAAGCATGCAAGTTGATGATGGAGATGTGTTGCACCTATTTTTAAGTTGCCCATACTCTGCCCAAATCTAGAACTCCATTACCGCAAAGTTCGGCATAGCCTCCAATGCTTCTTCTTCATTGGAAGAACATCTTTTGGGTTTCATTAATTCCTTTAACCAAGAAAGAGAAGGGGATTTGACCCTTGCAAGGCTTAACTTCTTAGCTTTCATATGGACAGTGTGGAGAGAAAGAATTAATAGTCTTTAGAAACTCTGTTGAACCTTGGAATGTCGTTCTCAAAGAAGTCCTCCACCAGGTCAGTTGCAGAGATTGCTTCCTCAACCTCGACATCACTCCGGCCATCTCTGCGTGGTGGAACTTGCCTCCTCATTTTAAAATCCAAAATCATGACTTTGAATCCTCTTCAACATACGGCTGGAACTTCCTAATCTCTACTCACGAAGGTTACTCTGTTGGCTTCCTGAATGAACCAAGTAAAGGCCTAATGTGGACAAACCCAATGGATAAGGAGAACATCTTTATAGCGACTATTACCATCACAAAATAGGCTATCAAGGACTTGAGACAGCTATCAATCTACATAGATAGTAAAACAATTAGAAATACTCTAAGGACCCTGCAAACTCCCCTTATAGTCAATGATTTTATGCAAGAAAGCTGGTGGTTTTGACTTCTGCCTTCAACTACTATGTTTGTGACAAATTCAATGATTCCACATCTCCTTGGAGTATAGTTGCAAGGCACCTAAGGAATTTTAACATAATCAGTAGTGATGATGTCTGATCCTTTTGTTCAAATTTATTCCTAAAATTTTGGAGTTGCCTTTTGGCTCTTCCTTTGCCTAGCCCAGGTTGTTGGCTTCTTTAGCTTGGCCTGAGCTATGGGTGTTTTTTGGGTTGACCCATTTGTGGGTCTTTGGTATTTGCTCCCCCTTCGGGTGCTTCGCGTCTATGTGTTGCAGCTTATTGAGAGCACTGTCCCATTCTTTTATTCCCTTTACCTTTTGGAACATACTTTCCATCTATAAAAAAAAAAAGAAAAAGAAGAAAACAGAAAATGAAAAGACCATGAAAGGAAGATGCACAATGGAGATTTTATTACTACATTGTTTTAAGAACTTTGGAACAACTAATACAAGGAAAAAGAAGATGCTATATAAAAGAGAGAAGGAGACGAATGGAAGGTGAAATAAAGAGAATTGAGAGCTGTGACCATCAAGGAGGAAGTAGCGAAACCTTTGGAAAAAATGGGTGGTAGGCCCTCACATTAGGGGTGTAAAAGAAAACCGGAAAACTGTCTAATCAAACCGAACCGTGGTTAATAACCGTGTTTCACGGTTCGGTTACGGTTATTAAAATCGGAAAACTGCACATCAAAGTTCGGTTACAGTTTTCAGTATTGACTCATGGTTATTAACCGAACCGAAGTGCGGTTCGGTTTAACGGGCACACGGTTAACCGTACCATTATACTAATTAAAAAAACATGAAGCGCCTAAATGAAATATGTATATAATTATTAACTTAAGCATATGATTTTTCACGTTTTTTAATGGTTTTTCACTGTTTTTAACGGTTTTTACGAATACGGTTCAGTTACGGTTTTTAACGGTGTCCACGGCTCGGTTTTTAACGGTTTTTCCAGATACGGTTACGGTTACGATTTTTAAAACCGAAAACCGTAATTCATGGTTCAGTTAACCGCTCTCCCAAAATGAATTGTTAACCGAACCGTTACACCCCTACCTCACGTGTTAATATGAAATGTTCGGTCCCCTTGCATTATATGCAAGTCTAAGTGTTTTTTCTTGTAAAATCCCTTAATTATTTTATGCTATTTCAAAAATTATAATTATTATATTATAGTCATTTACACTTTATAATTATCATAATTATTACTCCATTATTTACATTTAAAATTACTATAATCACTATTATTTTAAGTTAATGTAGCAGTACTATAATATCCATTGCAATCCTATGTAGTGCAAAGGCCACTTATATACTTCTGGATGTGTAACCAACTTGAACCGTCATTCATAACTATACCTATCCAAAAGCAAGCGTTTAATTATTTTAGTAAGTTTTAAAAAATGTAGAATTTATATATGTAGGACTGTTATGGGAAAAATCCCCTTAATCACTTTAAACATGTAAAAGGGCCTAAACATTTCATATTGATGTTCTAGGGCCTTCCTGTAACTTTAAGTTCTTTTGAAAGCCCTTTTTTCCACATCCTGCGATCTTGCCTGATGTTGGATATAAAATCTTGGCGGCAGGCCTGTTCTCCCTTACATTTTTCAATTGATTGTCACTGGCAATTTCTTTACCTATTAAATGAATAAGAGATTTTTACCAAAGAATTAAAAAAAACCATTTATTGCTAATTAATGATAGAAACTTGAATCTTTTTCAAAAAGTGATCATGGTTAATAATCATTTTTTTTTGACGAAATTATTTATGAGTCGCAATATCACAACTTGTATAAACCCTTTAAATGTCAAATTTCATCCAATGGTTATGATTACTGTGTGGGGGCATTCCTCGAACACCAAGAGTGGGCCCACTCCGCCAGTAATGAAGGAGAATCACGTGCCACTTCGGAACTGAACTTGTTAATAGTCTCGGTCTCGGTTATAACACCAAAAGACCCTTCACAGTTCGGCAGAAAGCTCGTCCTTGCCACGCAGCTTGGTAGACTTGCTTGCGGTGCTCGTACACTCCCTCAGCTCGGTCCTACCTCAATTCGGATGTATCTAACCTCGGACGTCCTCACCTCGGTCTTGGCCACCTATTTCGGACAAAGGGCATCGCCCATCATCCCCAATAGAGACGTGGCGTAACGACCGAGAGACGTGGCGGAATGGTTTATGAGGCAGCGAATACTAAGGGGAACGGGCGACGTTACGACTGTAATTGAGGGATAGGCACTGACTGAGCGGTTACCCAAATTAAAGGAGCGGGATCGACTGAAACGATTGCCCTGATTAAGGGAATCGCATCAATCGTGCTCTGATGCTGATCCACAATATTGAATCCTCACGATGGTATAAAATAGAGGACTTAGTCTCCTCCAAAGGTACGCATTTAGACAACCCATTACAGACAGAGCCATTATTCTGTCTCTCTAAAATCTCTACCCTACTGTCACATTCTTACACTGACTTAGGCATCGGAGAGCCTTGCGCTTCCCACAGCCAGGGTCTTTGACTGCTCTTTTCTTCTTCCTCCTTTCAGGTTCTATCCAAGGCATCACATCTTCTCTTCTAGTGGGTCTCGAGATCTCCACCTCCGGGTTCGTGAAATTTTGTGCACCTACAATTGGCGCCGTCTGTGGGAACTATACAGTAATCTTTCATTACTCAGAAATCTTCCCATACACCATGCCTCCAAAGAGCATGAGAGGTGGCAAGACGAAATCTGCAGAAGTGAGGGAACTTCCTGGGCCATCCCGGGCAGTATCTCGACAGGAGAATATAGGCGAGCGTCCAGTGATGGTGGAAAGTTACCATACTAGCTCTGTTTCACTTCCAATTGAGGAAAACAACCCCCCACCAAAGCTGCATCAAAAGGGGAAAGGCCTGGTGGAGCACCAGGCGCACGATGATGACACCCCCTCATTTGCGGATATCAGGACCCAGAACCTGATCATCCAAGAAAAAGATATGCTGATCCATCGGCTCCAGCAGCAACTCCAGGAGATGGAAAAGGCTTCCACGAACAACGCCGTACCTCCTATTGTCCACAATGATCTGCGGCAACACCTGAACCACAAAAGGCGCTCCAGAGATCACTTCGAAGGCTTGGGCGATAGCTGTTCCCAGAAAAAGCAAGAGCCAACATTCGACGACAAGGATGACATGAGGGAATGGCTCGCCTGGGAGGTCAAACAGACAGTTCGGCACAACATGGAGGCGGTCGGATTCGTCCGCGACCAGTTGGATATCGGCGACGCTGAGAACCTGGGTACATCTCCCTTTTCTCAGGAGATAAGGGAGTTTACTCTCCCAGAAAAGTTCAGCGTCCCACGGTTCGTCTTGTACGACGGAACCTCGGATCCAGGGGCGCATCTTTGACATTTCATTCAGAGGATGTCGATCTGGGGTGACCTCGGTCACCTCAACTGCAGAGTTTTTTCTTCCAGTCTTGGGGACCTCCCCCTAAGATGGTTCTGTGCACTCCCAGAAGAGTCGATCACAAGCTGGCGACAGCTCCAAGGCTCCTTCTTGAAGAAATTCCAAGCACACAGAATCATCCCCAAGACCGACGCCAACATCATGGCACTCCGGATGAGGCAGAACGAGTCTATTACTCAATTTGCCAGAGATTCTGGACGATCTACAGTCAGGTCGGGAACGCCACTGAAGAGGTGGCTATCAAATCGTTCCAGCAATCTCTACTTCCCGGCAATGAGCTTCGTAAGTACCTGATCTGGAACCCTGTAACTTCCATGAAAGCTCTCATGGCCAGGGTAAATCGCTTCATAGAGCAAGAAGAAGACGATGCCCGAGCTTGGGAAAGCTTCGGCTTCACCCGAGAAGCAAAACTCTCCAAGAGGGAGAAATCGCCTCGGAGGGAGGATGTCGGCCACGACCGAAAACCATCAAGTTCGGCGACACCTTCGTATATACCCTCCGGAGGTAGTAAGAAATTTAAGAAGGCTCCGCGAGCCAGAGAAGGACAGCATCCCATCTCGGCATTCATTGCTGTCAACACAATTTTCAAGGAGCCAATCTATAGGATCCTCGGAAAAATAAAGACGCGACCATACTTCCAGTGGCAGCAACCGATGAGGGGTGACCCGTCAACCCGCGATCAAAACAAATTCTACTCCTATCATAAGTAGAATGGGCATATGACAGAAGATTGTTTGAGCCTCAAGTCACATCTAGAGAAGCTCATTAAAAACGGACACCTTCAGGAGTACGTAAAGGAAGGTCAAGGAGTTAACCGAACTCAGCGCGAAGAACGCGCTCCTCGCCGAAATGATGGTCAAGATAGCGATGAGTCAGAAAGAATAATCAACATCATTCATTTGGCGTCTACTCCGAATGGGAGCGCTCCGAAAGGGAACGACCAAGCTCGTGTTGAGGCGAGGAAGGCTTCCCATGGAAAGCAGGTTCTGTCAGCCGAGCTCGAGCCAGCTACGAAAAGAGCTCGGAGGGACAGGCCGAAGATCTGGTTCGGAGAAAAGGACTTGGAAGACGTCCAACTCCCTCACAATGACCCTCTCATTGTGACCTTGAAGCTGAAGAATTGCAGAGTACAGAGGATTCTCGTCGACCCCGGCAGTTCATCCGAGATCCTCTATTACGACTGCTTCAAAAGAATGGGTCTCAGAGAAGAAGATCTACTGGAAGCGCAAACTCCACTAGTGGGTTTCAGCGCAAAACCAGTATACCCTAAGGGGAAGATTCCCCTGAAAGTCCAGATCGAAGGAGCCATCATCATGGCAGAATTCATCGTGGTGGATGCACCGTCTCCTTACAATGCCATCGTAGGGAGGACATGGCTGCATCAGATGGAGGCTGTACCCTCTACGTACCACCAAAAAATAAAGTTTCCCTTAGAAAATAAGGATGGCAAAATTGAGGTGGTGACGATCAGAGGTGACCAGCAAATGGCCAAGCAATGTTTAATGGCCGTGGTCTCGGGAGAAGCAGAGCCCCAGCAGGTTAACATGGCCGAACTTGAAGAAGAGCTGAAAAAGGTCGGCCGAGCTCCCGAGCAAAAGAGCGTTGAGGACCTGACCTCGGTCAACATCGATCCCAGCGATCCTGAAAGATACTTTTTGCTCGGCAATCAGCTTGTTGAGCCGGAGAAGTCCGAACTCTTGAACTTCTTAATTGAAAACAAAGAAGTTTTTGCTTGGACTCTGAGTGAAATGCCGGGCATCGACCCCGAGGTCATGTGCCATCATTTGAAGGTGGACCCCCATCAGAAGCCGGTCGTGCAGAAAGCTCGAAGGACGGGGTTCCCACAGACAAAAGCTGTGGCCGAAGAGGTCGACAAATTGCTGAAAGCCAAGGCGATCAGAGCAGTCCACTATCCGAAGTGGGTTGCCAACACCGTGGTGGTCAAGAAGAAAAATGGCAGCTGGCGAGTCTGTGTAGACTTCACTGACCTAAATAAGGCCTGTCCGAAGGACCGCTTCCCGCTGCCAAAGATCGACCAGATGATAGACGCAACCGCGGGTCACGACAGGATGAGTTTTCTCGATGCTTATCGAGGATACCACCAGATCCCGATGTTCGGCCCTGATGAAGAAAAGACCACTTTTATAACCCTAAGAGGAATTTACTGTTATAAAGTGATGCCTTTTGGGTTAAAGAACGCGGGTGTGACATACCAAAGGCTTGTCACCATGATGTTTCAAGCTCTTCTCGGCAAAACTGTGGAGGTCTACATCGACGATAAGGTCATCAAATCCAAATAGTCGCAGGATCATCTGGCTGACCTACGTAAGGTATTTGACATTCTGAAACGATATCGGCTCAAGCTAAACGCGGCCAAATGCGCGTTTGGAGTCGGCTCCGGCAAGTTTTTAGGGAGTCTCGTCACCAGACGAGGCATTGAAGCTAATCCAGATCAGATTGCGGCTATCCAAGCAATGCAGAGTCCTACCACTGCGAAGCAAGTCAAAAGATTGACCGGCATGGCAGTTGCCCTCAACCGCTTCATCAGCCGATCTTCGGACAAATGCAGGCCTTTCTTTCAGCTCCTCAAGAAGAATGCCTCATTCCAATGGACTGAGGAATGCGACCGATCTCTGCAGGAGCTCAAAATCTACCTCTCCTCACCACCCCTGCTTTCAATTGCGAAACAGGGAGAAAAGCTTTACATATACCTTGCGGTCTCGGATCACGCGGTCAGTTCGGTACTGATTAGAGAAGAGGACACGCAACAAAAGCCTATTTACTACACCAGCAAAATCCTTATTAATGCCGAGACCAGGTATTTGCAAATGGAGAAACTTGCGTTAGCTCTTGTCAGTGCTTCGCGCAAGCTCTCTCACTACTTCCAGGCTCATTCAATCATAGTCGTAACAGAATATCCGCTCCGACAACTTTTCAACAAGGCGGACTTCTCTGGAAGGGTGTCCAAGTGGGCTGTCGAACTGGGCCAGTACGATATCCAATATCAGCCCAGAACGGCAATCAAAGCCCAAGTACTAGTTGATTTCATTGTGGAGTTCATCTCTCCTAGTTCGGGGCCGAGCCAACTCAAAACCGAACTGGGGGGCAGCAGGAGTACCGAAGAGATCACCGAAACCGACCTTGAAAAACAACAATCTTGGAAACAGTTCCTCGATTCGGCATGGAAGGTTTTTGTCGATGGATCTTCGACCTCTAAAAGGGTTGGCGCTGGCTTGGTCCTCCAATCTCCAGAAGGATTAGTCATCGAGCAGGTCCTGACTCCTGACACTTGATTTCAAGGCTACCAACAATGAAGCAGAGTACGGGGCGATGATTGTGGGACTTGGTAGCGCTAAAACCCTGGGGGCACGGCATCTGGTCGTCTTCTGCGACTCACAGCTGGTGACGAGCCAGTTGAATGGAGAATATCAGGCCCGTGACGAGAGGATGGCGGCCTACCTTGCTCTTGCAAAACAACACCCCTCTCAGTTTGAAAGAGTAGAAGTCAAGCAGGTCGGCAGAGAGTTGAATTCTCATGCTGATGCCTTGGCTAATCTGGTATCCGCCGTTGAAGCCGGAAGAAAAAGAATCATTGAGGTGGAATCTTTAGATAAACCCAGCATTCAGATTCATCCACCTAGGCAAGTACTCTATGTCGATCTCGGTCCAAGTTGGATGGATTCAATCATCTCGTACCTCAAAGACAATCAGCTTCCGGAAGACAGAGTTGCAGCTCACAAGATCAGGCTGAAATCTGCTAGGTTTTGGCTATCTCCAGAAGGCAAGCTTTATCGGAAGTCGTTTACAGGCCCCTACCTTCAATGCATCCATCCGAGCAAAGTCGAGGACTTCCTCTACGAAATCCATGAAGGGATCTGTGGAAGCCACATTGGAGGTTGGTCACTAGCATACCGGGCTATCAGCCAGGGTTACTGGTGGCCATACATGCATAAAGATGCTCAGGTGTATGCAAGGAAATGCGAGAAGTATCAGAAATTTTCACATTCTCTTCATCAACCAGCACAGGATTTGAGCCCACTCTCCAGCCCTTGGCCCTTTGCCCAATGGGGTTTGGACATCGTGGGACCTCTCCACCGAGCTCTGGGAAATAAGAAGTGGCTAATTATAGCTACTGATTATTTTACAAAGTGGGTAGAAGCAGAGCCACTCTCTTCAATCACTGAACGAGATATAAAAAAGTTCATATGGAAGAACATCATTACCAAGTTTGGCATTCCTCGAATTTTGATCTCGGACAACAGGACCCAATTCGACTCCAACCTCTTCAAGAACTTCTGCAAGGAGCTCGGCATCAGAAATCGTTATTCCACTCCAGCCTACCCTCAAAGCAATGGTCAAGCCGAAATTTCTAACAAGGTGATCCTCGATGGCCTTAAGAAAAGACACGACCGAGCTAAAGGGAGATGGGTGGAAGAACTTCCGAGTGTTTTATGGGCATATCGGACTACTCCTAGGCATTCCACTTCGGCGACTCCTTTCTACTTGGCCTATGGGACCGAAGCAGTGATACCTCTCGAAGTCGGGCTTCCGACATTGAGGTCGGAACTCTTCGACCAAGGCCAAAATGAGATCAATCTTGGACGAGAACTTGATTTAGCCGAAGAGCGCAGAGAAGCTGCAACCGTTCGCTTAGCAGCCTACCAGCAGCAGTTGACTGGAGGTTATAATCAAAACGTCCGGGAAAAAAAGTTCTCCATTGGGGAACTAGTCTTGAAAAAGGCATTGCCGGCAGACAAAGATCCGAACCAGGGAAAACTTGCACCGACTTGGCTCGGACCGTTCAAAGTGATCTCCACTGCGGGTCAATCAGCATATAGACTGGAGGACATGGATGGTAACCAGTTGCCATGACCATGGAATGCCACTCACCTTAAAAAGTTCTATTTCTGACTTGTAATCGACTTTTCAAGCATCAATAAAGCTATTCTTTTGTTCCTTGACATTTCGATTTTTCACAAGTCATAGAGCTCGGCAAAATCCTCTTTCAGTTCTGCCGAAGTGCCAATTAGGTATCCTAGTTTCGGTTTATACACCAACGGGATTTACCACGTCTCTGCCACAGAAGATCTCGGTACGCCTACCAGATCACTGGCAGGATTCCATACCCCGGACACAGAAGATCATGGTACATATATCAGATCACTGGCAAGGTAATGGCTACACCATTGGCGAAGAACCAACTGGTCATATCAGCCAAAACTCGGCCACAGAATATCTCGGTACGCCTACCAGATCACTGGCAGGATTCCATACCTCGGCCACAGAAGATCTCGGTACATATACCAGATCACTGGCAGGGTAATGACTACACTACTGGTAAAGAACCGGCTAGTCGTGTTCTAACTAAGTCGAAACCCGTACTGAGACTAGCAAAAGCAGCACGAAGTTCGGACAAGATCTTTACCGAATTTGCTCTCTCGGGTTCTTGGTTCATTAGCTAAAGCTACTACGTGGGTATATTTGGTAAACATATACATTTCGGCAAAAAGTTGCTAAAGATATTAGAATTTAAGAATGAAATAGAGACAATTTGATTGTGAAGTCGGTTTTCATTACTTTTCAAAAATTGAATACATCGAACGAGTATTGCTCGAAAACAAAAGGGACATTCCCAATAAGAAAACTACAACGAAAGATATGAAGATAGTCAGGAAGCAGGGGCACCAGTTCCATCGCCTTCTATTTGGATGACCTCATTCTCGGACTGAGGGGCTCCGACAATTGCAGCTTTGGTCGCAACGGATGGCTCCTCGGGAGTAGGGGCAAATCGAGCACAGGTACCGAGCTTGGAAACTTGTCAGGATTCAGGAAAGCCGGATGATCTTGGGGATTCCAGCCTTTAATAGGGCGGCCTTCCAGCCCATCTCCCAAGAATCATCCTTGATGCTGGCCACTTGGGCCGCATACTAGGTTCCCGCTTCTTGGAATCCTTCAAGATATGCATTGTTGATGTCAGACCGGATTCTGGATTCAGTCTCGGCCTTCTCTTTCTCAAGCTCGGCAGTTTTCTTTTGAAGCTCGGCCCCCCTCTTCTTCCCTTCTTCGATCTCGGCCTTTGCCTTGTCAAGTTCAGAGAGAATGGCACGAGACGTCTCTTTGTACTCTTTTATTCTGTTTCTGCCATCCTCCAAGGACTTCTTATACTCCTCAGCTTTGGCCTCAACGTTGTACAGGTTTTTCTTGGCTCGCTGGAGTCTTTGCACTGAGATGTGGCATTTTTGCACAATCTGCAAAGAAAACAAAGTTTTAGATGGCGGCAACCGAAGTCCAGCACAGAAAAAGGTTAAACTTACGCTGAGGGCAGATTCCATCTGCGATACTAGAAGCATGACATCGTCAAGCTCATCATGCTTCTTCATGTCCCGGGGCAAAGTGCAGGCATCACCTAGCGTAGCCACCACTAATGGACTCCCGCCAAGGCGATCTTCTACGGTCAACGGCCTTCCTGGCTGAAGCAGAAAACTCGGCCTCCAGGGCGCCGCAGTAGACCGTTGGACCGCCGCTCCTGGGTCAGCCCCCCTCTGCACAGTTGTTAGGGCTGATTGACCCTCGGTTCTGACCCTCTTAACCCGGCGGACCTCTTCCAGCGCAGCCTCGTCGGTACCAACCGCGGGAGTTCGGGCTGCATTCGCTGAGGAAGATGGAGGAGCAGCAGTGCCAGGCGTGGCAGAAGGAGGCCTGGAAGAAGAAGCAGCAGCGCCTTGAGTTATACCCCCGAAAGCCGCAGTCCGAAGATTCTTCACAGGGGGCTTCGGGCGGTTCTTGTCTTTATCCATTGGTTCTTCTTCTCCCGAACTGCTTATTGAAGAATTTTCCTCCTCGGGATCGGAACCGGATGTGGATGTTTCAGCCCCTGATGCAGCTCGGCCCTCAGTTTCGGCTGCAGCCTGCTCTTGTTCTTCCTCGATTTCAGTCTCCTCAACCTCGGCTACGACAGCCTGGCGATGGGCGAGGCTCTTCTTGTAAGAGCGGTATTTCGGCGCGTAATCTAAAAGGGCGAAAGCCGCCCTGTCCTCGTGGCCTCGGTAAGTCTCTACAGACCAAAACCAGGCTTCGTTCTTCACCCAGCCCACTCATCTGGCCTCCCTTCTCCTTTCACGAGCGTCTGCAAAATAGAAGGACATCAGTTCGGCTGCACAGAAAACAAGATGCAACAGAAATCAAAATCGAATTCAAAAATAGTTATATTTACTTGGTGGTGTGCCGAGACGGTGAGGGATCCGGTTGAACCTTTGCGACATCGGCTCGTCATCACCGAACTCCCAGTTACCCGAGACGAGCAGGCGATCGTCCCCGGCGTATTTGTTCGAATCTTCTAAGGCATGAACGAATCCCGTTCGGCGCGACTTAACTCGGAGGTAAAAGCTACCTCTCGACTTACACAGCTCATAGGCGTCCTCAATATCATGAACGCCTAGATTGATCTTTAAGATATTATTGAGCGCGGCAGCACCTATTATGATCTTGAAGCTGTTTGGCATCAACTGACATGGACAGAGGTGCCAAGCTCGGAGACACTCCCTGAGCAAGGGATTAAGGGGAAACCGGACCCCGCCCTCTATTATGGCTACTAAGGGGAATAGCATCCAGCCATCATAGAGGCTACCATCAATATAGGCATTGGGTTCAGGAACCTTAAGGAAGACATCCTCAGGAATCTGATACCTAGCCCTAAGGTCTCTTAGCGCTCCCTCGGATTCTAACTAGTAACTATAGATGCCCATTTTTCTAGAGAAAGAAGGGGTAGAGGCGGAGAACAGAAGGGAGAATGGAACCCTAGATGCAGAAATAAGCAAGATAGGGAAAAGAAGACTTACAAAGACAGAAAGCAAGGAAGAGACTCGAAGAAGAAAATTCCTAAAGCACTTCTCGTCGATCGATAGTCTCCCTGTGAAACCCTCTGCAAAGAAGTCTTCTCTTTCACAGCAAAATGCGTAGTAAAGAAGAAGAAGAAACGATAAGGGTGCTCCCCTATTTATAGTAAGAAGAAGGTACTTTCAATAAAGGCAACCCATCATGGCGTCATTTCAAAAAACACAGCGTCGTTTTGAATTTCGAAAAAGATCGTGTTTATTATTGATTAGCCGCCATATGCGCCGTTTCGAAAAGACTACGCATCCTGTGGAGAAACGACACGTGGTACCGTCAGCCTATTTCCCGCGCGTAGTCAAGGCGAGGCATTTAATATCGCGGATAGCGAAGCACATCGGATGGACATGAAGGGACAGCGATCTGATCCGAAGTTAGATTCAAAATTTTTGTATCCAAGTAATCTCACAATTCGGATTTAATCTTCGATAGTACAGCTTCCGACCTCTAAGAGTTGGGGACTCTCAGCACTCTACCAGGGTCCTTGCAGATTTTTTTGCATTGCGCTTCTCAAAGAGATCTCAAGCTCGGCGTAAGCTATAGCTCGGCTGAAGCTACGGCTCAGCTGGAGCCACTGTTCGGCTTCTCAGTTCGACAGATGTTCATTTCGGCAAGGTTCCAGTCCTTATCAAGATTACTTCCAAAGGTACATTCCACATCATGAAGAAAAGATATTGTT
This sequence comes from Umbellularia californica, assembly GCA_028538565.1. Taxonomy (NCBI): domain Eukaryota; kingdom Viridiplantae; phylum Streptophyta; class Magnoliopsida; order Laurales; family Lauraceae; genus Umbellularia; species Umbellularia californica. The sequence goes on from JAPQWN010000004.1 coordinate 47,710,645, forward strand.
GCTACAGGAATGATCAAGCAAAGCAAGCACACAGAGAAAGGGAATGGATGACGGAGAAAATTTGATTTTATATTAAGTCGTTTTCATTACATGAAGTCCAATACAATGGATCACTCGATTTCTCTCTTTCCTCACAAAATTTGTCCCTGAAGGATGTGTTCTTCCTCTCTTGAAAGGCGCGTTCTTCACGGAAGAGCGACACCACGAGACGAGATACAAGGTTTCTTGCCCAGAATAAACCCGGCGTTATCTCCTGACATAGATGTCTTATCTGCAATCATGAAGAGATCAAGATCTATCTCAGGAGAGATAGCACAGTTGGCCAAAAGCCTCAGGAGAGATAGCACAGGCAGAGGAAGACCAGGGGCAATTTCCTCCCGCTGAAGAGGAACCAGCCATCGTAATTACACTAGACGAAGCTTTAGGCTCAATTGGTTGGTAAAGGCGGACGTTTTTCTCCCTGCCAACGAATATTAGCTCCATGAAGGCCAAGCCCCAATCTTCTTCAGTTAAGAACTTCTATATTCAGGATTGAATCACCCAGAAGAAGAAAGACCCTATTTATAGATCTGGGCTGCTTTTCCCAAGCACAGGAAATCTGCGCTCTTCCATTTACGAAGGATCGTTCTGCGCGCCAAACATGGGGAACGGATCCCTCTATTAACGAGCCACCATCCGAGCAGTGACACGTGGCATCATCGTCTTGTTTTCCTCCTCGATCATACCACGGTACTTAATATCATTATAATATCTCGGGATGACGCGAAGGTATAGGGAAAGGGTAGGATGATGTTAGCACAGCGTCATGGAGAGACGAGCTCCAAAGAAGACGAATCAATCGGCCTTGGACGTCTCTCTATTTATAGCTCCCGACCTCGGAAAGTTCTTTAACTCCCGAGGGACGAGAGCTAGGGGGCAATTGTGTGGGGGCATTCCTCGAACACCAAGAGTGGGCCCACTTTGCCAGTAATAAAGGAGAATCACGTGCTACTTCGGAACCGAACTTGTTAATAGTCTCGGTCTCAGTTATAGCACCAAAAGACCCTTCACAGTTCGGCAGAAAGCTCGTCCGTGCCACGCAGCTCAGTAGACTTGCTTGTGGTGCTCGTACACTCCCTCAGCTCGGTCATAGCTCAATTCGGATGTATTTAACCTCGGACGTCCTCACCTCGGTCTCGGCCACCTATTTCGGACAAAGGGTATCGCCCATCATCCCCAATAGAGACGTGGCGTAACGACCGAGAGACGTGGCAGCGAATACTAAAGGGAACGGGCGACGTTACGACTGTAATTGAGGGATAGGCATTGACTGAGCGGTTACCCAAATTAAAGGAGCGGGATCGACTGAAACGGTTGCCCTGATTAAGGGAATCGCATCAATCGCGCTCTGATGCTGATCCACGATATTGAATCCTCACGATGGTATAAAATAGAGGACTTAGTCTCCTCCAAAGGTACGCATTAGACAACCCATTACTGACAGAGCCATTATCCTGTTTCTCTAAAATCTCTACCCTTCTGTCACATTCTTACACTGACTTAGGCATCGGAGAGCCTTGCGCTGCCCACAGCCAGGGTCTTTGACTGCTCTTTTCTTCTTCCTCCTTTCAGGTTTTATCCAAGGCATCACATCTTCTCTTCTAGTGGGTCTCGAGATCTCCACCTCCGGGTTCGTGAAGTTTCGTGCACCTACAATTACATTTCATTTTTGAATTACAATAAGACTTCATAGGAGGGCTTGAATGCCTCTTCTAGATCTAATGGAAGGTTTACATTTTTGAGGTTGATGGATACTCTTTGTAGACCTCACCTAGGAATAAAAAGAAAGGGTAAAAAACCTACCTTCAATGGCAGCCCAACACCTGCTTCATCCAAAGCAGACTTTCTCACTCTCTCCATTCTCTTTGTTGTCGACCTAGAAAGGAAAACAACGCCATCTCTTTTTACTCTAGAGGTTTTGATTTTGTTGGTGAGCTCCACTTATGATTTAGAGTAATAGGGTCGATCAAAGAAAATCTCTCAGAGATTATTTGGGTGGCATGAATAGCTTATAGATCTTAAAAGGTCACTCATAAAATTCTATAACCATGTGGCCAAATACAAGCTACTCAAAAATTCCTATCCAATTAGAGGCAATGGCGGACCCAAAATTTTTATTTAGGTGGTGCGGACAACTATCAATTGAAGAAGTTAAATAATAAAATTGATATTTCTAAGATCTTATATAAGGGGTTTTTTGAATCTCACGGGTGCGACTGCACCAGCATGCTAACACCTGGTCTGCCCTAATTAGGGGTGGGACACCATCAGATTCAGGACAAAAAACCCTTGCACCAATCAGAGTTGGGCCCTAGCATCAATCGACCACGACTAAATTGGATATTATTTAGTTTTCTTTTGCTCACTTTAATCATGTGTTTTATATTCATTCAATATCCCCGTGATCTTATCTTCTCTCGGCATGAAATCATCCCTGTGGCTAAATAAGTTGGCCAATGGTCTTTAGCAACTTAGATTTCAAAACTGGGCCCCACTAATGAATTTGCAGCAATAGTCTCTGTGAATTCTTAAAAGAATCTTGTTCTGCTTAAAAGAATCTTGTTCTGGTCAAAAATGGACCCAACATCAAATTGATTATGTCTACCCTGACACAAGGTTTCACTCTAATAGGAGTGGTGCCCATCATATCACTAAACTATGATTAATTGCTGTCGAATTTGACACTTTATTTATTTTGGTGAGAGCCACGTATGGAGTACTGTAATGGGCTCCCAGAATGATATGAAGTTTTTATTTTTTTTGATAACGTAAGGTGTTCCAGCCCCTTGGGCCAAAAATATCCCCACGGGCACAGGAGAGAAAGCCGGGTAAAACTCCAATGTAGCCCAAGTGTGATAGTGCAGTTTCAAACTGACAACCTTTGGGTGCAAACCGTGGTCATAGGCCAACTGAGCTATCCCTCGGGGTTCAAAATGATATGAAGTGTTGGCGTGCGATTAAGAGGAACCAGAGATGCGTTGCATAGGAATAGATAAGAGCGCTGGGAGGGAGGAAGATGGGCAGAAAGCACAGTATAGGAGGGGAAAAACAATGTTTTGGGGTTGGGTTTACATCTACCCATGGGCAAGTTGGACAAATGTTCTTTTTAGTACAAAGGTTTCTGACTTTCTGGAAAAATTCAAATCCCTATCATTAATTAGCTATAAGTGATTTCTTTATAAGTTTTTTGCTAAGAATTTTGATGAATAATATGAACAAACCCTATAATGGGGCTAGTTTGGCAACTCTATTAATAGAGTCAAGCAAAACAAAGTTGATTTTGAAGAAAGAATAAAATATAAGTGAGTTCTGATAGTATTTTGTTTTTAGTTGTTTGTTATAGAATTTTTTTTTGACTTTTTGTATGTGAAAGTGGGATTTTTCTTTTATTTAAGTAGATAAAAGTGGTTGCTTTTTGACTTTTTTGAAAAAGATGGAATGTATTTTGAATTAAAGTGTTTTTGATGTGACATCTTCTCTAAAAAAACCAAAGCTTTATTTGACTTTTACTATGCTAGTAAAGTGCCAAACTAGTTTTACCCATAAAGGAGGGGGTTAGAGATTATATTATTATATTGCTTGATACACTCCAGAATAATACGAAACCTACGTTTAGCAATTCATTCCTTTCTTTTATAAACCACACCCATCTTTTGTAAATTTGTTCTAAATGCTCCTTCCTTTCATTATCCTTTTATTGTGGGTTGACCCATATAGACCCATTGCTTAGATTTGAGAAAATCACGCTATCCAAGGTACATGTGACACAGTGTAGCCCTAATCCCCTCACTCTAACCAATTTCATGATTAGCAAATCAAGGGTCATCCAGGTTCCTTAATTTTTCATTTTATCATTGGACATAAAAAAAAAAAAAAAAATCAACTTCTTGGTCCTTTGATTGGCTCAAAATTCATATCAATGGAATTTCAATATAATTATTTCATGAAATGCTATCAAATGATGTAATATCTATGTATAGATTTCTGCTCATACGATCCTGTGTAGAACTGCCCATTTTGGGCCTTCAGGACGATTGTTCGTTGACTACTCTTTTGATAAGTCTTTCACTTCAGTTTCTTGTTGGATCTTGTGATGGATTCATCACATAATTATCGATGCATGCATATCTGAAAATTCACAATTTGGCATCAATTTTCCATGATTTCATCAAAACTTCTCTGAATTTGTTTTAGCGTCGTCGACAATTAATTTTGATCCATCACAACATCTGATCAGAAAATTGTTGGAGCCATCGACCTTGCTATTTTATTAATTCCTAAAATTGCTCCATGAACTGATTTGTTTGATGGATCATTTTCCCATCATCCTCACAGGATCAAATTTTGCAGCAATACCAGATGATGCAACACAAGGTCCAATGTGATCCCACCTTCACTGACCTTCAGGCCAACAACATTCATTCAGGCTGACAAGTGACAACATTCATTAACTAAACAACAAACGCAGGTTGATGATAAGCAAAACATCTTCCACTTGAACAATAAGAGAGAACATTTCAAGAGAATTAATTCCTTATACAGGTTGAGCACAGCAACCATTAACAACTCATAAAGAAAATTTGCTGAGTTGAAGGTCAGGTTGATGGGTTGAATTACAATAAATTAGGTTTGACAGATTTGAGTATAGTATGTATAGGCTCAACCAAAACCTCACAACAACCTATTAATCAAGTTGGACATGTCAAGCAAACCCAAATGGTCATGTTGTATTCCAATGGGTCACCTCTGCACTGGTTAGTAATAGCAACAAAAATAATAATAATAAAAAAAAAAGCAAGCAAACAGACACTTGGAATATACGATCAACACTAGACTGTCACCGGGCATTTTACTTAAAACCATAGATATTCACTTCTTTTTAACCATGGGCATCATTCCAGGAGAAATTAGACCGCTTTTGACGGCCTGTGAATGGTGAGAGCCACTAAACATTGGCCATCCAACTGTTTTCTTATCATCTTCAGTTGCTTCTCGTCCTCTAATTTATGCATTTGGTCTCAGGTCCCCAGGATATGAAAACAAACTAAGAAAACAAATGATTTTGTGCGGTAAAATATCTTCGACCTCTCACATCTTAAGAGCAGACTGCAGTTAAGTAGGAGCTACATCTTCATATATATTGTCCAAATGAGTTCTAATCATCAACCCTCCCACAGAATTTACACATTCAGTCACTCCAGTTACAAATATTTACTTGTAGGCATGAGCTTTGGGCTGATCAGACTCCAGAGTCACCTTCGTGGAGTTCAGAGACGAGGTCAAGTTCCATTTTTGCATCGATTTGGCAACCTGGTGAAAATAAATCTCGATTACACTTAATGCAGAAAATAACTACAGTGCCTCCCCCCTTACATAATTCAAGAAATTCCAATTCCAAAAGGCATGTGCATTTCAACCATTTTCAGCTTCCAATCATTTTGAGTGGGGCCTTGGTGATGCTAAAATTGCTATTTTACAACCACCCAGTGTAAACTACAAACACTGACTACTGTCAGATTGCAGATTCTCCTTCACGAAGGAATTCCTGTTGAAAGAGAATGAGAAGAAAACATCCATTTTAACTCCAGTATATATTCTTATTTGGAATAATTGTTTGGACTGAAATGAAATTTACCAGTTTGGTGGCAGCAAGTGACTGACGCTGCCGTTCTTTCTTCTCACGCTGACATTCACCACACCAGGTAGAGAACTCTTTCTGATATTTCTTCAGTTCTCTAAATACAGAACTGTAAAGAGAACATGATACTACTTTCATATAGCTTTTAAATTTGATACAGTAGACAGTTTTATAACCATTGAAGTTGTATAAGCAGGAATTCAACATTGTTGTGGGATGAACCTAGCAGACAAAAGGACACAAGCAAGAGGTATAAACCAGCAAAGAAAACATTAAGGGCACATTTGGTAATAGTCCTCAGTCAGGATTCCTCTCCCATCCCACGTTTGGTAAGCACATGTAGCAAGGAAAGCGGATTCCCAAAATCCACAAAAGCGAGTATTTCAGTGGGGTGTGTGGCGCATTTCTTCGCTGGAGAAACACGAGACGACGAATGAAAATCCTACTCTTCAAGCTCTGCTCATCCGACCTTTGGCGCTGGTCACTCATTATCTGTAATGGCAGGTCTCTCACTCACACGGCTTCAAGGGCATCAATTTTTGGGGGAAAATGACGATTCTAGGGGTTCTTCGTGGATTTTATGTTGAATTTTATTTTTTTCTTCATCACACATCAAAATCCCCAAAACCCAATGTCCATTGCCAGCAGGTTTGCAAGTGGAGGTTCAGTGCAGGTTCGGCTAGATTATTCGAGTGTGGGTTTGTGATGGGTGGAGATGAGTTCATGTGCAGCGCTGGATTTAAGTGCTAGCATTCAGCTGTTTGGCAGTGATGCAGGTTCGAGTTTAGTTGGTGAGCCAGAGGTTTACAGGTCTGAGGGTGGTCCTGTGTGGCTGTTTGGAGAAGATGATGGGTTTGAGGTGGATGGTGTAACAGGTGAACTGAAGTGAATGGTGTTGGGTATGGTACCAATGATCCAACCCTTGGTGGGGTGACTCCATCAAGGGGGCATACCCTAGTAAGCTTAGCGGCGTAAGTTGGGGTCCCACACATAGGGGGTACCTGTGGGCCCCAGTGCATATAGTGGACCGACTGCCACGGACTCTAAGGCTTTAAAACTCCTTTTGAACCGTTTCCTATCACCAATTGGTTTTGGGATTACTGGCTAGGTGAGGGGGAGTAAAGCTTGTAAGGCCCTAACAGATGGTGGTGGGGCTTTGGTTGGTGTTTGTTCGGGTTTGTTTGGCTTGGGGGAGTGTGTTTGGTTTGCAGGCCGAGAAGTAGAGGTGGTGGGTGTGTTTGCAGGTTTGGTGGTTGATGGGAAGATGGGTGTTGTTTGGACTTTGGATGCTATGATGATGTGAGTCAGAAGGAACGTGTTGAAAAATATATGTATCTGCATTTTCTCAGTCTATTTTTGTATCATACATATATGACTAGTCTTGCATTTTCTGAAAAAAAATAATTATTCAAATCCAACTAAACAAACAAAACCCACAACTTGCAAGTTCTCTGAAATAACAATGGCAACTGGATATTGTTGCATTGCTTGATTGTTTGGATTGGGAACTTTCATTAAAAGAGAGAAAACAGTACAAAGAATTAGACCGACCACCACACCACAAGGAAATAAAACCGACCAAAAAAAAAAAAAAAGCCAGAACAAAAACCACAACTTCAAAGACCACACTTGGGAGGACAGCAGTCACTATCAAAGCCAGGACACTTCTCTCCAATTTCTAACAATTTGTACTATAGAATACCCTTTGAAAGAGCTATTAGACAACACCCAAGAGGCAATGGTGAATTTAATTCTTTCCTTCAAAACGCTATCTTCTGCAACAACCCCCTCAAAACATCTTGAGCATTTACTGTGAGGAAAGACAATCTCCACATCTCCTTTCCTCTTGACGACCCTATTGGGCTTTTCCACAATATGAAATGATCCAGAATGCAATTCGGGAACACCCAGGTACACCCGAACCAATCAGCCGCTGAAGACCGTAACATTCTAGTAGTGCAACAGTTAAGTAGAAGATGATCGACTGATTCCTCATTGCGCAAACACATAGGGCAGCCGTTGACCATTATCTTCCCTCTTCTCCTTAAGTTATCCATCTTGAGAATTCTCTTCCGAAGCACCAACCACCCAAAGGCAAAGTAAAGACAACTACTTTGCCATCAAGTTCCCGAGCCCATCCCTTTCATTAATGACCTCAAAGAAAGAGGTGACAGAGAAGGAGCCATCCTTGAAAGCATTCCATCTTCTATCATTCACTCCATCCTGAATTTGGACCCCACTTAAGAAGTTGGGCAGCGACATATATTGATTCAGTTCATTGTCTTTGAGATTTCTCCTCAAAATAGGGTTCCAATCATAACGATCACTATACCTCATCACGTAGCAATGTATTTTAGCCTTCTTATTGGCAACACTATTATAAATGTCTAGGAATTGAGTAGCCAATGGCTCATCTCCAATCCAGTTATCCGGCCAAAATAAGATTCTATCACCTGTTCCAACTCGATACCTGATTTGCTCCATGAAACTCTCCATAGCAGACATAATACCTCTCCAAATGGATGAAGCCTTGTACAAGGACTCCTGAACATGCAAACACGCTATGGCCCTGAATTCACGGTTTGGTTTGGCTCCTGAAACCAATATTGGTTCCTCTTTTTCGGTTGAAGTGTTGAACTATTTGTGGGTAGAAAATGTGGAAGGCTAATCTTTTTCTACATTCACCTTTGATCTTCATTTTTAACCTCTTTGAGCATGACTTTCTATGCGTTCAATGTGCAAATAATGAGGTTGAGGAATTACTGTTGAATTCCTTTTATATTGTGAAGTTGTGGAATTATTTCACCACATTCAAATGGCATGTTATCTAATACATATTCAAATGGTTCGTGTCTCTTTTATATCAATGTAATATGTAGGATGTCTGAACCAAATAGCTCCCAATCCCCTCAAATGAATAAGGCTACATCAATGCTAGATATGCGTAAGACAAGGAAGTTCTTACCCAGGGCGTTTACATCCAAGGGGTGGAATCCCGAGATGCAAACATGCTATGGCCCCGAAATCACAGTATAAAGTTGAAGAATAGGTTCAAGACCTTAAAGAAGTGGTATAACAGGATGAAGCGATGCTAAATTTAAGTGGCTCTAGATGGGATAAAGAAATAAGGGTCACTATGGAAGATGCAGTGTGGGATGATTATATAGCGGTGAGATTTATATTTTAAGTATGGATATGTTTATTTTCATGATGTGTATTTGCAGACCGTGAGTTAGCGTGCATTGTCTGCAAGCACATCCAGGAGCATCCTTGCATAGGTCTAAAAGCATGCCCGACTGCCTTGTCATGTGCGAAATATTCGGTGGCTCAATTGCTGAAGGTCGAAAGGGAATGGCTACGAATGACATTCCTCGATCACCATTGTCTATACATAACGATGAAATGGAGGGTGTTGATCTTCTGATGATGCCAACCCTAAAGATTAGGTTGGAGATGAGCACATCTCTATAGGTAGGGTGCGTAATGCAGCCCTTGGAGGATTCTCTTGTCCAACAACAAGGCATCAAAGTGGTGGGATGCAATGGCGGTGTATGTTGGATGCATGGCATATGCAATAGAAGCATTGTCAAGCAATGGTATGGTGGAAGCCCAAATGAATGTGTGGGAAGCATTAACATGTATTGACATAGAGCAGAGGTTGAAGGTGAAAGCGGTTGGAATTCTCGGAGACGAACTGAAGGCCGTAACCTTTTTGGCCTTATATTATTACATACCAAACCTGCAAGCTCTTTACACTTGGAGAATTTGACCTTCTACAGGGTTCCCGTGTGGTCTTGTTTTGGGTTGCTGTCTTGGACATTATATATATATATATATATATATATCATCATCATCATCATCATATTCAAACCCATGTCTCAACTATGTTGGGGTCGGCTACACGAATTTTGTTTCTCCATTCCGATCTATCTTGAGCCAAATCCTCGGATAAGTTAAACTTATTCATATCTATTTTACTACCTCCATCCACGTCCTCATCATCCTCTAATTTTATCCCCTATTGTTTCTACCCCTGAATGCTCTCAAAAGAGCTTATTCCTAATTTTATCCTTCCTAATTTTACCACACATCCACCTCAACATCGAGAGCTCATTCCTAATTTTATCCTTCTAGTTTTACCACACATCCACCTCAACATTTGTGTGTGTGTGTGTAGGTATTATTCAGGTGAGAACTAGTTCTCACATATTAAATATGAACTTTTTTGTGGGGCCCAATTGTGGGTCCCATTTGGGGATGGGACCAAGTGGGATGGAAAGATCTATGTGAGAGCACCCCAAGTATCAAGTTTGACCCCAAACTCATGCCCCTAACCCCTTCATCCGTGGCCCACAAGTTTAGTGGCTTCATATTCAAAAGAATATTCAACCCTCAATCCAACGGTTCAGTCCATTCGGATGTGTGCCAATCCTTGGGATTAGTGACTATTGGGAGTTCCCTATCGGTTGCTAGGTTTGGATGGGTTGCTAGTTGGGCCCCACAAAAAAGTTCTCTTATAATAGGTGATAACTAGTTCTCACTTGAATATTTCCATATATATATATCTGTGTGTGTGTGTGGTTTTGTTTAACTTATCTGAGGATTTGGCTCAAGACGGATGGGAATGGAGAAGCAAAATTCGTATGGCCGACCCCAACATAGTTAGGGCAAGGCTTTGATGATATATATATGTTTTGGAATCATTGTGGTGTTCAATGAGAATTATGTCTTGGAATCATTGTTTTCAATAACCTATGATTCGTATCCCGAGTCCTATGATTCGTATTGAATCCTAAAGAAAACGATTATTATCTATGCAACAAATCTCATTTACAAGTGAATCTTATGATTCAATACTCATTTCATCAAATCATATGATTCAAGCGATTCTACGCAGTGATAATGGCCCTAGCATTAGGGCACGTTTGGCAAACATCAACGGAGAGGAATCCCTGGTGATTTTCTGCTCAATCGTGGAAAACCCATGTTTGGTTCATACATGAACAGTGTATGAAGGATTCCTTGCATCAATGGGAATGAAGATAAAAGGGATCAGGCCTCCCCCCATCGAACTCCTGGAATCTGCGAAAGGTCGGATTTGCGGAGCTACAGTGAATGAACAGTGACGGAGACGGTAATGCGGTCTTGGCCGGTTTTTGCATTTTTAATGCATCTTTTGGGTCCCACAATCAAGATCCAAACCGTTAATAATGTTTAAACAATCCAAAACGGCCATGTCACCAAATTTCAGCCGTTGATTCATCTTAGATCTTGAGATATATGCAAATCTGTCCAAACCGTTAGATGACCAAAAAGCTGTCAAAATCGGGATGGAGACCAGTCCGTTTTTTTCAATTATCTGGTTCTTGTGGGCCCCACGATCATGATCTGAACCAATAGTTATTTCTACAAGGTCAAACACAGCTATTTGACCAAATTTCAACCGTTGATCCTTACAATATCTTGAGATATTTGCAAAAAAGTCCAGGTACTAAAATATTAATTTCTTATTCCTGTGGGCCCCCTTTGCACGATCTGAACTGTTCAGAATTTCTAGATGACCACAAACAACTTTAAGGTGAAAGTTGAGGTCTTGATTGTTCATGGATTTTAGAAATTTTTATAAAACATATTTATAACCATTGAATCATACATTCTACAATTTATAGGAATCCTCCCTCCATCCAAACATGGAACTTTCTTTGGGAATCCTACTTGAGGATTGTGGCCTTCTTTGGAGATGGAGAAAATCCTCTAAATAGTGGATTCTTCTACGTTTACCAAACGTGCCCTTAAGGTTAATATTAATAGTATTTTGACTTTTTTTTCTTTTTCTTCCCCTTTTGGTTTTGAAATTTTTTTTAAAAATATATTTTCTAATCAATGAGCCTCTTACGAATTCAACGATTTCGAAAGGTTATAGAGATGAATAATGAACGAGCATTTGACTGTACATATGATGTATTGTCCTATATCAAAATTTTCAATTTTTTCTTTATGAACACTATTTTAACTTTAGGAGATATCATTTTGTTTGGAAAAAGGTAAGATAACTTTTAAGAGAGATCATAATGTGCAAGATTGATGATTTGGATATTATTATTATTATCTGATTTAAAGATAACCACAAAAATTACGGCGACTTGTTTATTTTCCTTCTTAGCATTGATATCTTAAAACATATTTAACAATTTATTCATATCATTTATGATATATAAATATATGTCAATGATATCCTTCATATAATTGAATCAAAGTGCTTTTTGTCATTGTATTTATGCCACTATGGATGATTATGATTACCTACTTTTTTTCTTTTCTTGATTATTATTATTATTATTATTATTTATTTTATAAGACAAACAAAAAAAATCCTACAATTAGCGAGATGATTCACAATATGATTTGATTCATCCCCTTTTAACGATTTGTTATACAATTCCGATTTTAAGGACAATGCTTGGAATGCCTTATATTTTGGAATGATTTGGAATGACTATATTCATTGGGTTGTTTTTATGTTAACTTAAATGGTGGTTGTCTTCACTTGCAGCGTGTACAGACAAGATACTATGATACTACTAACTAGTGCAGTCACAACAATTTGTGATGGTACCATTATTATTATCTCATCAAAGATAAAGTTCATGATTCCTTGCTCAATGGAGGAACTTATATCAATAAGATATTGATTGGACACCATCGAAAATGTCTAGGCGTATTTAGATGAGCATTGGTTGCTAGTGAGCAAAGGTGTAGGAACATTCTAAGAGACTACCATAGGGCGAGTGTGGAAGAGTAGCTGGCAATATTTTTATTTACCTTTGGCCAGAGTGAAAGAAATCAAATAATGTATAATCGGTTTCAATATTTAGGGGAAACAATTAGCCGATACTTCAACTCGATACTGGATGCAATAATAAAACTCGCTCCATATTATGTGAAGCCATCAGAAGGAGAATGTCCACCTGAGATTCCAAATAATCCTTTGTTCTACCCATTTTTCAAGGTAACGATTTGAAGAGGTACCAAATAAAACCAAGTACTATGTTTTAGTGCCCGTCACGTATGTTTATAGGACTGTGTTGGACCAATAGATGGACAGATATCCTTGTATGGGTTAGACTTAAAGATCAAGTCTGTTATCGCAATAGAATGGGTGGATCGTCACAGAACGTAACTTCCATCGTAACATTTGATATGCATTCCTAATATATTTTCATTGGATGGGAAGGATCAGCCGCAGATTATAGGACAATTCAAGATGCAGTTTGGAGACGGCCCCATATAGGTTACGAGTTCCAAGTGGTATGATACTCTAAGCCCTTTGTTATTGAATACATCAAGTTTAATATGTTTAAGGTCTAACAACAATGTCCCAAATTGTTGTGTAGGAAAATACTATCTTGTAGATGCTAGTTATGCAAACAGGCGTGGTTTTTTTTTTTTTTTTTTTACCCCTTTTCATGGTGTCCGCTATCACCTAAAAGAATAGCCAACAACATAGGTGCCTAGAACTGAATACAAACTATTCTACTTGTGTCATTCGAAACTACATAATATAGTGGAGAGAGCATTTTCGGTGTTGAAACAATGTTTTACTCTTCTCCGAACATCTCAATGTTATCCTATCAAAGGCACCGACAATGATTGTTGTGGCGAATTGTGTTTTATACAACTTTGACATTGGAATATTGAGGACGAGCTATTTGAAGAGGCATTGAATGAGATGATGGAAGAGGATGTTTTGGCTGATGAATGAGAATAGGATGAGGTAGAGAACAATCTTGTAGGTCCAAACGATGCGGGTAGGAAATTCATGACTGATTTGAGTGAACAACTGGCTTAAAATGTGGGGGAAATAAGAAAAAGGGGAAGGGAGAGGAGAGGGCTTTTTTTTGCTGTGTCTGTGTGTGTGCTGCGGGGTGTTTTGAGGGGGGGGGGGGTTGGGGTTTTGGGGGGGGGGTGTTGACTTGATATTTACATATATCCAGTGTATGCAGGATTTCTTTTCTCAACAACTTTTTACTTTATGCTCTCTATTATTGATGATCTTTTCAGAATAGTTAACAATGAGTAATGGATAGTTGTGATGTCTAATGTGCAATGTATTATGTTATTTCAATCCTTTATGTATGGAGTTTATTGAAGTTCTATGGTTAAGTATGAAATGGGATTATAGTTTGATGGGACACTGGATTGTTTATATAAAGTGTTTAACTATGTACAAGTATCTAACAGCTTGGAAGAAAAAAAATCTGAAATGCCCTCCCATAAACGGGACTGTCGAAATTTTGATAATTTTGTTCAAAGTTAGAAAAGTATTTTCTTAGGCAATTATTATGATTATTATCTTTTCAAAGTTAGAAAGTATTTTCTTAAGCAATGATTGTGATTATTTTATTAGTTTATTTTATTTTTTCCATGGATTTCAATATGATTATCAAAGATGGATATGAAGAATCATCATTGATTCCACTGTGCTATCCAAATGTGGAATGTGATGAATCCTCTCCCTCATAAATCCTCATTAAGGAAGGCCTAATTCCATAGCATTATGGAATCCTTTCCAGAGAGGATTCCTCTTTTACCAAACATGACCTAAAAGGGATTGCAAATGCAATCAAGCGCTCACCCTTCTAAGTGTTAATTAGCAAAACTATAAGATGCGAAGATATATACACATCTGTCTATACGAAACCACGGGTGCTTATGGGCTGGGTTGAGTACGGTTAAGCTTCAAGAATAACAAGTTAAGCCTCGACTAAAACCCAACCCCATCTATTAATAAAGTTTCGAATGTAAATACTAACATGACCCACCTATTATTGGGCCAAACTGATTCAACCCATCAAACCTATTTAACAGTTAATTATAATTTCTTTGCACAACTCCTTGAGCATTTCTCAGAACTATTCTCCCCCACCCCCACCCCCCACCCACCCCCCCAAAAAAAAAAAAATAATAAATAAATAATAATAATAATAAAAAAAATTTCCGAGACCATCATGATGATGAATATGATTTCCATTTTATCTTGATAATATTAAAAGCAATGGCAACGGATTCCAATTAGAGAAATATATTATTAAAAATGAGTGCTTTTGATAGCATTTAGGGGTGTGGCCGTGATGGGTAGTGGCGGAACCAGGAAATATATCTTGGGGGTCTGAACCAGCACAGCCAGTCCCATGCTTGACAGCTAGGCCCAATTAAAAGATGGAATTCTAGGAAATGCTTTAGCAATTAGCATTGCTTTAATCATGGCCATTCGACAACTTTAATGCGACAGTATAATGGAGATCAATGCCATTTTGCTGAGATCTTTAGAAAACTAACCTCTCATGCAATCTTCATCATCTCGAGGGAGCTCAGAAAGTGTTCATGACAGCGATTCCTTAGTGAAAACAACAAGCCTGCACAGCCTCTTCCTCTTCCATTTCATTTCGTACCTCATTCTCCATTGTTCCTTCTTCATTTATTGTGCCTCGTTACTGTTTGTCTTGGTTGTTGTAATAGACTCTAGGACTGAGTTTCTTTCTAGAAACAGATCCTTCAATGTTCTGTGGCCCTTTCAACTAAACTTTGAATAAAAGCCACATGCTTATCACCATCCATCTTTTCCATGCATGGAGTCAAAACCTGCAGTTAACCAGTTGACAAATGCTTTTGCATCTAGGTGACCCGCGAAGTTCAAAGCCTCAACCAGTTTCTTATTGACTTCTTTGGCGGCTGGAGATGACTGTTTAGTCTTTTCTGCAATGATGCAATCAATTGCTGCACAAACTCATAGAAAGGCTCCCTATTGACACAGGAGCAGATGGTCTAGGTTTGGTGGATCTTATGATTATTGAGGCCCTTAATTATTTGGGTCGATTTGATTGCTCTCATGGGCTTTTGGCCCATCTCAATCAGGGCCGAATCAAGCATAAGGGATCAAATCAAATATTGAATGGGCATAATTTCGATTATTGTGGATCTAAAGCGAACCGAAATGTCCTTGCTGAGCCCTAATTGTCATGTAGGGTCGACCCATTTGGGCATCTCTCCACAAGACTCTACATGCTCAACAGGTGGAACCCGTAGCTCGCATAAGATATGCTCAACATGTGGGACCTGTAGCTTAAAGTGTGACGCCTAATAACTTCTAAGGCAAGTAATGGCAAAAGTTTCCAATTAAGGAAAGGAGCTTCAAAGAAGCAAGAGATGATTGCTCCCCTAAAGTGGACATCCAAGCCCCTTTTGTAAATAATGCAAACATCTTTGTTCCTGTATTTTAGCCATTTGAGTTGTCATAGATTTCTTAAACTAAGGGCTCATTTAAGAAGGAATAAGGGATTGACTCCACAAATATAACAAGTAACTCACGTACAAGTCGTCCAAGCACGTTCTTATTGATTTTCTTGGGTTACCTTCCAGTTTTAGCCATTTGAGTTGACATAGATTTCTTAACCTAAGGGTTCGTTTAAGAAGGAATAAGGGATTGACTCCACAAAGATAACAAGTAACTCACGTACAAGTCATCCAAGCACATTCTTATTGATTTCCTTGGGTTATCTTCCTATTTCATGTAACCTGGATTATTTATACTAAGTCCTTATTTCTTAAATGGATGTGATTAGGTTTAGGATTTGCTGAGGTTTCAAATGTTATTTATGCAAATTGCATATAAAGGGACTTCCATTCCTAGTCTTGGATCTCCAATTGGATCGAAGCCCTGTACAGTGGATTTCACCGATCAACAGTAAGCAAATCTTGAATCTTTACTTTTCTCTTTGCTTTGAGTGGATTTTTGTTTGATTGAAGATTAGGGTATTTTGTACTCACAATCCATCGGATTTGTGCTTCTTATTGATTGTGTCACCTATGGCCATTACCATCCTGGTCTACTAAATGCTCCATCTAGGGTCCCACCTAAATTGGCTTCCAGCGGATCCTTGTTTGGAGTACTGTTAGTAATTTAGTATTTGGATCCTGTTGTCCATCATGCTTTGCTGCCTGAAGAGATTACTAAGCATTTGGCGATGCAGGTGTCTTGTTGATGATCTGTGAGCCTCCGTTGATAGGAAAGATCACTAAGCATAGATATCCTATCAAAGAAGAAATGCCAAAGAGGATAAAAGAACATAGAAGGTGGAAGGAGATATGTCACATCCATATTGGTTGCAAAAGAATGTGAGAATTAATCAAGTGGCTGCCTCTCTTTAGATGATGCACGGTGGAGGAATCCAAGACTAGAGGATGCTTTAATGATGCTTCTAGATGTGCTGGAGTGACGACAAGTGAATGGAAAGGATATGGATGGCAAAAGAACGATAAAGAAACAACACAAAGGCGCTGAAAACATGTGGACTCGTTTTATTGTAATCTAAAAATAGCTTTGGGCTATTCTCAATAATACAGATCAAAGATTGCATCAAGAATTCAAGATGTGGCCCCTAAAATTTCAACTGAAAACAGGTGTGACCTTTTACTTATCTAGTTCCTCCCACACCACTCTCTCTCAAAGCCCTTTCTTTTATGATTGGAAGAAAAAGAAGGAAAACTTAGGTATTGGAAGATTTGAAATGGGTATTCTTGAAGCCAAAGAAACCATTTCTCTAGTTAAAATTACGATTCTGAAGAAAACAGAAAATACCCTTCTAATAAGCTCTTATTTCTATGTTTCCTGAACATTATTCTATGAAGTCAGAGTTGTTTAAAATTTTTTTATCATACAGACTAAATGTAAATTGCAACTCAAAATTAGTGCTAATTATTCTAGAACTGATCTAACTACCTCTTATTAGATTAGACTAGAGTTTCCAAATATGCTGTTAAGTGTTAGCTTAAGAAGATATTGTTAGTTAACTCATCCTAATAAACAACAGTTTATCTGAGCTTCTTATTATCAATAAAACCCTAAAAACATCAGCGTTAAGATAGAATCATAAAGAACAGCGACTGTTTGTTTCAG
This sequence comes from Umbellularia californica, assembly GCA_028538565.1. Taxonomy (NCBI): domain Eukaryota; kingdom Viridiplantae; phylum Streptophyta; class Magnoliopsida; order Laurales; family Lauraceae; genus Umbellularia; species Umbellularia californica. Next base: position 47,728,278 of record JAPQWN010000004.1, read on the forward strand.
TTCAATTTTTGTTAGTGACTACATACACTTCCTTACCATTGTACATGTGTAAAAAATTAATAATTGTTAAACATTATCTCAATGCAGCATCATGAATCTTGTATGCTCAAACTTAATTCAATAATGAAACTAAAAATTGCTGATAACTGATAAATTGAAGGAAAGGATGTAGATACATTTAAGATTGATAACTTAAATGTGAAAGTCAAATACCTTCTGCACCAGAGGAGTAAATTTATCCGATGTCCAGATGTTGTGGCCCACGCACCATGCCGGTGGCGGCCACGATGAAGAACAGCTTGTCCAGGGACATGAGAATAATCAAAGACTTCCTATGCACAATCATCCATAAGAAGAGTATTCAACTTCAGCTAGTGAGATTTGCAGGAAGCAATGGCATGTGATGAAAGTTGTGCAACAAAGTTAAGTCTAGGCTCTGCAAAATTCAGTCCAATCTAAATATAACAAACTCATGATCATATAAGATATAAACCAGTAAGTGATGCTACACAATACGATTCCGAGTGGCATATACCGAAGAAGGTTCACCATGCCAAAAAGTTCACTTCAGAGTTGCAAAAGAAAAGAGGTTTACATATTCGAAAAATAGAAGTTAATGCTTATGCACCTACATGCACAAAGAACAAGCAGGAAGAAGAAATCCCAGCAAATCCGTCTTCAAGCTTAAAGACAGCAGGACCAGTGCATGAAAAGTAAGCATAGTTGACCTTCCTAACCAAACTTCCAGGCATGATCCACAATTCAAGTTTCCAAAATTAATATAGGATAGTCAAGTTCAGCAATTAAGCTAAAGAGCTAGAAGTTCTCTAAATTATGGAAGTTTAATCACATCGACAAACCCGATCATGCAAGGTGTGAAGCAGCATTATATCAAAAAAAATGAAATTAGAGTTCACCATTTACATAAAAGATTATGGTTGTATTTGAAACAAACTTAGTCGTTGATGCAGCACGTACAGCTGTATCAGGCTGGAGAGTACTGAGGGTCGAGATGACTAGTCAATGGAGTCTCTATTCATATATTTGAGTGAAGTTTTTGTATATTCTTGATTTATCACATTAAGGTGAATTATACACATGCTTGTATCTTCCCTACAAGCCACACATCCTCTAGCACGGTACCCACTTAATTCACTTAGGAAATTTAGTACATGGCCCATGCAGGTCACATGTCCAAGTTAGAAGTTTCTATTTCATTTTGATCCTTTGTCAAGTAGAAGGAACCTAGAATCTAATTTAGTAAGTGAATTGTAGAGGGAGAAAAGAGAAAGGTAAAAGAATAATTTGTCTGGCATATTAAGGAGATTATTGGATGACAATCCTCGACAGTGTAATCTGGCATTGCAGCACGCTAAATTCTCCTTCGACAGAACCACTGAAAGAAGGCCATTCTAGTTTGTGGATGAGAAGATTCCAACCAATGTGGTCATCAATTTTGTTGAGACAGTCAGGGCTTCTTTTTAACCAAACCAAACCAAACCAAGCCTTTTCCCACTAGGTGGGGTCGGCTATATGGATTTGACGACGCCAATCAAATCTGTTTAGGGCCATGTCCTCCGTTAGATCCATGTAGGCAAGGTCATGTTTAATAGTTTCTTTCCAACTTCTCTTGGGTCTCCCTCTCCCTCTCCTACTCCTGGCAATCTCTATGCCTTCACACCTTTTAACAGGTGCTTCCATTGGACGCCTTCTAACATGGCCAAACCATCTTAGTCGATTTTCTCTCATTTTATCTCCAATCGGTGCTATTCCTACTTTGCCCCTAATCTCCTCATTCCTAATCCTATCTCTCCTTGTGATCCCGCACATCCATCTTAGCATTCTCATCTCCGCAACTTCCATCTTCTTAACATGATTATGCTTTACTGCCCAACACTCTGATCCATATAACAATGCTGGTCTTACCGCCACCTTATAATACTTTCCTTTAACCCTGAGGGGGACTTTCCGATCACACAAGACCCCCGAAACACTCCTCCATTTGGTCCACCCGGCCTGAATCCTGTGACTTACATCAGTATCAATCCCTCCATCCTGTTGCACCATCGATCCAAGGTACCTAAAGTTTTCTTTCTCTACAATCTTTTGTGTGCCTAAACTTACTTTTATGTTACCAAGTGTCCTACTTTGGCTAAACTTGCACTCCATATATTCCGTCTTGAATCGACTTAGCCTAAACCCTTTTGTCTCTAACGTTTTCCGCCATACTTCTAGCTTAGCATTCACTCCTTCTCTCGTCTCATCTACTAAAACAATGTCATCTGCAAATAGCATACACCACGGCACCTCATCCTGAATATGTCTTGTAATCTCATCGATAACTAGGGCAAACAAGTACGGGCTTAACGCTGAGCCTTGGTGTAGACCAATCGTGATAGGAAACTCCTTAATCTCTCCGCCAGTCGTCCTTATAGATGTCACGGCTCTATCATACATATCCTTTATCGCCTCAATATATGCGACACACACTCTTTTCTTTTCCAGTACTCCCCATAGAATCTCCCTAGGAACCCGGTCATAGGCCTTCTCCAAGTCAATGAACACCATATGTAAATCTTTCTGGCCTTCTCTATACTGTTCCATTAACCTCCTCAGGAGAAAGATAGCCTCCATGGTTGATCTCTCAGGCATGAAACCAAATTGATTATCTGAAATGTTTGTTGTTCTTCTTAGTCTTCTCTCAATAACTCTCTCCCATAATTTCATCGTATGGCTCTCAATTTAATCCCGCGGTAGTTCGCACAGGGCTTCTTTTTAAATTAAAAAAAATATGGATTAATTTGTAATTATAAGAAGGGGCATTTTGTAAATACTGAAAATAGGGCATAAGTTTGTCTTAGATTAGGATTTTGGTCATGTCATATTAAGCTAGAGCTATGTTGTAATTATGTTTTCTATTATTAAGTACTAGGTTTTCTATTAGTGGTTGTTTTGGTTGCACCATTTCTATATGCAAATGATGCATGTGTAACTGACGCACCATCATGTTTGGTTGCAATCAATTTATGCATCATGTGTAAATTACATGTGAAAATTTAGCAATTGATTTTCCACACCTGGAGAATTGGTAAAAGGAATCATACCAGGTGAGTGAATATGCAGAAAATGTTGGAGCTAGAGTGTTTTGGGCGTGACGAAGGGTAGCCGGTTTTCCATTTTCTTTCATCAATGTGGGTCCTTAAATCAAGGTCTGAACCAGTCATCCTCTTCAGAAAGCCAATTTCAGCCGTTGATTCATCACTGATCTTGAGATATTTGCAAAAAAGGCCAGACCCTAAAATCTGTCATTCTGGACTTGTGTGGGCTCATTTGCATGATCTGAACTGTCCATCCTCTTTTTTTTTTTTTTTTGATAAATGTAAATTTTATTGCTCCAAAAGAGAATACAGAAAAAGCAAACTCAGTACATACAACCAAAAAACCAGAAAAACCTAAACAACAAATAGACCAAAAATTATAGGATATAGAGGACCGAGAGACTTCATCCTTCGCAAGACCATTTGCCACCATATTTGCCTCCCTTAATACATGACAAAAGGAAGCACCCAGTTTGCTTGAAATATCATGCACCTCCTCCACCCAAGGATGAAAATAACATCGGCCCGTCTCTGAAAAGCTACGTAGAGTGGTGCGATTTGAGAAAATCATCAAAAAAATCTGAAAATTTCTCAGAAAATCCAGATTATTGGAAAATGATAGAATGTGTTTTTCTTGCAAAAGTAACTAAGATAAGGGGGTGTAACAGTCCCCTCATTGTATGAAGTCCTGTATCGCAGTATGAATTGAAAATAATAGTAATGATCACTTTGTTCACATGTATTCATGTTGTTTATTTATGCTAACTTAGTAACTAGGCTTAAAAAAAAAAAAAAAAAAAAAAAAAAAAAAAAAAACTATTTCATGAAGAAATACCATAAAAACAAAACAAAAAAATGTACTGAACTTGAAGTCAAGACTCAAGACTTAAGAATTAGGAGTTAGGAGATCACTAGCTTCAATTTAGCGAGATCCTATGTGTTTTGGTGTTCTTTTAAGCGTAGAAGGTTAGAAGAGTTGCATAAAAATGTTGTTTTTGGAGAGCAAAAGGAAAGAAATAAGGCTTACTATGAATTTAATTTTTTTTTGGAAAGTTGCTATCATTTACACTTCGTAGCGGCCCTGTAGCGGCTGCTATGGAAGAGAGCAGTGATAAATTCAATTTAGCGTAGTGGCCGCTATTTTGATCCATTTCTCCACCCAATATGCTAGCATCCATGTCTCCACCCAATCTGCTAGCCCCTAGGGAAGAGAAGCGGCCGCTATTCCTTGAACACCATCGATCATAGAGAAAGAGTCACCTCCAATAATAGCATTGAAACCTCCCCTAGAAAGCAACTCACAGCAAGCCACCAGCATAGCAAAAATCTCAGCTCCAATAGCATCCTAACAATCCATAGGCCCAAAAAAGCTCCAAACAAAATTGCTAGTCCAATCCCTAATAACACTGCCAATACCTCCTTTAACCTATGATGCCCAGATATGACACGGATACGGCAAGGACAGGCCATAAACATGGCAAGGACACGGATTTTACATGTAAAAAGTGAAGTATCGAATACGATATGACGCGATACGTTGCCCATTTTGAAGTATCCATGCATCATAGCCTTTAACAATTGGTTGAATATAAGTAAAAAAAGGTCATTACCCAGTGAGGTTCCCGCCGAAGTAGGGTCATGGGAGTGTCCAGACTTAAGACAAACCTAACCTTTGGAAATTTTGCACAGAGTGGCTGCTCGCAGGTCTTGAACCTGTGTTATCACATATGGCACCCAAGACTTTTACCATTGCACCAAAGCAATGACCCTAATTGGTTGAATGTAACTACCATCAAAATTTCGTTTAAGGATATTCCCCTAGAGGGAAAATTCAATAAACTCTATGCATAACTTTGCATTCCAACCCCCTTTTAAAATTGTAGCCCACAATCTATCAAGGATCGTAAAAAATGATACCCTGAAACTCCTTTCTCTTACAAACCCACTCCAACACTGACCAGACAATAGAATCAACAATCTCATCCACCAATTTGCTTTTATTATAGAAGACTCTGTTATTTCTTTCCAACCACAACTTCCAAAGGGAAGCGTACGACACTAAGTTCCAAATAATATTTTTATGAACAAACTTGCACCCTAACTGCCACTGATGAAAAAAGTCATCAACAGTTCTATGCATAACCCAATACATGTAAAAAATATTAGGAGTTTTTTTTTACCAAACTCTGTGCAAAAAATACAATGGATCATCAAATGATGTACCGTTTCCTCATCTTTTAAGCATATAGGACATCCATTACAATGCAGAATTTGATGAAGACCTAATTTATGTTATGGCTGAATCCTATATGGCACAGTTGGAGCATCCAAAGAGGGCCTGCAAGGGTCCCAACAAGTTTTGATGGAAAACTTGGACCCAAACAGTCCAATTTTTGTTTAAATTTGAATATCAGGGGCTGTTTTGGGAATTAACAGAAACACGGGGGCTTGTTGGTTGGCAAATTTCAGAAAAAAATTCAGCACCAAAAAGAGTCTCACGTGCAGCAGTTTTGGACCACCTGTTTCATGGGTTAAAACTGATCGAATTTCAATGAAACTTGCACCACAAGGAGCACCCATGAGTGCACTAACAGATCGTAAAGTTTGTTTCCATCATAGGATGGGCCATGTGGGTCCCACAGCAATTCTACTGCAAGATATCAGAAGCGTCCAGATTCTAGAAACCCTACAGATTTCTCTTTATTTCTTTCTATTTTCATGTATGTTTGAGTAGGAAACTCTTGTTAAGAATTCTATTGATAGTAGGAAATTAATTTAGGATCATATTCTAGGGTTTTATGGAGGTTTTGAGCATTATTTAAACACTACGGGGTCGCCGTCACTGTAGCAGCTACAATACCCGAAAATAAATTTCTGTTTTTTTACTACATATTGGTGTGGTGGCTGGGTATTTTCTGGATTTGGGTTATTTTAGACAGTCCGATTGCGTCAAATCAGGACTGCGTCACAAATCACAATGACAATAATGTGATTTCTTCTCCGCAACTTACCAAGAGTAAGAAATTTTTGACACCTTGCAACCCACCAAAAAGCCAACACACAAGGTGGCACAGAAGAATCCCAAAACCGTTGCCATCCTTCCACTTTAACAGAATAGCCAAGTAGAACATTGAAGGACTTAACTGAAAACTTACCTTTTACATCTGGTTTGCAAAGCCTGACATCCCCTCTTCCCACTTACACATAAGCCTATCTAACAAACTAGAAAAATCATAGGCTCCGCCATTAGTCATATCCCTAACCAAACCAAACCAAGCCTTTTCCCACTAGGTGGGGTCGGCTATATGGATTTGATGACGCCAATCAAGTCTGTTTAGGGCCATGTCCTCCGTTAGATCCATGTAGGCAAGGTCATGTTTAATAGTTTCTTTCCAACTTCTCTTGGGTCTCCCTCTCCCTCTCCTACTCCTGGCAATCTCTATGCCTTCACACCTTTTAACAGGTGCTTCCATTGGACGCCTTTTAACATGGCCAAACCATCTTAGTCGATTTTCTCTCATTTTATCTCCAATCGGTGCTATTCCTACTTTGCCCCTTATCTCCTCATTCCTAATTCTATCTCTCCTTGTGATCCCGCACATCCATCTTAGCATTCTCATTTCCGCAACTTCCATCTTCTTAACATGATTATGCTTTACTGCCCAACACTCTGATCCATATAACAATGCTGGTCTTACCGCCACCTTATAATATTTTCCTTTAACCCTGAGGGGGACTTTCCGATCACACAAGACCCCCGAAGCACTCCTCCATTTGGTCCTCCCGGCCTGAATCCTGTGACTTACATCAGTATCAATCCCTGCATCATGTTGCACCATCGATCCAAGGTACCTAAAGTTTTCTTTCTCTACAATCTTTTGTGTGCCTAGACTTACTTCTATGTTACCAAGTGTCCTAATTTGGCTAAACTTGCACTCCATATATTCCGTCTTGCATCGACTTAGCCTAAACCCTTTTGTCTCTAACGTTTTCCGCCATACTTCTAGCTTAGCATTCACTCCTTCTCTCGTCTCATCTACTAAAACAATGTCATCTGCAAATAGCATACACCACTGCACCTCATCCTGAATATGTCTTGTAATCTTATCGATAACTAGGGCAAACAAGTACGGGCTTAACGCTGAGCCTTGGTGTAGACCAATCGTGATAGGAAACTCCTTAGTCTCTCCGCCAGTCGTCCTTATAGATGTCACGGCTCTATCATACATATCCTTTATTGCCTCAATATAAGCGACACACACTCTTTTCTTTTCCAGTACTCCCCATAGAATCTCCCTAGGAACCCGGTCATAGGCCTTCTCCAAGTCAATGAACACCATATGTAAATCTCTTTGGCCTTCTCTATACTGTTCCATTAACCTCCTCAGGAGAAAGATAGCCTCCATGGTTGATCTCCCAGGCATGAAACCAAATTGATTCTCTGAAACGTTTGTTGTTCTTCTTAGTCTTCTCTCAATAACTCTCTCCCATAATTTCATCGTATGGCTCATCAATTTAATCCCGCGGTAGTTCGCACAGTTCTGAATATCTCCTTTGTTCTTATATATGGGTATAAGAATACTTTTCCTCCATGCATCAGGCATCTTCTTGCTCTTTAGCACTACATTAAAAAGTTTTGTCAACCAACTTATGCCATTCTCCCCCAAGCACCTCCAGACCTCAATAGGGATACCATCTGGCCCAACCGCTTTCCCATTCTTCATCCTTTTCAATACTTCTATAACTTCTTCCCTACTGATTCTCCTATAGAACATATGATTTGATTCTTCCCTAGAAATGGTAAGCTGTCCCAATTGTATGTCACTACTACTGCTTTCGTTAAATAACTTGTAGAAGTAGCTCTTCCAACGCTCCTTTATCTCATCGTCCTTTACTAATACCTTTTCATCCTCATCCTTAATGCATTTAACTTGGTTTAAGTCCTTGGTCCGCCTATCTCTGGCTTTAGCAAGCTTGAATATCTCTCTTTCGCCTTCCTTAGTGTCAAGTCGCCTATATAGCTCCTCAAATGCCTTTGCCTTGGCCTCACTAACTGCCTTTTTGGTTTCTCTTTTTGCTTCTTTATACTTTTCCAAGTTTGCTGCATTTCGCCATTAGTCATATCCCTGCGGAAGTAAAAATCCTATACAATAGAATCACCCATAGGAATAAAATAATCAACAACTGCTTGCATTCTTCTGTCCAGCAATAGAACATTAGGAAACAAATTGTTCATCACATTTTGCCCACACCCCTCATCATGCCAAAATCTTACTTGTGGACCATTGTGAACCCTATACTAAATTTGCTTAACAAATTCATCCTAAACAGATAAAATGGACATCCACAGCCCAGATGCTTTAGAAGCAAGATACCCCCCTCCCACCCCACGACTCCAAGAAAAAAAAGACCTCCAAAGCCATTTCCCCAATAATGCCCTATTTACCTTATAAATGGAACAAACAAAACACCATTCAATAAATAAAAAAATAAAAATATGGAACAAATAAACACCCAACCCACCAGAGGCAGCAGATTTACACAGAGACTCCTATCTAACCAAATGATACTTCCTCTTTTCCCTAGTATCATTCCAAAGAAAATCATGTTGGAACTTTTCAATCCATTGCATAACACTTTTAGGACACCACAAATAATAGATGAGGATACTTGAAAGGACTGATTTTATCAAGGTAACACAACATCGCATAGAGAAATACTTTCCGTTCCACAAGCTTAACTTTTTTGTCAATCCACTCAACCACTGGATCCCACAAATATTTCTTTGACAGCCCCAAGAATAACGGCAATCCCAAAAACTTAGAAGAAGATTTCCCAACTTTGCAGCCAAAAGTGGAAGGCAGCAAATCAACAAGGCCAACTACTGTCTGAACACCAATAATCTCACATTTTCCATAATTACTCTTCAATCCCAACAACCATTCAAACCATTTCAATAAAAGTTTTAACATGTCAACTTGTGCCAAAGAAGCATCACAATAAATAATAGTGCAGTTTGCAAATTGTAGATGAGATACCTCATAGTCAGCATTTTCAATGGAAAAACTAGTGATTAACCTTGTAGATTTGGCTCGCTCCATCAAGACATGCAAAGCTTCTACCACTAAGACAAATAGCATAGGAGACAAAGGGTCTCCTAGACCCAACCCTCTTGAACTCTTGAAATAACATTTTGGAGACCCATTCACCAATACCGAGAAATGAGATGGAGAAACACAGCTATGAATCCATCCACACCATTTTTCCCAAACCCCATTCTTGCCTATAGAAGAAAATCCCAATCCACCATATCATAAGCCTTTTTGAAATCCAATTTGCAAACCAATCCACTCATGCGCAATGAAGACACTATATAGAATTTAACGCTCATTTACAAAAGCACCTTGAGTTTCAGAGATAACTTCCGGAAGCACCTTCCTCAAATGATTAGCCAAAACTTTAGCTAAAATTTGAAAAGACTGCCAATCAAACTAATGGGGCTAAAATCCTTGATAGCAATAGCACACTCCTTTTTAGGAATCAAACAATGAAAGAAACACTCAACTCTCCAACTAAAACTCCATTTGCATGAAATTCATAAAATAAAAAATAAAAAAAAAACTAGCATACCCTCTTCTAAAAGAGCCCAAAGTTGAAAAAAATGTTACTGGAAATCCATTAGGGCCCGGAGCACGATCCCCTTGAGGACTAAATAACGCTTCTCTCATCTCCTCTTTGGTGAACCAATTTTCAAGAAAGGATGTTCTGACATTAGAAACTTGTTTAAAGGAAATCCCACCCATCCGAGGCCTTGACCTATGATCACAAGAGTATAAGTGCTTGAAGAAATTAACAATTTTCACATGTTTATCAGCTTTATTTTCCCAATCTCTACCATTTGAGGATGACAAGTCCATAAAATTGCACTTCATTCGCATCATTTCATGTAGATTTATGGACTTATGTAGGTTAATTTCATTGAATTTTATAAAATCATGCATCATGTTGTCAAAAGTTGGTTTTTATTAAAAATCAGTCAAAAATCATAAAATTGCATGTTCTTCCTGAAACTATTCTTTTCGATTATCCTACTATCGCTCCAAATAACTTTCGGTTGACACATAAACATGCATGATTTCTTTTCACTATTGCATTCTTCATGAAATTCTGAGCAACAAGGTATATTCATATGCATTCATACGTGTTGAATTGGGCCCCATCCATTGCATTATTCTATTATGCATGAAAAACTATTCTTGTGATTATTGTTTAATTTTGTGAAGGAAATTCAGCTATTTGGGGCCGCATTGAAGGAAATTCAACGAGAAGAATTAAAGAAAAGAGAGAAAAAAAATTCAAGAAAGAAAACACATGGGACCCACCTCCTTGGGCATGAATCCCAAGGAGAGGGACGACCATCAGTGGCGGACCCAGGATTTCGTTCGGGTGGGGCTAAACTTTTGTTTCACATGGACAATAGCAAAGAGAAAATGTATTGCATTTGATTAGATACAGAATAAAGAAAAAAGGTAAATAAAATTTCATCAAAATCAACACTAACCTAAAAAATGCATAACTTAATTCTAATGTTGGAACACATGTCCAACATCTTGATTATGCCCAAACCATTCGGTCTTTAAGAATCAAGAGGCAGAACCCAACATTCACAATAGAAACTCACACCACAACTCACATGGTATTCACATAAAAAACTCACATTACTCGTCGGAGAAACTCAGAAATTATTCACAACAGAAACTTACAGCAGCATTCACATGGCATTCGCAGAAACTCACGTAGAATATAACATACAAAAAACACAAAGAAAAACCCCACAATTAGAGTTCTCCAGAATCAACAGAGCTTCATTAATAGAAACCCAATAAATTCAAGCATCAAATAGAGACTCAAATATATATATACATATATATATATTTGAATCAGTTTTAAGTCAAATACACACAAAAGTAGACTTGCCAAATGGCATCCCATTGGATTGAGTCTAGGAATAGGGCTCAAGACCACACCTTCCTAAATAATATGGAGTTTTGATTAAGACCCATATACAATTCTCTTCTTTATACGGAGCAACCTCTCTATTTTGATTTCTCATTTAAACTCCTAAGTAAAAAAAATCTATTATTTTGTTACTGTTCAATCATTTGGTTGATATTGTCACGATTGATGATTGATGAATGATTTTATAATGAGGTAAATTACTTACTAGAGTATAGAAATGCATAATAGTGATAAAATTTTAATTCAACTGCTTGAACATCAACATTTTATTAGGGTTAAACTTACTGTAAGTGAGCAACATGAATATAAGTAACAAATGCATCCTCATTATTATTTTAAAATTATTTGAAACAAGACCTGTATGACGATGAAGGGTCCAATAGGGCCATTTATTTTAGTTACTAATGAAAATAAACATAAAAAACGAACATTTTTAATATTTTGGGTTATTTGGAAAAAAACTTCCAATTTATTTTAACTCATATTAAATTCACCCTGATAAACACCACATACGCCAAGACTGATACAAATCGTCCAATACATATTGTTTGAAGGGGACGCTAATATGCCCACCACAAACACCTTTTTTTTTTTTTTAATATCCTCAATCACATCTAGTCACAACATAAATTCTAGACACCTTATTGCTTAACAAATAACATAAGTAAATTACTTATTCTTACACATGCGCACTGATCAAGTTAAATGACACATGGAACGCACACAAACCACACATGCATATAATGCACACAAGCTACACATATATACTACACAAGTAAAAGCGGTGCACATGTTACTAGTCAAATGACTTGGATCGGCAACCTCATGGCTGCTTGCCTTTTCAGAGTCATTAGGGAGGAAGCATTCTAAGGAGTGTAAATAATGGCGAAAAAATGGCTTCAGAGATTTTATTCAGAGGCTTTCTAATGAAAATCGTAATTGCCATGGATTCTTTGAATATGATAAAAAGGGCGTGAGGAAAGATAAAGTTTCATGGAGGTCGGATCCTATTGCTGATAAGATATGGGACCTTAGAGCACTATTTAAGTGTCATCCGAACTTAGTTTTTGGTAATGCAAATGAGCCAGCCCATGCTTTGCTATACAAGAGAGATGTAAAGCTTACAGAATGACCTAGGTGCGGAACCCCACTATTTCTTTTAAAGGTTTTTACATTTTTCCTTGCAAGTATGGCATTTACATTTTTAGCTATAGTATGGCTCTTTTGTACAATATAGCCTCTTGCTTTGTACATTTTCAACATGGTTATTTAATAACTTTCTTCACCATTTTTTTTTAAAAGCTCAAAGTTAGGATATTACCATTCAAAATGGAGTTTAGCAAAGGAACCTACAGTGAAACTAAGGCTCTACATTTGGAGGAATCACTCAAGATTCAGAATGTGGCAAGTTGCTCATTTTGGTTGAGATCCAAGTAACAATGCTCATCAAATATGGACGACCCTCCAGGTCTGTACTAGACTAATCACCACATTTCTTTACATTCTTAGTTATCATTCTGCTAAATCCATGACTTTCCTAAAGCTATAATATTTAACACAAATTTTCTACTTTATGAACTGATTATAAATAATTCGAGTGTCATAATTAATTAATTGAATGTGCAATGACGTTTTCAGACATTTTTGAGGATTTGAAAGCAATAATGAGCCAGTAAATGAAAATCATCAGAACTACAACAAAAAATTTGGAAATAATTCTAGGTGAAACATTGCACCCTTTTTTGGGAAAAATAAGCCAGAATACGGTCATGCAAAGACTAACTTACCTCAGGTTGAGTTGGTGAATTTACATGTCTGTCACAGCGAACTCCTCGGAAAAACAACTCCCCACCAGTAAATTGCTTGCCTAAGCATACGTTTAAAGTAACTTCCGAGTCATCCACATGAAAACCTACAAACATGGAACTGGAATAGTTTAGAAGAGAGACAATAATGGCATAAAGCATATTAGTGGTACCAAAATAACATGAAAGAGTCACACCATACAGACTGATAAAATCAGAAATGGGCCACATGAAAATAAAAATGAAAGAAAAAAAAAATTCAAGGATCTCAAGTTTAGATTACAGGAAGTGTAATTCTAGGGTTTATTAGGTTAAAAAGTAGTACAACATAGGAAAGGAAGGAGAGGGTAGTGAGTTGTGTTAGTTCCAGGGTAACACATGTTTCATCAATAGATAGCTACAGTATGTTATTCCACTGGACTAAGTAAAATACTGTAACACAGAAATTATGTCCCCAATTAAATTAAGAGGCAAGGAAAGGAAACAGATAATAAATCATCAAGTGGAACCATGGAGCTTCAAAATTGAGTATTACATTCAGACAGAGACAGCGTTCTGGGATAGCATGAGGAAGGCAGTAATAAAATCGAGGGTAATGAATTTAACCAAGACAGAAAGTTCAACCAAGCTACTCGTCGAATGCACTTAAGTGTATTTGAAAGTAGAAAAGGCAAGTCAGTTAAAATTGAGAATAACTTAGCAACACGTCACAAATTTCAATATCTAGAAGCAATTGTAGAACAAAAGTAGAGTTGTTTTCCGGTTCAATGGTTTCACGTCCATGTGACTCATCATCTAAATTGAGAGTTGCAGTTAGGTCATCAAAAGGTTGATCTTCTTCTACATCTTCATATTCAATTTGATCTATTTCGGATGTCAATTCAGACCTTGAAATTCTGAAATACCAGTCTTGATGCTGGTATTTTTCAATTGATACCTTTTGAGAAGACAGGATAGCCTCTCAGTAAGATCATTTTGAGGCACCTGTTCTTGGATTTGAGAATTGAGCAAGGAAGAATCTGTCCCAATTTTTTTGTCCATCATAATTACTTCCATGGTGATCATTTTCTAAATTGTTAAGTCTGGTTTCCATCCTTCGAAGAGTTGCTTGGATTTGATTGATTGCAACTTTGATTTGATTGAGCGGCGTGGATAATTGAGAAATGGCCACATCAATATGCTTCTTGGGAGGCATTATTTTTATGCAAATAAATATTGACTAACCAGATGAGTAGATCTCGTCTTCAAAGGCATGAAGACGAAAATTGATATGAGATCCGAGTTTATATGAGCCTGATATTGCAGAAATCAATCTGGATCGTGCAATCTGGTCAACTGCACATTGCTTGAATCTGCTGATGGCTGCTGCTTTAATGGGTCAAGTCCGCCAGACCTGAGTTTGACCTGGACCTGAACTCAACCCACAGATAGTTTTTCTGGCACGTGTCAGAGAGAGGACACTTGAGATGAAGACAACCTCTCGTTCTCCTCGATCTATGCGCAAGAAGAACAAAGGGGATGAAATCCCTTTTCACACTATCCATCCTATTAAGCAGTAAAAAACGAGTTGAGGTTCTAAGAGTAGTGATTAGGTTTCAAAATAACAGCCATTACCATTTCATAACAACCATTATGAAACGGTAATAATGGTCAGACCGTCATAACAACCATTATTTTGAACCAAAGTGTAAACTATTCTTGATTGGCCTATTCCAACTACTCTCACTGAAATTTGGAGTTTTCACAGACTTTCTACTTTCTATAAGAGATTCATTTGAGATTTTAGCAATATTATAGTTCCACTCACAGAATGTATGAAAAAAAGGAGAATTTAAGTGGACAAGTACAGCAACTAGAGCCTTTGAACAAACAAATTAAGTGCAAGATGTTGAAAGCCACTGTATTGCGAATTTGCGACTTCCAAATTTTGATAAAGTCTTTAAAGTTGTTGTAAATTCCAATGTTGGCATTGGAGGAGTTCTTAACCAAGGTAACCCAGTTGTATTTTTAAGTGAGAAGTTTTCCAATGCCAAATGCAAATATTTACCATATGATCTGGAAATCTACACAGCAGTGCAAGGATTGTGACATTGGCAATATTATCTGATTGTAAAAGACTTCGTCTTATATTTTGATTATCAGGCATTAAAACACCTTCAATCCCCGCAGCATATTAGTGATTGTCACATTAAATAGAGTGCTTATCTTCAGGAGTTCACATTCAATATCCGACATAAAGCGGGCAAAGATAATACGGTGGTTGATGCATTAAGTTGTCGGAAACATCTCACCACTATGACAGTCACCGAACCGGGTTTTGAGGCACTCAAGCAAGAGTATGCAGATGACAAAGATTTCGGCACTATCTATTCAGATCTTCTTAATGGTGACCAAGAAAAGCATACATATTACATTATAAGATCCTTGCTCTTGTGGATGATCGATATTATTGGCCGCGCATGGAGATTAATGTTATTGGCAATTGTGAAAGATTTCACACTTGTCGGTTGACAAAAGGAAATAAAAAGAATACAGGGTTATATTACAGGATTAATGTTATTGGCAATTGTGAAAGATTTCACACTTGTCGGTTGACAAAAGGAAATAAAAAGAAGACAGGGTTATATCAGCCATTGCCAATTCCTCATGCACCACGAGAAGGGTATCAGCATGAGTTTTGTGTAAAGCCTACCAAAGACAACCGGAGGTTGATTCAATCTTCATTGTGGTTGATCGTTTCTCCAAAATGGCTCATTTTATTCCATGTAACAACACAGCGGATGCTTACAAAGACTCTCAATTGTTCTTCGAGGAAGTTGTTCGTCTCCATGGACTTCCAAAGACAATTGTTTTCGATCGGGACACCAGGTTCATAAGTTATTTTTGGAAGACCTTGTGGATGACAGCAAAGACAAAATTCAACTTTTCTACCACTCATCACCCTGGCCAAACAGAGGTGGTAAATCAAAGCCTTGGACAGCTGTTATGGTGTCTTGTTCATGACCATATCAAAACATGAGATCAAGTTTTACCCATGGCTGAATTTGTTTACAACAATGTAGTCGATCGCTCCACTGGCATTTCCCCATTAGAAGCAGTAATAGGTGTTCATCCGTGCTTGCCTATTGATCTAGTTCCATTACCTATCGAACAACCTAGTGCTAAAGCAGACACTTTCATCAAACACATGCAAAAGGTACATGATGAAATTCGACACCATATCAGCTAGCAATGATAGTTGCAATGCCCATGAGGTCAAGCGTCGTCATTTCATCGAATTTTCAAAAGGAGAGATGGTTATGGTCAATCCATCTAGAATGGTTACCACCAGGCATGGTTTAAAAAAAACAGTTGTTACCGTCTCATAATGGTCGTTAAAACGGTAACGGCTTATATCATCATCTTATTTTCAATATTACAGTCAAAATATATAAAAAATTGTGAAAATAACAGTCCATAACCATCATAACGGTCGTTATTTTAAAAATAACGGTCATAATGGCCGTTATTTTTTATTTTCTTTCCCCTCCTTTTTTTTTTTTTTTTCCATTTCTTTCTTTCCCGAACCATTTGTGGAGTTTCCTGAGATTTGAGTTAGAGCCTTCCCAAGCCTCTTTTTCCTTTTAACATTGAAAAAAAAAATCCCAAGCCTCTTTTTTTTTATTTTGAATATTTCCCAAGCCCGTTTTTCAACCAAAACTCAAATGATTCTCAAATGAATGCAGTTTTTTCAAGTGCTAGATTTTGGTGGATTCTCAAATGAAGGCTTCTTCCCTCCTCAACCACAATATCCCTATGTCCATACTCCATTGTTTTAATTAATTAATTCGTCTCGATGTAGTAGTAAATGTTACTTGAAAGTTGAAATTCATTTTCAACTTACTTGGTCATTGAGTAATTGAGTACTGCACCACTACTACTAGTTTGTGTTCAACACTAATGGTTAGTTCATAATTATGGTTGCAATGCATACTGTAAAATTTATGACATTTCAACTTATTTTAATATATACATGTAAATCTATTTTAATTCTAGACATACTTTACTAGTTTCAGATAAGACAATGATACCATATGTTACGACTTATGAGGACCGATATTTTGCTTTAAGTGTTTACTAATGAAAAAAACAATTGTTTTCTAGCATTTAATAATATTCTGGATTTTTGGATATTTTTTCAGGTTTTTTTGGGGTAAAATAAAACTCCGCACCAAGATGGACCACGAATAGCGACGCGATGCAGCATCACTACAGTTTTCAAGGTTGACCATGATGGCAACTGTGATTGCAATTTTAAACCATGCCACCATAGCTAATAAGAAGTTACTTCCACAAAAGGTGGGTCCATTTAAAGTTTTGAAGAAGCTTATAGCTCCAATGCCTATACTTTGGAGTTACCATCAGATCTCGGCGTAATTCCAACCTTCAATGCTACAGATCTCACTCTACCATGGGCATGACAATGATGAAGAATCTGAAGAACAGACCATTGCCTTACCAGTTGCTCCTCCACCTGCAAATAAAATCATCGATGTTCTCGATGATCAATTTGTTTCTACTTGACAAGGAGGCTTCTAGAAACTCCTTGTTTGTTGGCCAAACCGTCCAATCTCCAATGCTACATGGATCACTGCTATTGACTTCCAGCATTTCAATCCAGATCTCTATGAGTATTATCAATCTATTAACTCGCCGGAGTCGAGTTTTTCTAAGCCGGGAGAGTTGATGCAGTATGGACTAATACAAGGCCATACTAGTTTGATTAGAGACATCACCCTTAGTGCAAGAGGATTCGTTACAAACTAGTTTGATTAGTTTCTCATTTATTATGACATTTAAATAGGGCCCTTAGTTTGGCCATGATTTTATTCGTTGAATTTGAATCCATACATTTCACATTATTAATATTAATTGAAGATAGGAATTCTAATTTGCTCTGCAATGATGCTTGTGTTATTATTATTATTCTTTTGAATGGTTACTTTCATGAAAAAAAAAGAAGGAAGCAGTACAAGGGGAATATATTGACAAGTTAAGATAGGAAAAGAAAACCAGAAAAAGAAAAGAAAACACCCCTAAAAAGAGACTAATTAGGCTTTGCAAAAGAAAAGGCCAGTTCCTTCCCATGATGCATAATCTAATCTATAGAATAATCGCTAAAGGACGGACTAATGGACACCCAAAGTGCAACAAGCAATTTGACTTTCTCCACCAAACAGGATTCACTTACCACAACCCCTTCGAATCATCTGGAATTCCTCTTCTTCCAAATTGTCCACACGACTGCAAGAGAAGTCAAGCTCCACAACTCCTTCCCTCTTGGGGCTCCGGTTAGGGTCTTCCAAGCCTTGAAGAGCTCTGGGAGGGAATTTGGAAAGACCCAACAACGATCAAACCACTTAACCACTGCATTCCAGGTGTACTAAGCAGTCTTGCAATTCACCATAAGGTGGTCCACTGATTCCTCCTCCCTTAAGCACATGGGACAAGCATTTACCACTATCCCCCCCCTCCTTAAATTATTCTCGGTCAAGATTCTTCTCCGGATGGATAGCCACCCAAATATTACCACCCTCATGGAAGCCTTAATCTTCCAAACGATGCCCACCACATTCCCCTTCCTAGAGCGATCAGACAAAGCTGAGAAGAAAGAAGAAACTGAGAACGAGTCATCTTTAGAGGCTGTCCACACCCTTGAGTCCTCCCCTCTTTCCATGATGAACGCTGCATTGAGAAACTGAGAGCAAGCACATGATGCTTGTGTTACGAATGATGTTTATAGAGTTTCCACTACAAAATGTTTAAATATGAACCCATCACATAAATGTGGACTTTAAATCTTACTGATAGCCACTTGAAAAGGCAGACCCCTTCAGAAAACCTGGTTTCTGGTCGTAACAAACGGCATAACTAAAACAACTACGATGATGACTGATGAGAAGGAGCAAAAAGAATGGGGATAGGTCCAAAAGCAGAAATGAATGCCCAACATATCTAACCAAGCAAAACCTTCATACAGAATCTACAAATTCCATTCAGAGCTGTAAGAGATTCTAGATACAACATAATATTATTAGGCAACTCAGAAAAACACCTCATGTGCGTTAAACTGAGCATAAACACAACCACGCACCCAGAGATGAATTATAAAATCTAGGAAATAATCTGCTCCATAAATATTGAACCAGCTTCAGCATTGTGCATTCCCAAGCAATAAGACCATTTACAGCAGAGAGAATATAGCACTCAAGATATTGGTTAATATGAACCGACATGCGAAAATTGTGCGGCTTTGAGACAGTTAATTTATCAATACAGTTGAGGTATTTTATGGTAACATGGATAACATATTTGAACATATTAGTTGCAAAAGAAAAGCTCATAGGAAGCACTTACCCAATTCAGCGTCCCTATCTTTTCCATATTCCACAACGAAACCATGGTGTGAATCTAGTGATGATCCCCCAACTTCACCAAAGAATGCTGCATAGAAAGGACATTCCACACCAGATTAGATGAGAGATTTTGACAAGAGTAAACTATGTTATATCATGTCAAACTAGAGGTATCATGCTTTGATCAGAAACACATCACCTTTAGACATAGGACATATAAATTCATCCATAAGTTTGTCAAGCATGGCTTCCAGACCAAAATCATCAAGAACAGCACCATATTTGTTCATTGTATTGGGTCGCATGATTCTAAATTTGGATTCATGGACCCACTTTTCAAAATTCTCAACCTAAATAGAAAACCTGATGTATAAGTGCTCAATCAAAATGACATGAGATGATATCAGGGATAGCCAACAGAACGATGAAAGATACCTCAGCTAACAACAGCTCACAGAAACTAGGCTGAAGCATAGAAAATGTAAAAATCCCTGGAGAAGGCTCGGATATTATGCTTCTAAAGCTCTCAATTGTATTATCTCCGATTGCTTTAATAAATGAAGGAACAAAAAAGGTCGCAGGGTGAATATTATATAGCTCTCTATGCAGAGGCTGCAAGAAGAATAGAAGGAGAAGAACAAAGTAGAATGGTGAGAAAAGGATAAAACGGTTTAGCATTTTTCAATTACAATCTCTTAAAAAAGAAAGGCACAAAAAAAGTTGAAAAAGAGGTAAAAGTGCTGATATATCCTTTCATGCATTCTAAATTAACGTATCTAGGTTTATACATTGAACCTGCACCTTGCAGTGTGCACCTTCCAAATGCAATAGTGGGTCTTGCTTATTTAATGCATCCACCCCCCCACCCCCCTTCCCCCCATTTTAATTAAAATAAGCATTTCAACAACTGTTTTAACAGTAATGGTATCCCTGTGCATTCTACATCACAAATAACAATTGTTTAAATAACAAAAATGAAAATCTGATGTCAATTTACATACAGCACAAACACCGATATTTACAAAGGTTAGCTTTTCAATGTAATAGCTTCTCTCCTGCAGATGAACATACATAATGTAGAGCTGTAATACACAATTTCTCCAATGTAATTATATCATGGCTCATTCCTTCTTCCTTCACACTCCCATTGCATTAACAGCAATTCTGGTTATACAAAGATAATGTCCCTCCACCATTTTAAGGTCATAAAATTCATATTGTGAACAGTGAAAGATGTGTATTGTGCATAGTTTCCTGATTTGCAGTTCAACCAAATTTTTATTCAAATCCGTAGTCTGTAATTCCGTAATTAACCCAATTCGAAATTTTGTTTGGGTAGGCTCATTTGATTCGTTTTTTGATTCGCTTAATTCGTAATTTGAATTCGACAAATTCGATGTACTAATTCAGGTAAATAATTCAAGATAGTTGGCCATGATTCATGTCTAATTTGATATATATTTTGCAAAAGTTCTTAAATGCCACAAAAGATATATGAAAATGACATTAAAAAAATATTATAAAAATGATTAAATACATTTAAATTCAAACAAAAAGTCTCATACGATCAGTGTGTTCAATTGAAAATAATCTTTAGAAAATACATGATTATTAAAGGGTATCAAAGCATGCTTTTTAGTGGACCAGCAAAGCCTAGTCTTTGTATTCTCCCTCATACTCAATGTCTCGGGTAAGCGCCATCGTCTCAATTGTGACCAATTTCCCTGATAAAGGATTTAATTACATATAGAAGGCCTTTATATTGCATTGTGAGTCTAGATCCTTCTAGTTTCTCACTCACTTGAGAGAAGTGAAACTCTATAAGTTGGCCCACCCATTGAAAATCTGAACTGCTCAAAATGAATGCCTCCTTTTTGAATGGGTTATTATTAAATCTTACTCCAATAACAGTTGGTACCACCAAAACATTGAGCATGTATAAAACATATGAATAAAAACCACTCAATAATACTAACCCACATTGTTTGATGATTAAGGAAAATTTCACTTCGGTCATGGTTATATCGACTGACCAATTGTTAAATACAACAAGTAAAACGTACGATTGAAAATGAGTTAAATCAGATATTTTAGCCGCTGAGAATCTAACGGTGAAATTGACTGTAACTAGATAAGGCGGTCTTTAATCTTGTGGATTTCAAAAGTGGGCCGATGATACCTTTATTTCAATGGGCTCCAAGAATCAATGGTCTCACCCTTTTAGAATCCAGACTATAAGGGCAGTATCGTCCAAACAGTGTGTTTGCCATATCCTTTCCATCGGCCCTTTTCTTCAATTCCAAAACGGAAGGGGAGAGAGAAAATCGGGGAACAAGATATGTTGTGATTTTCGATCAAAGGAGATCTAGAAAGGCAAAGTTAAAAAGATATTCTATAGAGATTTTTTTTGGTCGGTATTTGTAGAGATTTTCCATTGTAGGAGATTTTAACAAGAAGAGATGAACCGTGAATGAATGTGAACTTTATGATTGTTTGGTATGGATGTATTGCGAGTTGGAGAACTAGGGGTTTTGCTGGGTCACGGAATAGGAATGTCATCTTCTTCCACAAAGGAGCCGTCAAACTATACACAGAACAAGGGCCTTTTGAGATTTCGGAACCCAACGAATTGAACAGCAAATTATTCGAATTGAATGGTTCATGATTCGGCACCCATGCAAGCCAATTAGGTAATTATGATATTGTGTAATTTAATATTTTTGGCTCCCATCCATTTTGCATGGAATTGATTCCTAGGAATTCTAAGAAAAGTATTCCTAAAAGTGGCTAAACTTGAAGAAAGGTGCAGACCCATAAACAACCATCAAATAATCTCCCCCTGAATGGAAAACAAATTAAGAGGAGATGCAATATGAATACACAAGACGTGAGCCCATGACACAGTTGGAAGGTGCTCAGTGTTGCATATTCAACTCATGTTACCAGTAAAAGGAAAAAAAGAAAAAAGAAAAAATAAGTACCCTAGTAAATGAAACCCAAGGAAAGTGAGATCTCATCTACAGCTCCACCCTATGTCCTTCAGTGCTCACCTCTTTAATAACCCTTTCATAGAACCCATTTTATCATGAATTCCTAGAAATTCAATGCCATGCACGCAAATGGGCCATTACTTTCTTTTAAAGGTTATTATCTGTTTTTTACAAAAAAAAAAAAAAAGGTTATTATCCTTTATTAAAAACACCAAACACGATACAAGAAAAGATACACAGCAAAAACTAAAATAGAAATAGAAAGAAGACCCTAAAGTCCAAACACCGCAGTTTGTCTATTAAACCCTTTCTAAAATAACCAATAAAACTCCTAACATGGTTATCGAATAATGCAATATCATAGTTCTAAATAAGAAAGCACTTGATTATAGCAAATGTCTAAGTGGCAAATTCAAGATGCAAAACCCATTACAAAAAATAAGCTGCTATCAAAAGGGAGCCAAAAGACTGCAACAGTAAAAAATAAGAGAAGCAAAAGGAAACAAATCAGCCTGAAGTTTAGAAACAAAATAAAAAAGGATAAAAAAAAAAAAAAAAAGCAGATGTGATCTTGAGCAGAACAAAGAAACAGCAACAATTTTACGATCAGCACGACAAAGGAATGATGAGGTTGTATAAAGGAAAGAAGGACTATAAATACCCATTGCATAGCAAAATAATTCTCAAAAAACCACCTCCACTTAGTCTTGTACAAAACACCATTACCATGATAAGGTTGCCAATTTAAGCGAAGAGGCATGAGATCAATTTGCTAGAATAAGATGCATTCATGATTGCGGGAATCCCTTATTTTAGTCATTGATCTTATATTTAATGCCTAATAAACCTCATTTAAGCTACTGAATATGGTCTACATCTATAAAAAATTACCATATAAAACCAAGCTACTATAGATAGCATACACTCGTACAGATGATAGTCCGCAAGTAAACAATGTATCCTAGCTATCGAGCATTCAGATCTTATCATATGATTACTGGGACATGGTCCTTTCATATGATTCACCACATCAATGGTTGTCAATGATATGGGCAGCCAAACTTTGGAACCTACACATAAGACTGTAAAAGATTCGGGTTTGGGTTAAGTCTATACATGCAGACCCAAATGTTTACCCCAATCATTAGAAAATTATAATATATAATAACATTAGATGATATGTATTTATGTACATAGTAATCATAAATAAAAGTTAAAATAATAATTGGATCTATAAGGTCCAACAATAGTGGACCATCAGGTCTTTTTTTATTTCTTTACCATTTTTTTCCTTTTGAAATGGCAGAACAGTCAATCATACACACTAGTGTCTTTTTCAGGTTGAGTCAAATCATGGGTCCAATCCTACTCGTACACAACACCTGTACATTTTCCTATGAGGTCCTATGCATGGAGCAAAGGCACTCTATTTTGAGTTGATTTTTTTTTTTTTTAAATTATATTTATTTTTACAAAAATCATGGGTGCAGATGCCCATGCTTAAATCAGGTTATGTTGGTCCCACAATGTAATTAACATCCCAGTGGGCATTTGGAAGCAACACATTTCTAAAGATTTTACGATGGTATGTAAGTTTAGAATCTAATCTACGCACCTTAAAAATAGGTATTTCGGAAGAAAAGGCAAGGGGAAGTGAAAACATAAAAAACAGGTGTTTGCTAAAAGGATGTATTATGTGGCATTCCACTTTCTTGTAAAAACCTCCATCTAACATAATAATTTTGATTAACAAAAAAAACTTACCAAAGCGTGGAAAGTTTTAGCATACGTTCATTAATGAGTTCATAAGCAACCCTTTATCATAGTGGTCTCTCTATGATTTTTGACATTGATGGTTCTTATTGTGATTACAAGCAAAAAATGGGGGTTCCCACTATGACTCCCAACATTAGATTAGTCCTAATGATATAGCAAACATTATGTGGGTCCTATCATGATTACCGATATTTGTTGAGCCCTATCATGATTACATAACTTTATTGCTATTATTAGGTAGGCCCTACAAATGTCACATTATGCAGGTCTCATTATATCACACACTAGGTGGTCCCATATTGATTGCCAACATTAGCTTGCATGAACACAATTATCTGTTTACTATTATATACTAGCATCAAATCCCATGCTATGCATGGGTTAAATCTTTGCTAGCCCATCGGAGAACCAAATCAGAGATTCTCTCTCAATCCCATCCTGAACTACCGGGCCGCTCTTGATCTAAGACACAGATCAAAAGGAAACCAAAGTACCAAACCCCTACTCATTAGTTATATTGTCTCAACCCCATCCTCTTTTATTTCTGTGATTGCCAAACAACCAGCCTAACCTTATTTATATATATATATATATATATATATATAGAGAGAGAGAGAGAGAGAGAGAGAGAGAGAGAGAGAGAGTTAACACCACAGGACTCCCCGGGTGTTTTTCACAAAAAAAAAGGCCCCTCTTTTAGCCAATGAAAACGTGATCTGTGATCAATCATACACATATCCAATTCTCTCTCCTAAAAATTCTCCAACAAAGGTGGATCCTTATAGATTCTCTTAAAATACCATCCAATCATTGACTATTAGATAGTGACAGAAACTCCCCTTTTGAGATAGGGGAGTTTTTAAGAATTTCTCATATATATATGTATATATTCTTATACATTAAAGTTGGGAAACGGTTGGAAGAAAAAGATCTCATGGTGTTTCAACAGGTCTTGGTTCAGGATATGGCTCTTTGATACATTTAGAGATATGCTGCTCCAATAGATATTGACTCCAAATATGGTTTCTGTAAACATATCTTGGAATAATAATTAATAAAAACTTAAAAACACAAAGACATCCCTTGATGGGTGGGGGAGAGATGAGAAAGAGATTGAAGCAGATGTGAGTAAGGCTTATGCATTTTACAGTGAGTTGAGAGAAAGACATTGATGAGAAAACCAGGTTGGGAAGAGGAAGGACGTTTCAAAGGGGTATTTTATTGAGAAGATGGGAAGAGGAAGCCGTTTTAGAAAGGGCCGTTTGAGGACATACCTTGATGGGTGAGGGAGAGATGAGAAAGAGATTGGAGCATATGTGAGGAACGCTTATGCATTTTACAGTGAGTTGAGACAAAGGCATTGATGAGAAAACCCGGAGTTGTGGAAGAGGAAGGACATTTCAATGGGGCATTTCTTTGAGAAGATAGAAAAAGGAAGCCGTTTCAGAAAGGGTTGTTTAAGAAAGGAACCGCTTGTGGATAAGGGAGATGACGTGGATGCCCTTGCTTAAATGGCTTATGGAGGATTGAGAATGAGATCTTTTTCTTCCAACCATTTCCCAACTTTAAGGTATGAGAATTAAGTGGGGGGCTTCAAGTTAATTTTCCCCGCTTCCTTTCAATTTCAACGCATGTCAGGCAAAATCTCTTCTTAAGCATGGCCAAAAGGACTTACATCAACAAGTGGGTAGTTTTGCTGATCCAAAATGTCCAATTGCATGCAACACTATGATGATGGCTTCTCAAAGGGAGCCCTCATGAATAGACAATCATGTTCTCTTGAATAAATACCCATCATGTAATATATACCACACTTCAGGATCTTTCCCACCAACACACCAAGCAAGCAACTGACTAAAAGCCAGATCATCGTAATATTCCTTGCAAATGAATTCAAACCCTGAAAACTCCACACCAAAAGTTTCAGCCTTTTGATGCAAATGGAAGATGCATTCTTGCAAGAATGCAGTCCACTTGGCATGGCATTCACTTAATTCTTTTGAGATCCTAAATACCAAAGGTGTATAGGTTGGAGAATATTACAAATACCCAACGTTTAAGGTAGTGACTGTAATGCCTTAAGGCTTGTAGCTCACAGCATAGTACTCCAAGTCATACATAGAGTACCTCTTCCTCGCGTCATTTAACTTCTCATTGAAGAAGGCAATTGCAAGACCCTCCTAAATTAGGACAACACCAATGCCAACATTAGATCATCAGTCTCAACAGCAAAGCGAGAATGGGTGACGATTTCATCTACTCCTTGATTAGTGTGATCGCCTTTTCTACAGGCAGTGTCCATGTAAACTCACCTTCTTGAATGCTGTTTGTACTTGGTGCAATAATGGTACTGAAATTTCAAATGAATCTTTGTTAGAACGTTTCTCGCCCATGTAAGGATCACACTTTAAGTCAAGGAGCTGGAGTTCCATTCAACAATAGATTTAACTTTATCTTGATCAATCAAAATGCCGGCAGACACTACATAGCTGAGGAAGACAACATGATCCTTCATAAATGCGTACTTCTTTAGATTCACATAAAGGCTACTCTCAAACCCTCATAAATCTGAAGCATCCCACACACTTGGGTTAGGACTAAAAACCTAAAAACCCAAAATATCATCTGCATAGACTTCCACAAATTTTCCAATAGAAGGATGCAATACCTTCGTCATAAGGGGAATGAATGTGCTAGGGCATGCAATAACAAAATGGCATGACCAAGGATCATAATAGCAGTTGTGGGTGGGAGTAGCGGCCAGTGGCCAAAACACTGCAACGGATGATACGTAGCAGTTGCGGTGATAGATAGCGGTGTAGCGGTGTGAGAAAAAAATTGACTTTAGCAATGTGAATTTTTTTTTAAGTGGTAAAAAAAACTCAAATCTTGTGTAGCGGCCAATCTAGTATTTTTGTAGTGATTTGGAACCATATTAGGGTAGAGACAATTTTAGGAAAGGCTATTAAGGAGAAGAAATAGGAAAAACGGTGTTTTATTATATTAAAACCAGTTGGCTCTAGTAGGTATTACACCGTAGTGCTGCTATTTTCAAAATAGCACAGCGGCTTCAACCACTACGGCCGATAATGAGGCCACTGCAGTTTTGAACCAAGGGCATGACAAGCCACTCGCAAAGGATATCCTTAGTTTTGAATGTCATTTTCCATTCTAGACACTCCAGATACATATCTGACAGTAGCCACCTCACAGGTCAATCTTGGAGAAAACTTTAGCTCCATGTAGCATATTTAGCATCCCATCAAGTTGGGAAATAGGAAACTAATGTTCAATTGTGATGTGGTTTATGGCACAACCATCAATGTACATACACCACGATCCATCCACCTTGTGTATGAAAAGAGACGGAACCATAGAAGGAGACATGCTTTACCCTACCATCCCTTTCTTTAGAAGACCAGTGACTTGTCAATGCAACTCAACATGCTTGAATCGGGTCATTAGATAACGTGGCAAGTTTTGTAAGGTAGCTCTCGACACAAAGTCTATGTGATGCTAAATATGTCGCATAAAAGATAGCACAGGTAGTGATTTTCCGGTTTTAAATTTGCAAACTCATTGAGTAATGCTTTAACCGCTGGATAAACATGAGCTTGTGTAAAAAAATTTGGCTTCGCTACCAACACATACACCACATCTGCTTACTTTCAACTTCAAATTTTCGTGAATTCAAAGTTTTAGGCTTGTCACTTGATGAAGGAATGTCTCGGGGTACCT
This sequence comes from Umbellularia californica, assembly GCA_028538565.1. Classification (NCBI taxonomy): domain Eukaryota; kingdom Viridiplantae; phylum Streptophyta; class Magnoliopsida; order Laurales; family Lauraceae; genus Umbellularia; species Umbellularia californica. The sequence goes on from JAPQWN010000004.1 coordinate 47,756,099, forward strand.
ATCTAGTAGGTAATAACTATTGTGGATATAATATGACATTCATATTGTCCCTTAAGAACATATAGGTGTTAATTTTTCCCAGATACAAAACATCATAGCCATACAAACCAAGGATGCCCCCATAATACAAGGGCTAAATCCATGGTGGCAACATCATACTACACATCACCTTAATAATGTTGTCCTATCAAAAAAGAGACCAAGACACTTGGTCTTCAAAGGCATTTCTCCTTTCTTGAACAATCAGATTCCATATGGTTTGATAATTGTCCTCAAGCACAAACTTATACACCTCTCCCATGAGACAAAATTCTTGCTGCTACCGTATCAATTGGGATGGTGCAAAGTTTTCTGTTGAGGATGAAAGTAATCTGAAAAATGTTCAGTATTAAGACTTTTGCCTCTTCATTTCCATCTTCAGTATATCTTGACACCTCCACCTCATCAAATGTTTCATCCAACCTCTCTCTCTCTCTCTCTCCCCGCCCCCCCCCCCACAACCCACATATCCTGAATTGGGAATAACTATGTCCTCATACCCACTCATCCACCACAGCCACTTTGTTTCGGACCTGCTTCATTGAGCTGTTCGTGTTAACTGGGTCAAAACATGTATATAATTGACTGGCCCAGGTAACAAAGGCCCATCTTCTAGACACCTCATAGATGACCTCATCAAGTGTTACCATAGTCAAATAGGTAGGCTGGTTAGATTTTTTTACATTCACACCACATTGTCAACATATGTAGGCTCATAAACCGCATTGTTAATAAATGTGGGATCCTAGTAAAAAATGTATTCCTTGATTGTAGCCATAATTATGGCAACCCATGTACTATAAATAGGGATCAACCCCAAAGGGAAGTCCACCAAGTTTTTCACCAAAAATCTTCTTGTGTTGTGTTGTATTGTGAATACTAAAATCTTAACACGGTATCAGAGACTTGAGCAAACACAACTCTATACAGAGTTTTCTGAGTGAATCTTCTCTATCTTCCAAGTATTGGAAGTCGTTGGTATCTTCTCTGTTCAAAATCCTTCCATTCGTTGGTTTGATCAAGTTGTGATTATACGCGGCCCACCTCAGATCAGCATCACTGTACCTGAAGACTGCAACCAATCTGGTAAACTTGATATTATGGTATTTATGGATATTTTTTAAGAATTTTTGGCATCACAGAGGTAGGTTTTCTACCCTTTCTCAAGAATTAATAGTTTTTCAAGTATTTTTTCTCCACAGCTGTCCAAGTTTCTAGATTTGGCTCATTTGGTGAGCAATCTAGTTTGATCTATGATGTCTAATTGATCATTCGTTACAGCATATTTCTGTTGAATTCCATCTTCTCTGAAAAATCAAGGACGCCTAGGACATTTTTTTCTCTCAAACTTTTTGTTCGAGCAGAAAACTGTTTTTTTATTGTTCTGTCATCACTGATTGCTTAGTTGGGAGTTTCTTTCATCTCTGATTAACACATATTATCAGTTGATTTTAGTACACTTGCTTATTGGCAACAACAATTAGTTGGGAATTAATTACAGACTGTAATAGATCTACTGAAATGGAAAAGACCGAAATTGCCTTGATAAAATTTAATGGAAAAAACAACACAACACAAGAAGATATTTGGTGAAAAACTTAATGGTCTTCCATTTGGGGGTGATCCCTATTTATAGTATATGGGTTGCCATAATTGTGGCTACAATAAAGGAATACATTTTTTACTAGGATCCCACATTTATTGACAATGTGGTTTATGAGCTTACATATGTTGACAATGTGGTGTGAATATAAGAAAATCTAACCAACCTACATATTTACTATGGTAATGCTTGATGAGGTCATCTAGGGGGTGTCTAGAAGACGGGCCTTCTAGAAGATGGGTCTCCGTTACATGAGCTAGTCAATTATATATACATGTTTGACCCAGTTAACAAAGCAATCAAAGCAATCATACTTGGGATATAGTTCCATGTCCATCTTCTTCAAAACCCATCGGCTGCAAATGGGTTTTTTCAATCAAACTTAAGGCTGATGACTTGTTGGATCGCTACAAGGCACAACTGGTTGCACTGGGCAACCATCAAGAATATGGAATCGACTATGATGAAACTTTTGCCCCAGTTGCAAAGATGACAACCGTTCAAACTATACTTGCGATTGCTGCATCTCATTCCTAGCCTCTTTACCAATTTGATGTCAAGAATGCCTTTCTCCATGGTGATCAGATAAGTCTATATGTGACTTCCCCAAGAAATTACCGGTGTTTCATTAGGAGATGTTGCTCGCTTATGACGGTCTCTCTATGGTCTTAAGCAGGCACCGCACGCTTGGTTTGAAAGATTTCGGAATGCTCTCCTTCATCTACACTTCTCTCAACGTGCCTCTGATCCCTCTCTGTTTTTACACATTTCCTCCAATGGGATTACTATCCATTTGCTTTATGTGGATGACATCATTATTTCTAGGACAGACTCTGATTTTATCACCCATCTGCAATCATCACTTCATGAGTCATTTCATATAAAAGATTTAGGGCCCCTCACATATTTTTTAGGCCTCGAGGTACATCAGTCTGAGAAAGATCTAATTCTAGATCAGCATACATATGCTATGGATCTCATCGAGATGGCCAGTTTTCAGCATTTCACGCCTGTGGATACACCTCTTTAAGTCAATGTCAAGCTTGCACAATATTCTAGTGATCTTCTTCCTGATGCCACATTACATAGACGCTTAGTCGGGAGCTTGATCTACTTAACCATCACCCGGCCAGATATTTCATATGCAATGAATCTGGCTAGCCAATTCATGACACATCCACACCATTTGCATCTCGCTACGGTTCAGCGCATTATTCGGTATATTCTTGGCACACCATCTTATAGCCTGTTCTATCCTGTGGGCAATTTGACTTCTCTCACTGCCTACTCAGATGCTGATTGGGGTGGCTGTCTTGAAACTCGACGATCAACCACGGGTTGGTGCATGTACTTGGGATACTCCTTGATTTCATGGAAGTGCAAAAAACATGATAAAGTTTCGAAATCATCCACAGAAGCATAATATCGTGCCAAGTCTGCAGCATCATCTAAAATTATTTGGCTTCGTGGTCTACTCTCTGAGCTTGGATTTCCCCAATCCGGTCCTACTCCCCAGTATGCTGATAATACTAGCGCCATTCAAATTACTGAAAATCCTGTCTTCCACGAACGCACAAAACATATTGAAGTGACTTGTCATTATATACGTGATGAATATGTGCGTAAGACTATTAGTCTTCATCATGTTCCTACAAGGCTTCAAGTTACAGATATATTTACCGAGGGGCTTCCACGACCGCGACATCAATTTTTAGTTGGCAAATTGATGCTGGTTGATTCCACCGCATCAATTTGAGGCGGGGGGGGGGGGGGGGGGGGGGGCTCAATTTGAGGGGGTGGGCTTAACTGGTTCAAAACATGTATATAACTGACTGCCCAATATAACACAGACCCATCTTCTAGACACCTCATAGATGACCTCATCAAGTATTACCATAGTCAAATGTGTAGGCTGGTTAGATTTTCTTATAATCACACCACATTGTCAATATATGTAGGCTCATAAACCACATTGTCAATAAATGTGGGATCCTAGTAAAAAATGCATTCCTTGATTGCGGCCATGATTATTGCAACCCATGAACTATAAATAGGGATCAACCCCAAAGGGAAGACCACCAAGTTTTTCCCCAAAAATCTTCTTGTGTTGTATTGTGAATACCATAGTCTTAAGTAATAGTTCGGACATTCGCAAGAGGAATGCCCCACTTGTTAATAGTGATAGCAAATGGGCCCTTGGCTTCCATCTTGCTTTTGGGAGAGCCTCTTCCCGTGGGTCCTCTCCCTAATAGGAAACGTCAATGTTATTGTGGACCCCCTTGTCTAATCAACAGTCCATGAAGAGGTCATCATAAAGAATTAGCTTATTTGTAGATGAAGATCATCGAGAATAGCTGGTCTTAATCATCTCTTTCACTTTAAGGGCAAAGGAGTATCCACCATCAAGTGTTCAGACTTCTCAGAAATTCAGCTCATTTTGTATTAACACCGATAAACCATTATGTGATAGGAAATTTCAAAATAAAAAATCCATGGCGAGTTGATCGGACCTATGGGGACAGTGATGGTCACAATAGAACCAGCAGCATTTGGTACATGCATTGACCTTGGAACAATTTGTTACATGCGCTTATCAACCATGGACTAAATTTGGGATGCTAGATTTGGGATGCAAGATCTACTGGATTGAACTTATGATAGAACCTTTAGTGTCGGTTATGGCTGCAGCATTTGACTTGGATGGAGATTGTATGGCATGAGCAGTAAGCGGGCCACAATGAGTTTGTTGAATCTAGTTGTTCCTGTTGCCTTGTCCTTTTGGGTTAAGAGGACAGTCATTTTTCTAATGCCCTTTTTGTTTGTAACTGTTAAACAAGGCCCAAGGCCCAAGGCCCATGGAAGACTTACTTAGTTATTTCTCACGTTGAGATTGTGACAGATGTACATGTTCCTTTTATTTTAGTAGCTTTCCTATCTTAGATAGTTGAGTAATTGTTTTCCTATCTCTAGTAGAATTGTGGTTTTATTAGAACTAAAATAGATATTGCTGTAATATATATATAGGGATGACTTCTCTTCAATAAAGGATAATACGTTCTGTATTGATTCAAGAAGGTTCTGTGTTCATAAAATCTGTCATGGTATCAGAGCTTAGTTCAAGGAAACCTTGTTTTTGATTCTACATAGCATCAAGGAAATAAGAGATCATCGCTGATCATCCCTGATCATCACAGATCCTCTCAGATCAAGACGTGGCCCACTTCAGATCGTCATCAGCACCTCTGCAAATCCCTTCCACCTTGGTCGACTGGAATTATCCAATTTTCTGGTGATTTTTTCAAGATTTTATGAACATCAGAGGTAGGCCATCTACTCAATTCTAGAGTTTTTCAATTTTCTCCACAAGTTTCAATCTCAGCCGTCTAGATTCTCAGATCTTGATCCTTTTTGAGGATTTCTTTTTCCATCAGTTGCGGAATTTAGTTCTCATCTCATCCCTTGCCTTTGATCTGTCCTAAGATCATCTGGTGGGGCCCACGACCAAAACCAATCCTCTCAGGCAAGGTCGTCTGGCCTGTTCTGGGCTGGATCTGCTTGCTGTCTCACACAACTGTTCTGGGAACAGTTCCTGTTCTATTTTCTGCCTTGCTTTCTGCTTCCTGGCTGGATTTCTGCTGCTTATTATATTACTACTTGCTGCTGTGTTACGTACGTGCCACTCCTGCTGTTGGTTTCAATTGAGAGGGCCTGCTGTGAACATTTTTTGGTCTTATCAATATTATATCATCTCTTTTGGTCAAACATCTTTTGTAATGGAAAAATCTGAGGTTACGTTGATTCGATTCACGGGAAAAAACTACCCTGCTTGGTCTTTTCAGTTCCAAATATATCTCGAAGCAAAGGAATTATGGGGATTTGTTTCTGGCACGGACCCTAAACCCACTGAGGATGAGAAGAAAATCTCCTCTTGGTATACTAAAGATGCCAAAATCAAATCCTGGATTCTGGAATCCGTTGAGCCGCATCTGATAATGAATCTCAAGCCTTATCCCACTTCGAAAGCCATGTGGGGGTATTTGAAGAAAATATATCATCAAGATAACTCTGCCAGACAATTCCATCTTGAATGTGCAATTGCTGAATATACACAAGGGAATTTGTCCATACAAGACTACTATTCAGGTTTCCGTACACTCTGGTCAGAATACGATAGTATTAAGTATGCGGATGTGGCTGACAATGTGTTGCCAGTTATTCAAGACCTTCAGTCCTCTAGTCAGCGAGATCAATTTTTGATGAAACTGCGGAATGAGTTTGAAAGTATCCGATCGGCTCTGATGAATCGGACGCCTCTACCTTCATTAGATGTCTGCTTGAATGAGCTCTTACGCGAAGAACAGCGCCTTATGACCTCGGCTCATATTGCTCAACAGAAGACTGATACCTATTCAGTTGCGTTCTCGGCCAATAAAACTTCGCAGCCTCCGCCTCGAGACTTGAGCAAAACCCAATGCTACAGTTGTCAGAAATTTGGGCACCTTGCCTCTCAGTGCAAACAGAAAGTCTGCAGTTATTGTAAAAAGTAGGGACATATCATCTCTGAATGTCGCCGCCGTCCACCACGTCCGTCAACACAGTATCAGACTCCACAATATCCGGCTCAGCAGTATCAGAATTCACAGTCTCAGACTCCACACGCATATGTGGCTTCCTCGGTTATGCCTGCTCCTCCATCTGCCTCGCAGCCTGGGCCCTCATCATCTCTCACTCCTGAATTAGTACAACAAATGATTATCAATGCCCTCTCTGCCTTTGGTCTCTCAGGTAAGTCACCTTCCTCTTCTACTTGGTTCATTGATTCCGGGGCCTCTAATCATATGTCAAATTCCCCCACCCCTTTCTCCAATATGACAAGTTACAATAGCCATCTTCAAATACAAACTGCTGACGGTGGACATGTTCCCATTACTGCTGTCGGCGATATCCCTGGTCCCATCCCATTGAGAAATGTTTACTTTTGTCCTAATTTAACTTCCAACCTATTGTCAGTAGGACAACTTGTTGAAAATAATTATAACATCTCTTTCTCTTCTTCTGGTTGTGTTGTGCAGGACCAGATGTCCGGGAGGGAGATCGCGAGGGGGCCTAAGTGTGGACGTTTGTTTCCGCTGGATTTTTCTAAAATTTCTAGGAATCAATTTGACAATAATGTGTTTTGTTTTTCTCTTAGAGATAATTGCCGATTGTGGCATAATAGACTCGGACATCCTAATTCCAAGGCTTTGTCCCTTATGTTAAATTCTGGTTTATTAAATAAATCTTTTGGTTTATCTTCTTGTGTGCCTTTTGATTGTGCTACTTGTAAAATGGGAAAGAGCAAAACTCTTCCGTTTCCTCATTCCACTTCACACACCTCTCAGTGTTTTGATTTAGTTCATAGTGATGTATGGGGAATTGCTCCTGCTCTTTCCCACGCTCATTATAAATATTTTGACTTTTATTGATGATTTCAGTCGCTTCACATGGGTCTATTTTCTGCATTCAAAATCTGATGTTTTTCATGTTTTTAAAATCTTTTTGGCCTATGTTGAAAATCAATTTTCCACCTGCATTAAAATTTTGCGATCTGATTCAGGCTAGGAATATATGTCCTCTGACTTTCAACGGTTTTTGCAAAACAAAGGCATTATTTCTCAAAGATCTTGTCCTTATACCCCCCAGCAGAATGGAATCGCTGAACGGAAAAATCGACATCTCCTTGATGTCACTCGTTCCCTTCTTCTGGAATCATCGGTTCCTACTCGTTTTTGGGTTGAGGCACTAGCTACAGCCACTCATCTTATCAATCGTATGCCATCAACCTCCATTGAGAATCAAAGCCCATATTACCGTTTGTACAAGACCGCTCCATCTTATGAGGATCTTCATGTTTTTGGCTCCACCTGTTTTGTGCACTTGCCTCCTTCTGAGAGGACAAAACTCACGGCACAATCAGCTAAGTGTGTGTTTTTAGGTTATGCACCCTTCCAGAAAGGATTCCTTTGTTATGATCCTCACATTCATCGTTTACGTACTTCTAGGAATGTCATTTTCTTTGAACATCAGTATTTTTTTCAAAAACATATTGACCCTCCTGGCTCCTCTTTTGTGTCATTACCTGGTTTTTCTGATGACCCGTCAATTGTTCGTTTTAATCCTAACTTTGTGTATCACAGACGGAACAGCACAGCGCCTACCAGGGATCCCCCTCCTGATCTTCCTCTGGCATCCGGTCCACCACCGGCAGTTGATCCATCCGGACATCCTCCACTGCGTCGCTCCACTCGGATTTCGGTACCGCCAGCCCGTTATGGGTTCTCCCATACTTCCCTCATGGCCACTTTATCTTCCTCCTCCATTCCCCAATCCTATTCTCAGGCTGTGCAGGACCCCTGTTGGAACAAAGCTATGCAAGATGAATTGGATGCGTTAGCGCAAAATCATACGTGGGATATTGTACCATCTCCTGTGGGTGTCAAACCTATTGGCTGTAAGTGGGTCTTTTCTCTCAAGTTAAAATCTGATGGCTCTTTAGATCGATATAAGGCGCGTCTTGTCGCTCTTGGAAATCGGCAGGAATATGGCATTGATTATGATGAGACTTTTGCTCCGGTTGCCAAGATGACCACCGTCCGCACTATTCTTGCTGTTGCTGCATCTCAATCTTGGCCTCTCTATCAAATGGATGTCAAAAATGCATTTCTCCATGGTGATCTCAAAGAAGATGTTTATATGCATTTGCCTCAGGGATGCTCATCTGGGAAGGGTATGGTTGCCAAACTTCGTCGCTCCCTCTATGGTTTGAAACAAGCACCTCGCGCATGGTTTGAGAAATTTCAGGGTGCTCTTCTACGCTTGGATTTTCATCCAAGCCCATATGATCCTTCTCTATTTTTACATCATGCTCCTTCCGGGATCACTGTAGTACTTGTCTATGTTGATGATATCGTCATTACTGGTCCTAATGCACCCATGATTCAAGAGCTCCAAGCCTCTCTTAGTGAGACATTTCACATGAAGGATCTCGGCCCCCTTCACTATTTCCTCGGTCTTGAGGTTCATCAATCGGCTAAAGGCATAGTTCTCAATCAGCGCAAATACACTATTGATCTCATTGGTTTTGCTGGTCTTACTGCTTCCGCTCCAGTTGATACGCCAATCGAACTAAATGTCAAACTCAGTCGAGAGGAGGGTGATCTTCTTTCAGATCCTACTGCATATCGCCAGTTAGTTGGTAGCCTGATCTACCTCACTAACACTCGTCCTGATATCTCTTATGCAGTCAACCTGATGAGTCAGTTCATGACTACTCCTCGTCATCTACATATGGCTGCTGTTCGCCGCATCATTCGGTACCTTATTCGGACACCAACTCGCGGGTTGTTTTTTTCATCAAACAATCCTCTATCTCTCAGAGCTTATTCCGATGCTGATTGGGCTGGGTGTCCGGATACTCGCAGATCGACAACAGGTTGGTGCATGTTTTTGGGAGATAGTCTGATTTCTTGGAAATGCAAGAAACATGAAAAAGTTTCCAAATCTTCTACCGAGGCTGAGTACCGAGCCATGTCTGCTGCATGTTCCGAAATTCTTTGGCTACGCGGACTCCTTTCCGACATTGGTTTTCCTGCGCAAGGTGCTACCCCCCTCTCTGCGGATAATACTAGTGCTATTCGGATTACTGAAAATCCGATTTTTCATGAACGCACTAAGCACATTGAGGTTGATTGTCACTTCATCCGTGATGAACTCAAGCGCGGTGTCATTAGTCTCCCACATGTCTCCACTGAGCTTCAACTTGCTGATATTCTTACTAAAGGCCTTCCACGACCACGTCACCAATTCTTGGTTAGCAAATTGATGCTTGTTGATTCTCCCGCATCAATTTGAGGGGGGGTGTTAAACAAGGCCCAAGGCCCAAGGCCCATGGAAGACTTACTTAGTTATTTCTCACGTTGAGATTGTGACAGATGTACATGTTCCTTTTATTTTAGTAGCTTTCCTATCTTAGATAGCTGAGTAATTGTTTTCCTATCTCTAGTAGAATTGTGGTTTTATTAGAACTAAAATAGATATTGCTGTAATATATATATAGGGATGACTTCTCTTCAATAAAGGATAATACGTTCTGTATTGATTCAAGAAGGTTCTGTGTTCATAAAATCTGTCAGTAACAGTTGCAGACATCGCTTACTCCCAAAGGCAATGATCATGCAATTTTAGCAGGGTGTTTTCTCTTGGTAAGAGAGTAGTGTTTGTTCTTCCGCTAATAATGCTGATAAAGCGGTGTCAACAGAAGGCAGAGGAGATTGGTGGAGTAAAAGACCTCTAAAATGTTCAAAATCTGATCGGAGAACCATGAGAAATTGGGCCAAATGAGTTTCTTGACAATATGTCAAAGGTTACTAATCACTTGTGCAAACAAATTCCAGCTCCATAGCAAGAAGTTGATCCCTTAGGGAGGTCATTTTGAAATGAAAATCATGAAAGAAGTCATTGACTTGGTCAGAATTCTGTGTCCCATTCCAACTGACATCGACGGGCCGAATTGGATTGGACATATGAGCAATCCAAGTAAACTTAGGCATCTTTAGATATTTGAATTTGGCCAGTTGATTGCCAATAGATGATACCACCGAATTTGCAATCCAAGAATTAACTTTCCCCGTGGCCGACTCCCATTCTTCATATTTAGTATCTTTTTTTTATAAGGGGGGCAATTGTACCAGGCTAACAGCCACATATTTCCACAACTTTTGTCGCTTCAAGAAATTTTGCATTGGATACGACCAATAAGCGTAATTGGTTCCATCTAAAAAATAGTTATCTCATTATTCCGATTAGAACTCATGATTGAGGAATCCAGAACAATCAGCACATAAAAGTATCCGATGGGCAGAAAAAACAGTTTTAGGTGTCTGGAAATCTTGATTCGATATGAATTTGCTCAAAACTTTAATAAAAGAGTTCCAGATATGCAGTCAGATCATACCAATGAAATTATGGCTTAAATCTCTTCCTCCAGTAGTCGAGATAAAGAATTCAGAAATTTCAACAGTGCCTCTAAACTGTTGACAGAGAGAAAGGGCAATAAAACCTCTTTGGAGAAGCATAAACATTTCAAAAAAAAAAAAAAAACCCAGAATTCCTTAATAATATGGACGACCAGGATGCTACACTTTTCAGTGTGCCCCACAATCAGAAAACTAGATATTCAAGTCTGTCACAGAGCGGTCTTATTATATTCCAAATCCAGATATTAAGGTTGAAAAGACAAAAGGTGCTGAGTAGAAGATGACGAACAGCTTTTATGGGATTTAAATCAGGTTCAGTAAAGCTACTGTAGCTTCTTCCAGACACCAGGTGTTGCAGACAATCTCAATCAATCAGTGAAGATCAACACCTCGAGCGGTGTGATCGAGTCCTTAGACTCGAGGCCTAAGGCAACTCAATGAAAACACTCAAAATAACTCACGAGAATACTGAAGATTTTCTTATTATCAATAGCATGTGTTATATCCAGAACTTCCCTCTATAAATAATAGAGGAACAATCAAAGGAAACCAAATTATTCAGTGATTGCTAAAATCACTCTCTAAAATCTTTGATTACATCAAATCACTATAATCTCTCTTAAATTTAAATCAAATCAAATCACTAAAATTACTAACCTATTTAAGGATAGCAAATCAATGGAAGGTTCCTAGGTGGGGCCCATTAGTGGGCCATCTTCTTCTTGGATCGCACTACATCAACTCTCCCCCGCTTGGAAAAACTCGACTCCGGCAAGTTGACAGTGTTGTGACAACACGGGAGAGAATCCAGCCATAAGTTCAAAAAATGTTCACTTGGGTCGAAAATCAAACGCATAAACGTCCGCCTATTCTTTTGATCTGCACGGCATGGTTTGGGATTTTAACGCAATTTGTTCTACCATCTAAAAGTAGATAAGAAGTGCCGCTTCTTCTTATGTCTGTATTTAGCATGACGGGTGCTTTTACCATGAAACTGCAACTGTAAAATCTGCCATATCTAAGTGCAATCGTCAAGCTTCCATTGTTGATCCCTGAAGATTAAGTCAATGTGAGGGACATCAACAACTTGATCTTCTTGGGAAACCTTTGAAATAAGTGATTTGATTTCCACTGACCCAAATGGATTTGCTAGAAGTGACATGACAATCAAATCAACCCGATGTTCAATCTGTTTGCTAACCTAGTCAGAATCTTCAATGTACGCTACTCCATGCTCTTACTCAGCCCTTTGCAGCTCTTGATTGGCATGGCCTTGATCAATAGTGGTTGTACCCACGAAATCATCTTTGCATTGAACTTGCCCTTCGATGTCATCCTTGAGGCCAATTGTCTTCACATGTGGTGCCATCATGACTTCCCGTTCAACTTTTTGCGCTTTCTGTGGTTCTTCTGTTGAAGGTGATGATGTAGATGAAGACAAAGCTATCGACTTCATTGGAATAAGTCTACTCCATTTTCCATTCCAAAAAAGGGTATACATGTTCGCGTCTTCGTCATTGTACATTTTCCAATAAAAAAGTCATGGACATCCAAAAAGGATATGAGCAATATTCATATGGATCACATCAACCAAGTCTTATCCTCATAAGAACCGATCTTGAAAGATACCAAACATCTATAATTCACAGGGATGACATGACCATTAGACTATATGACTTGGTAGCGCTTAGGAAGCTTCTCACTTGGAAAATTAAGCTTGTCAACATCTTGTGCGAAAAAAATTATTGCAATACCATTGTCAATAATCACATTAACAGACTTGTTTTTGACACTTATTCGCGTGTGAAATTTCTTAGCTTGTCTCCATTCTTCTTCTTCCTTCTCATTCGAATTGAGGAGTCACCGAATGACGAGTGGGATTATTTTCTCCTTCAAAACGTCTCTCCACGACATGAGCTCTTGGTTGACATTGTTGCATGCAAGACCGTCGAAGCATACGCTCAACACGGAAGGCTTCCAAGTATGCTTCTTGAATGGTGTTGCAACGATTCATATTTTTTGCGATGTCTAGTCTCAAACCTTTGACATAACAAGCTAAATCATGTGTCTCACCTTCCTCCAGTTCGCATGTCTTGCAATTCCTGAAATTGGCGGGTATATTCATCAACCGTCAAATTTTCTTGCTTCAAATTGAGAAATTCCTCAAATTAGAACTCATTCTCAAAATACAAATCTCTATATGTAAGTTTATACCAAATTCTTTGAATTTCATTGGAGTTTCCAAAAAATTTGATGATGTTTTGGAATCAAAAGGACTTACTTTATATGTGGATCTTGTTGATTGGAGAACATTGGGGAAGATGGATTGTTGATCAGACTACAGATGGCCCAAATATCACTGATCAAAGATTGACAATTGAAAGACTCGAATTGGAATCGCGCCTGCCTGACTCAAGTTGCAAAAATCTACACTCTTTTTTTTTTATTGTATGCTAGTGGCCTAGTTTTGATTCGGGCTCAGATTGGACCCGGACTCAGGTCGGGCCAAACTGCAAAGGCCCGATTTAGTTTCTGCCATACGAAAGCACATATGAAGAGAGAAAAAAAGAGGTCCTCTCGTCTCTCCTCGGGCTTTGTGCGCAGGGTAAATAAAAAAAGGGTTGGAAGGCTTCCTGTTTTGGGCAGAAATGAAAGAGAGTGGGGTAGAGGAACTGCCTTGAGGCTATGGTGTTGCTAGAGTGCAAGGAAGAAGTCGATGGTGCTGTTGTTTGGTTGTTGGCTATCCGAGAAGTGGAGATGAAGCTCGATGGTTCCAGTTATCTCCTCACCTCTACTCTCCTTCTCCTCTCTTCTTCTTCTTCTTGTTGATGCTCTATATTTTGGGGATGCCTCACAGAGGCAAAGGTACAACAGTTTTGGGTTTCGGATGATGGGTTGGTTTCAGTGGACAGAGAAGGTTTTAGAGATTTTCTAAAGTTCGGTTTGGGTTCAGTAGGAGCTGATTAGGGTTCGATTGGTTTATGGGAGATGGTGGAGAGTTATGTGGTAGTACGGAGAGAAGTGACAAGTGGAGGTGATGGATGGACAGGAGGGGAATTTTGGGAAGAAAAGAGGTCTCCCCGGCGATCACTCTTCGGCTCTAATAACAATTTGGTGCAAACGACCACGATCAATCGGTGAAGATCAATACCTCCAGCGGCGTGATCGAGTCCTTAGACTCGAGGCCTAAGGCAACTCAATGAAAACACCCAAAATAACTCACAAGAATACTAAAGATTTTCTTATTATCAATAGCATGTGTTACATCCGGAACTTATCTCTATAAATAATAGAGGAACAATCTAAGGAAACCAAATTATTCAGTGATTGCTAAAATCACTCCCTAAAATCTTTGATTACATCAAATCACTAAAATCTCTCTTAAATTTAAATCAAATCACATCACTAAAATTACTAATCTATTTAAGGAAAGCAAATCAAGGGAATGTTCCTTGGTGGGGCCCATTAGTGGGCCATCTTCTTCTTGGACCACACTACATCACTAGGCAAGGATGAAGTACTACTAGATTAGACCCTCCTAATGCAAGTACTAGTGATAGGATTTGGATCGTAGGTGCTGAAACAAGATAACAAGCTCTCCACAGACTTTCTCACGAGGAGATCACTCTTCAACTGATAAACCACAAAGGAAAATTTTATTATCATTCAGAACTGTCTTTTCCCTACTACAATACGCATATAAATAAGAAAGCAAACGTTCTAATCTAGGACTCCTAACCGAACTTAGAAAACTAAAGAATCATCAAACTAGGAAACTAAATAAGGATCCTACAAAAATTAGAAAGCTACTCCTAAATACAACTCATGGAGGGAATATATATAGGATAATATTCAAGTGCATCCATCCCTCACCATCTGTGGTGAGGGACACCCCTTTTGGGGAAGTTTCAAGTACAAAAGTGAGGTACACTTCTCTTTTGTACCTCACTTTTGTACTTGAAACTTCCCCAAAAGGGGTGTCCCTCACCACAGATGGTGAGGGATGGATGCACTTGAAGATCCCCCATATATATATATAACATCTTAAACTTTCTTGGGTCCCACACATGGACCATGAGTCATGTTGTAACGGCTAATAGACTTTGGAATTGCATCACCCCCTGATGTAGCCAAAAAGAAATCCCTAATTGAATAGCGACCCAAACTTGCAACCCTAAACCAAATCAACAGTGACTAACCAAGAAAACAAGGAGAATAGAAAAGATTACTCATATATTTATAAATAATCAATGGTTTTCTTCAATCCCAAGGACAATGCCTCAATCCCGATGAAGAACAAGCCAAAACTGTCTCTACACTATCTCCGAATACTTCAAAACTGAACTCAGCAACAGTCTACAGTTTTCCTTTACTCACATGCACATAAGAACCAAATCTAATCTCATCCATCCATTTTTCATCAAGCTCATTAAATCCCTAATCCAAATGGGTCCCAAATAAACAAAAGAGAAAGAAACAAGGTGAGAAAGAAGCTGCCGAACCAAGAATTCCAGCGAAAAGATTGTCAAAACCTTCTTGAAGAAATCTTCTAGTGAGGCCCATGTGGCCCACTCTTGGATGATGCAAACCAAAAGATTTGAAAGGGTTTTCACGGACAACCCTTTTGGCGTTCATCTCAAGTGGATTATGTTTGAAAAGGCCCACCAAAACAAGGCTCCAAACTGCTGCACATACAGCCCCCTTTTTAAGCTTCAAAATTTTCTAAATGAAAAAAAAAAAAAAAAATCAAAACAAAAACAAAAACAAACTGCGTTCTTTCAATTTATTATAACAGCTCCTGTTGTGCAGTTTTTGTCCATAAATGGGGACTGCTATGATCAAACGTTTTGAACTGAAACCATCAACACCTTGGCCAGTCGGTCCTTGTGCACCCTCTTAGAGCCCTCAAACTGGTCTAAAATATCTTCGGAAAGTAGAATTATCTGATCAAAATCTGAATCTCCATTACCTCATATCTAATTCAATCCACTGCAGGAGAAAGATCCCTCCAGAATCAACTCAAGGGCATTCAGCAGACCTAGGGCTCCCATACCATGTGTGAGATACCAATAGTCCAATACAGTGAGAAGGAAGAAGATTTACAAAGAGGAGCAGTATCATTTATTCTATAGAAGCTTTCCTTTTATAATACAATCCTTGCTATACTTGGTGAGTAAATACAATCAATAAATCTAATCTAAAAACTAAATGAAGGAAACTATAATGGGTTGCCTCGTTGGGTTGAATCAAGCCATTGAGTTTGTCTCCGCAGTTAAAGGTAATAAAATGTTGGGCTTTCCTACAAATATAAAAAGTAAGGATATTTTAAAAAATAATAATAAATAGATAATCTGGTCAAAGTAAACATATGGTCTACACACCCCACAACAAAATAGAGATGCAAACTAGTTTTTAAATTAAAAAAAGAAAAAAGCAACTGTAAGTTCACTAGAACCAACCTCATAGTTTGACATAATCTTCTCCCTGTATTCTCTATGCCTCTGAACCTGACAAACAAAACAGTATCTGCTGTCAAGAACTATTTGCTCAAAAGAATCTCTCCTTATGGAAAAGAACACTGCTGGAAGTTCAATGGATGAGAAGAAATTTGCTAAAATTTGGATACTAACTTCTTTCTCAGACAAGTAAAATGTAATAGCATCTTTTGCAAACAATCACACAGAAGTACTACTACAATATAAACCGCCCAACACGATAACCCAAACTCCCCCCTCAAATCCCCAACCCCACTGTGCCACCAACACAAACAAATGATAAATGAATTGACAGTTCGACAATATCAAACCTATACATACATATATCATACAATGAGGCAACCTTCTTGCAGCCTTGAAATCACACAGCAAAGAATTTGATCTGGCTTATTTTTTGGGCATCCCTTATCCATTCAAAGACGCCCCTTGATTAGAATTTCGAAATGGCCTAAGGTAAGGCCACTTACAAACCCACCCACCCACACTCATGAAAGGAACAAAAGAAGAGAGAGAGAGAGAGAGAGAGATTGTACCGCATGAGAAATTTGTGTGCGGAACCTCCTTGGAGACCAACTGGGACCACCAGCACAAAGGAGGGTGAGGAATGGCAAGATCTTGGTGTCGATTAGGGTGGCCAAATATCAACCTGGTCTCAGAAAATTATCACCATCAATTTTTGTGGCCAAAATACCAAAATAGGCTCCATATGATATACTTATAGTGATTCAATCCATTAGGGCCCACAAACAATCAATTCAACCAACTCACCTCAAAGATAATCCTCAAGCTCATGGGTTGCATATTGGCTTTGATTCATCACTTAGATCTTCAATTTGGTGTTTTTCTTTGGACTTCTTGTGCTAATAATGCCAAAGTTTTTTCCAAGCTTTTATGTGCAAAACAACCCAAAAATATGGTTTTGTAGGTAGTTAATGAAGCATGTACTGACCATATCAGCCAATATGTACACCGTATCAAGCATATTGGCAAATACTTACCAATACTACTCGGAAGAGCGCTTTCTTATATATGCCAATACCATGGCAAACTTTTTGAACATTGATCCATTGTATCATGATATACCATACATAAAGAACGGTGTGCCAAGATACCTTAACTAGGGGCACACCCAAATCCAAACCATCAGATGAATTACAATACACCAATCTCCCGAAGGATTGATCAAGTCCAATGATGGAGTCCAGCCGCTAGGGCACAATCACAACCATGAAACACTCCATAAAAATGACGAGAAACTCTGAAATCTTATTATCAATTGAAGGAAGCATACCCAATTACAATGGAGGGCTTAATATATGTATGCAATGTTCTTAACCACTAAGAATTCCAAAATAGAAAGCTACTAATCCTGATTAATTAACAAATTAGAAACAATCCCTAATTAAATAAACTTAAGATAAAAATAGCATGCCACAGTAGATTCTCAGCCAATTGGGCCTATGGGTTGGATGACTGGGTCCATCATGTGAGCCCGGGGCCTTCTTCGGCTTCCGTACAGCATCAATTCTCTTCGGCTTGGAAGAACTCGACTCTGGCGAGTTAATAACTTGAAAACGTTTATAAAGATCTGGATTCGGGTGCTAGAAGTCAATAGCAGTAATCTATGTAGCATCGGAGATGGGCCGGTTTTGCCAACGGATAAAAAACTTCTGAAATCCTCCTTGACGAGTAGAAACAATTTGATCATCAAGAACATCAATGATTTTATCTGTCGGTGGAGGAGCAACTGGTAAGGTAATGATTTGTTCTTCAGAATCTTACTCATTATCATACCTGCAATAGAGAGTGAGATCTGCAACATTAAATGTGGGACTGATACCAGGATCTGATGGTAACTATAGAGTATATACATTGGAACTGAGCTTCTTCAACACTTTGAATGGACCTATATTTCTCAAATGCAACTTCTTGTCAGTTCCTGGTGGTAACCTTTCCGGATGAATATGAACCATAACAATATCTCCTTCAGAAAACCTTAGGAAACGATGACGTTTGTCTGCATAAGCCTTGTAACTGTCATTGCTAGCGGCAATATATCGTCGGACTTCATCATGTATTTGTTGCATGTGTTTGATGAAATTATTTGCTTCAGCATAAGGGCACACTTCAAGAGGCAATGGGAAAAGATCAATAGGCAAGCGCGGTCGTGCACCTGTGACTACTTCAAATGGGGAGATGCCCGTGGTGCGATTGACTAAATTGTTATAAGCAAATTCAGCCATAGGTAGAACTTGATCCCATGTGGTGATATGATCACGTACACGACATCGTAACAACTGTCCAAGGCTACTATTGACAGCCTCTGTCTGCCTATCAATCTGCAAATGGTAAGCAGTAGAGAAGTGAAGCTTTGTCTTTGCTGTCATCCACAAAGTCTTCCAGAAGTAACTCATAAATTTGGTGTCAAGATCAACGATTGTCTTGGGGAGGCCATGAAGACGGACAACTTCCTTGAAGAATAATTGAGCTACCTTATAAGCATTCGATGTGTTGTTGCATGGAATAAAATCTGCCATTTTAGAATAAAGAATAACAACGATAAAGATGGAATCAACTTTCCATGTAGTCTTTGGAAGTCCTAACACAAAATTCATGCCGATATCTTCCCACGGTGCATTGGGAATAGGCAATGGCTGATATAAACCTATATTCTTCTTGTTACCTTTAGCCAATTGACAAGTGCGGCATCTTTCACATGTGCTACTAACATTGACTCTCATGCGGGGCCAATGAAAGCAATCATCCACGAGAGCAAATGTCTTATCATGTCTCAAATGACCACTACAACCTCCTGAATGAAATTCACGAACAACATGTTCCCGAATAGATATAGAAGGGAGGCAAAGTTTGGTTCCTCTGAATAATAAGCCGCCATGTATACTAAAATAAGAGTGCTTGTCCTGGTCACCACTATGAAGATCCGAATAGATTGGACCAAAATCCTTGTCATCCGTATACTCCTGCTTTATTTGTTCAAAACCTGGAATAGTGACTGCCGTAGTAGTGAGGAGATGTTTCTAACGACTAAATGCATCAGCTACCGTATTTTCTTTGCCGGCTTTATGAGGGATACTGAGTGTGAATGCCTAAAGGTAAGAGCTCCATTTAATTCGATGGTCACTTACTTGCTGTTGAGATTGAAGATGTTTCAATGCCTCGTGATCGGAATATATGACAAAATCTTATCCAATCAAGTAATGACGCCAATGTTGCAATGCTTGCACAACAATGTAGAATTCCAGATCAAAGATAGAATATTTACGCTTAGTTTCTAGGAGCTTCTCGCTGAAAAATGTAACTGGGTGACCTTCTTGGCTAAGAACTCCAATACCAACATGAGAAGCATCACAAGCAACTTCAAAGACTTCGTCAAAATCTAGAAGTCGAAAGACAGGGGCTTCCGTGATCTTGCGCTTGATTTCTAAAAATGCTCTAGTTGTTGCGCTCTAGTTGTTGCACCAGTCCATTTAAACTCTCCTTTTTTCATACAATCAGTGATGGGAGCTTCAACACTGCTGAAGTCTCGAATGAACCTTTTCTAGAAAGTAGCAAGTCCGTGAAAACTACGAACTTCAGTGAGAGTTGACAGAATAGGCCAATCTAAGAATAGCTTGAACTTTGGATGGATCCATTTCAATACCCTTTGAAGAGACAACAAAGCCAATAAAAACCACAGAATTTCTCATAAAAGTACACTTTTTCATATTGAAAGTGTCCCGATGAAGAAGTTGAAACATGCTCTTCAAGTGATCAAGATACTCCGTTTTTAATTTGTTGTAAATCAAGATATCATCGAAATAGACAACAACGAACTTTCCAATAAAAAGTTTCAGCAATTGATTCATAACACACATGAATGTACTAGGAGCATTAGAAAGACCAAAAGGCATAACCAACCATTCGTAAAGACCATCTTTAGTTTTCAAGGCTGTCTTCCATTCATCACTTGGTCTAATTCAGATTTGATGATATCCACTGCGAAGATCAATCTTAGAAAAGACAGAAGCACTAGTCATAAGATCAAGCATATCATCAAGTCTAGGGATAGGGAAACGATACTTTACAGTGATTTTGTTGATGGCACAACTATCCATCCATGCACATACGCCAGCTTCCATCCTTCTTTGGTGTGAGGAGAGCGGGTACGGCACATGGACTTACGCTTTTCCGAATATGCCCCCGGTGCAATAAATCATCAACTTGTTTCTTTAATTCAACATGTTCGGATGGGCTCATCCGATAAGCACGAAGATTAGGGAGAGATGCTCCAGGAGTTAGATCTATTGCATGTTGTATGTCTCGCATTGGCAGCAATTCATTTGAAAACTCATCAGGAACTAAATCAGAAAAATCATTGAGCAATGGTTATACCTCTTGGGGAATTGATGGCTTTTGTGTCTTCATTTGAGTTGGTCACCTGTTTGGTAACCAAAGCATACATCACACCTTGCTCTTTACTTTCAACTTCAAATTTGTGCATGGTGAGGAAGTGAGGAGATGGAGTAGGAGTAGCTTGCTTTGCAGAGAATGGAGTCTCCATGGCTTCAATTGAATTCGGCGTCCATTCCATTTAAAAGTGTAGGCGTTATCTGCATGATCGGTGATGACCTTCAAGCATTTCAGCCAAGGCCTACCAAATAAAATGTGGGCAACATTCATCGGAATAACATCACACTTGTCATTATCTTCATATGAGCCCATCTTTAAAGGAACAATGCACTGTCGGTTGACAGGAATTGAATAATCATCTACCCATGCAACGCTATAAGGCCTCGGGTGCTTCCTAATTGGCAATTGAAGTTTATCAACTGCTTCCTTATATATGACACTTATAGCACTTCCACCATCAATGATGACATCGCAAGCTCTTCCTTTACAAGTGAGTCTTGTTCTGAAAATTGGAGCTTGATTTTCATCATCATCCTTGGTATCATCTACCACCAAAAGGCGCCAGTGAAGGATAAGCAATGGGCTATTATCATCGGCTGTGAACACCATAGGCGATTCTGGGTCCGAAGGAGGTTCAACATCAGGTTGCTCCATCTCATTTTCCTCATCATACTGTTCATCATCATAAGGTACACCTTCACAATGCAGATTTCTGTGTGGACATTCTTTAGCATAATGACCTCACGGCTTGCAAGAATGACATACAATAACTCGCTTAGCTGGTATCCCAATTCCTCTATCGTTATTCTGATTTATTTGCCATTATTGATTGTGCTTAGGATTCTATTGACCTTGTGGTGGAGCTTGTTGCTGCCTTTGGATTTGGTTCTGTGGTTGGCCTAGAGTTGGTCGGAACCCTTGCTGTGGGGCCCGATTGAAAGTGGAATCTGGACCCTTTTTATAGAAGGACTCCCCGGCCTGGTTGCCGAAGTGTCACCCAATTTGCTGACACAACGCTTGCTCAACGCGTCGCGCCTTGCTAAAGATTGCATCAGTAGTGGTAAAGTCAAATACAGCCAATTTATACTGGGGAATCTTTCCCGATAGCGGGTGACCATCATGTAATTCATTAGTTTTGCATCGAATACAAAGCTCATGGAACTTATGTGAATACATCTATGGTCATGGAGCCTTACTGAAGATTGATAAGCTCTCTCTGGAATGAGTCAATGTAATCAGATGGCAAAATCTGTCTTATAATCTTCCTTTCATAACTTCCCAACGGGTGATAAGAGGGCGACCCATTTGTACATAGTGGTCATCAATATTTTTTCACCAAATTCTAGTAGGACCTTTTAGCTTTATCTTGACGAAAGTTACTAGTTGAGAATCTTCGATGTGATGCCAAGTAAAATAATCCTCAATTGAAGTAAGCCACTCAAGAAAGGCTCGAGCATCACCTTGCCCAGAAAATTCTGCAATTCTAATTTGATTTTCTTAAAGAGATAAACTTGGCGTGGGCCCTGCAATATGTCTTCAACGTCCCTTGCATCAAATAGACATTGAATGAATTCTTGGATTGATCGACGGGGAATATTATCCAACTGTCGTTACGGAGCTTGTGGGACAAAAGTGCTAGAGGATTCACCATTAGGTTTTGAGGTGGCCTTGCTGAGTTCATCTACAGTGTTTTGTAAGGCTTCGACCCGCTCATATAGATCTCTTATGCAATTATTGCACTAAATATCAATGAATCTTCCGCGAAAAATTTGTCCAGCGTTGGTGGCCATGGATGAGAACAGTTTTCCGTTTTTTTTTTTTTTTTTAAGATGCTAGTAGGCTAGGATTAGGTTCAGGCTTAGGGAGGACCCGAATGCGGGTCAGGCCCAAACTGGAAAACTTGGTTTAGTATTCTGCCAGATCATATCACGTGGGAGAGAAAAAAAAAAAAAAGCCTTCTCGTTCTATCTCGGAGTCCGTGCAGGAAGAAAAATAAGAGGGTTTTGGCCTCTTACCTATTCGACTCAGAGAACAAAAAAAAAAAAAACAAAGAGGGAAAGGAGCTCCTATGACTTCGATGAGGAAAAGGGGTTTACTGGCTGCAGCGATGCCTCGGGTGAGCGTTGGGTTGACGTTCGGCAAGGCTGCTGGTTGTTCCAAGGAGCAAGCAATGGTGCCAGGTATGTCTCTGGTCTCAGTCTCCTTCTCTTCTTCTTTCTTTTGTTGCTGCTTTTTTTTTTCTCTCTCTGGGTGGGTTTCACGAGGTTAGGGTGACAACAGTTTGGGGTTTGACTCGCTGGGAATGGAGGAGATGGGGTTCAGAGGTGGGATTTTTAGGGTTCAATGTGGAGTTTGTTTGATGGAGTGGACTAGGAAAAGTTCCAGTGTCGGAAGTGGTGTCGGTAGCTGGGTGTGGGAAGTTTTAGGTTCGGCCGGGGCTAGGGATTGGTGTGGTGGTGAGTTTCGGCTAAACGGATTGATCGGAGAGAGGGATCGGTGTGGAGGGATGCTCGGGAGGTTGGGTTTTGTTTCAGTTTGATGGGTATTGGGTGGAGTAGAGGTGGAGTAGAGGTGGATTAGGCTGAGAAGGGGGCAGGAAATATTGATGGGGAAAATTGGGGTTTGGACGTTCGGTGGGCTTGAAGTGGGTCTCGGGTTTGCACGGGAGATGGGTTTAGGTCTACGGGAATGGAAGAAGATGACGAGAGGAAATCCAGGGAGGACAAATGTATCCCTGGCAATCAGTCTTCGCCTCTGGTACCAAATTGGCGTAGCCCGAATCCACGATCAATGCAATCGATCAATCTCTCGAAGGATTGATCGAATCCAATGATGGATTCCAGCCACTAGGGCACAACCACAATCATGAAACATTCCATAAAAATGGCGAGAAACTCTGAAATCTTATTTTCAATTGAAGGAAACATACCCAATTACAATGGAAGGCTTAATATATTTAGGCAGTGTTCTTAACCACTAAGAATTCCAAAATAGAAAGCTACTAATCCTAATTAATTAACAAATTAGAAAAAATTCCTAATTAAATAAACTTAAGATAAAAATAACATGCCATAGTAGCTTCTTAGCCAATTAGGCCTGTGGGCTCAGGGGCGGACCCACGTTGTAAGTACATGGGGCGACCGCCCCAGGTCCGATTTGCCTCATCGGATATCTTCAATGGATATCTTCAATATTTGATGAGGAAGATTAGAAAACGGCCCTCGGTTGTTGAGAAAAAACGCCCTCTTTCTAATTTGCTAATTCAAATTCTACAATCTCCAATTCAATCTTCTCCTAAAATCTCTCTCATCTAACCAATCTAATCTTCTCCTAAAATCTCTCTCATCTTACCTCTTCCTACAATTTCTCTCTAAGTTTTTATTACATTCCATTCTGCAATCACAATTAATACAAAATAACTACTAAAGCCAGAATGAAACTAATGCACGTGCAACCATTCACTATCTTTGAGGGACCGTTTATATAAATTGTTTTACCCAGCCACCCACATAGATAATCATTTTGTGAGACCCAATTGATGAAGATCCTATCACTTTGCATTACCTTAGGTTAAGAATAAATAGTTTTTGCTCTATCTTTGAGGTAGTTAAAAAGCTTTTATAAGAATTGAGTTCTTTATCCTTAATTTTCCAAAAAATAATAAAAATAAAAATTATGTCTTGAAACCATGCATTAGTGGAGATTATTTGTTGTTGGCGTTGATGATTGGTAGTTGGCGATGATTTTAACTTTTTTAATTGAACATCCTCCGCCCCACTCAAATGAAAATCTTGGGTCCGCCACTATGTGGGCTGAACGCAAAGGACTGAGTTGGATGATTGAGTCCATCATGTGGGCCCAGGGAGCTTCTTCGGCTTCCGTACTGCATCATCACCAATGGAGGGGGACATTCACACATATCATTTCTAAGTTCTATCAAAGTAGCATTTCGCTGCTGCATTGACACAATGCAGATAACAATGATGAGATGGGTGAGTTGATCACATCATCTGCACTCCTAAAATCCAACACTGACTGCCACGCATAAACTGATATTTGAGAAAACACAGTGTAGATCTATCGGATAAAGGGGCCCACAAGTGACAGTTCAGTATAATATGCAGCAACTTCCAATTTTTCACATCCTCTAAAACATCAGCCATCCTGACCCATCACTTCAATGGTTTGGATCAGTCAAAACAGATCCCCAACTGCACGGAATTAGCAACCACATTGTTCCATTTGATGTGGTGAAGGACCTTTAACATCTTTTAACTACCCAAAAACTCCCCAAAATACAAACAATATACCAAACCCTCCCTGCATTCAAAAACTAAACTGCTCTTCAGCCCAAGGGCTTTTTTGTCATTTCACACAGAATCAAACCCTTCAACAATTCAAAACTCACAAAACTCAAAACCCTAATTCAGAAACAGAAGCATCACACAGCATCAGAGTTAAAAACAAAAAACAAATAAATAAACTTCTACTTACCCGCGTCCGCTCTCCCTCCGGCAGATATCTTGCCAGAATCTCCTTCATGAATTGAACTTTGGCCTCACGCCCGACCGCGAGCATGCTCGGCGGGAGGTGGCGCTCCAGCGAGCTATAGACAGTCGGATCAAACTCCAATTTCAAGTCCTCGTAGCTCTCGGGCTTGTGATTAGTGTTGGGATTCAACCGCAGCCGTCGATCGGAATACGATGGGCGGGTCAATACAGAGACAACACCATTGCTGGTGCCATTTCCGTTCTGGGACTCTTCTCTTCGGTCGACCAAGCCATCAAAGGACATGGTTCTAGACAGAATTTAACAAGAGAGAGAGATAGATAGATATAGATCAGGTAAAAGGAAATGGCGAGAATGAGATTCAGAGCATTGTAGATGGAAGAGGAGATGTCACCATCTTGACAGAATTAGGGTTTTGTAGAGACGCTGGCTTCTAACGAAAGGGACGGGAGACGTGCATTTTTTTTCTTTTTAATTTATTTTTTGCCTGAGGCAGTTATTAGGGTTTGGGAGAGAGAGAGAGAGAGAGACGATGGGCTTTCAAATACGACGGAACGAACCCGCCACATAATAACGCGTTTCACTTCCTGCGTTTAATGTCGCCTTTTTTTAAAAGTTAAAATAGACATCCTACCTTCTGTACTTCATTGTGTGTTTAAGCTGAAAAAGTTGAAGTCCAAAAATAAACTTACGTCCTGTTTAGTAACTTTAATCTAAGTATCTAAACTAATAAGAGCTACTTAAATTAAGATTTAAGATAAAATCTCTAATTTTTAAATACTAATTTATAATTAGATTCTTTAGTAAAATTATTTAAAAAGCTCTTATTTTATAGATGATTTAAAAAAAAAAAAAAAATCACTTTATGTGGCCGGTGCACCGTATAAAACACTTTAGGGGACGTTTGTTTGTCACCATTTACATATGTAATTAAATCACATGCATTTCCGTTACACGTATATCACATTTGTTTTGTGTGAATTTGATTCACATGTGTAAATGGTATGAAAACCATGTCAAAAGTTGCCTTGAATTTTCACACCTCAAGAGGTGTGAAACTCTTTCACATATCACTGTTACAAGGCGGACTGCTACAGTGCCACTGTGAGCAGTCCGCCTTTTTTTTTTTTTTAGTTTTTCTGGGCGCCACTTGTAACATCCGGACCGTTCATTTTCTTAAGAAGCTCAAACACGGCCATGTGTCCAATTTTCAATCGTTGATGATGCATGGAGGTTGAGATATCATCAACATAATAACAGCCGTTAGATTAATCTATTGTTACTAACATAAGCAGTCCGCCTTTTATGATTTTTTTTATTGTTCTGGGCCCCACTTGTAAAATCAGGACCGTTCATATTCTTCAGAAGCTCAAACACGGCCATGTGTCCAATTTTCAACCGTTGATGATGCATGGAGGTTGAGATATCATCAAATAATATACAACCTATTGTTACTAACATACCCAGTCCGCTTTTTATGATTTTTTTAATGTTCTAGGCCCCACCTGTAAAATCAGGACCGTTCATATTCTTCAGAAGCTCAAACACGGTCATGTGTCCAATTTTCAACCATTGATGTTGCTTGGATGTTGAGATATCATCAAACAATATACAACCTATTCATAGATTCACATGTGAAATGTTATGCTAGTAACAAACAGTAGAATTTGATGCACATGTGAGTCATTTATATATGCAAATGACTCACATGTGGGTCATTTACACATGTGAATCACTTTCACAGGAAACAAATGACCCCTTAGCTAATAATACTCCAAATAGGATATTTCGGTGCAAAACCCTTATTTTTTACCTTTTTTTTTAGGGTCGACGTTGACCCTCAATTTATGTGTTAAGGGTCGACGTCGACCTTGAGCAGAGGCCTTATTAGGTCGAAACCCTATTATTTCCTATTCTTCCTTCTCTCTTCTCCTCCTAAGTCGACGGCGATGCTTCTCCTGTCCAGTTGTGGTCCCAGCCGGCGGCTCTCCAGCCATCGTCCTATCGTCTCTATGGTCCCCTCCACTATCGTCCTTTGTGAAAAGGTATGGTTTGCCAACCTATTTGAAGCATTTTTTGTGCTTTTCTATTGTACTTTATGATTCGTTCTTCCTCCTTGCCATCCCCTGTGGCTGGAGATTATTGGGGTTTGATTGATAGGGTTGTGGGTTCGGCGAATGTCTGTTGGGTTTAGGATTTGGGAGTATTTTGATTTGAGAGTTTTGGGATTTTATCAGTGATTAAGGATAATGGCTACCATCATGTATAATCATGTATCTTTTAGTGTTTTGATTTAGGGGGATTGGTCATAAAGATGGCACGGTATGTTTGTAATAAAAACTGAAAAGTAATAAAAACATCGACTGGCTTGGTGTTTCAACATAAAATTCTGAAAACATAAAATCCTTAGTGAGCTGTTCTTCCCAATTTGCGACATGGGTCTTTAAAAAAAAATTATCAGGATTGTATACTCAAAAGGGGGGAATGGTAGTTAGTGTCAAACATTATTCATTATTAGATTTAGAAGTTATTCAAAGAACATAATCTGGGTTGGTTGTTAATTCGAACAAGTTTTGTGGAGTCTATGTTCACTGTTAAAAAATCAATGCATCAGTGGCTCATGGCTGAGATTCTTTTTCCACACCCTGAAAGAATGGAATTCCTTAGTTGTTTAGGAAATACACAGAATTTTAATCTCCTTACAAACATACATGATAATTATTATTCAGCCCTAATTGAGTAAACATGCCAAATAGTGGGATTTGATCAGTGATTAAGGGTAATTTACTTGTTGTATTCTCTATTTGTATTTTTGTAATTACAATTATGAGATTAAATCAATGGCAATTTGCCTTTCAGGTCTGTTCACTGAGAGTTTTTGCGTCTAATGCATTTTGGGTCCTAATGTAATCATAATGTATTAATGATTGCTGCGACTTGAAACTTTATCTTGTAAAATCAAGATGATGTACTATTTTTTTATCCAACACATTTGCTTTTATGGGCTTGGGCTGTATGAACTAAATTGTGTCACTTTGGTTAGTGTTGTTGCATTTTATGCTTGTGATGAGGTGCAACTTGTTGATCTTCTATTGTAACCATTTTCATGGAAGGTTTTTGTTCCATATTCTGAACATTTTTGGTGAATGTTCCTTTTAGAAACTAAATTTCCATTGTAGTAAGCAGCTATAGAGGTCTCTTTGTGCATGAGATAGCTTGCAATAATGGTTTCTATCCTTGTTCTAATTTGTGCCATTTGAACCCTTGTTCAGATATTAAAAATAGACTTTCATAGACTTCTTAGCATTTAAACGCTCTTCTTAATTCATGTGTTTGTTTGGTACCCCCTTATTCGAATACAGTAATGGGAAGTTGTCATGTTCGAGGTTTTTTTTATTTTTTGTTTGTTTTGGATTTAAGCCCATCATGCCAATGAACATTTACAAGATACATAAAGCTGACTCAATTGTCATCGCTGAAAATGCAAAGGAAAGTTTTTAATGAAGTTTGATTTGCAAATGTGCCTTGTAGTCAAGGCACATCAAACCAATGAAATCAATTGAGACATGAAGCCGACTCAATCGTCATTACAGTTGGAGCTCTTTCATAAAGACTTGCGATGTGGACACCGGTGCCATTGTACCTTGTTGCTTTTGGATTAACTGCAGATGTTTGATACCTTTGTTTGCATTTTAGTTTTTGGGCTAAAAATACAAATGGAAAGGAGATGTGTCAAACGCTGAACATCATGTAAAAGTTGTATATATCATCACAACATCTAAAGTGCCCTTTGCTCTTCATTCCACAATTAGCAGCAATCAGCTTAAGATCAATTTAGATATGTCTTGCATTGATGTTATGTAATAGCTTGAGTATGTAATTGTTTTTCTATTTGCTAACATTAACCTATCTTTACTCACATTTTTTGCATTCAATCATATATAGCACCAAAAAATGGCCTTTTGCGAGGAATTCTATATGCACCACTTAAATTGATGAATACACCTACACTTAAGTTTTATTTTTAATTACCAAATTGCCCTCTAGTAAAAGGACGAAATTGCCCTTCACCATCAACCTCCTCTCATCTGCCTTTGGTTCGTCTGCAGTGGGAGCGAGCCGTCTCATCTCCTATTCCTTCTCCTCTTCTTCTTCTTCTTCTTCTTCTTCATGCTCCCTTTTATCCATTGTTTCGTAACCGTTCCCCCGCACTCATTCATGCCCGTTGATGTGCATCTCTTTCCTCATCATCTTCTTCAACCTTTTTAAAGTATCCATAAGTCTCATAATCTAATTCAACCCTTGAAAGTACTCATCTCCCTCGGACAAATTGTCTACTGAAAGCAGGCATTTTCAACATAGACAAGCAACTGACAATCTACGAAGAGGAGGTATACTCTCTGACTTCGTTTCCAGCTTGTCATTCAGTTTACCCGCGATATGCTCGGTATTCCAGAACCGTTCAAAACAATTCTGCACGGCACATTGTAACCGTGCAATGTTTTTTTTGCACGGCCACACTAAACCGTGCAATATAATATTGCACGGTTGAAATGTGACGTGCAAAATAATAATGCACGGTTGCAATGTGCTGTGCAGAATTGTTTTGCACGGTTCTACAGGACCGTGCACTAACAAAGTAATAATTTTGTGATCATATTTTCAGGAGATTGAATCAACTGGTGCAAGTCAGTGCTCTCTCGATTTTACCAATGTCTTCACAACTGACACGATATTCAGAAGCCGAGAGGATCTAATCCAATGGACACGGGATGTTGGAAAGAAACATGGCTTGGTAATTGTAATCAAAACTTCAGATGCTGGTGGAGATGGTAGGAAACCGAGAATAGTTTTAACTTGTGAGAGAAGTGGTTGTTACAGGGCTTCATCGAAGATTTACGAAAAGAAAAATCCTAACAAGGCAACGGGAACTAAGAAGTGTAATTGCCCTTTCACTTTGAAGGGTCGAAAGTTGGCAACTGACGATGATTGGATGTTAGCAGTGGTTTGTGGGGTACACAATCATCCAAACGCACAACATCTCGAGGGGCACTCGTTTGCTGGGAGGCTTTCTACGGAAGAGATTAATGTTTTGATTGATATGTCTAAGAGTCTGGTGAAGCCAAGGAACATCCTTCGAACACTGCAGGAAAGGAATGTGCACAACACCACTACGATGAAGAGTATCTACAATGCTCATCAGAAGTTTAGGGTGACAGAGATGGCCGGTCGATCACAGATGCAGCAACTCATGATGCATTTGGAGAAGAACAAGTACATTGAGTACCACACTAGCAATGATGCTATAGATGCTATCTTGGACCTATTCTGGGCACATCCGTCATCTATTCAGTTACTACGTACATTTCCAGAAGTTTTGATAATGGATTCCACGTACAAGACCAATAGATATCGACTTCCATTGCTTGAGATTGTTGGTGTCACGTCTGCCCAACTGACATTCTCCGTTGCCTTTGTGTACCTTGAATCAGAGAAGGAGGCCAATTATAGATGGGCTCTGGAGAGGCTTAAGGATTTAATGGATGGATGCATTATGCCACGTGTGATTGTCACAGACAGAGAGTTAGCGCTCATGAATGCAATAAAAGTTGTATTTCCGAATGCAACAAACTTATTATGCAGGTGGCATATTTCTAGGAACATCTTGGCAAACTGTAAGAAGTTCTTTGAGACCAACGACAGATGTGATGCATTTATCTCTTGTTGGAACATGTTGGTAGTCTCTCCAACTGAAAGTGACTATATTCAACTTCTAAGTGCTTTGGAACGGAATTTTTGCGGGTATCCACATGCTGTTGATTATGTGAAGAACTCGTGGTTGAATAAGTATAAGGAGCAATTTGTGGCTGTTTGGACAGATCAAAATATGCACTTTGGCAACGCCACTACTAACAGGGCCGAGAGTGCACAGGCAAAATTAAAGAGACACGTGGGTACATCAAGCTGTAGTTTTGATTCGTCCTGGCAGGTTATCCATGCCCTGCTTGAGTTGCTATTTACCGAAATAAAGGCTTCTTTTGAAAAGAGTTTGAACACCGTGCAACATAAGTTCAAACCGGCACTGTTCCGTGAGTTGAGAGGATTTGTATCAAGGAATGCTTTGGATATAGTGTTAAATGAGTCGATAAGAGCTGGTGATATTGGTTCAGATTCGGAGGCATGTGGGTGCGTCGTACGACGGACCCATGGTTTACCATGTGCACATGAAATTGCAGAGTATATAAGGGAAGGTTCTCATATACCGTTGAGATGTGTATATCAATTTTGGCGGAAGCTCAATTTAGAGAGCACTAAGATGAATGAACCCCCTGAGTTGACCACAACTTCTGAGTTTGACTTGATCGCTAAGAAATTTCGGAGTAGTGACGAGGCGGGAAAAATTCAATTATTGAAGAAATTGAGAGAATTAGCTAGTCCTTCATCTACACCTCTTATTGAACCGGACGTTAAATTGAATACTTGCGGTCGGTCATCATCAAAGAAGAAGAAGTTGGATCGGTCTACGACTCGTGAGCCGTCTGCTTTCGAATATGCAGTAGGGATGAAAGAGAGTGTTCCTATTATATTAAGTAGTACCGTTGTAACGAAGAAGAAAGAGAAGATTAGTGTCCGTCGCACTCGATCAATTACATTTTTTCATTTGCTCCCTCAGTCTTTGGGACCCTACATCCTCACTATTAAGGATGTCGCAGCTGATGGTAACTGTGGTTTCAGAGCTATACCTGGTCTTCTTGGCATGGGCGAGGACAGTTGGAGGCAGGTTAGATTGGACTTGAGCAGTGAATTGCAGAGGTATCATTATTATTATACATTGGTCTATGGAGGAGAGGACCGAGTTGGAGAGCTGTACTACGCATTGTCTTACTTTGAAAGTAATCCTTCATTTGATCGGTGGATGACAATGCCGGATATGGGTCACTTGATATCTTCATATTATAACGTTGTATTAGTCCTTCTTTCATTGCAACAGTGCCTGACTTTCTTGCCTTTGATGTCATCCCCGATTCCACCAAGTGATCGCAGAATCATCGCGATTGTTTTTGTCAATGGAAACCATTATGTTCAGGTCTTCATGAAACCAGAAGCACCCATGCCTCCCATTGCAACAAATTGGCATAGACATCACCATCCTGATGCAGACGGATGGCAACTCCCATATGCAAAGAGCATCGAGCAATTCAGAGAAATTTTTGGAAACAGTGTAGCAACACAAGAGTCGGTAAATCTTGATAGCGATTGATTAGAACTGAAACAAATTTGATGTAATTCAATGAATTATATAATAGAACGTTAAATGTTGGTGATTACGATGATCAATTTATTTATTAGTGTTATTTTATTATCTGATGGCTATTGAATTGTACATGCTCGGTTTAAAAGTTTTTATCAAAACATGTTCTGCACGGCCAACATGTAATGTGCAGAATATGGTCTGCACGGCTAACATGTTCTGTGCAGAACAAGTTCTGCACAGCCAACATGTGCCGTGCAAAATATGTTCTGCACATTATATGTTGGCCGTGCAGACTATATTCTGCACATTACATGTTGGCCGTGCAGACCATTATCCCTTTCATTCCATTTTGCCACACTTCTTAGTTTATGAAAGCCCACGAAATTGCATACAAGTGTATACTATACAATCATCACAAAATAAAAAAATTCATCCATTATAGGAGAGCTATCAAAAAGGATCCTTAAATTCATCCATTTGAACAAAAATACATAGGTAAAAGTGATCATTTACATAAAAATGAGAATTACATCACGGCTATCAAAAAGTAGCCTAAACCTCATACAAGTACGTCATGTTTCAACCAAAAAATTACAAACTCCAAAATTCTTTATTAATTTAAAGACAAAATCCAACAACACCAAGTGATATCACGGCTGCGTACGTCGTCGGTACGTCACCGGTACGCCATCCAGGATCTCCCGCATGGTATGCAATGCCCGGTAATAAAAATCAGCAGGCTCACCGGGTCGTGCAATCAAAGCTCCGATACTATCCCTCAGTCGACGGATCTGTAAGAAACAACTAATTGTGTCAATACTTAAGAGAATCAGAACTTTTAAAATGGAAATGTAATGCTACTTTGAAAACTCAAATGCTCACCACTGATGGAGTCGGGTCATCTTGATCCTCATTAGGATGATAATGGGAGTGACGATCGGGATTCTATACCCGGGGATGTGAAATCCTAACAAACCACTCCATGTAGTCGGGTGCGCATTCCCATGCATGTTGCACTCGATGGCCGCGGTGTGCTGCGGATAATACATGATCCTCCCAAGACTCCCAATACTGGTCAAGGAATTTGTAGGATACCTTGTATTGCACAGCTGAAGATCCACGAGACGCACGAAGTGGCGCGAGCGGTGCTGGTGGAATGGTCTGAATATATCCAAACTGACGAAGAACCCTCTGTGGGTGGTAGGGTTCAATCACATCTAGTGCCCTCAAGCAACCACAGAAGAAAGAACTCTGATGGAATGGATGCTGGGTCCTGGCACCAATATACGGTTCCCAAGCCACCTATACCAAGTAAATGAAACAACTAATTAATATTATATTAAGGACTAGAGATCCTTGAAAAAACTTAAAATAGATACCAAAATATCTATTAGCATCTCACCTCACTCGGATGTAAGTCATCCAGTCTCTCCCGCAGCAGCTTGACATTCTCCCTTGCAATCCCGGAATCTTGACCAGGATTCCACCGAGCTGCATGAGGCATTGCAGGTTCAAATCCCCATGAAGCAGGAGGACGGGCAAATGAGAAGTGCTCGTACACCCAAGACTGTAAAAAGATAGTTATTATTAATTATACAAATTTAAATAATATCGTATGAGTATTCAAAGGAATTTACACATTTACCGTGAGCAGTGTCAAATAACCAGCAATCTGTCTCACATCTGCCCTCGTAGCGGTTCCCAGTTGGCGATAGAGATACGCAAGCGCGGCAGCCCCTCATGCATAATGACGGACCTGTCCCAAGTCCATCAGTAAAGATAAATAGGCAATGGGGACTCGGGTGGACGACTTATCGGAGAAAAGTGTGCAGCCTAACAGATACAAGAGATAGCCTCTAGCTGCACACTCTATCTGCTCAACAGATGACCTGGGAGTCACATCGCCGCACACCCGTTTAATCCAGGACATCCTCACTACCCCACCACGCGCCACCCTCAACTCTTCTGACGCAGTCGCCCTATCCACTCCCAATCCACGCTCAAGTAAATCGACCTGTTCTGTAAATCCCATACTGGTCGATGCGTGGACGGGCAGTCCCGTTATCGGGATGCCAAGGAGAGTACCCACATCATCTAAGGTGATCGTCATCTCACCAAATGGCATGTGGAAGGTATTGGTCTCAGCCTGCCGCCTCTCTACGAAGCTGGATACCAAAGGGCAGGAGATATATCGGTAAGACAAATCCTTCAGCTCTGCCAGTCCAGACTCTTCTATAATCGCACAAAAGCGAGGAACTTCGACATCGGCCCCATCCCCGGGCCGAGTTATGTACCAATCCTTTAGCCCTCGCCAATGATTGATACACTTGAGCGGATCACGATCCTGCACATTACAAATAGAATTCTTCATTAATATAGCTCAATTTATAGAATTCAATACATCTCATTTGAAAAATAATTAATTCAAACATTAACAAAATGCAAATGTACCTCCCCGTGCCATATGGGTATGGCTACGTGCGTCCTAAAACTCGGAATTACCGATAAATCGGCCGGACTGCCGGGGATAGGACCATCCCCCGCCGCTGCTGTGGGAGGACTGGATGGTTGTGCCTGGTCTGAATGGTCCTCCCTTGCTGCCGCTGCAAGAGGAGTGGACGGTTGTGCCCCTCCTCTGAGGAATCCTCCTCTGACTCCTCCTCTGACGACTCTGGGAGTGGATCCTGTCGCAATTTACGTCTTCGTTCAGATGCCGTTGGTCGTTGACGAACGGCAGTCGAAGTACTAGCGTGAACACCTCGGCAACGCGGCGGTCGTGCGACACCGATCTTCGTCCTAACTCTAGATGGCTCGCTAGAAGAACTAGCCCGTCCACCTATCGAAAGTGAGCTACCACCGCGACGAGCAGGTCTTCTAGGCATGTTCTAATCTGTTCAAAATGAAAATCAAACAGTGTTATAAAAAATATATTACTATTGCTCGGCAAACCAGAACTGTGCAGATTCATTCTGCACGGCATATTAACACCGTGCATTTAAAAAATGCACGGCGTACATTTCCCGTGCATATTTAATTTGCACGGTATAGATTAGCCGTGCAAATTAAATATGCACGATAAATGTACGCCGTGCATTTTTTAAATGCACGGTGTTAATATGCCGTGCAGAATGAATCTGCACAGTTCTGGTTTGCCGAGCAGTTCGCGAACGAGAAAAAGAAAATGGGAATGAAAAAAATTGTAGTTTGAAACTCCCATCCATATTTTGCAAAAAAAAAAATCCCATACAAGTGCTCTAACTAAGTAGGTGAAAATACAACCTAAATGCATAGATTACAACCTAAATGCATCCATTAAAACCTAAAAAAAAGGTGAAAATGAATGGAAAACTGTAACGAAGAAGAAGAAGTCAACCTTACCTTTTTATGAACAAGAAGAAGAAGAAGAAGATGAAGAAGAAGGTGAAGCTCGCAGTGGAGAAGAAGGCTGTTTTCCGTCGACGAGGGAATGGAGAAGAAATCGCCGGTTATGCCAAATTTGAAACAGGTCGACGAGGGAATGGAGAAGGAGAGGTGTGGCGGGGTATTTTGGGCATTTCGGTGGGTGGGCTCAGCAAAACGGTTTTAAACATAAAATAGGTGTGGTGTGTTCAGAATGTGGGTGTATTCATCATTTTCAGTGGTGCATATAGAATAACCCTTTGGTGATATGTAGATGTCTGAAGACTACAATAGTAGTAATGTTGGTGATCGGCTTCTATATGATCAAGACCATCATATTTCTTCGGCAATACAAAATGGAATGGTATATTATCAACAACCATATCACATATGCTGAAACAATTACAAATTGTGTTAATGTGAAATATTTTTCTTTTGCAAGGGAACTGGGGACCTATAGATGCATCCGCACTAACCCTGACCATGGAGAGTGGGAGTTGAACGAGAGACAGATGGACTATGTAAGGCAAGCGGGACTAGGTCATTTGGCCCAGATGCGGTGGATGTGAATAGATCATGCCCTAATTACTGGGTTGGCTGAATGGTGGCGGCCGAAATCCAATACATTTCACTTCCCTATCGGAGAGGCTACAGTAACATTGAAGGATGTAGCCTACATTTACGGCTTACTGATAAATGGTCTGGCTGTCACTGGGCATACATATTCACATCACAATCTTGCATAAGTATGTGAAGAGTTGCTTGGGAGAGTACCCCAACCGAGAATAGACTACAATGAGATATCGATTAAGTTCACATGGCTAGAATGTTAGTTCCGTCCTAGCGCAACAGATAAGAAGGAGAAGAAAAAGAATAAGAAGCTTACAACAGCCCAAGAAGTGTACAACACCCAGGTTTACTTGCTTTTTTTGGTTTCTGGTCAAATTCCTCGGTACCTAGAAGACCCTTCCATCTTCTTGAATTGTTTAGGGAGTTCACACCTTACACATGGGCCCATGCCTGTTTAGCGAACTTATATTGTATGTTAAATAAGAAGGGAGTTAGGTGGAACGAGATTAAAAGGGGTGAGGTTAGAGATGAAACAGGACTTGCTAGGGTTGAACCCCCCCCCCCCCGCCCCAGATGACAGTGACACATTTGACAAGAAGATCAAGACATTATCGGGCCCACTACAGCTTCTACAGGTGAGCAGCTTCGAGCAACAACGCTTGGATATGTACTTTTGAACTTTGAAATGTGGACCTGAATCGACCATAAAGGCATGTATACGCCAAGGACAATTAACACCTATGCAACGCACTGTGACAATCTTCATTTTAGTCTTTTCGTGTTTCAAGGTGAAGTTGTTGTATATTGCATACTTTGCTAGGCCTCTTCTAAAAACTTCACGGTCGGGAAACTCACGACCGAGTCACATCTCCCTTGCGGAACCATCTCCTTCTTCGAGCATGACAACTTCAGGGACCATTGTGTCCACGTACGTGGGTTCCTGATTCAAACTTGTCATTACCTTTTCATCCCCTACTTCTATCGGATGCATGTCCGTTGAACTTCCTTTCATATGTCCATAAATGGGTGGAGCACTTCTAAAAGTATAGACACCCTCGGATCCATTCCTATCTAGCTGTTCGTTGGTGTCATTGTTAGACATTAGCAGTCCTCATGACCTCATGTGCAACACTGTTGGGACCCATGGTTTGAGCCCACTAATTTAAGTTACTTTCCCCTTTTGGTTTTTTGTTTTACTAAGTTTATCTTGAATTCAATTTTAGTAAGCCCAAATCAATTAGGACTCTTGTTGGCTAATTTGAAGGAATTAAGAAAACTTACTTTTAGTAGATTTCTTTGATGGTAAGAAATCTCTCTAGGGCTTATATATATATATGGTTTTCCAGTCCTCTCTCTTAACCCACAAGATTTGAAAAGTAATCATCAACTTCACACATATTGGAGTGGGTGTGATAAAGGAGATAGGGGAAAACCCTATTTGAAAGAAAAGATCTGCTCATCATCAATATCATGGCACAAGGTACGCTTTTATATTATTTAAGATTATTCATTGTTAATGCATAGATCAAGATCTATAGGTTTGATTTTTATAACAAACCATATCAGATTTTAACAATGGTATCAGAGAAATAGGTTCTGGTCTATGCATTAACAATGATAATCTCAAATAATATAAAAGCGTACCTTGCGCCATGATATTGATGATGAGCAAATCTCTTCTTTCAAATAGGGTTTTCTCGTATTTCCCTTATCACCCACTCCAATATGCGTGAAGTTAATGGTTACTTTTCAGAGCTTGTGGGTAAAGAGTGGACTGGAAAACCATATATATATACTAGTCATTGCCCGTGCCTGAAGGCACAACGCATCACGCTCTGAGCACAACTAAATCTAATTACTCTTATTTTGACCACCTAACAACTAACATCGCTCATAATTTAACAAATTTAACTCATATTTTCTATGTGGCCCATTGGATCAATCAACTTCAAATCAAGCCCAGCCGGATTTTATTTTTTTAGGTAAAACAGCCCAGCCAATTGGACCTTTGTTTAACCACCATTGAATACCAGAACTGGCCCACTACTATAAGCAGTCTAGTTTAATTGCATGCAAGCCACGTTTGCATCTGCTACCAAAACAAGCCAAGTTAGCCCAGATTCCACAATCCGTGAAAAACAGCATATATATGTGAAGGGGCAAACTGGTAAGTTGTGGGCCCAAATTCCACACCGTTCAATCACTCAATTACAATCATAGTCGTGTGTTTAATCATATCTTTACTTGCAAGGAAGTTTTGAAAAGATAATGGCACGTTTCGTAATTTCACATAAAACCAAGGACACTCTCATATGCTCTAGGAAAAGATAATGGCAGGTTTCGTAATTTCACAGAAAATCAATGGCACTCCCGTATCCTCTTGTCCTTAGTAAAAAGTTACTGCCCCTTTGTTTTCAAATAATTACAAAATTACCAAGCTCTTGAATCCTTTCTCAGCCCTAGGATTTATGTACAAAAATATGTACATAAATCCAAGGGTCCAAAATGTCCAGGGATTCAAATACTGCTCTCCCTTATTATATAGATATATATATATATAAGCCCTAGAGAGATTTCTTACCATCAAAGAAATCTACTAAAAGTAAGTTTCCTTAATTCCCTCAAATTAGCCAACAAGAGTCCTAATTGATTTGGGCTTACTAAAATTGAATCCAAGATAAACTTAGTAAAACAAAAAACCAAAAGGGGAAAGTAACTTAAATTAGTGGCCTCAATTTGTCATCATATATGGGTTGATTCTCATCTGTCATGACATTCATTGCTGATGGGGAATTGACATCATTATCCTTTTTTAGGCCAATATTTACGAATTCTTTAAGAGGTGACGGTCCTACCACCTCTTTTAATTTGCATCCATTCTTCTCAGTGCTCGCAGCGGCTCCAACATAGTGAGTCATTTGCTTCTATTCAAATCTGCAACAATGACAAATAAACAAGTTTGTCGGGAATTATAGTAACAAAGGTGCAAAAAATATTCATAAATTGACAAGCCTATTTTGATGATTGGACACTATCTTCCTCGCCTTGCCTTCTTGCTATGAGTAATAATATCCCATTTGCATTAGTCCTTGAAGCTTTGAACAATCCCTTGGTATCATTGTCATCATCGATGTTTATCATCGATAAAAAAGCTTCCATTGTGAAGAAGGTTCTTTAAACTTATGTCATCAAAAGATGTTACCCAATTTGATACTTTAAGTACAACGTTGGCCAACTCATTATACGTGATGTTACTCGAGAGATATCTCATCTTTTTCCTTCCACCCTTGTATTTAGGACGATTGAAATCAAATTCAAACTCACTGTCATAGTGAAATATTGTTAAATGCTCAACATCCGACGCGCTATTACCAGATCAAAGACACTTAAATTAGTAGAATTCAGAAAATGCAATGGTTCAATAAACAATAGCTCTTCACATAACTATATATTTATGCCTTTGAGAGTTTTTAAATTCTGGTTATGGCTTCTCTTCTAATTTCTCTTTGGCTGAGATGCATTAGTTTTATGTCTTTTCTGGTCACCCTTGGTCTCAGTCAAGTTGGCCTTACCCACATGTTCGATATCTTACTCTTGGAATCACGGTCTCTGTGTTGTTCTTGGGTTCAGAGGTGGGCGATCAAACCCTCCATTTTCATCTCCTTCTTCTTATGTTTCAAGGAGATCCTAAAGTCCTTCCATTAAAGTGGCAGTTCGTGAATAGTGCTGCTAACTACAAATTGCTCGGTTATGTTCATTCCTTCAGTCTGAGATTCATGGATTATTTTCTAAAAGTCTCTAAGTTGTACGATCATTGATATTCTTTCTTGCTTTTGGAAGTCCAAAAGTTTTTCTACTGCATATTTTTTAGTTACCACATTTTCAATAGCATACTCCTTTTCTAATTCTTCCCATAATTACTTTGCAGTTTTTTATTTTGCAAACACACTATACAAGGAATTATGAAGGTGATTGAAGATCTCATTCCTACAATCGAAGTCATTTGATTTCCACCAATCATTCTCATAGGTACCAGTGGGTCCATATATGAATGGTTTAGGACAGTCAGTGTTTAGAACATATAGGATTTCTAACCCCTTAAGGACAGGGGCGGAACCAGAATTTTTTTTTTTTTTTTTTTTTTGGTGGAGTGGGTTGGGGGGGAAAGAAAAATAACTTTAAATAAAATTGAAAATTTTAGTAACAAAATACAAAATAAATAAATAAATTAGGCTATGCTCAACATTGTTTCATTGAGTTGAAATCATCTCTTGCACGCGCGCGTGCGTGCAAAACATACACATTAGTTTTTACCCTTCAATCAGATTTGTTCTCATATAGATAATCATTAGGAAAATAACTTCTTTGTATTTATTCACCATAGATAAACTTTATATAATAATGGAAAAAAGGAGGTGATTTTGAGTAGGTTAGATTTAAGTATAAGCCGCAATGATTGAATAACAAAATGATGTATGGTGCACTAGTATATCTAACATATGCAAATATATACTAAAGTACCAAAAAACTCTCAAGATGGGTGCAGGGTCCTTTCTTATACATGTGACTTTTAGGGTGCAATTTGAAATTTCATTATTCAAAAGCACAAAGGAAATTAATGATACCATCCCATATCTAAAATCAAAACCATTCAAAGCACAATCCGATAGTTTATATCTCCTTAAAATAAATTTCTTCAATTGGATTTACTTTGACATGGACAATAATAATCAAAACACAAAAACACAACTATATTTCTTTATCCATGATAGATAAAACTCTGATTGAGTTAAAAAAACTATACAATAATAGAACACAAATAGAAATTAATTTGTAGTGGATTAGATTTCAATATGAACCAAAAATATTTAAATATATATGACCTATAGTGGAATAGTACATCCACCTCGTGTAAAGAAATAAATTTGGTAAAAAGAGAAGTGGGTTCCTTTTTTTTGCCTCCTCTTTAGGTGTATATGGGTTATACAAGTTCTTCCAAAGTCTCCAACAAGAAGCCCAAAGCCGTGCTTTCTCCTCTACCTCTCTTCATAACAATATTTAGGGGTGGCAAATGATGAGTGTTAAATATTGCATATTTTACCCCTCATTAGTCCGAATTTTATCTGCATCTCATATGCAAATCATTTTCTTTACACTGAGATTTTATCCTTCTATCACATTAACGGATTATCAGATTATCATGCATAAATCTAATTATTTATAGCACATTTATATGTAATTTCTCTTGTGTAGGTGGATCCCACGACTACCCCAACCTTTCGGCTAGTATCCTAAGGCTTCAAGAAGAGATTTCAATAATGAAGTTACGCGAAGAAATCTTGCGAAGAGTTGAAGAATTCCAAAATAAGATGAGAAGACTTTAAGGATAAAAGAATTCATTTCCTAACATAAAGGGATGGTTGGTGTATTGGTTAGAATTTGGATTGGTATGAAATAGGTTATTGGTTCAAATCCCAACAATTACATATTTGTTACCCATGTGAACGCAAAAGAGCCAATGAAAAGCCTCCAAATCAAATTGAAGCAATCCTTATGAAATGAAATGAGCCAATCAAATGTCTTCAATTTTTGTATAAATTGGTATGTATTTGTAGAATGAAAAAAAATCTTTTGGCAAGCTAGTCTTTTAACAACTTTATTTTACCTTCTCTATACTTTTAAATTGTAATTAAGAGCTTATTTGTAACTAATCTAGAGAGTGTGT
This sequence comes from Umbellularia californica, assembly GCA_028538565.1. Taxonomy (NCBI): domain Eukaryota; kingdom Viridiplantae; phylum Streptophyta; class Magnoliopsida; order Laurales; family Lauraceae; genus Umbellularia; species Umbellularia californica. The sequence continues at coordinate 47,798,118 of JAPQWN010000004.1, forward strand.
AATTAAAGATCATTAATAAAGATTTGGAACTCTTTCTTAATATTTAGTGGCTAAAGCTCTTGGATTAGGCTCTCCTTTTGAAACTAAGTAATGTAATTAGTTCAATTCCATGCATGTTTTAGTTTAAATTCCTTACTTATGCCTTCATTGATTAGTAGATTTTAGATCTTATTATGCTAATCTCCCTCATTTCTCGTACTCTATCTCTATACTTGATGCTGGGATAATCTCGATTGATGCTTTGTTGTTGGATTAAGTTCTCTCACATAGTATGCTCTAGAACTCTTATCTTTGATCTTTTATAGCTTGATTTTGATTATTTATTGTTAGGGTAGCTAGATGATGATCTAGGATCTTGGCCTTTGATTTTCTTTACTTTGATCTTCGTTGCCATATCATCCAATCCAATTAGGCAAGAGATTGCTAATTGGATTGTAGATTTGAGAGTTGAATTAGAACATGCATTTGATTGGATTAATTACTTATTTAGTGGATTTTGGATTGCCTAATCTCTTATTGTTATTATTATTAATTTGAATTCTTGTTTTAAAATCATACACATTTCACATCACTTGTTGTATAATCTTACACATTTCACACCACATCTTCACCTTAAATATTTCATTTCCACCACCATTCATCCACTAGTTTAGTGTAGCTTGTTAAATTAGCTTAGATCTTATTCATTTTATATTTTAAATTGTTAATTAGAGTAGTTTAGTTGCTATTTTAATTTTATTTTACATTCCAATTAGTTTAATTCCATTTTTTCATACATAGTTTAGTAGTTTTAAGTGTTCACTTCAATTTCTATATTAGCTATATCTTAACTCAATTCTACTTTAATTGGATTCATTGCTTGTTCCATCCTCTCTCCGTGGGATCGATAATCCAGACTCTTGAGTCCTTTACTACTTGAAGACACCGTAGTCTTGCGGTTAAATGTTGCACATATAAGTGTCGATCAGGAAATCTAGATAGGTCAAATTGAGAAATTACTTCTCCAATCTCCATCAAACCTTTTTTTAATTACTTCTCCTTTCCCTCCTTTCCTTTCTTTTCCTTTCCATCTTTTATTTTAAGATTTCCCCAATATAAGCAATGCTTTTTTTTTTCCATTTTGGGAGACTTAAAATTAGACCAAAACATTTTTAAAAGATGGAGAGACCATCCATCAAATGGAAGGGCCATAAGCATCAGTATATAATGATTTTCAGATCTTTGGGAGAGAGGGGGGGTTAGTTCTGCCCCTGCTTAAGGAGATATTCCATTTTTGTTCGCCACATTTTAAAAAGTTTGCCTTAGAAACTGAATATTTAGGATTCTCCCTAGTAACAATCATTTCATTTATCAATAATTAAATATGCAAAATCAAAATCTTCTAAACTGTTGGAAAAATATCTACGAAAATTGTCAATAAGTTAATTAACTTAATAATAATATGTAGAGAAAGGAAAGAAGGAACCTGAACTACTGGCCGTCGAACCACATCATAGAGGACGCTATCTTTAGACAGATTTCGCCTCCACAATTGTGCAGTGGACTCTTGGACGTCTTCCCCAGGATAAGACAGCTTCACGATTAGATATCTTCGTCACTCGTGTACTCGAATCAATGGAGAACTCAAACCCGGTGGACAACTATTTCAAACTTGCTTGTAGCAGTAATAGCAAAAACCAGAGACCAAAAGAGAGAAATGTTCTGCTATGATAGTGATGTTGTGTGCGCTCTTTTCTGTCTGAGGCCTTCCATGAAACCTCTATATAAAGAGGAGCCCAAGCAGTAACTAAATCAATAACATCCACTAGCGGTAACGCACTTACTTCTGCGGCTGTAACGTACCCATTATCGGGTAACACACCCAATACTGGTTAGCATACCTACTTCCGGGTAGGCATGTAAATATGGGCCGGTGGCCCAAGCCCGGCATGAAAAAACCGTACCTGGGTCGTTGACTTGGTCAACGGGCTAGCATAGCCTGGCCCAATAGTCCCCCGCTGGGCTAGCGCCCCCAAGCCCGCGGGCAGCCCAGCACGAGGCACGGCCCGACCCAGGCCCAACGGTCCGATTTTTTGAAACAACGCCCCTAAAAAACAGCCAAATGCATTTTTTTACATTTTAACCCCCCTCCCCAGCAGCTATAAATGGTCAAATGGGGGGGGGGGGGTGTATTAGTGTCTTTTGATCATTTTACCATTATACCGCCTAACTGCTATAAAACGGTCATATGAGGGGGTATTTTATGTCATTTTGTCACTTAGGGACTCTATAAATAAACCTCATTCCTCTCATTTCTCTACACTCATCTACTCTCTCATTTCTCACACTCCCTCTAAGGTTCTAAGCTCTTTTAAGTTTCATTTTAAAGTTTAAGCTCTCTAAAAAGTTCTCTAAGAAGTGAAGAGTGAGGGTGACTTCTCTAAAGTGGAGGAGATCTCTAAGAAGGACTTCTCCATTAGTTCTCCCTCTTTCATAAAGGTATTTATTATTTTTAATTTTGAGTTTTGTTTAGTAATATTATACATAGTAATATTATATATTAAGTCTCATCTTTTCCCCTTTCTTATATAAATTATCACAAAAAACACATTATACATAATTATTTATTTAAGTTTTTTTTTTTTTTTTAAAAATTTGTTATTTAGAAGAATGGTTGGACCATCACTACCTTTCAACCTTAACTTCTTTCTAAATGAGGAAGATTATGGATTTATTCATTTAGATCAAAGTCAAAGGATAGAAGTAGATAGTCATAATCCCAAGAACTCGAACCCACTGGTGGTGAAGGGCCTGCATGTTCGGGAATCACAACTAAAAGAAGAGAAAAACAAGATTGACTTCTCCTATATGAGAGCATTTTGTTAAAGTTAAGGTCCTAAATCTCAAAGAAGGAATAGATGAAAAGACATAATGTAAATATTGTAAAGATTTCCTCAGTGCCAAATCAGCAAGTGGCACTGGCCACCTTCTTAGACACATGAGAACGTGTGTGCCGTACACACGAATACCGCTGGTGCTAGGGTAGGAAGTGGGATCATCTAAACAGAACTTTCTCAAACAAATTCAACTGGTGGTTTAAGAGTTTTTCACTATGACCTTAATAATGCTAGATATTAACTTGGAAGGTTTATAATAATTCACCAATTACCATTTATACTTGCCGAAGACCGACACTTTGAAAGATTTGTTAGGGAAGCCTTTATTCCTTCTTGGCAGAAAATATCTAGAGTTACGGCTAAAAATGATGCAGTAAAAACTTTTTGAAAGAAAAAGAGAGTTTAAAACAAGTTTTTCAAAACATACTTGGAAAAGTGGCTTTAATTAATAGTGATTGGATGATGCAAAAAAGAATGATTTCATTTTTTTCATTAGAGTTCCCACACACTGGTGCTAGGATAGGGTCCGCCATCCTTGAAAAACTTAGAGAATATTATTGAAAACAAAATAATTGTTATAACTTTAGATAATGCAAGCACTAATGATGTGGTAACAGATTTACTAAAACTTGCACTTGAACTTGATTTAAATGGAGCTCTATTTCATAATAGATGTACATGCCACATCATAAATCTTATAGTACAAGTAAGGGTAAAATCAATTAAAGATGATTTAGAGATCATTAAATGGATTGTAGGTTTCATTTTTTGTTCTCCCTCGCGAAAACAATGGTGGAGGGAAATATGTGTAAATTTGGGTCTAAGACCTAAGAAAATATCACAAGATGTAAAGCATAGATGGAATTTTACCTATAAAATCTTAAAATAAGCATGTGCCTATAAAATGGCACTAAATCAATATTGTCAACTTTATTTAACACATGAAAATATTTATATAAGTGATGATAGATGGACCCTTCTTGAGATAATAAAAGATTTTTTAGAAGTTTTTTATGATGCAACATTTTTTTTTTGGGGTATATTATCCCACATCAAATCAAGCTTTCCGTTTTTATGAAATAAGTCTCACTTTTAAAAAGTATAGAGATTTTCAGCTTTTTCAACTTATGTGTGTACAAATGGAGGCAAATTTTGCACAATATTGGAGAATAGCTCGTTTAACATTTTGTATAGTTGTTGCATCAGACCGTAGATTGAAAGTACAAGGTGTAGAAACCCTTCTTGAAGAAATAAACTCTAACATGAATACAACTAATATACACGACATGTCTATAGTTAAGACACAATTAGAAATACTCTATTTGGATTATGCTACCCGATTGGGTAGATCCATAGCACCCATGGTCCCAACAGGCCCTCTCCGGTACATAAAGGGAAAAAGAAGACCATTTGGAGTATTATGAGGAAACCTCACAGAAGTGACTCCTCTTCTTTTGGAGGATTCTCTTACAATCTTAATGAATTAGCAATGTACCTAGGGAGTGATCTTGTTCCAATCTCGGATGATGAAGAAGATGCTTTTGATCTTTTGGAATGGTGGAAATCATTCGAAACTAAGTTTCATTTGCTTTCCGCCATGGCCCGTGATATACTAAAAATTCTAGTGTCTACAATTGCATCAGAGTAGGCATTTAGTGCAAGTGAGCGCCTTATTGATCTCAGGAGGACTATGCTATTAGAAGAAACCGTGGAGACTTGCATGTGCTTATGGGATTGGTATCAAGCAGAAGGTAGAACACAACACCTCTTGGATGATTCAGAGATAGAAGACGAGCTATTGGCGTTACATATATTATATCATAGTGTAATTTATTTTTCAGAATGTATAATAGGCTTTCAACTTGTAATTTATTTTTTAGAATGTATCCTTGGTTTCTAAAGTTGTTATTTATTTTTTAGAATGTATCATTGGTTTTTAAAGTTGTAATTTATTTTTTAGAATGTATCATAGGTTTCTAAAGTAGTAAATTTTTTTTTTTCATTTATCAGAAGGTTTGAATTTCATTATATATTGATCCAAGTTCAAACTTGTAATTTTTTTTTAATTTTTGTAACTTAAATTTCAAGGAAATACAATCTATTTGTTGTATTTATTCAAAACATCATTAGTGTTATTCTACATATTTTATTTCTCTTAATTTGCTTATTTTAATGAAATTGGTCCAAGAGTCTAGTCCAAGTTTGTGACTTTTTGTCCATACAATTTTAAAAAAATTAAAAAAAGGGGAGGGGAATCTGTGGGCCGCCCACGGGTTCCATGGCCTAGCACAACATGACCAGGGTCACGCTGGGATGAGCCCCCAAACATTAGGCACGGCATGGCCTGTATAATTTTCATGGGCCGTGTCGGCCCGGCCTGGGTACGACTGGGCTCGGTCATGAGGGGGCCGTGCCAGGCAGATTTACGTGCCTACTTCCAGGTAACGTACCAACTTTTGGGTAACGTATTCACTTCCAGGTAGCATACCCACTTTTGCGGAAGTAACATTGTTGACATGTTAATTTTATTTATTGATTTTAAAGACAAATAACTCTTATTCCCATTGGCTGATGAAGTCTAATGAACAGACATATGGGATTTTGGTCTACTGAGCACTTAAGAACAGGGATTAAAGATTGGCTATTGCTCAGCTTGAATGATCAGTAGGTGCTCTGCAATAAAGCAATAGCCGGTATTCACACTTTCAATGACCCATCAGTGCTGAAGGCCACTAACCACTGAATATTTTTGCAACAGCGCAATAGCCGTTGTTCACACTTTTAATCATCGGTTAGCGCTAAAGGATGCTGGTAGTTGAATGTCTCTCAACAATGCAATGGCTGGTAAAATAATCCTTCAATGACCGATCAACGCTAGACATGACTAGTCGTTGGATGGCACTCGAACAATTCAATAGCCAACGCCATGCATTCCAATAGATGGTGGACGCTGCTTGGCCGGTGAGCGAACGAAGCCCCATGATCCCCTTCCTTAACTAGGTCCTATGGTCGATGAGTGCACAGCAAAGCAGTTACAACACCTTTTACTCCACCTCTTGAAACTCCTCCCCACTCTTCCACGACTTCTATCAGTTATGGCCTTCAAGATACTTACATTCAAAGTAACAATAAGCACGGAGAATTTCAAGAAGATAAAGCACTCCTTGCCAAAAGTGAGAAGACTTTGCCAATTTCGTTCCAAGAAACCGACTTTACCTCCTCCACAAGGTAATGATTGGTCGTATTGAACATAATGCAAATTTAAAGCATCTTTACTGTGATGCACCTATGAACAGTTCTTTTTTCTTTGCTTTCTTTACTGAGAAACTAGACAACTTCTAGTATGCTAATGGTGTGCTTTTCATTTTGGCATGCCATATCGAAGACTCAAAATGATTTCACATTGAGTGGTCTCTCTTTCGGAATTCGGAGTAGATTGCAATGATTGACTAAGGGACACGTGCTTGAAGACTGGCGCAATAAAAGTCCTCTTGTTGAGATGCTTGGTTATTCCCCTTCAATTAAGCCGAAAAAGATTGCCCATAGACAGCAATTCTTTTCTTCCTTTTCGATTTTTGTATGTTTACATTCTTTTGTGTTTGATCTCCTAAGCTTGACGAGGGGGTCGTGTGTGTGTATATATATATATATATATTGTAAATGACATGCACTCAGAAGGCGAGACGAGTAGAACCCATATAAAATTAAAAGCAAGAATGATTTTCAATGCACAATCAAACATGTAAGTGCAAATCATTCTTGTGTCTTCATGTGCTTTGTTGAAGTTGAAATAAAATTACAAAGTTCCATTTCTTTCAATTTGCAACGAAATAGAAGATTAACACCGTTTGTGGGAAAATACAAAAAATACAAATATCGTCTCGTTGATCAACCATATGAGAAACAAGAAGAAAAGAAGTTGTCGTCAAGCCACAATCTTTGTTTATTTCAAATAGAGACCACGGGTCGTTAGATGAAGAATATGATTTTATCGGCCGTCATCACAGGCTCTACAAAGTTATACACTGCCCCCACTGGCTAATATGGGCAAATGATGACCGATGACTAGAAGCAAAGACTAGCCGATGCTCATCGGCCAATGTATTAGCTCCCATCGGCTAAGACACTTGATGTCCATCGGCCAACACGCTTGGCTTACATTATCCATTATGCTTAACGCTTACCGGCCACATTGATCGGTCATTATGCTTAGTGCCATTGGTTGGTGTGTTTGACGCATATCAGCTAATCCTTATAAAGACGATTGGCCAGTCTACACATAAAATCACCAGACATGGCCGATTGGTTTTTTCTCAATTGAGAATTGATCCAATTAGTAAGACCATGTAGAGATCAATCTATTTGACATATGAAAAGTCAGTCTCAGTGGTTCAACGAGAATTCAATTGCTCTGCTTTCTGTCCCTTGACTTGACGGATCCTGGTTGGGCAATTCATTTAGAAGGTGCAGGTCAAAAGCCAAACGCATTTCTTTGAATTTGACTGGATCCAACTTATCTTCTTCCCACTTTGGGGCTATGGCTACTGTACCAAAATGCTGCCCACTTCATGGCTGATCATTGGGACAAATGACATGGGGAATTAAGGAAGAAAAATATATCTTTTACAAATCATTTGGTTATTCAATCCGATTGGTTAAAGATTATGTTCCACCACTTAAATATGCCGCTATAGGCTGTCATAATGGTGAGATAGATTGATTTAGGGTTGGGCTAAGTATATGAATGCTCTACTATATATTATATCCCACGGGTCCTATTTTGCAGACCAAACATAGTCTCTTATGATTACTTTTGACGAGACAAAGGAACACCTCTACAAAGTCTCTGTCTTTGATATGAGAAGCTCCAAGGTTCAGAAAAGACCCCGATCTGAAGTTGAAATTCCCTATGATTAGGTCTCTGTATTTTAGCGGTTTACTTCTCTTGCCCCTGGGACATAAATCTTTCATGTTACAACTACGCCTCCCAAGAAAGAGGCTCATCTAAAGCCATGGGTATCCAAATACGCACAAAATCCTATTGGCGTCCATCTCAAGAATATGAAAGACTCCAAGAAGACTACATCATCTAACCTCCGTGTCACTAAACATGTGCATAGGGCAAGGAAAGTGTAGATTGTTAAGGGAAACTCTAACCTCAAAATCAAGAAGGACAATGTCAAGATTAAATGTCAAGATTAAATCTAGTTAGGGGAAAGACCTTCGCAAGTTCTTAAAGAAGAAGAAAATGCAACAACAGGACAAAATCCCAGGTTGCACCACATGGTGTCCTAAACCACATAAATTCAAGAAAGTGAAGTGCCAAGATAAACCCTTGGCATCATTAGAAGACAACGCTTTCTACCCTCTCACTCAAAAAGAGGGAAGAAGGTTTGGAAGACGACGAGTTGCCTCTGTCGTTGTGGGACCTACTCTTCCACCTCAATGGGTGCACATAAAGCATCCAAAGAAACAATAATACCTCTCCATCAGTAATGCTGCTGAGTTAGTCCAATTCAAGGACCAGCTCTGAAAGAAAGCTGAGCTGCAAACGCCAAAGGAGGATGTGGACATCCTCATATTACCAACTCAATAGCCAGAAGGGGTGGACTATACTTTGGGTTACTCTAAGCCTATGGTTGTTAGGCTTGGTGACCATACCTTGGCTACTCAGTTGGCTAATCAAATCAAGAAAAAGGCTCTGGCCAATCAAATCATAAACAAAATCAAAGAAAAATCACTTGAATATGGGTGGTCAAAGAAGAAGACCATGATGTAGCCGTGGTGTGCATGGCTGATCTAGGCGCACCCAGCGTACCGGTCAATGTTGACACCAAAAAAGTCACTATGTCTCCTCAACATCAAGAAGCCACATGAAGCTGCATCCTGCTACAAAACAGGCAAAGCTACTTCAAGCATCAGATCTTGTCAGAATCAAACAAAAATTGCAAGATCCTTCAAGACAGGCAAAAGAGGGGTACACCTGAAGTTTCGGGCCATTTCCGACATCGTTTGGCCTAACATCACTTCTCCGACAGCTAAACAAGCGCTCCCCGGCGGCGACATCATCGAAGACACCAAAACTTCGATTAGAGCCTACGGATGACTCTAAAATACCCCCAAATGGCTCCTTGCCAAATTTCAAGTCAAACTGACAACGTTTGACCCTCCATCAATGCTCGAGTAACAAAATCAAGCCTCTCGACGGTGAGAACCACTGAGGCCATCACTCATCAAACAAAGCACATAAGTGACTTCAACATGCTTCCAAAAGGCTGCACGTCGAATTTCAGGTCATTCTGACAGCGTTTGACCAGGTTTCGACGCTCCGAAAGAAAATCAAGCCTACAGGCGGCGGAGAACCCCGGAACCATGACATCCAAATTGGAGCTAAGGGATCATCTCTACATGACTCCAATAGGCTCCCAGTCAAATTTCAAGTCAATCGGACATCGTTTGACCACATATCAGAGCTCGGCATTTTCCCCGCAGCAAAATCAAGTCAAGCATCGACGGGACCCCAAACGCTTCAAAACTCAAATAAAAGCCCATGGGTGGACCTATCCACTGCTCAAGAAGCTTCACCTCAATTTTCAGGTCATTCCGACATCGTTTGACCTAGTTTCGACTCTTGACGGAAAATCAGCTACAAAGTCTTCGGCTTTCCCGAAAATGGGAAACTTTGTGCTCCGGTTTTGCGCGGGTTCTCGTTAAGTTTTCTCCAAGAAAATCAAGTCAATAATTGAGGAAAAGTGTCAAGAAAAATACAGAAGAAAAAAGGAACGAAAAAGAAGGAAAAACAGTCGAAAAAACCACTCGGCGACCAAAGGGGCCAAAACCCCATGGTCGCCGGCGACCATGGACCTTGGCCCAAAGTTGCCGGCGACCTTGGGTGCATGGTCGCCGGCGACCCTGGAAATCCGGGTCGCCGGATTTTTCGCCGGATGGTCCGATTTCAGATCGTTTTTGCGTTTCGAGTGTTCCTGCCTCTGTGATTTTATGAAAATCCAATTTTTGATGCTTGAAAACCACTGATCTTCACCAACATCTCGGATCCGCCGTCAAGAGTATGAAATCATCACTGATCGCTCCAAGATCGCCAACCGGCTGACCAAGAAAGTACACTTTCTGTCCGACCGATCGTGAAATCGACAAGACAGATGTTACCGGCCCACCAACATCAATCAATGTCTGAAATTACACTGCAATCTGACATCAAACGATGTGTGGATCCACCTGCGATGATCACAAGAAGAATCCTAAAAGACGCGGCGCAGCCCGCGACTCTTCACATGCCCTGGCGACCACTTAATGTCGTTAATTGACCCGTTTATGACAACTTAATGCGGTCATAAACTCATTATTTTGGACGGCCCAATTAGATTCAAGCATTTGGGAGTTACAAATCCAAACAATCATGGCATTAAACCCATGAAACTCCCATCATCATGAAGATTAAAGGTGATTAAATGCCCATTATCCTTCATCGGCCAATCACAAGCCAAGAAAAAAGAGTTACAAAATCAAGAAATAAAACTTGTAACTCCTCTCATCAATACCATCATTTCTCTCATCATGGCCATCAATGCCAATAAACACCTCATGGCTACCAAAAGCCTATAAAAGGAAGTCCATTCCAAAGAGAGTGACAACTTTCCACCTACCAAAAAACGATCAATTGGTCTGCACACTTGCATTCTTCCGAAGAAATCCTGACGAAGTCATGTTGCTCTGCCGCCAGAAGCATTACAAGGTGATCAAAATCCCTTGGGGGGCGACCCCCCCAAGGTCCCCTTCTGCTATCCAACATGGCCTAAATGCGGCTTTTCAGCCCGTTTACTTGGTTTTTTATTGGATATAGAACCTCCTCTTGGTCCTTATCCTCTAAAAAACTGAGGTTAGAGCCAAGCCGAAAAATCGAAGCATCAAGCGTTCTCATTTGAAGGACAATGGTGAAGTCCATACATGACTTGTGACCGTTGATCTGAACGTGTCCCCACAATCTCCTGAGAAGTTAGATCCATTTTCTTTCTTTTCTATTGTAATTTGTATTTTTTAAAGAGACAAAAAGAAATCACAATTCTTGTCTTTCATATTTGATGAGATTTGTAAATGGCCTTTCACGGCAAACAAACAAAAAAAACGCCTCCTACGGTATTCTAAAAAAAAAAATAAACTTGTCTCTTTGCTTAAATATTTATGCAATTTGAAAAGTTAGAAAGAATGATTGATTTCTTTTCTACTTATGAAGGTGAATCTCCGGATCATCACCATTCCAAATTTCCAAGTAGAATAGTAAATCTGGCATACCCGTACAAAAAAGTTGATGCCCGTATTTCCTCCTCCGCCGAGACCCAGGCAGTCCCCGGGGCGGAAGGAGAGGACGGAAGTCCGAGGGTCAATTAGTCAAGTTGCATCTAGCAATCAAGTACCTACTAATGAAACAGATTCTGATGGTACATCTTAAGGACATGTCTCTTCAGCTACAGATGATGAAGTCCTTCCAATAAACAAAAACATTGGGGCACCTCTTCTCATGTACTTTGGAGGATTGATGATGACTTCTCTCACACCACTCGAAGTCTTGGGAGTAGCTCCTCACCCCGCACTACTGCATATCCACATCTGGGAAAATACCTAGTTTTTATGGTTGGAGAAGGTGATGTCCCAACAAATGATGATGAAGAAAGGGAAGAAAATGTTAGCGAAGAAAACTAGGTTGAAAATGTTGAAGACCTGGTTAAGTAGCAAATCAATAAGATCAACCAGATTGCCACTCAGCTGCAACTTTTTCTGGATCGGATGGTTGGTCCCAATGAACGTCCACCAGAAACTCCACCTTCTTCAAGTAGTAGTAGTCAACTAGCTTCTGGTAAGAACAATGAAGCCATAATTGATCAGCTGGTAGCTCAAGCGTAACAACTCTTGCAAAAGTTGTCTACGCAAAATGGTACTCAATCTTCTGAAAGCAATCATCATGCTAATCTAGATAAGCCAATGACTTTCAAAGAGGTGGCTAACATACTGGCCAAAAGCATGGATGCAAATAGGCTGAAGAAAAAAGGGATCATGTCAAAATATCCACCAGAAATGGATTTGGTCCCTTATTCCCAAAATTAAAAGTCCCTACTTTACAGTCTTATGCTGGTAAAGGGTCTGCATATCAGCGTGTGATGCACTGTGATACTTTAAATCATAGATTGGGAGCACGCTGGATGTTGATGCCCTGAAAATCAGATTGTTCATAGACACACTGAAGGGGACAACCTTTGACAACTACAAGTAGTTACTAGAAAATTATCTTCCTTCATGGGCAGCTTTAGAAGAAGACTTCCTACTTCATTTTCAGGAAGAGGATCAGCCTATAAACTTAAACTCACTAGTCAAACCAAGCAAGGAGAAAATGAGTCGGTTCAAACTTTCATTAATAGCTGGAGGGCCTTGTCTTACAGGTGCAAGGAATCAATCTTTCAAAGGTCTGTTGTTGACATGTGCAAAGCCAATCTCAAGCCTGAAACGAAAAAGATAGTGAGAGGGGTTAAAACTAGAGCCTTATCCAAACTGATGGAGTCAGTCAATGATGCGGAGGAAAGTCCAAGTGAGAATAAAGAAAGTCCAGACCTCTACATCTGTTGCCTCTAAGGGAAAGAATAAATAATAAGTGTTCAATATCCATGATGGGCTTGCTTATTCGCTCGTGCGACTACCGCGGTCAGCAGACGTGAGAATCCGTGGGGTCCAACCCTTTCATGACCGGAGACAAAGCGAACATTAACTTTTTTTTTATGGGTATGCCAAATTTTCTACTCCACTTGGAATTAACAAGTGGAGGTCCATAGATCCACCTTCACAAGTAGAAAAGAAAATTAACTTTTTTCTAACTTTCATCGCACATGTGTTAAGAAAAGGGACATGATTTAGATTTGAATGCCGTGGAAGGCGATTTTCATTTGTTTGTTGTGAAAGGCAATGTTTTTGCAGTTAAAGGCGGTTTGCAATTCTTATAAAAAAGAGAAGACAAGAGTTGCGATTTTTATGTCTCTTTAAACAATACAAAATACAATGAAAATGAAGAAAGGAAAATCTAACTTTTCAGGAGATTGCGGAGACTCTTTCAGATTGACGGTCGCAAGTCATGTTTGGATTTCGCCGTCATCCTTTAGACGATAATAGAGGATGCCTTTGATTCTCTTGACTTGGCTTGAACCTCAGATTTTTAGAGAATAAGGACAAAGAGGTCCTATATCCAATAAAAATCTAAGTATACAGGCTAAAAAGCCACGTCTAAGCCATGGAAATAGAAGGAGAAGGCCTTTGGGGGGGGGGGGGGGTGGCTCCCAAGGGACTTTGGTCACCTTGTAGTGGTGGTTGCTGGAAGACTTCTTGAATGGAGGAAAGATCATCATTGGAACGTCGTAGCAACGTTGCAGACTTTTTTCTAGGATTTGCATGTTGTGTACATCATGCTCTGGAATGGTGGAAATGGCCTCCTTTTATAGGCTTTTGGTGGCCATGGGGGGAGTTTATGGGCTTTAAATGCATTAATTACATTAATGCTCCATCATGGAAGGAGTTACATATTTTCATTTATGTTTTTTGTAACTCCTTTTTCTTGAGTTTGGATTGGCCATTGGAGAATAATGGGCTTTTAATTGCATTTAAACTCCATGATGGGAGGAATTATATAGTTTAATGCCATAATTGTGCTTGACTTGAAACTCCTACTCCTTGTCTTCTGATTGGGCCTTCCACAATAATGAGTAATCAACCACATTCGCTTTTCATAAAATGGGTCATTAACCGCATTAAGTGGCTGTCGAAGTACTTGAAGAGTCGCAGGCCGCGCCGCGTCTTTTGAAATTCTTCCAGCGACGTAGGAAGCGTTGATCGTCGGTGGATTTTTCGTGCCGATTGTTGTCGGATGATCATGTGATTTTAGATATTAATTGCTACCAGTGGGCTGGTACTATCTGTCTTGTTGATATCTTGATCGGTCAAGCAGAAAGTGTGTTTTCTTGGTCGGCTAGTTAGCAATTTCAAAGCGTCTGATGACGAACCAATGATTTTGACAACGAATTCGTGATGTTGTCGAAGATCGACGAATCTCATGCGCTGAAAATAAAATTTTTAGAAAATCACAGAGGCCAAACAGCTCGAAACGCAAAAAGGGACCCGAAAATGGGTTTTCGGCGAAAATCTGACGACCCGAGTTTCCAGGGTTGCCGACGACCATGGGGCCTTGCCCCTTTTGGTCACCATTTTTTGGCCGTCTTTTGGTTTTTTCTATTTTTTCTTCTTTGATATTTTCTTAGTATTTATGTACATATTTTGGCATGATTTCCTTGCAAAAAACTTGATGAGAAACTATTCAGATCAGATGACAAAGTTTCTAATTTTTTGGAAAAGCCGAATACTTTAAGAGTGGTGTACAAAATTAAAAGCAGTATGCTGGTAGGAGCTCACTTACTTTAAAAGAACAGGCACCTTCACCAAATATAAAAAGGGTGAACAAACACAGAAAAGCACAGGCCCGGGACCACCAAGTTTCCACCAGACAAACTCCTCAACATTTCCTTTCTGAGCAATGTAAATGAAAAGGATAATTCACACTTGCTTTTCCAGAAAGACATTGGCAGTTCGACTTATACCTAATGAACATGGATAGAGTCCGAAACAAAGGAAAGTGCTGATTGAAGATCTAATGTCTTTGACACTGTCACTACCAGGAGAGCTGATTTTGCTGCGGCTTTTGCTTTTTGGGCCAAATGGTGTTGGAATGACCTGGATATTGATGTAAAGATTTCTAGTGGCATTTTGAGGCCAACTGTGTGCTCCTTTTTATGAATCGAGGTCTCTAGCTTCACCATCGTGGGAGCTCTTGTTTAGCTGCAGGAAGAATGAAGTTAGTCCAAGCAATGTCGAAATGGCCCGAAACTTCATGTGTACTGTTCTTTTGACTGTTTTAAAGAATCTTGCAGTTTTTGTTTGATTTCGACAAGATTTGATGCTTGAAGTAGCATTGCCTGATTATAGTAGGATGCGGCTTCAAGTAGCTTCTTGATGTTGAAAGTGTATGAAGAGGTAAAGTGACATTTTTATGTGAACAAATGCCCCCTCGAGGTACAGTGTCAAGTTGCATAACTGTTGTAGTCGATGTGCCTCGAAGAGAATTTTGAATTAGAGTTTTTGACTTGACCAAGAGTCTTGAGCAATTTTTCTTTTGGTAGAATAGCTTTTTGAGTTTCCAAGTGACTTTCATGGCAATGAGAGGGATCATGTACCATCTCAAGGCAAAGTTTTGAAAATAACATGAGAGATTTGGATATGGGTTTTTGGGTTTTGGATTTTCTTTTTGACCTTGTGAACCTAAGGGCTTTATGTGGCACTTTAGGCGGTCAAGAAAGGGTTTTTTTTTGTTAGATAGCAATTTCTAAGATTTCGTGGGCCAAAAAGGGGATTAAAACCAGTCCATTCTTTCCAATTTTTTGGTTTCTTTGGGCCCCAAGATCATGATTTGAACCGGTAGCTAACTCTGGAAGGTCAAATACGGCTAGTTGACCAAATTTCAACCGTTGATCCTTACCATATCTTGAGATATTTGGCAAAAAGTCCAGGTACTAAAATATTTATTTCTTATTCCTTGGGCCCCCTTTGCACAATCTGAACCGTACATATTCTCAAGATGACCACAAACTACTTTGAGGTGAAAGTTGAGGTCTTGATTTTTCATGGATTTGGAAATTTTTATAAAAACATTTGTGACCATTGGATCATACATTTTACAATTTGTAGGAAACCTCCTCCATCCAAACATGAAACTCTCATTGGGAGTCTTTCTTGAGGATGAATTGGTTCTTGGAGATGGAGAGAATTCTCCAACAAAGGATTCTTTTACGTTTACCAAATATGCCTAAACGACACGTTTGACAAAAATCCTCTAAGAGGAATCCATATCAGTTTTCCGGGCTATCACGGAAAACCAGTGTTTGGGTGCAACATGGTAAGAAGATTTCCAACACCCAAATTTGCTGAAGAGAGGATATCTACGGTCCGACACCCCCCCCATCGGACCCCATAAATCATTGCTTTTTAAGAGGGGGTATATAATGCCCATTTTCTGCGCTGAATCAAAAGGCCTAAGGTCTCCTGATTACAAAGCCCTCTCTTGTCTCCAATCATTTTTCTTACTGCTGCTACCAAGGAGGCGGCGACGATAGCTACTATGATCGGAGGCGATCAGACCTGCTCTGAAAAGCACAGAGGTGGCTGGACTCCGCATTGTTGCAACTGTAGTCTCATTCGTTTTCTTCTTAGAGCAAGGAACATAGACCCAAGGTCATCTCCAACCCTCATGTAGTACCGGTAGGCCTTGACCATCTTCCCACCATCTGGCTGTACCATCCTGCTCCACCATTCCTCTCTCTCTCTCTCTCTCCCTCTCTCTCTCTCTCCCCTGTCCAGTCATTCACTACAAAAATCAAGTTAGGGTTTTTGTTGTTTTTTCATTTTTTTCCCCATTCTGCATATTTCTTACCTTTTTTCTTGTGTGGGAATGTGATCTATTTTGGTAGCTAGGAAATGTCGCCAATTTTCTACACTTAGGCATTTTTTTTTCTTTTTGGCATATTGATTCTTCAGTGCTAAAATTCGAAGATAGGTTGAGATTTTTCCACTCATAAAAAGTCATCAAGCAAGTTTCCTCTCCTGACCACACACTCAAGTTTAATAAAGTTTGTTTCTTGGGTGTTCTCAACAATAAAGCAATCCGAACTTTGACCCAGTAGTAGTAGTCATTGTCTTGAAAGTTTATCAATGTTGTGTTTTAATGTCATTTGTCAACACCTAATCAATGTTCTAAATGTTTCTATGTGGCATTTTTCTTGAATGGTATCTAGTGACATGTATTTAGAAGAGTAGTTGCTTTTATACCCATCTCAGTTCGTCCAAGGTCCCTAGTTTCAGAGCTCCTTTTACTGCATCATTTGAAGTCTATTCTGTTGGCATTATTTGATTATTTTCTTCCTGGAGGGAGGAGCAAAATCATTATCTTATTCTTTGGCATTCTTTTTCTGTAATAAGGTACTAGCTTTTCTGTAGGGGGTATATCTTATTGTTGCAAGTTATCAATGTTCTTGGGAGTTGGGACCTAGATCATGTATGTGAAATAACGTCATTTAACAGGTTTTGTGATTTCTGTTCTGTTTGTCGTAATTTCAGTGACTTGCTCAAAGGTTTGCTTAGATCAAGGAGGAGTTCTCCTCATTGACAAATTTAAAACGATTGATGGGTTAGGAACAAATAAAAAAGTAGTTATTTGTAGCACATTGGAATAAGCTTTTTTTTTTTTCACTTCATTGTGGTTGGGAGTTTATTGAACACAAGACAAATGCATATTATAAATTACCTAATTTGATATGTGCAATTGATCCACTAATTCATATTTAATTACATGGTCACAGTCGAAGTATATATGTCATGGTTGCATGGCTTATTTCAATGCATGAGACTGGGTCTAACTGAACTGCTTCAGAGTTTGGAGCTTCATTAGGCTATTAGGCATGCAGATAGCTTATAAAGCCTTTTTTTTTTTTTGGTTTATGTGTTTTTGGATCTTGCAATTGGTATTGAAGTGTATTCTCAATTTTGGCCCTTGGGTCGGCCTGGTGGAAGGGCTTGAATACTAAATGTTTGTGTTACAACATGTGTTCATCCAATACTGGCTTAGTATACTACTAGGATACAGTTTGACTATCTCCTGTTCTAATAGGTTCAATTTTCTATAACTTCAAACAACAATCTCATTACATCTTAAGTATCATATGTGAATACCCATTCTTTATATGTGTCCTAAACTTCTTGAAAAACAGAATGGCATCCTCACTCAACACGTATCACTATTCAAGACTTCATTTTGGAGACCACATTAGTAAATTTTGAAACAAGGTGCATTTAGTAGTTTGGAGGTAACGTTCTTTGCATGGCATGGTGGGATTGCAGGTAGTCTCTCTGACTAAAAAGTTGCAGGTTTAGGAGGTGATAGACCAACAAACTAACTTAGGATTGGAACACGTCGATGGAGGGGTCCACACTAGCATGAAGCCCAAGGACGGCCTTAGCTCCGGCAGTGGTGGAAGTGTTGTAGTGTTGTAGTAGCTCCTTGTGTTATGTTCTAGTCCTCTGTAAAAAAGTAATGTGTCTCTGTTGTTGATGTTCTCTAATTTTTTGTAGGGTTATGTTCACTTTGTACTAATATTTTATAGTGTTGGGTTCATTTTGTAATGAGTGATCTTCTATTTAATAAAAGTTACCCTTAAGCCAATGACCTTAGTTATTGGCAAAGTTGCAACTCTCTATTGTTGACATGCTTAATCGATGAAGAGGTTGAATTTTGATGTTTGCTTTCTACTAGCATTAAGTTTGTGTTTTGAGATGTGGTATGCTGGAGCTACTGTGCTAATGCAGGCGGATAACAATTTTTTTATTATTCTGATTGTTAAGCTGAGGGTAAAAACCACATGTTTCATATTTCTATGTTTTGGTTTTGGTTTGTAATCATCCAATGTGTATGTTTCCTATTTGTTTGCAATGTTGTTTTTAAGGTTGCCATTTTAATTGAATGGTTTGTTGGATTGCGCTCTTCTTTGTTATGTTTATGTTAACGTGTAAAGATGGTGGGAGAGTTGTTGGGTTAAATCAGACTGGAAAAGGAGTGAAGGGAAAGGTGGATCATTTAAGCACACAACATAAATGGTCTGCTGATCCAGATGATAAAGGTCTGTGCTTTACCACCTTTTATAGTAAATTGTATTCTTTATTGTGCACAAATGCAACCGAGAATACCAACGAAAGTGGTTTGGTTTTCATATTTACTTTCTTTTCTTAGATTAGGTCAAAAAACTTCAAACCTTTTTGCTCGCAACTTTTGCTAAGGGACTAGTAAAATGCTGGTTGGGGGGGTGTTGAGTTTATGAATTTGCATATTTACATATCATTTTAGGATAAATTAGGGATTTAATTTTGTGAATTGCATCATTATTTATCTAATTTCATCATTTCATACATTTTCACCTCGGAACCTGAATTTTCTTACTTTTCATACATTTTCTGCATTAACTTATAATGTTTTGCAAATTTTCTCCGAAGAGTCCCAGTTGGAATAGAACTCTGTTCGGGTGGGTCCCACTTCAATATGGGCTCTTCAGTACTTGATGTGTTGAATTAGAATGTGCAGAAAATGAGAATTGCAGGCCTCTATCATGGAACTCACTTTCAAGCACACATTGTCATCCTGGGCCCTGCATTGCTGAATTGAAGTAAATTGAAAAATTCACCATGTGGACCCCACACACAAGCCATATGCAAATTAATCAAAGGAGGGGTCCACTCATCATGTCAGTTGAAGAGTCCTAATTACAGTAGAAGACTTCTCATAGGGCCCACAGTTCAAGTAGATGAAGTGTCCTACTTGGCAGGGTCTACAGTAGTTGCAAATTTGAAATTATTAATGGATAATTCAAAGAGTACAAATTCTGATTGGAACAAAAGAAGAAGAGTTTGAATCATCCACATCAGATGTCCTTTCAAAAATGAAAGTTGTGCAGAGATAAAATTCATTGCAAATCAAAATTTAAAAGTTAATCCCGTTTTTCTCAAGATAAATCATCTTCAAATGGTCATAACTTTCAATCCGACCGTCGAATCGATGAAATTTACCAACTGTTGGAAATCTTATTTAGAGTAGATATCCGTGGAGCCTAAGAACGTGCAAATCAGAGATATATTGACAAAGTTATGGGCCCGGAGATTTTCATGTTCATTTTTAGACGAGATTGCAATTAAATCCATACTGTTGATAAAAAATTGCTACATGTCCATTGTGGGACGCCATCTGAAGATTAGCCAAGCCACCCAGAGGTCTCTAGAAGCTTCCACTTCATACCTTATCAATGAAGAAAAATCAAATCTGCAGAGAAGGTGTCCAAATTCAAGGGCATATGGGAGTCACTCCCTCCCCTTGGACGTCCCTGAGGATTCTCTCTTCTTTCTTTTCTTTCCCTAATTAATAGAATTTAAGAATTATTTTTTGGGTATTCTGGAGCCCTGTTCCAGAACTAGGTTAGAAGAGTGTGAGAAAAAATTATAATTACTATGAAGTGCTTAATAAAAATCACATTTTTGCAATGGATGAGTAGATCCCGGGATCAAAGTGTCAGATGAAGTTAAGTGTTTCTTATCGTTAATTTATGTGATATCTTTGTCTCTTGCGTATTGATTATAATAATAAATCTGTCTTCTGTCATTGACAACCTATGTTATTCAATTTTTTATTTGAATAATGTTTTAATCATGTATGTTTTCTTAATAGATTATTCTTAGATTGAAATTCTTTGATAATCTATCTTTGATTAATATGTGATATTTAGTTAAGTTCATAATTTCATTAGGTGAAGGGGATTTTTGCCCTAAATAAATTGTGAAAATTTGTGCTCTTTGATAGACAAATTATCCGAATCAGAAACATTGATTTGTTTCTGATTTGAAGAATTTTTGGGACAAATTTATTTTATCTATTGCATAGAATGATGGTGGGACAACTTAATGGATTCATGATATTCTGATCTGCATTTTCTCATAATTTGTTGATGCACTTTAGATCTAGATTTTCCCAATCGTATTTTTTTTTCTCTCTTGTCATTATCATTGATAAAAAAATCAGATTTTGAATTTTAACTTAATAGTGCTTCTTGTGGGATTCGATCTGTACTTGCCACTGTCTCAAAAAGGCAACTGTGCACTTGCAGTATTAAAAGATTGAATTTAAATTCACATCCAGTTTTTGATGCCGTTGCCGGAGAGCCAAATCTGAGTTTTGGTTAAAAATCTGATTTTTTTTATTTTTATTAGATTCATATGCATGCTCATAATTAGGTTGCATTGGTTGTTTAGTCATCTAATTTGCATTAGTAGTGTTCTTTGCAATTAGTATTAGCTAGTATTTCACTTTGCTAATTTTTCAGACTTTTCTGATTTTTCTGATATTTTTTAATTAATTGAATTTTCAGAATAAATAATTAATTAAAAAAAACCAAATTTTTTTTGAAGGATATCTTTTAATTCCGAATTTCAGTAAATAAAAACTAAAAAAAATTATTTTAGATTGGTTTGACTAATGTATTGATTAGATTAGGATTGGTAAGATAGAGTTTAAAATCTTTAGGACTAATTGTTTTGATTAATATGCTAACCTTTGAATTTTGAAATTAGGTAGTTGGAAAATTTAAAATTCCATCTCTTAAGTTGTTTAGATTAGTTAGAGTTTTAAAATCTGAAATTTGAGATTGGATTTCTTATAATTGAAAACTTTTTTAAAACTCTAACCATATTTGGATACTTGTTTGGATAATTTAGAATTTCTATTTTTTTATTTTGTAGATAGAATTTTTGATTCGTTTCAATAACTTAAAATCCACTATGACAAAGTTTTTATTAACTTGGTGTCTTTTGACTTTTCTTATTTTTTTAAATTAGGATTAGATAGAATTTTGAGTTATGTGTTAACTTAGAATTTACTAACAAGAGTTTCTTTTGAATAGGTCACTTTGGTAAGAGGAGAGTTGCACAAAAGCAGGAAACTATTCCTCTTAGAATTGCTAAAAACAAATTACTCTCGGAATTGCAAAATTTGCCAAGAAAAAAAGAGGCATGGGCCCGCTGTAAGAATTTCTAAACTTTACCCCATGGATCTTTTACTTTTTTTTTTTGAAGGAATAAGGAATTGCATTAAGCTGAAATGTCAACATACAAAGCATTAATCAACCAAGGAGGTGGAACATGACTCCACACTCCAGGACCTGACAAGGAACCTCCCACCCTAGCAACATTGTGGGCAGCAGTGTTCGCAGATCTCTTGACAAACGAAAATTTCACTTCTCCTAAAGAATGAGCCAAATTTCTACATTCTTCAATTATGAGGCCAAACCCATTTGGACTAGAAAAGTTATCTGTTAAAGCTTTGAACACCTGTAAACAGTCCATCTCTACAACAATATATGACAGGTGCAAACTCTTAATCTAACTGAGAATCTCACGCACACTAAGAGCTTCAGCATCTCTAGCAGCAAAATTTCCAAGAAAACAGTCACATTTTGCTGCAATAAAGCCACCGTCAGAACTTCGAATAACTCCTCCGTAACTGATCTTTCCTTGGGAAGTAAAGGTTGTGATGGAACGCGCTCCGAGGCGCCGTGGGGCGGCTACCGGGGTCGGCGGAACGTGGGAGTCCGTCGGGTCCGGCCCTTTCGCGCCCTGGCGGGCCCTGAAGCGTGCATCAACATTTTTTTTATGTGGGTGTGCCAGATTTTCTATTTTACTTGGAATTGCAAGTGGTAATCCGGAGATCAACCTTCGCAAGTAAAAAGGAAATCAACTTCTTTCAAGTTTTCCATTGCACAAATATTTAAGAAAAGAGACATTTTCTTGGTTTGCCGTGAAAGGCGATTTTGTTTGGCATTTATAGCCGATTTTGGCGTTTATAGCCGATTTACAATTCTTATCAATAATGAAAGACAAGAGTTGTAATTTTTGTCTCTTTTAGAAAAATACAAACTACAATGAAAAGCAAGAAAAGGAAGATCTAACTTTTCAGGAGATTGTGGGGGACTCGTTCAGATTGACGGTCGCAAGCCATGTATGGGCTTCGCCATCATCCATGCAGATGAGAACAGAAGATGCTCTTGACTCGCTTGGCTTGGCTATGACCTCAGGTTTTTAGAGGACAAAGACCAAGAGAAGGTCCTATGTCCAATAAAAAGCTAAGTAGACGGGCTGAAAAGCCACGTCTAAGCCATTGGAGGCAGCAGGAGAAGGCAAGGACCTTGGGGGGGGTGCCCCCCAAGGGACTTTTGTCACCTTGTAGTGGTGGCCGGTGCAGAACTTCAGCAGAGTTTTTCTCTCTTTTTCTTTCTCTCAGATCTCTTTCTGATCTTTTTTTTCTGATCTTCTGATTTTCTCCTCTTTTTTCCCGATTCCGATTTCAATGGAATGCTCTCCTATTTATAGGCTTTTGGTAGCCATTTAGGAGGGTTTATGAGCCTTAATGGCTTTAATGGGAGGAGTTACAAGATTTATTTCTTGATTTTGTAACTCCTTTTTCCTTGAATCTGATTGGCCGATGGAGATTAAGGGCTTTTAATCACCTTAATTACCATAATGGGAGGAGTTTCATGGTTTAAATGCCATGAATCAATTGACTTGTAACTCCCAAATGCTTGCTTCTGATTGGGCCGTCCAAAGAAATGAATTAATGACCATAATAAAGTTAGTCAATTAACCACATTAATTGGTCGCCGAGCAGTCGAAGAGTCGCGGGCCGTGCCGTGTCTTCTGGAATTCTTCTGGCGATGATCATCGATGGATCTACATGCTGATCGACATCGGATGAACATGTAACTTCAGACATTGATAGCTAAGAGTGGGCCGGTGACATCTGTCTTGTCGATTTCACGATCGGTCGGACAGAAAGTGCACTTTCTTGGTCGACCGGTTGGCGATCTTGGAGCGATCAATGATGATTTTATGCTTTTGGAGGTTGACCCGTGATTTTGACGGATGTCGGAGGATATGAGTCAATTTCAAGCACTAAAAATCACATTTTCAGGAAACCACAGGGGCCAAAGGGCGCGAAACGCGAAAAAAGACGGAAAAACGGGTCACCGGCGGAAAATCCGGTGACCCGGACCTCCATGGTCGCCGGCGACCATGGACCGGCGACCATGGGCCATGGTCGCAGGGGCCTGCGACCATGGGCCATGGTCGCAGGGGTCTGCGACCCTGGGGGATTTTTCCCCTTCGGAGCCCGTTTTGCGGTCGTTTTGAGGTCTTTTTCGTCGCCGTTTTCTTCTGTATTTTTCTTGACATTTCTTCTCATTTATTGGCTTGATTTCCCTGTAGAAAACTTGATGAGAATCCTTGCATTTTTAGAGTGCAAAGTTTCCAATTTTCCGGGAAAGCCGAAGACTTTGTCGCGTAAAGCTGCTGATTTTCCGCCAGAAGCTGAAACTTGGTCAAACGATGTCGGAATGACCTGAAATTTGAGGTGAAGCCTCCTGAGTAATAAATAAGACCAACCATAGGCTTTTGTTTGAGTTTTGAAGCCGTTTGGGGTCCCGTCGATGCTTCACTTGATTTTGCTGCGGGGAAAATGCCGAGCTTTGATATGTGGCCAAACGATGTCCGATTGACCTGAAATTTGACGGGGAGCCTATTGGAGTCATTTTGAGACGTTCCATGGGCTCCGTTTTGGATGTCATGGTCCCGGGTTGCTCCGCCGCCGGTAGGCTTGATTTTCTCTCGGAGCATCGAAACCTGGTCAAACGTTGTCGGAATGACCTGAAATTCGACGTGCAGCCTTTTGGAAGCATGTTGAAGCCACTCATGCACTTGGTTTGATGAGCGAAGGCTTCGGTGGTTCCCGCCGCCGGGAGGCTTGATTTTGCTGCTCGAGCATTGATGGAGGGTCAAACGTTGTCGGTTTGACTTGAAATTTGGCATAGAGCCCTTTTGAGACATGCTGGAGTCATCTGTAGGCTTTGATCGAAGTTTTGACGTCTCCGATGATGTCGCCGCCGGGAGCTCCCGTTTAGCTGTCGGAGAAGTGAAGTTAGGCCAAATGTTGTCGAAATGGCCCGAAACTTCGTGTGTACTCTTCTCTTGGCTATCTTGAAGGATCTTGCAGTTTTTGTTTGATTCTGACAAGATTTGAATTTTTGGAGAAGTTGCATTGCCTATTTATGGCAGGTTGCGACTTCATGCAGCTTTCTTGATTTGAAGAGGCAAAGTGACATTTTTGGTGTCAACAAATGCCCCCTCGAGGTACAGCGACGAATTGCTTGACTTTTGTAGTCGATGTGCCTCGAAGAGATTTTTGAAGGAGAGCTTGTGTCTTGACCAAGAGTCTTTGAGCAATCCTTCCTTTGGTAGAGTAGCCTTTGAGCTTCCAGGGGAATTTTATGGTAGTGAAAGGAATCACACACCATCTCGAGGCAAAGTTTTGAAGATGACATCGGGGATGTGGATTTGGGCTTTTGTTTTTGACCTTGTGACCTAACAAGCTGTATGTGGCAGGTTAGGGGGTCGGGTTTTGGTTTTGACCTTGTGACCCAACAAGCTGTATGTGGCAAGTTGGGGGATCATGATTTGGTTTTTGGTTTTGGTCTTGTGACCTAACAAGCTGTATGTGGCAAGTTGGGGGATCATGATTTGGTTTTTGGTCACTCTTTGGGACTGTGTGGGTCCATTGGAGTGGTTTGGATTTTTGTGGAATGTCAATTTCAAGATTTTGGCTCAATTTGGTATATGAGGCTGGATGGTTTGATTTTTTGGAAGCTCATGGGGCTTGGAATTTTTTGTATGGTTCAATCAACTCAAAAGAGGCATGGAACCATTTTTGTATGCTCTTGGTAAGAGAGATTTTTTTTCCTAACTAAAAGCCCATTTTTTTTTTTTTTTTCAGTGCCTAGGTGGTCAAACCTGGCTCATATGGGCTAGCCCATGGGACCTTAAGCTTTTTAGGATGGCTTAGATCTCATGTGGGGTCATTTTTGTAAAGAATATCTAAAGATATCTCATTTGGATAGAGAATATCTAAAAATATCTTTATGGGAGAGAATCTCTCATATTCCCTTAATTTGGGAGAGAATATCTCAAGGTATCTTTCTTTTTGGGAAGAAATCTCCAATATCCTTTTTTGTTGGAGAGAATCTTTCATTGATTGATTTTGGGAGGAAATCTCTCAAAGACATCTTTCTTTTTGGGAAAGAATCTTTCTAATCCCCTCTCTTTTGGTAAGGTTACTAATTAGTAACACTTACCTTTCTTCTTTGTTTCCTTCTTTGATTTGCTCTCTCCTATAAAAGCAAAGGAAGGTAGGATCTCTTGCTCTTATTGCTTTCTTTTGCAACAATCTCAAGAGAGCTCCAAGACCAAGAGTTCTTCTTCTTCAAGGATCTTCAAGCTTTTTCCTTCTTCTTCAATGGCTTCAAGTAAGTTTTCTTTCTTTTTCTTTCAAGAAAACTCTATGTAGAGAATAGGATGGTAAAAAAAGTTTCTTTTCTTTTTTTTTTCTTTCTTTCTTTTCTTTTCTTTCTATTCTTCTTCTCTTTTTTTTTTCTTTTCCACGTGATTTTCTCTTTCTTTTTTCTTTTTTTTTTTTTCACGTGTGTCCCTTTTTTTTTCTTTTTTTTTTTACAAGTTTTTTTTTTCTTTTTCTTTTGTGGGCCGTACGGACAGATCCGTACGGATCTGGTCCGTACGGCCACGTGGCCTGATTTTTTTTTTTTTTTTTCCTCTTTTTTTTTTTGAGAAAGTTTCTTTTTTTTTTTTTTTTTCTTTCTCCCTCTTTTTTTTTTGAGAAAGTTTCTTCTTTTTTTTTTCTCTTTTTGCTCATCATGATAATGCGTTTTTATGCAAATCTAGATGTTCATGCATGTACTTTTTGTAAATTGAATTTGAGAGCATGATAACATACCTGAAAATCTTTGCAAATTTGGGAATTTGGAGCTTGCAGTGATGTTGAGCCCTTCTTGATTTTGCGGAGATTTTGAGGTTTCGAAAGTTTGGAGTTTCGGAGCCCGCAACAATGTTGAGCCCATCTTCAAACTTTCTATTTCCGTCGGGGTATTTCCTTTTTCTTTGGAATTGCCCCGGAGTCATGCCAAAATTTCGCCAGATTTTTGGTGGGACAAAGTGACCCCTTTTTTTTTTAGCGAAATCCTGTCATTTTGATGACGATCTTTTTCTTTTCCAACCTTTGCAGGTGGTTCCTCCAGAGCGAACAAGGGTAAAGAGCCTGCTACAAGCGTACCTCGTCGATCTGCTAGATCTTCCAATGTGGCCGTTCAGCAAGCCTGGGAGAAGGTCCAGTTTGTTGAAAAGAACTTGGAAGAGCTAGCCATCATCGGATTGAGGCATGACCTTAACGTCCTTGATAGGGAAGTTGAGGAGGCCAGGAAACGTCTTGAGCATTTGAAGGCACAAGTCGATGCGAAGTGGGCTGCTATAACAGAGGCTCGTGACAGGGAGAGTACTCTGATCCGCAGGGTTGCAGATGCCGGTCAAGTTCTCGAGAGGAGGACTCTAGAAAACGAACGATGGCAAACTGCTGGGGAAGAGCTTCCCGGTGTAAAAGAAGGGTTACGGCATTCGCCAGCATCTCATGGCAAGTTCCTGAAGAAGCGTGCCTTGGAAACTCTGACGGCTGAGGCCAAAAGTTTGCTTGAGGAGCTGAAGCTTTGGCTGGAGACCATTTTTGGCTAAGCTCCTGATTTTTTATAGCAGAAACCATTCTTCTTTTTTTTTGGTACCATATTTTTTGGTACTCTTTTTTTTGTAGTGCTTGTGAACACTTTCTTTTTTTTTTGGTACCACATGTATTTTTTTGGTACTTTTCTTTTCTTTTTTTTTTTGTAGTGCTTGTGAACACTTTCTTTTTTTTTTGGTACCACATGTATTTTTTGGTACTTTTCTTTTCTTTTTTTTTTTGTAGTGCTTGTGAACACTTTCTTTTTTTTTCTTTTTGGTACCACATGTATTTTTGGTACTTCTTTTTTTTTTTGTTTTCCCTACGCTCACTCAAATCTTTTTGTGATGAAAGCAATTGCTAAATGGGATTTGATCAAAAGCTTTGTCATTTTGTGAAAATCTTTTGTCAAATGGTTGTTTTGGTAGGGGAAACGAATTTGGCATGAAAGCCGGATTTTTGTGGCATTTACAGCCAGTTTGGTGGCATTGATAGCCAATTGGTGGCATTTATAGCCGGTTTGGTGGCATTGATAGCCAATTTGTGGCATTTATAGCCGGTTTTGACATGAGAGTCAGGTTTTTTTTTTTTTTTTGTGTGTGGCATTTGTAGCCGAGTTTTTTTTTTGAAAACCAAGTTTTGTTTTATTGGCATGAAAGCCGGTTTTGGCGTTTATAGCCGGAAATTTTTGTTTTGGCATTTATACCCTGATTTTGGCATTTATAGCCGAGTTTTGGTTTTCAAAATGCAGGTATCGACTAAATGTCGCCTCCCCGCTGAATGGTCTTGCAAGTATCGATGGAATGTCGCTTCCTTCCTCATTCGGTTTTGCGAGTATTGATGGAATGTCACTTCCTCGCGGGTTAGGTTTTGCAAGTATCGATGGAATGTCGCTTCCTCGCGAATTGGGGTGCAAATATCGACTAAGCGTCGCTTCCCTGCTTTTCCCAAGACTTTTGGTTTTGCGGGTACTGACTTGATGTCGTTTCTCCGCGATTTTTGAAATTTGAGGTTTTCTCGAACCATTTGTAATTTTGGGTTGTGGATAGCAACTGGTATGTTGCATCTCCACGATTTTTGAAATTGGGTTGTGGATATCAACTGGTTTGTTGCTTCTCCACGATTTTAGGTTTTCTCGAACCTTTGAAATTTGGGTTGTGGATATCAACTGGTTTGTTGCTTCTCCACGATTTTAGGTTTTCTCGAACCTTTGAAATTTGGGTTGTGGATATCAACTGGTTTGTTGCTTCTCCACGGTTTTTGGATTTTACAAGTATCGACGAAATGTCGCTTCCCTGCGATTTTGGGTGCAAGTATCGATGGAATGTCGCATCCTTGCTTTTTTCAAAAATTTTTTGTTTTGCGGGTACTGACTTTGATGTCGTTTCCCCACGATTTTTGAAAAACCATTTTTTTTTTGTTTAAAGACACGAGGGTCGTAAATTTTGACCTAGAACCATTTGGCGGTAAAAGGTAAGGTGGACTAGGGTGGAAATCCCTGAATCCGGATTTTTGTTTCAAACCATGAATTTTGGTTCAAGGATCGAAAGTTTTGGTCAAGTCAGGGAGAGGCTCCTAAACTTGGATTTTTTTTTTTTGTTTTTGAACAATGAAACAATGAAAGTAAGCATTATTTTTGAATCTCTAGAAATTTTGACATTTGATATGAAAATTCTAAAGAGAGTGGGTTTGACGAGCGAGTACCTGAGAACAGGTTTTGGCCATACAGGCATTGCTCTTACCCAGTTGGGTAAGTCTTCAAGGGTAGTACCGCTTCAAGAACTTGCCGTTGATAGGCAGCATACATCTGTCGCCTTCCATGTTTAGGAGGGCATATGCGCCGTTGGAGAAGACCTTGTCGATGACGTAGGGTCCCTCCCATTTTGGTTCAAATTTGCCTTTGGATTTGTGTGCGAAGACCATTGGTCTTTTTACCGCAAGAACCAAGTCACCCTTTTTGTAGGCGCGTTGCCGGACCCTTTTGTCAAAAGATCCTGCCATGCGTGCTTGGTAAAGTTCAATGCTTTGTCGAGCTTCGAGCCGTCTCTCGTCGAGATTGTCCAGCTCATGGAGTCGCAATTTAGCATTGCTTTCTTGAGTCATGTCATTTTGTAGAGATACCCTCAGAGAAGGAATTTGTACCTCTAGGGGCACGACAGCTTCGCATCCATAGACCAAGGAGAATGGTGTGCTATGGGTTGGTCCTCGAACGGTGGTTCGATAGGCCCACAAAGCTTCAGACAGTTTGTCGCTCCAGTCTCTTTTGTGACTAAAGACCATTTTCTTGAGGATTTTGCAGAGTGTCTTGTTGAAGGCTTCTGCTAATCCGTTTGCTGCCGGATTGTATGGAGTCGAAGGACAGCTTTGAATTTTGTATTTGTTGCAAAACATGTAGAATCGATGATCCCGGAATTGTGGTCCGTTATCATGGACGAATCTCTTGGGTATGCCGAAACGACAAATGATGTTGGTGCGTAGGAATTGAAGAACTGATGAGGTCTTCATTTCGTTGAACGCAAATGCTTCTGACCACTTGGAGAAATAATCCGTAGCGGCGAAGATGAAGTGATGACCTTTGCTTGAAGGGGGAGAGATAGGACCTATGATGTCCATGCCCCATGCTTCAAAAGGCCATGAGATTGCTGTAGGATGCAGCCATTCTGGAGGCATGTGAATGTAATCTCCGTGAACTTGGCATAGCTGGCAACGTTTGGCAAATTGCATTGCATCAGCAACCATGGTAGGCCAATAGTAACCTAACCTTTTTATCTGATCATAGAGCTTAGGACCTGCCTGATGGGCTCCACAAAGACCAGCATGAACTTCTTTGAGTGTTTCTTCAGCTTCTTGTTGTGACAAGCAGCGTAGGAGTACTCCATTGAAGGATTTCCTGTAAAGGATCTTTGAAGGGATATCCAAATGAAAGTTTGGGGTTCGCCTTTGAATGCTTACCCGTTCTTTTGGATCTTCACGTAGGATTCCGAACATAGTGTAATCAATGAACGGATCCCTCCAGTCGCCGATTGAAGGTTGAAGGATAGAGATCCGACTTCCAACCACTCGGTGGCATTCAGCAACTGCTTGGTGTGTGTTAAGAGGAGGGAGGATCCTTCTCTCACACACTGTAATTTGCATGTTTTCCCCTTCCTGGATCGCCATTGACGCGGCAAGTCCGGCCAGGGCATCTGCACGGATGTTTTCACCTCTACGAATGTGGGTGATGTTGCAGATGTCAAACTTTTGCAGAAGCGATTGTGCCTTGTTGTAATAAGGCAGCAGATCGGGCTTCCTGACTTCATATTTCTGATTCATCTGGTTGACGATCAGTTGAGAGTCTCCAAAGACTTCCAGCATAGTGATACCGGATTCGATGGCGAGTTCCAATCCTAGGATCAGAGCTTGGTATTCAGCTGCATTGTTTGTGCATGGTTCCAGTAGCGAGAAAGCGTGTGGAATCATGCATTTGTCGGGGCTAACAAAGAGGATGCCAACTCCCGAGATCAGCTTTCTGTTTTCATTTGTCCTGGTTGCACCGTCAAAGTACATGTCCCAGGAGGCATTTGGTGAGGAAGTCTCCACGTTGTAGACAGGTTCGTCTGGGAGATCATCCCTGAGTGGTGAATCTTTAGGCAATGGATGCTCTGCGAGGAAATCTGCTAGAGCTTGGCCTTTGATTGCTTTTTGTGGCACATACCTAATATCAAATTGTGACAAGAGGATGGACCATTTTGCCAGTCGGGCATTGAGAGAACCGGCCTTCGTGACAAGGACCTTCAAGAGGTTGATCCTCGAGACCAGGTAGACTGTGTTGGAAAGCAAGTAGTGACGTAGCTTTTGTACGGCGAACATCACTGCAAGGTATTCTTTTTCGACTGGAGAGTAGCGATGCTCTGCACCTACTAGCATGCGGCTGAGGTAGTATAGAGCAGCTTCTTTTCCCTCACCATTCTCTTGTGCAAGCAAAGCGCCTACAGAATGATCAAGAGCTCTTGTGTACAAGATGAATGGTTTTCCAGTGGCAGGGGCAGCTAACACTGGAGGTTTGGTCAGGTATGACTTGATATCTTGAAATGCGGCTTCGCAGTCGGTATCCCAGACAAAGTCTACACCTTTTTTCATCAATCGAGAGAATGGACGGCATTTCCCCGAAAGATTGGAGATGAACCGTCTAATGTAGGCCAATCTCCCTTGGAGCCCTTTTAGTTCTCTCAAGGTTCTTGGAGAGGGCATTTCTAGAATAGCCTTGACTTTTATGGGGTCAAGTTCTATTCCAGCTTTCCGAACAAGGAATCCGAGAAACTTACCCGACGAGACGCCGAAGAAGCATTTTAGAGGATTCATCCGCAGTTTGTGTTTGCGGAGTCGGAGGAAGACTTCCCGAAGATCTTTGAGATGGTCTTCTTTTCTTCTGCTTTTGACGGCGAGGTCATCAACGTAACATTCGACCGTCTTGTGCTGCATATCTTGGAATATTTTCATCATAGCCCTCTGATATGTGGCACCAGCATTTTTCAGACCAAACGGCATGACAGTGTAGCAATACACGCCAAATGGAGTCCGAAATGAAGTGTGTTTTTCATCCTCGGGATGCATCTTTATCTGATTGTAACCAGAGAAGCCATCCATGAATGTCATTCGCTCGAATCCGCAGGTATTGTCAATCATCACCTCCGGTATGGGGAGCGGGAATTCATCTTTAGGGCAAGCGCCATTCAGGTCTCTATAGTCAATACAGACCCTGATCTGCCCATTTTTCTTTGTCACGGGGACAATGTTGGCCAACCATTCTGGATGTTGTTCCTCACGGATGAAGCCGACACTTTTGAGTTTTTGAACTTCTTGTTCAATTTTATCCATCACATCTGGAC
Source organism: Umbellularia californica (assembly GCA_028538565.1). NCBI lineage: Eukaryota > Viridiplantae > Streptophyta > Magnoliopsida > Laurales > Lauraceae > Umbellularia > Umbellularia californica. Next base: position 47,830,157 of record JAPQWN010000004.1, read on the forward strand.
GGAATCTTCTTTGGCCTTGTTTGACAGGCTTGACGTCTTCTTGAAGATTGAGTTTGTGGACTGCTACTTTGGGGTCTAAACCAGGCATTTCAGCATAGGACCATGCAAAGCAATCAACGAACTCACGAAGAAAAGCGATATACCCGGGTAACTCATCATCCTTTATATTCTTACTTATGAATACAGGACGTGGGTTATCAGGTGTTCCCAAGTTTATCTTTTGAACAGGATCTTCTGTCGGAAGGTTCGAAGGTGGTTCCTCCACAATATTTTCGGAGGCTTCCAACTCAACGAAACCTTCTGGAGTTTCAACTGCATTACCAGACCAAGGCTCTGTTCCTTTCCATGGATTTTCTTGATTGGTGATCTCCTCAAGGCTTGCTATGAGATAGTCCCAATCGCCTGTTGAGTCTGGTATTTCTTTTGGAGACGAGGGTTCTTCTGGGTCAGGATGCCACAAGTCTGTATTATCGGACGATTCTTCTTTATCATCAGAGAAATCATACCAATTGGATGAGCTCCCTGGATCTTTGTCAGGTAACTCTTTAAAGAGATTTCCAGGGAGATCGATGTCTTCGTGGACTTTAGATGTTGAGGCTTGGTCGGTAAAACGACTTTTAAGCCTTTGTGTCAACTGTCTCAGAGGAGTGTCGGGATCATACCCTAACCCATATGAAGACTTTTCTACATGACCGTAGAGTCTCCAATCTTCCAGCTGGCTTTTGGTCAAGGCGGGCTCCAATGGCGTGAGAATACCGCGTCTTTCCCCCAAACCGACTGGGTTTTGAGCGTCATAGCCCATTTTCTTCATAATTGCTTGTGCCACAGGACTATATAGAGATAGCTGAGGCATACCTTCATTTTGGAAAGGTTCCAGCATGGAATTTGATGAAGAAGCGTCCGATCTATGGAAGAAGATCGGCCTTTGCTTTGGTGATGTTGCCGGAACAACAAAGGTAGCAGACGTAGGATCTTCTACATCAGCAGGTGTCTCCATCGGAGTGAGAGCAGGCTGAACTTGCTGAGTGTCAGCTTGGCTTGACGATGCATCGTCTTCTGGCTCTGAGTCCGAGTCTGTGTCTTGCATGATAGACACGAGAGAGACAACAAATTTGCCCCCAGGCTTTTGTTTCGCGTTCTTCACTTTAGTCGTGATGACCAAAGGTTTTGAATTCTTGAGGGAGATAACGAAGGGAGATTGACTACTCTCTTCTAATTTGCCGGAGGGTTTGTTTTCTTCTGGTGATTTTTGAGGAGCCTTGCCTTTATCTTTCTGGAGATTTTCAGCAGGGGGTGCTATTTCCTCTTCTTCTTTTTCTCCTTCATACATCTGGGAGTCTGCAAAGTGGACTTCTTTACCTTTGAAGGGTTTTCTGTCCGCAAAGACACGATGTACCATGCCGTCGTCGCCGACGAACTTGATGCATTGATGTAGAGTTGAAGGGACAACACCGTTCTCGTGTATCCAAGGACGTCCGAGAAGGATGTTGTAGCATGAGGGGGTTTTTATTGCATACACAGTGACCTCAGAGATAAGATCACCGATTTGCAATTTGAACCTGATTTTGCCGATAGGCCTTTGAGTGCTCCCATCGTATCCAAAGATAGATACAGATGTGTGGCTTAGCTTGCTGGGTGGGATGCCCAACTCTTCAAGAGCCGAAGTGGAGATAAGGTTGAGTGCAGAACCTGGGTCGATCTGAACTCTATGTATCGGCATTTCTTTGATGTACCCTGTGAAGTACAGGGGTCGGTTGTGCCTTGCTTCGCCAAGTAGGAGGTCTTCCTTAGTGAAGGCGATGGTTGCACTGGCTGCCTTTTGAACCGAGAGGCATTGGATGCATGATCCCTCGCTTTTCTCTTTTTCTTCTTTTAAGGAGGTTTCTGAGTTTTTGACCCGGTAGTCCATTTCAATTTGGAGGACTTGTGGGGCATGTTTGTCGACATCCTCATTCAGTTTTTTTAATTCTGAGATGAGATTATCACGAGTGCGTGGAGACATTCGTAATAAATCCAGGATGTGAAGACGTGCAGGTATGTGTTTCAAGTGCTCAACCAAGTCATACTTGAAAGCCTCCTTAGGGCCTGCATGTTCATCATTGTTGCCACTGGGGGCGCTTACAACATCTTTTCCTGAAGGATTTACATAAGTAAAGGAAGATTGGTTGTAATTTTTGTGGTAGTCCCGGCCCGAACGGGTGCCTCTACCAACTTCGAGAGCTTCTTGAGAAGGGTCTTCGCTTGGAAGATTGTCCTCCGGATCAAGAGGCTGTCGTTTTTCATCTACTGGGGATGTATCTGCAGCAGAATTGCCATCCTCAGTGATTGTGTTGCACGGAGCATTTTCCGGGAGCAAGTCCTGAACGGCATCCAGCAGCTTTTCTTCTTCGTTGACCCATCCATCACCCCAAGTTGGGTTTTCTTCATGATGATGAGTCGGGAAGAATGTGTATCCTGAAGTCACAGTCTCAGGAGAAGAAACCTGAGAGGGTGTCATCTCTGTGAAAGTCACGTGAGACGAGGTAGCTCCAGAGGATACATTGCTAGGCGTCGTCGGAGTATAGGTAATCTCATCAGACGACGCTTCAGAAGAGCTATAGTCCTGATATATTACATTACAGGAAGCTCTGATAGGAGATGTTGCCTGCTCGGAGTCAGACTCATCCTCGGATGTAAGAGGATCGTCAATCCAGCAATGTTCTCCATTTTCAGGAGTTAAGGGTGGATGTACCTGATTATCTTCAGGGACTTCAGGCTCTGGGTTGCGAGGAGGCTCGTTAACACGATCTTGCTCTTGTTCTAGAGCGAGACGCTGTAAGATCCTTGCATATTCTTCAAGATCAGGCATGGGAGCCAGATCCTCTTCTTCGTCTTCTCCGTGTGGCTCAACATAGTTGATTTCCACTGGAGCAATGACAGGTGCTGGGTTAACAGCATCTTCTTGTGCAGCCTCTTGGTCTTCTTCATCATCAGACCAGGATCCTTGTGGTTGCAAGGGGTTATACCAGATTACTGGCATAAGGTGAGTTTCAGGAACCCATTCTTCATCGGAGAGATATTCTCCTGTTTCAAGAGATTCCTCCCACTCATCGGTGTAGTTGGGCTCGAATCCATCGTCGGTGTCGCTGGACTCGTATCCATCAATGGAGAATCCAACTACCGAGTTGCAAGAGTATGATGCCCCCTGCATGGCTTCTTTTTTGAATTGAGGTGGCATGAAATCACTGAGAGTGAAGTTTCTTACCGCCTTTGAAGTCTCTGGAAGGGGCGTTTCTGTTGCCCCGAGTGAAGTGGTAGAGGAGGCCTCTGCCTTTTCATGGACTTTTTGTTTTGGCTGGGTCTTCTCTTGCCGTTTGAGCCTGAGGAGATGTTTCCTAGCCTGCTTTCGCTGTTGAGCTGTCGGCTTTGTTTTTACGATCTCCCAGTTTTCATCTTCCAAGAGATCGGGATGTACCCATATGGGTTGTCCGTCTGGTGTCGGGTAAGGAACCAACACTTCGGACGTTTGAATTCTTTTTATCAGCTTGAAAGAAGTAGTGATCTTCTTCTTCGGTGATTTTGGTGTTTGTCCACATGACACCATGTTGACGGAGGCAGTCCCATAGTTTTTGTCAAAGGTGATGACTCCGTTTTTCCACATCTCGTTTATCTTCTCTCTCACAACAAAGCATTGATTGAGAGGATGCGAGACCATCTGGTGGTATGGACAGTACCGAGGATCATTGGTTTTGCCAACGTCTCCAGGTCTTTTGGGCTCTGGCAAAATGAGTTTGCCATTTGCTAGGAGAGCCTCAAAGATTTCTTCGACGTCTTCATCGAACGGATATTTCTTTTCTACTCGCTCTTTGAAGGCATCAGAGAGTTCAGGTCTCTTACCTGCAGCTCTATTTTCAGCTTTCTTTGGTTGCTGAGGAGCTGACTTGGTTTGTACATTAAGGACCTCTTTCTTCTTTGGTTTAGAGGTTGCAATGGCGGTTGGCTCTTTTCTTGATGACTTCTGACTGTTGAGGTCTTTGATCACCATTTCAGCTTCCATGGAAGCTTCGAGGAGTTCCCCCAGGTTCTTTGATTTATTGCCGATGATCATGGAGCGGATTTTAGCTCTCATGTTGTTACGGCAGATGTCGACTAGCGACGCTTGTGGCAGTACATCTGAGCATTTGTACGCCATTGCTTTCCACTTGTGAATGAAGTCATAAGTTGACTCATTCTCTCCCTGTTTTAGGCTGCAGAGCTGAGCCATAGTAACAGGATAATCCTCACCTTGGAAGTGGGTCAGGAAGCGTGTCTCCAGCATAGCCCAGTTCTGAATGGAGTTCTCCGGAAGAGTGGAGTACTAATCGAAGGCCGTACCTTTTAGGGTACTTGCAAAGAGGCGAATCTTGAGTGCATCTTGATCCGCGATAGCTCCCGTCAAGATCTTGAAGTGGATGACGTGTTGTCTGGCTGATCCTTTCCCCGTATATGTTTGGAGAGTAGGATGTTTGAATTTTGTGGGGAACGGGACCGAGTCCATCCATAAAGGATATGGTGGCTTGATCCCATGCTCTTTGAGTATATCCTCTTCTTTAGCTTTGGCGAGGATACTGTCTACGTCCTTTTTGGTAAGGGCGCGTGACTCATTTTCTTCTCCATTTTCCTCGTTATTGCCATGATTCGGAGGAGGCTCATTGTTCACCTGATTTTGGACAACGAGGAGAAGGTTTTCCATCAGAGTTTCAATCCTCTGCTGGCCTTGTTCCAACTGCTGGATACGTGTGAGCGCATCGTCTCGAGGTGGATTCTGAGGTGGCGGCTCAGAACTTGTAGCCAAGACGTTCATCCCTCGGGATTCGAACGAAGAAATCGTCCTGGTGACCGAGCTGGGGCTCATTCTTTTTGATGAAGAGCTTGATGAAGGATTACTCTCCCGTCCTTGGCTGGAAGGGGCAGGAGATTCTTCGGGATGTCTTTGTGTCCTGGTGATGCTACGGGTCACCGGACGTCGGACATGGATTTTTGATGCTGACCTTTGGCGTCTTCTGGTTTTTCCAACCATATGGACGGCAGCAACTTGGTCGGGTCTTTCTTTTTCGACCCATTTGCGGGAGACTTGAAGTGTAGGAGGCTGGGTCCTTTGCTTCTCTAGTCTCTTTTGTCGATATGACGCACGGCGGCGTGCTCGACGAGCGATTTGAGCTTTGGTCAGCTCCGGCTGGGCTCTGACGATGAAGGATGTGCTCCCTCGGGCGCAGCAGCCGAGCTTGTCTTCTTTGTGGCTGGGCAAGGACAGGATCCGGACCCGGTCCTTTGCCTGTTGCAGCGAAGCTTTGAACCTTTCGAGTTCGGCCCCTGTAGAGATGAAGGGTCGAACTGAAGGAGTGTAGGCCTTAGCAGGTGCTTGGAGAGGCCTGGTGATGCATGATCTGATTTTGGGCCTGTAGGAACAAGCCGGCTCATGCTGGGTTGACTTGGGAGTCAGGTTGGAGATGGGTCTCTCCTCTTTCATGTAGGCAAGAGGGTAGAACTGGTTCTCCTTGAGTGGGGCCAGGTATGCTGGCTTGGTGGAGGTTTGAGACCTCCTTTGTTTTGGGGAAGGTCTTGGAGACCAAGTCTTGGGATAGACCTGGTTGTTTGTGGGTCGAGGCTTCGCGGGGGTGCCGCGGGCTTCGGGCTTTTGGGCACTCACCTTTGGTGTCACGAGAGTGACACGTTGAGAGGCGATCTTCTGCTTTTTGGCAGGCGCAGCTTGTTCTTCGGGAAGTGGGAATGGTCCCAGCGTCCCAAAGAAGATAGTCCGGGGAGTCGAGGTCGACCCGGAGTTCAGAGAGTTGCCGAGGGAGTTAACGCTTCGGCAGCTGACAGGGCGCTTATGAGTGCGCGCGCTTTGCTTCTGTTGAAGCATGAGTTGGTGCTTGTTCTCATCGAAGATAATGGTTAAGGCTGCCATTGTTAGTTTCGAAAAAGATCTGAAACAAGACCACATCCATTAGTAATCACAAGAATATAATGATCATAAATGGGAATTTCTATGGTTGTCTTTTCAAATCGCTCAAGGAATATGACCCAAGCGACATGAAGAAGGCAAAAAGCCATAGATGGTACAATTGTTCTGACAGCAAGTATGGTGAGCCCAGAATGAGCGTTCCAGTGACTGCTAGAAGCAATTGTGAACCTAAATTCGACCTATCGAGAAGCAGGGCTTGCTCGAGATAAGAAGAATATAAGGTAGGAGTTACAAATGTGCCGGTCACAGATACAGTAGACCCTGAAAGGGCGTACCAGTACTGCTATGCACAAATGTTGGAGATCGCATCCATGAGATGGGATTCTTTGTTTTGAAATGTCAGAAATGGATTCGTCAAAGAGAGCAGGTGGCATTCCGATTCAAATACGGGCTCAACGATTTCCGCGAGCGCCAGTACTCAGAAGGCAAGAGACCACAATTTCTCGAATCTGAATCCAAAAAGTGACGAGTTTTTGGAGATTTTTTTTTTGAAATGATTTATTTTTATTTTATTTTTATTTTATTTTTTTTATTTTTTATTTTTATTTTTAAAATATTTTTTATTTATTTATTTATTTATTTATTTTATTTTTTTTGAAAATTTTTGTTTTTTTTTTTTTTTAAGATTTTTTTTTTGAAAATCTTTTTTTTTATTTTTATTTTTTTTTTTTAATTTTTTAAGATTTAAAGACGAGAGAGTACACATAGGCCTCCTAACCCGGTCTTATGAAACCTCAATTGATAGAATTGCCCCCAGGTAAGGGTAGGATTACTTAATGAACCCGTTTGGAGGACCCTTGCCTAGAACAGTCAAGCTGTCTCCACACTCTGGACAAGGCTTTTCTTGAATCAATCGTGATCAAAGAACGCAATTGGTTTAACCTTAGTGGTCTATGTCCCCTTTTTTTTATAAAAATCCCAAATAGACTCATCGAAGAGAAACGATGGCCCAAAACCTTAGTCGAACGGGCTCAACATTTCTGCAAGCACCAAAGAACGATAGGATAGGAACAAAGTTTCTCAATTTTGAATCCAAACTAAGAAAACTAATTTTTTTTTATTTTATTTTTTTTTTAATATTTTTTTTTTTGAAATCTCTAATGAACTCATCGAAGAGAAACGATGGTACAAAACCTTAGTCGAACGGGCTCAACATTTCTGCAAGCACCAAAGAACGATAGGATAGGATCAAGGTTTCTCAATTTTGAATCCAAACTAAGAAAACTGATTTTTTTTTTTTTTTTTTTTGAAATCTCTAATGAACTCATCGAAGAGAAACGATGGCCCAAAACCTTAGTCGAACGGGCTCAACATTTCTGCAAGCACCAAAGAACGATAGGATAGGATCAAGGTTTCTCAATTTTGAATCCAAACTAAGAAAACTGATTTTTTTTTTTTTTTGAAATCTCTAACGAACTCATCGAAGAGAAACGATGGCCCAAAACCTTAGTCGAACGGGCTCAACATTTCTGCAAGCACCAAAGAACGATAGGATAGGATCAAAGTTTCTCAATTTTGAATTCAAACTAAGAAAACTGATTTTTTTTTTTTGAAAAGAGAAAGAATGGAAACAAACTCAAAGAAATAGAAATTTCCAAAAAATCCCATCTCATGTTTTTTTAGGATGCAAAATCCAACATAGGCTACCAGCTAGAAAGTAGCCAAGGAATCCGGAAAAGAAGTATAAGCATAGAGCAAAAAGTATGATATGCAAATATTTCATTTCCAAGCACCGTGTTCTCAAATGAACGGGTCCCACCGGGTGTGCCAGCTTGATGGAACGCGCTCCGAGGCGCCGTTGGGGCTGCTACCGGGGTCGGCGGAACGTGGGAGTCCGTCGGGTCCGGCCCTTTCGCGCCCTGGCGGGCCCTGAAGCGTGCATCAACATTTTTTTTATGTGGGTGTGCCAGATTTTCTATTTTACTTGGAATTGCAAGTGGTAATCCGGAGATCAACCTTCGCAAGTAAAAAGGAAATCAACTTCTTTCAAGTTTTCCATTGCACAAATATTTAAGAAAAGAGACATTTTCTTGGTTTGCCGTGAAAGGCGATTTTGTTTGGCATTTATAGCCGATTTTGGCGTTTATAGCCGATTTACAATTCTTATCAATAATGAAAGACAAGAGTTGTAATTTTTGTCTCTTTTAGAAAAATACAAACTACAATGAAAAGCAAGAAAAGGAAGATCTAACTTTTCAGGAGATTGTGGGGGACTCGTTCAGATTGACGGTCGCAAGCCATGTATGGGCTTCGCCATCATCCATGCAGATGAGAACAGAAGATGCTCTTGATTCGCTTGGCTTGGCTATGACCTCAGGTTTTTAGAGGACAAAGACCAAGAGAAGGTCCTATGTCCAATAAAAAGCTAAGTAGACGGGCTGAAAAGCCACGTCTAAGCCATTGGAGGCAGCAGGAGAAGGCAAGGACCTTGGGGGGGGTGCCCCCCAAGGGACTTTTGTCACCTTGTAGTGGTGGCCGGTGCAGAACTTCAGCAGAGTTTTTCTCTCTTTTTCTTTCTCTCAGATCTCTTTCTGATCTTTTTTTTCTGATCTTCTGATTTTCTCCTCTTTTTTCCCGATTCCGATTTCAATGGAATGCTCTCCTATTTATAGGCTTTTGGTAGCCATTTAGGAGGGTTTATGAGCCTTAATGACTTTAATGGGAGGAGTTACAAGATTTATTTCTTGATTTTGTAACTCCTTTTTCCTTGAATCTGATTGGCCGATGGAGATTAAGGGCTTTTAATCACCTTAATTACCATAATGGGAGGAGTTTCATGGTTTAAATGCCATGAATCAATTGACTTGTAACTCCCAAATGCTTGCTTCTGATTGGGCCGTCCAAAGAAATGAATTAATGACCATAATAAAGTTAGTCAATTAACCACATTAATTGGTCGCCGAGCAGTCGAAGAGTCGCGGGCCGTGCCGTGTCTTCTGGAATTCTTCTGGCGATGATCATCGATGGATCTACATGCTGATCGACATCGGATGAACATGTAACTTCAGACATTGATAGCTAAGAGTGGGCCGGTGACATCTGTCTTGTCGATTTCACGATCGGTCGGACAGAAAGTGCACTTTCTTGGTCGACCGGTTGGCGATCTTGGAGCGATCAATGATGATTTTATGCTTTTGGAGGTTGACCCGTGATTTTGACGGATGTCGGAGGATATGAGTCAATTTCAAGCACTAAAAATCACATTTTCAGGAAACCACAGGGGCCAAAGTGCGCGAAACGCGAAAAAAGACGGAAAAACGGGTCACCGGCGGAAAATCCGGTGACCCGGACCTCCATGGTCGCCGGCGACCATGGACCGGCGACCATGGGCCATGGTCGCAGGGGGTCTGCGACCCTGGGGGATTTTTCCCCTTCGGAGCCCGTTTTGCGGTCGTTTTGAGGTCTTTTTCGTCGCCGTTTTCTTCTGTATTTTTCTTGACATTTCTTCTCATTTATTGGCTTGATTTCCCTGTAGAAAACTTGATGAGAATCCTTGCATTTTTAGAGTACAAAGTTTCCAATTTTCCGGGAAAGCCGAAGACTTTGTCGCGTAAAGCTGCTGATTTTCCGCCAGAAGCTGAAACTTGGTCAAACGATGTCGGAATGACCTGAAATTTGAGGTGAAGCCTCCTGAGCAATAAATAAGACCAACCATAGGCTTTTGTTTGAGTTTTGAAGCCGTTTGGGGTCCCGTCGATGCTTCACTTGATTTTGCTGCGGGGAAAATGCCGAGCTTTGATATGTGGCCAAACGATGTCCGATTGACCTGAAATTTGACGGGGAGCCTATTGGAGTCATTTTGAGACGTTCCATGGGCTCCGTTTTGGATGTCATGGTCCCGGGTTGCTCCGCCGCCGGTAGGCTTGATTTTCTCTCGGAGCATCGAAACCTGGTCAAACGTTGTCGGAATGACCTGAAATTCGACGTGCAGCCTTTTGGAAGCATGTTGAAGCCACTCATGCACTTGGTTTGATGAGCGAAGGCTTCGGTGGTTCCCGCCGCCGGGAGGCTTGATTTTACTGCTCGAGCATTGATGGAGGGTCAAACGTTGTCGGTTTGACTTGAAATTTGGCATAGAGCCCTTTTGAGACATGCTGGAGTCATCTGTAGGCTTTGATCGAAGTTTTGACGTCTCCGATGATGTCGCCGCCGGGAGCTCCCGTTTAGCTGTCGGAGAAGTGAAGTTAGGCCAAATGTTGTCGAAATGGCCCGAAACTTCGTGTGTACTCTTCTCTTGGCTATCTTGAAGGATCTTGCAGTTTTTGTTTGATTCTGACAAGATTTGAATTTTTGGAGAAGTTGCATTGCCTATTTATGGCAGGTTGCGACTTCATGCAGCTTTCTTGATTTGAAGAGGCAAAGTGACATTTTTGGTGTCAACAGGTTGCAGCATCTACGTTGCATTTGAACCATCCCAATTGAGGCTTCTCCCAACGGATAGAACCTTGAACTAACTTGCTAGGATCATCATCAATAAAGAAAGTCTGTTTCCTTGTTGTTTGCCACTGAAATAAGAACTGACCTGCAGAGTTGAGAATATGATTCACTCTCCCATGCTTATTATTCCAGATTTTATCATTTCTATTGATCCAAACCCTCCAGCAGATCATAACTACAAGATTGCATTCCTCCTTGCTGCAGCGGGAAAAAATATGCTCTAGCCAAACCAAAAATGATGGACAATTCCCAACATAACCAATTGAAGATGAAATCCAACAAGATTTTGCAAATTCACAATCCACCAAAGCATGAATAACAGTCTCATTATAAGCATTACATAAAGAACAAGTAGGCATTACCTCCACTCTCCTTCGAATAAGATTATCAGCTGTAGGCAAGACATTCATCGCTGTTCTCCAAATTATATTCTTCACCTTACCCGGCACCTCCAATTTCCACATCCTTCTCCATATACAACTGGGAGATGTATCAGACACGGTAGACTGCATTTTATAGCAACTACGGACATAGTAAGAACCATGAGGGTCAGCCAACCAATACCAAGCATCACTATCTCTACGATTACTAAGTGGAATTTGCATAATAAGGTCCTTATCCCTAGAGTAAAAAATGTCAGCCACCACATCATAATCCCACCTTCACTGATCAGATACCATAAGACTACTAACCGGAGCTGTTGCGATATCCTCATTCAAATTAGTGGTAGTGAAGTCATTGTCCCTATCAGGGAGCCAAGGGTCCTTACCGATTAAAACATGTTGCCCACTTTCAATTTGAATTCTGCTACCTTGAATAACCACATGCTTCGCTGCCATGATAGAACGCCAAACGTAGCTCGGATTGTAACCCAAACTAGCTTCAACAAAAGAAGTTCTTGGAAAGTAGCGAGCCTTGAACACTTTGGCGACGAGTGAGTCCAGGTTCGTTAGAAGTCTCCAACCTTGTTTGCCTAACATTGCAGTATTGAAGGCATGTACTTGTTTAAATCCAAGACCTCCAAATTCCTTCGGTTTACACAAGAGATCCCATCGCAACCAATTGATGCCGCCACCACCCCCATTACGCTTATTTCCCCACCAAAAAGAGTTCGTCATAATTTCCAGCTCTCTACACAAATCAAGTGGAAGAAGATAAATGTTCATAGCATAGTTGGGCACTGCTTGGGCCACCGTTTTTAGCAAAATTTCTTTCCCTGCTTTAGAAAGCATCCTTTTATTCCATCCTTGTAATCTCTTCCAAACTTTGTCTCTAATAAAGCTAAACACATCTTTCTTCCTCCTACCAACAAAAGACGGCAAACCAAGGTATGTACCATGATTCGTAGTACCATTAACATCAATAATTACACACATTTGACTTGCAATAGTCTCATTCACATTGGCACTAAAAGAGACTGAGGACTTGGTGAAATTAACCAATTTCCCTGAAGCACGTCCATAAACCGACAGCATATCCTTCACTAAACAAGCTTCTTGCTGATTTGCTTTAAAAAATAAAAAACAATCATTAGCAAAGAACAAATGGGTCACAGCTGGAGCACCCCTTGCGACTCTTGTACCATGAATCAAACTAGCCCTTTCTTTCTTTCTAATTAGAGAACTCAAACCTTCTGTACATAAAATGAACAAGTCCGGCGACAAAGGGTCACCTTGGCGTAGGCCCCTTGTAGGAACAATTGGACCCACCTCCTTGCCATCACGAATCACATTATAACTGACCGTAGACACACATAGCAAGATCAGCTCAACCCACTTAGCATCAAACCCCAATTTTAACATCATGGATTTAAGAAAATCCCATTCAATTCGGTCATATGCTTTAGACATATCTATTTTATGTGCAGCCACCCCACTCTTGCCTTTCCTCTTTCTCTTTAAGAAGTGCATAATCTCTGCTGAAATAAGAATATTATCTGTAATAACACGTCCAGGAACAAACGCACTTTGGAATTCTGAAACAACAGTAGGTAGCACCGTCTTCATACGATTTGCTAGCATCTTGGAAGCAATCTTATACAATACGTTACATAACGCTATTGGTCTCATATCCAATAAAACTTCAGGCTGCTGCTTCTTTGGTATTAACACAATCGCAGTATCATTCAAGCCCACTGGAAAAGAGCAAGTGTTAATGAAACTCAGACAAGATGAAGTTACATCCTCACCTACTATGTGCCAAAACTTTTGATAAAATGCTGGGTTCATGTCATCCGGGCCCGGAGATTTGTCAGTATGCATCCCAAATAGAGCTGCTTTGACTTCAATGGCAGAGAAAGGGGCCATAAGCATCGAATTTTGCTCACTAGTGACCTTCATCTCCACACAATTTAACACTTCCTCACTCTGACAACCACCAGATGTATAAAATTTTTTAAAATACTCAACAATCATACTATCAATCTCATCCGGAGTCGAACACCACTGCCCTTGATTATTGCGAAGCTTCACAAAAGTATTCTTTTGCTTTCTCGCTAAAGCCGTCATATGAAAATAGCGAGAGTTCATGTCTCCCTTTTTAAGCCAGAATGATTTTGATCTCTGCTTCCAGAAAACCTCGTGGCTATGTAGAAGAGCATTATACCGATTTTTGGCTTCAGTAAATTCATCCATTCCTTCTTGGTCTCGACGCCCCCTTAGCAAACCCATTCTTCTCTTACAATCCGACATGCGATTGCGAAAATCTCTAGCTAAATGCCCACCCCACTCAATCAAAGCCGATCCACACACCGAGATCTTGCGCTGAATCGGACTACCAGCAGAAGAGGCCCAGCTGTTACGAATAATCTCTACGCAATCAACCTCCCGCAACTACAAATTTTCAAAATGAAATCTTTTAGACCTATGAATATGACCCAAAGGTTTAGGGTCCATAAAAATAGGTAGATGATCAGAGCAAGAGGATTCCAAGCTCCAGACCTTCGCCCTACTAAATTGACGAATCCAATCAGCAGAAGCAAACACCCGATCAAGTTTCTCTTCTACCCAATCATCTGTACCCCTTGACCTCTCCCAGGTGAACTGATAACCTTCCATCCCGAGATCAATTAAACCACTATCAGTAATAGCACTCTTAAAACCTTGAAGCAACCAATTTGGGTGGTCTCGTTTTCCTCGTTTTTCATTGGCCGCCAAGAGGTCATTGAAATCACCAAGGCACACCCATGGGAGAGAAGAAGAGGAAGAAAGGACCCGAAGTAAGTTCCAAGAATCACGCCTCCTAGCTTCTGGATAGCCATAAAAACCCGTCATCCTCCACTTTCCCAAATCAGCAACTTCAACTTCAACATCTATAAAATTTCTAGCAAAACTCAACAAATTAACTTTGCTGCTAGCTTTCCACATGAGAGCAAGCCCACCACTATGGCCCACCCGATCTACCACAAAAAGCCCATCGAAACCCAACTTCACTTTGACACTTTCTAAGCTACTTCTATAACATAAAATTTCAATTAGGAAAAGAAAAGAAGGCTTCTTACTCTTGACCAAATCGGCTAACACTTGAACTGTCTGTGGGTGGCCCAGCCCACGGCAGTTCCAGCTCAAGATACTCATGGATCTCGGTGGGCCTGGATTACCGGTCCCACCGCTGGTCCGTTTTTTGAAACCACTGAAATTTCCATCATTTGAGAAGTCATCCCTCCTTCAAGGCCCACACTGCTATGAAGCCCATCCTGAGATCTCCTTCTTTTAGAGGCACTAACAATAATGCCAGGCTCCAAATCTTCCTCACTTTCCTTATCCAAGCCCATTCCAATAGCTGTCCCCACCGCAGACTTTCCTTTAGCACGTGAATCACTATTAATTGGCAATATCTCACCAACTTCCTTATTAGAACCCACGATTCCACCATCAGCTCCTCCATCACCTCTCTTTCTCAAAATGTTTCCCGAATTTGTAGCAATCACCAAATCAACGGGCATGGCAACTGCGAATTCCACGTTGTTTCCACTTTTCATACCTAACTCTTCCGGCAGCGTTGATCTCAGCCACCGTTCACCTGAGCTCATCTGGTTCCTCCTGTTTGGTGCCTTCATCCAATGGCCATAGGCCTTAACAATTTCACCAGTTGAGCACTCATACAATTTCAGACATTGTTTCTCAGTATGGCCAAGAAGTCCGCATATGAAGCAAAATATGTTCAGACGCTCATACTTGAAATCAACCCATATCCATTCTCCTCCTGTTTTCTTAATGCGCATTCTTCGTTTGAGAGGCTGTCGAACATCAATGGAGACCCTAACTCTCCTATAGTTCCTCCAAACTCCCGTAAGATTATTCTCATCTGAATCCAGAAATCTTCCAATATAATTTCCAATATCTTTCAATATCTTCTCCGACAGAAAACCAATAGGTAAGTTGTAAATTTGGACCCAAAAAGAAGTATGAAACAGAGGAACATTCTGTGGTTGCTCGTTTTCCTCCAGCCTTTTAACAAGCAAAATATGCTTGTCAAAAGTCCATGGTCCCGTCTCCAACACCCTATTAACATCGATTTCATGGAAAAATTGAAAGAGGAAGAGCGTTGGTGACAGATCTTTGATACATACTCCCCGTCCTGGACGCCATAACGATGCCATTGTGTTCTTCATGGCAGGAAAGTTTATCACTTTATCCGTCAAAAATCTACCCACCAAGCAATATCGAAAATCAATTTTGACATCACCACTCTCTTCCACATCTTCCCCTGCAATAATCAGCCCTCCTTCCTCCTCCTCATTGATAGTCAGACGAGCATAAGCATTACTAACTTCAAATTCCTGAGTAGTATTGTTATTGGCCATATCGAATATAAAGAAGAATGAGAACAAAAGGACAGGATAGAGAAATTAGGGCGGAGAGTGAGAAAGGTAGAGAAAGAGATAGGAGAGGTAGAGAATGATTGAAAAAAGAGGCAAAAAATGATTAAGAACCAGAAAGAGATATACAAACTAACTTGTCACAGAGACAAGACAGACTTACCCATTTGAAATCATGGATCTTTTACTTACAAGTGTTTCAGTTTATTTAATTACTTTGTTTTAGGTGTGGATGTGGGTGTGTGTATGTAGCTCATGCAAGTAATGTAGAAGAAAGGAATGCCCGCGGCGGGCACATTTCCCACTCACTCATATCAAAGAAGAGCCCATATGCAAGACCTTCCCACATTACTGTTTGGCTTGGAGATCTCAATTACACGATACACGGCATTGACACTTTGCCTGCCAGGAGTCTCATACAGAGGAACCTTCCTAAGGGTAAAAAAAAAAAAAAAAAGGAAAGAAGAGCACTTCATTCATGTATCACTCTTTCAATACTGTATATGTATGGGCATTAACTCGGATCAAGGTAAATTCAGCGTGATTAGAACCTTCAAATGCACCGGAGAAGGCACAAGGTCCCTTGGAAGCTTCTAAAGAGAGAGACACTAGAGATGAGAAAGCGTGTCTTCATGTGCTAGTGTTGGGCTGCTACAATTCATCCATCTTATGCCTGTGTTGGGCTGATACACTTAAGCGCCTTTTTAGGACTAGAGATTTATCAATGTAGTTTGTAACATAATACATTTATGTAACTACCTGCCTAATGAGATTGGGCCTTCATTATTCTTAATAAAAAATTTTCTATTTCTTTCTTATTTTCAAGTCATGCATTTGGGCCCTTATTTTCAATCTTGCAAAAAAATGATAAGCTATAGGAGAAAAACCATTGAGTCGGCCATACAGATCAGCAGGAAAAAAAGGCTATATGAAGTTGATTTATTGAAAATCATAGATTGTTGCTATATGAAGTTATTATATAATGTTTCATTTTACAGATACCTAAATAGGTAAAAAAATAAAAGCTCTCCCATTAAGGGGAGATTGTGTCAAATTTTTCATAAATTCTTTTGTGTACAAAATGACTTTTTTGCTTTTTAGGATGGATTAAAGGATATGGAAAGGAATATTTTTTGGGTTATGTTAAATGGATTTGAGATGGAGAAATTCAAAAAAAAAAAAAAAAATCTTATTTTGTGGATTCCTCTTTGGTTACCAAACTTATATCCGAAAGAATCATCGATGATTCCTCCTTGCTCGCCAAACATGGAATACGATGAATCGATGAATCCTCTCTTATAAATCCTCAAATAAGAAAGTCTAATTCCGTGGATGCAATGATTCCTCTGAATAGAAGATTCCACTCTTATTACCAAACGTGCCTTAAGTGAACAGACATCTTTAAAAAAAGAAAAAGAAAAACGTGAACAGAAACAGAGAAAAGCACAGGCCCATGAACAAAAGAAAAACGTGAACAGACACATAGAAAACCACGGGCCCAGGACCACCAAGTTTCCACCAGACAGACACATTCACATTGCCTTCCTGGGCAGCGCAAATGAGAGAGGATAGTTCACACTTGTTTTTCCAGAAAGACATTGACAGTCCGGCTTGTAGCTAATGAACATGAATAGAGTCCGAAACAAAGGAATTAGGTGCTGCAACCCCTCAAAAGTGTCAACAACGAGTGTGTTTGGGGGATTGAGTGGTGCTGCTGCCACAACCCACAACACATAAAATAGGAACCTCATCTTTCTTTAATAGTGGGGTTATTGTTTTCCATAAGTTTATTTATATTTATTACCACAGTAGGTCTAGTCAATAGTCAATAGTCAATAG
The DNA here is from genome assembly GCA_028538565.1 of Umbellularia californica. NCBI lineage: Eukaryota > Viridiplantae > Streptophyta > Magnoliopsida > Laurales > Lauraceae > Umbellularia > Umbellularia californica. Next base: position 47,847,238 of record JAPQWN010000004.1, read on the forward strand.
TCAAAGCAAATGACAAATTCCAACAACATTGACGACTAGGTTCCCTTCTCTGCGGTCCCCACTTATTCGTTCAATCTCTTCTCAGCACCTACCAATACCATTCGCCGGTTTTGAAAAAACAGTAGGAAATCATAGGATCCTGAGCCACAGACGTGCAGAATCCACAGGGTGTGGGACACGTTTTGTTTATAACCGGTCAAGGACGTTTATTGGCTGCGATTCTTTTATAGCGTTTCTTAAAGCCGAGTTGACTTCTTTACTGTCTATTGTGCTCAAAAAACACGCACAAATTAGGGACAAGTGAGAGAAGGAGATGGACCACTTACCCAAACAACAGGACAGGACCAGAAAAATGTTGGTAATGGATTCCTTGTGCACCCCATTGATAACTGGGGCCAGGTTTGTAGGTCACGTCCAAATCGAGAAATCGAACACGAATTTGATGTCTAAAACCTGCGTGAATAATGGATACTACTATATTTATAGATGATTTATAGTGGGTTTTGCAAAAATAAAAAATAAAAATAAAAATAAAAAAATCCACTAGAGCCGGTGAAGACCAAAAAGACCCTTAAATTAGAATATCGACAAAAAAGGCCCTGAGTGGGGATATCGCCGCTTATTCCTTATTTTTTCTTTGCTGAGCGGCAATATCTCCGTTAAACCTGTCGTGAGTTGTGATGCAATATCACTGCTTAGCAAAATAACAAAAAAGAAGAAATGAATGGCCATATCTCCCCTCCGGACTTTTTTGGTCGGCATTGAAATTTGAGCGGGTCCACTATCCGCCTCTTTTTGTCTAAAAGAGGTTTCAAAACGCCGAAAGACCTTGTGGTAACTTGAACAGTATCCACTGTTTCAAATCGCATAAAGATGGAACACATCGATTTCGAAAAGCAGCAACAAGGACAATAATCAAAATAAAGTTATAGTTATGAAGTGCAAAGACGTGGATACAATATAAGATGTTGTGATTTTTGCATCACCATTTTTTCTATCAGCTAACTTTAACACAGTTGACACAATGCCGGATGATAGTTGTGTGGGGTGTTTTCTTGATACCGAGTTATTCCTGACTTAGGTAAAAGTACCGATCAGGATGGCCACAATCTCATTTTTGTCCAGATAGGCAATTGTGCCAACTGGCACAAAGCTGGAGCTAGTCTCTGTAAGAGTACCAACCGTGCTCCCCTGGGCTTGGCCCCGTGCATCTCGGCAGTAGTGCCCGACCTCGCGCACACCCGACCTCAGCGCCTTTTCCAATTCGGTCCGGTTGACCGAGGTGAACACTGAGCGTCTAATCTCAATTATGTGATGGGACAGTTACGTTGCAGAACGCACTGACAGTTAGGGTGGCTGCCGGATATCGATAAGGGGTTATCCCTCTTTGACGATCACGTCTGCATTTATGCGTGGGATTGAGGAAAGATCCGATGGGACGGTACTCTCGCCTACCCTCACTAAGGATCCGAGGTATAGGTTGATGGGATTGTGCTCTCACCTACCTCCACTCAGGGAGCTTCTGATGGGACACTCGTCTCTCTATATATATGCATGGTAAGAACCATGAAGAGGTACGCACTATGCAACACACATCCCTTGAGTTTACTCCCAGAACTCTCTTATTCCCAACTCACTCTCCCTTTGTTCAGTGACTGCATTAACTTAGACATCAGATTGCCTTCGGTTGATTGCAGCCAGGGGCTCTGACCTTTGTTCCTTTTCTCCCTTTCAGGTCTTAGGCATTCAGTCTCCCCAAAAGAGCTTAACAACAATATCATGAGTTTCATACTCGCCTAATCAAGTTCGTAATTTTTAGGCACTTACAATTGGCGCCGTCTATGGAAAATGTTTGAAAAAACCAAATCCTCATCTCAAAAACCATGCCTCCAAAAACTAAGAAATGAAAGGGCGATGGACCATCCAGGTCCCTGCCGCCACCGCCATTTTTGCCCATTCCGCTGCCACCGGTAGCGATGCAGCAACCAGAGGTACCGGGGCAGCTGCCATTGGTCCCCCGCCAGAAGAGGACCGAGGGAAAGTCCGGTACCTTGAGCGTGGGGGAGCAGGTAACTCAGTCAGGCGCGTCGTCGAAGGGGGTGACAGTACCTCCTAGGCGACACGACCCCCTAGTGGAATGCCTCCGGCAGGATCCTCCTCGGGTGGAGCGTCCCCGTCAGGATGTTCTCCCATTGGAGCAACCTCGTCAGGGCATCATTGTCCACCCGGAGCGTTCTCAACAGGACGCTACACTAATGCTGTCCAAGTCGTGCCAATCCCATCACCAGGACGATGTCGACGACAACGACATACTCCTCGGGGATGATGAAGACGTGTTCTCTGAAGACAACGACGCTCTCCCCGAGGACGACAAAGTGCTCCCGAAGGGCGTCGCCGACGTACTCCTCGGGGATATTAGGGCCCAAAACCTCTATTTCCAGGAGCAAGAGAAACTGATCCGCCAACTCCGGAGACAGCTCCGAGAGAAGACAAAGACCCTGGCCAAGGCGCGCTAGCGAGCCCAGCGGGCTCCGGAGGTCAAATAAGACTTGAGGCAATTCCTGACCAACAAGAGGCGAGACCGAGCCTATGACGAAAGCTCGAGCAGCAGTCATCTCAAGGAGGGCCCCAAGAAGCAGCGCAAAAACCAGAGGATGAGTTCGACCTGAGAGAATGGCTCAATCAACAGGTCAGACAGACAGTCCAGCAGAGCATGGAGGTGGTCGGCTTCACCCGAGATCGGCTAAACGCCTACGAGACCGATGATCATGGCGCTTCTCCATTTTCTCAGGAGATAAGGGACTATATACTCCCCGAAAAGTTTAGCGTCCCGAGATTCAATCTGTATGACGGGACCTCGGACCCAACTGCGCACCTCCGGCATTTCACCCAGAGAATGTCGGTATGGGGCGACATCGGCAACATGAACTGCAAGGTCTTCTCCTCCAGTCTGGGCAACCACCCCCTGCGGTGGTTCTGCGCGCTCTCAGAGGGGTCAGTTTCGAGCTGGCGGCAGCTCCAAAACTCCTTCGTAGAAAAGTTCCAAGCGCTCTCACAGGGTCATCCCGAAGACAGACGATGATCTAATGGCCATCAGAATGAGGCAGACTGAGAGCATCACTTAGTTCGCCAAAAGATTCTGGACCATCTACAGCCAGGTGGAAGATGCTATCGATAGAGTGGCCATCAAGTCCTTCAAACAGGCTCTGTTGCTAGGCAACGAACTTCACAAGGACCTGGTGCGGTTCCCCGTGGTCACTGTGAAAGCACTGATGGCCCGGGTGAACCAGTTCGTCGAGCAGGATGAAGATGAAGCCAAAGCTCGGGAGAGCTTTGGCACTTTGTAAGAAGATAGACCCTCCAAAAAGGATAAGAAATTATCCAGGAGGGAGGAGGTGTACCGGAACAGAGCGCCAACGAGCTCGGTAATGTGCTCGGTTCCCACCTCTGGGGCAGCGCAAAGCCGAAACCAACTAGTACCTCCTACAAAGTTGTCAACATAATCTTCAAGGAGCCCATTTATAAACTCCTTGGCAGAATCAGGATGTAGCTTTTCTTCAAATGGCCACAAGCCATGAAAGGTGACCCCTCCACTCGTGACCAGAGCAAGTTTTGTGCATATCACAAGCAAAATGGGCATAGAACTAAGGGCTGTATGGCCTTCAAGGCCTAGCTCGAGAACCTCGTCAAGGACGGGCACCTGAAAGACTTCATCAAAGAAGAGGGCAGAGTCAACCGAGCTAATCAGTGCCAGCCTGATGATGATCGGGACAGTGATGAGCCAGAGGGCATCATCAACGCCATCCATCTCAATCCTGCTCCCAAGGGAAGCAACCAGGCTCGTGCCAAGGCCAGGAGGGCCTCACACGACAAGTAGGTGATGACGGCCGAGCTCGGACCCTCCACCAAGAAGGTGCAGAGAAAGAGACCAAAGATCTGGTTCTCGGATAAAGACCTGGACGGGGTCCAGCTCCCCCATAACGATCCACTGCTCCTGACCCTGAGGTTAAAGAACTTCAAGGTCAAGAGGTTCCTCGTGGACCCTGGGAGCTCATCGGAAATCCTCTACTACGATTGCTACAAGAAGATGGGTCTGACGGAGGAGGACCTGCAAGAAGCCCACACTCCGCTGGTGGGCTTCAACTCCAAGCCCGTGTACCCCAAAGCGAAGATCTCCCTCCAAGTCCAAGTTGGGGGTGCCTCTATGACAGCCGACTTCCTAGTGGTGGATGCACCATGCAAGTATAATGCAATAATGGGGAGGACCTGGCTGCACAATATGGAAGCGGTGCCCTCCACCCACCACCAGAAACTCAAGTTCCCGTTGGAGAACGGGGATCGAAGAGTCGAGGTGATTACGGTGCGAGGAGACCAACGGCCAAGCAGTGCCTGATGGCTGTGGTTCCTGGTGAAGTAGAACCACAACAGGTCCACTTGGCAGAGTTGGAAGCTGAGCTCGAAGCTGTTGGCCAAGTTCCGAAGAAGAAGAGCGTCGAAGACCTCACCAAGGTCAGGATCGATCCCAGCAATCCTGAGAGATACTTTCTGCTCGGCAGTCAGCTTGCGGAGGCCGAAAAGTCCGAGCTGTTTGACTTCTTGTTACGGAACAAGGAAGTCTTCGCTTGGACCCCCTATGAGATGCCCGGCGTTAGCTCTGAGATCATGTGCACAAACTGAACGTGGATCCCAGGAACAAACCTGTAGTTCAAAAGGCTCGCAGAACTAACGTCCAGCAGGCAGAGGTTGTAATCGAAGAGGTCAAGAAGCTGTAAGAGGCCGAAGCAATTACGGAAGTCAAGTACCCTGAATGGCTGGCCAACACAGTAGTGGTTAAGAAGAATGGGAGTTGGAGGGTCTGCGTGGACTTCACTGACCTCAACAAGGCCTGACCTAAGGACAACTTTCCACTCCCAAAGATCGACCAAATGATCGACGCCACTGTTGGGCACGACAGGATGAGTTTCCTCGATGCCTACCGAGGTTACCATCAGATCCCAATGCATGGGCATGACGAAGAAAAGACCGCATTTATAACAACTAGAGGCATCTACTGCTACAAAGTGATGCCTTTTGGGTTAAAGAACGCAGAGACAACTTACCAGAGGCTGGGGACGAGAATGTTTCAAGCCCAGGTTGGCAAAACAGTGGAGGTTTACATCGACGACATGGTTGTCAAGTCTAAAAGGTCACATGACCACTTGGCAGACCTGAGTCAAACGTTTACCGTCTTCAAAGAGTTCCAGCTCAAGCTGAATGCGTCCAAATGTGTGTTTGGTGTTGGCTCCGGCAAGTTCCTGGGAAGCCTGGTCACCAGACGGGGAATTGAAGCCAATCCCGAGTAGATCTCGGCAATCCAGGCTATCCAAAGTCCGACCACTGCAAAACAGGTCCAGAGGCTAACAGTTGATGGACCCTCGGATTTCCGTCCTCTCCTTCCGCCCCGGGGGCTGCTTGGGTCTCGGTGGAGGACGGAAAACGCAGGTATCAACTTTTTGTACGGGTATGCCAGATTTACTATTCTACTTGGAATTTGGAATGGTGATGATCCGGAGATTCACCTTCACAAGTAGAAAGGAAATCGATCATTCTTTCTAACTTTTCAAATTGTATAAATATTTAATAAAAGAGACAAGTTTGTTTTTGAGAATGCCGTAGGAGGCGTTTTTTTTGTTTGTTTGCCGTGAAAGGCGATTTTACAAAACTTATCAAATATGAAAGACAAGAATTGTGATTTCTTTTTGTCTCTTTAAAAAAATATAAATTACAATAGAAAAGAAAGAAAAGGAATCTAACTTCTCAGGAGATTGTGGGGACACGTTTAGATCGATGGTCGCAAGTCATGTATGGACTTCGCCATCGTCCTTCAAATCAAAACGCTTGAAGCTTTGATTCTTCGGCTTGGCTCCAACCTCAGTTTTTTAAAGGATAAGGCCCAAAAGGAGATCCTATATCCAATGAAAAACCGAGTAAACGAGCTGAAAAGCCGCGTTTAGGCCATGTTGTAGAAAGAGGGGACCTTGGGGGGGTGGCCCCGCAAGGGACTTTGATCACTTTGTAGTGCTTCTGGCGGCAAAGCAGTAGGACTTCGTCTCTCTCTTGAATTTTATGGATTTTCGAGGATTGGGATCACCCTTGCATTCTTCTTGGAATGGACCTCCTTTTATAGGCTCTTGGTAGCCATGAGGTGTTTATTGGCATTGATGGCCATGATGAGAGAATTGATGATATTGATAAGAGGAGTTACAAGTTTTATTTCTTGATTTTGTAACTCCTTTTTCTTGGTTTGTGATTGGCCGATGAAAGATAATGGGCATTTAATCGCCTTTAATCTTCATGAAGATGGGAGTCTCATGGGTTTAATGCCATGATTGCTTGGATTTGTAACTCCCAAATGCTTGAATCTGATTGGGCCATCCAAAATAATGAGTTAATGACCGCATTAAGTTGTCATAAACGGGTCAATTAATGACATTAAGTGGTCACCAGGGCTTGTGAAGAGTCGCGGGCCGCGCTGTGTCTTTTTGGATTCTTCTTGTGATCATCACAGGTGGATCCACACATTATTTGATGTCGGATTGCGATGCAATTTCAGACATTGATAGATGTTGGTGGGGCGGTGAAATCTGTCTTGTCGATTTGACGATCAGTCTGATAGAAAGTGTACTTTCTTGGTCAGCCGGTTGGCGATCTTTGAGCGATCAATGATGATTTCATGCTTTTGACGGCGGATCCGAGATGTCGGTGAAGATCAGTGGTTTTCAAGCATCAAAAATTGGATTTTCAGAAAATCATAGAGGCAGGAACACTCGAAACGCAAAAAGGATCGGAAAACGGGTCACTCGGCGAGAAATCCGGCAACCCTAGGTGCATGGTCGCCGGCCACCATGGGGCTTTGGCCCTTTTGGTCGTCGAGTTTCGTTTTTGGCCGTTTTTCCTTCTTTTTCGTTCCTTTTTTCTTCTGTATTTTTCTTGACATTTTTCCTCAATTATTGACTTGATTTTCTTGGAGAAAACTTGATGAGAACCTGCGCAAAACCGGTGCACAAAGTTTCCCATTTTTCGGGAAAGCCTAAGACTTTGTAGCCGATTTTCCGTCAAGAGTCGAAACTAGGCCAAACGATGTCGGAATGACCTGAAAATTGAGGTGAAGCTTCTTGAGCAGTGGATAGGACCAACCATGGGCTTTTATTTGAGTTTTGAAGCCGTTTGGGGTCCCGTCGATGCTTGACTTGATTTTGCTGCGGGGAAAATGCCGAGCTTTGATATGTGGTCAAACGATGTCCGATTGACTTGAAGTTCGACAGGGAGCCTATTGGAGTCATTTTGAGATGATCCATTAGCTCCACTTTGAATGTAATGTTCCCGGGGTACTCCGCCGCCGGTAGGCTTGATTTTCTATAGGAGCATCGAAACCTGGTCAGTTGTTATCGGAATGACCTAAAATTCGACGTGCAACCTTTTGGAAGCATGTTGAAGCCACACATGTATGTTGTTTGATGAATGATGGCTTCGGTTGTTCTCACCGCCGGGAGGCTTGGTTTTGTTGCTCGAGCGTTGATGGAGGGTCAAACGTTGTCGGTTTGACTTGAAATTTGGCATGGAGCCCTTTGGAAGTATTTTGGAACCATCCATAGGCTCTGATCGAAGTTTTGGTGTCTTCGGTGGTGTCGCTGCCGGGAATGCTTGTTTAGTTATCGGAGAAGTGAAGTTCGGCCAAACGATGTCGGAATGGCCCGAAACTTTAGGTGTACCCCTTTTTTGGCTGTCTTGATGGATCTTGCAATTTTTGTCTAATTCTGACAAGATCGGAAGCTTGAAGTAGCTTTGCCTGTTTTGTAGCAGGATTCAGCTTCATGTAGCTTCTTGATGTTAAAGAGACATAGTGACTTTTTTGGTGTCAACAACAGGGATGGCCGCCGCGCTCAACCGCTTCATTAATAGAGCCTCGGACAAGTGTCATCCCTTCTTTCAGCTTTTAAAGAAAAGCTCGAAGTTCCAATGGACCCCGGAGTGCAATAGAGCCCTTCAGGAACACAAAGGCTACTTGTCTTCACCTCCCCTGTTGTCCACTCCGAAGCAGGGAGAGACCCTATACTTATATCTGGCAGTCTTAGATCATGCAGTGAGCTCAGTACTCATCAGAGAAGAAGACAGGCAACGGATGCCTCTATACTACGCGAGCAAGATCCTGCTGGACGCCGAGACAAGATATCTGTCATTGAAGAAACTCGCACTGGCGCTTATCAACGCTTCCCGCAAGCTCTCACGTTACTTCTAGACATACTCCGTAATGGTTGTTACAGAACATCCACTTAAGTCTCTTTTCAGAAAGGCAGACTTCTCTGGAAGAATATCTAAATGGGTTGTCGAGTTGGGGCAGTATGATATCCAGTATCAACCCAGAACGGCGATCAAAGCTCGGGTTCTGGCAGATTTCATTGTGGTATTTCCCTCTCCTAGCTCGGCACTGAGATAGCTCGATGCCGAACTGGGGGGCAATGAGGGTGAGGAAGCTGCCAAGATCGAAGTAGGGCATGAACAATCTTGGAAACAGTTCCTCGATTTAGCATGGAAAGTCTTCGTTGATAGATCCTCAACCTCAAAAAGGGCTGGCGCAGGCATAGTCCTCCAATCTCCAGAGGGCCTTATCATTGAGCAAGCCCTAACACTTGACTTCAAAGTGTCCAATAACGAAACTGAGTATGACGCGCTGATCGCGGGTCTCGACAGTTCTAAATTTTGGGGGCACGGCAATTAGTGGTTTTTAGCAACTCTCAGCTGGTGACGAGCCAACTGAGTGGAGAATACCAAGCCCGCGACGAAACGATGGCAGCCTACTTAGCCCACGCAAAGCAACTCCTTTCTTAGCTTAAAAGGGTTGAAGTCAGGCAGATATGTAAAGACTTCAATTCTCACGCCGACGCACTCGCCAACCTAGCTTCTGCTGTTGAGGCCGGGAGGAAAAGAACTGTTGAATTGGAAGCACTAGACAAGCCGAGCACAGAGCTCCTCCCACCTTGGCAAGTCTTGTGCGCTGACCTTGGCTCGAGCTGGATGGACCCAATCATCACCTACCTAAAGGATGACCAACTTCCTGAAGATAAGAGCGAGGCTCACAAAATCAGGCTGAAGGCAGTTCGGTTTTAGTTATCTCCTGATGGCAAACTCTACAAAAAGTCCTACACTAGCCCTTACCTCCAGTGCGTTCATCCGAGCAAAGTCGAAGACTTCCTTTATGAAATTCACAAAGGAATCTGCGGCAGTCACATAAGAGGTCGGTCACTCGCATATCGGGCTATCAACCAAGGCTACTGGTGCACTTACATGTAAAAGGACGCCCAGCTCTACGCCAGGAAATGTGAGAAGTGCCAGAAGTTCTCTCACTCTCTCCATCAGCCAGCACAGGACCTGAGTCCGCTCTCTAGTCCATGGCCTTTCGCCCAGTAGGGGTTGGACCTAGTGCGGCCACTTCACCAAGCTCTAGGGAATAAAAGGTGGCTATTATTTCACCAAGTGGATAGAAGCCGAAGCACTGTCATCCATCACCGAGCAGGACACGAAAAACTTCATGTGGAGGAACATCGTCACAAGATTTGGAGTACCTCGAGCCCTGATCTCAGACAACGGGACCCAGTTAGCCAGGAGCTCGGCATCAGAAACTACTATTCCACCCCGGCCTACCCACAATGTAACGGTCAGGCTGAAATCTCCAACAAGGTGGTGCTCGACGGGCTCAAGAAAAGACTCAACCGAGCCAAAGGGAGATGGGTAGAAGAGCCTCCGAGTGTTCTTTCGGCGTATAGAACTACCCCAAGGCGCCCCACTTTGACAATGCCTTTCTCCCTAGCCTATGGAATGGAGGCTGTGATCCCACTCGAGGTCAGCCTCCCCACACTTAGGTCAGAACTGTTTGACCAAGGCCAAAACGAAGTAAACCTCGCCAAAGAGCTTGATCTGGCTGAAGAACGAATGGATGCAGCATCCATTCGCTTAGCTTTTTACCAACAGCAATTAGCCAGAGGGTACAATCAAAGGGTCAAAGAAAAGAAGTTCTCAGTTGGAGAATTGGTCTTGAAGAAGACACTTCCTGCGGATAAGAATCCCAGCGAGGGCAAGCTCGCACCGAACAGGCACGGGCCATTCAAAGTTGTCTCAGCAGTTGGGCAGTCAGCTTTCAAGCTTGAAGACATGGAAGGTAGGGAGCTACCACGTCCATGGAATGCCATGCACCTCAAGAAGTACTATTTCTAGACTGTACTCAATCTTTGAAATCAATAAAATTAATTCTTGTAGAAGGACATGTTTTGTTGCTTTCAAATTCTGGGCAAGTTACGGAACTCGAGTAGCTCAGTTGCGGAACCAGCTATATCGGCTCGGTTAAAGAACCAGCCATCACAGCTCTGGTTATGGAACTAGTTTACTTGTTTAGGTTAAAGAACCGAACTCAGTTACTGTCTAGCTCTGGTTATGGAACCTAGCTCAGTTACTTCTCAGCTCTGGTTATGAAACCTAGCTCACTTGTTTTGGTTAAAGAACCGAACTCAACTACTATGCTCTGGTTATGGAACCTAGCCTAGATGTGATGCTCTGGTTGTAGAACCTAGCACGGATACTTGCTCTGGTTATGGAACCTAGCACAAATTCCCCTTTTGTTCTGGTTGCGAAAACCGAACCCAATCTCTTGTGCTGATTTGGTTGTGGAACCTAGCTCAGTTACTTTCCTGCTCTGGTTATGGAACCTGGCTTACCTACTTCGCTCTGGTTTTAAAACCTAGCTTGCCTACTTCGCTTTGGTTAGGGAACCGAGCTCAGTTACTCTGTTGTCCTGGTTGTGGAACCTAGTTCCACTACTTACCTTGTTCTGGTTATGGAACCAAGCTCGAGGGCAAGAATGAGAAAAAAGTGAAAACTGAAATAAAAACATGCTAGCAGACACATTGCAAATGGAAATAGAAAGAAGGATTTTATTCAGATGAAAATATGTTTACATCAAAGGACGAAAATTTTAAAAGTTTAACTTCCCTAAGTGTAGTAAAGAAAAGAGAAAATACATCAAAGGGATATTTCAATGACTTCAGCAGCATCTTCGGCGCTAGCAGGAGGGACCTCGATAGTTTCAGCCCCGGAGTCGGCAGAGGGCACCTCGGATTGGGGAGCGTCCTCGCGAGGAGCTTCAAGAGGAACAGGGGGATCAGTCGAGGCAGACGCGAGAGAGACCTCGGTGGACGGGTGGACAGGACTCAACCCAGATTCGGGACCAAGGAACTTAGGAGGGCTTTGGTACACGGGGTGATTCTCGGGGATCCCTGCTTCTCTCAACGCCGACCGACAACCAAGTTCAAATAGGTCCGAGCCCAATTGCTCGATCTGGGCTTCATAGTCCCTAGTTGCCGCTTCCACACCTTCTCGAAACGCGGCATCGATCTCGGCCTGCAACGACGCTTCGAAGTCGGCCTTTGGTTTTGCCGCGGCGACCCTCTCAGCTTGTAGCAAGGCGTCTACTTCAGCCTTTTGTTTCGCCAAGGCCTCCAGCTCGGCCTTCTGATTTGTCATTGCCTCTTCGAGCCGTGCAGCCCTCTTAACCTTTACCTCGGCTGCCCTCTTAAGCTCATATGTTTCGGCCTTCAGCTTGATGATCTCGGCCACCGACGCCTCCATCTCCTCAGTGAGCTTAGCATTGCTCTCCTCCACCATTTTTAGCTACTCGGAACTCCCCTCCAGAGCCTCTCCAAGTCTCTGTTTATCAGCCTCTAGCTTCTGTATCATGGAGATGCTCTGGTAGGATTTCTCCTTAACCACTTGGACCCTTTGCACGATCTGAAAGAAGATCAATGTATCAGAAAAGAACATCCTGAAATTCAAGAATTACCAGAAGTTCATTGGATGCAACATACAAGAAGGGCTGACTGCAAGGAGGACATCAGAAGCGACACCTCATCCATCCCCTTCAGCCTTTGTACGTTGGCCGGGAGAGCGCATGCATTAGCCAGCGCAGCCGCGACCAGTGGATTGCCAAATAACCGGTCCCCCACAGTCATCAGCTGCCTTGGCCTAAGGAGGAAGAACTGTCTCCACGGGGCCAGGCCAGGAGTCTAGGGCGTTGGAACCTGGCTGGAACCTTCCCGCGAAGAGCCCTCGTCCCTGGGCCTCCCCTCCGGGGCCCTCTCCTCCAACGCCCTCTCCCTTGGCGCCCTCTCCTTCGATGCCCTCTCCCTTGGCGCTCTTTCCTCCAGCGACCTCTCTCTCAGAGCCCTTTCCTCCAGCGCCCTCTCCCTCGGCTCCCTCTCCTCGGGTACCATCTCCCTCTGCGTCTTCTCCTTCGAAGTTTCGCCCTGGCGCTGCCGACCTCCCGAGCTTTACCCTTCACCACTAGCCTTTTTCGGCGGCCGCCCTTCCAGCCTCGTGTCAGCTGGGCGCTACTGAGAAGCAGTGGAAGTGGGAACCCTAGTGGCATCCTTGGGCGCGGAGTCGACGGGCCTGGAAGAGGAGGCGGCTCGCTTTCCGAGGAGCTTGGCCTTCAGGTCGGTGGTGTTCAGAGGGGTACGACGTCTCTCCATGTCTTCCTCTTCCTCTGGGCTAGAGACGTATGCTTCGATAGCTTGCTGTGGGTCTGTGGCCTCCGAGCCGGTTGACAACCTTGTCGCCTCTGTCTCCGGGGCTCCTTGGTGGCTGACCTCGGTCAAAACAAGTTCAAGCCCTTGCCTTTTAGTGTACGTTCGGTACCTCGGCTCATACCCAAGGAGGCACCGGGCATCCCTTCCGCGGTGGCCTCGGTAGCTCGGAACGGCTTTCAGCCAATCATCATTTCTCCTCCAGCCCAAGCGCTAGGCTTTTCTCCTCCTTTGATCGACCTCTGCATGACAAATGGAGAAAACATCAGTTCGGCAAGAAAGGGAAAAAGAATGAATAAGCAGGCTATCAAGCTCGGTATTTACTTGGGGGAATCCTGGAGAGACTAGGGATCTTGAAGCTCCTCTCCACCTCTGTCTCGGCCTCCCCGTACTCCCAGTTGCCGGAGATGAACAAGTGATTGCTCCCGGCATGACGGTTCAAGTCCTCGAGGTCGGTGACAAAGGGGATCTGCTTCGGTTTCCCCCGAAGGTAAAAGCAGTGGGATGTTTCCCCTATTGATCTACAGATGTCATAGGCGTCCTCGATGTCGTGGACACCGAGGTTGATACCTAAGATCCTATTGAGTTCGACGGCACCCATTATGATTTTGTAGCTGTTGGGCATCAGCTGGCATGGGACGAGGTGCCATTTCATCAAGCAGGCTCTGAGGAGGGGATGGACTGGGAACCTAACCCCACCCTCGATCACCGAGACCAAGGGAAAGGCATCCATCCGTCGCAGAAGGAATCGCTGTCGAAAGGGTCGTCTGGATGGTCTAACCTAGTCCGGACATCCGCCGGAATCTTATACATCTGCCTGAAGTCAACCATGGCCTCAGGGGTGTCGGCCCAGTGTCGGTAAACTCCCACTCCCATGGTTAAGATCTAAGGGTCTGGAGAACAGGGAAAGGAAAGGGAAAAACCCTAACAGAAGCAAGGATGTAAACAAAAGTACGGAATGGAAGAGCAGAGGAAGAAAGGACTTACAGAAACGGGACGAGGACAGGAAGACAGACCTAGGTTTTCACTTCGACCGAGTCTTTCTTAAATCGAATGCCCAAATAAGAGAAGAAGGAAGAAGGGAGCCCATATTTATAGAAAGAGAAAAGGAGGCGCCTCTCCGAATTTCTAAGTGCGCACGCGAAGTGTCGCTTCGAACACTCAACGCACGGCTTCGGGATAAGTGCCAGCCAACCAGGTGACGGCACGTAAAGTCGTCGGTCCGACTTCTGCAATGATTCAGACTCATCATTTATTACCTTGGGCAAATGAGGCAGCATTGGCTTAAAAGCCCTAAAACAGATCAGACAACATCGTGATAAGGATCAGACGTCAACAACCGATGTCAAGATGGAGAGCTATGAGCTCGGCATTAGAAAACTCTCAAATACTTAGCTCCCAACCCCAGATAGTTACGGAACTCTCATAAGGTCAGGAGCTAGGGGCAATTGTGTGGGGTGTTTTCTTGATATCGAGGTTACTCCTGACTTAGGTAAGAGTACCGATCAGGATGGCCTCAATCTCATTGTTATCCTGCTAGGCAAATTGTGCCAGCTGGCACCGCGCTGGAGCTAGTCTCGGTAAGAGAACCAACCGTGCTCCCTTGGGCTCAGTCCCTTGCATCTTGGCAATAGTGCCCGACCTCGAGCACGCCCGACCTTAGCGCCTTCTCCAGTCCGGTCCGGTTGACCAAGGTGAACACTGAGCGTCTAATCTCAATTATGTGACAGGACAGCTACGTTGCAGAACGTACTGACAGTTAGGGTGGCCGCCGGATATCGATAAGGGGTTATCCCTATCCGACGTTCACGTCCTCATTTATGTGTGGGATTGAGGAAAGATCTGATGGGACGGTACTCTCGCCTACCCCCACTGAGGATCCGAGGTATGGGCTGATGGGACTGTGCTCTCACCTACCTCCACTCAGGGAGCTTCTGATGGGACACTTGTCTTTCTATATATATGCATGGTAAGAATCATGAAGAGGTACGCACTATGCAACACACATCCCTTGAGTTAAATCCCAGAACTCTCTTCTTCCCAACTCACTCTCCCATTGTTCAGTGACTGCACTAACTTAGGCATCAGAGTGCCTTCAGTTGACTGCAGCCAGGGGCTCTGACCTTTGTTCCTTTTCTTCCTTTCAGGTCTCAGGCATTTAGTCTCCCCAAAGGAGCTTAACAGCAATATCACGAGTTTCATACTCGCCTAATCAAGTCCGTAATTTTTAGGCACTTACAATAGTGATATTATCATATTATATATACATTGCATATAAATATATCAATAATTTGTTAGACTAAGGGGTGTCTAGTTTGTGAAGACACAAACTATTCAAAAGACGACCCACCCATGTTTTCCAATTTACATTTATTTTCACACAAAAAAAAATAGTGATTTGGCTTGGAAATGTGTAAAAAAGTTCATCACCCATTTGCTAGCCTTTTTTTTTTTTTTTTTTTAATTTCATCACCCCAACCAAGGGGCAGAAACCCAAGAGAGGCCAAACATATAGGAAGAGTGGCATACCCATTATCGATCCCTGACCAACCGGGTGAGATGCGGGGTTGCCAACCAACTGAACAACCCCTTGTTCTCTCATTTGCATGGAATTGATTCTTAGAAATGCATTGTAAAATGGGTTACAACAGAGAATTATTAAAGAGGTGACCATTGAAGATATAAGGTGGAAATGAATATAGGACTATGACTTCCTAGGATTTGATTCACTTGGGGATGGTTGGGTATTCACTTTTGATCTCACCTTAATTTAATCTTTTACCATGAAAGGGGAGTTATTTGATGGCCATTCATTGATGTTTACCTTTGTTTCTTCTCTTTTAGGGGTAAAATTCTCATTTAAATATGGGATATGGAAATAGGGTTTGCATGTATAAATTAATCCTCATATGTGAACTTTAAATAGATGTAGTTGAATCATGTAAAACACCACCATGTTTATTTGAAAGCACCATTTCCACATGAATAAACGTTGAACGGTTCAAATTACAACATAAAATCTTCATCTAAAAATCAATGAATATTTAAGATGTACATAAAATTAAGGGCTTGCTTGTTTGCATTAAAACACATAGACAATATTGAATGCATATGATTTTTACCTTAAGTGGTTAAAATGAGGGTCCAAGGAAAATTTTAAAAACTGAACATTATACAACCTTTCCTTTTAGTCAATAGAATAAAAACCTGAGAAATAAAATATTAGGCTGATGGATGGTTTATTCATTTCTTATCTTCTTTTGATTATGTTTTCTAAAAAGAAATTTTAATTTGATGCTTATTTTTGAGAATTCATATTTGGTCTTTATTTTAACTACTTATGAGATGAATCATATCATATATTCAATTCCTATGTATTATAATGCAAACAAACAAGCCCTAAATGTTTTGGAGAAGTCAATGTTTGAAAAATTCAAATTAAAGACTTAGAGGCCAAAGTAATCACAAAAAATAAAAAGGTGATTAAGGAGTTTTGATACCTCAACCTACCCCATGAGTCCTTTGCCCGACGCCTTTTTAAACATGGAGGTGTGTAATTGTTTCATACCATTTTAGGTCTAAAAATACTTATATGAAAATAGTCTCATTTACCCACCATTTTCAACCACATTTATGGCTAGGCATGTGATTATTAGGTGAGCTCAAATAAACACAATCATGCATAAAGGTTATGCAAGTGCATTTTCTTAATAAAACCAAAATTTTCTTATCATTGGGACCACAGAACAAGGATGCAAACTATAAATTCTATATTCGTTCATTGCAACAAGTCAATTGAAGCATATTGACTTGTGAAGTATGTGAAAAATGTGGCTAAATTGTATTTGTTTGCGAATGGTCATTGAAACTATGATTAATTTGTGGTTTCATAGAGTTATGGGGAAAGAAAATGAGCATATGGGGATTGTTCTTATTGCTAACACGTCCCGTTTTGCACAAAAAAAAATCTAGTAATGAATTAATTTAATTAGCTAGTTCTTTAATCTCAATTTTCTTCGATATAACTTTCTTTGGTGAAGATTCTCACCTAGATGTGTTGGCATCTATGATGGGGCCCACTTGTGTTTAGGACGCCAATCACAAAGAAACGCCCTGCCCTCCACAAGGAGTTCTCGATGGAGATAGGGATAGATTTGTTTTGAGTTTAACCCAACTCTCTATCCTTATCATATCCTCATTCAAATTAAAAATGAGAGAATTTGATCCAGCTCTACATCTCAACATTCAAATTAGAATTAAAAGCTTCTCAACCAATAAACCAAAAGGATATATATATGTTTATATATGGGAGATAATGGTTGCTCATCATCTCAACATATCATCTCTAAGACTCATATCCAGTAACAAGTAATAGTTGAATAAAGAGAGAAAGATCCTTTGGGAAAGCCTTTTCCCTCTTCCTTCCACTGGATCTGAACCGTCCATCGCCACCTTCTACTGCTCCTCATCTAGTGCTTGATTCAAGTTGACACAATCCTTATTGCGCTTGCAACACCCAACTCATTCAGATTTGTGCTTTCGCAGTGCCTACTGCTTACAAGATATAGCCATAACTTGAGCAATTAAGCTCTTCAGAAGGTACACTCAATATGTAAAGATTTGATTTGCCATGTTTGACAAATCATGTGGTCAGCTTTATGTATCTACACTCCTCATTGTTCTTCGCATTGTTTCATGAAAATGAAGTGGAATAGTTTTTTTTTTTTTTTTCACCAATCTTCCTTGAGTCTCACTGGTTGCATGATTAAATTTGTGAAAGAGGTCCAGGGTTCAAGGATTGGTACCACCCTCTGCATCTTAACTTAAGTTTTTTTCAACAGACTACTCAAGAGAAAATAAAAAATCATTAAGACAGGGCAAAACCAGAAGAGAAAGCACCAGACACAACACACAAGAACAAACACACACAAAAGTACAAACAAACAGCACAACAAGAGCCCTATGACCTCACCCTCAAACCAAACAAAATCACACCCGGCTTGCCCACTAAGGGTAACATTATTGATAAGTTGGAGTGAGCTTAAGTAAAATGTTAAGCTTATGCCTAGTATTTGAAGAGTCAAACCATTATAAATATGCATTTACCTGTATTTAACTTTAGTCCGAGTCTCAATTTGATCATCACATTGTATTGGATAGTTGATTAAGCAAAGTGATTTAAGTCCCACAATTTATGACCATCTTTTAAAAACTTATACTTCCTATACAATGAGGGTCAAGTTATGCACATTTTAACCATCACTAATGATTTTATGGAGTCTCATATTTAGCTCATTCAAGAAATCTAACAAATCATGATGGTCCAATTCAACAGTGAATAACTTCTTAATTGGAGCGCAATTTAGCTATGTGGTAGATGAACGGCCAATTGTACATCAACATAATCGAACCTGTTAGTTAGCAACCTCATATCTCACCTAGCTATTCAGCGTTTTATTCCTATATATATATATATATATATATATATATGATGTCCTTTCCCACTAGTATGGGCTCTCTCCTAGCTTATGTGGGTGCTATCATGGGTCCCAGCCCCCTTGGCTCGGGTACCAAAAGAAAAAAAAAAGACAAAGTAGAAGGCCTACTGTCTTGTGAGTTGAGCCTTAACTGTTAAAACTCATGATTTATTGAAAATTGCTGCTCATTGTTGGTACATTCACATTTTTACTCAGTCTTCTGCTCTGTTGACGGTGGATTTTGGAGCAACCAGGATATAAATGGGTAACGTCATCATTAGAACGGTTCAAGAATCTTTAAACGACTAGGTTCACATGCATGGATCATTGGATCTAACATGAGTTATTGAAAATAAGGTTAACTTTATATAGTTTCACTCTATAAAATGAAATAATACATACATGCATATATACATAATACATACTATATATGTATATGAAATGATAACACTCACTATCCGTATCAAAAGGTAGTGTCAAACCCATACATTTGTGACCACCACTTTTTACAAAGATAAATCTTGGGTCTCAGCCTATGAGTATGATAAGTGATGAGCTTGAAAATTGTCACAACGTCGGACTAGGACCGAGGCCCTAATCCAGCGCCGCAGCGTTTCCCACAGGTTCTCGCTGTGAGGATTCCATGCATGTTTATTTTTAAATCAAATCACCTCACACAACAATATATTTGCAGAAGCACGTGGCAAACACACAAGTGTAACATCACACCTAAAATGGAGTATAAAAGAACTCATGTCAGAGGGAAAAACGTAACTAGCATAACTATAGTTAAGGTTTCAAGTTGCACCAAGTTAAGTTTTACAATCCAGAAAGATAGCCAACAGAAGTAAATAACAAGTTCCCAAAAGATAGAGGATATATTCCCAAAGTGTCACACATCTCAAGACCCAACCCGACGTCTAATTGACATAGTTGGGCTGTCATTCATGCTCTACAGGCTGCTCTACAGCCACCTCTTTGTGCTCCTCCTCGAGGGCAACGAAATCTGGATCTAAGCACCAAAACGAAAGGGCCAGACACGACGGTCTGGCAGGCAAAAGAATGAAATACAATCATGCTATAAATCAATAGTTTTGAGATGGATAAAACAATAAGTACAATAAAAGAGAACCCGAATAAAACAAAGCATTTCAATGACAATAACATTGCTAAATCAAGATGACCATTCGAAACAATACCTTGGCAACCACATGGAGCTACAGTCTCCATCACATGGGTGACAAGAGCACTCAAAATTTCCGTCACGAAATGGTGAAGGGAGACACTATCATAAATTATGGTAACCCAGAAAAACTAAGAACCACACACAAGTTCCGCCTCGGAACGGGCTAAATAAGCAAGCAAGCATGTATGTATTTTCCAAACTAATGTTGGACAAGATTTAAGAACTCAAGGCGGCGGATCAAACCGACAATGGTCGTCCAAGCTGAGTGGAGCCAACAAGAAAATACACACACTTCCAAATCAATGTTTGACAATTCAAGATTCGAAAACTACTTACTCTATAACAAGTACACGCAAGCTTATGCATGAAAGTTCACGAAATAGTAGTCCCGACATGAGGTGTATAAAAACACTATTTACTCAATGATTCCCAAACAGGTTCTAAATCAAAACCGTGGAAACATTATTTTCAAAACGATACGAATCACAAAATGAGAATTTGATTTATAAATCATAATTCCAAATCAAAATATTCATCAAGACCTTGAGACCATAACCGTCGAGTCATATATACTTTGAAATCCCATGTCGATCATTCATTAAGATGGTGCCCAATTTTTAAACAACATTAAGGATATTAATGTGTACACATCAACCAAGAAGGGTCTACAAGTGATTGGGATAGGAATCCCTCCAATCCTTTTCAATTCCCTAAAAGTGCTGGGAGGTCGGTCACCTGTCGGCTGGCAGGCGGCTAGCCAACTGGTCGCCACCCCTTCAGAAATCCCATTTTCCTCCATACCGATATCGTGACCGCCTGCTGACCGTCCAGTCAGCGAGCAGTTCATTTTTGAACTGTTCCAGCCCTTTTGTTTCTCCAAAACATTTCTCTATTCAACCCCATAATTCCCTACAATAAACTGAGCTCAAAACCTCCTCCATTTCATCATTCAACACTTCAATTTCATCATTTCAATCCAACCAACCAAACCTCCTTCAATCACTTCAAGATTTCCAACAATCCAAGCATAAAAATACCAATTTAGATAAAACCAATGACAAAACCGAGTTCAATGAAACGCATCAAAATATATGAGCATTAAAACATATGTTTAGTAAACTTTAAGAAAAAATAAGATTAAACATAGTTCAAAAATAAGAAATCAAGATAAATATCCATAAATCAACACATGCACATTCATATTTCATTCATTCACTTGCCTTGGCTCAAAATGCACTCAAATGAAGTCTCCCAAACACACATCTCTCAGCTGAACCTCCAATCTACAAGAAGCCCCAAGAAAAGAGCTCAAAATCAAGAAATTTTTGAAAGAGGAAGGGTTCCTCCACATGAAACCTTTCATGCATGGTAATTGAGCTCTAATGGACTCCAAAAAGTCATGGTTGAGAGATGGAAGCCATTGCTTACCTCTAGAAGCTCTAACAATGGAGAAGAACCTCAAGAGGAAGATGATCCCAGTTGAAATCCTTCGAAAATTGTATCAAGAGAGAGCTTGGAAGATGAGAAAGAGTTTGGTGGACTCAAATCTTTATTTTAATAAAGAAAATCACAGCATGCAAAGGAGAGAAGGCAAGAAGAATGGGCTAGTTTTCTCCCTGGACTTAGCTGATATGAAGCATGCAAAATGAGAAGTGAGGGAGAAGGTACACGTGGATTTCATTTGAGTTAAGTTGAGTGTGGGGCCCACCAGGCCAAATCACTTCAAAGCTTTGGAAACCCATCATGCAGGTTCCGGATGAGATCGACGAAAGAGAATAAAATGATCGTTGAAATATCTAGTTTCCAAAAATATAATTTTCACATGATTTTACAAACATTGAAATTCATGCACAGATTTTGAGGTGAAAAGCCTGTTTTGCCCTTTTTGCTGAAAATTGCGATTTCAAAGTTTCAAAAATAAACGGAGAGAACATAAAAGTTGTAATTGCTAATTTGACAAATCAAAGGAATTAAAAATCATGATTTTTCCAAATATTAAGAATCAATTCTCCCCACACACACACGGTTCCCACGGGCCACCCCTGCCCGTGTCAAGCTAAATTCAACGGCTCTCAAAAGTTCCCAAAGCTATGGAAAATCTATCAAGCTCGCAATCTAAGTTAAACGTCATCTAATCACACTTAAGATCCAATCTCTGCTCGAACGACACAAAACAAAGCAAACCTGGGTTGGGGTCTTACAAAAATTGTACATAAAAGATCATTATTCACCATTAATTTGGTTAAACAAAACCTTCAATCAATGGAGTTGATCTTGTCATAAAGCACAGTTCAATCAATGGAAAACATAATTCATGTATGGTCATGCATACTCTTGGTCATGGGAGTGCACTTCTGTTGAGTTAGAGCTATGTCCACAAAGGACTTATTAGGTCTGGCACTGGATCTATTGATTGGGACAAGCTTATTTACATCTCTTACTTGGAATATGTAGTGCTACTTGTATTTTTTTTTATTAAATTCACTCATATGATGTGCCTGTCCATGCAGACAATGGCGGACCGTGGGGTAGGGGATGATTGGTCGCCAATAAAATGTCATTGGACACACTTTCAAACAATCTAAATCATTGAAAAACAAAAGCCCCTTTCTTTCTGGTCTACATAAATGATTTATATAGTTTGAATGATAACTTTTTACAATATTTATACAAAATATTATATAAAAAAACTGTTTTATATGGATCAATCTGACAGTGACTTCTATCGTATTGGAGTGAAATTTCTCGTAGAGAAGGCAGTTCTTTTATGTCTCAATAATAATTTCAATGCCCACGACTACGTAGAGAGGGAGGGAGCAAAGAATCATAGAATAGTCCCATGAGAGTGAGCTCATTGTAGGGTTGCTCAAATACTTGTATTTTGCCCCTCTAAACTTTATTTGCTCTTTAAAAGGAAGAAAATCTTAAAAAGTAGAGGGTTTTACCAAAAAAAGCAGATTAGATGACCAGTGGCCCCAAAAGTTCATTTTAATCGTCCCTGCACCAGATCAGTCATTTGCCTGAAATGGTGTTATTAATGGTGTGTATTGATCATGGTGAGACCATTGAGATGAATATTGGTTCTTTCTTAAGCCAGCAGTTTTATCGACATGGCTTTTTCAAGCTTGTGCTATGGATGTATGAATGAATGATATTTTCTAGTTCCTACTTACAGTGTGAATGGAGGGGAAGGGTTTTCCCAAAACAATGTTCTGATCTAAGGACACCTTCATTTGCTAATGAATCTTCTGCATGTATCATCCCGCCTGCCCAGCCCATGGTTAGGAGACATCACAACTGTCCTTCTAGGGTAATTGACTGTGGGTTTGAGCCCTGCTGGTTCCGGGGAGTCATCAGCCATATGGGCTCTATAGGCCGAGGTTCGCTGCTACTAGGACAGTTGCCTGCCAAATAAGGAAATCTTCTATATGTTTGAAGAAAGGAAATATTCTGTATGTGTCTCTTTCTGCCTTCATTTGCATGGGTTTATTTGCTTATGCAACAAATCTGTCCCATTTCGTGGTGTTGCTTGTGTTTGCCTTTTTCAGTTCTCTCCTTTTGGTGCAATAAATTTTACAGTTATCGAGAAAAAAAGTAGAGAATGGCATAAGGTTGGGTGAACTGGGATTGTGAAATTTTCAGATGTTCTTTCTTACTGTGGGACCATCATATATGTAGTATGAACTACTGAACCAGGGCCACTAATGCAGAGAGACCCCTGGAAACTGTACGTATTTTTGTCTTTTGGCCTGGCTTCATATGATTAGGTGTTTCAGTGGATTGATCGGAATCGGGTCCCTGTCTTGAACCAATTTTAGAACATGGCTGGTTGGATTGGGTTGCCAAGTGCCATTTTGCAATTTAGGTGGCTTAACCTGCCCCAAATGCAACCTGAGATTCAGGTTGGTGAGGAGTCCCACCTGTTGTCCATTTGCATGTTGTAGGCCAGTGTGGTTTCTATCTTAAATATATGAGTGGCACTATGCCAGACATTTTGCTTGATGATTGATGACTTGATGTGTGAAAAAGTATTAGATAATGACATAAATACCCTTCTAATAAGAGGCAAATTCCTCTAAAAAGAGGCAAATAAAGGGCATACCAAACGGTCTATTTAAAATAGATTTGTGCATTACCAAACATGTTTTTTCATTTTAGCCTCTTCTTTGTATGGCTCTATTTTTAATGGCTCTATTTTGACTGGGTCTTTCAAAAGAAGAGTAGAGATACCAAACATGGCCTTAGATACCTTAGTTTTATAACGTTAAGGGTCGCTAGGGACCCTGCGGTGTATACGAAGTAGAACAAGATAAGGTTTTTTGTCTTCTCTTTCGTTGTCCACTGGTTATTTTTTCTTCACCAAGTCGTATGCGCATGATTCCATTCCTTCTTCCCATCAAAATGTGGTCTTGTAGACGGCCATGATTTCTTGTTACTCGCTGAATCGCCTGTCTGTGCAAGCTCTTAAGCTTTTCTATAGTTGCTATGGTGATTTCTTTGCATTGGGGATAGTACCCAATTCCCATACTTTCAGTATAATGCCAAAAGTGTATGCGGATATGCAGTCTCAAGCGACGGCAAATCAGATTTATACTCTGATTGTAAAGCTTCTGGATGAAGAAGATAGAGGAAATGTCGTTGTGCATTCAAAATTCGGGGATTTAACCAAGGCAAAGAAGATTTTCAATGGAATGAAGTGGAGGGATCTGGGTACATGGAATACTATTATGACTTGTTACACCCGTCATTCATTAGTTGATAAAGCTCTTGAAGTTTTTTTTCGATGAAGGAAAAGGATACTCTCTCTTGGAACATTATAATGTCCTATTTAGGAGAGAGTGGTCGTGGGGAGGAAGCTTTGATGCTATTTCATCATTTGTTAAGGTTGTCGACTCCTGTGAAGCCCAACCCATCTACTCACACAATCATATTAACTGTTGACAACGACAGAGAAGACAAAAAACCCTATCTTGTTCTACTTCGTAGAGATCGCATGGTCCCTACCTACCCTTAACGTTATAAAACTAAGGTCGCTAGGAACGCTAGTAGAAAGTGCTAAAAAAAAAAAAAAAAAACTATTTTCGGGCAAAATGACTGATCTGGTGTAGGGACAGTTAAAATGATCTTTTGGGGCCACTGGTCATCTAATCTGCTTTTATTGGTAAAATCCTCTAAAAAGTAATAAGGGTGATCTTGACTTGTGCTCTTAACCAAAAGATTTAAAAAGAAGACATCCTTCCTATTCCTTCTCGTCTCACAAAAAAACTTTTTATAACATACTCCATATAGGCAAAGTGAAGCTGGCTTTGTTGTTGCATGCAAAGACGGAACATGGGATTGGACTCTCATATTTAAGAAAAGTCTTCCTCTCACAATAGCTAAAACTGAAGGAATAAATGAAGAACCGCAAATGATCATTAAATAATCTCCCCTATAATGGAAAATGATTGCCTGATTATTGTCTTGGTCAATTAAATACTAGGAAGGCACTCACATCTACTTTTTTACCTTATATTCTTCACCGAATACTTCTTTTACTTCACTGGAACTTATTTTACTATGAATTCTTAGAAATCCAATGCTATGCAAACAAACAAGCTCTAAATTTCACATGTCAAAGTGATATATACTGATGAATTGTTTATATGGAAGTTATATAGTGGTACTATTTACACATAATTAATCAGAGCCGTCGGCAGAAATTTTTATTTATATGAATAGGTTTAATGAAAAGAAGGTAAGTTGCATGCTAAAACTAGATATATACGTACAATCTGTCATTGACAGTAGCCGAGCTGGATAGGGCCATAAACACCCACTTACAATGAAGAGTTGCATCAGTTTGAGTCTCTACGTAGAAAAAAAAAAAATAAAACAACAAATCAAATAGATAATTGATCCTAATGATAAGAAAAAACTGAGACATGTGCCACCACAAGAAAATTCATTTGGATACTACTCATCATCTTGTTAAAAAGGGGGAAAAAAAAAAAAACCATTGCAGAAATCAATTTCCACATTCATAATCACTATATTCACTCTCTTATCTCTTATGGCTAAGAATACATATTAGTACTGATTTTATTAGATATGCCTAATCCAAACCACCAACTTATACTAAGCAATTTACAACTGGGTAAAGACTAAAGACGCCTTTTACCTTTGGCACAGTAGGGAGCAGGGAGCTGATCCCACATGCATCTCTTCTACACAGGCCACCAGCAATCCAGGAAAAAGGCCACCAACGAATGAGGACAAGTGTCTCGGGTACAATAATACATATGGTTCAGGGACAAGTGGGCCAAAAGGCAGAAATGCTTTTTTTTTTTTTTTTTTGTTAGTAACTTTGTTACTTAGGTGGTGAATCCAACTGTTAGAAGAACCTCGATTAAACTACAATTTGAGGATATCCCCTTACACTTGGATGATGTTTCTTTTTACCTGTTTTGATTTCAATAGGTGAGCCAGACTTAGGAGAAACTTTGTTGTAAAATTACATAGTGACCCCAAAAAAAAAAAATTTAGTTACATAAAATGGTAAAAAAGATGCTCTAAAGAAGGAATCAAATGATACAAACATATATATATATATATATATATATATATATAGAAAGTATAAAATGACAAAAGTTTATTTTACTTCCTAAAGATATGAAAAATTCATATTTGGTAATTGTAAATTCATGATGATTTGAACAAATGAAAATCTTCATTTGTTAAGATTTTCAGATTCAACCTTCCCCAATAAGATTTGAAAATCCTCACTTATATGGATTTGCACAATGAACCCCATTAGGCTTTAATGTGAAATAATTAAAGAATAGAAGAAAACCTGTAGTAACGATACAAATTGTAAAGAGGAGAAGATTTTCACATTTATATTGTAATTATTGTTAGTACATGTTTTTTCTCCACCAATGCTTTTCCATTTCACAGGCTCTTTACTCTCTCATAGATTGCCTTTCTCTATAATTATTATTTTTATTTCTAAAGCAATCTTGTTTAAAGATTTATTGATTTGGTTTTATATTCTTTTTAAAGTGAGAGATATTTTTCATAGAAGCATCTCTTTATAAACATTATTAGTTATAATTTATAAATGATAAATGTATCTATTTGAAAACTTTTAATACGAATTTAGATTCTCAAGGCTTAAAAAGAAAAAATAATTAAAGAAGAGAAAGAAAACCTACAGTAACGATATAAGTAGAGAGGAGGGTAGGTGAGAGATTGACCGACCCACTCCCATATCTGACCCATTCCCCTTCTCCACCTATGTCCTATGGAAGTATAAAATGCCCTCACCCCTTTACCCTCCTCTCTCAGCTTGTTTGTCCTCCTCAGAAACAACAAGCTTTCTTCTCTCTATTCTACATTTTTTCTTGTGTGTATATCCTCTACCCCTTTTTTTTGTTTAATTACTAGCAAATATGCAGTCGATTCCGGCCACCAAACCCACCATCCCCACCCTCAAATCAAAACCCATCTCCGCCCTTCACCGGAGCCTCCCAACTCGGGCCATGTACCGGCCGGACACCCCCAGCCGGAGCGACTGGCAGAGCTCCTGCGCCATCCTGGCCAGCAAAGTGGCCGTGCTGGCTCAGCAGCAGGAGGTCCAGAAATCCAACGGCACAGATCTCACGTCCCTCAATGGCCACCACAATCAGACCCTTGATCTCGTCCCCATCGATCCCAACCTCCCTCGCCCCCTCTCCATCACCGACTTCTCTCCCGCCCCCATGCACGGATCCCAGCTCCGCGTCGCCTACCAGGGCGTCCCCGGCGCCTACAGCGAGGCCGCCGCCGGCAAAGCCTACCCCAACTGCGAGGCCATCCCCTGCGACCAGTTCGAGGTCGCTTTTCAGGCCGTCGAGCTCTGGATCGCCGACCGCGCCGTCCTCCCCGTCGAAAACTCCCTCGGCGGCAGCATCCACCGTAACTACGACCTCCTCCTTCGCCACCGCCTCCATATCGTCGGCGAGGTCCAGCTCCCCGTCCACCACTGCCTCCTCGCCCTCCCCGGCGTCCGCAAGGAGTATCTCACCCGCGTCATCAGCCACCCCCAGGCCCTATCCCAGTGCGAGCTGACCCTCACCAAGCTCGGCCTCAACGTCGTCCGCGAGGCCGTGGACGACACGGCCGGCGCGGCCGAATTCGTTGCGGCCAACGGCCTCCGCGACACGGCCGCTATCGCTAGCGCCCGTGCCGCGGATCTGTACGGTCTCCAGATCCTGTCGGACGGGATCCAGGACGACTCGAGCAACGTGACGCGGTTCGTGATGCTCGCGCGCGAGCCCATCATACCGCGCACGGACAGGCCCTTCAAGACCAGCATAGTCTTCGCGCACGACAAGGGCACGTCCGTCCTCTTCAAGGTGCTCTCGGCCTTCGCCTTTCGCAACATCAGCCTCACCAAAATAGAGAGCAGGCCTCATCGCAACCGTCCGATTAGGCTCGTGGATGACGCCAACGTTGGCACGGCCAAGCACTTTGAGTACATGTTTTATGTTGATTTTGAGGCTTCTATGGCTGAAGTTAGGGCACAAAACGCTCTGGCTGAGGTGCAAGAGTTCACTTCGTTTCTTAGGGTGCTCGGTAGCTATCCCATGGACATGACGCCTTGGAGCCCTTCTGGTGGTGGTGCTGAAGATTGAAAATTTTTTTTTTTCCTTAATTAAAGATTTGTTGTTTTTGTCTGTTTTTCCCCTTTAAAATTCTACCTACCCAGAACTTGTATTATGTATTTGATGATGATGAAGAAATGAAAAGTCACACCGTCGGTTTCTTTACCTCCCTGCTACTACTGCTGTAACTTAATTTAAGTTCAATTCAAGAAAGAAGGAAAACAGGCTGTTTCTTTATATCAATTTATGGTGTGTGGAAAGAAAGTAGGGCAGGAAGGTCAGAAGTTTTGTTATTGATGGATTAGAATGGGATGACTCCGAGGTGCAAACGCGGATCTTTTCTCCTCTTTTCTTTCCTATTCGTTGGAATCTTCTCAACTATAGTGCTCCTTCGCCAGGAAACCCACATTCACTAATTCTAGATCAAGCCTTATTTAAGTGGGATAGCATTCTCTATTGGCATTTGCTCTGTTTGATCTGACATAGGACCCGTAATATGTGAACTTGTCTTTTTTTTTTTCTCCCCCACCTGCATATGTTTGTTTGTATTGTCGTTTTTCTTGCCAGTACATGTCAATTGGAGACGGGTAGTGTAAGAAATGAAATTGCTTTCTTTGCTTTACACATGATTCATTCGAACTCACACACCTACCGGCACCAGAGCAGATGAGCGGTATTCAAGAGAACACAGTCAAATTGCATTCTAATTCAGTGCTTTTGAACTCCATAATTCTGATGTCGTCTTGGGCTATGTATCTGACTATTTTGGCATTAATTGCTGGTTATGATAGCAATACAAAAGAAAGACAAGGTTGAGTTTTTTCTTGTCATTTCTTGAGATTTGCTTGGCCTAATTCTAACATTAATGCCTTGATTTTTTTTATTCTTTATTTTTTTTGGCTAAGTGGGGCCATGGCCTGGAGTGGCATCCAAAGTGATCAGAAGAAAGTGCTAATACCACTCAAATATGAGTGTAAACATTAATGTGATTTTCAGCCAGAGTCATTTTTTTTTTTCTATTATTAAAAACGAGTTTGCAGAACAGTGATACTTACCAATCTAGTTGGTTGCGACGCATCAGGTGGGGCACACAAGAGGTGAGCATTTTTAACATTGAGTACTCTGACACTATTTAGCGTGATTCATGTGTGGGACTTGGGAACAGTGAATCATGTGTTGGGAAGTGCAAGTCTTCCGAAGTATGTTTGAAAGAAATGGAAGAAAAAAAAAAACCACCTATGCAATCACAAAAATAAAGCAATTATATGTGACATTGAAGGGAATCTTTCTCCCGGCACATGCTCTTGTAGGTTTAAGCATGCATCCCAACTCTCCCCAAAGTCTGGACGCCGCTAAATTTCACCGGTCCCATATGATTAATGGCACCGTTGTGCATTTGGCAAGCGCCCAGGCAAAAAATCATCTATCACGAAGTAAAACGCATACAAGACTCACATGCAAGATTAGGCCTATTTATTTGTAGGGTATAAAATAGAGTGTCAAATTAAGAAAAAGAAGGTGGAGGGATTCGGGAGTAGAAGCACTATTTCTTATCATCGTTTGGTTTTTAAGAGTATTGTTTTGCCATTTTATGTCTTTTTAGTCCTTAAAGCATATTTTTTGTCATTTTGTACAACTAAAAGCAGTTTTTTTTTTTTTAGTGATTTGACAAGCAACTCCCTCCACTATCTTTTTTTCTTCTTCTTGGTTTCACACTATAACGTTCCAATCTCTAATTATAGTAATCACCATTAATTATATTTAATAACTGAACACATGTGTTTAGGTGATAATTGACTAGTTTTATGAGTAATAATAGTGTTCGGGTAATTTTGGGAAGTTTTGAGATGTTTTAAACAAAATCCAGTATGTGGTACAACCTAGTTTGGATTTCAGAGAAAGTCGGGGGTATTTTGAAAATTTTATAAAATTACCGTTTTTTGTTTAGAAGATAGGTCTCGTTGTACCCAACAGCTTTCATTATCACTTTATGTTTGTTTGAAGTCCCAAAATCCTTCATTTCCTCATATTTCACTTCCTAAGAACACAATCGTCATTTTTGTAAAAGTTAGGTTTTCGCTCTGGACCTCAAAAAATTTCCATCCTTAATTCGTTGGAAAGAAATTAAATTTAGAGAAACTTTTGTTTCGGTCCAAGTCCATCTGAGGTCCGGAAGGCCTCCCTTTTAATTAACCCAAGTTGTCACTTAAACCGAGAAGTATTCGTCATTTTTGAAATTCCTATTTTTAGAAAACCCGAACCCTCCCCATTTTGTTTCTTTCTACTCCCGCACGCCCAGCCACTGTAACTTCCCCTTTCCTCTTTTCTTTCTTTCTTCCCCTCTTTGCTGAATTTCGGAGCTTCAAGTCACCGGTGCACCGCTACCATCATCACCCTTGTTCTCTCCTCTTTCTCGTCATCTCCTTTTCGTGTAAAATCACCTAAGGCAGCCACTTTTTCTCCTTTTTTTTCTTTTCGTTCGAGCTAGAGGTAGATTCTTCCCTTATTTTCATTTTATTCCTGATTTGGGTCCCGATTTACCCACAAATCTCTACATGCATAATGTTTCCCCAGTTCCTTTATCATTTTTTATTTTTCGGACATTTTCAGGTGTTGATTTTGGGGATTTTTGTGGGAGGGGTTCCAGCAAGCTTTGAAGGTGTATTGGTGTGAATTGGGAGTGTTGGGAAGCCATGGCAAGTGTTTAATTTGAATTTCATAACATGCATGATGCGTTTCTCTTATTCCATGCTTATTTCAGAACATATGATAGGTTACCCGTATTTTAAGCTCAAGTTTGTGTTTAACATGCTTAATTAAGTTTGATTAATCTTTTAAGAATGTTAGGAAACACCCCAGCCAAGGAAATTTCCAAAAATTGGAGAAGAATTCGAAAGGCCTTGTCCCATAGATGAACCAGAGACTGCACTATGTGCAGCACGACTAGCCATGGGTAGTTCACAACTAGCCGTGACAAAGTCGGTTAGCTGTTCACCCAAAACGGCCGCTCGGCGGTCCATTTTCTGCACTCGACAGCTGTCGAGACCTATTTTGACCCATTTTCTTTGGGAATTGGCTATAAACCTTTTCCATCAATTTGTGGACCTTGGAAACATGTTAGGTGGGACCCTAAGGTGGCCGAGCTTCACCCAATTAATCATGAATTATGCCTTTTGGTAGTTTGGACTTTTGAATGACCAATCGATCCCTCTCCAACCCATGGTCCACCTTTGGGACAAGTTATGGACACCCAAATGACTTAATTTGGGAACTTTCTAGTCTTTGAGCTTGTACCAAACTATGACAGCATGTCACCCTTAGTTTAGGGGACCAATGAATTAGAATTTGATGGATCATTGTATATGAACCTTTTTCCAACGTTGTTTTTACTTGAGACTTGTGTGCAGTGGTCTTAAGCTAATACGCACTTTCGGGATTGCTCGGAGATATGTGGAGCATGGTGATTGGTCAAGGATATTCAACCTTAGGGTTTGGGACGTTCCCCACCTTCCAATGCACCAAGGGTACTAAACCCCGACATTCGAACCCTAAGAGTGCATAGAGTTGAATATGGTCGTGCTTGGTTGTTAAAGGTAATCCGTGGCTTAGGTTAATGCTGTAATGGATCCTTGAATGTTTTTATGGACCGATAAAGGTATTTAGTCATTAGTATATATTAATCGCATGCATTGGGCATGCACCCTTTATTTTGGTATCCAACGCGTTTTGTCACACCCATAGACTTACCCGACCTTAGTATAATTGTTTGGACTTGAAGGTCTCCATGGGACTAATGAACAGAGTGTTGCCCTACTTAGGGGTGGACCCATGTTATGAGGATCTGGGGTGGTCGCCAATGATTGGAAAACGAAATCGCCAAAGAATCGAATGGGCCCTTGGTCCATGCCCCATATATGACTAAACGATCGCCCCACATGTTAAGACCTTTGTCGGTTTTATGCAAAAAAATAAGAAAGAAAACCCCGCATGGGTGAAAAACAATTCGGAGAACAAAACCTTCTCTGGTGAAAAGTTCCCCCTTCTTTCAACTACCGCATTTGTCAGTCTACAATCTCAACGGCACCAATTGAGCTTCTTCTTGTCATAGGTCTCATGGTTAGTTTCTCTCTCTCACTCTCTCTCTCTCTCATGGATCACACCAAACACCTCCTGCAACGAAGTTCTCACAATCACCCCTCCAGCTCCACAACGAGTAAGCTCTGCCAAAACTCCATCCCCATCGACCTTCTCTATCATGAGTATTTTTTTCTTGGATATAATAGGATGGATTCATTGAGTTTTTTCAAGAAATTGAAATATAGCAGGGAGTGATAGGAGAAACCCTAGTCAAACCTTGGTTCTCTCCCTCCCTCCCCAAATCTAGTATAATCCTATTCACTCAATACCTAAATCCGAACCCTTAATCTCTAAATCCTAATTCAAACTCTAAATTCCCACATCTTAACCCCAACCCTAATCACTAAATCACCAAATCCTAAATGGAAACCTAACCTCTAATTCCCCAAATTTCCTTGATTCGTAAGCCCTAATTCCCAAATACCCTAAATCCAAATTAAAAGCATTGAAACCAAAACCCCTAAATTGCTAAGTCCATTAAGCATCGAAATCCTAATTGCTTAATTTTTAATATATATGTATGCACGATTTTATGCTTAGTGGAGCATTTGCTTGCGTTTTGATTTGATTTTGAATTGTAAATTTGTTTTTCAATTCTTTTTTTTTTCCTTCTTTTCTGTAAAGTACTTCGTGGGTTGTCTGTGTGAGTAAGCTCTTTGGAGCTTTAGCATTTTTTTTTCAAAGGAAAGTAGATAGCAACAAAAGTATAGAAAGAATTGGAGGGGAGAGGAACTATTAGGATATAGCATTTAACTACTTATTTCTTCATCTCCTTCTTCTTCTGTTGGATTTTTCTCTTGGACCATAATATGATGTCCATCTCCATCTATTGTTATGCATCTAGTTGAGTTCCACTTGAGTTAGACATTTTCTAAAGAAAAACATACAGATGATATTTCTACATAGAAGAAAGAAATTATTAAAAAAATATAATCAATATAGCACAGTAGCTAAAAACTCAACCCATTGAGTTTGGTCTAGGTGATGGAAGTTTCTCATTTAAAAATGAATTGTAGAAAGAATGGGCATGCAAGATCTTTTCCACAAAACACCCTTGTGGATTGTCTATGTAAGTGAGCTTTTTTTAGGTAGGAGCTTTAGTATTTTTCTTGCAAAGGAAAGTAAACAACAATAGAATTATGGAAATTGAGCTTGAATTTAATACATTTTCTCTTTTTCTATTGTTAATGTGGAAGAAGTCTAGCAAAGTTAGCAAAAGTTTAGCCCCACCTAAATGAAAATCCTTGGTCTGGCACTGTCTCATCACACCAAGGACAATCAACTTAACCCCACCATTAGAGTCCCACCTTTCTTCCTTTCTTTTATTATTAACTCTCTTCTCGCTTACAAGAGCCATATGCTCACACCCTGTCTCACCCTTGCCAAGATCCATACCATCAAAAAGGGGAACCACAATTTGTTAGCCAAGTCATCCCCAATCTGACTCAAAACTAGCCAAAACAAACCATAATTAAACAGGCCAACCTAGTTCAGGTCAACTTGTACTCGGCCTGACCTATACCTGATTAGTTCTAGAACTACAATATTGTTTGGTTTACCCATCTAACCACTACTCAGCCTGTACCCACTCCTATGCATTCCCATGACCCCAAAATCTAGATTAAGACTAGGGTTAAGGGGTCGCAACAACACACGGACGTCGAGCATAAATATTTAATCCGTACGTATTTACCCACAAGATTCTGCTATGTAGGGACTCTTATCGGGCCCTCGAATCCGCGAGGGATGTCATGGCGAAAGCTTATGCGAACCATTACCAGAAACAAATATAAATAAAATCATCTCATGGCATCAATAGACTTGATAATAGAAAGAAATATATTTCATATATATTAACATTCGAGTTTAACAAAAGAAACAGAAGTAGTTTAATTACATTGAAGAATAATGGCCTTATACAAAAATGCTTGCCAAAAATAAAAGAACAAAAGGTATAACTCCTAAAAAGAAACCCAAGAGATGATCCCTGGAACTCCACAACTTCCAATGTTCAACTCTACATCGTTAGCTGTTGACTCTCGTAAAAACGATGGATCTTGTTGGACCACCTCAAAGTCTTGTTCAGGCGCGAGGAGGAGGTTGTTACCTACAACACTAAGCGTAGATAAAAAAAAGATTGCCATGCAAGTATCTAAAATAAAAGGAAGAGTTTGCACGTACAAAACAAAATATAAATAATAGGCGGATTAGTTAGAAGTCAAATGACAGTATGACTAGGCAAGTTAGCACATCATGAATAAAATAACAAATAAATAAGGCTACAGACTAATTGGCATCCAAGTCCTACAGATCCTCGGTATGGGTGCATCCGCGTGTTGACATAAAAAAAGTCACTTATGCCTCTTCACACATTTTCAACATCAAGAAGATCACATGAAGCTGCATCAAGCTATGCAAGTGTGATTTTCAAAGCCCTCACACTATTTTTGGGAAGTTTCAGCGTCATTTTATGTGCGACAATTCTTCTCGCGGCATAATGAGCAACTACTTCAAGAATCAGATCTTCTCAAAATTACACAAAAAGCTCAAGATCCTCCAATATATCCCGGAGGAGTGTACACATCAATTTCCAGGCCATTTCAGCATCATTTGGCCTAATTTCTCTCTTCTCGCGGCCAAACAAGACCTTCCGGCAATGACGATGCTAGAGACCCTGTTTCCCAAAACAGAATAGATATGTAGTCTCAAAATACCAGTAGGAGGCTCTACATCAAATTTCAGGCCATTATGACATCGTTTGTCCCAAAGTACAAAAGTCGCATTCTTCTCTTGACAAAGCCAACCCTTCTGAGACAACAACGCCAGAGACATCATTTCATTGATCAGAGCCTAAATATGACCTCATAATACTCATAAAAGGCTCTACATTAAATTTGAGGTCAATTCGACATCGTTTGGCCCAACATCAATCTTCTGGCGATGAAGACCATCGAAACCATCATTTTCAGATCTTAGCTCGTGGATGGTATCAAAATACTCCCAAGTGGCTACATATCAAGTTTCGGATCATTCTGATATCATTTGACCTAACTTCTTCCTTAGTAGTAGAATCAAGTCTCCAGACGACAGAGTCCATCGTGGCCATGGTCTTCAAACCAAAGAGGATGGATCATCTTAAAATACTTCCAAGATGATCCCCATCAAAATTCAAGTCAATCTGAAATCGTTAGACCACACTTCAAATCACAACATCTTCCTTGCGATAAATTGATTCTACTAGCAACAAGATCCCTAACTGCTTCGATTCTTGGGTTAAAGCTTGTAGGTGGTCTTATTTTATTCTCAATAAGCTTCACCTCAAATTCTAGATCATCCCGACATCATTTGACCCAGTTGTGGCTTTTGGCGACAAATCGATCTTCACGCGAAAGGTCTTTGGCTTTCCAACAAACTTGGAAACTTTACTCCTCGTTATGCATGCCTTTCCATCAACTTTACTACAAGTATGGCTTGCCGAAAAAGTGTGTAAAAATTTAAAAAAAAAAAAATTTGAAAAAGTCTGAGAAAAACGGTCGAAACAATGGCCGATGACCCCATGGCCGCAAGCGACCATAGGTGCATGGTCGCCAAACTTCTGCGAAAACCTATTTTTTGTGTTCTTTTCCCATTTTCCTGCCATTTTGCATATAAAACTTTTCAAAAATCCGACTTTTGAGGCATGACATCCGTCAATCTTTGTCAACATCATGGATTCTTCATCAAACCCATGGATCCATCATTGGACACCTTGGAGTCATCATTCGGCTAACCAAGAAAGTTTACTATCTGCCCGCTAGATCGAGAAATCAAATGGACAAATAACATTGGTCCACTGACAACAATCAACTTTTGAAATTGCAAGATGATCCGACATCGATTAATGCATGTAATTCACCCACGATCAAAGCTCCATACGCCGTGGAATGAGTTCTAAAGGTTGGAAAAGATGACACATGACTTTTCGATTTCCAAAACATGTTTTGGTGCCTACTTAATGTAGTTAATGACCCATTATCTTGCAACGGCCAATTAAAATGCAATCATGGCATTAAAGTATGTAACTCCCCACCATCATGCAACATCAATACAGTTAATGGCCTACTACCTTGCAATAACCAATCAAAACGTAAGAAAAGTAGGTTGCAAATGAGTTACAAATTATGACATTAAAGCTTGAGACTTTTCTCATTATGGAGCATCAATGCATTCAAGACATGTGGAAAATGGATGACCCTTGGCCTTTCAAATGCCTCCCGTGAGCTTATAAAAAGGAGCTCATTGGCTCCATTCCAAGGCATGATGATGATAATAGTGCAAATTACATACAAATTCTCCATTAAGCTCCCACACTCTTACAACGATCTCTCTTTTGTTGAAGAAGTCATGCAATAGCCACCACAAGGTGACTGGAGACTCTTGGGGGGGCCATCCCCTCAAAGCCATTTCCTTTTCTCTCCATGGCTTAGATACGGTTCCTTAGCCCATCTACTTTGACTTTTATTGGATATAGGATCCTCCTTTGATCCTTATTCTCTAAAAATCTGAGGTTTAAGCCTTGCTAAAGAATCAAAAGCATCTATGTTATCATCAGAGGAATGTCAGAGTAGCCCACAAACCTGAGTAGATTTCGGTACTCATAAAGTGCATAAACAGGTACGAGAAAGGAAAATAGTTCAGATAGGTGTAAGCAAAATCAGAAGGTCGAACAAGTCAGATAAAAATGGGAAAACAGTCTAAGCTAAGTCAGAAAAATCATAAGTACAAATGGGTAACATTTTGGCAAGAAATGGTGGCCCCAAATGGGTAGGAAAAAGAGCAAGTTGATCTGTTTATCTTGGGAGGTTTCAAGGCATCAAGTGTTTTCTCACTAACCCAAGAAATCGGGTAAGGACCTGGGTACATCAAAGGTCAAAGCAGGGCAATAACTGTGTGCTAATTCCCAAGGAGTCCCACAAGGCATAATTCTAAGGCCGGGTAAGTCTTGGTTATGACGGTTTGCATAAGACAAGACAAGTAAGAGATATACGCATCATGCATATGAGTACATAAATGACTGATTAAGCCATTCTAGCAAGACTTAATAATAGTCAAGGAACCATTACAATAGTATCTTGAAGTCAATGATTGCCTTGGACATGCAAGTACAATGATATTTGAGTCTATACCCTCAAAGAGTCTATATGTTGTGTATATGCATATACTTGGTGCATTCGGAATGTGGGGATACCCAAAAACCCTAAGCTCGGATAGAATGATAATCATCGAGCTCCACATGTCTCTAGGTAATCCCGAAAGTGTGTGACAGTACAAGAAATCACTTCCCTTATGTTTTAAGTAAGAACAATGTTAGGCGATGTTCGGATACAAGGTTCCACAAATTTCTAGGATTTTGGTCCCTTAAATGAAGGGAAACCATTTACAATGAGTTAAAAAAAGTCTAAGAACCTCAAAGGCCTCAAACAAGGCCTTTCTATTATCCACATTTCATTTCGAAAGCGGACATCCAGTGGTTCAATTAGTTATTCAAAACAGTCGATCATTCGTTAGGAAAATCCAACTGCCAGGGGAATTAATTGAAATATAACTGGGGTTTAAACCCACTTTGGGATCCACCTATCAAATGTCTATGTATCAAAGGGTTAAGAAGATTTCCCGAACAGTTTTTGGCTTGAAAAGTCCTAAAAGGAGGGTTTGAGGGGCACAACCAGGTATAAAATAAAATGTCTAGTTGTCCAGGGCAGGCAGCCCGGTTGTCCACGGCTAGTCATTGCACAATCAGACAACTTTCAGTTGTGGGCCACGACAAGGAAAAGCGGGCACTCTGTCCAGTTCTCCCATGCAGGGAACACAAGGAAGGAGCTGTTTGTGATTTTTTTTTTCTTTTTTTACAATTTTTGACGTTCCAAAACTCTTCTAGCATGATTAGCATGGTAATTAACAAAATCAAGTACATTGAGATCCCTTTGAACATGAGAAAACACACCATTCCATCCATTTAATGAAAAATCAAGAATCAAGGAAAATAACCATTGCATGCTATGTCAATGAAAATGGGTACTTGCCTTAGCTTCTTAGCCACTCAAAACACTTCTAATCACCCCTTAAACCTAAAAGTGCAGCTGGGGCCAATGTACAAGTCCTAGAGGGGGGAGGGGTGAATAGGACTGTTGGATTTCTTTGCCAATTTTAACAAATTAAACAAGATTACAAAGTGATCAAGTGAGATGTTGGCAAAGGTGTGTGCATTTAGCAATGTTCAATATAGAGAGATGCACACAGATTTATAGTGGCTCGGACCACACGCCGTACATCCACTTCACAAGGATCACACAACCCTTGGTTCCACTGTGATGAATCAAACCACACTGCTAATAATTTCAATCACTTACACAACTCGATTTTGATAACGAGGTTCGATCACATAGATCTAATCCCCCCCCCCCCTACACACACACACAATTTTTAAAGTGGTTGAAGCACACAGTTTCAACCCACTATCACAACATACAAAGATAGAGAGTTTGGAGGGCGAACACTTGCCTTTGACGAAGTTTGAAAGTGTTTGTTGAAGCTTTAATCGTAGTTAGAGCCTTAAACTCTTGATGATGACTTGATGTTGATGAAGATACTCCAATGAGATGCCCAACCAAGTAGTAGAGGTTTGATTTCTAGGGTAAAGAAGTTAACTATCTTGAAGAACAAGATACCCTGGTCTTTCTTCTCAAATCACACTCTTAGAGCTAAGAACTCTCTTTGGTTTTCCAAGATGAGGTCTTGGTGTGTTTAGAAGAGGTTTAGAGAGCTTAGTTTTAGTTGGGAAGAAGTAGAAATGAGAGAACTTCAAAAGTGCATTCGTTAAATTGAAAAATGGGCTCTAGATATTTATAAGCAAAGCCCCAACGGCTAGTACGGAGGCAAGCCTCCATACGCCTTGGCCAGCCTCTTTTCAAATGATTAGTAGCAATGGTCATATTTTTAGAAATCGGTCAGCTCGCGGTTAGCCGTCGATGGCCTTGGAGGCTAGCCGCGAGGTGACCTCTAGGTGGCTGAATTTATTTTCCAGAGATACATTTTGGAAAAGTAATCGTTGAATTCGGTTACCTAGTGGTTAGCCGTGAGTTAACCATTGGGTGACCGAACTCTTATTTTTGAAACGGAGTTGCTCTCAAGAAAAGTAATCGAGGAGTTCAGTTACCTAGCGGTTAGCCGCTAATTACAAAGAGGCTATCCGCCAAATGACCGCAAGCTCACTGAACCAGCTTTTGGAAATGTAACCTAAGACAGATGGTCAGCCGTTCTTCTGGACTGTTTAGAGCCGTCTCTATATGTTTGAAAACCAGTTTAAGACTAAGCATTTTTCCAAGGGTTCTAGGGTCCAAAAGACGGTCTCATTTAGGTCCATATTACCTGAGTAGGTTGGCACATGCACGGAGTCTTTTGTTTGGCAAATCTGGGCTTTCCAATAGCTAATTTTCTTCATTCGATTCTTGACCTTTCTTGGGAGTTGCGAAAAGGTACTAACACAGCCTTCTTGACACGAAATTGACAATCAAATATGGGCTCCATGACTATGGCCCTAACAAAACCAGCTGAAATCACTCCGTAAGAATCCCCCAAAACTCTACTCCAAAAACATGCTACAAATCAGCAACACCTAAGCTAGAGTTGGAACCGAGCCATGCATGTGACATATGTGGTACAAAAGAATCTCTAAAACCATGGGAGAAAGAAAAGAGAGAGGGGAAAAAGAAAAGAGAGAGGGGCTCCTACCACTAGGTGACTCAACAGAGAATATGAAGTGGGTTGAAGGTAACTGTCGGGCATGGATTAGCGCAAAAATGACAGAGAAGATGAATGAGATGCAGGGAGTCAATTGGCGGAGTCAAAATTTACAATTGGGGCCTTCAAATGCTTGAATTTGATCATGAAATGGTGAGGGTGATGAGAGGAAGGGAAATTCTCAAAGCTAGGGTCGTACAAGTGAAGGAAATGATGGGGTAGGTGGGATATTTTTAAAATGGGACTTGAGAAATTTCAATTCTGCCATTGTAATTTCGCCATTAATGAAGGTTCAGACTTGTGGCAACTAAATGGAGGCCTTCTGGACCTCAAACGGACTCTGGTGACAAACAAAAGTTGCTGGATATTAATAGACATTTCTGAAAAACCAAGAATCAAGATTTTTGGAGATCGTTTTGCAAAAGCTACATTTTTCAGAAATTACAAATACCCCTAGAAAGGGTATCGGGGTCAAATACAGGTATTCGGGATCTTGAACAAGTTTAAGTTGAACATGAAAGTTATTATTGGGCATGAAAATACCTAACTTGTGGACCCATGATGAATTTTTTTTGAGATTCCCAAAATACCCCTGATTTTTCTAAAAATCTAACTTAGACCCTTCCAAGTACTGAACTTGGCACGAAACTTCTCAGAACTCTCCAAAACTATCCAAACCTCGTCCTAACCCCTTTCAAACACTTGATTAAAATCTAAATATACTTCGTTAACTACTAAGCATAAATAATTAATGTTAGTCGCAGTAATTAAGTATCAAGATCTTACATGCGTCGGCCCATTAGTTAAACCAATTTAAGATCTACTGACCTAAGACCCGACCTAGAACCATACCAGCCCATCTCCCATTTCAACTCAAACCCATTAACTTATACCTAGGCCATTAACCAACCAACCTGTTAACCTGAGCCCAATTCGAAACTGTGTTAACCCAACACTTATGGCAACCCACAACTCACATCTAAACCCATTTACTCATCCATTTGATGACCCTTTTGCAAAACATCATTAACATGGGACCCACAATGCATCACCAAGAAGCTTACACCAAGCGGGGTCAAGCCAATCAACTTCGCCATCCACCATTGATAGAGGCAAGTAACCTTACTATGATCCCCTAGTATTTTGAGTTTTCTATATCCTTTCCTCCAACATGCTAGGCGTAGAATCTAGTTCCATTTTCTTTCTAATCTATGCTTAAGTGAGCGAAGAAAAGGGCCCGATCCTAGCATCTTAGAATTCATAGAGTATATGATTAATCAATGGTTGGTCTAGATCTAAGAATTGATGAGTCTCTCCTTTGATTAATGACTTAAAATTGAGATATTGCTTGTGTAGACTTGATAGCTCCTGATAAGATCATAAATTGTGAAGTAAACCATTGTTGAAAAACTTGTTCCATAAGCGGTCTATGAGTTGGACTTAAAGGTTTTGGGAATCAAATAAAACGTGAGTTTGATTCGTAATTTGTATTGCCAACCTCCTTTATTTTTGTAAATAAGAAACTTAGAATTATTGAGCTTTTGAAAATATAAACATTTGACCTCTAAAGCATCATCTGAGGTATGAGCAACGCAACGTAGGGACGCTCACATGTGGATTTTAGCACCTTCTGGTATGACATTGAAGAACTGGGAACCCCTTTTGTGCGTTTTTACTAGACTAAAGGTAGCTCCCTTTTGATATTACTTTAATTTGATTTACCAGAAACACTGTCCTTGTGCCAGTTATCGAAAGAATTTTTTTGTACCTGGCAAGTACATTGTGCTTGGTCAAGGCATAATCCTGGCAAGCACGATTTATAAATCTTATTTACTAGAAGAGATGCCTTATTTTAGCTCAGGGTAAGTTGCCACACAATTGTTCAATTTGTAAATTAGTTTACTCTTTGTTACTTGGATTTTCTTATTTATTGTCATAGTTCTCGTGACTTTGGAAAATTGTTTAACTTATCCATACTCATGAAACCATTGTCTAAGATTGCAATCATTTGATCGAAAAATCATTTGTTATGGCTTCATAGTTCATTTACTTGTGGAGTTTTATTCTTGTGTTTTTTTGATGATTTTGTTCCAGATTTTTAGGTTGATTCTGAAACTCTGGAACCCTAAATTGCTCGCAGGGACGGGCGGTGTCATCAGCAGTGCACCATACAATTTTAGTGATTAGTAGCCTTTAGAAAAAAAAATCATTTTGTT
The DNA here is from genome assembly GCA_028538565.1 of Umbellularia californica. NCBI lineage: Eukaryota > Viridiplantae > Streptophyta > Magnoliopsida > Laurales > Lauraceae > Umbellularia > Umbellularia californica. The sequence continues at coordinate 47,889,268 of JAPQWN010000004.1, forward strand.
TTAGTTTTATTTAGAAAATATTTATTTTGTTGGATGTTTTAAATTCTTTGATCGGATGTAAGACATAGTTTTAGCCAAGATCTTCTTACTTGTTGCAGATGGAGTATTTTGGTATGGAGTGATACTTAAGTTATTATCTCTTTTTTGGAATAAGTTTATTTAATGCTTGAAGTGAGCGGACCATTGCGTCACGAAACCCAAGGGCCCTAAGAGCCTTAGATCTCAGGGTGTGAAACTAAGTTTCTACTTCAACCATCCAACTCTTATTCTATGGTTAGTATCGTCCTTACTCTCCCCAACTTTACTTATGATAGAGCCGACATATCGAAAGGACTCTCTTTATGGTGTCTTTTGAACTTTAATTTTCACAGGAGTTACATTTGTCTGCACATCCTAACTTTGCAATTCCAAAAAGAAATCTCATGACAGAAAAAAAAAAAAAAAAAAAAAAAAAAACCTAGGCTCTATAAAATATAAATACCTTCTCATCTTTATTTATTTGTTTTCTTTATTTTATAACTTAAAATAGTGATCCTATTGGCACCCCATTGCAACAATCTGTAGCATGTGTATACTCATGTTAACAGCATGTATATTTTGGTCGTGAAATCTTTTTCTCTAAGAATTAATCTAGGGAATTTTACTTAATAATTGTTGATAAACCTGGATTAGCCTGATTTAATCACAAATATATATACAAACACCAAATTCGGTGTTCGTACAGCAATTTTGGACACCTTTATCCCGGTTGCTGCCGAACGAAATCATCATCCCCAAACCCCCCAAATCACGTTTTTTTTTTCCTTCCTTCCCATTCCCGTCGGAGGCTTTCTTCCCCCATTGTCATCAAGACATTTGTTTTTTCTCTGCCCCCTTTTCTCTTTCTCCCTCTCTCCCTTTCCCTCTCCATCTCCCAGACCTCTCCTGCTCCCTGCTCTCTCTTTCCCTCTCCCTCTCCTTTTTCCATTTCACAGAACTCTGATTTCAACCTTTTCCTAGCTCTTCCTCTTTCTATCAATTTTGCAAGAAAAATAGCGAAATAAGAAGAGCGGAGAAGATGGTTTTCTACTACAAGGCAAGAGCGTTCGAATGTATGAGTGTTATGTTTTTTCGCTCTGCTAGAACGTTCGAACTCTCACCGTGAGAGTTCAAACTGCAGAGCTCGCTAAAAATTTGGCTCTGAAGAGGAAGGCCATAAACGTTCAAACTCTCATTTTCAGAGTTAGAACTATGGGCACCTATGGAAAATGGCTAGGATAGACCATACTGCCAAGCAAGGTTCGAACTCTCACAATGAGAGTTTGAACTATAAATTTTTTTATAACGATATTGTTACGGTTATGTAGGGATTTTTCTTCCATTTTTGTTGTCCAGCAACGAGATTGACCCGGACTATAGATTGAGATACTTAAACAATGAAAGAGGCTCATGGATTTCACCCAGATTAGTGATTTCTAAATTTCTTGGTAACGATATTGTTACAATCCTTTAGATATTTTCTTCCTTTTTTTTGTTGTCCAGCAATGAGGTCGGCCCTGACTATATATTGAGATACATAAACAATGAAAAAGGCTCGCAGAGGTTACCAAGAATATCAAATTGCAAATATTCCAATGAAATTATTACCGTCCTTTAGAGTTTGCAGTCTCAAATTTGTTATCCAGCAAGTTGATGGTGTTGATTTTAAAATGTGATCTTTAAACAATGAGAAAGACTCATGGATGTTGCTCAGATTCATATGTCAATATATTCATATAAAGCAAGATAACTACAACAATGGTGGCCTTCCATCTTATAACTTAATTGCTACATAAATGAACATGGTCTGTTATGGGAGTGCGCCAGTCTCATTTGATTGGCTAAAGCAATAACCAAGTCAAACAACTGTATCTGCTATATGAAGTGATAAGGGGCCATAAAAAAATGCGCGGGCATAGACAACAGGCGTTGCTTCTTATAGTCATGTCTATGTCTTACATGAAGTATATACATGTTCAGAAAGGCTATTATGGCAGCATCTGCAATAACGGTACAACCTGCGGGCAAAACATGAAGACCCTCCCATCCCCCAAATATGCATAAATCTGTGATAGGTTCCCAATAAAATAACCATCGAAGTTGACGGTTTGAGCAGTTAGGAGTTCCACCGGAGGATCCGGCCGGATTCTCTGAGAGACCAGGGAGCAGAGTGGGAGAGGGAAAGAGAGAGTAGGGAGTGAGAGGGGGCAGGGAGAGGGAGAAAGAGAGAAAAGGGGGGAGGGTACAAACAAATGCCTTGATGACGATGGGGAAGAAGGAAGAAAGCCTTCGGCAAGAATGAAATAAAAAAAAAAAAAAAAAAAAAAGTGATTTGGGGGGTTTGGGGATGGCGATGCTGTTCTGCAGCAGCGGGGGTAAAGGTGTCCAAAATCGTTGTACGAACACCAAATTTGGTGTTTTTATGTATTTTTTATTAAATCCGGCTAATTCAAATTTAGCAACAATTATTTGGTAAAATTCCCATTAATCTACTACCTATAAACTCGCCCACATCGAATTCACTTGATGAACCATTAAACCATATTAACCTTCATGGGCATCCACAACAGATCACCTTGATATAACGCATCAATCTGTCCATCTATGTGCGACCACTAAAGGCAAGATCAACCCAACTTAATTACTCATATGTTTTCCATCAACTGATATAATAAAAATCACCTTGCAAAAGCCATCATATCCACGTGCTGCGCATCTTCATCCCAAACTACTCTCATAAGACTAAAAATGGACCCACAATATTACAGTCAACTCATCTCACCTTTCCCCCTTCACCCAATCATTAAACCTATATTAACCAACAGGTCATCTACACGAGATCAACTGATTCAACCCATTTTAATATCCACCAACTCATGTAAACCGGACCCCCTGATGAAAGATCCATTTTATCCACCTGCCCATCATGCCTATCATGTCCATCTGTATCCACCAGTCTATGTGAGGCCCAATATTTGATAGACCAACGCAAGACGCCAATCCTACCTATCAACATGTGGGGTACTAAGCACACATAATTCATAAAACCTACTCATCCTCTCATTTCACCCCATACATCAATGAATGCCTGACACTTATATTTTGTATTGTTCTTTCATTTTAGATTTAGCATATACAATTGAATAGATGCTCTTATCTTTTCTTTTTCTCTCTCAGTTTTTTTTTTTTTAAATTTAACCAATGTACAACATATGGTGGTTGGGTCCCAAGATTCAGCTCCTCTTACCAATACCACTAATCTCACCAACCCTGCTCATTACTATTTTTTAAAGCTGACTGTTTTTCCATCCAATTCTGACTAGTTCTTGCCAGTTCAAGCAGCCATTACATTCATTTGATCTTTACCAAATTGATTTAAGAGAAAAACTAGAAATTATCTGAAAATGTAATGGACCCACTAAATAATGGGCCCACTAAATAATTTTCATGGCTAGAAAATTAAAAGTGAAAATTTTAATTAGTTTTAAATAGTTTACATTCCTTTTCTGAACCAGCTGAAAGGATCCCTTTGAAAGTAACTATTTAACGCAATTATATTTTTTATGCATTGAATAAACTATTTAGTTGAAATTTGTAATGCTAACTACTCAATGGTAGGTGTGCTATTGTATCAATCAAAAGTAGACCATACATAAGTAAAACTCGTCATCACGAAAACTCTCATTATTATGTGTTTAGTTCTCTTTTCAATTTGGAGCAACTTTGATTGGAATTTTATCATTTTTTTCTCTTATCAATAGAAATCTTGATGTCTAATCTCAAATTAGGTTGCTAGTAAGTATAAAACTTTCAGTCTGAAAAATAATGGCCTACTTCTAAGTTCTAATCACATCAAACCTTCCCATCCCTTCCTGCACTTTTGTGGGTCCCAAGAGAGAGAAGGCACCATTGCACCAAACAAATAATATCCAGGGGTCTGTAGCTGCAGTCGGCTTCCCGTGTAGGATGGAGATGACTTGAACACCATTTTTGTTTATTATTTGATCTCATCTGTTTTCCAACTTGGACTTCAAATGGGGTAGGTATGGAGTGACCTTCGTTGAATTGCTTTTCTGACCTTTTCATTTTACCTTTTATTGCCTTACTTTAGTCCTAATTCATAGCTGTCATCACTTGTTAATCGATTTCCCTGTTCTATTTTGTTTGTTAATAGAATTTTGTCCTGTGATGACATTGTCTTTGGAGTAGGTGCGAGAGAGAAAGCTCAATAACTTATATTTCTCTCCATTTTCTAGTTTGTTTGTTTTTATTAAGGTATGGTTAAGATGAATTAGAGTTAATTAAGCAATGGGGGCTTCTTATGTCCCTGATAGTTATAGTTAAATGATTCAAACTGTAGGAGCCACATCAGCCAAATGGAGGCTTAGGATTTAGCTTATTGGATCTACATACCATCCAAATTGACTGTAGACTATCCTCTTGGCTTGCCACGTGTGTGCAATCACAGATGAAGGATATATTATCTCCCACATGCATTCCATGAGTTGGGTTTATGAAACTCCATCCGGGGGCCACTTATTGATAATCTAAATTATTATTCAAGCCGAATGTCATCGCTTCTATCTTCAAATTTTGCTTCCAGTAGAGTTGGTCTTATTGAAACACATGATTAACATATATATTGGTGAGGCACTTCTCTTCCTCCGAAATAACCATATATCTATCTCTGGTTGTAGCGTAATGGTGAAAAACTTGGAGTAAACGTGTGGAAGTGGGAGTGTACTGATCAAGTCATGAGCAGAGGCGGATGCAATTAATATTCACTGGGGGGCTGGGCCTCCAGTGAATTTTTGGAAAAAAAAATTATATATATTAAGTTAGACCCAATGTAAGCAGGCCCCTAGTAAAAAATATTAGGCTCATTCTTTACACATATTATTAGGCCCATTCTTCAACTATTAGGGCATCAGAATATAAAAACTCGTAGGGAACAATTGTGATAAATAAAGATTTCTTTGTTTTATTGCTTGAAGCTATTACATTATATTCGTCCCATATAAATAACCCAAAAAAAAAATTGCCCGGACCCCACTACTTAATCGTGCCCCCAGTGAGTTTGAATCATTGATCCGCCACTGGTCATGAGTCGTGTACTCGATGTTATAGTCTGGCCAAATCCGAGGAAAAATTTGAGAGGATATGTCACTGGAGAGAGTGTATTCATTTTGAACGATTCAAATTATCAACCGGCACATTCATTTTGAACGATTCAAATTATGAACAGGGAACACCCAAGGGTTTAAGATTAAGTCCTAACTGTTCCTTGACCCTACCTATTGATGACGTTGGGAGCACAGCCAGGCACACGGTCCTTAGATATAAAATAATGGATGGAAGTGTTGGTGAGCATGCCCCTCAATGTACCTGCGGGGTTGGTAAGGGAAGGAACCGCATGACAAAATGGGTGTGGTAGGTGAGCTGCGTGTGACAGCTACCTGTCTGATGACGCCCACGTCACTTAATGACGTGGTGGATTTATAGCCGTCCAGACTGACTTAAGATCTAATCACATCTTAAGATTAGGTTAATTTCTTCACAAGGCATTTCTCTCTTGTTTTGGCTTTCACTTACTTGTTGGAGTGATTAAATTGTATGATGGGAAAAGCAAAAGGAATCCCGGGTTTACAATCAGTTAGGATCCAAAGTGTAGTTTTTCATCTTAATTTGGCTTTGATCCGATAATTATCAGCCATTGATTAAGTTATAATAATAAAAATCTGATGAGTGATATTTTGTGCCAACTACCCTTAATCCAAATCATATACTCTCTTATCCTTTATATCCATTTGATTGAATGCATCTAAGTGAGCCACATTTAAACCTCAAGGGGTTGGCCGAGTGGTCAGGATCATGTTTCATCCTTCTTCCAGAGCTAGAGGTCTTGGTATCAACCTCTGGTTCCCCCTTCTTCAAGAATAAGAAGGTTGTGTCTATTAATGCTACCACCTACATGCCACAGGGGTATTTACCCGGCTTCCCTCTAGGCCCGGAGGGATTAGTCCAGCCCAAAGAATTGGGAACTCTCCGATAGTGAGAAAAAAAAAAAAAAAAAATTTGAGCCCCATGTAAAGTGGGGAGTATACTTTTGAAATGCCAACCAGCTTTCCATACAAACAAGCATGCTTGTCTCTATGAGAGGAATCTACAATGAGAATCTACAATGATCTGTTCCTGAGATTTCTTTTTTCTTAACAGAACTAGTGTTGCTTTGCATGACGAAAGATCTTTGGTGGTTTTCTTGTTTAAGGATCTTTGGTGTTAAGTTTTTTATTTTTTTTTATTTTTGAAGAGTTTGGTGTTAAGGTTGGTCTTTCATTTATAATGCTTCAGACAAGAGCTTGTGATCAAGGTCTATATGGGTATGTGACTGATCTAGCCATTGATTATCTTAATCTTCTTGATTGCAAGAAGGGAATAAAATTCAGAGATAATAGGAGAATGATTAAATGAATGAGGTTAAAGTAATGATTGGATGGTTAAGATGGATGCAAACACATTGTAAGTAGTTCAGATTGAGAATTTATGAGGATGGAGCCCATGAATATGTAATGAGTTTAGTCTTAAACTACACAATATGCCAATTTAAGCTAAAAGATTGAGTTTAAGAATTTTGGTCCCAGAACCGTACGAGCATGGAAAAGGCCATGAACATACAGTGAGTTTAGTCTAAAGCCACAAATTATGCCACTTTGAAAGAAAAGACTATGAATATGAGAATTTTGGCCTAAGAACCATATGAGTATATGACCATGAAAAAGGCCATGAATATGCATGAGTTTAGTCTAAAAAAACTAGAAATGCCAATTTTGGCTAAAGACTATTAATTTGAGCACTTTGACCTTGGAGCAATATCAGCATATTTCTCGTATCATTCACAAATTTCATGGTCTTAATTTCTAAAGCTAGAACCTCTTCTAGCTAAGGGGTGCTCATGGGCTAGGCCTGCCCAGCCCGCTTTGTACCGGGTTTGGATATGTAATTAGGGCCCATTTAATAAACGGGCATGGCTTGGATTAAGGATAGAAAAAGCCCAAAGACCGGCCCAGCCCGTGTAAGGATCATGCATGTAATCTTTTAATATTAGTCCAAACAATTGATCGAGTGCCCACAACAGTGATAAAAAGCCGGTTCAACCCAGCCCCAATTGATTAAATGGCCAGGCAGACTAGGGCCTAACTTTTATGGCCCGTCTCAGACTTGAACTGGGCCTAGCTAGCATTTCTAACCCCGGGCCAGGCCTGAATATGCCTTAGCCTGGCCCATGAACGCCCCTACTTCTAGCTCCTCGGGCATCAGGCTCATTAGTCTTCTAAATTTTTCTTATAAGATTATTACTAGTATTCTAGCCAAAAGACTTGATGAGGTGATTCCTTTGTTGATTTCTAAGCTCCAAGCGGCTTCTGTGTAGGGCCGACTCATCCATCATCATCATACTAGCAAAAAAGGCCCAAAAAAAATAAAAACTCAATTTCGATGCTATTTCTTGATACATTAATTAGTGAGAAAAGAAAACAAATATAAAACAAACAAATTCATCATTTATCAGCTTTGAAATTTTAAATATCAAAGCTTAATTAAAAGGAGAAAGTGCAGTAAAGTCACATAATTTGCAATGGATTTTGAATTTATAAATTTCACGTATTTGGTTTTTTCATGCACGTACACAATCAGTGAAATTTTTTGAATTGCAGAACAAATTCTAAGATAAACTTTGATCGGTTTGATTAAAAATATCACTTTTAAGCAATACAAAAAAAAAAATAGGAAAAAAAAATCTTAAGATAAATCAAATTGCTTCTAATCATGATCAAAATTAAAATAATAAAAATAAAAGATCAAGTGATTTTGACCATATAGGAGCCCTAAGAGGGAATGCTCTCTGAATATGAAAATTTGTGGCAACCCTTTTGCATGAAAGTGTGGCACCATGCAATGTGCTTCCGATGTCTGTGTCACTTAAGAGCGATGATACAAGATTGTGACCTGCTGACACCTTTGATTAGGATCGAGCTATAGTCTTCTTCTCTTTCCCTATTTTCTTTTCTTTTTTTTAAGATTGAGAGAGTGTTAAAGGATGCAAATTTGAATTTGATTGGGGCCCATTTTGTTAACCGCAAAATCACACAACTAATCTTATCAACTTACCGTCTATGAGTCCTATCATTTTGGTATATGGGCCGGCTCTGTTGATTAGACATAGAGTTTCAATAAAGAGAATTCTATTGGAAATTTTCCGAAATTCAGCCATTTATCCTGAAGGGTTCTCGCAAAATGTGCAGCATGTCATCAGTCTTCCCGCCACAATTTTTTTATATTATTTTTCCTAGCCACGATAGCGTCACTCAAAAAAAAAAAAAAAAATAGTGCAATACTATCGTCACTCCATGCAGCCTATTTAAAGTAGTGTCGTCCCCTCTTCACCATTTTTGTTTGACACCGATTTTTCTCATAACGCATCATTTCTCTCCAACATGAGCAGGTACTTTTTATGGCCATGTATACTCACCTTTGTTGCTCATTTTTATTTCATTCTAGTGGTTGTTGGTCTCCATTTAAGAGGTGTGTGCATATATGTCTACTTTTACATATTTACATTAAAAAAAAATGAATAGAATGTCTAGTTTGTGATGCTTTTCCTTTTACTTTGTTATAAAAGAAGTTAAACAAGCTCACAGACATTTATTTTGCTTATTTTGGAGCATAAGACTTAGTACCTATACTATATTCTTTGCATGTGTTTTGCATATTATTTCTAACCCTAGGCACTCTTTAATATTTCTGAGTGTAGATTGTTTTAGACCATTGTTAATGTCTTTAGCACTATATCCTAGGTATTTTTGAATTTTTCTTAGTGTAGATTGTTTTAGGCCATTGTTTAATGCCTTTAGCCCTTGCATTCTCACACTTCTTTAGTTAATAAGGTGTTGTTGGCATTGAAAGTATATGTTGGTACTATAATAATGCCTAAATAAAATGTTGTTTTCATAATTAGGATGTCGGGTGGTGAGTTGATAGTGATTTTCCACTATGACGAGGAATTTGAATTTGACATGATTCGCCCGATATACAAAAGTGGAAAGCAGAAGATGAGGTTCATTCAAAGTGACATAACTTTTATTCCTTGGTGAACATAGCTCTTGAAGCTTTACATTGGGAGAAAACTTATGAGAACCTAATCATACAATATCCCCATCACAATAGTCACTTGTTTTCTTTGGCTGCCATAGAAGATGATAATGACATCAAGTGCATGTTAACACTTGCAAGAGATAATACAAATGGGATATATTTATACAGTTAAAAAAGACCGATTGGTTCCACCAAACATGTCCGATAACAGCCAAGCTACATAAGTTATTTTTCTGGTATTTTAAATAATGCAGAAAAATATTTTTATTAATGTCTCATGTAGTTCTTTCCATGTGTTTTTGTTGAAGGTCATTTAGGATGGACGTGCGTTTTATATGAAGCAAACAAATTGATCGTTCGGGGAGCAGTTCTAATGTGAAGCGTAAAGTACCTCTCATTCAAGGTACGTAATATCCTACTATCAATCTATGCGAAGACAACAACATTCATTTTTCAGATGGGCAGAACATTGCTAGTGATGAAGTAGCTAAAGAAAGTGATTACGTTCTCATTGACCGTGTTGATGAAGTGAACGGGGCTGATGAGCAAGAGATTATACCAATTGAATCTGGGAACACTGCAACCAATCTTGCAGGGAGTTTAGGAGTAAGAAGCAAAGGACCTCTGATGTTAAATGTCGAAGAAAGTTCAACCCATACTCGGAAGGTTATATTCGAAGATGACATGGTTCCAAAAGAATTTATTACAAATTTGGAAAACAATTCATCTTGGGAGATGTGACTAGGCCGCAAATTTCCAAATCATGATGATTTTAGGAGGACTTTAGCGAAATTCGCAACAAACAACAACTTCACTCTTGAGCACTTAAAGACACAACAGTTTAAAGTCACTGCACGTTGCAAGGAATGTGAGTGCCCGTGGCGCACTCGCGCATCCATGATTGAGAGTGGACCACGCTTCAAGGTTCAGACCTACAACCGAATCCATCAACGTTCAAAGCCAATTATTGGCACTGGCATCATAGGAACTGATTGCAAAGTACATTTGGGATAAAGTATGGTTAAATAACAACATTAAGCCAAAGGAGATTATGAATGGCTATCAAATGGAGTTCGGTGTCACAATTTCATACAGATTGGCACATATGGCAAAGGACATTGCACTGTGCATGGTGAGAGGCTCATATAAAAAAAATCTTTTAAAATCCTCCCTCTTTATTGTGAGGAGTTGAAAATGATGAACCAGGAAACTGTCACCAATATTTACATGTTAGACGAGGATCGATTCAAGAGATTTTTCTGGGCACTTAGGCCTTGCATTCGGTCTTTCACATTATCGCTTAGGCTAATGATTGCGATCAATGGACCACATCTCCGCAGCAAGTACCCAGGAGTTTTAATGGTGTCTGTGACCCTCGATGCAAATCACAAGCGTTTTCCAATAGCTTTTGCCTTTACGGAAGCAGAAAGGCGCAACAACTGGGAGTGGTTCCTCGCCAATCAGTCGGTAGCATTTGGAGAACCTACAAATTTGACAATTGTCTCCGATTGCCAAAAGGGCCTTGTTCCTGTATTGACAAACGCTATTCCAAGTGCAAGTCATTGTTACTGTTGTTGCCATCTCGCTGAAAACGTTAAATCAAGCTACAACGATGTGGCAATTGTGATGAACATTAACCACCAATAGAATTAAAATGAATGCATTAAAAAAATGTGAAATAATTTTAATCGTCCTAGTACCCCCATCTTCTTGCAGGTTGTTGATGTACGCGTGGATTTCTTTCATGTTGGTTAACTATTTTCTACCTTCAAGTATTTTCTCCCATGTCTTAAACAATGGGAATTCAAGAGCCTTCTGCCAACTAAGATCGGGCTTGGGACATCTCCCAATTGCTATCCTAGAATAGGCCCAAATCTGTAAATATGATACAACACAGATAGTTAGTGCAAAATTTACAATTGTGAATACTAATAACAAAAAAAAAAAATTAAATAGTTAAAATATAATCACCTGTAGCAGCTGAAGATCAAGGGCCTATCAGAGTCTTTAGCAAGGTAATTTTTCCACTTTGTTTTTTCTCCTCAACCTCCCCTTCCTCTTCACTATGCTCTCCACCTCTTAACAACCACGTAGCGCTCGCAAGCATCTGTACAAGCTTGCAAGGTGCGCTAGACCCCATGCACACAACTTGAACTGCCTAAAGATTTATAGTCGCCAAGCCGGCCCTCTTGCACCAGAAGAATTTGCAAATATCTAACCAGACACAAAAAAAAATAGGTATGCTCTAGTCTTGAATACTTCATTCTTCTTCTTGGAGGGCTTGAATTTTTCCTCCAACCATTTGAACTTTATGGTAATGTCAATGGTGTCTTTTCCTGGACATGGGGCAAGGCCAAGCAATTCTTTGCATACTTCTGGTACAAGTGTATTATTGAAGGTTCTTTCCATAACCGGTTCACCATCAATAGGGAGCCCATAAATGTAAGCAACATTTTCCAAAGTGATCGTTGCTTCCCCGGTTGGTAAGTGGAATGTATTGGTTTCAGGTCTCCACCTTTCAACCAGCCCAGATATTAGAGCATGGTCTATCCTCATATAGTCTATCTCTGACAGATGGGATAGACCAACATTTCTCACATGCTCTTTTTACTTGTCAGTTAAGACCCATATCTTTTTCTCTGTGTTGGTATCGATGCATCTACAAATTCCTGGTTCTACTCCATTTAATATGGCTTTTGAAATATGCGAGTCTTAATCGTAAAACAACTCTCCCTCATCAGCGGACTTATGGCCTTTCACCATCTGTTCAGTTTCACATCACAAGTATGAGTTCACCAACACATTGGAAATAGATTGCTAATTGAATGAGTATTCTTGATTTTCTAGCAATGTAAACATTTAAGACACATTTTAATCCAATTCATTCTCAGGTATACTGTCCTTTTCCAATGACGTGAATTGTGAAGAGAAAAACAAATCATAACAAAAGATGGAATTCAAGATTTCAGCCAATTCAAGTCTTCTTGGTTTACATTTGTTTTACAAATCAATACTTCGTTTTCTATGGCTATTTTGTTGAGCATTATTTACATTTGTTTCAACTTTTCATTTTAGGGTTTGTGGAGAGGAAGAAGGGTAATGATTGAAGTTTCTTGTGATGGGTTTTTAGGGATTGTATTAGAAAGCTTAGTTTACCATTAGAAAGCTTTATGTTTGCCTGTTTGATGGATTTTGCGAAATGAGTTTTTTTTATGTATCTTTTTTCTTCTTCACCATCTTCTTATTGAATATAGCTCCTTGTATTGTGATAATTTATGAAGCTTGGAGCATGTTTTGCAACATGTTCCCTTGTATTCTATTTCCAAAGTGATTCACCCTTTCTATGTAAAATGAAAATTGAGAGCTCCATAGTATACACTACAGTGGATCTGGACACTTTATAATTGGTATATAATCCAAACGTTTTTTTATGACTAAATCATTGATGAATTAAGAAGGGAAATACACTCTTGACTCTGTATTGGCCCAAGTGAAGTGATGGCAGTCATTGGATCTCCAAGTCTCGATGATGGTTCCTATTTTCGTGTTTTTTTTTTCTTTTTTCTTTTTTCTTTTTTTTTTTTTTTTTGCACTTGGAACCTATTTATAGTGTGTATTCCATCACTCATGAAAATGGTAGAAGATAGTAAGTTTTTTGCCTTGATAATAAGGGAGGACCTCTAATGTGACATTTCATCGAACAAATAGAGTGTGTGAGTGCAAACTTTGTGAAAAGGAGTAAATGAGAGAATAAGATGAACATAATATGGTACAAAATCATCCTCAAAGGTAGAAAATGAACTCTAAACATTTATAACGATGCGAAATTTCACAATACACATTTCATACCATACACAATGCATCAAGAACTCCAAACATACATAATGCTTCGAAAATAATGTGAAAAACAAAGCCAATGTTTCATACATTCGCGTAGATGTGCAATATCAGAGAAAGGTTAATGAATTATACAGAAGGAAGAAGGTAGATGAAGCGGTGTTGTCGCTTTGGAGATAAAGGAGAAGTCAGAGTCTTCAACATGGTAGAACGAAACGGGTCTAGGGTTATAAAGGTTTGGTGAACGACGACACTAGCGTCGCCAGCGTTGCTTACCATAGATTTCAAAAAAAAAAGGTCCTATTGGACCCCATTAGTGCTGAACATTTTGCGAGACCCTTCGAGATAAATGGCTGAATTTCAGGATTTTTCTAGTAAAATCTTCTTGAATAAAATAAAGAGGGATATGTGAATTGTGTAAGAGCTAAATATGAGAATCTCTTGGCTGTATAAAATCTAGAGGATAGATGTTTGTTTGGCTTGAGGAGATAATTTAGGGTTTTGGAAATTTAAAAGGATTAACTTATCTAGTTCCCTTCTCAAGTCAGAAGCTATACAACACCGTCTATATTAATATCCGAAAATTAAGACAATAGATGTTGGAAACCAAGATACATGATCTAGACTCTATTAGAAAATCTGATAAGGTCAAAATATATATTAATTTATTTTTCTTGAAAGGAGACTTTTTGGAGAAATTAAAAGGAGATACAATCACAAAGGAACTTCTCTCTAAATTGGACCCTATAGATTATTTAAAATCAATTTAAATCTGGAAACCAATTTCTCAATCAATTGTAAAATTGGAAGCCAATTTTACAATCAATTGCAAATTTGGACTCCAATTTCATAATTGAATCATATCCCTATAATATATAATAATTGGGATGGCTCATTAGTTATTATAGAAGTTGAACTCGAACCCGAGATGATAAGACATTTGATAAGTTAATTTGGACTCACCTAGTCAAAGATTTGGAATTCTTTGGTTTTTCCCATAGATGTATATTTTTTGTCAAGACTAGTTGTGGGTTAAAATGACTGTATAAATTCGTATTTAAATACGATCATTTCATTCATCTTTTAAATTCTTTTTGGGATTTTTTTAGTTTTTTGTTTGATTCATATTGTTGCATTTGATTTTAATTAAATTACAAATCTTTAATCCTTAAATAGGGATGGCTAATGAATGTTTTGCGATTGAATATATAAGATAGGGAAGTGCTTCAAAATGCTTGTTTGCATATGTAAATTAATATTCAATTATGAGATTTAAACTCCAAAAGGAGTGGGAAGTGGTAAACATATATTCTAATAATATGAAACCGGGTTTTGGCTTGATAAATTCATAAGTTAAAACTAAGAAGGTCACAGTGAATCTTATTAATTCTTGCTTCATATTTTCCATTTTCACAATAAATTTAGTTTTTTTCGTTGGTACTAAATATATCCATATTGGAAAAAAAAAAAGAATTTATAGTACTAAGATTTTTCTTCTAGTATAGTAAAAAATTGTTCACTGTTACAACCATATGATTCTGGATTTTTTTTTTTGGTAAACATATGAATGTGGATTTAATGATCTACAAAGGATATCATCAAATAAAAGGAAAAAGGTCTTCCTTTTACATAGGTAGACTTTGGGGCTCAATATCACTTTTTTCTTTCTTGCTATGTTTGTCTAGTTAAGATAAAGGTTCACCATATTGAGCGCATTACAAAGTGACCATACAATTTAACTAAAAATTAAAATCCACCAATATGGCGGAGAAAGATTAAACGATATGACTAAATGAATACGGATGATCGCAGCCAACGCCCAAACCCCCGCCCCCAAATAAAAATAAATAATAAATAAATAAATAAACAAACATGATGGCTCCAAAGGAGAATTTTTCTATATCTGTTATAGGGTAGTCATTTATGTACGCTAAGCAATACAAAAGCTTATTCACAAGTCATGGTTGTCTTACGGGGGAGGTTAAGTCATTTTACCCCTTAATAAAAAAAAGTCTTATAGTAAAAGATCATTGAATTATTTGTAGGTCTTCATTGACAATGAATATGTTAAATTAAGAGAAACGTAAACAAGATATTCCTGACTAAAATTTAAAAGACTAAACAATCTAAGATAAAACCAAGGTTGGAAAGCTCGTAACTCAAATTCAATTCATCCAAGGCAAAAAAAAAAAAAGCCTGACTCGGATAGAGTCAACACGGAGACTCGGGGGTCATGTTTTTTTTATTAATAATCTAAAAATAAATTCATGACTTAAAAACTATAACTATACATTTATTTACATGCATTCATAATAATTTGTTAGTCGAAGTTTAAATAAGAATAATGGATGGAAAAATATTACATATTACATACTTTGTTAGTCCAAATATCAAATGTAAAAGATCAAAGATAAGTTTCAAATTACATTCCAGTCATCATTTTTAAATTGCTGACTCTAGGCCAGGGGTATAATTACTTAAAAATAAACATTAAGTGTTTAATATTAGATCTACCTATTAAATGGTTCAGAATGTAAATAAATTATTAAAAATATGTGGGACCATTTATCATTTATATAACTTTAAGGCGGTCATTGGAAGGGGTAACAAACATATGTAAGTGGATCCCTTGAGGGGAGGAAGGGATGGATCACATGTGGGACCAACTCTCATTTATATAGCTTTCAGGCGGTTGTACCACATTTTTTAATGGTAACAAACTTCATTAAAGGAGGTCCCACCTGTCAGATGGTGGTACCACGTGGCATCTATATAGCTTTTAGGCTGTAGGCTATGGTTAAAAGGGGAAAGATAGAAAAATCTAAGTGGGCCCCATGCAGGGAGGAAGGAATCTCCGCGCTATATAGGTAGTGGTTAAAAGAGAAAACAAAAAACCCTAAATCTAAGTGGGCTCCATGAAGAGAGGAAGGAGTCTCTGGAGAAAGATAGGTGAAACTGTCATTTTTTATTTATGGTATAGAAATGTATCGGCACTTATTAAGGGTTTTTTTTTTTAAAACGGTCATAACGTTTAATAGTAAAGATGGAAGAATCACATGACCAAACAGCAAGAGATCCCAAAAGGCGTATAAAAGCCTTATACCCTGCACCCAAAGAAAGCCATTATAAAAGTATCACTAATAAAAGGAACCGCTCTATCCACCCCTTGTTTGGCTAGGGCATCTGCCATAGCATTGGTCAAACTATCCACATCCACATCAACAAAGAAGCCTGTGATTTCTTCTCTTCAGAGTGTGACTGTAGGCAAGGTAATCTCATGTATCCTCTCCTCTTCATCCTTCTATGTTGCATCACTAGTTTAGAAAGGATTAGTCAGGCTTGTTTTAATATCATTTTGAGGCTAATCCAATGAAAGTATGAGCAAATTTGACCTATTTTGGGTCAACATAGCTTGTATGTACTCAAGAAGATGTTGGTGACACTAGGTCAAAATAACTTGTATGTACTCAATGAGTTGTTGGTGACACCCTATCTTATATTTTGCATGCCAACGTAGGGCCTTCATTGAAATCCAAACCCCTCAAACTCAATTCCCACATTGTTCGGTCATAAGGAGAATTTCACTATAATCAGTCTTTTGTCCCGCCATAAGATTGATCATGCCCACAGCATGTGATTAAAATAAGAAAAAATATCATAGGCTTTACATGTCATCAATCTAATGATAGGAATAACTTTGATTGAAATAAAGCCTCCCTTGATGATATAAAAAGGCGGACACCGTTTTCGTCGTCGTCGTCATCACAACCACCACCCATCACCACCATCACCACGATAATCATCACAATATCATCATAACCATCACCGCCACAACCACCACCATCATCACCATTGCCACCGTTGTGCCTTTTTGTGTTGAGCAGATTGTGAAATCTTTGTGTGAACTTCACAATAATCGATCACGGCAAATATGAGAAAGAAAAATTTACACAAAATTATATTTTTTATTCGTTTCTCATATTTATATTACATGTGTGAGACCCCAATCCGCGTGAGCAATCCCTTGAGGCAAGACCAGGTCAAGTGATCCTATGAGCCAAGAAAGGAAAATCCACAGGGGTAAGTGCTTCGGTTAGCACCAAGAAGCTTTGTCCAAGTCCCACATCGGAAACATCCAAGTCCAAACCCTGGGCTTATAAGTCAAACCTTGTCTTAACTCAACATGACGCGTTTTAAAGTCATGCGGCCCCAAATCCCATAAGAGCTCCGAAGTTGAGCATGCTTGGGCGGGAGAAGTACCAGAATGGGTGACCACTTGAGAAGTCCTCGTGCGGGCACATGTGTCAAACCGAACAATACCATGCTAAGTTAGGTAATTGTCACAGAGTCGAGGATGGCTCTATTTCTAGTGGGCAAGACTGTGAGACTCCAATCCGCCTTGGTAATCTTTTGAGGCAAGACCAGGTCAAGTGATCCTATGAGCCAAGAAAGGGAAATCTACAGGGGTAATGGTGGACTGCTTCGGTTAGCACCATGAGGACTTTTCTAAGTCCCACATTGAAAATACCCAAGCGCTGGCCCTGGGCCTATAAGTCAGACTCCATCTTAACTCTACATGACGCGTTTTAAAATCATGCGCCACAGA
Source organism: Umbellularia californica (assembly GCA_028538565.1). Lineage (NCBI taxonomy): Eukaryota > Viridiplantae > Streptophyta > Magnoliopsida > Laurales > Lauraceae > Umbellularia > Umbellularia californica. The sequence goes on from JAPQWN010000004.1 coordinate 47,906,879, forward strand.
TCCAAAAAGAACTCCGAAGTTAAGCTTGCTAAGCGAACAATATCATGATGAGTTGGGCGGGGCTGCGACAACATGGGTTCATGCTTTGCCCTTGTGGGTGAAAGTTGTTTAAAAAGTGTATTTTACAACTCCCTCATTTTGCTTTAGATGATCTCTCCAAAAAAAACATATAAAAATTGCAAAGTAATTGAATACAAGGTTCCATGTCTAATCACTAAAGAGTGGTCAGACATGGTCCTCTTTTGACTGTTTTCCTCTCTTTTTTCTGCATGTTTCTTCATAAAATGACTTTTAAGGGTTCTAGATTCGCTTAATTACTGAATTGGGATGGTTTTACTAATTGGTTTTGTCGTACCTCCAAACTGAACCACTGACCACTCTAGATTTTGGAGCGCGACTGGTGTGGGGTCTACAAAGATAGTAATTTGCCCCAAACCTATGTTCCCACTGGACTTCACATGTGAGGATATATACAAGTCTCCATCACCTTTATATCATGTTTCAATGGAAGCATAAGTAACTAGTGGCATCAAGTAACAACACATAGAAGCATCCAAGTAATATGATAGGATGTCCTGTCATGAGAGCATAAATGAGTCTATCGTAAAAGTCCGGAAGCATAAAGGTTAAACCATTATTATATGTTTTAGTAGAATACAATGCCCACTAGGGCCAAAGCAGCTAGAACTAATGAGAAGATAGCAAATTTCCAAAACTCTCAAATATATCATCTCTCCCGTAAGCGGATATCTACATGACATCGTCCGAAGTCTGCTCAACTAGATTTGACGGCGTTTCCTCGGCCACCTCTAGCTCTGCGTTAAGGGTGGTGGCATTGTTTCCTACAATGCCAAGGGTAGCAAGTTAGAGCAAGGAAATATTAATAAATATAGTCATGTTGCATCAAATGAAGAATTAAAGACAAATAGATCATAAGAATAGCAAGTCTAAACTAGCAATGAATAGATCAACACCAATGAATCATGTGAGAAAAGTTTAGACAAATATAAACTAGCAAAATGACAATCAATGCGAGCTCATTCTCTGAATTGCACAGTTGCAAATGTGATGTCCATGGAGAAAGCTAGATAATATGTAATAAATAAGGGTACTACAAGTATCCTTAAAGGAGTCTATATATAAGTGTGTTGGTAATAAGTATATTTGAGTATGGTACTGGACGACATAGTCACTCCCATGCGAGGCTAAGCTATAGTTAGCATAAACAAGGCTAAATCCACACCAAGCTAGGTTCAACCAAAATGGGATTGAAGTTAAGTGGTGCCTACATGAGAATCATTGGTAACTCTAACCAAACACAGTAGCAAGGTAGGCTATAGATACCGGCCCATCTAGCAAGTTACATACTCTAGAGGTGTAGCCTTGTACTTCCAAGTCCTTTTAGTTCTAGGTCATCATGTCAAACCAAGTAAATAAAGAAATACAAGAAGTCCATTACACAAAGGTTACTGGGTCCATCCTGAGAGATCCCTAATTTTCTTGTGTGATTATTATCTAATTAAGTGTGATCAATAGTTAATAATCTTATTTTATGTGTTAGATTAACTATAAGTTGATTTTTGGTGAGTACAAGCCATAGTAAGGGCCTATTGGTAATTATAAGATATATGAGGGAGTTATATGCAATATGGTATTGTTCAATATCTTGATTCCATTGGTTTGAGAATATTATTTTGATTAACTTTTATATTTTTTATTCTCACAGTTTGAAAGTGTTATTTGAAGAAAAATGATGTGTTTTCGTTATTATGGACTTACTTGTAATTTTGATTTCTGTGAAAATTTGTAATATTGGAATTTTTCAACGATTTTGGATTCAATGGAAAATGGGTCAAGTTTGATCAACCTTTTCTTTTGGCTCGGTTTTATTTGAAGTTTTTTAGGACCATTTATAGTGGGATTTAATACATGTAAATCTGGACTTTCAAGTAATTTCAGAAAACGCACCGGCCAAGAGAGATCTTCGCACTTCTCTCAATTTCTTGAGTTTTCTAGATTCCTCTTTAACTCTCTCAATCTCTCGAGTTTTCTCCTCTTCGTTCTCTTTTTTTCCTATGCAAGAGGCAACTCACTCGGGCATCACTAGATTCAGTGAATGGAATTTGAACTACTTCATCTCCTTTTTGTGTGACTTAACTCGGTTCAAAAATTACCCCTGGTTGCGGCTGTACGTCTACTGAGGCATTTATTGCACTTGAATCCAACACTTCCTATATAATGGTTGGATGTTCTTCTACCAAAAAAGTCTCTGTACCCTCCGTTATCTCCTAATATACAAGGGGATAGGTATAGACTCTTCCAAAACAGGAGCTTCCCACACACTTCGAGATTATAGGAGCCAGGGAAGGCATTTCTAATCTAATTGTCTCCTCCACTTCCATCTGTACAATGTGGGGAGATGAAGGAGGAATGACTTCTTTATTTACAAGGACCTCCTGTTCAGATTATACATTGGCCGAGAGATCAGACTCAGTAGATCCAGCTTCATTCTATACAAGAGCTGGAGTAGAAGAACAACCAGAAAGAGTAGGAGAAGGGATGGAAGACAAAACTTCAGTTGCAGCTACATTCTGTTCTGGCTTTAACTCTTTTTGTGCCTCAGTAGAAGGCTGTGAAGCCTCTGGCATGCCTATCTCTTCAATAAACTCAATTTGTCTCCTGCAAGCCAAAGACACTTCCACTGTTGCTATGCCCTCATCTCCGGATGCATAGTCCTCTATCAGGGTGGCAACATCGGCTATAGGGAATGGAGGAATTGCAATTGGAGATGGAGGAACAACCTAGGAACCTGAAGATTTCTCTTTGGTAGTTCCCCTGTGGGAGACACCCCTTCTTCTTTTCTTAGGGGCTAGGCTAGCAGTTGTAGGCACTTTGGAAGCCAAGGCCTTTCTTTGTTTCTTTTCACCTTTGCCCGTGGAAGTGGTAGCACCTCCATCAAATGCTTCGAGAGACTTGATAGTGCCTGAGATGGGTGGTTGGGATCGATCGGGTCTCTTCTTCCTAGCCCTGGTAGAATGGTTCTCAATTCCATATTTGTAGCCATTGAAAGGCGGGCAATAGTCGATCCCATCTTCGTATAGACCAATCTTCCACTCAGAAGCGTCGTGGACATATGCGTCCAAATGATCACAATTGATTGAACTGTCGGCATTGGACTCTGAAATGACCCTCACCTCAAAAAGCCCGTCTCTAAGGGCAAAACGAATAAAAGTCCGACCGATGGCATACCATTCTGCAAAATCAGAGTTATAGACCGAGTCAATATATTGTGGTAGTCGGAAGGAGGCACCAGTGTTGAAAGCGAAGAAGAAAAGCCATGCATGCAATGCATCTTGAAGGATGGCATTCTCAATTCTCCCTTTAATGCAGCTTGGGCACCCCAACACTCCTTGCGAGTAACTAAATTGCCTGCTGAATCACGCAGGGGCAAAGGGTTGAATCAATCAACCCTTCTCTGTAGAAAACCAAATCGGAGGGCCTAATGGAAAATAGTCGTTCCTTCTCCCAAGTGATCAACGACAAGATCTGGGTGTGAGAATTCTTCTTATCAATCGGGCATAGACTGCTAATAAGGCCTGTGCATTGTAGATCTCGCACCACTACTAGTCTCTTGCAAATATCATAGCTTTTGTGATAGGATACAACTCTTCTAACAACTGCAAAGGAAAGGCCCATATTTGTTCCATTCATAACAGCTCTATAAAACGGCAAACCCTCCTGGTCTCCTAGACGTTGCAAACTACGGCAATGGTATACAAACCATGCATATATAAGAAGCTCACCATGGTACCTATTGTACAACTTGGCACAGCGTACGAGAAATTCAATCATCTTCAGTCTTATGCATGGGTAGCTGACCAAAGCCGGAGCCAAGGCAAACCTCACTCCAAAAGCCATCTTGCAGGCAGGTTAGATGCAACCAGTTCGAACTTCCTTACCTGCAATGGGAAAGATAACCTCTGATAACCAAGCGACCAAGTACATAGCCGCGAGCCTCCTCCTCCTTCACATACTTTCAGAACAAGTCCTATCCAAGTAAGAAGAACTCTGGACCGTCAACATAAGATGTGACGTACTTAGGTGTCTTTTGCCTTGGACCTATCGAAGAAGCATCTACAATCACTACCTTCTTCTTAAAAGCATGTGGGTCCTCCAAGAATGTAATCTTATTAGCTGGTCCTTTTGGAAACATGTTCTTGATCCAAATCCCTGCCTTGAATTGGTAGCGTTTGTCACGGAACGTCTCTGCCAGAGCAAAAACTTGTTGGAACATCTTGCAGAACTCTTCTATCTCTCTCTGTAGAATGGAATTGAGAGGGATGAGCTATTCATATAACTTTCCAAGAATTGGAAGACAAAAGACGTCATGCATTTTAATCAAAGAAAACCCTAATTCTGTGTTAGGGGTGATGAAAGTATTGGTGGAAGGGCATAATAACTCCATCATTGCCCTGCAGGCTTCCTTTGCCTTGGAGGAGATCCATCGAGACGTCACCCTCACTGCGTCGAGCACCCCTGCATCCACAAGAATGTCAACACACTATTCCACAACCTCTTTGGTCCACAACTGTCGTTACTCGCTAGAACTTCCAAGCTGATGGTTCTAAGTTGTGGCACGTTACATCCGAAGGGTAAAACCATTCTATCTAGAGTTAGCATGTCAAACTTTGTTATTGCAGACTCCTTGAAGCCGGACATGTCATACTAGCACGTGTCAGTCTTAAAGGTATGCTCACCGGCACCCCAAGCAATCCTGTTATCATCTCAGGTTGGTATGGTTGGCTTCAGGGTCAAAGTAGAAAAACCTCTCTTATGGGTGTGCTCGGTTGAGACTATGATAGTCTTTCCAGTAGTATGGACGAATGAAAAGGTGATGCGCTCAGTAGAGTGACGCTCTTCGCAATCACTACTATCACCGTATATATAATCAGGCTTCTTCAAAGACCCTTAGAGCCCGTCACTCTAAACAACGTTTGTCAAGATATCACTATATAATTGTTTAGTTCTAAGGGAAGACAGAAGCCTGGTCCTGAAACTCTCCATTTTAGCCTGGACTATATTGTGCACATTCTGAGAAATATTCTCCATCCTAGTACGAGCTTCTCGCATTATGCTGCGAGGAGAAGGAGGAGCTTGTGCGGGTTCAACTGCTGGGACCTGTGGAGTCTCAACAACAGGCTACTTACCTTTAGCAATGATAACATCATTGGCAACAGAGGAAGAAGAAGCAGCGTTCTTGTCTGTTAAAAAGAAAAAGAAGACGTTGGTAAGAAATGTGTGGTCATTAAAATTTTATAAAAATTTCGGCAGCGTCTCCCCATACTTTGAGGGTGGGCCAAAAACCCCATGGAAAGAAGAGTACTTGATTCTCAACCCCAAAAGTGCAACAAAGTGTGCACTTAGAAGGTTTTCAAATCAAAGTCTCTGTTTAAGCGGAGCAACTGAATCCTCGCTAAAACAATAAGGAGACATGGGTTAAAATGCAAAATACGTGGAAGTTACTGAATGCAATAAGAGTGTGCACTTTTTAACGGTCTATTGGAAAATATCTTTGAATAGACTGGTGATAAGCTTAATTTTGAATCCATTTGCCAACCCAACTCTCTAGTTTCATAAAAAAGACACTAATGCAGCAAACCTTAACCTTTTACACTCATTTTTCTTGCTAAATCTAGGGTTGTCACTCGTGTCATGTTAATGAATTTGGGTTACGGGTTAAGGAATTTGTGTTAGAATTAACTCAACTCGTACTCAATCAATTAAATAAACGGGTCCAAAAATCAAACACGAACACGACCTGTTTATTAAACGGGTTACATGACATGACCCGTTAACTCGTTAAATAACTTTGTCTATCTTGGACCATGTCAATTAAGACACACTCTTTTGCTAATGAAAGGAGAGTGAAGGAATTAGAAAAAGGTCTTTTATTTGTGGGTTTTAGAGTTTCACTTCAACCTTTTCAAACTTACCAAAATACCCCTCATCCATTTTATAATTTATGTCAGTTATCATTTGGTGTGTTATATTCGGTTGTTAATGGGTTACCGGTTTTATTTATTAACAACTTGCGAATTTAACGGGTTAACAGGCCCTACCCATTAATGACATGAACTCGTTAAAAGGCCACCTAAACCCATTAATATCGTATGGGTTCGTGTCGTGTTAATGGGTCGTGTGGCATTTTGACAGCCTCAGCTAAATCCGGATTTATTCCTCACAAAAATTACCATTTTTCATCATCCGAAAGAAAATTCTTCAAAAAGTTGTTTTATACCTCCGGAATTCTTCCTTAGGTGTTTTCCCATAATCCTCGCGGAGATGCATACGCTTGATATCTACGAAAAAGGCATGAGCAGCTCTTAAATTGAGTTTTCTATAAGCTTCCATCCAAATCCAGATTCTCGTGCAAAAACTTGAAATTCTCGAGGCAGAATGTTTGCAACGTATATTCCTAATCATTGTACCTCGAGGGGGGCATTTGTTGTCACACAAAAAATTTGTTCATCAATGCATCACACTCCCCAAGGCAAAATACTTATTTCTAATAAAGAATGTCATTTTTATTGACTGCTGGAATTTGATCGGTGATAGTAGCAGCATTCTAGCGGCCACTCCATGCAAGACTTTGCTAGTCACTTAAGCTCACAGCATGCTGACCGCTGGACGTTTACTGTGGTCACCGCCTATCATACAAACACCAACTGTTGGACACTCCAAAAGTATGTTGCTGACTGTCGAACCTCTTTTTCAGCGGCTGCCTCACAACTGTCACCTACAATCTGGGCGGTTATGCTTTTGATGGCCGTTTGAATAACAAAGTTGCAGTTCCAACTTTTGTTTGCTGCGGTTTCCAAACCCCACCCCCTCCCCCCCCCCCCCCCCCCCCCCGACTTGCAACAGTTATGCCCTCTCAAAGTCTATAAAAGAGGCACTTGAGAAAGTAGCAAGCATCTTCGATCCAGTGCACAAGCTTAGGAACTCTACCATTTTCAAGATAGAAGACTTTCCTTCTTCCTTCCTCAAGGTGAGAGTCAGGCAGCAAGCATTCTCTGGATTGAGTGATAGTTCTGAAAACCAACATTTATTCCTCTCACCATAGGAGAAGAATGAGGATTGTCTTTGCTATTTTGAAGCAGGCATCCTTATTAATCCTTCTTTCTCACAAAAGATGATGAATTACACAGATTGGTAGAAGAAACTAAGATTCGGATTTCTTCAACTTCATCTCAGGCAACTCTCTAAAGACAGCAGCCTTTCTTTTTCTCTCTTTGTTTTTGTATTATTTCCTTTGTATTTGATCTCCTAAGTGTGATGAGGGGGTTATATAAAAATGTATAAACAACCTACACTCAGAAGGTGAGACAGACAGAACCCATATAAACAAAAGTAAAGGTGACTTCTCAAAGCCCAAGCAAATATGTGTGCAAGTCATTTTTACATATTTCTGTAAACATCCAAGAATAAATAAAATTTTCCTTTTCATTTTTGAACGAAACACACTCAATTTTTATGAAAACAAGAGCTTTGCCCTTACGTCTACTAAACAAAAATGGGTGTGATTGAGTGTGTCATTAGTTACAAAAATATCTTTGCTTTTTAGCAAGTTGCAAAGGCCTCTGTCTCACGGCATGAAGCCCATTCATGTGTTTTAAAACTTTCACCAATCAATGATGTGTCGTGCATGGATTAGGGTTAATTATAACCAATTTAAAATATAGGGGTTGATTACCATTTTTTTATGCAGTAGAATATTTTGTTCATTGCTCTATGCCATAAATAATCACAAAAAGGCAACAATCCCTTGTATTGCAATAACAATGAGAAACAAACGGAACCTCTTTTAACCGACCCTTTTTAATTAGGTTGTTTACTCATCTTAAGTGATTGGACCACATATAAAAATTTTGTTTCTCTGTGGTCCTATAGCTTTTTAAAGCTCTAAAACCATTCAGATCGTATGGTCACATCACAGATGGTCCCATAATAATAAAGAAAATGAAAACAATGTCTCTCGATCAAGAAAAACTAAAATAAAAATAAAAAATTTACCTTAACGTCGAGAAAAGAGGATGTCACTGATAACGTCTCCTTACCCAAGTGGTAAGGAGTGCCGGTTCTCACTTGGCTATCTAGGGATTGAACCTAAGACATGCAACCATTACGGTGTGGGTGGACTTCCTTTCCCGTATGTGGGTTTCTTTTCCTACATATGCGGACTCTCTCATGGGACCCACCCCCCCGACTGGGGTAGAAAAATAAAAAAGCCAACTATCCTTGCATTACAATAACAAGAGAAACAAACCAAGCCTTTTTTACATACCCTTTTTACTAGGTTGTTCTCTCATTTTAAATGCTGGGACCACATATAAAAACTCTATTTCACTGTGGTCCTATAACAACTTTTTAAAGCTCTAAAATCTTACAAATTGTCAGGTCACAAATGGTCCCACAATAATAAAAAAATAAAAATAAAAACAATGTCTCTCTACCAAGAAAAAATTATAAAATAAAGACACAAAAATTACTTTAATGCCAGTTGTGGCCTGTGGGAATGTTGCAGGTCGCCGGCGTTGGATGCCACCTATTTCTGCTTCACGGAGCAAGGACTAAAACATGTCATTTTCATAAAATTTAGCACAAAAGGAGATACATGGAATGCCGAATGGTATAAAAGGGTATAAAATAAAAAGTACTTGAAAGTTGAAACTACACAAAGGACTATTTGTAAATTTGGAAAAACGCAGAGAGGGTATATGCAAGATAAATTTCTTTTGTTTATAGGGAAGATTTCAAATAAGCCCTTGAGTCTTTGTCTTACTTCAAAAAAGCACATAAGTTTTAAAACTTTCAAACTAATCCCTTAATTTTCCAAAAAGTTTTCAATTAAGGACATTCGTCCTTTTAAAGCTATTTTTTATTACTTTTTTCCTAAAAAAGTCTTAAAATATCTAAATTAGACTTCATTAAAAATAAAATCCACCTTCGCTTCCTTTACATTCTCTTCATTTTCTTCTTCGGCATCCTCAAAGTGATTGAGGATAACTTGCATTTCTATGACGATCGGGTGAGTGTGGTGACTGCTAGAACCATGTCATAGCTTTAAATCAAGGGTACTTTTGGTATTTAAAAAAAATTGAGGGAAAAAGTCATTAAAAAAATACCATTACATGGCTGAATGTCCTTAATTAAAAATTTACTGAAAAACTTAAAGACTGATTTGAAAAGTTTTGAAACTTATATCATGTTTTGAAATAAGGCAAAAAATTAAGGGCTTATTTGAAAATTTCCCTTGTTCATAAAATGTTACAGGAATCGACGGAGGCTCGGGTTTATTTTCCGTCCCTGATTATCTATTGCAGCCCTTCGTCATGGAGCGGGAGGAGGAGATGCGGAAGTGGAAGCGCGGCAGCTCTCCGTCTGCCTCCCCCATAAACACCCTCGACGACGGATGCCTCATGCACATATTCAGCTTCCTCACTCCAATACCTGGTATTCTTTCTATCGGTCCTACAAAACCCTAGTTTTCTTTTCTTCATTTAGTTCCATTACAATGACAAGTCAGTCTTTGCCATTCCCTTATAAAATGCTATTAGTCAGAAAACAAGTGATTTTTTTCTGTCTTTCTGATTGAAGAGGCTTCCATTCGGCGGTTTCATCCTTTGTAATGAACAATACATTGTGTATTCAAATGAACAATACACTTTGTTTTTTCGTTCTTGTAAACTCTTACCACAGTGACATAAAATGTTTTGATTTGGATTTTCTCTGTGCATGAGTAGTTTGCATTCTTGGTGCATTTAAATGGTATTGGAGTGAGTTCTTTTGGTAGGTGAATCTTATAAGAGATTGGATGAGTTGAGAAGAATTTTAATCTATTTGAACTGATGTTTATTCTTAAGTTGGAGTTGGTAGATGTTGCTGTTCGCAAACAGAAACAAAAGAGAGAGAAAAAGAGGAAAAATATTGAGGAGGAGGAGGAGGAGGAGGAGATTTGATATGTTAAATTTGGGTAAAAGGCACTGAGCACTTAGTGATTGATGGTCAATCAGTTTGAGGATTCAGAGTTCCCAACTCTCCTCTGACAAACCCTCTTGTGTGTGTACATGTCAATCTATGGTTTTGAACTTCAAAGGGTCTAGTTGTTCTTCAACTTGAAGGTGATCTAGTTCTTGAAAGCTTTGATCTTTTGGGAAGGGCTCTTGAATGCTTTAAGAGGAGGTGGCTTCATCCTTTGGGATGATTAATTCTTCTAGACTCTGCATGCTTTTTTCTTTTAGTGATCTTACCTTTTATTGTCCGCTGGTTTTAGACCATTGACTGCGTCTGGAAGAAAAAGTTGTATGCCCCATTTGGAATTGATTTTTAATGTTTTTTTAATTTGTTATTATTATGTAATATTAACAAGCCAAGCTTTTTTCAAGCCATGTTGAGCTTTTTATCAGCTTGGCTTGAAGTCAAGCTGAGCTGAACCTGGTTTGAAATTGGGGTCATCAGCCTAACTTGAGCCAAGCCTAATGGCCTGAATCGAACTGCCTTGTGACCGAGCTTGTCTTGTTGAGGCCCTAAGCATGGAATTTCGTCCATCAAGGAGGCAACTCGGACTCTTGACATAGGCATATGGATGCTGAACTTCAATTAGTGCGACAATGGAACACAATGAAGGTGGGAATTTTTTATTTTATTTTATTTATTGGTTTTTTTTCTTTTTCTTTCTTTCTTTCTCTTTTTTTTTTTTTTTTTTTGGGGGGGGGGGGGGGGGGGGGGGGGGGGGGCATGATACGATCATCATATACCAATCTTTCAGCACTGACGACAGGTTGGAATCGTGATGCTGGCAAGACCTGTCATGCTACGAGACTTGAATTTCCTTAGAATTCTGATACTCACAGCGTGAATTATATTCTCTGACAAAAAATTATTCCGAATCAAAGAATAAATTACATGAGGTAACTCATCATTACCTTTCTTTTAGACCTTTATTTCCATTCTTCCAACCATTCAACAGCACATTCATAGCATCCCGAGCCCAAGATTTAAATCCTAAAACAATTCATCCATTTTCATAATTTATTAAATTAATAACAGTCCAAAATAACCCAAAAAATGTCTATCAACTCAAACCGAACAATAATAAAATGTCTCACAATTTCTGAATAATTGACACGGTCCAGATTTGACACAATCGGACTGGTTAGGGCCCTAAGATCAACTTTGTGGTATCTCATGGTCTTCAATTCTCACAATAGTTTCTGCCGTTTGTATATGCCCACTGAAGTTACAATCCATATATTTCATCTTTTTATGGCTTATTTTAAAGACTTTGGATTGTAAAGCCTCCCACCATATCTTAAGTTTTGCATTGACACCATCTCATGATTCATCTACCGACACAATATCATCTGCAAATAACATGCACTAAAATACAACTTTATAATTTAAATACAACTTTATAGGTTTGCACTAAAAATGAATTAAAACCACAAGAAATCAGATTTAATAAATTCAACATTAGTTGGCCTAAGAGAAAATTTAACGTGTCATCTAATCTAAATAGATTACATGCATATCTTATTTCATATTGATATGATATAAACGGGGGTTGGTCTATTTAACAGAATAGTCTCATAACAGATATATCTTGGCATAAACATAAAGTGTATTCAGTAATGATTATAAATTATTTAATTATAGATGGGATAGACGAGTTTGCGTAATGGCAACCACAAGCAGAAATATTCCCACCATAGTGGGCAGAGAAAAAAAAGAAAAGAAACAAAGTACAGAATCATATGTGACATTAGTCATGTTCAACAGAGTTAGATTGCAGCTAGTTTACATAATAATACAGAGGCCCCTACACAAAAAATCTTCCCATGCTGTGTCAATTAACATAGTGGTGCCAAGTGCATTATATAATTGTAGAATTAAGCTCTTTAGGACTACACATCAGTTGTTCATAGGACAGACAGCTTCCGGTCAGGTTACTAAATTTGATAATCTATATAGGACAGGTCTCCAATTCTTACTGCAGTTGACAGTTATAAGATAACACAGTTTGGCTTGTATTTCACTCAAATGATGTCGGAACCCTATGAATTATGTATTGATTCTATAGCCCATGTCAAGATGGAGCTAATGAGTTAATAATTTTTTTTTTATTTCAACTCTGATTGACCCCTGAAAATTGAATTGGCAGCTTGTTACCTCTTGCAGTAAAACTCAGATTTTGGCCTACGGAGAATTCTCATCTATCTGAATGTTCTAAACTCATTTTCAAAAAAAAAAGAGAAAGTTCTTAACTCAGTTTGGGGTCTGCTGCATGGGTTTAAAGTAGGGTTCTGAGATTCAATTTAGGTGTTTAGAGTGTTACACATCAAGGTAGCTAGCACCAGTCCTCTTACTACCCTGATTTACCATATTATGGATGTGGTCAGTTGTTAATAACTTCTAGGACAGCAGGGGGATTCCAATTACGGTATCTAAACGTCCCCTAAATATTTTACGCAAAGCTACCTAAGTAAAGGGGGGACAGTTAGCCCAAATTGTCTCCCTTGATTGTCACCCTACGATTTGCATTCCATCATGATGCTGTTGAAATTTTAAGACTCAACCGATCAACCAGCCAGCAAGGTATTCTTTAAGAAAACCTCCAGCTGGACACAATCAATCACCTATTATGTAGGTCCCACCATTTCTAAAATCCCAGCCCATCTTGTGCTGCAAATGCAATGCCAGGAGACTTCTCATGTAAAGACACTCATGACTTTAAATATAAAGAAATAAATCATCATCATCAGACTACTATATTCCCTGCACAGTCTTAACAGCCCTTAATCTTTATGATTTTCACATAGTTGGGATTCAAGGCCAACATACTCTTGTGTATTTAAGTTGGTTCCACGTTAGGAACCTCCATTACCAAAGTGTAGGAGGCCCAATTCCTACCACTAGAAAACAGCAAACATACAACTATTCATCTGGATTTGATTGACTTGAAATCTGCACTAAAATCATTAAACTAAACAATTCTACATAATTCCACATGGGGAAGCACTCCGAACACTTACTCTAAGATAAATTAGGACTGCACATCATGCCTCTCCTTTCACATTCGACCAGGATGAAATCCTTTGAAGGATCCATTCGACCTGGCCTATCAGACTCATTCATGCATAGTTTTTATTGACCAACCCCTCTTCTCCATTGTTCAATAATTTGGAGTGGTTCCACCGCTGTTGATCGGTTCCTTGCCATCATACTCTCATGATTAACTAACCGGATAGCAAACAAAAGTAAATACAATCACGATTCTATAGAAATTATGAAATAAATCTACATAACCAAGGCAACATGAACCCTATAGCGAATGTTATGGAAACCCTAAACACTTCATCATATAAAGCAAAATAGGTCACCATGACCTTGTATAACCCAAATAGGGTGGTCGGCCCATGGGGAAAACCCCTTAAGCCAATCGGCCATTGACATCATTCAGATCTGATTATGGTTGAGGCCCTTTTCCCTTATATGATTTTAGGGTTGGCAATGAGCAATACCATATCATAGACCTAGAGCTATCTAGGGTCCCTATTGATTGAATCACACAGAATCTTGTTTCAGATTGATTTCCAGATTCGTATGCCTCGCCCTGGCCTAGTTTGAAACCCTTTTTTCTTTAAGAACTAGTGGTGAGAGAGCTTTTGCAAAAACCCTATCTTCTTCTTGATCTTCTTCTTTTTTTGATGTATAGAAGGCTAGGGCTAGGATTCATACTAAGAGGATGCTGGATGGGAGGGAGGAAGGGTAGTGTTGGTCGTGATGTGGGACGAGAGAGGAATAGATGTCATGGGAGAGGGACCGAGATATATAAAGGGAGTATTAGCCGAAGAGATCTTTAGATAAAGCCTTTGTTTGAAATTGTTTATCTCATCTAGAGTTCAAGTTTCCTGGGAGATATGGTCTTTATCTAATCCATAGTTCAATATTCATTGCTCATCTACCCCATTGGTGTTCGTCCAGTTAAGAGACAGAACATTACATGACTCAGTCGACCAACATGGGCCTACATGGTTCCCTTACTACTAATTTGAATTCTAATATAAAATAGGCTGCCTATGGGTCCCATCATTGAGTTAACTAACATTGATTCAGGGAAGGTCCAGCCCAAAAATACTTGTTGGCTGGCGAAATTTATACATTGTTGTTAATTAGAAAGCTGATATTCCATTAAATCAGATTCATTTAAACAAATTTAAGAATTAATTCAATCTGATTGCCACAAATATGATCATTATTCCTATATTTTGGGGTTGGGGCCTTACAAGACTAATGCAGGCCAGACAATAGGGCGGCCAACCCATTGGGCCCAGTCCATTGGCCCAAGGGGACATCCATTTAATTAGGAATTTTATTTTGAGTTTAATTTATTTGGAAGTCTTTAAATTAGGAGTTTATTTGATTTAAATTGTTATTTAGTTTCCTCTTTTAATTAAGTTTCTTTAATTATTAGGAAGGTCTTAATGCATAAGAAAGATGTCCAGTCCTATATATATAGGAGCCCTTCAATGCAGTGCAGCAGTAGACATGCCTACTTTAGTTAGTAATACAATTGCTTGAGTTCCTTGTGAGTTTCATGGTTTTGCTTGTGCCTTAGTGGCTGGAATCCATCTTGGATTTGATCAATCCTTTGGGAGATTGATGTATCTTTGATCGCCAATCTAGGTTGCGCCAAAGACCCACAATCCATGAGTCGACCAAGCCCGTTGGTCTAGTCCACCGGCCCAACTAGCAATGTTAGGAAATTCATTTTGGTTCATCCGAAATCTCCAAATTTATTTGGTTTGGTTGGTGAACTGAAGCAAACACCCCCTTACACGATTTCTACCAAATTTTCAGATTTATTTAGCCGAAATCGGTGATTTTGGTCCAAAATTAGTGATTTCGGTCCAAAATCATTGATTTTGACCAAATAGATCAGAAAAGGGGTTTGTTCGGCTGTTTTTTATTTAAGAAAATAAAAAATGTCGAAGAGGAAGAGTTGATGAGGAAAATGGATCCTAACACCCTCGATTCGAACCATTTAGTTGAAAGAAAAAGTTAAAAAGAAGAAAGGGGAAAAACAAAAAACAAAAGGCGTACCTGCTGCCATTGCTTGAGTTTGGAGGATTGCCGACTTCTTTCTTCTGCTACGTGGGGTTGGAGGAGCCTGAAGCATGGAGGAGTCGACCGTTGAGGAGCAGTGCCGACTGGCGAAACCCTTGTTGCTGCGGCCTAGAGCTTGCAGGAGCCAAGTAGCCGTTTGGAGCTTGGAGGAGAGATGATACCCAGATACTTGTAAAGCCCA
This sequence comes from Umbellularia californica, assembly GCA_028538565.1. NCBI lineage: Eukaryota > Viridiplantae > Streptophyta > Magnoliopsida > Laurales > Lauraceae > Umbellularia > Umbellularia californica. The sequence continues at coordinate 47,922,246 of JAPQWN010000004.1, forward strand.
ACGTATCCGTATCGGACCGATACGATACTTGTGTTGGTACATGATACTGCATCGATACTTTTGGAGAATAAGTTTAACATATCCTACTTATAAAGTCCTTTATTTTATATAGTCCTTTTAATATTTTTACTTCTCACTATAAAAAAAATGCTAGAAAGGGACGAAAACAATGATAATTTCATTGATTCAAAAGTGATCTAAAGGAAAAATTAGGACACTCATTTCTGTATACGTGTCCTAGATTTTTATAAGTAAGGATTCGTATCCCCAATCCCCGTATCAATGTCCGTACTATCTGGGCATCATCGTGGAGGAGCCAAACAGGTAGGTTGTCATCGCCTTCTTCTTCTTCATCTTGTTTCTTTTGTTCTTTCTTTCTTTATTTCCTTATTTCCTTCCTCTTCTTCTCTCTTCTTTCGTTTTCTTGTAAGATGAAATGGGCGAAAGGGGAAAAAAACCCTATCGACCTTTATATTCCTTTTAACTTTTTGTTTATTTCCAGAAACACCACTTACTTTTTTACTTTTTGTTTTTTAACTGTCTAGCCCACTTATGGGCTCATATGAGAGAGTGAGGCCACGTCTTGCCCCCAAACCGAAACTTAGAGAACATCTCCAAATTTTGGGGCACGATTGGTGTGGGGCCTACAAGGGACAATAGTTCTTGTCCTACATTGGTTCCCACAAAGTATCACGTGTGAGGGTATGCACAATTTCCATCATAATCACATCTTATTTCAGCGGAAGTAATCAATGGCATTAAGTAACATAGCACATACCATTTCAAAAAAAAAAAAAAAAGTAACATAGCATATAAAAGCATCCAATGAGATAATAGGATGTCAGTGTCGAAGTGTATATGTTCAACCATTATCACATGTTTTAACAGAAGACAAAACCACAAAAGTCCAAACAACTAAAACAAGCCACTAGCAATGTCCTAGTCTCAATATGTCACCACTCCAAAGCATGCGGATGCCTACACAACGTCATCCGGAATCCACTCAGCTAACTCAGATGGTGTCCCAATCCCCGCCTCTGACTCTGTCTCAATGGTGGTGGCTAAGTCCCCTGCAACGCCAAGGTTAACAAGTTAGAGCAAGTAGACAAATATAATAACATGAGCATGTTGCATCAAATACAGAATTAAAGACATGTAGATTGTAAAGAGAGCAAGAAATACTAGTATCTAGGCATGGTAGTACGAATAATGGATTGACATCAATGAATCATGTGAGAAAAGTTTATACAAGTGTAATCTAGCAAAATGGCAATCCACATGAGCTCATTCTCCCAACTGCACAATACAAGCAAGTTGTCCTTGGAGAGGGCTAGATAATATAGAACAATACAAGGGTTACTGTGAGTCTCCATAAAGGAATTAATCTTGTGGCCATCGCTCCAAACAAGGCATTGCTGCACTAAGCAAAACGAGGCTAAACCCCATGCAAGCCGAGTCCGACTAGGCATGTATCGAAACTAAGTGGCGCCGACACGTGGATCAATGGTAACTCTTGTCACGTCCCAAATCTGGGGCCCTTTTGGATTCCAAATCATAAATAATAAGCATCATAAACCAACATAAATCAAATCCATGACATAAGAATCAATCTAAGCATTTATTTTAAATAGCTAGTGATCATTATTAATGTCCATAAATAAAAGAAAAAAAAAATCTAAGGAAACATCACTAAATAAAACCAATATGTTCAACTAAATATGATAATATTTATTAAGTTCCAATCTAGATAAAATAAAGGAGGCTAGTCATTGAAATCACTTGTTGAGCACCTCTCAGCCACGAATGTCAAATTCCAATTCTTGATTATAGGAGCGACCCACAGTCTTCTACATACTGGTTACATGGTTAAGGCAAACCATAGATCAGTATATACTGAATGAATGAAAATTCTAATTAATTGTGTACTTGTGCCGTCGTCGTCGTCGTCATCATCATCAATGCCTTGTCCCAACTATGATGGGGTCAGCTACACGAATTTTGTTTCTCCATTCCGATGTATCTTGAGCCAAATTTTCAAATGAGTTGCACTTCTTCATATCTATTTTTACTACCTCCATCCATGTCCTCTTTAGCCTACCCCTTCCCCTTGGTGGGCCATCAACCTTCATGACCAAACTTTTTCTTACCGCCGCCGTTACCGGCCTACATTGGATATGCCCAAACCATCTCAAACGGGTTTCTCTAATTTTATCCCCTATTGTTGCTACCCCTAAATGTTCTCGAAAGCGCTCATTTCCAATCCTATCATTCCTAGTTTTACCACACATCCATCTCACCATTCTCATCTCTGTTACATCCATTTTGTGCATATGCTGCTTACTGATTGGCCAACATTCTGCTCCATAGGTCATAGCTGGCCTCATGCACTCAAATGGGCTTCATATGCATTCACAACCAGTGGCGCTACTTGTAAGACTTGACATATGGATACCCACATTTGTACTTGGGGCAAATAATCTCCTAGTTTCCCACCAGTGAGCTATTTTCATTAAAAAAAATAAATAAATAACAATGTCAAATAATTTACCGTTAGTGGCAGCAACATTTAAGTCTACAAAAAAAAAAAAAAAAAAAAAATATCCTGGCTGCTCTATCTCCTTTGCTGGGGGTTTCACTCTCAAACAAGCCATACCAATAAATTCATCTATGCCAACTTGCTCATTGGTAGTCATCTGGAATTTGAAATACATAACCATTATCTCATACAGTCCTGTTTTAAATTCTCAATCTGAATTTGATGAATAATTGTATTAAAAAAAATTATCTTTGTCTTCCTTTTTTTTTTGGTTGCTATAGCAACTTTCTGAAGCTCCATATTAGATTTTAGTAAATTATAACAATTTTGAACTGACTTTCCTATTAATATGGAAAGTAACACTTGAGAAATTAATTATAAATAATAACACATTGTGACATTCAAGCATAAAAAATCTATTAAAAAAAAAAAAACCTCAGTGTAAAAAGCATATTCATGATATTTTGGTCCTATGTGGTCCTAGACTGGATTGGTCATCTCCACATCCGTAGTTCTCCAATTTGGCTGTTTAATATTTTAATTGACAGCCTGCATGTGGTAGTCTCCACAATGTGATCTGGAGAAGTGGCAGAGTTCCAAAATTCATCTGAAAGTGATGCCAATTGTTGGAATCTAGGTTCTTCAAATCTGAGTTATTTTTATTGTTGATTAGGGGCTATAATATGAATGGTCATCAAAGCCTTATCCTAACTATGTGTCAATGGAGGCCCAAATGATGAAAATGAGTGTGAAAAACAAGAGATCAACAAAAATGTTCAGAAATCCTACCTCGAGGCAGTGAATTTTTTTTGAAAAATTGCCCAAATTCCCAGGATAATCAGTCGACCATCATAGACATCATTGTTGAGGATATCTTGTTCACCGCAGGTGGGCCATGGTTTATCTGGGCTGAACAGCAGGTTGTTTGTCCCAGATGACTAAAAAACTCCAGAAATACAGATCTGAATCTGTATTGATCAGTCTTGAGTGAGATACAGGTCTCACTATCGAAATAGCCAAGAAAGCTTCGCTCTTTTGAACATCAGAGATGATGTCAATGGAGGCCCAAATGATGAAAGTCCAGGCCCAAAATGGAATACGGTCACATGGGAACAAATGATGAAAGTCCATGCCCAATAATGGAATACAGTCACATGGGAATCCCATGTGACTGTATTCCAGTATTGGGCCTGGACTTTCATCATTTGGGCCTCGACACTATGTTGAGGTCGGCTATATGAATTGTATTTTTTCCATTTCGATCTATCCTGAGCCAAATTTCAAATAAGTTGCACTTCTTCAGCTATTTTTACTCCCTCTATCCATGTCCTCTTCAGCCTGCCCCTACCCCTTGGTGGGCCATCAATTTGCATAGCCAAACTTTTCTTTACTGGCGCCATTGTCGGCCTGCGCTGGACATAACCAACCATCTAAAACAGGTTTCCTTAATTTTACCCCCTATTGATGCTGTCCTTAAATGCTCTCGAAATCGCTCATTCCAATTTTATACTTCCTAGTTTTACCACATCCACCTCAACATTCTCATCTATGTTACATCCATTTTTATTGTTGAGTAGGGGCTATAATATGAATGATCCGGAGGGTAATTCGGCCAATTTCATGAAATGGGCAACACCCCACCCTTGGCAGTTTGGTTGAGACAGTGAGAGATTTGATAGGTTTGAGTGATTGCCTGATTCAGGTTGCACAGTTTCTTAGGCAGGCTAATTCAAAGGCTTTCTTGCCAGAAGAGGGAGCTTGGAGATGGTCTCTTGCAGTCTTCCACACTTAATCATCTTTTATTGATTGTACATTTTAATTTCTTCAGTATATTTTTACTATAATTTTTTAATAGTAAAAATATATGAGGTGTGGTTCTCTCTGGAATAAGAGGGTGTATGTCCTGATCCATCAGTATGATGATGATATCCTGAATTCCTGATTGCTTCATTCTGCATGAGTGAGTGTGACAGTTGATCTGTAAAACGTAGTGAAGATTCAGTTCTTCCTAGCCATCCAATCTTTATCAATTTTTAGGACAATGGATGCATTGCCTGTCATATTGTGTGTTGACTGAATTGCTAGGATCTTTCAATTTGAAAAGCTTTTGAGGAGTTCCTCGCCCACAGCAGTTTCTAACAGATCAGTAATCCGTGATGAATCATTACCCTACAATTTACCCTGATGTAACTGCATCATTAAGAATCTAAATTAGATGGAATCAGAAGAAAATGTTTACAGAAGCAATCGAGAGTCATGCCGGTGACATTTCACAAGTAATAAATAAATTGATTGAATTGTGTTATTATACTGTTATGGTCTTTCAGGCGCAAACTTGCTTCTGGATTTGTTTTTAGCACCTTGCTGTTGGGATTGCAGATCGGTTTAAAACCGCTCTCGTTTGCCACAGATGGCGTTACTTGGCATTGCATCGTCGCCTATGGCTGCGCGTGGAGCCAAATCGAAGCAGCTCTTCTGAGCCTGGGGTTTTCAGCAACCTTGAAAATGCAATTTCTGCTGCAAGGTGAGTGGATTATATTTTCCCATTGTTGGTACCTCTAGGCTCTAGGAATGGAAGAAATTGTTTAACAGTAGAAAATCCAATCAGTTCTCTTTTTGTTGAAGGCCTGGTGACACCATTCTCATTGCTGCTGGTGGGAGTCATCTTGCTTGTAATATACAAATTCAAAAGCCACTTTGTTTGGTATGCCCCCTTCTTTCATTGAGCTGCTTTTGTTAATTATATATATATATATATATATATAGAGAGAGAGAGAGAGAGAGAGAGATTCTTGAAATCCTCATAGCTGTCTACAGCAGATTACCGATAGAGTAGCAGATCAAGTGTTGGAAATTTTATCACGCTTAAATTTGGTTTGGATCAACAGTTTTTTTTTTTTTTTTCAAATATTAATTACCTAATAAACATTGCTATGCATTGAAACTTCATTTTAATATTACAATTGTAATGTGTTTCTTCCCCTTTTTGGGAAAAGTATTATATTATTTCTATATTCTTAATCTCGATCAACAATGAAAAAGTAAGAAGCTTCCTTTCAACAAAATAATGGAATTATTCACATCGACGCCAGTTTCTTAGTTTAAGTTAGTAGAGATGCTTATGGTGTAGAAAATATATTAGCTCTGCTGGGAGTGGATTTTTTTTTATTTCTTTATTCCTAGGGCTTTAAATTAACCCGTATGAAGATAGAATTTTTGAATTTCAACTTTAGTTTTAATGTGCAAAGAACTGAAACTCAAGAGATACAATAAAGATACTCATTCTAATACCTTGGCTCAATAATTACGAAGGATGGAGAGATTGAAGAAGATATCAAACTAGAATAAGAGTGGGATGGTTGAAGTGGAGACTTGCTTCTAGAGTGCTTGTGGAGACTTGCTTCTAGAGTGCTTTGTGATCGGCACATATCCAACACGATTAAAGGAAGAATTTTACAAGGCATTGATTAGATAAACTCTAGGTCGATAAGACACAATTGCTGACGTTCCTTTTATAAAATCGAATATCAATATCTCACCAATGAGTTTGGATCAAAGGTAGCTCAATGATCTTTTTTTGATCTTGTGAATATTAAGTGGAGTTAAGAGCATCGCCTAGCCAACAGAGAGATTTCCGAATGCACAAGCTCGGCACTAGCTCTCCTTTCCTCGGTTTTCGGACTCTTTGCCTTAATGGTATTATGGGGTATTTATAAGGTTTCTGTTTTCCCAGGGCGACTGGTTACATTGGACAGATCTGGGCAATGGGCCATCTAGCTTATCTTGTAAGCTAGAGATATTTTAAGAGACCTTGCCACTTGCCTGGCTGGTTTACCCTGAATGCTTTCCTCTAGGCCAGGGTGCCCTGGATGGGTGAAGGTCATCTTCAGGCAAGGGTCTCCATGCTAGGCAAAGGCTCCCTCACATGCTAGGCGAAGGCTCCCTCTAGGGAGGGAGTCGTATGAGCCGTCCTCTTTGGCGGGAAGTCTCCATTCTAGGCGAAGGCTTCCCCTAGGTGAGGAAGTCGTAGGGATCATCTTCTTTGGGCGAGGGCTTCCCATGCTAGGTGACAATTTTTGTCATCTACAGCTATGACCCATGGAGCAGACTATTTGGCCAATGACGAAGCAACATATGCTCAAAATGAGTGTAGCAGAGATGATAATATTGACATGGATGTGTGGTGAAATTAAGAAAGAATAAAAAAATGAGTTCTTTCATGAGTATTTAGGGGTAGAATCAATAGGTGATAAATTAAGTGACTCGTTTGAAATGGTTTGGACAAGTCCAATGTAGGCCAACAATGATGTTGTTGAGGAAATTTTTATCATTGCAAGTTGATGGCCTCCAAGGAAAAGGGTTCCACAAAGGCTATAGGCGCCAATGCCAGAGTTTCCACAATTTATTACTAAACCCTAAAGAAGAAAAAGAAATAAGAAATGATCTGAGTCCCTATGTCCCAAGAGAAATAGCCTTCCATGCTTATGCTTGGTTCTGATCACTTACATAGTTTGGCTATCGTGTATGACACGACTAGAATAAGAGAAAATTATTGAAGAACCAGTATTCACTTATTGAGCAACAAAGATTAAATTACCAAATAAGTGAGGTACAAAATAGACATTGAAAAGTGTAAGAGATTGATTCTAAGGAATAGTAATGTTGAAGGACCCTATGCCAAAAATGGACAAGTGCTTTGGCAGCCATCATATATGTTCATTTCTGACATATGATCTCATATCACTTAAGTTTTGTTTTACTGAGGTCATATGGTTAGAAGCACCAAAATCAATAAACTATGAAGGAGACATAGAAAGAGCAGTACGTGTAGACTAACTAGAGATGCTCGTAAAGGAAAAGGTAGAGGCTATAGAGGCATTAATCGAGCTTTGTATCCTGTCCTAGATTTATTCTGGAGTCAGGTTCATTCTAGTAGAATGAGAGGAAGTAGCTTCATTGTTGGCTGTGTGAAATTGAGCTTGAAGGGCCGTCTACGACTGATCAGTTCTTCACTATGACTGTTCATAATTCATCCATTTTCTCATTCATAGCATTATAAATACAATAACAAATAAGTCTATCATACAATCATATAAAGAACATCACAGCATATATTCATATATTATAAATGAAATGTGTAAATTGTTAAATAAGTGTAAGGTATCAATATATATTTATTTTTTCTTACATTGAAATCAAAATATAAACGTAAAAATAAAAACCAAACCATCAATTTTACACCGTAGGATATCTCCTGAAGCTAAGAATGTTTATTGAAATAAATAAATAAATAACCCAAAAAAGATTATAAAAACAAAGAAGACAAAGACATGTCCCATACGTATAGTTGAACGCTTTAGTCAAATGCATGTTTTTTACTCATCTCTAAAATCTCCTCAAAGCCGCAAAAGTTCTTAAGATATTTTGTTAACTACTGAACAACCTGTTAGAAGTAAAAACACTAAAAGAAAGAAGACAAGTAAAAAATTATTAATATTAACTTATTGGTTGTAGTTATTCTCGGTGAACCGAATTGCTTGAATTATAAGATTCACATTTGAATCCTAAGATATTTCGCATAGATATGAATCGTGTTCCTTAGGATTCAGGATACGAATCGTAGTATTCAGATAACAAGGCCTATTATAGCTAGAAACTTCAAAATAGGCAATCTATACATCTTGCATTGTATATGATAATTTTTTTTTTTTTTTGGGTGTAAAATTCATATTCTTTTTGTATGCTTGTCCCTACCATATTTCATTTGGCATCCGGGGATCATAAGCATAGGCAAAGCCTATGATTCTAGGCAATTGCCTGTTGGTGTAGGCAATAGAGAGCAACTTAAGCTAAAATCATTGCCATTGCCGATTCTTATTTCTTCCAGTTCAAATTATTGTGCCAGTAGACATAGCATAGTCTCAGTCTTCAATGTCTTGCATTTGATCATATTGTCAATGCTATGTCTTCTAATATCAAGTATATGCATGCCTATTTTAATGTATTATACCAAAGATCACAGAAAGTTGTAGAAACGTTTGTATGTTTTTAGAGGTATTGATAATATGAGAAGCACTAAGGCTTTTGGGGTAGTCAATTTCAGGCATTTTCACTACCTCAAACCTGTATGCTACCATGTGAGCAAATGATACACCACTACCATTTGGTTTGGGGTTTTCCAGTGAGTTTTGCCTCTTGTCATCCCAACCAATGTTGCTCTGATATCTCTTTGACCAATTGGCTGCTAACTTCCGCAGCTTTGATGCTCCAGCTAACTCTTTGATGCTCTTAGTGAAATGGGATGAAACCCAAGTGTGGAAAGAAGAATAAATAGCTGAGTTTGAAGAAAAACATGGAAAACGACCATAATTTCCCACTTTCTCCTATATGATCACTGTTTATCTTGTTCAGATGGGTGGAGGTGAGCGTCCCGATGACACTATATTGATTTGTTCTCGGGGTTCGGACAGGTTCGTTAGACTTAACTTATACTGCAGTTTACAAATGACTAAAAATGGCTTTCTTTTCCAGCTTTGTAACATGTGAGGTCCAATTTTCAGTTAACTACTTATCTGATGCCCCACTTCATGGGATCACAAACTGGACAAGTTCCTTACATTTCATCCCAGATATCTGATTGTCTGCTTGGCACCTAATTGTTTTACATTTAACGAGCATGAATTAGCCAAAACTGCCCATGGAGTTTTTGTGAGTTCCATCTGATATGAGATAGGGTTAATGAATTAAACACTTTATTGAAAGGTGGCCCTCACACTCTTTGTAGGACTCACAGAACTACAAGATTCTGGGATCATGCTTCTCTCTATCTTTCTAAACCATGAGGCTTAACTTTTTATAATGCCTGAGCAGTGCATTGGAGTTTCTTTCAACGTGCAAGGTGGCTAACCTGACTGTAAAAGCGGAGTTAGGTTGCTGTTTGCTACACAGGAATGGAAGACTGACGATTGAAGGATGCGTCCTTCAATGCGAAGAAGACCCTTTGGATTACCTCTCATGCCCAATTGTGAGCACAGCAAATAAAACGGATGCATTTTCATCCGAAGTGAAGGGAAATGGTAACAGTGTCTCAGTTGCACGGACACGGATTGAAGGAGGTGCCAAGGCCGTTTTAACCAGTGGGACTCTGACGTTGCAGCGAGTGCGAGTCATATGCACTCGGACTGCTCTCTTTTTCTGGTTTGATGTCGAGCATTAGCAAGTTTCTGTTTGTGTAAACTTACCATATGCCAACTGTTTTATCATTATAGTTGTAAGTTGTTGAATGTTAGCTGGTTGTTTGTGTTTGTCATTGTTGGTGCACATGCCTCTCCCAAAGAGAGAGGCCAATCTCCAAGATTGTTCATTTGTAGGCAAAATAATTGAATCCATGATGAAATTATGCTCAAATTGTGATGCTCCGCTGGTCAGGGACGTCGTGTAGTTTGCACAGGTGTGAGTTTTCATCTCTGGTAAAGCCAAAGAAAAAAAAAATCAGAGGGGATTGTGCTCGAATTTATTGTAGCACAGAGGCATACCTTCAGAAAATCCTTTTAAACTTCAACTTTTGGCCAATCTTGATCGATCGTAGGTGATCTTGCATCGGTCCATCCGCACCAGGTGTCCGCTCTGACTGCAAGAATAACTTTTTGAGATATGATTCGCGGTCTTTAACCCTTTTTTCTGGCCGTGTTCGTTTCTTGGTCTACAATCATGAAATCCTGGTCTTCAGATTATTCAACCAATGTGAGGCTGAAACAACCTAGATATTAAAGAAGGGTCTCCAAAGTCCCAAAGTAATCCGTTTATGGTGAAAAATAGAAAACACAGAGATCAGGCTTTTTTTTTTTTTACAAGACTAAACGTGATATGTACACTTCTGGTTTAGAAAGGAACATAATAGTATCTGTTTTTTAAACCTATTATTTCAAATATTTTGTTGGATTTTTTATTTTTATTTTTGTAGTTTTTAATTTTATCATATTTTAATCCATATTTTAAAAACTAGTAAGAATCTAGAATATTAGCATACAATGTCTTAAAAGTCGCTTAGGTGATCTGTGGCCCCTTTTTTGTGGTGTATTAGAGTTAAAAACTGATTCAAACAGATGTCCTGAATGCTTTAAACTATATGAAAAAGTTTATGTAAATGTCCACGAATCAGCTTTAGAGATCTTGCAGCTTTTTTTTTTTTTTTTTTTATTAAGAATGGCGACTGTTTTAAAGAAGATATGTTTTGGTCCTCATTTTGTTTAACGAGTGTGCTCATATATATATATATATAGCTTTTATTATATGATAAGTTTGTCTATACTACTTTCATTATATATCTACAATGTCGCCTCTGCTACTGCCACATGACATATCTGCTCTTTTCCTTTTTAATTGAACTAGATATGCCAAGCAATCAATTTGTAAAAAAGTTTACTGTATGTCTTGAATTGAGGTTGATCTACATCCAAATGAGATCTTGTGCATTTTCATCGTGGGATCGCACATTCGCACTGTAGTCACTTTTCTTGTTCAAATATATGTGTTGGTGGATCATAGTTAAATTTGCACTTTCCTAGTGTTGTCTATTTTGTGTCAAGTCTAAGACCTTGCCTCTAGAAGTTTCAACATGGGAGATCAAGTCTTGAAAAGCCAATGGATCATCAAGTCAAATCCTCCAATTCGTGCCAACCTATTTGTGTAAATTGGCTTAATCGAGTAGTTGGGCTGCTCAGCTTTGGAGCTTTATCGCGAGCCTTAGTCGCCGTAAGAGCCCAGGAAGTTCACTGTAACTTTTCATCGGTGAGCTTTTCTGGCAAGTCAGTTTTGGGCCTTTTGTACTACGCCAAGCTTACAGCAAGCCGTAGAGCTAGCCGTAGAACAGATGGGTAGTTTTGACTGTGAGTCAAATTAGCTGTTATGGATTCACAGCTAACTGTGGACTAGCTATTGGGAGTTCCTCTATATACGCTTGAGCTAATTTTAATGGCCAACAAGAATGTGGTTTTGCGAATTTGCTTAAACACAAACTAAGCCTCGGTTAAACCCATTTAGAGACCACAAAATCCTCTTCCACTCACTCTCTTAGGATCAAATGGTTAGATCTAAGAACATTCAGAGCTCGAGAGAGTAGTTAGTGGAACTAAGATCTAGAGCCTTGAAGATCAATTGTTTCACGTAGGCAAAACCTCATTAAAACTTCAAGACCAATTTCCACGCACTCTAAGTGCCTCATAGGTATATCATTGAGCATTCAAAGCTCATTAAAGAGTGTATAATGGAAAGATCCTATTTCTAGGGATTTGACTAAAGCATTGCCATATTCATCCTAGACCCTAAACCTCCTTCTCCACTTGGTTGAGCACAAATTGGACCATCTTTACCACCAAGGAGCAAAGCAAGAAGTCAAGGCTTGGAGTCTAAGTTCAAGTTTCAAAGAACGTGCATCGAGTTAGATTTGTCTACTGGAGGCAAGCGTTTTTATTTTATTTTAAGTCTCATATCATTGTAAAGTGGATTGACGTTTGTGATCGAACCACTATAAAAAAATTTTAAAAAAAAAGGTGTTGGTAGAGTAGACCTTTGTGATCGAACCACCGTATTATAAAATAGATGTTGGTGGAGTAGACTTTAGTGATTGAACCACCATATCAAAAAATTAGGTGTAAAGGTTTGTGAGGTGAACATATTGAAAACCTCGAATATTGAAACCCAAGAGATCATTGGTGTGTGGTTGTCGTAGGAGTGGATGTAGGCCAAGAACCGAACCATTATAAATCATTGTACCTCTATTTCTTTTGTATTTTATTGTTTCATACCTATGCTCTAAACTACATGTGCCAGATAGTCATGTTTTATCTATTTTTTATTTGGGATACAACTCGCACATGCTATAATACCATGATCTAATTGGCATATCATTGTGTGTTTAGCACACACATCTCTTATAGCACTACAAAGTTGAGCACTTGATTGCATTCTTTTATAGTTATACATTGTTGTGCAATTTAAGTGATCCAGTTATAGTGTTTAATTGGACTAAGGTGCTTAATTAAGTTAAACATTTTTATTAGTCTTATTCCAACACACCCCGACCCCCAACCCGCCCCCCCCCCCCCCCCGCCCCCCCCCCCCCCCCCCCCCCCCGCAACCCTTCTAGGACTTGCATTGGTCTAGCTTGCACTTTCAATTGGTATCAGAATGGATGACTTTATCAAGGTTCAATCGCTAGGAGTAGATCATATTTACTCGAATCATGCATAATCTCGATGGGAGTTCGGTGCTCAGGCCACCGTTCTTTGATGAAACTAACAATGCATTTTGGAAGGCCTGCATGACCTTATTCTTAAGATCCGTGGATTGTGCAATTTGGGAAGTAGTTGAAAATGGTTGGTCACCTCCCATTGTAGAAGTAGAAGTTAATGGAGTTGCCACAACCCTAGAGGTTAAGTCCGCGATCGCGACGTGTGAGGGATTATTAACAAGACTAATTGAGATTTTCCGTACAATTTTCCCACAGGATTCTCTATATGAGGTTTACCATGCCCTCAAATCCACAAGGGATTCATGGTGGAAGCTTGTGAGAGCCATTTTCAGTAACAAGTGCATAAATAAAATCATAACATGACATCTCATAGACTTGATAATAGATAGAAATACATTTCCATTCATTTACATAAAAGTTGGGCATTTGTAACAAAAGTAAGTTTAATTACATCCCTAAATAATGGCTCGCAAAAACAATAACCAATAACTAAAATAACAAAAGATAGATTCAAAAAATAAATAAATAAATAAAACCCAAAAAATCCAAAAGATGAAATGATGATCTTCGGGCCTTCGATGCATCACATCACATTGGCGGTTGTCCATTCGCTGAACTCTCGCGTATTCTTTTGGAACAATGGAGTCTTCTATTCAAAGGCAAAGGAGTCATCATCTACAGCACCATATGTAGAGTTAGATACAATACCTGACAAAATGATTAGCACAAATCACATAGTACGTAATTCAAGAAAGAATAGAAAATAGGCTTGATTACAAGATTTCAATTAAACAGTACAACCAGGCATGTTTGTGTACCATGAGTAAAAGAGAACAAAGTCATAAATAACAAGTTAGCAGGCTACTTCTAGCAATAGGCTCTTAATCCTGAGAGATTAATTGACTCAAGTTTTTGTTATACATTTACTTTGAGTTAACAATGAGTGAGGCCAATTGAAGTTTAACACCATGGTATCTTGGGTATGTGGTAGTGGAACTATAGGAACATATAACTCTCAAGATGGGATCTATCCTCTAAAAGAGAAATATTTCCTTGTGCCAATTAATGGATTTTATTATTGGTAAGTGCACACCTATCTTGATTAAGAGTTAATCAGATGGTAATGCTGATCATTGTGGTTGATTGGGTCACAAGGATAATAAGATGTGGATCTAATTTGGTTAGACATGCTTATTCCAATAAATCCATGGATATAATTGATGGAGGGGCTTACTTGTAGTAATTGAGAAGATTATGGTCTTCTTGTAAATATTCCTAAGACTAGTGTTCACTTGCATTTATATAGTGGAGGGTTATTTGCAATTAACTATGAGTCTGGAGTTCACATGAAATGTAGGGTCCAGATCTTTAGTTGGAGCCAATTTCTAATGAATCCTTAGTGGTCTCCATGCTAGCCCTAAAAACAGAAGGTTACTAATCAAATTGGGACTCTTAAGGAAGGAGGAGTATGACATACACTAAGAATAGAGGTGAGACTTTTAATTGTGGACAAAGATGAGGTGCTCCATAAACTATAATATAAGAGGAGAGGGTTAGAGATCTCTACACACAATCTCATAAGCCCCTCTATCTCTACTCCTTTTTTCTCTTCTGGTTTCCTTCTAGAGTGCCTATGGTTTCTTCTCCATAGAGATCCCATCATTCCCTTTGGAAAGTTCTGTACAAAAGGGTTATAGTGTGGAAGAACACGAGGCAAAGGAGATCAAATATGTGAAAAGGGTTTTCGTAGAGATTAAGTTTTTAAGTTCTCGATTTGAGCAAAACTAGGCTCCAAAGGTATAGATCTACATCTAGTTTCTTTTAGTAGATTGTCTTGTTACACTTGTTTGTTATTCTTGATCTGTCTTCTTGATAGATCTTTGATCATAATACATGATATTAGGGTTTTAGATCTTGGGATTGGGTTCTTGACCTTTTGGGTGTTTGATCCCTGCGTTAAGCGGGTCAAAAATTTTTGAAACCCATTTATAAGGCCCACCCACTTCCAACACAGTCTTAGGTATCCTTAATAACCAACTAACAAATCTAGGCAAGACTAGCAGTACCAAAAGTAATAAGTAGGTTTGGATAGGCCTGGATAGATCTGGGGAAAACTTGGCAATAAGGGGTACGGGCTAGTCAACTAGTCAAACCAGTTTAGAAAATCCTAAGTAAAAAGGGGCAACATCTCATTTAGAAATTAATAACCCAAATGGGTAGAAAAAGGTTCGGGTGATCCAGGTAACTTGGAAGGCACTCGGGCACAAATGCACACTAGCCAATATAAGAAACCCACGATGGATCCGGTTTGTCCAAGGGAGAAGCAATGCAATACATTGTGCGTTGATCCCAATGAGACCCACAAGTTAAACAATTAACTAAGGCCGGGTAAGTCCATGGTTATGACTGCAAGCAATAAATACTAGAATAAGGGTGCATGCGCAATGCACACAAATAATGTATACTAAATATTTATAACCTCTACCATGCTGAAACAACATTAAAGGATCCATTACAACATTATCTTGGACAAAAGGTTGCCTTTGATATGCAAGCGTGATAATATTCAATCTTATGCGCTCTTAGGGTCTAGATGTCATGTTTTCAATTCCCTTTGGTGCAATCAAAAGTTAGAGACATCCCAAACCCTAGGTTCAAATACTTGACCATCACCGTGCTCCACATGCCACCGAGCAATCTGTAAAGTATATGTTTGCTTAAGATATCACTTTTCACAAATTCTTAGTAAAAACAACATTGGTAAAGGTTCCACCAATTTATAGGTTTTCGGTCCCCTATATAAGGCTAACCAGTAGTGTAAGTTGGGTACAAATTCAGAGCCTCAAATGCAGTCCATTTAAGTCATTCGGATGTCCACACTTCAACCCTGGAGTGGACAGTCGATAGGAGAAGAACTGGCCACTTAAATGGTCGATCGGTCATTGAAAGGTCTTGCACTAAAAATTGCAATCAACGGTCCAGTATTGGGATGTGCTTTTCCAAGGTTTTCTCCAACTTTTGGAGATTTTCTAAGTCTAGGAGGTTTCCTAACATCCTTAGGTGATTAATTAAACTTAATTAAACATGCTAAAAACAAGATTGAGCTTTGGGCATGGGGAATATAACATATATAGAGTATTATGCAGGAAACAAGAAAATGCACGATGCATGCCATGTAATTTGAGTTAAACACTTGCCTTGGCTTCCACGCACTACCAAAACACTCTAAATCACTCTTGGAACTCGCTGGAATCTCCTCCCGTGAAGAACCCCAAAATTTATAGCCAAAATACCGAAAAATCAAAAACAGAGAAGGCATCGGGGAAACACTACGCATGTCGGAATCCAAGGATGGAATACCCTAAAAACCCTAATTTAGAAGATGGAGGTGAATGCTTACCACCAAGTATTCGAACCACCATGAAAGCACGATAAGAGGGTTGTCCTTTGTTGGAAAAGATGAACAGAAGGGTGGGGCATGTTCATTTGCTCCGAGAAGAGAGAGAGAGAGAGATAAGAAGATTAGAAGTTGTTTGATGTGATTTGGTAGAGAAACGAAGGAGATGTGAGATGAGCATGTCGAACCGCCGAGAAGAGCTTCTGAAATCACTTGAGTAGATGGGAATCGAGAGAGGAAGGAGAAAGGGAGCAGGTGGTTCAGGCCTTATATACGTAGTTACATGTGGGCCCCGCTACTAGTAATACTTTGTTTCACAAAACGGAGGTCTTCTGATGAGTGTTAAATATTACATATTCTACCCCTTATTAGTTTGAATTTTATCGGCATCGATTTATTTTACACGGAGATTTTATCTTTTTACTACATTAACGGATTATCGAATTATCATGCATAAATCCAATTATTTATAGCGCATTTTTATGTAATTTCTTTTGTGTAGATGGACCCCGTGACTACCCCAACCTTCTACCTAGTGTTCTAAGGCATTAAGAAGATATTTGAATAAAGAAGTTACATTAAGAAATCTTGGTGAAGTGTTGAAGAATTCCAAAATAAAATGAAGACTTTATAGATAAAAGAAGTCATTTTCTAATATAAATGAGTGGTTGGTGTATTGGTTAGAGCTTGCGTGGGTATCAAATAGGTAATGGGTTCAAACCCCAACAATTATATGTATATATATTTTACACCAATCAAAGCACTTGCCCAATTAAATGTCTTCAATTTTTATAAAATTGGAATGTTTTTGTAGAGATAAGAAAAGATCTTTTGGCAAGTTAATCTTTTTATAATTTTATTTTTACTTTTAGATTATAATTAGGAGCTTCTTTGTAACTAATCTAAAAAGATAGTGTGTAATTGAAGATCATTAATGAAGATTTAAAGCTCTTTCTTGATGTTTAGTAGCTAAAGCTCTTGGATTAGGTTCTCCTTTTGAAGCTAAGTAATGTGATTAGTTCAATTCCATGCATGTTTTTATTTAAATTCCCTATTTGTACCTTAATTGATTAGTAGATTTTAGATCTACTTATACTAATCTCTCTCATTTCTCATGCTCTATTTCTACACTTGATGTTTGGATAATCTCAATTGATGTTTTGTACTTTGATTAAGTTCTCTCACATAGCATGCTGTAGAGCTCTTATCTTTGATCTTTTATAGATTGATTTTGATGATATATTGTTTGGATAGCTAGATGATGATCTAGGATTCTAACCTTTGATTTTCTTTTATTTTGATCTTCATTGCTTGATTATCCAATCCAATTAGGCAAGAGATTTCTAATTGGATTATATATTTGGGAGTTGAATTAGAA
Source organism: Umbellularia californica (assembly GCA_028538565.1). NCBI lineage: Eukaryota > Viridiplantae > Streptophyta > Magnoliopsida > Laurales > Lauraceae > Umbellularia > Umbellularia californica. The sequence goes on from JAPQWN010000004.1 coordinate 47,939,809, forward strand.
CATGCATTGTTTGAATTAATTACATACTTGGTGGATTTTGGATTGCCTAATCTCTTTCTTTTGATTGTTGTTAATTTGAATCTTTATTTGATTTGTTATTTTCACTTTTAGATTGTTATTACATCTCACATAACTTGTTTTAAAGTCCTACACATTTCACACAACATCTTCACTTTAAATCTTCCATTTCCACCACCATTTATCCACTAGTTTATTATATTAATTTCATATTTTAGATTGTTAGTTAAAGTAGTTTAGTTGCTATTTTAGTTTTGTTTTACATTCTAATTAGTTTAATTCTATTTTTTCACACACAGTTTAGCAGTTTTAATTGTTCACTTTAATTGTCTATATTAGCTATATCTTAGTTCAATTATACTTTAATTGGATTCATTGCTTCTGTCATCCTCTCTTTGTAGGATCTATAATCTGGACTTTTTAGTCATTTACTACTTAACGACACTATAGTCTTGTGGTTAAGCGTTGCACATCTAAGTGTTGATCATCTTTCGAACCTTTGATGGACTAAGGCCAAGATCTGTTAGATAAGAGTTTCATAAGACTAAGTATCTCAGCATGGGGAGCGCCCAACATCCCTTGAAATGCATTCTTAAGCTTAAAAATGCTTGAATCCCGTTTTATATCTAAAAATGGTTTAGAATAGGCTATAACACGTTTCTCAGCTCAGAATCACATGAAATGCATTTTAAAGCAAAAAAAAAAAAAAGCCCATAACCGCATAGAAACCCAATTTTCATCCAAAAATAGCCTACATATGCCCAAAATTCGCTTTTTCAGTAAGAAAGAGTGTAGGATCCCCGGAAGTGCATTATTAAGCTTAGAATCCCTTTAAACCCGTGTTACAGCAAAAAAATATCCTTGAATAGCCTAAAATCCATTTTTTCGCCTAATAAAAGATAAAAACTCAATACATGCTACAATTCAATGATACACTCAATTTTACAAAGGGACAATTCCATTGAACTAAAGCTCTTGGGGGTTTTGCTCATACAGAAACTTTTAGCTGTTTTAATCCCGCCTGATAATGAAAGTTTATATAATTTCCTCTAGGTACTCTTGCAATTTTTGTATAATGCCCTTAATTGTATGATTTCACATCGATATATATTTTTTATATTAAAATCATATGCTTTTAACAAGACCACTAATTTTTTATCTATTAGAAGTGACTCTTTTGAATTTACTTTTCAAATAAGCTTTCATGGGACGAAAATTCTCTCAACTTTTATCAAAAGGCGAGGTCATTCATGGACGGTTCAAGCACCCACCCCAATTTTTTCTTGTGTGATAACCTCGTGATCATCTTGGGGTGTTTAGGTTTTCAAGAGATGGGCACTCACGAAGGATCCCGTTTCAAAGCAAAAAGTCTAAATGGATAAACTTTTTGTCCGGAATTTGGGACAAACTACCATGTGGCACAATTCTAAAAGTGAACAATGCATTCAACTTTTGAGAGAGAGGAAAAAAGCGCCTCTAGAATTGTACCACACAGTAGTTTGTCCCAAATTCTGGACAAAATATTTGTACATGTAGCATGACTGGTTTCAAAGGTACCATCACATCACGTCACGTCACTAGAAATATCTCGACAGTTTTACACCAAAAGCCCCATCCAACGATCTAGGACCACCGAGCCCCCAAAGTCGTCCACTCGTCCCACCCACTGTATCAAATTTCTTGCCCCAAAAGAAAACCCACGAAGTATCGCATCGAGTGTATAAAACACAAGTACTTGGAGAGGCCCAGGCATCTTCATTTTCCTCTTCTCCTCTCTCTTTCCACTTCACCCCTCCGACAATGCATCTTTACAATGCCTGGCTTCCTCCTCCCGTCGCTGAAGAATCGATCAAAGAGAAGGAATCTTTCTCATCTCTTGTCAATTCGTTGAAGGAATCTTGGCGACCCGACGATCCCGATTCCGTATATTCTACTCTCAAATGGATATCAGTCCTCGAACTGTAAGTCCCTCCTCGCAATCTTCCTCATTTGATTCCGATTTCTCACACACATTGAATTCAACATAGATTGCTTGATTTGATTTCCTTCATTTTAGATGAGGCTGAATTTCATGATGATGTTGTTGTTCCCTTTCTTCCCTTTTTTTTTTTTTTTTTTTTTGTTCTTTTGATTTTCTGATTGTGCCATCTTATTAGGTGAGGTGATGGTTGAAACTGAATGCTCAAGAAGGATCAATTAGTGGTTGATCAGTGTTTCTTGTTCAATTTAGCTGCTGTGTACTTGTAAATATGTTTTTATTTTCGAAAGTGTGGAGTTGGTTTGCTCTTTCATTTCATTTGAAAAATATGTTTGGTATTTTATCTAGGGTTTTCGTACGTTCTGTTGATTGTTTGTTTGAAGATTTAGGTTGAGTTAGTTTTTGTTGAATCTGGATCTTGTAAGCTTACTGGAAATTAATTTGTTTTGTATGGTTTGTGGTGGTGATTCTGTTTAAGGATGCTTTAGATTTATAGTAATAGTATATCTCAACATTTATGAGAAAAAGTTACTTTGCCTACCGGGGCAGAACCCTGAACTCAAATACACATTGGAAACTGCAGCATCGAGAAAAGGCCAATCTTACCCCCAAAAGTTGAAGGCAAAGTGAGATTAGATTAAAAGAAGCAGGAGAGGTGAGAGAAGAGGAAATGAAAGAGTTTATAACTTTAATGGTTGAATTATTCTTATTCAGCGACTAGCTACTGTTCCGAATCCCGGGTAGTATGACAGAGGGTGATGAAAAATGGAGTATCTGCTGAAAGGAAAGGAGAAGGGGTTGCTCATGGAGCTTATTTTCTGCTGCAAGGACTCTCTGGTTCTCTCTTACCTGTGTGACCCCTGCTCCTATTTCATCTTTTGGCCCTTGGGGAATGTTCTTTCACTACCCTGTTCTTCTCTTGTCTCTCCACCCTTATATCCAAATCAGATCTTGAAGCTATGCTTTGCAAGGCAGGACGTATCATGGATTCCTTCATCCTGGTTGACAAGCTTTCAGGTTAGAAATGTGGTTTCTCTATTATGTGATTTGCTACTAGCAGAGAAGCTGAAAGAGCCTTGGGCATTATGAGACCCCAATCCACTTGGGTAATTTATTGAGGCAAGACTAGGTCAAGTGATCCTGCGAGCCAAGAAAGGGGAGTTCAAAGGGGTAAGGGTGGAGTGCTTCGGTAGCACTGTGACTCCTTGATGCTTTGTTCAAGTCCCACATAGGAAATATCCAAGTCCTGACCCTGGGCTTATAAGCCAAACCCCGTCTGAACTCAACATGACGCGTTTTAAAGCTGTGCGGTCCCGGATCCCGTAAGAACTCCGGAGTTAAGTGTGCTTGGGCCGGAGCAATACCAGGATGGGTGATCGCCTGGGAATTCCTCGCGCGTGCACGTGGGCCAAAGCGGATAATATTATGCTGAGAGCTGCTTTGACAATTGGTATCAGAGTTGAGGACGACTCTATTTTCGGTGGGGGAGAGTGTGAGATCCCAATCTGCCTGGGTAAACCCTTGAGGCAAGGCTAGGCCAAGGATCATTTGAGCCGATAAAGAGGAATCAATAGGGGTAAGGGGGGAGTGCTTCGGTGGCACCGTGAGCCTTTGCCTAAGTCCCACATTGGAAATATCTAAGTCTTGACCCTGGGCCTATAAGTCAAACTCCGTCATAACTCAATATGATGCGTTTTAAAGTTGTGCGGTTTCGGATCCCATATGAACTCTAGAGTTAAGTGTGCTCGACTGGGAGCAGTATTGGCATGAGCAGTGTTTTTAGAAGGGAGAGACGCATCAAGGCGCTAAGGTGCAAGGCGAGGCGTGGGCTTCATTGAAGCGAGGAGCACATTGTAGATAAAAAATAGAAATTTTGGTGCAGACAGATAATTCAAAATTTAATGAGCAATGTGTAATCCAAATTCCAGCCAAGCAGACATCATTTGATTAAAAAAAGAAATTCCAGCCTAGTAGACATCATTTGATTAAAAAAGGTACAAAAAGTATGAATGTAAAAAAATGCAAATGAAAAAGACTGAAACAAGGCCCCAAAATCAGATCATTCAACCTAGTGTTATGCATTGGTGGACCTTCAGTTTTAAGTAGATCAGATGCATTGTATTATGTTATATGGACCACTCATGAGCTCATTCATGATCTAAATACAAAATATTCATTCTAAAACATCAATATAAAAATATCAAAATGTATATATCTCCAAAATCCAAATAATCAACTCATATCCCCATCATGGCCCATGACCATACCCACATCAACATCATCATCACCAAATGAAGACGATCCACCTCAAAACCAAAATAAGGCCCCACCCCCACTGATGGATGAGAAAAATTGGTGATGGTTTGCTAATTGATAATTGTTTGGAAAAAAAAAAAAAAAGCCCTAGACCAAACAATAAAAAATATCAATGGCTGCCCCCACCCCTACTGATGAGAAATTGGTGATAGCCTAATGATGTGTTTAAAAAAAAAAATCCCCAAGACCTAAGGTGCGTGCTTCGTGCGCCTGGCTCCAAGGCGCGCACCTTGAGCGCCTGGGTTGCGCCTCATTGAATGCGCCTTGCTTCGAGGTATTTGAAGCCCAACTAGTGTGCCTCGCGCCTAGGCACGCCTTTTACAACCCTGGGCATGGGTGACCGCCAAGGAAGTCCCTGCGCGTGCACGTGGGCTAAAGAGGACAATATCATGCTGAGTTGGGAGGGGCTGTGACATGCATGGTCAAGGAGATCTTGGGGAGGGAAGAAGATTCTGGTCGACTTCACTAGGTCCAGCTTTGCTTGGCTTCCCACTATGGTAGAGAAGGGAATAAGTCTTTCCCTTAATCAAGCTCTGTTGAGCCAGTTATTGCCCAGACGGTGCATCCTTCCAAGGGTAGCTATATATTGGCAGTGGGTTTCTCATTGGCTCCTTTGAGGAAGCTTGGTCTGTTCAAAGATGGAAATATCGACGGGTGAGTGTACTCCCTTGGGTTTTGGAAGAAGGCAAGAAATCTCTTTAGCGTGGCCTGGTCGGTGTTTCGCAATCCAAAGGGTTGGTCTATAGAAAACCGAAATGTAGTGAAACCAATTTGAGGCAAGATGCTCGTTTATATTTCTCCCTTGGAAGAGTTGATAGTGTTGCTGTTCTTTGTCTTGGAGAAGGAGGTAGAGGAAGTGCTATATCTTGTCACTTTGGATTCATCTTTACTCTCGGAGCATGAACCCAATAAAATAACTTCTCCAAAATCTCTAGCATCTCTTTGAGTTGTGTTAGTCAGAAGTGAGGTTTAAGGTATAAATTTATTGTAAGATAGGGGTTATTTGTAGTCTATTTATTTATCTAAGGGTAATAATGTGTTTTCTTAAATGTAGGCAACTCGTGTAACCTAGTAGATGAACCTAACTTTCTTTTCTCTTCCTCTTTCCCTTTTCATTTCTCTTTCTTCATCTTTTCTTCTAAGTTATGCCTATTATTATATCATGTAAACAACCCTAAAAACAACTGAATTCTTCTCTTAATGTACCTTTAATGAGCTCATTCTTGATTTGGATTACATGTTTGATAGTACCTTCCTTCTCAACAGTTGGTATAGTTGAGGACCATGAGAGTTTCACCATCATAGGGATCGACGATCTCTAATTCCTCGGTCTTGGTCTTAGTCTTTCCTTTTAGGTTCATTTGACGTATCTTTCACATCACTTTCATTCTCAATGGGATTTATGCTTTTGGGACATTCAAGTGATTTATTTCCTTGTTGTTTATGGTGAAAACATGTGATCCTATTCTAACCTTCGGGCTTGGTGAAAACTTTTTCCGAGGAACTACCACTTGGTTTAGAATCTTGCATTAATGGAGTCTTTTGTGTAGTCCATTTAGATGCACTAAATTTTTGGGCTTGATAGTATGCAATGTCCTCGGCCTTGATAGTATGTTGGATGATCTCATCAATGTTATCAAAATTTTTGAATGCAGTTATGTTAGATGTCTATTTTCAACCCATGAAAATATTGGTCAACCAAAACATCATCGGCCTCATTTAAACCACAACAAGCTTGCATTGTCACGAACTCTTTAGAATACTCAATAACCGTCCTGGATTCTTGTTTCAAGTCTTGAAAGCTTGAATGCAGATCTCTTGAGTAAATAATGGGGTGGAGCTTTTGTTTCAAAGGGTTATTCATTTCAATCCATGTCTCAACAGGGTCTATATCTTGGTTCCTCCTTTTCTTTTGTAACTAGGCACATCATATCGCAACATAATTGCGAAATCGAGTTGCTACTAGAGTGACTTCATGGCCCTTGGTCTTTGGCTTATGTGCGAAAATATTTTTGATGCACACTAACTAATCCATAAGTTCATTTAGTTTCAATTTTCCATCATAATTGGACATCACAAGTTTAATTCTTAAACTTCAATCAAAATTGACTGCCGGTTGATCTCGCTGACTCCGAATATTTCCTCCATCTCGGTTAGCATCCTTATGCCGATTATTTTCCAAATTTGTTATTCTAGTATCCATCCTTACAAGAGTTTCTTGGAGTTGAGTGACCGTTGCGGATAATTGAGAAACAGTTCCAGATAATTCCGCAATGTTTTTAGCCAATTCTTCCACGGATGTGGATGAATACTCCACTTCTGGTTTATTCTTTTGAGCCATTTTTTAGTGTAATTTAAAAAATTTGTCTGACCTGATGTGTAGGTCTGCTTTCCACGAAAGTGTAAGCAAAAATGGATCTAAAATCCAAGAGCTCGATATCACAAAAACAAATTGTGGCTGTTGATCTAATCAAATCTGCTGTTCACCAATTTTTGTTGATGCAGAGACTATGTCAGCAGGACTTTTGCTTATGTTGCCTCTCTGTAAATGGGTCTACCTGACCTGAGAATGGCCTAAACTCAACTTGGACTAAGGGCAATCATGTGTCACAAAAGGGGGCACGTGTGTGTTCTTTTGTTGCTTCGTTTCCAGTGCTCGAAAAGAGAAGAAAAGGGGTTGACCTGTGGCATTCTCTACTTGAAGAAGAAGAAGAGAGTTGGAGGTTGAGCACTGGTCTCCGATCATTAGCAGTGAATATTGGCCTATTTCCTTCCTGTCACGTGACAGTGATGCCTGATACGTTGTTGAGATGGTGAGCGGCCGACGCTTTGGTGCGAAGTACACGTTTCTTTATTCTCCTTTTCTGCTACGTCTCTTCTTCTTCTGAGTTGGGTTTTGCCGACTTGGGAAGGGGGTTAAGTTTCACGGGATGGGTTTTGATGGAAGGAGGGACTGAAGGGTTCGGGAAGGATCTAGTTGGGGTTTTGTTTGATTGGTTTTTGGAGATGGATTCTGTGAAGGACATGTCAAGAAGATGGGACTAGGTCTCAGTCGGGGTCTGGGGTGTTGGACTTTTGGGGATTTTGTGGCTTAGGTTGGGCGAGTGGGGATTCGGTTTGGTGGTTTAGGGTTGTGGCGGGTTTTGAGGGTTGGGTTTGATAGGGATCTAGGTTGGATGGTGTTGACGGTGACTAGAATCAACGGAATAGTTCGGGATGAAATTGGCCGGGGTTCTTGGGTGGGGTTGAGATAGATTATAGGCTATATGATGCCAGATACGAATATGGGTACGGACATGGATACAGCGATCGGGGATACGACTTTGCACTTTAAGAAATCTAGGATATGGATACGGATACGGGTATCCCAATTTTTCCTTTAGATCACGTTTGAATTAATCAAATTATCATTGTTTATGTTCTTTTCTAACATTTTCTATGTTGAGAAGTAAGGAAGTTTATAGAACTAAATGAAGTAATAGATTTGGTGAGTAGGATACGATAAACTTATACCTTAGAAGTATTGGTGTAGTATCGGGTACCAATACAAGTCTCATATCGGTCCGATTCGGATACGTTGGGCTTGTACAAGTATCCGCGTATCATAGGTTACCAGCAAAACATGCCCTTGCTTAGCACGAGCAATATAAATGTAAAGGTTATGATAAAAGTGATTAATTAATATAAAGGTATGACATGAGTCTATTAAAGATATGACATGAATGTATTTGCCGGGAAATCTTGTAAATAGAAAAACTTCAATTTTAATTGCCGGAGCTGCAACCTAGGGAATTAAATTATAAGGGGAAAAAATCTACCATTGATTTTCATTGCCATTTTTTCAACTTCTGAGTGAGAAATGAGAAAGCCAAGAATTCAAACCATTTCAACTTTGCAGAAGATGACATACACAAAAGTCTTTCAAATGCAAAGTTGTCACATGAGTGGTAAAGGATAAAATGAAAGAGCATTTATACAGAAGTGAGTTGTTGCATGAAGTGAGTGGAGTGATATGAGAACCGAGAAGTTGGGGAGTGCAATAGAACATGGAAAATTTAAAATAAAGTTGTGTAACTTTTGGTGAAAATCATAACCGACGGTCAAAATTAAAGCCAAAACCTTCAACTTAATATATTATAATAGGTCTCAGGTAACGAGGATTTTTTTGTTTGTTGATTTTTTTTTTTGTTTTTGTGTAATGGGTTTCAGCGATTGGGAAGATGGGTTTGAGGACACGGATTGATGGTGGCGGGGTTATGGAAAGAGGCGATGGAAGGGATTGAGGATGGATGGATAGGCTCTAATCAGAGATCGATCAGAGTGATGTGGATCTTTGCTTTGATACCAAATTATGTTAAATCCCAGGGTTAGGATTTGGATCGTAGGTGTCACAACACAATGATGGGTTAGTGCAGAAACAATATCATGATGAAGAACACTCTTCAACGATAAATCCCACGAGGGAAAGATTCTATTAACTCAACTCTGAGATTATTGATCTCTACAATGCCATATATATAATAAAAGAAACTTTGGGGTTAAGGAAAACCTAATCAAACCAGGAAACTAAAGAATTACAAAGCTATTCCTAATTACAATTCTTCAGTAAAATTAGAAACTAATAACAATTAAAAATAAGAAAATCTCTAGATCCCTTGGGTTCCACATGTGGCCCATAAGTTTGTCCCCAACGAAATGTTGGCGCTGCTGCATCACTGTATGTATGAGGTGTGTTGTACTCATTTTTCTCCTATTTTTTTCCCTTTTTTTGCTTGTGAATACATTTTTTAATTTCAGGAGACATTCTAATGTTATAGATTGATGATTTGGATTTAATTTTTATTTTTTTTTATTTTAAGACAACCAAAAAAACTATTGCAACTTGTTTACTATTCGTTAGAATATTTGCAGTTTTGAGAGTCTTTTGAGATGTGAAAAAGGACCAAGTATTTATGAAGTGTAGCACTATACGTAGGAGGTTTTGTCCTCTACTTATTTTTTTTTTCTGGTTTCTTCCTCATATAAACCTTTTAAACTTAAAAAGACATCCTAATATCTAAGATTGATGATTTGGATTTTATTTTTCTCTTTTGATTTTATGAGAACAAAAAGAAAAAAAATTCCAACTTTTTTATTTTTCCTATTAATGTTGATATTTGAAGCATATGTAACTATTCAAACATAACATTTATGATATATTGATATATGTCATTGATGCTATTTATATGATTGTATCATAGCCTTATTTGTCATTGTATTTATAATGCTATGGATACTTCTACCTTTTTCCTACTTTTCTTAATATTATTTTTCATTTTTATAAGAAAAGAAAAAATCCCTACGATTTGATACAATCCACAATACTATTCGATTAAATCCCCTTGAACGATATGCAACACGATTTCGATTTTTAGAACAATGTCAGTCGATACTAATCGGCAATTACGAGGGAGACCTTAACTGTTCAAGCCAGTGGGCTTCTACAAATTGTAGTCACCTGTGGTGCCTTTCTGATAGGATTGTGACGCAACGATCGGGTTGATAGATCAACCTCCTGAAGGATTGATCGAATCCAAAGATGAATTCCAGCCACTTGGGCACAAACGAAACCATGAAACAACTCACGTGAGCAACTCAGAAATCTATTGATTAATTGAAAATAAGCATATCTATTACAATAGAGGGCTTCTCTATTTATAATGTATTAAGACTACTAAAACAGTAAACTATAATGAAAATAGAAAACTACTAATTCTCATCAACTAATAAAATAAGCAACAATTCCTAATCAACCCTAAGATAAATTTAGAATAATTCCAAAGTAGCTTTCTCAGCCAATTTGGGCCTGTGGCTGGTGGTTGGATGGCTGGGCCCATCATGTGGGCCCAGGGCCTCTTTTGGACTTCCATACTGCATCAGATTGAGGAATGATTTATGATATACAATTGTGATTAGGAACTCTTGTTTTATATTGAGAGGATAATAAATGATAAGGTGCACAATCTGGCTAAGCATGGGGCAATTCGGCGTTTCCTTATGTTTGGTGGTTCAAGTATCTATGTGGCTTATGCAACTACGTTGTATTTCTTTCTTTTTTAGATATAACATTCAACTACTGTAATGTAGCCGTAAAACACAAAAAAAAAAAAAAAAAAAAAAAAAAAAAAAAGATTTGAGGAAACATGCATGGGATTGGCATTGTTGTAATTGAGAGTCATAGAAGCAATGAAATTGTCCGCAAATGTAGAATGCAAAAGAAAGGGAAAAGCCTTGGAATGTGAAATTAGCACTTAGAAAAACTAGAAGCTTGAAGGATCTACATTCAACCTTGATTTCTCATCTTCTTTGTTCTTAGCCATATTTTGTATCATTTGGAGATGTCTCTATTTGTGAGTGAAGGTCATTAATCACTTTAGTTCATGAAATAGTTTGTAGGAATTTTTTGACTATTAAATGTGTCAAATAACTTATCTATTTGTTGTAATCTTGTTATTTGGTTGATTGGATTTGTATACGAAATGAACTTTTTGTGCTTTGTCACTTGAATGAATGTAATTCATGGATTGCCATGTTATGTTGGAGCTTGTATTTAATAATTGAGTACACTTAATTTGCAATTCTGTTTTGGCTATTTCTTTTAGCCATTAATCTATAGCTGTTTAAAAATTTTTTAATTTGTGTCAAACATAAGCATTTTCTTTTCTTTGCAGTTTTATAAGAGCAAAAAGCGAAATATCTTTGGAAGATGTGGGAGCTCTTTTAGAAGTTGGGTTAGAAATATTTCATAGATCGCAAAACAAACTTTATGTGCAGGTAATCGGATTAGTTCATTATTAATTTTGAAGTCATGCAATTTTCTCAATAGAATTTGGTTGTGTAGTTGTGAACTTATAATCATGCTTTACATAATCCCAATTTCCATCTATGATGATTAGGTGAGATGGGGAAGTATCTTAGTCAGATTCCTAAAGAAGTATGGAAAGAAATTGTCCTTGAAAGTTCAGTGGCGACCTTTATATGACACTTTGATGCATACACATTTCTCAAGGTGATTCTTCCCTTTAGGAACGTAAAATAGGATGTTATTGTTGATAAAGAAAAATCAAATATTAAAGAAACAAAAGTTATGGTCATGTATTGTAAGTACATGATGGTTAAGCACTAGTTTTGAAATTGTTAACTACGCACCAAGGAACTGCATGTAGAATCTTATTGTAAAAATTTACTTTATATTCTTAGAATATGCAACCTTCACCTTTAGAATCAACTGGGAGGGGCCTAGATTTTGTATCAAAGTGTTTTTTTTTTTTTTGGTATCAATGTACTTGCCTATGAAAATATGCCATCCAGTGATGGGTTGACAAAGCGTCCATACGTTCCACTCAGCGTTTGCATCTTCAAGGTCAACCTAAAACATTGAATATCTACAAATTAAGCCTCATGTTCATGGAATTTAAGATAGTAATAATAAAGATGGTAAAAAGTAAAACGGATCAATTAGTTTGTATTCTCAAACCTTCATTTACTTTCATATTTACATTGCTATTTTTGTCATGAATCACCTACTCGATTATCTCTCTCTCTCTCTCTCTTAAATTCCTGAATTGTCAATTTTATTCCAGGGAAGCCTGCTATTAGTGATGGAGCCATGATTTTCTCTTAGAGGGGGCAAAAGTTTCTCTTAGTGAGGAATTTGAGGAAGAATTACAAATTTTTTTACACTATACCTCAAAATTGTTATTAAATTATAATGGGTACAAAATTATGGACTAGTTATTGCATTATACCCAAAAATATTAAAAAAAAGGATGAATTTAGGTTGCTCTTTATATCCAACAATGATAAAATGGATACGAAAAACTAGAGAAGAACTGTAAATTTTATAATTTTAGCATTTTTACTCATGAGCACATGATTTTAATTAAAAATGAAATTAAATAATTGTCTAGATCATAATATGGGGTAGACGTTTATAAAAAGTCTTGATATTTGGCCCATTGTTTAGAGCCCAAATTGATGTAGTGAGATCCAAGAAGAAGAGGGCCCCCTAGTGGATCCCACCAAGGAACCATACAATGATTTGTTTTCTTTAAATAGTTTAGTAATTTGATATAATCTCTGATTTGACTTAATTAGAGAAATTTTAGTGATTTGATTTACTTAGAGATTTTAGGGAGTGATTTTAGGAAGTACTGATAATGGTAGTTTCTTTATTTTAGACCATTCCTCTATTATAAATAGAGAGGGATGCTTGACTGTAAGGCATGCTATATTCTTAATACAATTCAGAAGTTCTCGTGAGTGAGTTTTGGGTATTTTTCCCTAAGTGATTTTAGGGTTTTGAGTCTTAGGGCTTGATCTCACCGTCGGAGGTGTAGATCTCCATCACAAATCCTTTCTAAAACTTTAATAAACCACTAACCTTGATGGAACCTTTGACATGTAATTAGTATAGAAAAAACTTTTAAGCACCTCTATTCATAGCAACCTGAAATTTCTTACTTGGGAATTAAATGAGGTTTAATTTAATCCAGATTTTGACGTAAAATCTTAAATACTCAAAATTGATAATAAATTAAATGAGCTATGGTGATTATGAATTTCAAACTTCGAGAGGATTAGGACTCTAGGGTCAATAATGGGCAAGAAAAGGAAAGAATAAAAGCAGAAAATTCACGGCCTAATGCATATCTTATTGGTGATTTGATGAGTTGTCTTTTTTATGACTAAAAGACCAAAACCCCCTTGTGTATTTTAAAAGTTTCATTCTTTACCAAGATGGAAAAAAGATTGCCGAGAGGCAAACATGAGAAAAGAAAAGCTGAGGAGGGCAAAAGGATAAGCTCAAGATGTATCTATCCATATCTTTCTCCTAATTTAACGGAAAGGAAAAAGTTGAGGCGGCAATTGACCCCTCTCAATCCTACGTGGCTCCGTCCCTGCTTGCTATTGAAAGTATACAATTTTCTACGTTGAGTTCTTGTTAAAGTTGCCTTCTTAGTTACGTGGAATTTTCATGTGTCACGCCCCGAAACCCAGAGCTTTTCGGATTCCGGATTGCAACTAATATTGTGCCACATTTCCATTCATTAGTTAAATCAGGCAAAACAAGGAATTAGGCAATCCTATTAAATAACTTGAACTAAAGTAAAAAATCAACCTTTTAATCATCTAAACAAATCAACTATCTATAAATAAAATAAAACCATTGTAATCTTTAAATGTTCTAACTGAAAATAAAATAAATCAATAAAAGGAAATTATTTCTCTTCAATCTTCTAGGTGATTCCATCCTCTCAAGTACGCATGCCAATAACCAACATTTTCTTGATTATCACAAGCTCATTCTCCAAATTTTGATTATCTGAAGTGGGGCAAACCACTCATCAGTATACACTGGTGAATGGATTTCTTAGTTTAGCAATGACATGAAAGCATAGAATATTGCACAAGTAGAACATAATTGACATAAATATCATACAGTAATACATAGATGCATCGTGTGGTGAAATCTTTATTATCATATTCCCACGGATTACCACCTATCCACATTGTGGCACAGGTCTCATAAGCTTGGTCCCGAAAGGTGTAATTCCATAATTCATCACATAACATATCATTATCCACCTTATAACTCTCCCCGTCCACCAAAGGTCAGTAATTAGACCACAAAGGGTCCATAAACATAGCGAACAGCAAGGGTCCATAAACCCAATCCGCCCCTGAAGGGTCCATAAACATTCGGGGTCCATAGCATAGCACGTACATAACATCGATCGACCACTAGGGTCCATAAACACAATCCACCCAGAAGGGTCCATAAACCCAATCCACCCCAGAAGGGTCCTTAAACAAAATCTGCCCCGAAGGGTCCATAAATACAATCCGACCCATAGAGTCAATAAACACAATCCACCCTGAAGGGTCCATAGCATAGCACGTACATAACATCAATCAACCACAGGGGTCCATAGCATAGCCAGTACTGGGGCACATCTCCCATTGATCTCACATAAACATAAGACCCAAATGCAGGATTGTCACCCCACACCCTGCTAGCTGACGGGAACATACATGTTCTTAAAACATTCATCACATAAGCAACAAAAAATGGCTATTGGTGTGTAATCAGCCCCTAGCCCCCTACCCATAGTCGCATTTAGTCTTGCCCCGCTTCGTGTCATAATTGGTATCCACTAGTGTAGGAATGATCACATCTTCACCTTCAACATAATACACAATTCTCTCATAAATTCAACATTATACATTCTCTACATAGCATATGTGAAACCACACAAGGCCCGCCAATCTGATACAACATGTAGTTGTTCATCATAGCATATAGGAGTATCATCCAAAGCATAGATATGAGTATCATCAAACACAGATGTGTAATAATTTCAGCACCAAACATATTCATCATGGCATATGAAGGTTTACATATGAACCACCTATCTTGTAAGAACATATAACCATGCTCACATATCATATAGGATTTTCAACAAACACATAGAGGGCGTCATAGAGGTATTTGTTATAAAGAATTTCAGATTTATAAATCCCTGCATCCATCATTATGTGGCATGCATATAATTCTAGATAAATAATCTCATATGAACAATATGAGGAATCTCACTGAATTTAATGTAACAAGCCCCCAAGGTGTATAGATAGGATTCGGCCAGCATACTTTCTACAACATAGGTGCTCCGACCATGGTTCATGATCTCATACTTGATGAGGCATTGCCCAATTCCACTTTAGGGTTTCTCACATCATCATTCAATCCCCTTTTTATATTTCAATTTACTAAGACATGTAATAAAGAGTTAGCATGAATAGGCAATCAAATTTAGAAATCATTCATGAACTTAGAATCCCTAACAATTCACTTGCATCGGAACATAAAAACATTGAAGAACCCCCAACCAACATAATCCTAGCAAGATGGGAACTCAATCTAGGGTTCTAACATGGCTGCTTATAGCCAAACACAAATATTTACTGAAGCAACTACTGTTTGTGTAACCATAGTGTTTTCCACTCAATCTTCATCATGCATACAGGTCTTTACTACTACATCATGCATCAACAGTAACCTAAGGTTATAAACACGCCAATTCAAGAAGAAAAACCCTAGACACATGTAGAATTAGAGATCTTCTCACCTATAATAGGAGACCCTGGTTGTCCTTGTTTCTCGTTGGTTTTCTTCTAGACTTGCTTGCATTCTACTCTAGGAACTAAGGTTAGGGTTTAAGAAGAGGAAAAATGAGAGAAAGAGAGCAAGAAGGGAAGAATAGGTATTCTAGGGCTGCTGAATAAAGAAGTTGAGTTTCTAAGGTGTGGCATCAATATATAAGCCCAAGGGAATGTGAGCACAACCCAAACTCTCTTGGGATATGTGCGCACATCCAGAACTCCTTCAGGAGTTGTGTCAAGCTCCTCTTCCCTCTCTTAATTATAATTCGTGGGCCCCCTAGGTGATTAAAACTATTCTCCCTCTATAATAATGCTAGTCATGGATCCCATCACTTAAACATAAGACTACTACTAAAACTTAACTCTTATGGGTCCTACCAAGATGAACTGGAACTAATCTATTGAAACATAAAGGTCCCATTAGGTTCCTACTTGGATTTGATAAATATGGGTTTAGCCACTGGGCCCCACCCAAAACCCCTTAAGCCATTAACTAATTAAAAAACTTCTGTGTCCCTATGGTTTCCTTATCCAAATCTGCAAAGTATGGGTTAAGGCCACATGGCCCTCCGGATGAGAAATAAAACTTATTTTATTCACTTGTCTAAACGGCTCCCTTGGGCCTACCCAAGAGAACCGGGATGCCAATTAATAAATACCAAGATCATTATTATTGATAATAATAAAAATAACAATAGCATTAATCATTGACATATAATATTCTTATATTTCAACAAAAATAGGATATTTATATATAATATCCAAGACAAGTATAATACCTCATAAATCCTAGAAAAATGATGGAAATTAAATACATAAATATGCAAAAATATTATGGCCCCTGAATCGGGGTCTGGGGTATTACAATATGTTTGTAACTTTAGTTTCTTGTGTACTCTATAGAAATACAGGCCCAGAGGGTTGGAGATTGAGACAACGACATTTTGAGGCTGTGACATCACTTGTTCAGTCGTGTCGAAGGTTCTTCCCTGCAGGATCTGCCTTTGAGATCTGGTCAGAGTTCAGGTAATTTTTTATTTATTTTACTTCTTTCTATTTCCATTTCTCTTTTTGGTTTCATTTAAGGATAACAATCAAAACTAACAACATCAACAGAAATTATGATAATGGTAAAACTGAAAAAAAAAAAAAAAAAAACATATCTGTTATTCTTTAGAGGAATTATCATTATAAAAGATGCCTAGGAAGAGTGATTCATCTATGTTTTTACGTCTTCTCCTTAAGCGGAGGGTGGATCTCATGTACATAGTACAGGATTTCCCATGCAAGTGATCTGCAAACTACATATGCATTGTTTATACCGGTATTACAACAAAGAAAATTTTCCCTATGGTGATTATCTTCATGAGGTGCCAACAGTAAGATAGCTGCATGGAGTTACGAGAAGGGTTAGAAATTGGGTGTAAAGACATAAATACATGTAGCTCAAATAGAAGAGAGAATCACGAGTGTCATTGAGATGGTATGTAGCTCAAATAGAAGAGAGAATCACGAGATGGTTTGGACATGTACACAGCAGAACAGAAGCCCCACCTATACCATGCATTGAAGGCTTGCAAGTCCAAATGACTAGGATAATGGGGAGACAGACAAACACTTTGAATGAAGTAGTGAGGAAAAACATGATGGATTGTGGAGTTAATAAGAATGTAGCTTTAAATATGGTCAAGTGTTTAGTGGAATTCATATTGTGAACCCTAGGTAGATGAGATGAAGCTTCAATGATGATGATTGTCTTAATGACTAGCCAACAAACAATCCTACCTGTAAGCTACTTTTTTCAAAGTTTCATGATTGTCTTATCCTTTTCCTTTTCTTTTGTTGAATGGTTATTAAATTTTTTTCAAATTAGCACTTTTACATGAGAAATATACGAGATGGCTATTAGAAAGCCACTCCAAGAAAAGAAAAGGCAACACCCACTCCCTCTAAGTTATAAGGCAGCCTTACCTGAACAATGAAAAAAGAACTACAATTTACATCCTCATTAGCCAATCAATCCAATGCCGAATTTGCGTTTCTTTTGATGTGAGTAAAAGAAGTAGCTATGTGCTTTGGTAAATCCTTCACCTCCTCGACAACATCCACAAGATCCCACAGAGCACTACACTAACCCGATGCCCACCTAATGGCATAAGCTATATCTGCTTTGTCATGAATAAGAATAGTCATAACACATAAACAAGACTAAATGGAATTCGATGTCCTATCTTGAGGATCCATCACTGTATTTATAGATCAGAGATGCCCAATTTGGGCTACAATTACAATCTATCAAATCTCCTATTCTAGTATGTATTGCTGTACAAGGTTGACTAGTATCAATCAAATCTCCTATTTTAGTATGTATTGCTGTACAAGTCTACAATAAGATGGGCCTTGCAGATTGGTCATGGATGGGCCAAACTTATATTATAATGGGCCTTTGTTAACACCCCCCCTCAAATTGCTGGATAAGAATTGATGACATAGGCGAGGAAGTTCCTTTGTGAAGATGTCCGCAATCTGGAGGCCAGAGGAAATGAACGGTAAGGAAATGACATCCTGTAGATATTCATCATGAATGAAATGACAATCAACTTCGATGTGCTTGGTTCGTTCATGAAAGACTGGATTTTATGTAATACGAATAGCACTAGTGTTGTCAGCATGGAGGGGTATAGGTGAGCGTTGAGGAAACCCGGGATCGGAGAGTAGCCCATGAAGCCAAATTAATTTCAGAACAGGCACCAGACATGGCGCAATATTCGGCTTCGGTGGAAGATCTTGAAACCTTATCTTGTTTTTTACATTTCTAGGATATCAATGCGTCGCCAAGATACATACACCACTCATTTGTGGATCGACGGGTGTTAGTACAACCTGCCCAATCAGCATCGGAGAAAGCAATGAGATTTAGTGGAAAGCCTGCAGGGAAGAATAGACCATGAGTAGTTGTACCAAGAAGGTAACGAATAATTCGTCGGACAGCCGCCAAATGAAGATGCGTTGGTTAAGTCATAAACTGGCTGACAAGGTTAACAGCAAAGGAAATGTCGGTGCGAGTATGAGTCAAGTAGATCAAGCTCACAACCAATTGCCAATAGAGCATGGTATCGGGAAGAAGATCCCCACTACCCTTTGAAAGCTTCAAGTTTACTTCAAGAGGAGTATCAATTGTAGTTGAGTGCTGGAGTCCTGCTAGTTCAATTAGGTCTAGGGCATATTTGTGTTGGTGCAAGATGATTCCTTTTGCTGTTTGATGAATTTCAAGACCTAAGAAGTAGGTTAAGGGACCCAAGTCTTTCATATGGAATGATTTATGCAACGAAGATTGAAGCTTAGATATCACTGCAGAATCAGTTCCAGTAATAATGATGTCATCAACATAAACAAGAAGGATAGTGATACCGCCTGGAGACTTATGTAAAAAAAAAAACGATGAATCATATGGACTTTGCTGGAAGTCCAACAGAAGCAAGGTGTCCTGAAATTTTTCAAACCAGGCGCGAGGAGCTTGTTTAAGGCCATAGAGGGAATGCCTTAGTTTAGCCACATATGAACTACTGGAAGTGGAATACCCATTAGGAAGGCGCATATAAACCTCTTCTTTTAGATCACCATGAAGAAAGGCATTCTTTACATCTAATTGAAGAATGGGTCAAGCTTGAGATGCTGCAATGGCAATAATCAGTCGGGCAGTAGTCATCTTTGCAACTGGAGCAAATGTTTCATCATAGTTGATGACATATTCTTGGCGATTACCAAGAGCTACAAGGCGAGCCTTGTATCTGTCGAGAGAGCCACCAGATTTCAGTTTGATCGAATAAACCCATTTACATCCAATAGGTCGAATTGTAGGTGGGCAGGTAACCACATCCCATGTATGATTAGTCTGTAGAGCTTCTAATTCCTCGGACATAGCTTTCCGCCAACATTCATGTTTCACAGCTTGATGAGAGTAGGAAGTGGGAATGTTAACATAAGTGAGATTGGCAAGAAAAGACGAATGAGAATATCCATATCTATCAGGAGGCTGAGAAACACGCGTAGTGCGTCGAAGAGTGGGCATTGTAGCTGGTTCTGGCGTAGTGGCCAAGGGAGTGGGATCAAGTGCCGGATCAGGTGTGTCTTGAATGGGTTGTATCGTAGCAGTGATTGGTTCCGTTCGTCGCCAATATTCAATACCAGATTTGAACATTTGAACAAAAGATGAAGCAGTATCAGATGAAAAAGGTGGTAAGATAGCCATGGGAAGAGAAGTGGAGGAATCAGGGGTTTGAGAAAAAAATATAAATTTTTAAAAAGTCAACTTTTCGAGAAATACAAATTCTTTTGAGAGATGGATCATAACAAACAAATCCTTTTTAATGAGCTGCGTAACCAAGAAAAGCACATTTGGTAGCTTGCGCAGACAATTTTGTCCTTTCAGAAGGAGGAAGATGGACAAAACAAATACATCCGAAAGGACGAAATGTGTATATGTAGGGTGAGAGTTAAAGAGATGGAAATATGGGGACTGATTTTGAAATTTGGAATACGGAAGCCGATTAATTAGATGAATGGAGGTGGATAGAGCTTCTGGCCAGAATCTAGGGGGAACAGATGATTCAAGTAGCAGGCAACGAACCATGTCAAGCAAATGGCGATTTTTCCATTTAACAATGCCATTTTGCTGTGGAGTATGAGGACAGATTCGTTGTGAGATAATCCCCTTAGATTGTAGAAATTCTTGAAATATGTTTGACACATATTCATCACCTGAATCAGATCGGAGAATCTTGATGCAGGTGGAGAATTGTGTTTCAAATAGGCAGGGAATGATTTAAAAACCTCAAACACCTCCGATTTAGCCCTTAAAAAATAAACCCAAGTGAATCTGCTATGATCATCTATGAATGTGACAAAGTATTTGTAGTGAGAAAGAGATATAACTAGTGTAATACCCCAAACGTCACTATGGATCAAATCAAAACATTTTTCTGATATAGAGGTATGCATAGAAACTGGAAGAGCTTTACTTTTTCCTAATTTGCAAACATAACAATCAATATTGATATCAGAATTTGAAAATTGCATTTTATTAATTAAACCAGAAATTTTCAAAGATAACAATATGTTCGAATTAGGATGTCCTAAATCTTTGTGCCACAGATGCACATTATTTTGAAGAACACATGAAAAAGCTGAAGTAGATCCATCCCCAGGTTGTATAGGCAGACTAAGCGGAAACAACCGGCCGCACTTAGGCCCCTTCGCGATCACCTGTCCCGTCCCCTGATCTTGTATAACACAACCAGAAGAAGAAAACGACACATTACAATGATTATCGACTAGTTGTCCAACGGATAACAAATTTGCAGATAGGCCAGGTGAGAGAAAAACATGATTCAAAGGCAATTTGTGTGGAATATCTCCTATGGTAGTGATAGGTAAGTGTCCCCCATTGGCAGTTTGAACTTGAAGTTTCCCATCATAAGATTGAATATTAGACACGAGTCTGGAAGTAGAAGTCATATGATTTGATGCTCCAGAATCAAAATACCATATGGAAGGAGATGGAAAGGTTTTACCTGAGATGCCCACGGTGGAGAATGCTTGGAGAATCATTTGTTGAATCATTTTAGGGTTGATAGGAGGGCTGGGTGCAAATGGCTTTGAAGACATGGATGGAGATGGAGAAGCAGATGCCACAGAGGGAGAATCTGAAGAAGTAATGGCAGAATAAGCACACGAATTGCGATTCTTTGGTCATTTCCTGCATTCAGAAATGATATGCCCACTAGCTTTGCAGTAGTTAGAAACTTTTCTTCTGCATTGAGAAGAATAATGTCCGTACTCTTTACAAGTGAAGCATTGAATCTTGCTCAAATCCTGGGTTGAAGTGTCGCGTCTAGGGGGTTTCCCTTTTACCACATAAGCAACTTCAGTTGGACCAGTGGATGATTGTTGGGATAGTTGATACTGAGTGAATATCCGTTGTTCTTCGCGGAGCACTTCATTGAGACATGTCACCAAAGAGGGAGATGGATGTCAACTCATAAGATTGGAGCGGACAGTTTCAAATTCAAGCCGAAGTTTCATTAAGAATTGATATCTCTGAGTAATTTTATGAACTTCCTGAACACCAGATAGAGTTTCTCCGGTGATAGTGGCATAGGCAATATCTGTGTATTTAGTCCAAAGACCAATGAAGCCGGAGTAATACTCCTGGAAAACCATCTGTCCTTGAGAATATTGAGCAATTTCATGTTCTAATTGGAACCCACAAGCTGAATTTTCTTGGTGATATATGTGTTTCAGCTATCCCCACATATCTTGAGCAGTTTTATAGGGCTTAAGATGTAAGAAAAACTTGGGTTCCACTGCGCCCAACATCAAGCTCATAATTTGTGCTTCTTTGGTTTCCCAATCTTCTAATTTTTCTTTGTTTGTTGGCTTTTTTATTGAACCAGAAATGTGGCCCCATAATTTTTTGCCTTTCAGATGTAACTCAAATTGATAGGCCCAAGCAGAATAGTTTTTCCCATTGAATTTGATTAATTGCATTTCATTCTTATCCATGTTCAACTCACAGATGACAATAGCAATAGATAGACGACAGTAAAAAAACACAAACACATGGCACAGCAACTAGACATCAACAAGGAACAGCCCTGATTAATTGCAGAAAGCACAAATTCAATGTAACAGCGACAATAGAGAAATAAGGAATAGCCCAGAAGCTATTCTTATTCAACCAATCACAAGGGATCCCAAATCTGTATAAATAGAGACAAAAAACTAGTCCAGGCAACTAAGAAAGTCAGCAGAAAACAGTAGGTGGGGCCCACTGGTAATCCAATCTATCAGATCTGGGTGATCAAATAGATGCTTCACTAAAATATCGAATCAAAGCAGCAAGGATTGCAGCAATTGGATGCTTGTGCTTAAAGATGGAAGGCTTTGATGAAAGTATATTGCAGAAATTGGTAAACCCAAACAGTGATAAAAACACCTACCTCTGATCTTTAAAAAATACTGAATAAATCACCAAAAAATCCCAGAATACCAGGCAACCAGGACTGTAGTATCCCTCTGATCAGATCTGATCTGCAGATGGTGGCCCAGATCAACACTGCCATCGTGTAGCTTCTTGTTCAAATCAGTCGACATAGGAACTCTCCTTGAGAACTTAAACAAAAAAGATTCAGATGGCTCTTAATCTCTCTATTGCACCAAGATGGATGGCTCTGATACCATGTCATGAATAAGAATAGTCATAACACATAATCAAGACTGAATGGAATTCGATGTCCTATCTTGAGGATCCATCACTGTATTTATAGATCAGAGATGCCCAATTTGGGCTACAATTACAATCTATCAAATCTCCTATTTTAGTATGTATTGCTGCACAAGGTTGACTAGTATCAATCTATCAAATCTCCTATTGCTGTACAAGTATACAATAAGATGGGCCTTGCAGATTGGTCATGCATGGGCAAAACATATATTATAATGGGCCTTTGTTAACATGCTTCCACTAGGACACATTGACAGTTAGAGCAAAGGGTTTCACAGAGGCCTTACCTCAGAGCTTCCACTGATGCTTTGTTAACGAAGCACTAGCTTGCTGGAAAAAGATAGCATAATAGATCCGTAGCTGTTCTAGAGGAGACCCCCTGCACCAGCTGACCCTTGGATTAGTACTCGCATCGAAATTTAGCTTAACAAAACCATGAGGTGGAGGATGTTAAACAGGCCCAAGGCCCAAGGCCCATGGAAGATCTGGTTATACCTTACGTAGAGTGATTGTTGACACAGATGTAATGTAAATTTTATTAGTAGCTTTCCTATTTTAGATAGTTTATTAATAGCTTTCCTATCTCTAGATGGATTGTGGTTTTCTTAGAACTAGAATAGATATTGCTGTAATACCTATATATAGTGATGACTTCTCTCCAATAAGGACAGACAATAATAGAATACAACTTCTGTAACCTCTTGTCATTCATACGTGCTTGAGATTGTCATGGTATCAGAGCAGAGTTCTAGTCTTCAGTATTAGAATTCATTCAAGGAGATAATCAGAGAGAGATCTTTCTCTCTTGAAGAAAAAAAAAAAACAGATAAAGGATCTGTTTTCAAGGGATCGACATCCATCCAGCACCTGCGATTGACTCGGATCAACTGTGGCCTACCTGCGATCATCACAGCACCATCAAGGATCCTTCCAGCCAAGGTCGCCTAGGGCTTCTAAGTATTTTGGTGATTTTTTCATAATTTTTTCGACACTGTAAGGTCAGTTTTTGATCATTCTCGTGACTTTTCAAAAACTTACATAAGTTTTGATCAAGACCGTACATAAATTTGGATTTTCAGCAGATTAAGTTCAAACTTGTTCCAGTAGGTGCGAAAATTGTGTGATTACTTAGATCAGGAACCTGATCAGTGTCCAGCACCATCTGTGGGGCCCACGTCAGGGATCTAGGGCTTCATTCAAGGACGTAAGGGGTGTTTTTTTTTCAATTTTCTTGTTCTGTCCAGCACCATCTCTTCTTTGATTGGTCTGATTGGTCTGATTAATTGATTGGATCTGTCAAGCACCATCTCCCACAAACTGTACTTCATACAAACTATTGCTAGAATGGATCACTTTTTCTTTCACTGTTTCACAATATACAGTTGAGATGGACAAAACTGAGGTAGCTTTGATCAAATTTAAGGGAACGAATTATCCTGCGTGGTCTTTCCAATTTCAAATATACCTAAAAGCTAAGGAATTGTGGGGATTTGTTTCTGGCACTGATCCTAAACCTACTGAAGATGAGAAGAAGATCTCCTCTTGGCATACTAAAGATGCCAAAATCAAATCCTGGATTCTGGGATCTGCCGAGCCTCATCTGATAATGAATCTCAAGCCTTACTCAACCTCTAACGCCATGTGGGTGTATTTGAAGAAAGTATATTATCAAGATAACTCTGCGTGTCAATTTCATCTTGAATGTGCCATTGCTCAGTATGCACAAGGGACCTTATCGGTACAAGACTACTATTCCGGATTCCGTACACTGTGGTCGGAATACGATAGTATTAAGTATGCGGATGTGGCTGACAATGTGTTGATAGTTATTCAAGATCTTCAGGCTTCTAGTCAACGGGATCAGTTTTTGATGAAACTGAGCAATGAATATGAAAGTGTCCGATCTGCTCTGATGAATCGGACGCCATTACCTTCCTTGGATGTTTGCTTGAATGAACTCCTACGCGAAGAACAACGCATTGCGACCTCCGCTCATACAGCCCAACAAAAGACGGACACCTATTCAATCGCGTTCTCCGCAAATAAAGCTTCTCTGCCTCCGCCTCGAGACTTGAGCAAAACCCAGTGTTACAGTTGTCAAAAATTTGGACACATTGCAACTCAATGCAAACAGAAGGTCTGCAGCTACTGTAAAAAGTCGGGACATATCATTTCTGAATGTCACCGCCGCCCACAACGTCCATCACCACAGTCTCAGACTCTACAGTATCAGCCTCCACATGCGTATGTTGCTTCTTCGGGACTACCGGCTCCTACATCTACACACTCACAGCCTGGGCCTCCATCCTCTCTAACTCCTGAATTGGTTTAACAGATGATAGTCAATGCCCTCTCTGCTTTTGGTCTCTCAGGTACATTCCCTCCATCTTCTACTTGGTTTCTTGATTATGGGGCGTCTAATCATATGACACCTTCCAGTGCATCACTCTCCAATGTGCACAGCTACAATGGCCCCCTTCAAATACAAACTGCTAACGGAGGCCATATTCCCATTACTGCTGTCGGTGACATCCCTGGTCCCATTCCATTGAAATTTTTTTATCTGTGTCCCAATTTATCTTCCAACCTTTTGTCAGTCGGACAGCTTGTTGAAAATAAATATAACATCTCTTTTTCTTCTTCTGGTTGTGTTGTGCAGGACCAGATGTCTGGAAAGGAGATCGCGAGGGGGCCTAAGTGTGGACGCTTGTTTCTGCTGGATTTTTCTAAACTTTCTAGAAATCAATTTGACAATAATGTGTTTTGTTTTTCTGTTAGAGATAATTGCCGATTGTGGCATAATAGACTCGGACATCCTAATTCCAAGGCTTTGTCCCTTATGTTAAATTCTGGTTTCTTAAATAAATCTCTTGGTTTATCTTCATGTGTGCCTTTTGATTGTGCTACTTGTAAAATGGGAAAGAGCAAAACTCTTCCGTTTCCTCATTCCACTTCACACACCTCTCAGTGTTTTGATTTAGTTCATAGTGATGTATGGGGAATTGCTCCAGCTCTTTCCCACGCTCACTATAAATATTTTGTGACCTTTATTGATGATTTCAGTCGGTTCACATGGGTCTACTTTCTGCATTCAAAATCTGATGTTTTTAATGTTTTTAAAATTTTTTTAGCTTATGTTGAGAATCAATTTTCCACCTGCATTAAAATCTTGCGATCTGATTCAGGTGGGGAATATGTGTCCTCCGATTTTCAACGGTTTTTGCAAAACAAAGGTATTATCTCTCAAAGAACTTGTCCCTATACTCCCCAGCAGAATGGAATCGCTGAACGGAAAAATTGACATCTCCTTGATGTTACTCGTTCTCTTCTTCTGGAATCATCGGTTCCTACTCATTTTTGGGTTGAGGCATTGGCTACGGCAGTTCATCTTATCAATCGTCTGCCCACAACCTCCATTGAGAATCAAAGCCCTTATTACCGATTGTACAAGACCTCTCCATCCTATGATGATCTTCATGTTTTTGGCTCTGTTTGTTTTGTGCACTTGCCTCCCTCTGAGAGGACAAAACTAACGGCACAATCAGCTCAGTGTGTGTTTTTAGGTTATGCACCCTTGTAGAAAGGGTTCCTTTGTTATGATCCTCACATTCGTCGTTTACGTACCTCTAGGAATGTCGTTTTCTTTGAACATCAGTATTTTTTTAAAAAACACATTGATCCTCCTGACTCCTCTTTTGTGTCATTACCTGGTTTTTCTGACTACCCGTCAGTTGTTCGTTTTAATCCTAAATTTGTGTATCACAGACGGAAAAACACAGCGCCTACCAAGGATCTCCCTCCTGATCTTCCTCCGGCATCCGGTTCAACACTGGCAGTTGATCCATCTAGACATCCTTCACTGCGTCGCTCCACTCGGATTTTGGTACCGCCAGCCCGTTATGGGTTCTCACATACTTCCTTAATGGCCACTTTGTCTTCCTCTTCCATTCCCCAATCCTATTCTCAGGCTGTGCAGGACCCATGTTGGAACAAGGCTATGCAAGATGAATTAGATGCGTTAGCGCAAAATCATACGTGGGATAGTCCCATCTCCTGTGGGTGTCAAACCTATTGGCTGTAAGTGGGTTTTTTTCTCTCAAGTTAAAATCTGATGGCACGTTAGATCGATATAAGGCGTGTCTTGTCGCTCTTGGAAATCGGCAGGAATATGGCATTGATTATGATGAAACTTTTGCTCCGGTGGCCAAGATGACCACCGTCCGCACTATTCTTGCTGTTGCTGCATCCCAGTCTTGGCCTCTATATCAAATGGATGTCAAAAATGCGTTTCTCCATGGTGATCTCAAAGAAGATGTTTATATGCAATTGCCTCAGGGCTGCTCCTCCGGGAACGGTATGGTTGCCAAACTTCGTCGCTCCCTCTATGGTCTGAAACAAGCTCCTCGTGCATGGTTTGAGAAATTTCAAGCTGCTCTCCTCCGCTTGGATTTTCATCCAAGCCTGTATGATCCTTCTCTGTTTTTACATCAGGATCCATCCGGGATCACTGTACTCCTTGTCTATGTTGATGACATCGTCCTTATTGGTCCTAATGCCAATATGATTCAGAAGCTCCAAGGGTTTTTTCGGGAGACATTTCACATGAAGGATCTCAGCCCCCTACACTATTTCCTTGGTCTTGAAGTTCATCAATCGCCTCAATGTATAGTTCTCAATCAGCACAAATACACTGTTGATCTCATTGCCTTGGCTGGTCTTACTGCTTCCGCTCTAGTAGATACACCAGTCGAACTGAATGTCAAACTCAGTAAAGAGGAGGGTGACCTTCTTCCAGATCCTACCACATATCGCCAGTTAGTTGGTAGCTTGATCTACCTCGCGATCACTCGCCCTGATATCTCTTATGCGGTCAACCTCATGAGTCAGTTCATGACTACTCCTCGTCATCTTCATATGGCTGCTGTTCGCCGCATCATTCGGTACCTTATTCGGACACCGACTCGCGAGTTGTTTTTTCCATCAAACAATCCTCTATCTCTCAGAGCTTATTCCGATGTTGATTGGGCTGGGTGTCCGGATACTCGCAGATCAACAATAGGATGGTGCATGTTTTTGGGTGATAGTTTGATTTCTTGGAAATGCAAGAAACATGAAAAAGTTTCCAAATCTTCTACCGAGGCTGAGTACCGAGCCATGTCTGCTGTGTGTTCCGAAATTCTTTGGCTACGCGGATTCCTTTCCGACATTGGGTTTCCAGCAGAAGGTGCTACCCCACTCTATGCGGATAATACAAGTGCTATTCGGATTACTGAAAATCCGATTTTTCATGAACGCACTAAGCACATCGAGGTTGATTGTCACTTTATCCGTGATGAACTTAAGCGCGGTGTCATTAGTCTTCCACATGTTTCCACTGAGCTTCAACTTGCTGATATTCTTACTAAAGGCCTTCCACGACCACGTCATTAGTTCTTGGTTAGCAAATTGATGCTTGTTGATTCTCCCGCATCAATTTGAGAGAGAGGGGGGGGGGGGGGGGGGGGGGGGGGTGTTAAACAGGCCCAAGGCTCAAGGCCCATGGAAGATCTAGTTATACCTTACGTAGAGTGATTGTTGACACATATGTAATGTAAATTTTATTAGTAGCTTTCCTATCTTAGATAGTTTATTAATAGCTTTCCTATCTCTAGATGGATTGTGGTTTTCTTAGAACTAGAATAGATATTGCTGTAATACCTATATATAGTGATGACTTCTCTCCAATAAGGACAGACAATAATAGAATACAACTTTTGTAACCTCTCGTCATTCATACGTGCTTGAGATTGTCAGAGGACACCATAGTGGATGGTTAGATGGCGTCCATACCGAAGAAAAAGCAATCTCCTACCATTTCCACACAATAGAAGCTATAAAAAACCCTGGAACTCTGGAAGACAAGACACTCAATTAGCCACAATGAACTTGACCTCCTCCAGCAAAGAGTTTGAAGAAGAGGACTTATTCTCAAAGCATAATTTTCCCTCCATAGAAGCCAAATATAGCCAAGAACGAAATCCTCCACATAATTCTTCCCTTTCCTGATCCCATCAGAAATCTCCATGCTTCAAACGACCTATCTTGTACCATTTATCTGTAGGTATTCAATGTCCTTTTGAAAAATGATCGTGTTGGAGACTGTGGTCTTATCCACTTTTAGTTTGATAAATGCATTGGTGATGTATGTGGTGGTAGAACTATTCACCGAATACCCACCCCATTGTTCTTGGAGATTGGAGACAGATTTGAAATAAACACTTCCTAATTTTAGTATTAATTTTTATTGTGCAACTAACTAACTTTCAATTTGTGAAGAATACAAACATTCTACTCATTAATGTGCAGAATTTGTTTTGAGTTGGAGTGAAATTTATTTTCTTTTGCATGGACATTAACAACAAATGATATCAGTTGATTGGTGAGTCACGATTTTATTTTGGATTTGATGCAGCCTGGGGATAGACCAAACCTGCAGTAGGGATTTGGCTGAATCCAGATGGATTCCAAGTAAGCAGAAGCGCATGATCAATAAGCCAGAATACAACTAAACCAAAGCAGAAATCTCAATTCAATAATAATAGAGGTACCGATCCCGCAAGGGGATTTACATATTTATAGAGAAGATTAAAGAGTCTTTACTATCCTATTAGGATCAAAGATCAAAATAGCATTTGCGGTGAGCGTAGCGGTTAGTGGCCAAAATGCTATGAAGGGGGTGATACATAGCGGTAGCGATCATACATATCGGTGTAGCAGTGTGAATTTTTTAAATGGTAAAATTTTTTTGAATCTTGTATGGCAACCAAGATTGTGTGTTTTTTTTTTTGGTAATTTGAAACCATATAAGAGTAGAGACAACTTCACGAAAGGCTATTGAAGAGAAGAAATAGGAAAAACAATATTTACAACTAAAATTACTTTACTATACTAGGTTTTAGACTGTAGCGCTGCTATTTTCAAAATAGCGCAGCGGCCGCTATTTTGAACCATGATTAGGATTCTATTGCTAAACATAGAATTCCAAAATCAATAAGAAACCTACTAATATAAATTACTAAGTAGTAAGGAAACAACTAAACTAGGATAGCTTCCCACAAATTGTCGGCCATTCCCATTGGATTTGCGGGTTGATCCCAAGGGCTGATCCAATGTAATGGGTGATGGTAGCTCACGGGCTGGGCCCAGTGGACTTGGCCCTGGCTCGACCTCCACCGGTTCTCCCCGCTCTAGAAAAACTCAACTCTGGCGAGTGTATAGTTTGATAATGCTCATATAGGTCCAGGTTGTTGCGCTGAAAATCAGTAGCAGTGATCCATGATGCATCTGAGATGGGATGAGAAATGTCTGAAAACCTCTGTGGCGTGTAGACATGACTTGATCATTAAGTACATCCACAATTTGATCAGTTGGAGTAGTAGGTGGTAGAGATAAGATGTGTTCTTCAATGCTTTCATCTGTGTGATGTCAACGGTAGAGACTTAAGTCTTCTACACTAAAAGTGGAACTGATGCCTAACTCTGCGGGCAGTTCAAGAACATATGCACTGGAACTTATCTTCTTCAAGATCTTAAAAGGACCTGCATTGTGAGGATGCAACTTCTTTTTTTCTTTTGGAGGAAGGCGCTCCGGATGTATCTTGACCATGACCATGCCACCTTTTGCAAACTCAACAAAATGGTGACGTGCACAAGCATGCTGCTTGTATATGTCATTACTAGCGGCGATGTTATGTCGAACCTCATCATGTACATGTTGCATATGTCAGATAAAGTCTTCTGCTTATCCTCTCGGTCGCAATTTTATTGGCAAAGGGACTAGATCAATAGGCAGACGCGACCCTACTCCAGCCATAGCTTGAAATGGTGACATCCCTGTAGATTTGTTGACTAAATTATTGTAAGCAAATTCAGCCATTGGCAAGATCAGATCCCAAGATGTGATGTGATCTGGAACCAAGCATCTTAACCCCAAACTGTGATTTACCACTTGTCTGGCCGTCAGTTTGCGGGTGATAAGCACTAGAGAACTGTAACTTTGTCCTAGTGACCAGCTAGAGTGTCTTCCAAAAGTAGCTCATAAACTTAGTATCCCTATCTGACACAATTGTCTTAGGAAGCCCATGAAGACGTACCACTTCTTGGGTGAATAACTGTGCAACTTTTGATGCCACAGAAGATTGGAAGCATGGTATGAAATGAGCCATCTTAGAGAATCGATCCACCACGACAAATATAGAATCAACTTTCCTTGCTGTGTTCGGTAGACCCAGAACAAAGTCCATGCCGATGTCTTTCCTCAAAGCATGTGGGATGGGAAGGGGCTGGTAGAGTCCTGTATTCTTTTTATTTCCCTTCTCAAGTTGGAAAACCCGGCATAAATCACATATTTTAATAATATATGATGTCATTTCAGGCCAAAAGTAGTTGTCACCAACAAGGTCGAGGGTCTTGTCACGGCCTAAGTGTCCGTTACATCCGTCACCATGTAATTTCCGCACAATATGTTCACGGATGTAGGTCGCTGGTAGACATAGTTTTGTGCCTTGAAATAAATGTCCATCATGAATACTGAAGTGTGGATGTTGAGCTTGCTTGCCATTGAGAAGATCGGTGTAGATGTGTCCAAAATATTTATCTGCAGGATACTCTTGACGAATTTCTTCGAATCCCGGAACAGTGACGGATATGGAAGTCAATAAATGCTTACAGTGGCTCAATGCATCTGCAACTTGATTTTCTTTGCCGGCCTTGTGTTGGGTGACAAAAGTGAATTCTTGAAGATAGGAATTCCACCTTGCACGGTGTGCATTCAATTTCTATTGAGAATGTATGTGCTTGAGGGCTTTATGATCAGAGAATGGAACAAACTCTTTTTCGATTAAATAGTGTCGCCAATGACGAAGAGTCTGTACCATAGCATACAACTCAATATCATAAGGAGAATATGTCTTCTTGGATTCATTTAGCTTTTCACTGTAGAAGGCGATAGGATGGCCTTTTTGACTAAGCACGCCTCCAATACCAACATTAGATGCATCACAATGAACTTAAAAAACCTGATTGAAATATGGAGGGCCCAAAACCACTCACATAAAAGTATTTGGTGCAGTGGAAAGACCAAATGGCATCACTAACCACTCATAGAGACCATCTTTTGTTTTGAATGCTGTTTTCCATGCGTCACCCGATCGGATGCGAATTTGGTGGTAGTTGCTGCGCAGATCAATTTTGGAAAAGATAGTGGATCCATGTATCATATCTAACATATCGTTTATCCGAGGAATAGGAAAATGATACTTTACTGTAATTTTATTGATGGCGCGACTGTCCATACACACGCGCTAGCTTCAGCACACGGACTTGGGCTATCCTTGATGTACCCCTTGTGCAACAAATCATCAACTTGGCGCTTCAACTCTGTATGTTCACTTCCGCTTATCCGGTAAGCATACAAATTTGGTAAAGATGCTCCAGGAACCAAGTCTATAGCATTCTGTATGTCTCGCATTGGAGGTAGCTCTTTTGGTAGTTCGTTGGGTGTCAAATCAGAGAATTCATGAAGAAGGGCTTGAGCCTTAGTAGGAATACGAATCTTAGGAGGCTCCTGCACTTGCTTAGTGAATAATGCAAACATCACATTTTGCTCTTTGGTTTCTTCCTCAAATTTACGCAGAGTGAGAACATGTGGATTGGATGGAGTAGTAGGAGTTGCTGGAGAAAATGCTAATGGTGGCAATGGAAGAAGGTCCCCCATTTGTCCTTTCCACTTGAAAGAATGTATATGCTTCTTTTGATCAGGAATTACCTCTCGATCAAAGAGCCAGGGGCGACCAAGAAGTATACGTGCAATGTTCATAGGAATTATGTCACACTATATTTCATCTTCATATATAAACGATAATTTTGAAAGGAATCAAACATCGGCAAGTCACAGGATTGGAATGATCATTTACCCATGAAACCTTGTTAGGTTTCGGGTGTTTTTCAGTAGGCTATTTCAATTTATCAATTACTTCCTGTGCAACAATATTCTTAGCATTTCCGCCATCAATAATTAAATTACTCAGCTTACCTTTGCATCTCACATGCGTCTGAAAGATGGAAGTTCTCCGCCAATCTTCTTCTTTGTGTTCATTGGTAGTGAGAAGTCGGCGTATGATAAGTAAAGGACCACCTCTTCTGCAGTGGTGGTGGCTCTAGGAAGAGGATCTGATCTTACTTGCTGAGTGTCTTGCTGTTCTTCCATTGGTGGATTCTCAGGGGGTGGTTCCATCTCTATGTGTTCATCATATTGGTTATCATCATAATAGGCGGCTTCTTCACAATAATAAAGATTTCGAACCTGTGGGCAGTCATTGGCAAAGTGACCAGGTTGACAACAATGCCAATAACCGTCATTCCACCGATCTAGTCTTGGAGGTCCACGTCCCTGTGGCACGGCTCCCCGTTGTTTTTGTGTAAAAGGACGCTAATTAGGCTGATTGGGCAGCTGCCTTTGTGGAGGACGATAACCTTGTGGTGGAGTACGGTTATTTTGGAATTCTGGAGCTTGGCAATAACCTTATGATGGAGCACGATTATTTTGGAAATTAGGAACTCTACGAGTCACGGGCTCTCCGGTTTGAGTACCGAAGCGTCTCATACTTGGTAACTGTAACTCCAGTTCAACTCTTTTTGCCTTGTTATAGATGTCATCAACTGTATCAAAATCATGCATGGGGACCTCACGCTTAATTTATTGGAGCAAACTAGTTCAATAGCAGTTGACAAGTTCCCGATCATCCTCTCGACTTTTTCACCGAATAACATAATCATTAAACTTCTCCGTGTACTCATCTAATGATAAGGTGCCCTGCATGAAGACAAAGAACTCTTGCTTAAGTATATCCAAATAATTAGAGGTCAGGTACTTACCTTCAAGCTTTTCGCGCATGTCATCCTGCATAGTGATAGCGGGGCGTCCCATGATGAAATTGTTATGATCAATGCCGTGCCACCATGCTCTCGGTGAACCCTTAAGTTTGACCTTGACAAAGGCCACACGCCGTGCACCATCCATACGGTACCAATTGAAATAGTCTTCAAGAGAGTTGAGCGAATCAATAAAAGCCTTCGGGTTGAGGTGTTCGGAGAAATCCGCTACTTCAACTTTGACTCTTTTGGTAATATCATCAACTTTGGGTGCCATTGGCACATCCTTATGGTATTTTTCTGAAAAAAAGATGCTCAATAAAATCATGAATAGACTCACGTTTGTTTGCATCAGCTTGCCGAGGTACAATGTGTGGAATACCTGTACTGGAAGATACTTTAGCTGCCTTTTTTTCAAAGATTCAAACCCAGTCTCTAATGCAAGTACCCTTTTAGAGAGCCCAGTTTCCAATGCATGTACCTGTTCAGACAATTCGGATAGCATTGCATCTCGTTGGTGGTCAGAAAGTTTGACCACTTTGAGTTGACATTCTTTAGAGTGTTTTCTTTTTTTTTTTCTTTTTTTTTTTTAAATGTTGTGTTGGATCGGATTTGGGCTCTGATTTGACCCAAACTGAGGCCCAATATTTGTTGTTTGGAGAGAACACGTGGGAGAATATTTTTTTTTTCTCTGTCTTGGACTTTGTGTAGGCAGAGAATTAAAAGGGGCTGAAGGCTCTTACTTTGGTATTTCGACTGCAACGAGAAGGGAGAAGGGGAAGGGCTTCTGCCGATTGCAACGATTGACGATCTGGTTAGGTTGCGGCTGTTGGTGCTGCAATGCTGATGGTGGTGTGGCGGTGTTGTAGACGATGAAGGGCCAGGTAAGTCTCGTTTCCCTCGTCCTCTACTCTATCTCTATTTTTTTTTTCTCTGCTAGGTTTGGGGGTGCTGATGAAGGGCGAAGCAAGGAGTGGGACGTCGATTAGGATTGGGTTCGCTTGGGGCTGTGATAATTAAAGAGGTGGCTTCCGAGGTTGGTGCTTTTGGGCGGAGTGCTGTTGCCTGTTGGGATTTGGGGATTTGGCTCGATTGGGTTCTAGGGGAGGTTCTGGTTTGGGGTTTTTGTGGATATGAGGGAATTTAGGGTTTGGATTTTGGGGCAATTTGGTGATGCGGCAGTGACTAGGGCCTTGGGAGGAGATGAATCCGGTTATGGTTTTTGGGGATTTGATGTGCTGATGTGGATGGTGGGTTGGTGATAGTGGCTGGTGGGGTTCGCTGGACAGGATGATGGGTTTGGTTGGAATTGGGACTGTCGATGGTTGATGGAGGTGGGTTGGACAGTGATGGGTTAAGGACGGACAAGATGAATGGATGTTGTTTGTGGTAAGAGATGATGGTGGGTGGATGGAAGGGATCAGAGAGCACGAATTACCTCGAACGGTGATCGGGACGACGATCTGAGATTAGATCTTCGCTCTAATACAAATTTGATGCGGCCTGGGGATAGACCCGCAGCAGGGATTTGGCCGAATCTAGATGGATTCCAAACAACCAGAAGCGCATGATCAATAAGCCAGAACATAACTAAACCAAAGCAGAAATCTCAATTCAATAATAATAGAGGTACTGATCCCTCAAAGGGATTTACATATTTAGTGAGAAGATTAAAGAGTCTTTCCTATCCTATTAGGATTCTATTGCTAAACATAGAATTTCAAAATCAATAAGAAACCCACTAATATAAATTACTAAGCAATAAGGAAACAACTCAACTAGGATAGCTTCCCACAAACTGTTGGCCATTCCCATTGGATTTGCGGGCTGATCCAATGGAATGGGTGATGGTCACTCATAGGCCGGGCCCAGTGGACTTGGCCCTTACTCGACCTGCACCAGGATTTAGTCAGGAATCCTGATATCTGTATGGTTTCAATTTATACAATTCTGAATGATTGTTTTTGGTTTTATACCAGTGGGGTTCCTCCATATTTATTCATTATTATTATTATTGTTATGTTTTATCTATGATGGTTGATGTTTTACTAGAAGAAAATGAAAAATCCAAAGAACAAGATAGTATGGAGAAATATGTTGAATAAAGACACAATTACATCAAAGGACCTACATACAAGTCATTTTTGTCTACCTTTTGACTTTACTAAGGAGTTGGCAAGGTTTTTACCATCTCTAAAATCATGTTGGAAAGCCACCTCTAAGTGAGACCAGAAATGTAATACCCAACGGGCTCTTCCCTGTTTGAAATCCATCTTATGGCATTGGGGGCATCACTTTCCACAATCAGCATCCTGGAGGAAGAATTGCTAAAAATTACTAAATGTTTCTTTGATAACCAAAACTCCAACTGGGCCAGAGAAAGAACATGCTTGGATGCTTTGGAATGGTTTAATAATCTCACATGGGAGTTGTAAATTTTAAATGGCATATGTTGTGATACTACAACGGTCTGTACATTTGGACTTGTTAAGAAGTTTTATTCCAGGCATATATGCCAGCAGTGTTGTTTATTTCAGAATATTTGTCCTTCCTTTTCTTGACATTTAAATTTAAAACTGTAAGTGTTGTTTATTTCAGAATATTTATCCTTCCTTTTCTTGACATTTAAATTTAAAACTGTAAGTGTTGTTTATTTCAGAATATTTATCCTTCCTTTTCTTGACATTTAAATTTAAAACTGTAATCTCCATGCACATTTTGCGGTCATGTTGCATGAGTATGGTCATATTGAATTGGCATTTAAGGAAAACTGTAGAAGATATAAATCTATGAAGATATATTCCAATTTTTTTTTTTTTCCATTCATTCATCACTGGTCTCTAAAATTGCATACTATCTTCTCATTTGCATGTTGTTTGGTAGGACTGTGAAGTTACTAAAGCAGATTGTCATTATTGTTGCACAATCATGTCGGCTAGTACTTCCAATATGTGCATCACATGCCAACAAAAACACAAAGACTTAAGTCTCTTATCTGTGAAAACAATATCGACTACAAGTCTCCTTATAATATTAAAAAATTTAACATTTGCATGGCAATGAAACACAATTTCCAGACTACGATACTTGTTAAACAACGATAAGGTTTTAGTATTATCCAGAATATGATAAACACTTCTCAATGTGATTGTTTCTTCATCGAGCCCTCTACCCTTTACCTTG
Source organism: Umbellularia californica (assembly GCA_028538565.1). Classification (NCBI taxonomy): domain Eukaryota; kingdom Viridiplantae; phylum Streptophyta; class Magnoliopsida; order Laurales; family Lauraceae; genus Umbellularia; species Umbellularia californica. The sequence continues at coordinate 47,976,701 of JAPQWN010000004.1, forward strand.
ATGCTTCGTTCATTCTGCATAGCATGTATGGAATTTTTGGGTAGAATAATTGTATTGCTTCCTTTGCATACCTGAAACTTTGAGAACATTGAACTATCTCCTTTTAAATGATGAAAGAAACTGGAGTTAATGATGGAATCCTTACACTATACTTGGCAAAGAAACCTCTTTAGACTTCTCATCCATGGAGGAAAACAGTTAGAGCATTTTGGACTTGTTCCTTGGTGTCAATCACAATATATACTAAACAAGTTTCCTAACTTAACAATCTTCAATGTGTGTTTATATATGTATAAACACATGAGGTCACAGTTGGATTAGAGTTGAAACCGTGTACTCTTGCGTCCTATGTTACACTTCTTTTTTCAATTCTGAACTTTTTCAACACCTACTGAACGTAGAATGCCTTTTATGACTTCTCTTCAAAGTTGTCTTTCTTTTCAAATTGCGTCTTTTTTTCAGAAGAGTGAGTATTTTGCTTTTCTTTTCATTCTGATTGTGTCTGTTGTCATGATTTTTGGAAAAGAATTCCTTGTCTTTCTCGAAAATTGAAACATTTGTCATGTTGCATTGCCAAGGCTCTCATCAAAACATTTTCAAACATTTCCTTGCTGACTTGATATTCTCAATTACTATCGATTAAATCATTTTATATAGTGTATAGGGCTTTCTCAAATTCCATCTTCCTTGAATCAGCATTCCGTCAAGATATCCATGTCTTCTTCCACAATGATATTTATAAATCATGCTCTTGAAGATAAGCATTTTGCCTGCCCACAGAATATGTTATTGATAGCATGCCCTCTTCTGAAGATCCGTCTCAATGGATTGTGCCATATATAGCTTCTATATTGATAATCAATTGACAAGCTATGGCAAGTAATTCCATCTTCATTAGAGCGGTATGCCATGGAGTTAGTGCTCCTCTTGACATTGATAATGGTGCTTCCAGTTCTATGCTCTATGCCTAAGTCTATTACTCCACCTAGTCGCTTGATATCTACGGAGTCTTGCAGATGCCCGATGCTGATCTGATAGCAAAGAGAGTCCTCCTTATCTAAAATGCACCTGAGGCAAGACCAAGCGACACAACTCACTCTGCCGAAAGAAACTTTGGTTCTTTGATCCTTGCTCCTTGGGTAAAAAGCCAAGTTTCTCCTCCACCAACCGAACTTAACGGAATCATGGAATGTATCATACTTCAACTGTAGCAACCTCAGATAACACACTCAGGGTAATAGTAACAAAACGCAGGCCTACACCCAAGAACATGCAGAGTCTTTCCCATTATAATAGCATAGGAAACTATCTCCAATGAGGAGATATGAAGCGGGGATCAAGATGAATTACTTAAGGAATAATGAGATCAAGATAAATAACCGAATGAGTAATCGGATCGAGATGGTGATAATAGAATCTGTTTCCAATATTCATTTCAAATTTCTTTCTCAGTTTCAAATTGTGAATTTGAAGGTTTGTTAAAACAGTTAAGTTTAGTTCTGGGTGTGTTTGTTCCAATAGATTGGATCTCATGGTTGCATAGGATTTGCTTTTATTTGGTTCAAACAAAAATTGGAGCAGTAAGAGCTGCTGAGAGGATCAATGGGAGGATGTTTTGGGGCTGATGGAAAAACATGGTCCCTATTCTAGGTTTAAGGACTAATGGGTTTTAGTTTTTACTGCTTGAGTAGGCATTTGCAAAACCACTATTCTTTGATGTCCTTGACTGTATTTATTTATGAATTGCAACAGATCTATTCTACAGTTTTGAGAATGTAATCTTGCAGCAGAGTGCGTCTTTATCATTGTATGACAATTAAACTGTATCACCATTTAATAAATATTTGTTGCAGATCCTTATTGGAAAATCCATGGCACAACTGTTCCTTTGAAGGCTCTGGGTTTTTAAAGCTGTTTCTTCCTACCAACATGGAGAACCGAGATTTCTTTTCACAGTAAGAGTGATAAATTCTTTTGGCTAAAAATGGATTTCGAGCTTTTTCTTTTTCAACATATTGATTTATGGCCGACTCATTTCTTCATTTTGGTGTTTCAGGGATTGGATTGAGGAGTGCCTAGATCTGTGGAATTCAACTCCAAACTGCCAGTTTTGGGATATTCAATGGGCTGGCATTTTTGCTCGGTGTATAAAGAACTATAATTCAATTGACTGGGAGTGTTTCCTACCTGCCCTTTTCACATATTACCTGAATATGTTTGAGGTGAGTACCGTTTACTCGACTTTTAGACTAATGCTTGCCCTTTGCTGTCAAGTGTCAACTGCTTTCACATGGAAAAGAGAAACCTATATTCTGAGGACACTGGGCTGATGCATCTCTCATCTGTTTAAATTTGATTTTAACTTCAGCATGTTATTGAGCAAGAAAGTTAATTTCTTGCTTTTGAACATGATAATTCACTTTTTATTTATTTATTTATTTTGGAGCTTGACAGGATGTTGAGATTCATACAGGAATTTTTGTAATATTTTCACGAACCCGTTTTGTAAACTTCTACTTTGCTGCATGGATTTTTTTGGGTAAATTACAGAAAGTCAATCATATATATATCCAGTGCACGCCTCGGTGCCTGTGCAATTGATCCAACGGTGTACAGTCCATTCGGATGGGCGCAAACTTAGTGGGACCCGTGTAAATAGAAGGATTGGGGGGGGGGGGGGGGGGGGGGGGGGTTGGTGTTGATCCACTTGGATGGACCCCGTGAGCCCCACATGCGCACCGGGCGCACCTGAAATTGACCAAAATCGACTAATAGTTAGCCGAATATTTGTATATGACCGTTTCGTTTCGGTATGTAGACCAAAATGAAATTTCCAAATTTCACAACTATGGCTGGCCACACTTGTATCATGCGAAGTCCTAATTCTGTCCGAACTTTATCTTTTAGTCCTAATTCTGTCCAAACTCAAATCTTTTTCTCCTATTTTTTTTATCTTCTTCTTTCTCTCTCTCTCTCTCTCTCTCTCTACTTCTCTTGCTTCCCTTATTTCTCATTTGATTTAATTTCAATTTGGTATTATAGCATTTCTAGATCCTAAAGGGTTTAAAGGAAGGGCAAACTGAGAGAAAACATATGCAAAGCAACAGCTGCAGGTCATCTAGGGAACATAAGCCACATTGTCATACGGCCAGCGTGTGAATTGGTTGTGACCACAATGGCTGATATTTGGATTAGCTTTCTAGACTGATGAGGCATTGATAAGCTCTTTTCGTTGTTCTCATTTATTTTATTTTATTTTTATTTTTTGAGGACGTTGTATGGATTCTTTTGGGGAAAACCGGCCCTTATAATTTGAGAGTTATTCATCCAGTATTTTTGGTGGGTGGGTGTGCGAGGGCTGTTTTCCATCCTAGTATTAATTTGATAACAGTTCTATTTTTTGTTGATTGAATTTGTGTGCCTTCTTTCGTGCATTTGGGGCATATTCAGTCAACCCTACAGTAGTGTAGACCATCCATGGGTTTAAATCAAGGGGAGAGGCTTACATTGGAACATCTCAAGCATCGGGAGTTGTGAATCTCCACAGTTGGATTATATTGAATCTTTTTATTGGTAGGAATCGTACAGAATGGTGATACTCACCAAGGATGGCCATTGGTGTGCATGGATGGTATTTTCAATTCTATGGAAGTTATGTTTACTGGCAATTTTTTGATATTGTATAATGGCGAAGGAATTGTGGGATTCAGTATCTGCTGCGTATACAAATAGGAACAATGCTTGTATTCATCAACTGTTTCTCTAGGCTGATCAGTCTCTTTGAGACTATTATGCTAAGCTTCAAGGAATGTGGTGAGAATTGAGCATGGATTGGCCTTCACCCGCATGTTGCATGAAGGAACAAGTAGTAGGATAGAAGCACAACACATCCATGAATTGCATGGAGGTTTAAATCTTATGTATGACTTGGTCCCTGTCCAAATTTAGGAATCAGGGAGTGCTTTCACATTTTGGGGACCATATTTTCTCTGCTTCCTATTGAAAAATGTTGCCGGAAAGAGATTTCATTTCTGAATCTACTACTGTTATTTCTGACTGACTGACTTTAGCTAATACGGTTGATGGAGGAGGTCATGCTGATGGAGGTCGGGGATGTGGTCATGGAGGCGGTTGTAGACGTTGTGGTCATGGTGGCCACCCACTTTGGACTGTGTAACCTCTATTGTACACATTGTGGGAGATATCATTTACTTACCATCGAGTGTCCAATTACTTCATATGTAATAGATAGTTTATTCATTTGAGTATTGTTTATCCCATTGTAAGGCACCTGAAGGGATACTCAAAACAAGGAGCGCTTTATTCATGTCATGCTCATGGCCATTTATATATAAATTTTTTTACTGCTGTAAACTAGGTAGGATCTAGACTGGATGAGTTTAATACTGGATTGCACCTTGGTTGGTGGCAATAATTCTTTGGAAGAGTAAGTAGGTTAGTCCGAACGACAAATCCTGTACTGCTGTTGTTCCACAAAAACTTGTACCGTTGTTAGTCCGCAAAAACTTGTACTGCTTTTTTGTCCACAAAAACTTGTAGAGAAATCCTAAGATGTTGCTCATGCTCCTCGCGTATCTTAGAGACAAAGTACACCAACACATCATCAATAAACACCACGACGAATTGATCCAAGTAGGGCGTGGCTATCTTATTCATCAAAGCCATGAAAGCAGCTGGTGCATTCGTCAACCCAAAGGAGATCACATGTAACTCGTTGTGGCCATATCTAGTCCTGAATGCGTCTTTGGAATGTCCTGCTTCCGGACTCGCAACTGATGATACCCTGATCTGCAGTCTCACGGACAAGCAGTAAACCGATGTTCTTATTTGGGAAAAAAAAACATTTGAGAATTGACGTACTACCGGTATCTCCTCCACCGCTTTTGTCTATTTATCCTCCGTGATAAATGCAATATACCCCCTCACAACCATGCTTTATCATCCTACTAGCCTTAATGGCTGAAACCAAATGGGTAGGCAACTTCTTCTCAACCACGACTCTACACCGGCATCATTTCATTCACTTCTACGATGTTCCTATTGTCACTGCATTCCCGAGTGAGTGCGTATACCTGAATGTTATGAAGTTTGTTTTGGTTTGTCCAAAATCTCCTAATTTATTCGATTTACTCAGTGAACCGAAATGACCACTCCCCTTACAAAATTTTGGATCTATTCGGCCGAAATCGGTAATTTCTGTCCAAAACCTCTGATTTCCGCTGAACAGATCCAAAAAGGGTCTGTTGGGTTTTTTTTTTTGAAAGAAAAATAAAAATGCAGAAGAGGAAGAGTTGAGGAGGAAGAAAAAAAGGACCCTTGATTCGAACCATTGAGTTGAAATGGGAAAAACAAAAAACAAAAGACGTACCTGTTGCTGCTGCTTGGTCTTGGAAGTTGGAGGGTCTGGAGCAGGGGGGGAGTCGACCGTAGAGGAGCAGTGCCGACAGTTGAAACCCCTGTTGTTGCCGCTTGGAGATTGGAGAAGCCAAACAGGTAGGATGTCATCTTTTCTTCTTCTTTTTTCTTTTCTCTTCTATCTCCTTCTCTTTTCTCGTAAGACGAAAAGGGCACAAAAGGCAAAAAAACCCTATAGCCCTTTTCGATTCCTTTAAACTTAAATTAATTTCCAAAAATACCCCTTTTTTACTTTTTGTTTTTTTTAACCATCCAACCCACTTATGGGCTCATACGAGAGAATGAGGCCACCATCCATCCCACTTTGATTTTTTAAACTCTAATAGGATATGAGCTTTATCAAAATTCTAACGCTTTTAGTATTTATTCTTGTTTTTTTACTTATAATATAATATTTTTATATTTCTGAAACATTTTGCTGGAATCTCGATTTGGCCGAAACATTTCGGTGGATGCCACAACGAAATGTGGTTCAAAACAAATTTCACGACACTGGTATTCCCTGCCTGCCTGATGGGGCCCTCTCTGTGATTATGGTGTGATTGTGGTGCATGAAGCCTATGTTGTGGAATTCGCTGCCGCTGATGGGGTGGTCCTCTGATTCAGCTGACTTGGGGTGGCCATCCTCTTCAATATAGACGTAAATCTTATCCATCCATCTATCATTGAGTTAATAATACTCCATAATCCAGATGGGTCCCAAATATACTAAAACAAGGGAATAAATTGAGAAAGCAGCAGTCTTTCCAAGAATTTCTGAAAACCATGTCGTCTCCAGCAGTTTGCACAAATCAAGCTGTGGGCCCCACCTGGGCATTGATACGATGAAATGGGCCACATGATCTCAAAGTGGACTCCCCGGCGACTCGTGGTATGATTCTTTCAAGGGTTGGGGGCCTGGGGTGTTGGGCTGGATTTGGCCCTTCCAACTGTAGCTCCAACATGAGTCTCAGTAGCCTCTTTTAAGAGTACAAGTTATGAGATTCCCCCTGCCTTATTTTATTTTCCCGAAACAGCCCCTGATATTGGATTTTATGCACAAATGTGGACTGCTTGGGCCAGTACTTCGATCAAGTCATGGTAGAACACTTGCAGGCCTCCTTAGAGCGCTCAAACTAGTTCATAAACTCCTTGGCATGAAGAATTATATGCTTCAACTTCTAAATCTTCACCAAGCTAATTCTTGAATTATGAATTTTGGGCTCAAGTGCGAATTAACCGAATCACAAATTGCATAACTATTGGTCAAATGAGCTCCACCAAAGGATATTAATAAAGAAGTGAGGTGTGAACTGTGAAGGATATGACGGGAGGGGTGAAGGATTGGGATGTAAGTGGGACCTCGACTTTCCTAGGACTTGAATTTCTGTGGTGATGGCTGCGTATTCATCTCCCATGTTGCCTTGATTCAATTTCCATTGAAGAGAAGTTATTAGATGGTAATTTTGGATAATCACCTTTGATTCCTTATTTTTAACCACTTATAGTGATACAAAGTTGTAGAGTTTCTAGGAATTCAATTGCTTGAAACAAACAGGCCCTTTAACTTTTAACTTAATTTAATGAGCACAATACTCTTTTGTTAATCCAAGCATTTGGCCTTTATTTTTCTGCTACAGCATGGTGTTCAAAATGCAGTTGCTAGACTAGAGATTACTTTGAATGCCGCAGTTCCCAATTTCTCCTCCAAGCTTGAACTTCTGGAAATTTAATTTCTGTACTTGGTATCCCAGTTATAGGTGTTTTTCTTTGTTTGATACACTATTCCTATTGTTGTCACAGGTTCCTATAGCTAGTGGAAGTGGATCATATCCTTTCTCCATAGATGTTCCTAGAAATACAAGGTTCTTGTTTTCCAGCAAAGTGGTTACTCCTGCTACAGCCATTGCCAAATCAATTGTAAGTATGCTAATTCCTCTTTTGTCTCTACGAACTTATTTTCTTTTCTTTTGATGATTTGTGAGTACTTTCACGTGGCATGCATTTTGCACTTTTCTGTACATTCATTCTTAGGATAAACCATTGCAGGTATATCTTTTAAAGCCTGGTAGTTCAGCACAAGTGTACTTCGAGAATATGGCTAATTTATTAGAACAGTATATTTTCTATAACTTTTAAGCTCAGTTTCTTGTTTTCCACTCCATGTAAAGAATCAGTAACTGCTCTTTAGCTTATACTTCTACCATGTTTGGTTGTACTAGATACTACCATCCTTCAAATGGCGGTCGCTGGACTTACTCTCTAGAGCGGTTCTTGCGATACCTGGTGATTAACTTTCAAAAACGGCTTCGGCATGAACAACAGTAGGAACTACTTGGATAATGACATGGAACTTAATCTTTGATTTAAGTATGCTTGGCAAAGTATCATCCTTTAATACTGAAATTCTGTTAATACAGAAATGCAGATGACTATGTAAAGGTTGAACTCTGTCTGGGAGAACGGGAAAGAGCTGCTTTTGTTAAAGTGGTGCTGAAGTTAATTGATCGTGGTCAGTATAGCAAAAATGAATCTCTTGCTGATACCGTTGCTGCTGCAACTTCTATTTTAGCGTATGTGGAGCCTTCGTTAGTGCTTCCTTTTATTGCATCTCGGTTCCACCTGGCTTTGGAGACTGTAAGTATTGTTGATTGTATTCTTTCTTTGCATGGCACAATTAAGCTACTTTCTAGTTCTGCAGGGATTTTGTGCATTTTTTAATCCTAATTTTATGTTTGTTTGTTGATGGTGAGAAATACATCTACTCATGCAAATTAATACTGCAAACAATTAGAATTTTGGTGAAGTCACTCGGTTTATTGTACTGAAGTCTTCAATGTTTTGTGCCGAGTCAGATGACAGCCACCCACCAATTAAAGACTGCCGTCACATCAGTGGCTTATGCTGGCCGCGCTCTCTTTCTTGCTTCTATTTCATCTAATCCATGTACAACAGAGGATCTTGGTAGTGCTGATTCATTCACGAATGTTCTTTTAATTTCTTTGACGAATGCATTGCTTGGTATGGATGCCAATGATCCTCCAAAGACATTGGCAACTATGCAATTGATTGGCTCCATTTTCTCCAATGTAAGCACAGAGAATTCTTTATATATGTTCATTGCTTCTGAATCACGCTTATTCTTGATCTTATTATTTGCGTTTTGGTTGCAGTTAGCTGCATTAGATGACAATGGTGATGAACCTGCATTCCTTGCAAACATCAGTTTTTCTGAATGGCTTGATGAGTTCTTATGTCGACTATTTTCTTTACTGCTACACTTGGAACCTAGCAATGTTTTGTAAGTGATGGTATTCAAAAATCAGTTTTTGTTTTTTGTTTGTTCCCCCCCACCACCACCACCCCCCCCCCCCCCCCCCCCCCCCTGATTCTTCTTCCTCTTTTCTTTATTGATCTTGTTCTCATTGGTTTTCCTATTTGTTGCTTTATTTGAGAAATATTCTGTTAATTATGATTTGCAGAAATGAAGGCATCCATACATCAGCAGCTTCAGGGACATTCCTGGTTGAAGATGGTCCTTATTATTTTTGCATGTTGGAAATCTTACTTGGAAAGCTGTCTAAACCTTTATATAAACAGGTTCTGAGTTCGTACCTTGAACACCATGGTTTTGTAGTTCATATGTTCTTGATATATTCTTCATTTCATGGAAACTTCATTTCCTTAATGATTGCAGGCCTTGAAGAAGATCTCCAAGTTTGTCAACACTAATATTCTTCCTGGAGCTATTGCAGAGATTGGGCTTCTTTGTTGTGCATGTGTTCATTCTAATCCAGAGGAGGCATCTGTGCAACTTATTGAACCAATCCTAAAGTCTGTCATCTCCTCTTTAAAAGGATCACCAGTTTCTGGTTTTGGTGGAAAGGGATTTTCTGATGGATACTTTTCATCCAAGGTTTATCTATTATACTATCTTTAGTCCTATGGTTTTGATGTATATATCATCATTATCATTATAATAATTATTATTTTGATATGTTGGTGCATGCAGGCAACACTTTCTCCTGCTTTGGAGACGGCTATCGATTTTCAGCTGAAGGTATTATCAGTAGCCATTAGTTATGCAGGTCCTTCGCTGCTTTGTTACAGGGATCAATTGAAAGAAGCAATCGCGTCTGCATTTGAAGCTCCTTCTTGGAAGGTCCTGTTTAACTCGAGCATTAATTTGAACTTAGTAGTCTTGGATATTCGGAATTCCTGTTTGTTAAAATATGTTTTTGTGCGCTATAGGTTAATGGAGCTGGTGATCATCTTCTGCGCTCCCTTCTTGGTAGTTTGGTCCTTTATTACCCTGTTGATCAGTACAAGTATGCACAATGCATATCCCAGTATCTTGTTATGTCCTTTGCATTATTTCTGGAAGCGACTTGCTATGTATAGAAAAGTTACAAATGAATTCTGGATGTGCAGGTGCTTTTCATGTCATCCTGCTGCTTCCATATTAGAAGATTGGATCAGCACCAAAGATTATCATAAAAAAGAGCAGCAATTGAGCCCCAAGTGGCACATTCCTACCAATGATGAATTGCTGTTTGCGAACGAGCTGCTAGACCTGCATTTTCAATCAGCTTTAGATGATTTGCTCAGAATATGTCAGAACAAAATCCATTCTGATCTTGGTAAGCTCCATATTTGTTTCCAGTAAATAGAATTGCCTAATATACTTGACCATTTTACACAAAGAACAGTTGTAAATTATAATGACCATTTTACATGAGAATGGTTGTAATTGTTCTGGAACTATATAAAATTGATGTAGGATAGACCCACTATCCATTGGTTGACCAGTCCTTTGGGCTCAGCCCATTTAGTCTATGTTTGTTTTTATTTTATTCAGATTCCTTTTTTTTTTTTTTTTGTTTACGTCTTTGTAAATATGGATGTTTGAATCCTGTCTGTCAATTTGTTTGGATAGTCAAGATTAGTTTTAGGCTTCTTTGCTTTTCTTATTTAATGATGTAATGCCTCCTTTGGCTTTAGACAATGATTAATGAAAATAGAAGTTTGAGTGCTTTGTTCTTTGCAATCTCTCTTGCAATGGGAATGGTGCGATGCCATGGGCGTGAAGCATAAGAACTTCAGATGTGAAGCCCTATCGACTCCATCTTCCTCTACCCGCCCCTCATGTCTTCCTCATTCTGCATCAATTGGATGAAAAGAAAAGTTCGAGTGCTTTGCTCTCTGCAATTTGTCATGCTATGATGCACGGATACTTTAAAATGGGCAACCTATCGTGTCGTATCGTATCCGATACTTCACTTTTTACATGTAAAATCCGTGTCCTTGTTGTGTCTATGGCGTGTCTGTGCCATATCTGGGCATCATAGCTGTCATGCGATGGGAATGGCGCAATGCCATAGTCGGAAGCCTGAGAACTCCAGGCGTGAAGCCCTATCGACTCCATCTTTCCGTACCCGCTCTGCATCTCTTCCCCGTTCTTCATCAATTGGTATCAGAGCCAAAGATCGATCCACCTGGATTTAAAAATTGGCATAGGTACGTCTATCCTTCCCTCAATCTTCAATTTTATTTTACATCATCATCCCTTTTCACCGTCATGCACTGACCCTGTCAAACGCATCATCCAGACCCAATAGAACTACATTAATCGGTCCCGGTTCTGGTTTGGCTTTGAAGTAGAATGTTCTGACATTTTGGTCAATTCCGGCGTTCTGTTCCTAAAAAGGTGCGATTGAAAAATAAGAAAATTATAAAAAATTCCTAAAGTTAAAAAAAATAAAATAAAAATCCTAGCAAGTTATTGAAAAGTCAAAACAAGATATAAAGAACATTAAAACTACTTAGTAAACAATGAAACATAACAACTATATTTTGTTATAAAATAATAATAATGAAAGAAAACAAAATGAGTATCATCATCTCAAAATCATAATAAGTCAAACTTCTCAAGCATACCACTAAAAAGATGACATCAAATGTCCCAAAATCAGTTATTAAACAATTTATAACTAGTTACATCATCCCCCTCATCTTCACTCTTCCAAAGCTTGAGTTCTTTCATCATCTCCCATTGTCATTTGGGCTGGTTGCTCTACAAATTCCCACCCACGAACATTTTCTTCGATCATAAGAGCAGGCTCTTAGCATATCCAATCTGATAAAACATCAATATTCTCCAAGCTAATTGGATCACTAGTTGATGAAGTTCTTCTAGACTGGTACCTATGAAATTCCATATATTTATACCATACTTATTTGTTATGTAAATAAGTTTAAGTAGTCAAAGCTAAAAAGGAGAAATAAAATGTAGAAATTTATAAATTTTTTTCTCGAAACTTCGAGTTGTAGTGGACAAACACTAGATCATTCAATCTATTATGTTAAAAACTACTCCAGTTTCTTTCACGTCCACTAGAACTACAACATTGACTTAGACTACTCATGGTGAATTTTTGTAGTTCACGGGTCTCATCTCCAAATTGATCCACTATGCAGCTATAAAAATTTAAGAGTTGGAAAGTATTTATATTTAATTCTATAGAATAAATTTACAATGCACTTTCACTAAAGAGAGAATGAATGTCAAATTACCTGGTGCCAATTTATTGCGTAGCCTTACTACCAAACCTGTTCCAAATTGACCAATAACATTTTTATAACTATCAAGCTGCCTGATAATTTATTCTTGAGTTTTTTCATTGGGCTCTAGTCGACCAACAACCAAGGATTAAAATAGTGGTCGCGGCAGGCATAGAGGCTAGTGGCCAAAACGCTATGTAGAGGGCGATACGTAGTGGTTGCGGCGTTACGAAGCAGCGTAGCGGCGTGAATTTTTTAAGTGGTCAAAAGAATTTAAATATAGAATGTAAGCTATAAGGTCCGAGACAGGATGGAACGCCTTAGTGGCAAGAACCACGACCTGGCCTAGAGAAGGCGGCCCCCCTCCCCTGTCTTCTCCCTCTTCGTCTCTAATCTACCTCTAGTTATCTCCAAAACCGAGCTTGAATCCATGTTCTGTAGGGCTGGTTCAATGATCAACTCCTTCCCCCTTATTAAATGATCCTCATGCAAGCAAAGAGGTTTTGGATTTGTTAGATTTAAAATAGAAAGGGAAGCTCTCTAAGGTATCGAAATCGTGAAACGGAAGGCCATGGGGAGGCAGACACATCCTTGCCGAAGTCGCTCGTCCTCGCCCAGAAAAATCCCTCCCAAAAGGCTCCCCCCCCAACCTAGATTTCTTTCCACAACCCAGGGAACTTGCACTAGTCAATGACCAACGTCTGATGCCATCCTCCAGCAGCCATCTATGGCTCTAGCGCAGGTTGGATTGTCCAGGACGACGATGCGAATTAAATACAGGTGGCCCCTTAGGTTGTCGAGTCGGAGAAAAAGAGCCTCTATTTAAGTTTGATTGGTTTCCTCAAGCCACATAAGGGTTTGGACGCTAACGATAGGTGGCTCAAGTTCTTTTGGGGCAATTCGGCACAAAGCCTCAAATTGCTGGAATCTGATGTGATTGGCATCCAACTGCTCTTAGAGGAGGATATCAGTCAGGTCTTGGAATGCTTCGCTGAGTCTTCTTCCTCGTTTGTCACCATCGACTGGTGGATGGAGCTCATCGGCTCCCCTCCAACCACCAAATGGAAAAGATTCCACGGCGTCCCATTGCAAGCATGGAACGAAGGTGTATTCCACCTCTTAGGGGATTGCATCGGCACAACCATTAAAGTGAATCGGCACACGTTGGAGAAGAAGATCTTAGCCTACGGTCGCATGAAGGTGCTCACCAATAGAACCTTCAAGGTTCAACTAGATTTCCTTCTTTCAGTTGGGGATCTCCTTATCTTAGTTAGGGCTGAAGAAGATCTCCCTGCCCTTGTCTCCTCCAAGAACGGCGAAAGCATCCCGACTGCCACAACCATCGCGATGACTGCAGAAGCCAAACCAGGGCTTGTAAGCGGAGAATCTCTTTCCAAACCCAACCCCTCAATCCTCCCGAAGGAAGCTAAAGTTAGCAAGCGAGACTTAGGTCGTAGAGCTGGACTTCAGCAACTAACCCAATCAGATAATAGGACTTGGCCCATAACACATCGCCCCTCTGTGGGCCACGGGCTAACTAACAGTGAGACCCTTTGCTCATTTCTCAGTTATTTGGGTTAGCCCAACTACTCAGCCCTAGCCTCTTTAGCTTCTACATTTCGAGAGGAAACAGAGTTCGCCTTGACTGGGAGATTTGTGTCGTCTCGGGGTTCCTCCACATCGGCTTCCACCAAGGTCACGATGACCTCTTTAGCGACAAAGACGAGCAAGACACCCTCTGCTCCTTCCCCCAAGACACCTACTGCTCCTTTCTCCCACCACACAGTTACCAATCGGCACCTGCAAGCATTGGATGCATAGTCGTCAATTATGTTTAGGTCATCGTTTCGGTCTAGCATCCAAGATGGAATATTTCGGTATTTTGGAAATTCGGTAAAACTTTTAGGAGTAACTTTTCAGAATAATAAAAAATTAAAAATATATGTAAATATATATAAAAAATAGAAAAATAAAAATAGAATATAAATTATGCATGTTTCATCATGTGAATATTGATGGGCCGGAATGGACAACCGAAATGGACCAAAATGACTGGAATGGACCGGAATTCAAACTGAAATTTTTGAGTACCCATTCCCTTTCGGGCGAAGGACCGAAACAAAAAATTATGGCCGAAATGAAATGGAACTGACAACTATGGTTGGATGATTTAAGCTGACAAACAATAGACGTTCTCGGGATAGTTGCCAGTCGCTACGCCTCGGATTCTGCCTCCCCTCTCCCCGGTACAATATGTAGTTCGCCCCTCTTTGCCGCTCCGCGCTCTGCGCCGGACTCCCCAACTATGCCAGACTCCCCTTCCTCTGCCCTTAGGGACTCTGCTAAGCTCCCTCTCTCACGTCAGAAGTCCAAAGAGGGCTGGATATATACCTCCAAAAAGGCAACGTGCAGGCCAGCCAACACATCTTTGAGACCTGATCGTGAAGGAAGAACCCCCTGCCTGTCCTTGCAGTAGGAACCGGTTCAGAATCTCCACAAACTCAACTTGCACATCCCAATTCTTGGCTCTCCCATAAAATCAGATCATGTGGTGATAGGCATCTCAGTAGACAATGACAACGGAGGCTGAGAAAGCTTAATCGCCTTGGACAATGACAACGACAATCCAAAACATATCTGACATCTACAAAAAGAAGCCCAAAAGAAAGGGAAGCAGAGAACTTTAGAAGCTACAGTGTTCCATTAGTTACAACAACCGTCCTCTTGAGAGTTCATCATCTCTCAAAGTTGTCAACCGAGTCAGAGATTTTAAAAATTGTTTTCACTGAAAGCTCTGTCTTGGAATGTTCACGGTTTAGGGAGTTCAGTGAAGCGCAATCATAAAGGAGGTTCTCCGCTCTTGCAAAGTTGATTTATTGCTCCTTTAAGAAACCAAGCTCGGCTCAATGCCACAATCGATTGTCAAAGAATTATGGGGTAATAACAAATGCAGTTGGGTTTTGCTAGATGCTGACAGATGTGCTGGAGGTATCCTGCTCGGCTAGAACAGTAGACAGTACACCTTGATAGACCATTACATTGGTACTTTTTCAGTGTCGGCAGTGCTTGTAGATAAGATAACCGGTTCTTCCTGGATAATCTCCTCAGTCTACTGCCCTACAGACCGAAGACTTTGTGGTAGTTTCTGGTGTGAGCTTGACTCAATTCATAGTAGATGGGCTGGCCCTTGGTGTCTTGGTGGTGACTGAAATATCACCAGATTCTCTTGAGAAAAATCCAGAGGTGGCAGCACTACAACAGATATGGAGGCCTTCTCAAACTGGATCAACTCCCACTTTCTCGTCGATCTACAACTAGGGGGGACTAAATACATGTGGTCTAACCACCAAAATCCTCCAATGCCGCCGAGACTGGATTGATTCTTGGTAACAGGTGATTGGATCGATTTGTATCCACAAGTTTGCCAAATAGCTCTACCCAAGCCTACTTCTGACTGCTGCCCCATCTTACTCGACTCCAGATGTGTTAGGTGGGGGCCCTGTCCTTTCCGTTATGAGTTAATGTGGCTGGAGGATAAAGAATTTAGTGCCCTTATCAAGGACTGGTGGAATAGCTATGACACTAACGGTTGGGCAGGCCTTAGACTCTCTTCAAAGCTTAAGAAGCTGAAGCTCAGCATTAAAGACTGGATCAAGAGCAAATTTGGGCCGGTGGAATCCCTTAAGGCTAAATATCTCGAAGAAATGCAAGCCCTTGATACTAAGGAAGAATCTCAAATGTTATTTGAGATGGACATTGCTAAGAAATTCAAACTTAAAGATCTATTTAAGCGGAAAATTCAGGAAGAAGAGATAAAATGGAAATAGAGATCGAGATGTCGGTGGCTCAAAGAAGGGGACAAAAACACCAAGTTCTTCCACAACATGGCTACCACAAGAATGAGGGAAAACATAATTAACTACTTAATGGAAAATGGAGTTAGACTAGAGGACCGAGAAGGGATAACCAGACACATTATTGATTTCTTCATTAATCTGTACAACAAAGATGGTAGGATCAAACCATCCCTAGATAACCTTCACTTCTCCACCATCAATGGGGAGAGAGCTAACTGACTGGAAGGTGAGTGCCAAGAGGAAGAAGTCAAAACAACAGTTTTTCATCTAGCTAGTGATAAAGCCCTAGGCCCAGACGGTTTCCCAATGTACTTCCAAAAATATTGAGATCTTCTAAGCAAAGATATTATGGCCTCCATGGAGGAGTTCCACTCAAGAGGAAGGCTATCAAAAGCTATTGGCGCTTCTTTCATTGGCCTTGTGCCTGAGAAATCTGGGGCTGACAGTTTGAGAGACTTTAGGCCCATAAGCCTCTTAGGCAGCATCTAGAGAATATTGGCTAAAGTGCCGGCAACCAAACTCCAAAAGATCATCCCATTGATCATTTCTCCCTCCCAAGGTGCTTTTGTCCACGGAAGATAGATCTTAGATGGGGTCCTAGTCGCTAACGACACATACACTCCAGATACAAAGATAGAACACTTGGCCTTGTTGGCAAATTGGATCTAGAAAAGGCCTTTGATATGATGCTCCAACGTGTGCACGTCCAAGATGATTAGGGAGTCAAGTCTAGGGATGAAGAGGTTTAAATTTGAAAGCTCAAGGTTTTCCCTAGATAAGTAATTCCACTAAGCACACTTAGTTAGAACTTTGATTGCTCTTAAGTATGCCTATTTGAAAGCCTAAGTGTGAGTGGAATTGGATTTTGGGAGCTCTAGTATGGTATTACTATAAGGGCACTTTGTATTGGAAAGAGGTCTAAAAACCCCAAGAGTTGTTGCCATTGGAATGAGCTCAAGCATATATAGAGCACTCTCCAATAGCTAGTTGGCGGTTAGCCTTCAATTAGCCATCAAAGTCCCATCGGCTAGTTTGACCTCAGTCAACACAGGCCAATTTGTTCTACACTGGGCTTCACAGAAGCCGTAAGCTAACCGTAAGCTCACTGAATTTGATTTTCAAATTTCAAGGTACCGCCTTTGTGACCCTTAGCTGTGTTGGAAGTAGGTGGGCCTCGTGGATAGGTTTTCAAAACTTTTGACCAACTTGTTGTGGGGATCAAATATCCATAAGGCAATAAACCCAATCCAGGATCCAAAATCTCTTTCTCATGAATCAAGATCAGTATAAACACTATCTAGAAGATAGAATACAACAGCAATAAGCAACTGCGAAAGTCACCTTGGGAGCCCAGTTGTGCTCTAATGGATAAGTTGATTGCTTGGCTTGTTGAAAAAACTCTTTCACAAGAATAAGAAGGATCTCCAATACCTTGTTGTCTTCCGTGTTATGACCCTCTATCAGATTACTTCTCAAGGAGAATGGTGGAATCTCCAAAAGAAGAAAACCCTAGATTCTCGAATGGAAACTAGAGGAGAGAAGAGGAGGGATGAGAGAGGGAAGAGGTGGGCATCCAACCTTGGGCGTGGGAATATCTTGGTCCACAAGGATGAAAATATCGGTAGCGGTGGGCGTAGCGGCCTGCCGCCAAAACGCTACGTAGCGGGCGCTGCGCTACGTAGCGGTGTAGCGGTGCGATTTGAAAAAATAGTCAAAAAAATTTGAAAAAATTCTAGAAAATCTAGAATATTGGAAAATGAAAGAAAATGTATTTTTTTTGCAAAAGTAACTTAGGTAAGGGGGCGTAGCGGTCCCCTCACTATATGAGGTCCTGTATCGCTGTATAAATAGAAAATAATAATAATGATTTTTTTTTTACATGTGTTCATGTTGCTTAGTTATGCTAACATAGAAAGTAATGAAAGGCTTATATAAAAAAAAACTATGTCATGAAGTCAAGACTTAAGAATACCTAGAGAAAAAAATGCATATACCAAAGGGAGTGTCTAATAGGATGTACTTAGAGAAGAATTGTTGAGAAGAACTCTTTGTATCGACTATAATTCGGCGAGATCATGTGCTTTTTGGTGTTCTTTTAAACATAAAAGGGTAAAAGAGTTGTGTAGAAATGTTATTTGGAGAGAAGAAGAAAAAAATAAGTTTTATTATGCATTTTAAAAAAATTTGAAAAATAAAAAATTTTCTCACCCCGTAGCGGCTTCGTAGCGGTCAGAAGACCGCTTTTTTCAATTTAGCGTGGCGGCCTGGGCCGCCACGGCTGATATAAGCGTAGCGGCCGCTATTTTCATCTATGATCTTGGATGTCCACCCCTCTTTTATTTATAGTGCATGAGCACCTCCTCTTTGTTCATATTTAGAAGTCTCACTTCTATTATTAGTAAGTGTCCTTCTCCTCCTTCTTTTAAGTGTTCCAATAGGATTAGAAGCAATATTTTATTAGGGCTAGCGTGGGGACCTCTACGGATCCTTAGAAGCTGGCTTCAACTGGGATATCTAGACCCCACATCTCATGTGCATCCGGACCCATAGTTAATTGCAAATAACTCTACTAAATAAATGCAATTGAACTCCAGTCTTAAAAATAAATTATAAGAAGACCCTAATCTTCCCTATTACTACAGGTATGCCCCTCCATCAATTATATCCATAGATCAATTGGATTAAACCTGTCCAACCAAGTTAGATCCATATTTTATTATCCTTGTGACCACAGTGATCATTAGTACCATCCAATTAACTCTTAATTGAGATGGGTGTGCACTTACCAATGATAAATCCATTAATTGGCACAAGGGTATATATCTATTAGATAATAGATTTCATCTTGACAATTATATGTTCCCACAGTCCCACTACCATGTAGTCAAGACACCGAGGTGTTGACCTACAATTGGCCTCACTCATTGGTGACTCAAAGTAAATGTATAATAGAAACTTGAGTTCATTAATCTCTTAGGATTGAGAGCCTATTGCTAGGGAATTATGAGAGCAGTCCTTAAATCAAAGATAGATTAGTACATATAATGTACCAGCACGATGATCCAGAGTATTACACTCTGATGATTGAGAAAAATCACACTATCTCATAGTGATCATAATGCTGCAACCTTATCAGATGAGATGTCCAATCTCATCACTGGTTGTGAATCAATTCAAATATAGGATTGGTGATATATGTCTCTTATATGTGGATCTCATCCACACACATGGATCACATCTAATATACTTGTGGGCTCCGGTTCATCTCATGAACCATCATTCATGTCGTATTGGTCATGTGCAAAGAAGGAATAAAATACCATTCATCTCATGAAATAAAAACTATTCGTCATATGAATGAAAACATGATTATATTAATTAAGAAATAAATCAATTTATTTACATCATCTACTGGATTGAGACCATATAATCTAACAAGCTCACCGTAAGGACTTGTCGTTAGTAGAACCCCTGCTCTATAAATGAGCTAATTCAAGGCTCAATTTAGCGAGTTTTAACCCTATGATTCAGCCAGTTGGTCTAAGGGTCATAGGGGCCTTTTCTTGGTTGGTTTAGGGTCCAATGTACCTGAATGGGTTGGCACAAAAGTGAAGATCTTCCTTGATGAATCCGGGATTTCCAAGACTTGTATCATTGCCTTCGAACTTGATCTTCATTGTAGAGACTCTTAAAGGCAAGTTCTTGGACTTTTGACATGGAATTGACAACCAAAAGGCAGTGCATATATGACTATGGCACTAACATCAATAAGGAAAGTCTCCACAGACAACAAGGTCCCATTTGGCATCATGCCAATGGGACAATCCCATGTTCCCACGGGATAAAACTGTATAAAACGTGTTTGGTTCGCAAAATTATCGTTTCGAATTTAATTCTCCAGGAAAGGATTCCAAAAAATCTGTCCCGTTGGATTAAGGAAGTGAAAACGATAAAATTCTTTTTTTTTTTTTTTTTGAAGTGTCTTGGCGGTTCATTTAGTTCTCAGTTTCCTTTCTTGCGTTCTCAACTCGCAAGAGGACTTCATGTATGACTCCTAAACGGCTCCAAATCATCACAGTTGTAGCCTGCAAAATCTTCTAGGATGTGCCACACCTCCTCTGTGTGTGTCTCTCTCTCTCCAAAGATTTGATGCATCAGCCCCTGCAAATCTACCTCACCTAGCTCACCTAGACGATCCACTTCCTCTTTTTCTTCTTCTCTTGTCATTTTTTTCTTTTCCTTTTTCTTTTTTCTTCAATCCTTCCCCAAACCCAACCCCCCTGCACAATCCCTCTCTTCCCTTTCTTTCTTTTTCTTTGTCTGCTCCCAGCCCCTTGACCTCTCTTTTTCTTTCGCTCTTCTCTCTCTCCCCCTACCCTCTCTCTCCCTGCCCATCTATTCCAGTTTTGAGATTATGAATACTCTGTATCCACTTACACAGGTTTTTTAATCCTGGGTATGATGCATGAATTAAATTAACACGTTTAGTAAATCACATAGTATCGACTAAGATGGTTTGGCCATGTTAGAAGGCGTCCAATGGAAGCACCTGTTAAAAGGTGTGAAGGCATAGAGATTGCTAGGAGTAGGAGAGGAAGAGGGAGACCCAAGAGAAGTTGGAAAGAAACTATTAAACATGACCTTGCCTACATGGATCTAACGGAGGACATGGCCCTAAACAGATTTGATTGGCGTCGTCAAATCCATATAGCCGACCCCACCTAGTGGGAAAAGGCTTGGTTTGGTTTGGTTTGGTTTAGTAAATCACATAGTAATATATTGCAATGTCAATTGTGTTCTTCATATGATTTTATCAGTCTTATTGTCTATGTATGTAAAAAGGACGAACTATGAACAGCTACACTTTTTCTCATGTTGCAATGTCAAGGGCTGGATTGAATTGGTGGGTCAGTGGATGGGTACTGTTGGTGTGTCAATGGATGGGTCGTGCGACTGTTGTGTGAAGCGAGTAGGTTGATAGTTTGGATGCTTTTGTGGGGCTGCACAGTTGGGTTTCCTAAGTACTGCT
This sequence comes from Umbellularia californica, assembly GCA_028538565.1. Taxonomy (NCBI): domain Eukaryota; kingdom Viridiplantae; phylum Streptophyta; class Magnoliopsida; order Laurales; family Lauraceae; genus Umbellularia; species Umbellularia californica. The sequence goes on from JAPQWN010000004.1 coordinate 47,997,563, forward strand.
ATGTAGTTGAATGATGAACTGGTAATAGGGATTTGCAAGTGATGGTGGCTACGAAGAAAGGAGGCCAAGAGAGTGAGTTGATCAAGTTGAATTCTGTTTTTGTCAAGTTAGTGGAGTGGCTTTAGTTGTTTGGTTTGGGTGTAGGATTGGCTAGTAAAGGTGTTTGTTGGTGATGATGGATGGATGAGGAAAGTGACCGTTTGGTTGTGGGAATTGGGATTGAGATGGATGATGGATGCCTGGGTTTTGTTTTTGGCCTGAGGCATGTGAGAAAGGTGAGTTTGTTTGCTGCACAGGGCATGGAGTGATGCATGTTATAGGTGGTCCTTACAACGATTCTTACCTAAGTTGCAATTCCTATAGGTGGGCCCACATTGTTATTCCTAAATAGGAGGCTCTTCATATATTCTTATAAGAGTGGGCCGTACTATTTTTAAATATTTAAGATGAATTGATGAATATTTATAATAAATTTAAATCCAACATTGTTGTCAAATATGATTCTTTTAAATCTTTTTTAGAACAAAATTGTTATGCTGTTACCAAACAAGTTCCATGCAGCATATTTTCAATGAAACAATTTAAAATAATGTTGCCAAACAAGTTCTTCACAGAAAAATCTTAGTACAACCTTGTCTCGGCACAGAATCGGGAACAATATAGGAACAATGCCAAACGGCGCCCAAGAGTCCATTTTGTCGAACCCATGACAAAGGATGTCAAGACTGAGACTGAAAAGCAAAAACATGGAAAAAATGATTTCACAACAAATTCGGGTGCAGTAACAAGCAAAACTCCTAAAAAGGAACCTACTTTAAATGAATTGGAAGACAAAGAGCCGAGCCTCTTTCTAATAATGATGTTGATCAACAAGTGCAAGCAACAGAGGAAGAAGACACGGGCATTGAAGAATTGGAAATGGTTAACAATCTAACTGAACATCCGATGGATCTGATCGTTGTCCTACTTCCAGAAAAGCAAAATATTTCATTGGAGGAAATATATTGTTCTAGAGGTTTCAAAAGAAGTAATTGAGGTTCCCTACATTAATTTCATCTTCGGGAATTAACTATTGAAATTAGAAGATTACGTGCAGATGGTACAAATTCAAGACTTGAAGTATCAATTCATTAAAGCACGCATCCAATCCAAGTTTGGACATCAAAAGACATTAAGCTTAAATTCTGCTTGGAATAAAATATCGAGTGAATCTTCTAAGCCATGTGAAGAATATGAAGGTCAAGAAGAACATCGAGAATTTCTACATTGGACTTTTGATCCTTGAGGACTTCTACATAACTCGAGGTTTGGTTCTCTCCAAGACAGGGAGAAGTCGGAGGGCAAACCCATGATCCATGGGTTGACCGGTCGTTTGGGCTCAACCCATTTAGTTTGTGTTTATGTTTATATTATTCAGAGGTTTTTTTTTTTTTTTTTTTTTTTTTTTTTTTGGTTTATTTGTTTTAAGTATGAATGTTTTAATACTGGCCGTCAATGTGTTTGGATAGTCAAGATTTGTTCTAGGGTTATTTGCTTTTCTTATATAATGATGTAATGCCTCATTTGGCTTTAGACAATGATTAATGAAAAGAAAAGTTTGAGTGCTTTGTTCTCTGCAATCTATCCTGCGATGGGAATGGCTCGATACCAGGGGCGTGAAGCCTGAGAGCTCAAGGTGTGAAGCACTATCAACTCCATCTTCACCTACCCGCCCTGTATCTCTTCCCCGTTCTGCATAAAAAATGGAAAATTATGTTCATCTCCATGAATAGAGTTTGGGCTATATATCACATGGAATTTTATCTTTTTATGCCTTTTGAGTGCCTGCATGTTTTTGATGCAGTTGTTTGCATATTGCTATTATTTTGATTCATCCAATGTTCTTTATGGGGAATTTTATTTATTTGTGCAACTGTTTCTGTCTGCTCTGCTATTGTTTCTTCATTTCAATTTTTTTTTAAACTAGAACTTGCAACATCGTCTATGGATATTTTTATTTATTTATTTATTTTTTGAATAGTCATACAGCTCTTTTTTTAATGGAAGCAAACAGGTCCTTTTGTTTTGCATCTGTTAGATTTAGAACCTTCTGATTCCCAAGTAAAAATGACTTCCCAGGAAATGAGAAGGAGCACCTGAAAGTGACCCTGTTGCGAATTGACTCAGCATTGCAAGGTGTATTATCATGCTTGCCCGACTTCCATCCGTCCATTAGAAATGGAAACACCAAAGACCAGGAGTACATTTCTTTTATAATTGCTGGAGCATCAGGTTCAACTGTTGGCAGTTCTGAAATGAGGGAAAAAGCTGCTGAGATTATACATGTTGCTTGCAAGTAATATAGGATATCCTTGGATTCTTCTTCAACGTCCCTGTTTTTTTTTTCCTCGCTTTGCTATACTAAATCTCACTTATTGGTATACACTGGGCAGATACTTATTGGAAGAAAGATCAGATGAGAGCATCCTTTTGATCCTCATTATTCGTATTGTGGATGCTTTAGGAAATTTTGGTATGGGCCCTGCATCTAAATGAAACACAACCTTACAGTTCTCAGTAGCTACAGCTAATCAACATTTTATCTATTGGTTTTTCTCATGGATTTTCCCTAATGACACAGGAAGCTTGGAATTTGATGAATGGTCTAATCACAGGCAGGCGTGGAAATTGGAGTCTGCTACTATAATAGAGCCTCCAACTAATTTTATTGTTTCCTCTCATGCTCAGGGGAAGAGAAGGTAATGTGCCTTTCCTGTTATGCTTTACAGATTGTGCTATTCTTAGAACAGTTGGAAAATGTGGCATTTTACATTCTGCATACATACATGTTTTTTGGTTTTCCAGGCCCAGGTGGGCACTTATTGACAAGGCATACATGCATAACACGTGGCGATCTTCTCAGTCTTCATATCACTTGTATCGTATAAATGGAAACTTATCTCCATCAGAGCATGTGGTTCTTTTGATGGATGATCTTCTGAACTTCTCTTTGCACAGCTATGAAACTGTTCGCGCGTGAGTCCTTTAACACTCCTGCTAAAATTGATCAGTAGTACTATGAGGATTTTTACAGAATTCTTACAATTAATTGGTGTTCCTTTGAATAGCTCTTTTGTTGTTTCAAAGTAATCTACTATGTACGTCTGACTATTAGACAATCATTCTGTGACCTATGATGCCAGCATATGGATAGGGATATGGGCACAATTATGCACACTTGGAAATGTAGGACTGGGATATTTATACGGCTGCCCTAATTTTTTCTTAAAACACTTTGAATTAATGAAATTATCATTGTTTTCATTCTTTTCTAACATTCTTTATGTTGATATGTAAGAAAATTAAAAGAATTGTTTGAAATAATGGACTTGGTAAGTAGGATAAGCTAAACCTGTACCCTAGAAGTATCGGTGCAATATTGAGTACCGATCATAGTTGTCAATTCCGTTTCGGTCATCGTTTCGGTCTAGCATCCAAGATGGAATATTTCGGTATTTCGGAAATTCGGCAAAATTTTTCGGAATAATAAAAAATAAAAAATATATGTATATATATATAAAATAGAAAAATAAAAATAGAATATAAATTATGCATGTTTCATCTTATGAATTTTGAGAATTTTTTTTACAAAAAGCGAAAATTGTGCTCCAAACCGAAATGGACTGGAATTAACCAAAATTGACAACCGAAATGGACCGGAATTCAAACAAAAAATTTTGAGTACCCCTTCCTTTTCGGCCGGAGGACCGGAACGTAAAATTCCGGCCATTCTGGCCGAAACGAAACGGAATTGACAACTATGATACCGATACAATCGGTTCGATATGGATATGCTGGGGCGTACAAGTATCCGGGTACCATAGAAATTTTCATATACTTTAAGGGGCTTGGGTTTTAAAATTCAGTTGAGTTCATGTTGACTCTGCCATATTCTTTTAAGGACCTGTTTGATAATTTAATTTCTGGAGTGAAAAAAGTGAAATGTCACATCAAGTGAAAATTAGTGGTGGTTTGAAAGTAGAGTTGACTTTTTGGTTAAATGAAAAAGGTGTTTGGATGCCTGTGATAAAGGAAAAGTGATTTTTTTTAATTTGTATTTTTTTATGATGAACACAACCAATCATGTGCTGAATTGGACAGTGGGCTCCATATCTATTGAAATGAAATTTTAGGACATTTCATTAGAGGGGATGATATTTGGATCGAACTGTTCTGATTATAATTAATTATATGGCCCCCATGATGGATTTCTGGAGACCAGTAAATTCACATCAAGGATCAAAATAGCGATTACGGCTGGCGTAGTGGCCAGTGGCCAAAACGCTACGTATCAAGCGATATAAAGCGGTGTAGCGGTGTGAATTTTTTAAGTGGTTAAAAAATTCTGAATCTTGTCAACCAACCTTGCGCATACCAAATGCCTTAGGAAAAGGTGAGAAAGTATTACGAAACATTCTATTCAAAGATTCATTACATATTAGCCCGTCTTTTTCATTCATTGTTGGTTTTTAGATGCCTTCTCAGCAGTCAACAGTCAGTTTCTTTAGGTCCCATAAAACCATCTTTTTATTCAACTGGTCCCTCTCCTTGGTTATATTATTTTCATTTGTTTAGATTTCTGACTGAAACTTGTCTAAAGCCTTATGAAAAGGTAAGAGTATTAGAAAGTATTCTGTCCAAAGGTGTTTTTATGCATCATTCAGTTTCTTCTGATCATCATTGGTTATTAGATGCCTTGTCGTCAGTGGACGTTCCTTTAGGTCTGACAAATCACTCTCCATTTGCTGTTGGTAGGTTTCAATCGTTGTGACTATGAAAGCTTTTCAACAGAATTAGACTAATGAAGTAATATGCTTACTAGAAACGAAGAGGAGAATTGGATGTTCATAGTAAACACCATCCTGAGGGATCAATTGAGCAGATTAAATAATGTTTAGTAGTGTATTGGATCTTCAGGTGATATTTTTTCTTGTGGCGAAGCTAACTTCTTTTGTCAGGTTCTCTCAATTCCAGCAAATCAATATTGGCCATTATTCCTGCTGGGTGTAAAGAATGCCTTTCTACATGGTGACAGGGATGGATGGAGAGGGAGAGGCTACAAATTGAAGAAAGCTATTTATTTCTTGAAGCAATCTCCTTGTGCATGGTTACGGAAGTGTAGGTTAAGCAATGCTGAATATTTGACTCTAGTGAAGCTACGGAGGCCATACTTGTGAAGGGTGGAAGAGGAATCATAGTTCTCATTGTTTATATTGCCAACATATAGGGTACAATTCGGAGGGGATACCAAGCTTGAAAAATTATTTGAGCAGCCAGATCTTAACTTCCTCTCTTCCTCCTTCCATCTTTTGCATCTGATACATATGAAGATAAAATCATATTCGAAATGTAGGAGTATGGTGGGTTTCATCTGTACACCATCAGGTGTTACAGTGGTTTGCAAGAGCACAATATGTGACTTTTCATTCTTTTTTATGTAATATTCTATTGTCTGTACTGATCGTCGTCATCATCATAATCAAACTCTTGTCCTAACTATTTCGCGGTCGGCTACATGAATTATGTTTCTCCATTCTGATCTTTCCTGAGCCAAATCCATAGATAAGTTGCGCTTCTTCAAATATATTTTTTCTACCTCCATCCACGTCCTCTTTGGCGTACCCCTTCCACTTGGTGGGCTATCAACTTGCATTGCCAAACTTTTCCTTACCGGCGTTGTTGGTGGCCGGCATTTAACATGCTCAAACCATCTCAAACGGGTTTCTCTAATTGTCTATATTGATCATTTCTATTGTTTGTATTGATCATTTCTTTAATAAACTGTTATAATAAAAAGGAAATAGGGGCCCTGATGTCTGACTATATCTCCTCATCATATAGGTTGAATGTATGTTAGACCGCTCTTTTTGCTAGTGAATGTGGGATGTATTTTATGATGATCTTCTACTAGGGCGGTGCTCAAAGGTTTTACATGATTTCTAGGACCTTTGGCTCCAAATGATTTATTTTATCCTACTGTTTGGTGGTACTCTGTGTCAGAGCTGAAGGACCCTTTTTTTAATAAACTTTTGTAGCTCATAGTGTACCAAATTTACTGAAGGAGTATAGAACTCATATAGCCTCCTGGTCTACCATAAATGTAATTTATTACTAGGCTAACAATAATTCTATCTTAGCAGATATGATAGACACCATTAAAGATATCGTAGATATATGATTAATTTGTATTTTCCATCTTTAATATAACTGAAATCTATATAATGGAGATGTAGCTGGTCATTCAAAACCGGTTAATTTCATCCAAAATCCTTTCTCAAGTTTCACTCTTAACTACTGATCTTGCCTTTATGAAGATATAAAGTGTTAGGAATGTAAAAGGGTAGTGATTGTATAGTCAAATCAAATACGAAAAAGATCATACTGGGTGAAATCAATTAAACTTTTCTGTTTGTTTTAGTTTCAGTAAAATTGTTACCACTGGTTGCGAGAAACAGTTGATTTCTGTTAGTTTATTGGTTCATTAATTTGAGGAGTTACTGGATCCTTTGGTACAATTTTGTTTTGATTGCTTCTGGTCTTTCAGTGAACACTTCTTGTTAGTGGATATAGATATGCTTCCCTTTGTGCTGCTTCTATTTTCACATTAGTTCGTTTGGGGTTGTATAATGTGGTATTTTTCCATTTGTTTTTAGAGTCCATATCTGATTCATCGGTAAAAATGGTATTCAGCCTCGCAGGAAAATCTCTCTTGAAGATTCTCAAACGTTGGCCATCTCTGATTGGAAAGTGTGTTCTCACACTTACCGAAAACTTGCGTGATCAGAACACACCAGAGCATGCAGTTCTAGGTTCTTGCATGATCCTTGCAACACAAACTGTTCTCAGGCATTTGACAGTGGTACCCTAATTCTTAACCTTTACATCAAACATAATTTACAGTGCGACTTTTACTAATGTTTTTCTACTCTTATACCAGGCTGCAAAGTCGTTCTCTTCTTTTGTTTTGGGCATTCTTGCAAGGTATCTGTAACTAGCCGTAAAAGGATTCTTTTGTCCTCCTTTTAGTTTTGATATTCAAACATGTCCTTTCTGTGCAAGTTTGATATTTTTTCTTGCCTTTGAAGCTCTCATCACGAATCACTGAAAGCTCAGAAAGCTATCAATGAGGTACTGCTTTTAAATCCTAACAGTGAAAAGTTGAATAGACTTTTCTTTTTGTTACATTTCTGCAGAGATATATATTGTTTTTGTTTATTTCTTTTTTAAATTTTGTTTTCAACAGCTTTTTGTCAAGTTCAACATCCACTTTTCTGGGCTATCAAGAAACATCTTGAGGACTTCAGCAGACTGTCAGTCAGATAATTCAGATTTTACTGATTTTGTTTCTCAGATTGTTTCTATGAGCTTTGATACCACGGGCTTGCACTGGCGGTAATTGATTTATCGAGAGTTCTCTCTTGATAGTTTCTTGTAATCTACTTTGACATGCATTTGTTTTCATACATGGCTCATCCATAACAAGGAGCATGGTTAGATAAAAAAATTATCAGAAAATGCTCAAACATGTAATGAGAGCATCTTCCTAATCTTCATTTACATAATAATGTTTTGAAGTTCCAATGCGTATAGAACTTAGTATTGTTACCGAAAGACTCAAACTGATAATTGTTTTCCCAGGTATAATCTGATGGCTAACAGAATACTGTTATTGTTAACTATGGCTTCTTGGAGCAATGTGGGTTCATCTTCGGAGATTCTGTTTGAAACTACTGGTCAGAATATATTATAATCAGTTGATTCATTTTATCTCTCTTGTTTGTGCTGAATTTGTTATTACAGCTTAGATGAGGAAAAGGATCCATTTTTTGGTTTAAATTTATCACCTGTTTGCACGCTTGGCATGCAACTATGCGACAGAGACCTTGGATCATACCATATATATCGAAGTTGGCCGGATGATTCAAGCAACTGATTTAATTACTTCTGAATATGACACATGGAGGATGGTCAGGAAGAAGATCCAACCAACTTTCCATATTCAGAGTAAAAGGAGTTCCTAAATCTAACTGAAGTAATCCTATATGCTTTTTCTGTCTGTGGTGGAGCCGGTCTGGAGTTTGTATCTGTGACACATGCACAGAATAAAGGGTCTGATGGCTATTTTTTTCCAGTGGCTGTATATACCGGTTACTAGTAGTGTACAGTTAATTTGTTTTATTTGTATGAATGAGCTTTTCAATATTGGGCTTCTGCCTGCCATCAAATAACTGTTTATTGTGTTTTTACTTTCACTGTTTTTTTATGTGTGTCTGTTTGTTGTGATTGTTGCTTTATATCTTATCAGGTCACTTTCTAAAAAATTTGAATAGCCAACTTCCTCAAACAAGGATGCTTGCAATCTCAGCTTTAAACATTTTATTGAAGGAGTCACCACACAAAATTTCAGCACAGGCAGATGACCATTATGTTGAAAAACTGAAAGGCCGCTCCAGCCCATCCTTTGAAGGAGTTTTGAGTAAAGTATTTCAGGAGGAGGGTTTCTTTAGTGGAACTTTCAGTAGCCTTTCTCATGTCCATATCATCAGTGATACTGAGAGCACATCTTCCAGAGGAAATCATGGGGCTTCTTTCCAGAGTCTAGCAGATAAATCGATCACCAGATTCTATTTTGATTTCTCAGCATCTTGGCCACGAACTCCTAGTTGGATATCTCTGCTGGGGGGTGATACATTTTACTCAAGCTTTGCACGAATTTTTAAGAGGCTGGCACAAGAATGTGGGATGCCCGTTATTGCAGCACTTCGAGACACAATGGAGGAGTTTTCAGATGCAAAGGAGAGGTCAAAGCAGTGTGTTGCTGCTGAAGCTATGGCTGGAGTGCTACATTCTGACATTTGTGGTCTCTCAGCAGCCTGGGATAACTGGATGATGAATCTACTGCAAAAGATCATTCTAGCGCCCTCTGTGGATTCTATACCTGAGTGGGCTGCTTGCATACGGTATGCAGTTACTGGGAAAGCAAAGTATGGAACAAAAGTTCCTCTTATGAGGCAAAGAATTTTGGACTGTTTGGCAGAACCTTTACCTCATTTGGTGGCAACCAATGTTGTTGCCAAGAGGTATGCTTTTCTATCAGCTGCACTAATAGAAATCTCAGCACCAAACATGCTCGATGCTGAAGTTCAATTCCATGACAAACTTATGCAAGAGTTACTGGATAACATGAATCATTCATCTGCCCAGGTAAGTCGCAATCATTTTGCTACACCCTCTTTGAATAAAAAAAAAAAACTCACTGTAGAGTACACAAAATATTCATTCCTTGTAAAGAACCAAGAATCATTGTTGAGGAATCACCATAGAACTTCAACTAGTAAAAATGAAACATAGGTTCACAGTTGGAAGGAATTCCTAAAAAATGTGTTTTAAGAGGTTTGGTTTATTAAAGATAGTATAATAACTTGCGGAGTACTACACCATCCAGTTAAAACATCTAATTTGAATATTTCCAAGATTTTGACATGAAACAAGAAAACCCTTGAAAGTAAGAGAGAGATGGAATGGGAGAAATCAAATAATACGATGGTGGTCCTTAGGGTTGGGTGAAACCATGTATATATAGTTTATTATATTTTTGACAGTTATAAAAAAAAAAACCCACGAATATCAATATTTACATTTCAGTGTATATTTTTCTGAAATTACAACTAAGTCCATCATTATTTCTCAAGACTGCCCCTCAAGCTAGTGCATTTATAGCTACTATGCCCAGCTTGGACAATGCATATCATAACTCTCTTGATACGGCTTCAGTAAGGAAATCTGCTAATTGTTTGTGTGTGAATATACTTTGATGTCTTTGGTTTCAATCTTTTCTTTGACAAATGAACATCAACTTAAAAATGCTCTGTTCGTTCATACCGAACTGGATTTTAAGCTATCTGTCCTGCTGAATTACTATCAGAATATGATGCCATAGGTCCTTTATATATGAAACCAAGCTCGTATAGCAAAATCTGCAGCCATAATAATTCACAATATTCAAGTGCCATTGCTTAATACACAGCTTCAAAAATGGATTTAGATATTGTCACGTCCTAGAATCCTGGGCCCTATCGCATCCAAGGTCGCGACTGAGATGCATCTAATAAATAATATATTTCAATAATTGAGCCAACTAAAAATTTTTAATGAAAGACCACAGAGTGAAACATAATTGTATTACTGTTGCAAAAGTGCAATTACTACATGTCTTAAAAGCACCAACTAATACAACCTTGCCAAAGCAAGGGCTGATAACAAAATACAAATAAGAAACTAATCCACGAGTGTGTGTGGGCTCTCTCTGCACAGCGACAAGCTATCATCAACAATGCCTTCAGTGTATCGCACCAACTTACCTGCGGTTCCCAAAGCAACTGCCTTACCATTCGCACTAGCAGTATGAGTACCTGCTACCTACGATCACCAAGTGTAGAATTAAGCCTACAAATGCTAGCAAGTAATCACTATAAATTACATAACAAGTATTAAACTGCAGTATGGTACAAAAATGTGCAATGCAAGCATGTGAACAGATCATATAATAAGCATGATGGTACTAGTAGTCTACCAAATCTAACATATTTGAGCCAGTATAGATACATGTGGGACATGGCCAAATGAAGTGCAAGTGTAACCACTGTGGATAAACGGGCAAGCAAGCTTGGTGTAAAGTCACCTACATTTCAGCACCTGCAGATGCCTACCATGATGAACACGTTTGGCATGAGAACGCCTACATCTCAGCATCCTTGGATACCTACCAAGTGAGCAATATGCCATCTCAATACCATGTACATACATCTCGGTATCACTGCGGTACCAAGATAATATAAAGCCCATGCGGATATGATATGCCAGTGGACATGATGTGCAAGGCGCATGTTACATGCAACTTGGCGTGATGTATAAGCGAGTATGATGGTCTAGTGAGTGAGATGTGTAAGTAAGCATGATGTTCGAGGGGGCCTGGGATGCAAGGAGATGCATATGACTAAAACCAGGCTAAGTACCGAACTAGTAGGTTAGGACAAGCGACCAAGCAAGTTGAAGCAGGGCAGGTCATAATAAGGCTTTACAAGCCAGGGCATGTCAAGTCTAGTGGCTATCTAGATTTGGGTCCATTGTGACTTCACTCATGACTAGGACTAGTTGGGGGATAGGTTACACTTGTGATAGTACATTTATTCATCATGTCCCCCCTTTGGGTCACTCAATCATGGGTGGAATGACAAAACCCATCAAGACAAGGAATTTCCTATCTTGAGTCTAGGTTTTCGTACAAGGGCTGGGCTAAACAAGGAAATAGGTAAAACTGAACAAGTCCATTAAGGTAAAACACGACAAGACTACTCCAAACTAAGCCTAAGCAAGCCAGATTAGTCGGATAGCATTTTGGCAGGAAATGGTCCAACCTATAGGGGATAAAAAGGGGTCAAGTCAGATCCGACAACAATGAAGGTAGTGGTGTAGAGAATGCGTGCTTGCCAACCAAGCATGCCATACTATGGATCCTATTAGTCTATAGGAGGGAAGTGGGCAATCCAATGTGCACTAATCCCTAAATACTGACCATGCTAGGCCAAACGGGTGAGGAGCAGCTCATCCCATCAAATTTAGGGTTACTAGGTCCATTTTAAGTCCAACAAGGTCAAACATGCTAAACCTAGTCCTAAGCATTGAATCAAACAAGTACTAAGCATGAAACACGCTATCCTAGCATGAACATGAATAGAACGTGGCATGATGCCAGGGATTGTGTTATTAACTACATAATCAATGGTTAATTATAAGTTTTCAAGTTAGGATCCTGGATCACTCTTAACATGTAGGAGCAACCTCATTCAACGCCATGTTTCCCATAATACTTCAGATGCCTAAGCTTACAAGGTGTTTTTTTTTTTTTTGAAATGGGCCTAAGCTTACGAGTTCCTTGGTGCTTCGATGGCAATTAACTACATAATTAATGGTTAGCATACCCTTGATTTTTCTCCAACCATGTTTCTGGACAATCCAGAAGTGAATGTCAGCTCAAAAATTGCTCCCTTTGGTTCTCAAGTCAAATGTCAAGGCAAATCAATGTTTTTGAGTCTGAGTCTAAGTCCTAAGGTCTAACGTATCTTATCTCATGGAAGGAACCAAGATTAAGCCCACTAATTAGCCCATTAGAGGGATTACAAATGGCCCTTGAAAGGGTGGGAATGAGTGCCATACAATGGGCTCAAATGTGGGAGGAACCAGCCTCAAAAGAGGCTTGACAGGGCTAGGGACTGATTGGTCCCCCTGTTCAGTCGGCCATTGGCTCTTGTGGGCCAGTGGCCATTTGGCACTGATGCCAATTGCTGATTGCAGTATTTCCTTGTGCGCTTTCTAAGAATTTTCTCCCCTCTTAGCTAACTTCTCTAGGGTCTCTTTTGCACTCCTCTAAGGGTCCAAATTCTAATTTCTATTCCATTTATAAAAATTAACACCACATGAGCTTGAACATGGGTCTCTAAACATACTAGAAAATTTAACGAGAAATCAAGCAATGGCTAGCATACAAGCAATGAAATTTAAATTGAATGCTTGCCTTGGGTTTCTTAGCACTCTAATTACATAAAAACACTCTCTGAACTCAGTTGAACCTCTTCAATTCAAAAAAATCAAATCCTACAGTAAAAATTCACTAAAAAATCACAACTCTCAAACGAAAAGGACCCGTGACTTGCATGTCGAGATCCATGGCTAAAATAGGCTCCTAAACAACAATCTAAATGAGTTAGTAGAAGATCATATCTCTAGGTGGACAAACGATGAAGAAAGAGATGGAAATAAGGGGTGTGACAGATCTAGAACTTTAAGTTGAAGAGAAGAAGCTTTGGAATATTGGATGATCCATTCGATCAGTCCTTCCTTTACTTATAGAATATTGGCCTTAATCAAGGCAAATTACAGTCTCTGTATGAGGAAAGAATATAAATAATATGTGATACAATCTTGTGTACATGGAAAGAGAATAATACAATCTTTACTAACCCCTAATCCCACGTGATGTATGAGAATGGGCTTGTGGGCTTGTTGTACATGGGTCTTGGGTCAGCTATTGTTAACACCCCCCTCAAATTGATGCTGGTCAAATAGGATCAATTTGCGAATTAGGAACTCATGACGTGGCCGAGGCAGTCCTTTGGTGAAGATGTCTGCAAGTTGGAGTTCACTTGAAAGATGTGGAAGACTAATGACCTTGCGATCATATTCATCTCCAATGAAGTGACAATCCACCTCATTATGTTTTGTATGTTCATGAAAAACTGGATTCTTAGTGATACGGATGGAACTAGTATTGTTTGCATGAAGTGGGGTAACGGAGGTCTGAGGAAAACCAATATCTGTAAGTAAGCCATGAAGCCAAAGGATTTCGGAACATGTAGTGGACATAGCATGATATTCAGATTCAGTGGAAGATCGGGAGAACCTTTTTTGCTTTTTGTATTTCCAAGAAATGAGTGACTCACCCAAATACATATACCAGCCAGTGGTGGATCTGCGAGTATCCAGGCATCCTGCCCAGTCAACATTAGAATAAGCAGTAAGTGTCAGAGAGGTGCCAACCGGAAAAAACAATCCTCGTGTCGGCGAACCAAGAATGTAGCGAATGATCCATTTGACCGCAACCATATGGTGATGCCGTGGTGCACTCATGAATTGACTTACAACATTCACAGCATATGAGATGTCTGGTCTAGTAATGGTCAAGTAGACCAGAATGCCGACCAAGCGTCTGTAGAATGTGGGATTGGATAGGAGATCCCCATCATCTTTGCTGAGCTTCACATTGACTTCTAATGGAGTGTCCACAGGGGTGGCATCGGTTAGGCCGCAAGGTCATGGAGGTCAATAGCATACTTATTTTGATGTAAAAATAGTCCCTTCCTAGATTGTTGAACCTCAAGTCCCAAGAAGTATGTTAAAGGACCCAGATCTTTTATATGGAATGCAGCTTGAAGTGATGATTGAAGACTATGAATCATGTTATTGTGAGTGCCTGTGATGATGATATCATCCACATATACGAGAGGTATAGTGGTAGCTTGAGCAGTTTTATTCAAGAATAATGAAGGATCATAGAGACTTTGAGTAAATCCAAGGTTCATTAGAGTAGAACGAAAATTTTCAAACCAAGCTCTGGGCTCTTGTTTTATGCCATACAACGAGCGATGGAGCTGCGCCACCTCATATCTAGATGGAGAGTCATATCCTTGGGGAAGATGCATGTAGACTTCCTTTTTAAGATCCTCGTGGAGGAATGCGTTCTTCACATCCATCTGATACAGGGGCCATGAGTGTGATGCTGCAATCGCAAGAATAGTATGCACAGTTGTCATCTTGGCGACCCGGGCAAATATTTCATCATAGTCAATACCATACTCCTGACGGTTGCCAAGTTCCACTAATCGAGCCTTATAACGTGCCAGAGTACCATCAGGATGTAGCTTGATAGAGTAAATCCACTTACAGCCAGTGGGTTTGATGGACGGAGGACATTGAACAACATCCCATGTGTGATTTACTTAGAGTGCGTCGAGGATTTCTTGCATGGCCTACCGCTAACACTCATGTTACACTGCTTGGGAAAATTGATTATGTATATGAATAGAAGACAAGGTAGCAAGTAAGGATGTATGGGTAAAGCCAAACCGATCAAGGGGGCGGGAAAGTTGAGATGATCGACGAAGAGGATTGGACTAGACTGGACTGGGAGATGTCTGGAGCAGGAGCTGGATCAAGTGCCGAAGAAACTGATAAATGCGGAGGGTCAGGTGCAACTATGCTTTCCCGTCTACGCCTTTAATACAAAAGAATAGGCTTGATATTTTCCGTAGGTGGATCAAGAGGATCACCAAAGTCAGGAACAAGTGAAAACACAGGAGACGGAGCATGATCTAGATGATGATGGAAAAAATATTGGTTTTCAAAAAACACAACATTACAAGCAATCCGGATACTTTTACCTTCAGATCATAATAGAGAAATCCTTTTTTGTCATTCGCATAACCTAAAAAAAACACACTTTGAAGATCGGGCCGATAGTTTCGTTTGTTCAACCGGGGGAAGAAGAACAAAACATACACACCCAAAAACATGGAGATGAGAATAAATAGGATGCTTATGAAATAAACGAAAATAAGGTGTTTAATGATTTATGCGCGTTGAGGGTAGCCGATTTATAATATGAACTGCTATGGACAGAGCTTTGGGCCAAAATTTTGGTGGAACAGATGATTCTAAGAGGAGGGACCGAACAATGTCCAAAAGATGTCTGTTTTTCCTCTCAGACACCATTTTGTTGGGGGTGCATAAGGACATGATTTTGAGAAATTATCCATTTGTTTTGCAAAAATGTCTGAAACTCATTAGAAACATATTCACCACTTGAATCTGTGCGAAGTGTTTTAATGGATGTGGAGAAGTGATTTTCCACATAGGCTAAGAAAATTTTAAATGTAGAAAACACCTCAGATTTTGAATGCAAGAATTAGATCCATGTAAAGCGACTATAGTCATCAATGAATGTAACAAAATATTTAAAATGAGAATGGGATATGACAGGTGCTATACCCCATACATCACTATGCACTGATAAAGAAGTACTGATGGGAAAAGGAAGAGTCTTGCTCTTGCTCATTTTACAACTAGAACAATTAAAAGAAACATCCTTAATAGAAATTTTATTATCATGTAGCAACCCGTATTTAAACAAAGACACCAAAGTACGAGAATGAGGATGGCCTAATCTATTGTGCCATAATTGGCTCTTATTTGAACTAGAAGTAGAAAACAAGGCGGAGGCAACCAAATTCCTATCCTGTGTAGATAGTTGTAGCGGAAAAAGAAAGCCACACTTAGCCCCTGTTTGGCATGTCTATTTTTTGCCTCTAAACATCTATTTCTCTAAAACGGACAGACATTTTGAAATTTAGAGGTGTTTGGCAGTGCTTTATTGCCTCTGCACACTCTAGAGCAAAAGAGGCAAAGCCTCTAAAATGAAAATGCCCCAAAAATGGGCATGTAGAAATTTGAGGCAATGGCTCTGGAAAAAGAAGAGGCGGAACCCATTTTTTATGACACAAATGCCCCCGACGGAATTTTATTGGCAACGAAAGTCCCTTGAATAAAACCCTCGTCAGTTCTCCTTCTTTCTTAAACTCGAAAGAGAAACGAACAGAGAGGAGAGGCTCGTTCTTTCGGCAACTCGAAACCACAAACAAGAGATCGGAGAAGAGGTACTGTCTTCTTCTTCTTCTTGTTTCTTTCTCTCTCTATGTTGAATCGATGAGGGTTTTGGAACATTTGCATATCGGACGTCTTCTGCGACGATGGAAACAAGATATCGGCACTGCTGATATACCTTGGGCCGCCATATTTCCCAAAATGCTCTACTTTGCATTTCTTTTGGTGTTGTCGTGAGATGGGTGAAACTGAAATAAGGGTCTAAAACTCTAACCTAAAAAAGGGGTTGGGGGCGTTGGGCACTTCATCATTTGGCCATTGTTTGGGGTTTATGACCCCTGCTCCAATGGAGAAATTCACATGTTTTAATCCAAGCAGAAATATTTTACAGATTCTGATACCGTGAGATTTAGTAGAGGATTTATGAATCCTGTATGCCTATCTGGAAGATATTAGAGGAAACTTTCACATCATTTCAACTATGTCGGGTGTTTTGCTAAGTGGGTTCTCATCACTTCTCTTTGATTTTTCATCTGCTGTGAGCTCTTGTGATTTGGGTGGGTGCTTTGTTTCTTTGGGTGTTTTGTAAATGCAATATCTTTACTTAGTTGCTGTGTTCTTCTTTGGGCTTGGATTCTGAAACTCTTTGGTTCTGCAGATTGTCTGTACTCTGTAGAAGTTGTAGTAAAAGTACGGTCTTTATTTGGATGAATTAAAGTTCTATGATTTTGTTTTTTCAGTTCTAGCATTGATTTTAGGATTTGGGTTTTAAAGAACTTGTGAATAGGCATTTCTGTTTGTGGATTTTTTTTTTCTTTATGATTTTTCTTTCTCCCTTTTTTTTTTTGGCTTTTCTTTTTGGTGGGGAAAGTGGGGGTTCATGGTTTTGGTTATACAGAATATATGCTTACAGAGTTTTTTGTTTTTCTTAAAAGGAGTTTTTCTTTGATTCTCTTGGTTGTTGTGGTCTTTTGATGATTTGGGGTTTGGAGAATTCATGATAAAGTTGCTTCTTTGATTAAATTACCCTTTGACTTGTAAGTTGTGCTTGTGCTCTGGGTATTTGGCTTTTGTTAATGTTGTGATGAAGGGTGCTTCATGGATGACTGAAGTTCTTTGATTTTCAATTGTGGTGTATTGTGATTATTTTGAGTACTTTTGTTAAGTAACTGGGAACTTTATTTTTCCATTGGCTTTGAGTTTTAAGGTTTTCTTGTTCTTTCCTCAGATTATTTGATGAAGGTGCTGCTTGGAGTGATTAAAATACTTCTATTTTCAACTTGAATGATGATTCTAATTAATATTTTTCGGTTGAACATGTGATGAATGAGATTCTTCTTCTAGTTTTCAGTTGCCATGATGTTTCGAGGATGTGATTTCTGCTGAACTTGTGATGCAACTGTTATTGGGTCATCATTTTATATACATGTGGAGGATCTGCATAATGGTCCTTCTTATTAAAAGCTACACAATCTACTTTTTTACATAATGACATAAGATACCCCTCTAAAAAGAGGCAAACCCCTCTAAAAAGAGGTAAATAGAGGACATACCAAACGGTCTATTTGAAATAGATCCATTCATAACCAAACACACTTTTTTGTTCTAGCCTTTTTTTTTATAGCTCTTTTTTTAATGGCTCTATTTTGAATGGTCTGCCAGAAAAAGAGTAGAGAGCCAAACAAGGCCTTAGGCCCCTTTGCTATCACCTTCCCCGATGCTTGATCATGTAAAAACACAACCAGAACAAGAAAAAGAGACAGAACAATGATTATCAACTAGTTGTCCAACAGATAATAAATTGGTAGATAACTAAGGGGAAAGAAAAATATGACTCGAGGGTAAGGGATGTGAGATCTCACCGATGGCAATAATGGGTATACTGCTACCATCTGCTGTATTGATTCGGAGACTTCCATCATAAGGCTTTAATTGAGATAAATGTTCAGAAGAGTGGGTCATATGATTAGAAGCCCCCGAATCCATATACTAGGTAGAGTTTAACTGTTTGGATTTACTTGAGAGGCCAAGAGCAAAAAAAGCGTTTACGATCATCTATTGAATCATTTTAGGGGTGAGAGGATGAAGAAGCAAGTGGAGCAAGCATCATTGTATTGGCAGTAGGACTCAGTGTAGAAGGAGACACATCTAGAGTTGCCAGATTGGCTTTCTGAGAGGAGGTCTGAGCACGGCACCGACATTCAGGAAGAACATGGCCCTTGCGTTTGCAGTAAGAGCAGTATTTTTGAGTGCATTGAGTGGCAACATGTCCATATTTCTGACAACTATAGTGCTGCACTTTGGTCATATCTCTGTTCTGCTGGTGGGAACGTGCAACATAGGCCCTAGTTAGTGGACCGGTGGAAACTGCTTGTTGAATAGTAGCCTGGGTTGTTAGACATTGTTCCTCACGAAGAAGCTTGCCAAAGCAAGAATCAATAGATGGGGAGGGCACTTTGCTCATCATATTTGAATGTATTTGTTCAAATTCAGGTCTAAGTTTCATTAAGAATTGATCCCTCTAACTAGTGGAATGAATGTTTTGAACCACCGCAATCGAGGCATCGGGGAGGCTAGAGTAAATAATCTCACTATAGTCCGTCCATAAGCGAATAAAATAAGAGTAATATTCTTGAAAGGACAGTGTTCCCTGAGTAAACTGAGAAGGCTCATGTTCCAGGTGGAACCGCTGTGTAGAGTTATCCAGTTGATATACCTGTTTGAGGTAGTCCCACATGCTTTTTGCTGTTTTGTAAGGTCTGAGATTCAGGATGTATTGGGGATCCGCAGACCCCAGAAGCCAAGTCATGATTTGTGCAGTGATTTGGGAAATATGAACATTGTTTCATTATGTTACTCCAATTTATGCAAACCTGTTTCTTGGAGCTAAAATTAAACTGTTTAGAGACATTTTATGGAACAACAGTCCTTAATTGACACAATGAATTTTAGAATCACATTTATTAGAAATTATTATGGCATGGAAAATTTGACCATCTAAAATTCCTATGCTTTTATTCATTCTGGTAAATTATGCGAAGTTACAGCTCTACAAGTAATGTTTGGATATTGCATCTCCATAATTGTCCATACCAATAATTTGATACATTTTTTTTTTTTTTTTACTTTGTGGCAGGTAAGGGAAGCTGTTGGAGTTGCCCTTTCTATATTGTGCTCAAATGTGCGACTTCTTGCATCCTCTACCCAGAGACATTCACAAGAAGGGGTGGTGGGTAATATGAATGAATCTTTCAGAACAGGAAGTTGGGATCAGTATTTAGTTCAACGTGCTTCTGAATTGGCAATGAATATCCAAACTATCAATCAATCTGACAATTTGGGGTCTCCAGCAGAACATACTCATGAAAATGGTTTCTCAAATGATGAGATACAAGAAGACGTTAAGTGGATGGAAACGGTACTGTATTCTTATAATCTTCAAAAGCTGCCTTTACTTTATCTTAGTTTGTTGACTTAATATTATTCTTATTGATGCAGATGTTCCATTTCATCATATCATGTTTGAAGTCTGGAAGATCTTCTCATTTGTTAGACATTATTGTGGGTCTTCTTTATCCTGTTGTTTCTTTACAGGTATGCTGTGTGCAATCTTGAATATGTCTAAGTAAAAGGTGTAGTCCTTATACTTTCAGGTTATTACCATCTTTTTCCAACTGTTCCTATTCATCAAATTTTCAATATTTCTAAATATTGATTAATTACAACCTTTTTAGATTATAACTGATAAAAGATAACTTGGGAAACTGATACTGGAAAATCATCTTAAGTATATGATTGATGCAGTGATGAAGCCTTGGGCCACAAGATTGGACCTAAGGGGTAACCCAAGAGCTTTCTAAACAAACATGCTATTTTGTAAGTGAAATAGATAGCTACATCTACATGCGCCCATGCGAACGTGCTGTATGTTAGGCATCTGAAGTCTTAAGAGGTTGATCCATTTTCTTCCCAAGATAAGTGAATTTCATTAGTCAAACGACGTCTGAATGACATGAATATGGTTGCCTTTGGTGGGTTATTTAATTACTTATCCAACGAGCCTAAGATTGTAATGACCTGGGCCCACTGTCCACATGATATTGTCCGCTTTTACTCATGGGATTCCAACCCAATCTTGCCTCACGGTTTTAAAAGGCCTCATATGGAGTTAAGGACAAGTCTATACTCAGGATCTGGGCTAGCATATTTCTGATGTGGGACTTATGCACCACTACATACCCAGTCCTTTAGAGTTTCCCCTGCCTTCTCTCGCTAGGCGGTTGCTCGTCGGACCCAATGCCCTTCTACAGGGGCCCACAGGCGTGACATACTCCCCCATCGAAAAACAGAGCCATCCTCGGCTCTAATACCCATCTGTAACGACCCGGGCCCACTGTCCACATGATATTGTCCACTTTGGCTCATGGGATTCCAACCCAATCTTGCCTTACAATTTTAAAAGGCCTCCTGTGGAGTTAAGGTTAGGTCACACACATGTGTACCAGGATTAGGACCAGCATATTTCCGGTGTGGAACTTATGCACCACTGCATACCCAATCCTCTAGAGTTTCCCCCGCCTTCTCTCGATAGGCGATTGCTTGTTGGACCCAACACCATTCTATAGGAGGGCCACGGGCATGACATAAGTGTGTGACCTCAATCTGTTTGGGTAATCCCTTGAGGTAAGACCAAGTTAAGTGCTCTTGTGAGCTAAGAAAGGGGAATCCGCAGTGGTAAGGATGGAGTGCTTCGGTTAGCACCGTGAGGCTTTGTCCAAGTCTTGATTTTGGGTATATATGTGTGGGTCCTGACCTTAACTCCTCATGAGACCTTTTAAAACCGTGCGGCAAGACAGAGTTGGAATCCCATGAGCCAAAGTGGACAATATCATGTGGATAGTAGGCCCGGGTCTTTACAGAATGGTATCAGAGCCGAGGACGGCTCTATTTCCAGTGGGGGAGAGTGTGAGACCCCAATCCACGTGGGTAATCCCTTGAGGCAAGACCAAGTCAAGTCCTCCTATGAGCCAAGAAAGGGGAATCCGTAGGGGTAAGGGTGGAGTGCCTCGGTTAGCACCGTGAGGCTTTGTCCAAGTCCCACATCAGAAATATCCAAGTCTTGATCTTGGGTAAATATGTGTGTGATCCGACCTTAACTCCTCATGAGGCTTTTTAAAATCGTGCGACAAGATTGGGTTGGAAGCCCATGAGCCAAAGCAGACAATATCATGTGGATAGTAGGCCCGGATTGTTACAAAGATTATGTGATTTTGATATAAACTGAGTTATGATCCATTTACTGTGAGTTTGTGGTCTAGTCCTGACTTTGTGTCTAATTTCAGACTTAAAAAGTCTTAATTGAAGTCAGACTTGAGGTTATGCTATTGAGGAGTCTTAGAATGAGCCACGATAAGTAGGACATTTCCAGTCTCCTACGGTGTTCCCTTCAACTCTGATGCATTAAATTCTTTGATTTTGGACGCATGCCTTCTATTGATGTTCACTTCCATTAGCAATCACTCCATTGGATGTTGGAGGAGTTGAAGCTGTCAGCGTAGAATTGTATTCTTTACCATTTCTCCCCTTATTTAACTGGCACCTAATGGAATTGGGACAACCGGGCCTGAATTGCATGAACGATGTAGAGAAAAACTGCTTATGGTACTTTTCTTATAAACAAATATCTTTGGATCTCCAATTTTCTAACAGAATCTACCTTAGCGTTATCCTCCCTTTTCAAGTGAGCAAATGACACCTCCAAAGACGAGGAAGAGCTCATTTACCCTGTATGCCAACTGCCAAAGTTCCTTTTGTCGAAGCTTCAGCTCATGAAATAGCATTATTAAATTCTCTTCCATCACCATCAAGCCAAGGAGAAGGCTTTTTAAAATTCCTAATCCTTTAATAACCAAAAACAACACTATTCAAGTTACTAACACTAGCTTAACATGTCTGCTAATATAATTCACAATATAAAAAATGCAAAAAAATTTATAAGTTTATTATGATATATTCTATATGGGTTATTATAAATTGATATGTAAAAATTACAATCAAAATAACTTGAAAAAAAAAAATGATTTCATGGTTTCCAGAATCATCTCCCAGTGAGACATAATCCATAAACAATGAATCAACCACCAGCCATCGCGTTGTGGCAAATTGATTTCATAGTTGCCATCATATACAATTTTAAACCGAACAAACAAGTTTCATAGTCTAACATGATTCATGTATGGCAATTGTAATTAAATTGCACATTGATAGTAAATTCCGACTAATTAACATTATTGCTAATCTAGATAAGCCAATACAGAAAAGCAATTGCCATATGAAATTATGAATCTGAAACAGTAACATCAGAGGTCTAGTCCTTTATGACCTGATTGCAGCTGACAATCACAATATATATATATATATATATAGACAGAGAGAGAGAGTAGTAGTAGTAGTAGTTGTTGTTGTTCCAGTGCACATCTCATAGTGAAGCCCATTTGTTGACCCATCCGAAGACCCATGTGACACCACTGAATCACACCGGTCCCTTTTTTACAACCATTCGAATGGTCTGTATTGTTGGATCGACGGGTTAATTTTTAAAGGGGTGAAACTTGTTTGTCGTTGATGATTAGATGCGGTCCATATTTTATACACAAGTAGGCCCCAATCAGATGATGAGAAGATCCCCAACAGTCCCATCCCCAAGTGGGGTCCCAGGTGGGCCCCACTTGAGGTGTGCATTTAAGCTTAGATGCACACCGTGTGCACTTGGATTACTGCTCTCTCTCTCTCTCTCTCTCTCTCTCTCTCTCTCTCTCTATCTATCTATCTATCTATCTAGTTCAAGATTTCCACATACATTTAAAAGTGCATAGATCTTTTACCTAAAATTAATGAATCTGCCCAATATCTTGCTAGATCTGCAATATCATAATAGAGCACTGCCATATTGAATCATAACTAGCAACATAAAACCTCAAAGAAGAAGGGAATATCAGAACAATCATTGAATTCATATTTCAGGATTATCTTTTAAAATTCTTTTGCCCTCAATCTCTTGATTTTATGCAAAACATCACGCACATGAAAGGAAAAGACTTGAGGAGATAAGAACTGAACATCACCTGCATATTGATCAAATCGTTTAAAAATATCGGCCGATAGCGGTATGTATGTTTCGGCCCCTACCATCCCCAAAATCTGTCCGCTTCGGGTGATATTTTGAAACTTTTGGCTGAGACCAATATCTCAACCGATATCAATTTGTCTGGAAATATATTTTCAAAATATCAGCCGATGAACACTAAAACCCTTCCTTTCCTTCTTTTCTTCCATTCTCTTTCATTGACTTTCACTCCGAGCTCAATCCTAGTCAACAAGTGACCCTATTTCATCTTCTTCAACCTTCTTTTTCACCATTTCTCATCTAAATCTCAAGATTTGAATGGATTTCATCAAGACAAAATCGAAGGTCTCAACGAAGTGAGCTTAGGTAAGCATTGAGTTTGTTTTTTTTTTTTTTTTTTTTGTATATATATATATATATATATTTTTTTTTTCAAGTTTCGTTCTCAAAATGGCTTAGAAATAATGGGAACACGTTGGATCTAGAGTTTTGGAGCAAATCTTCATAGGTTGACCTTTTTTTTCCTAGAATTTTTCATGATTTTACCTGATTTTTTTTTCTTTTTTTCTTTTTTTTTAAAGAGTGGTATAAATGTCACGAACCAAATTCTGGGGCCCTATCGGATTCTGGGTTATGACTCATTGGCAACATTCATCAAGCACAAATCAAATAATGTCATTAAGGCAATAGGCATTTACCTACTCAATTTAATACTCCAATTAAAAATCCCAGATTAAAAAATAAGGAATAATTTGTCTCTGCAACATAAAAGTTTCCATTTTCTAAACTCTTAAGTAATAAAACAAGATTTAATTGAATAAGTCTTCAACTAAAGGGCTAGTCCCTCTATCTACTGGTTCTAGAATCATGCTCTCTTCAGCCCCACATTCTGATTAACTAAAGGGGGCAATCCAACATCAGTATAACTAGTGAATAAATTTCCTATCCTACCAACATAGTGCATATCATAACAAATAAATAAATGCACAAGATAACTCAAAATAAACATATGATATGCATTTCAATTCTGATGATTAAATTTAGCCAGTTTTCCATCCCCATTGCACATCTCCGAACTACATCCCAGCACCCGGTCCACTATATTTTTCCACCAAGGCTACACACACATATATCAAGATGCCACTCAAGCATCATCTCACTAGATATGTCCAATAAGGACTTGCCAACACAGTGGCCTTCATGTCCCACACATCCATAATTCATCTGTGGCATGTACTCATCACCATCTGAATCCCAAGATCCGGAATCTCATAACCACAAAAGACCGTAAGTACAAGACCAGCACCCTGTACTGTGCTAGTAGTTCAGAGTCATCACTTTCTTTAACTTGTTCAATTTCCTTATCCATTCCTTTCAGAGTTCATCACTTTCTTTAACTAGTTCAGAGTTCATCACTTTCTTTAACTAGTTCAGAGTACAAGACCCATTTGAATATTGCCCTGCTTCTCAACTCAACTGGTGGTTGTTCGTGTAGGAGCGCCCAGTGCCCACCCTATTCATCTTTGACACATTCCATAAAAAAATAGAATTTCCACATCATACACTAATTAAAAAAAGTCCTCAAAACATGATTACATCTTATTTTCCACATTCTCTAAGAAGTATCCATTAATTAAGATGTTAGGCTCTTTAGTAATTCTAATAAAAGTTAGGGCCTGAATGAAAATTTCCCCATGTTCCAGGTCTTCCACAGAACCCATGCCTGCCCACACTCATGCACGCCTGATGAGATTGGGGCTTCTGGATGGTGGGCCAAACAGGGCCCACTCCTTAGGGGTCCACCACCACTATGGTCGCCCATGGATCTATTATCAGATCCATGGTGCTGATCAGGTATCAGGTGGCCCACGTGGCCCCACAGCCCTACTCATGAATGTTCACCTTGGACGACCTGAAATTGGGAATTCGGGATTTCCAACCTGATTTCTTCCATTATAAGAGGAAGGTCGACTTGGAGAGCACTTTCTGTTCCCTCTTACTATATAGATAACACAAGGGTTTGCAGCCATCTTTTATCATTAAAATAGGATTCAAGCTTCAAACAATACATTATGGGTTCGACAGTGACCGATACTCAATCGTTAGGGAAAAACTTCAATTGGTCGAGTATAAAAACTCTTTAAAATGATGGGTAGCACTAGTTAATAAGGTTTAATCAATCATTAGTCGTCAACATAGGTTCCATAAAAGGCTAATTAACTGATCTACATAGAAGAGACCTGTACAAGCATATGAAAATAGAAGAAACAGTGTACCAGGTTAGCAGGTCTGTATTCTATTGTATTAAACTCGAAACATCTGAGGTTTCCAATGGTGAATTCAAGAGAATGCAATATAACCTAGTCATTCACCCATCAGTTCTCTCTTTTAGGGTCCCTCCTCACTCATATAGGGATCAAACCCAGGCCAAGTGGTTTCAGCCAATATCAGATTCATACTATAGCTCATCAGCCAGCATAACCCAATCCATTAGTGGATCGGCTCAACGGCATAAGGTTTCCCAAGGCCGTACTCACCCTATCACCAATCACCATACCTTATCGTAAATTCCAACCATAACCAAATTGCCTCTTGTTAAGGCTCCCAATCCCTTAATTATAATAAGATCCATAGTGTGGGAGATATAGACAACTCACTCCTGCTGTAAAATATGGTTGCGTTCGCAATGTGTGGTCGGGAATAGGACACCCGCTAATTGCTCTGCTGCTGGTCGTCTCTTTCTTCCATGCAAAATACTGAATCTCCTTCTAGTTCAAGCACAATAACCTCTTATGGTTCTCTCTTCTCAAAGAAGAATAAAAGAGGAAGTTGGATGAAACATATAAGCGGTTGAAGGGATATATATTGACTGGAGGTGGATTTCTACCCGGACGGCCATGCGCACGAAGGAAATCCAACTAGGAACCTCACACAAGTTTCTCTTGGCTTAAAGTTGATGCACACCACCCTTGGGTCCCACCTCTATTATGATATAAACTCATAAGTAGGCTCCATCATTTTATTAGATAAAGTAAATCAAAACTAAAGGGCCAAGGGTCCCATCTGGAGTCCTATTAATTTCTTGCTTCCATAAACAACGAAGTTTCTAGGTAGAGGCATTTGCCAAAAAGGGGGTGTGCCCAACCTGGGCCCCTACATGGTTCAGGATATTACAATAAATGCAATCAAGGCCTCATATTGAGCTAGATTGGATTGTAGACTCTCATTTTCTTTTATCTTAGATCTAGTGATTTTGAGCCTAGATCTAGAAATTTTGCTTTTAAAATTTTGTGGCTTTTAGATCTAGTGAATTTGTGCCTAAATCTTAGTGTCTCTCATTGCTCCCTGTTGCTGTTAATCTTATTTAATTTTTTGTCAAGTTCATTGTTGCAGCTTGTAAGTTGTAACATGTTTGTAAGTCATGACTTAGAGTACATAACTACTTATTACTTAAATTTATATTACTAATTGATGATATTTTTAGTACTTTTAAGATATACTTGTAAATCTAACATTAAAATTTGAATAAACTTTAAATTGTTTCTGACAAGATAGCAATACATGATGTTATGACTTAGGGGGATTTTTATTTTGGCTTTTAGTGTGTACCTGATGAAAAGAACAAACATTGTTTTCTAGCGTTTTCCAATATTCTTGATTTTTTGGTATTCTTTCTTTCAAAAATTTTGGAATTAGAAAAAATTCACATCGCAAAGGACTGCGATGCGATGCCACATCCACCGTGACAACGACCGTGATTGCACTTTGAATCATGGATCCAACAATAACACCAAAATTTTCAGGAATGACTAGATGAAAACCATAACATGGAATTAGAAGTCATGCAATTTCTGTTATGTGTATTAGGTATGAACCTTGCCTCCTTTGTGATTTAGTGGCTTTGTTTCTCAAATCCAAACTTGCAAGGATAGCCAAGTGATTGAGAGCCTTTTTTTTGTCAAATCTAATTGTAAAAATAGGGTTGGCAATGGATAGGGTTTAAATGTAGACCCAATCTGACCTGCTCCTATTAGGGCTGGTTTGGTAGTGAGTTAGTTGTGTTCGGGGTGGGTATGGGTTTCCGGACTCTGACTCGATTTGGCTTGGACTTTGGGTTTGCTTGACTTGCTCCGCACCTTTTAGCTTACGTATTACTTAGTTAATCTTTCAACGCAAAGTTATAGTAGCATAAGTGGTAATAGGTAATGCATCCCATTCTTCAGTTCATGGGTTTAATTCCCATCCACCATATTAATATTTTAAAATTTAAAATAAATATAAAATCATTCATTAGGAAACTGGAAACCCAACATGACTCGTACAAGTCATGGTGCAGAGACACTGCCATTCGGGTCTGCTTGAACACGAACCCAAACCGACTCTTTGCCGTTTGATCAAAATTAATTGAAGTCGGTCAAAATCAGAATCCCAAGCCAGTCTCCTTCATTATATATAACTGGTCGGAACCAATAAAAGCACAAGTCAGCTTTCATGTTTTAAGGTGCCAAAAGAACTTTAAGCCTCCGGTTCCTAATTAAGATAACCCACCTCAACTTTGTGCAAAATTGGTGGTGTATGTTGTTTGCCAAATGATGTAATGTAATAAGCTGGACAACAAAGAAAATATATGTTGAAGAATTAAGTTTTAAAAATTAAAGGAACTATGAGAAGGGAAAACAAATAAAGACTTGGAAATATATAGTCAGGAAAGATGACAGATTGCTTGGTAGCCGATCACATAGCTTTAAATTGGATTGGCTAGAAAGTAGAACTCAAAAACTGGCCTTTAATGGATGGTGTAAGGCTTGGAGTTGATGATACTGATGGTTTTGTTTATTATTTAATTAATTATTTTTATTGGACTCGCAGTGGGGGTTAGGGGTCATTTGGTTTGGGGAGTTTTATTACTTTAAGCTCTGAAAATTAAAAGCCCTTTCGAAGGTAGTGAATATAAATAATATTTGATTTTCTCTCAATAAAGCACCTGTCATTTGCAAATGCATGTCCTTAAGTCAACAAATTAGCAGGAAATTATTCGTTGTGATGATCAACTACTTTTGGATCCACCACAGGCTCATATTATCGCTTATTGCTTTCTTTATGACCATTTCTATATCTCTATTTTCTTTATAATCTATTTGAAATGTTTTACATGAGTGCAATCAACTGGCTGTTGAAGAATAAGTACTGGCTTTTAATTTATTATGGTTAATTGGCTGTTTGCAGGAAACATCAAATAAAGATCTGTCAACTTTGGCCAAAGCAGCATTTGAGTTAATGAAATGGAGGATTATTCCACGGTCCCATCTGCAAAAGGCTGTATCAGAGCTTTTTACTTTATCAAATGATTCTAACTGGAGAACTAGATCAGCAACTTTGACATATCTCCGTACTTTTATGTACAGGTCTGTTACTTCTGTTGGGGATTCTTCTTTTTAGCATGCATGAAAATTTGTTTGAATAGTATTTTAACTATTTATTTATTTATTATTATTATTTTTACAAATGTGTTGGTCCCATTTCTATTTTCTAGCACTTCATACATTGTGAATACTATGCTTGCATGAATTAAAATATGCCCATATCAGCCCAGGCCGCAACGATATCTCAGAGGGATATCGGTTGCAGTCTCATCATGGTCCGTATCGCCTAAATATCAGCTGCCCAATTGATATTTCGAAAACATAGGTCGTAATGGTTGTAACAACCAAAACTACAAAATAATAATAATAATAATAAAAAACACGCGCGAGCGAGAGAGAGAGAGAGAGAGAGAGAGAGAGAGAGAGAGAGATCTGTTGCATGCTACTGCAGAAAAAAAAATAAAGAAAGAAAAATCGAGATCAGGTAGCTTCACATCTGCTGCTTCTAACTGCAACACCCACTGCTTTACTGCTGCTTTCATCATCTTTTTCTCCTTGCCCCTTCCCTTTTCCTCTCTCTTCTTCTTCATCCTTATCCTTATCTCTTTGTAGTAATAAATACTGTCTATGTAATTTACATTGTACAATTGCATATAAATAGACATGATTGTAAATACTGTCTATGTAATTTACATTGTACAATTGCATATAAATAGACAAAGGATTGACTGGTAAACCTAAAGCAATCCAATGTTAATTCCCCTAGAATTGTATCATATTATCAGTGCCCTAGGGATTTTTTTCATGTTTTTTGCCTCTCTGATCATCTACTCTGTCACAACCCAAATTCCGGGTTATGACTCACTGGCAACAACTACCAAATATAAATTAAATAAATTCATTAAAGTAATGGGCATCTGTTCAATTCAATATTCTAATTAAAATTTATGAAAAACAAGAATAAGAAAATAAAATTTTTCTGCAACATAAGAGTTTCCATAATCTAACTTTAAGCAGTAAAAGCAATATTTTTAAAGAATAAATAAATCTCTAACTGAGGGATAGCCCTCTAACTATTGTTCTTGAGTCGCTCTCTCCTCAGCCACACATGCCAAACTCTACAGGCTGATCCTCGTTGTACGCTTGCCCACTCACATTCCGATAACCTGAAGGGGGTAATCCAACATCAATATAAACTGGTGAATGAATTTTCCTTTTCTATCAACATAAATGCGGAACACAATTATATATATAAGAATACTCAAATCATTCAAAGAGTCATACAACATGCAATACTGAAATTTAAAATCAAATCAGTTGCCATCCCACAACATACCTCTGAACTACATCCTCACACTCCATCCACAATATCCTGCCACCAAGGCTGTACCCACATATGAAGATGCCACTCATGCATCCTCTCACTATCCAGGTCCACCAAGGACCTGTCAGGATAAGTCCTCCATGGCTCACATCCCAAATTTGCCATATTATACACATAAAAAACTGAACCCCTAGGTCCAGAATTTTGATAACCACAAAGCACCCCACATACAAGTCCACCCCCTCATACTGTGCTAGTAGTTTAGAGTGCATTATTTTCGTATCATATTCAATTCCCTTAGCCATTCCATTCATATTATGCAACCTGCAATACATTAACCATAGTATATGTAAGTTTACTCAACATTCATTATTGTGAAACCAGCCCCATGCACAAGGCCCTGTTGCTTCATGCCCCACTTCTAGACATAACTGTTGATTGCTTGTGCCCACCTTTTTATCATTGACATATTCCATAAAATTCAGAAATTTCACATCATGCAAGATAAAAAATCAGTCCATATAACTATTCACGACACCCATAATCTATGATGCGCGGATACTTCAAAATGGGCAACGTATCGTATCGTGTCGTATCGTATCCGATACTTCACTTTTTAAATGTACAATCCGTGTCCCTGTCGTGTCTATGGCGTGTCCTTGCCGTATCTATGCATCATAGCCCATAATACATATTTCCAAGGAATCTCAACTTATTAAAGTAAAAGGGCTCTTTTGTAAATTTTATAAGGAATGCGGGTCTTTGAAAAATTTCTCAGAATCTCCAAGCCTCCACAAAACCCCATCTTCTGCTGTCTCAGACAGAACCCAGTTATGCCCCAAACCATGCATGCCTGGAGATCTTTGGGCTGCTGGACGATGGACCAGACAGGGCCCACCCCTCATGGGTCCTGTACCATCAAAGTCGCCTGTGGGTCCCCTTACAGATCTCTGGTCTTGATTGCCCATCCAGTGGCCCATGTGGGTCCCACAGCCCCACGACAGAGAACCTACCAGACGGCCTGAAATCTGGAACTCTGGATTTGCAGCCTGGTTTTTCCTCTCCAACAAGGGTTTCTGGGTTGGGAAACCTTCCTCACTATCTAACCTTTGATCATGCAAGGGTTTGCCATCATTCCATTAACCGTAGTGAGGATTTCTTACCCAGTTACTCCGTAATTGCTACCGATAGTCAGTGTATCATCCTCTCATGTTGCAAGTTTCAATTGGATAATAGAAGATTTCCTTCCCACACATTAGATGACTAACCAGCACCCCATTCCAGTCCATCATTCAGAACATTTTTCATATGCAACCAGTCGATCATATGGAGAAAAAGTACACAGTGTACACACACATATAAGGAAACAGAACTATTGGTTTTTAATTAAAATCTGCATAGGTTCCTAGGCATTAACAAGCACCGGAAAAACCCAAACCAAGTGCAACCCAAACCCCCCCCCTCCCCCCTTTTTTTTTTTTTTTTTTTCTTCTAGAATTAAATCCTTAAATCACAACAATGGCAATTCCATATAGAGATAGGAGACCTACTCACCTCTTGTAATATATTGACGCGTTCACAATGTGTGTTCGGGTGTAGGACATCTGCTATTCGCACCGATGCTGATCGTCTTCTTCCTCACATGTAACGGCTGATACGGAGTGAGACTGACAGCTACATTCCATCATTTTTGAAAACACATAACAAGAATGCTTTCTTCTTTTCTTCTATCCAAATAACACTTTTACGCAACTCTTCTACCCATCTATGCTTAAAAGAACACCAAAAAACACCCAAGATTTTTCTGAATTGAAGTTTATACATGGAGTTCTTCTCAAGGGCTTGTCGCTAGGTATATCCTGGCAGACACCCCCTTTAGAATTAGTAGAGGTGTTTTTTTCTTGACTCTTAACAAAATGACATTGTTTGTTTTGATGAAAGTTAATTTGTCATTTGGTTTTGAACTTTAAACTCTATGGCGTTACTTTATAATTTAAAATTTTATATATATTGTATTATGTACAATCGTGCTAAATTGCGTATTTAAATTATGAATTTAGAAATGCATAGTAGTCTCTAACTTAGTATAGCTAACCAACATGGATACATGTGAAAATAACCGATCAATACTATTATTTTATATTCATTCAGTGATACAGAATCTCTATGCACTGAATGGGAAAAAAATAAATTTAACATTCTGGATTTTTTGGGACGGTTTTTTGGATTTTTTTTTTTTACCACTTTTACGATTCACACTGCTATCCCACTACTTATGCTGCTCTACATAATGTTTTGGCCCTGGCCGCTATGCCTGCCACAAAATTACTGTTGTGATTCTTGCGATTCTCAAACATCTTGCTAAACATTTCTATATGAAGACTGTCATCTCACACATTTTCTTGGCCTTGATATTCAAATGACCATTCATGGTCTCCATATTCATCAATAAAATTATACAAAGGATATGCTTGCTCGCCTATTTAATTGCCGCACTGTTGATACTCTGGCCCAACTCAATGTCAGATTCCACTACAATGTTGGCTGCCGGTCTCTAATTTACTCTCTTCTGCCATCTAGTTGGTAGCCTAATTTATTTGACCATAACCTGTTCGGATATTGTTCATGTTCTTCAATAAATTGAGCCATTTGTGTCTGATCTGTGACAACCTCATCTTAATGTAGTTCATCGGATCTTTTGTTACTTGCATGGCACTCTGTTAGAGGCTTATTTTATTAGTCCTCTCACATTTTCCCTCAAAGGGTGTGCAGATGCAGATTGGGCAAGATGTCCAGATGGATAACGATCCACCATTGGTTAGTGTATATTTCTCTGGACATCTCTTGTCTCTTGAAAATTCAAGAAACAATCTGTTTTTTCTAAATCATCGCAGAAGCCTGGCATCTAATCAAGTATTTCATGAATGCATGGAGCAAATTGAGGTTGACGTCACTTCATTTGACAACATGTTCTCTCATGGACTATTGCATTACATTGTGGTCACCTCCCAGCTGCAATTAGCAGATTTGTTCACCAAATCGTTGACTACCTCCCAACATGCCTTTCTTGCTGGCAAGTTGATATTTGCAAACCTCTTTGCATTAATTTGAGGGGAAGTGTAAAACCATATCACAGGCCCAGACCCAACCCAATAGGTGCCAGCGCAGCAACAACCATCCACAACCACCATCCCCTTATCCTCTTATCTCTCTTATTATCCTTATCTCTGTCATAAAAAAAATACTATCCCTATGTAATTTACACTGCACATTTTTACAGTAATGATAGTCCTTGATGGTATGATTATAGTGTAGAGAGAGATCTCATATTTGCAAGACCCCCAGTAGTGCTAGATTAAGGACTAATGTCAGTGCTATATGCATCTTAGTTTTATATCCACAATCTAATTATCACCTGTAACATATTTTTATCATTATGGCTTTCATTGATAGTTTGTTTATAATATTGTCCCTTTAAATCTTTATTGTGTTCCAATTTGTCTTTTACTATGCTTTGATGCATGTGATTTGTGTGTGCGCACGCTCTTTCTTTTTTTTTGTTTCTCTCTGAGGAACTAAGATAAGTTTATTAGTACAGTGTGAAAACCCATCAAGCTGATGAGTGGCCAAATTTATAAAGTCTCTGGTGTGCACATATGTGAGGTCGCTTTGCTTTCTCTCCTTTGTCTTTGGTTCTGTCTTTTTTTCTTACTCTTCATTTGGTCACTCCCATGTCTCGTGTTATAGAAGGATATGGAGAATACAATTACATATGCATCAGAGGAGCATCAAAGATGGCATTAGGGATCATAGTTTCCCACGGGCATGAGATGTATATAATTTATATTATCTATTAGAGATAGGTTACAGATCTTTTCTTATTTGTGATCACTAGATTAGGGTCTTTTTTGGATTCATTGTAATTCCTTGATTAGGGACTTGATTATCTCCTTATAGTCCCTTTATTAGGGGACATATTGTTTGTATATATACAGACATTCGATAAAAGCTAACGGCAAGGCATTTTTCTTCGTAGATTCTCTTCTTCTCTAAGCATTCTTGAATTCTGTTGAGCACTGCTGCTGTTATCACATGTGTGGTGCTAGAAACTCTTTACGGGCACTGTCATATTTTGAGAACAATTTTCAACGAAGTTGACTTGTATGAGGCTTTTTATCCCAAAAAAAAAAAAAAAAAAAACTAGTTTTTCTTACTTTTTCTTGTTATCTCTTTGAAACAGGCATACTTTCATTCTCTCAAATTCAGAGAAGCAACAAATATGGGAAAATATTCGCAATCTACTTGTAGATAACCAAGTTGAGGTGAGTGTGTGTCACTTTCATATGGTCAAAGAAATAATTTTAGTAAGTTTCTCTCTGGCATGTTATGCATGTACATACATATATTTTTGATGTCCACTGGTATGCATATATGAGAACCAATGCTGGAAGTACTGTTTTGTAATTTAGTATACTTGCTATCCTCCTTTGCATTTCTATAAACAAAAGGGAAATTTTTGTTATTATGAAAAATTCAATTAATAAAAATAAGAGGATTCACCTCAAATTCTTTTTAAGATCCCCCCCTCAATTTGATGCTGGTCAACCAACGACAATTTGCGAACCAAGAACTCATGACACAGTCGAAACATGTGGAGGGCCAATGACTTTGCAATCATATTCTGAAATGTTAGTCCACCTATATATGTTACGTGCGTTCATGAAAGATTGGATTTTCAATGATGCAATCGCATGGGTTTTGTCTGCATAAAGAGCGGTGGATGTAATTTGAGGAAAACCAAGCTCGAAAAGTAATCCGCGCAGCCTATGATGGTCCTCACCGACCATCTCTCCATGTTCCCATCTTGGACCAACTTCTTTGTCACTTTTTTTGGTCTTGTTGCGATCTAAGAAAGTTATTTAACATGCTTATAAGTGAGTTGAATGACTCAAATCTCTCAACTCCATGATGTATTCAACTTACCTTGACATATATAACTCTAATATCCTTTCTAGTCATACTTTACTACAAATAATTAATAAATTAAAACAAATTCATAATTTACACGCTTATTGTTTTTTACATGAAAATGTTTAAATCTATGTGAGAAAACTTACATCTATACTCTACATTCGCCACGCCCCCAAATCCGGAATCCCGAAACCACACAGATGACAGAACACCCAATTCGGGGGCACGGACAGCCGGGATCTTGGTCTGGTGTGAGGTCCAATTTAAAACTTTTGACACCTTTAATAGAGGACATTTAAGGGGAAGCATTTATAGAAAAATCAGTGGAATCAATAGTAATCATTAGCAGAAGCCATAAACCATAGATCCACATATAGGTATCTATCATCATATAGGAAACCTTACAGTACAAGTCTATCTATCAGTATTGAAACAAGAATGTTATTATGTATTACAACTCACACAACCACTATAAAAGCCACAACTAGAATCAGCTCCCAAATTTATGTGTCGCTCTCAATCCACCAAGTGATCTACTACATCACCGGTGCCTTACTTGAAGTTCGCCTTAATAGAGTGAGATCTAAATGATCCCACAATATATATATATATATATATATGTGTGTGTGTGTGTGAGAGAGAGATGCTCCTATGAGAGCATCTCTTACCTTACTATGAGAGATAAATGTGGGGGCCCTCACATTTAAGTTATGCATTGGATATGAATGTGAGGGACCCCACCTCATCTCTCATAGTAAGGTAAGAGATGCTCTCATAGGAGCATCTCTCCCTATACATCTATACACACACAGAGATACATATATGGGAGATGCTCCTATGAGAGATATCTCTCACCTTATATAAGATTGTGTGGGGGGCCCTCACATCCATATCCAATGCCAACAACTTAAATGTGAGGGCCCCTACCCCTATGTCTCATATAAGGTTAGAGATATCTCTCATAGGAGCATCTCCATATATATATATATATATATATATATATATATATATGGAGATGCTCCTATGAGAGATGCTCTCACCTTAAAATGAGAAATAAGGTGGGGGCCCTTACATTCATATCCAATGTCAACAACTTAAATGTGAGGGCCCCCACCTTATTTCTCATTTTAAGGTGAAAGCATCTCTCATAGGAGTGTCTCCCACACACACACACACACACACACACACACATATAAAACAGAATGGATGCATCAATTTGAATAGAGACAATAATCATGATCAATTGAGTAACAATGGTAGGAAAACTAGGCAAGTAGTGCAATAGGATAGAATGCATCATGAATCAATAGAAATGAGAAACCTATAATCAGTCCATCCATCTAGCAAAAGGGACATCCACATTGCCTAGTACCGCGGGAAATTATGTCGCTGCCCTCCCGTACTACCTTTGAGTTGCGGCAGGGAACGCATGGGATTACTAGCCCAGCCAAGAACAAAAAATACCGGAATAGTCGAGCAAGAGTTTGGTACCGTGCAAAGTGCAAGTGTCAAGTGCCATGTGCGGTACTCAGTGGCACGTCGACCTCAAGTAAGAATCCCAATCCCAATCTATAGATGTCAAGAAATTAGTCCCTACTAAAGGTGATCAGCCAATGGATTGACTTACTCGGCCGAGTGGTGCCTTGACTCAAGGAATTACAATAATGGTGCCTGGCTAGGTTCCTCTTGGGTGAACCAGAATCCCAATCAAGCTGAAGGAACTACTTCAAGGTATCCATTATATCCCTCACGAATTATCCCAAGACATTCCAAGTATACAAGTTCATTCCAAGACATCCATCAATATACAATCCAGTCCACTGAGATAGTTCCTTAACTCCAAAGCCATTGAATAGCCAACCTAGCCCAAGACACGGGTAATCCATCTCCAATATCAATACAAGGTCTCCTCTAAGTAAACCGTATGTCATGGTCCTCGTTATCCCATGGTTGCTTAGCATCCTCTTTCGTGTCTTTACCTGGTTTTTCTGACAACATTTCCGTTGTTCGTTTTAATCCTAACTATGTGTATCACAGACGGAATACAGACGCGCCTCCCAGGGATCCCCCTCCTGATCTTCCTTCCGCATCTGGTCCACCTCCGGCAGTTGGTTCTTCTGGGCTTCCTACATTGCGTCGCTCCACCCGCATTTCGGTACCCCCTGACCGTTATGGGTTTTCCCATACTTCCTTAATGGCCACTTTGTCCTCTTCTTCCATTCCCCGATCCTACTCTCAGGCTGTGCAGGACAAATGTTGGAACCAGGCTATGCAAGATGAGTTGGAAGCTTTAGAGAAAAATAATACATGGGATATTGTCCCCTCTCCTTTGGGTGTCAAACCAATTGGCTGCAAGTGGATTTTTTCTCTCAAGTTAAAACCAGATGGCTCTCTCGATCGATATAAGGAGCGCCTCATTGCTCTCGGAAATCGGCAGGAATATGGCATTGATTATGATGAAACATTTGCACCTGTCGCTAAGATGACCACTGTACGCATAATCCTTGCTGTTGCGGCATCTCAGTCCTGGCCTCTTTATCAAATGGATGTCAAAAATGCGTTTCTTCATGGTGATCTCAAAGAAGAAGTTTATATGCGTCTGCCTCCAGGGTCCTCCTCTGGACCGGGCATGGTTGCTAAGCTTCATCGCTCTCTTTATGGTCTGAAGCAAGCTCCTCGCGCATGGTTTGAGA
The DNA here is from genome assembly GCA_028538565.1 of Umbellularia californica. Lineage (NCBI taxonomy): Eukaryota > Viridiplantae > Streptophyta > Magnoliopsida > Laurales > Lauraceae > Umbellularia > Umbellularia californica. The sequence continues at coordinate 48,035,294 of JAPQWN010000004.1, forward strand.
AATTTCAAGAGGCTCTTCTTCACTTGGATTTTCATCCGAGCCAGTATGATCCTTCTATGTTCCTACATCATGCTCCCTCTGGCATTACTGTTCTACTGGTCTACGTAGATGACATTGTCATTACTGGTCCCAATGCAAAAATGATTCATGAACTTCAGGCTTCTCTTCATCAGACATTTCAAATGAAGGATCTCGGCCCCTTACACTATTTCCTCGGTCTTGATGTTCATCAATCCCCTACTGGTATAGTTCTCAATCAGCACAAATACACGGTTGACCTCATTGACTTGGCTGGCCTTGCTGCTTCCGCTCCGGTTGATACACCGATCGAACTGAATGTCAAACTCAGTAAAGAGGAGGGTGATCTTCTTACCGATCCTACCGCCTATCGCCAGTTAGTAGGTAGCTTGATCTATCTCACGATCACCCGTCCTGATATCTCCTTTGCGGTCAACCTCATGAGTCAGTTCATGACTGCTCCTCGTCATCTTCATATGGCTGCTGTGCGCCGCATCATTCGGTACCTTATTCGCACTCCGACTCGCGGGTTGTTTTTTCCATCAAACAATCCCCTATCTCTCAAGGCTTATTCAGATGCTGATTGGGCTGGTTGTCCAGATACTCGCCGCTCGACGACAGGATGGTGCATGTTTTTCGGTAATAGTCTGATTTCCTGGAAATGCAAGAAACATGACAAAGTTTCAAAATCTTCTACCGAGGCTGAGTACCAAGCTATGTCTGCTGCGTGCTCCGAAATTCTTTGGCTCCGCGGCCTGCTTTCTGACATTGTATTTCCCGCAGAAGGAGCTACCCCCCTCTATGCTGATAATACTAGTGCAATTCGGATTACTGAAAATCCGATTTTTCATGAACGCACTAAACACATCGAGGTTGATTGTCACTTCATCCGGGATGCGCTTAAACGTGCTGTCATCAGTCTTCCGCATGTCTCCACTGAGCTTCAAATTGCTGATATTCTTACTAAAGGTCTTCCTCGACCCCGGCATCAATTCTTGGTTGGCAAATTGATGCTCATTAATTCTCCCGCATCAATTTGAGGGGGGGTGTTAAGTTGGCCCACATGTTAGTTGGCCCATGAAGGGGCCCAAGGCCCATCAATCCAGTCCAGCAAGCTATATCTCACATGGGATTTGATTTGGTCTACAATTAGATAGCTGTACATATTCTACTTTGATTGCTTTCCTATTTTAGTTGAGTGATGAATGTAATTAGCTAGTTTCCTATGTAAGAGCCTTGATTAAGGCATGTATATTCTATATATTGGTGATCATTCTCTAAGAGAAGAGACACAAAATAATATACAATTTCACAAGCTTTGTGCTATTCTCAAATACCATTCGTTAGAATGTCAACCCCATCTCCCATACCCTACTTTGAGTAACTGGTGAGTGGATGCTAAGCTCCACCATCTACACACCTAAAGGGTCTCCAATTACAAGCCATTAGATAGTTTTAGGGTCCCAAAAGTAAAGGAGTGAAAATATACATAGATGATACAGGGGTTCCACAGTCACTCACGATCGACCATGGATGTACTGGGATGACCTACGGCTAGCGGTAGGGTCGCTGATGTGCATTTTTGGCAGTTTTCACCGCTCTGAAAAAGCTTGTCGTAGTACATCTATGGTGAGCTTTCTGGGACTCCACAGTCAACCGTGGAACCCCTCACGGTCGACCATGGGTTCCCAGAATTCAAACTCCATGTATCAAAATTCCATCCAAAGCACTCTAATTAACCTCCAATTCAATCCAAAAACCAAACAACTGACATACATTTGTCTCTTCATATTCCAGCATATTTTCCATATCAATTACGTGCAATTAGGGCCTTTTCATCATCATTAGGGTTTCCAAGCATATTAAAGGATTTCAAACATAGAAAAGAGCACACATGCATATAAGAATTCATTGGAATTTAACATCATTCATCATAAAAATAAACAAGAATACATGTATGCTATGAATTACATATATTGCACTTGCTATCAGTCCAAGCTATGATTAAATCCTCATTCCAAGCCCTCCAAAGCCCAAGAAACCCAAAAACTCCATAAAAACCCCAAAAACTCTAGATCTTCACCTCCTAAACCCAAATCCAAGGGAGAATCATGCATTAGGGCTGGAATTCAAACGGAATCGGCCCTAGAGAAAGCTAGAGATGGATGTAGTGTTTGAAACTTACCTTGAAAGATAGAGAAGAGAGAGATCTAGCTGGGAATCCTTGTGAAATCTAGTGGAGAGGGCTCGAAACCTTGGAATTTGATGATCTTCAAGGGGAAATCCTCTAGGGTTTGAGATCCTTGCCTTAGCTTGAGAGAGAAGATCGAAGAGAAGGAGAGAGAGAAAATCGAAGAGAGAAAAATGAGAGGTAACTAGAGATGAAAATGTCATTAGGAAAGAGGGTAGTTTTTTTAGGTTTGCAATGAGAGGGGAGATGACTAAAATGCCCCAACTTAAGTAGTGGTGGAACAAAGGATCTCATGGGTATTTTGGGTCAAACTCAAGAATAGCATAATTTCTCCCAAGGACCTTAGATTCACCTAAACCTCTCCCAAAGGCCTAGCTCCCTACACTTTCTAAATTGACAAAACACCCCCTACACTATTTTATAATTACAAATAACCCCCTAAACTCCTAAAACTAAGCCTAAAAACACCCCTAACTTTCAAAGTTATGCATCCAGCTCCTCTAATAACCTCCAAAATCATACAAGCATACAAAATTAACATTAATAAAGCTGGAAAAGGGACTAGGACCTTACAACATCACTTATGATCCTAAATTGAAAAAAAAAAAAAAACCTTAAATAAGAAAAAATATTTTTACACATTTGAAATAACAGTTTAAAATAAGAAAATACTATTTGTGAGTGCAATGCATAGATTTTGGCTTAAAACCGTAGATCTAAGTGATAAATACCTTAACATTTAAATATCTCAAAGAAAAAATAAAAAAAATAAAAAAAATGTTTTTTTAAATATTTAACATAATATTAGTAAATAAAAAATTACTATTTTTAGGTGTAGATGCATAGATCTAGGCATATAACCATAGATCTATGTAGGACACACTAAAAAATCTTGAACATCTAAAGAAAACCAAAAAAATGGAAAAAAAAAAAGAAAAAAAAAAAAAAAAACACCTCTATATTCCTTATTTCTCATAAAAATGACCAATAAATGAAAGAAAAAATGATTTTTTGCCGCAAATCAAGAGTGGATAATCATTTCCAAGCATAACGTACTTCCTCTCCTCTATTCTAAACAATCTAAGCAAGAAGAAATAAAAAAATACACCTCAATCTCTAAGAATCAAAAACCCCTCTTTTGGATGAATAGTAAGTTTGATCTTTGGTTTGCTAAATCTCACAAAATACAATGATTTGATCTTCAAGCTTGCAAGAAATGGCCTTAGCACACTTGAAAACCCTAGACCTAGAGTGAAGAGTTTCCAGCAAGTGAAATGGGGAAAAAAACCCATTTCCTCACTTTTATAGTTGGCCAAGTCCGTCACTGTGTGGAATCGACCGAGTCAGAAGATTTCCACAGATTTGAGTCTGAGTCCTAAGGACTTGACATAGGACATGCCAAGTCCGAGTCGACCCATACTCAGCCGATTTTTAAAACCATGGTTTGGAGTTTTAGCTTGTCAGCCCTTTCATATCATTGGGGCTCTTCAAGAAATGTTGATATTGTTGTTTGGCCGGCTGTTCTTCAACTCATATAGTGATGTCAAGGTTGACCACAAAAATCTCCATGAGTTGCAAGCCAAAGAAAAACAACAATTCTGGTTGTGACAGATCAGGGAAGAGGTAACAGAGGATGGAGAGGTAGTAATACTAGTGGCAGGACCTTCATGGTCGTCACCTTGAATAAACTGTGAGCAACGGCGATAGATTCAACAATCGGTATTTATTCAGTTTAGCTTAACAGGGCCTAGAGTTGATAAAATATTTGCATTTACAATACTTAGGAGGTGAGTATTGAGCCTTGAGGCTGGAGGTAGCTTGTCTTAAGGGCACTTCTTCTGTTGCCTTTATCGAATCATGCATATTGTATGTATCTTCATGTATTGAATCATGGATTTGTTGACTAGGGACCCCTGGTCATTTCAGTTTAGCTTAACAGGGCCTACAGTTGATAAAATATTTGCATTTACAATACTTAGGAGGTGAGTATTGAGCCATGAGGCAGGAGGTAGCTTGTCTTAAGGGCACTTCTTCTGTTGCCTTTATCGAATCATGCATATTGTATTTGTCCTCATATATCGAATCATGGATTTGTTGACTAGGGACTCCCGATCATAAGACAGGTACTGCTGGTTGTTTTCAATCTATTGTTTAGGTAGTCAGTGTTCCTTAACCACTATTGGCTGGGAAAGGAACCGTTCATTTTGGCCTTCCCTATCTCTGTCTTGTTTTTCATATGCCCAACTTTTCTACGAATCTCCTGTTTGTTAGTAGTCTTACCAACTTCACTATAACCTTTTTCCCTTCACATTGCATTTTCTAAGACCTGCATATGAGGAAGTTCAGAAGCTGATTGATGGGGGAAAGAAGAGAATAGACTATCCTGAACGAGTCTTCATCTGTAGTGGAAAAAAAGGATTAATTATGCACATAAGGAGGATGTTATAGGTGGCAGTGTCGACTAGGCTAAGCGGGATTTCTTTATGGCATAATGCGTCTCAAAGTGAGATGCCTAATAGTGCATTACACTTGCATGCCCTAATTGAACCTTGAATGTGCCCTAATTCAAGTGCGGCCAAATTGTCACGTCCCGAATCCGGGGCCCCCATTCGGATTCCGGACCATGACTAATTAATATCAAACCAGCATAAATCAGATTTACATCATAAGCATAAAATGGGTATTTATTGAATTATTTAATAACTAGCACCACGTCCATAATAATAAAATAAACAAAACTAAATACAACTCACAAACTAAAATTCTTAAGTTCAACCCTAACACATGTTATTCATAATTTATATTTAAAATAACTAAACAAGGCTAGTCCTCGAAATCATTAATGATACGCCCTCAGCCGCGGATGTCAAAGTTAAGCTCCTGATCATCGCAGCCCACATAATCTTGTACAATCTGGTTACCTGGCGAAGGCAAACCATGAATCAATACATAATGAGAGAAAAATTCCTAATCTAGCTATGTGCTTGAACTTGTATTTACAGAAAACAAAAGATACATTTGCAACTTGAAGAAATACAATAAAATTCAGACATCAAAGGATACTAGTACTACAATAATTTAGGAGGCTCCCTTCAACCTCCTTTCATCCCTTTGGCCAGCCTGGCCCACAACAGAGTCTTCACAAAATCACCAACTAGCATGCACAACCCAACTGTTACCAGCCACGTATCACAACTGAAACCACCCCAACACAACGTAAAAACTCCTGCGCCATCTACTCATTGGCCATCCCTTATCCAGCCAAAAAAAAGTCACATCCCCTATCACAACAAAATGCCCCCACAACAACAAATCCACCACTATCATCCATCACACCACACAACAAATGCATCTCCCATGACACAACAATCATAGCACGCCCTCATACAGTCGATCTTATAAATGCTCTCTTCATCCCATTTACACGAGTGTTCCACCAGGGGTTTTTCAATCAGTCATGTTTAACATACTTTCACATTTATTGATCCTGTGAATGGTTGCCTCTAACATAGGCCTTATAAGGATTACTACACCCTCCTGGGGTTTCAATAGCCATACCACACACCTCTTCCTGATTGCAATTTCCCTTGCCCAATTCAGAATAAGTCGTTATCCGGTGTGTGACATTATTACATCCTACCCCCGAACATTGTAGAATATTTTTGTAGTTGTCCCAACGTGTTTGTACGCCCTATTGGGCTGTTGTGGCTAGCATATAGAATGTGCTATTTCAGTTTTTCTCCTACTAAAAGTGGTGTGGTTACATGAAATGTATTTCAGTCGCTAAATTTAATTTCAGAACTGTTCATGGGCTGGTGTATAACCATGAAACCAAAATCCAGCTTCAATATAAATCAAGATATGAGTTCCATCCATAAAATCAGACATTTCACATCAATTTTAGAACTTAAAACTACAAGGTAAACATAACAGGGAATCCAAAAGGGGACTGGCCAACTCTAGTTCTCATGATCTAGGGTTTGGCCAGCACCAAAATAAAAATACCCATTATGGGCTTTGCCAGCCCTTGATTGTCTGATCTAGGGTTCTCCCAAGAGGTTTGGTTACATGAAATGTATTTCAGTCACTAAATTTAATTTCAGAACTGTTCATGAGCTGGTGTATACCCATGAAACCAAAATCCAGCTTCAATATCAATCAAGATATGAGTTCCATCCATAAAATCAGACATTACACATCAATTTTAGAACTTAAAACTACAAGGTAAACATAACAGGGAATCCAAAAGGAGACTCCCAACCCTAGTTCTCATGATCTAGGGTTCGGCCAGCACCAAAATACCCATTATGGCGTTTAGCCAGCCCCATATCACCTGATATAGGGTTCAGCCAGCCCTTGATTGTCTGATCTAGGGTTCGCCCATCAGGGGTGAACTTTCCTCTTGATCTGTAACTCATTTCTGGGGCATTCCAGATCTGAAACCAAGGTTTCTAGCAATGCACGGTTGAAGATCATAAGAAAATACACAACTAGATAAGATTTTCCCTCACCTTGAATAAAATCCGGTGGCTCTAATCACTTGAGGCAGGCTGAAGGTCATCACTTCTAGGAGCTGCTTCTATCCTTCCTTCTTTCTCGCTTGATTTCCATAAGAATCTAAATTAGGGCTTGTTCCAACTTCTAAGAGACAGACTGAAAGAGAAGAAGGGATGCTAAGGGAAATATGATTTCTAAAAGAAACCCCTAACCATTGTTGAGAGATGCAAGTGGGGCCTTGTTGGGTGCCTGCCATAGTTGTTAATTTCGTTTTGGGCCCCGTTTCGTTGCAGCCTCCAAAATGAAATGTTCGGGCTGATTCGGAATTTCAGTGAGACTTTTTGAAGTTACGTTTTCGAAAAATAAATAAAATAAAAACATACATATATGCTAGAAAAACTAAAGAATAAAATATAAAATATAATTTCTGCATTTTATTCATTATAATAAAACAACATTTAACATAAAATTATAAAATTTAAGCACATTCTTACCATAATAAAGTTTAAACACAATATTCATAACCATAAAAGTTAACAACCTTTAAAATTGAAGTTTGGAAACATTCCCCAAAACATTTCGGTCAATTTTGGCCGAAATCCATATTTTCAGCCGAAATTGACCAAAAGTCAAACTGAAAAGTAATGCCAGTCATTTTGTTTTGGCTTCATGGCCGAAATGAAAAATTTTGGCCATTTCAGCCGAAACGAAACAAAATTGACGACTATACTACCTACGCAAGTCCTAAAGAGCCTCAGGAGGTTTGCTGAGAACCCATGCCAATTCGTCCCTTTTGCTAATTGTTTTTTCCATCTCCTTTTTTATACAAGTGGGTTTTAAGTAGTTGTTTGTTTAGTTTCTTATCACCAATTGGTTTTGGAATTATTGGCTAGCAACTTTGAGATGGTATTAGAGACAACATGTCCCGGGTTCAAAACCATGCAGGGTAAAAATGCCCCATGCCGCGTTGTGTTTGTGCGGGCGCAATGGCGCTGCGCTAGAAGGCCCCATGCTGCGTTGTGTGCTTATGCGGGCGCAATGGCGCTACGCTAGAAGGCCCCATGCTGCGTTGTGTGCTTGTGCGGGCGCAATGGTGTTGCGCAAGAAGGCCCCATGCTGCGTTGTAGTCTTTTGTGGGCGTGTGTTTTGGGTCCGGGCGGTCTCCCGCCTGAAGGGGGTGTTAAGTAGTTGTTTATTTAGTTTCCTATCACCAATTGGTTCTGGGATTATTGGCTAGTAACTCTGAGAGTGGGATAACTTATTATTAAATTATGAGGGTCCCCACACCTTAAGTTAAAACATGTGTCCTGGCCCAATGGGTCCTTTCTGACCAAACAGAATTTTAATTAACTCAGGGCCCAACTAGCCCAGCCCATAATTGAAATATTACAAATATCATCATACCAAATAATTTAATTTATTACCCCTACATATAAACCCCAATTAAAGTATAATTAAAATATGGGACATTGCACAAATCATACACATTGAAATAAATTCATTATTTAATTCACAGAATTAATTAAGTTTATAATATCTGGGGATGGGTCCTTACAATTTCCATGATCAAGGTAATGTTGTACTCCATTCTGATCAGCTCATTAACATGTTGGATTTGTAGATACTGGATATTCGTAGTTTTTGTTGAGAAGATTATTACTGGTTCAGGTAAGGGAGCATGCCGCGAGAGTTCTTGCTGGGTTGTTGAAAGGTGCAGATGGAGATATTGCCAAGGATTTTCGTGATAGGGCATTTGCAGAAGCATATTCCATTCAAAAGAAGCGAAGGCACAGGTAAAGATCCTTATAGAAGTCTTCTCATTGCACATTGATTTTTATCTGCATGAATTTATCCATCTCCGTTTGTAATCTACGTGCCATTGACATATATTCTACAATCACTTTTATTATATATATGCACAAATGTATTGATGCCTCTAAGATATTCAACATATGCATGCATGTGTCCTGCAATCATATGCACATGTACATTTTCTACCAGAATTCAAGCGCTCATGTACATAATGTGCTTTAAAGGTTCATGATCTGAAAACAAAATAAACACTCTTTGTACCTCCAATTCCCTAGAGCTTGAATAAAGGTGTAAAAACTCTAGTCATAAGTGATGTATCTCTTGCACCTTTTATTCAGTTTTTGGCCGTAATAGGACTTGCCCTTCTTGGCTAAGAACAACTCCAACCCTTTCACTTGAAGCATCACATTCAACACTTTGTCAAAATTAGGCAAAGCAAGAACTGGTCCTGTACATTGCTTTTATCTTGACAAATTGGAAGCTATCTTCAACTTCTTTGGCGCAATCATACTTTTCCTTCTTTATACAATCTGTCACTGAAATTACAATGCTAAAATTTCTGATCAGACACTGATAAAACGTCATCAATGATGATGCCCAGATACTGATACCACTATGGACATGGGTACGAGCAAGGATCAAAATAGACGTAGTGGGCAGCCACCGAAACACTACATAGCAGGTAGCGGCATAGCGGTGTGATTTGAAGAAGTTATAAAAAATCTGAAAATATCCAAAATATTGGAAAGTGCTAGAATGTGATTTTTATGCAAAACTAAGAGGGGGTGTAGTGGTCCCCTAACTGCACGAGGTTCTGTATAGTCGTTTGGTTAGAAAATAATACTATTAATCTAGTTTTTCACATGCATATTCACGGTGATTACTTATATACTAACTAAAAAAGTAATGAAATGGTTATAAAAAAGCTATGCCATGAAGATATCATCAAAAATTCAAAATAAACAGTGTACTTGAGTCAAGAGTTCAATGGTCATCGGTCAACACAACAAATGCCATAATAATTAATAACTTCAAAAAATAAATAAAAATGATGTACTTATGAGTTAAGAGTTATAAGACTTAACAGTATATAGTTGAGTAAGGAATACCTCCAATACCAAAGGGAATATCTGTCGGGATATATGACGTCGTTGTCTCCATCCCTATCAGTGTTGTCATTGGTATCACTGCCACTGGTACCACAATATTGCATCTGCCCTCCAAATTGATCATGTCCATATTGGTGCGCATAGGGATCCCGGAATGCAAATAAATTATATGGACTTGGATTTGAATAGGCATATTGACCATATGACCCTGATTCCGAACATTGTTGGTACTACGTTGTTGTTTGCTACCCTCCAACATTCCTACTCGCAGCCACATTGCATTGTTCATAAGGGCCACCGGAAGGTGAGGGTCTAAACCGTATATAAACATGACCCGGCCTCATGTGAGATGGAGCCGGATACGCCAAGGCTCTTCCATCTGTGAATTTCTTCATTAATGCTAACCACCACGAGTGCTTATAGATAATCTTGTGATACTTCTACAAGGCTTTATGGCAATTGCGACATTTCTCTGCGTTTTGATGTCCTCTTGACATTAGATCTATATAATGCGCAGCACATCCAAATTTAGATCCAACACTTGATGGCTTGAGAGAGTCCAATTGTTCTTGCTAATGGAAATAACCAAGTAGGAAAATGCAGTCATATGGATCTTCTTGCACAGTAGTAGGGTCTAAAGATTATCTTTGATATGCTAGAAATTTATCCTCCTTATTCATAGCAACTTCTTACTATCTCAAGCTACTAAAATATAGGTAAATATTGATAAAGAAGGAAAACCGAATAAGGTACAAAGTTTGGGCAGATTCATTGCATGAGCTGTGCTATAGAGGGACCAACCAGGTGCTGAAATCTGGCCCTCGGATCTAGGTGACTTGGGCTGATTGCTGCCGTTGGTGGATTGGACATGGCCTGGGCCCATATTCAATGGACCCAAACCTCCTTACTTGTTGTCCACAATTTTAGGCCTGCTTGATGTACATGGGCTTAGAATGATTTCATCGATTGATTCAAATGGGCCAAGATTGACTTGACTTGATCCCCTAATTAATTCAGAAGAATTACAATTAAGTTTGACATTTATTTTGAACCCATCTTGACCGTCCAATCTCCCACGAAAAGTTAGATTTGTATAGTTTTCTTGATTGGTCCTTGATTGAGATGGATCCAAAAATCCTTGTGATCGATCAAATTTATCCAAATAATCAAGGGCCTGATCAGTCACATCATCTATTGACTTTAGGCCATACGCTCCTACTTCACAGAGAGAGAGAGAGAGAGAGAGAGAGAGAGAGAGAGAGAGAGAGAGGCTTCGATTCGCTTAATCGTTGTGTTTTCTAGCCTTAGAATGGAAGAAAGTAACCTAGGGACCGAACTTATAGAGAGATGGTGGCAAAATAGGGAGGAGCAGTAAAAACAAGAGAACGTAAAAAAATAAAAATAAAAAATAAAAAATGGAAGTCGGATGGGTTTTAAAACTCAAATCGATATGGGCTGATACATGTGCTGGCACAGCCAACATAGATTTATTGTTGCGGTGTCACGTAGTGGCCAATATTTTATTCAATGGATACGGGGATTAGGGATATGACTCTGCACTCTTGAAAATCTAGGGCACAGATATGGATACAGGTATCCTATTTTTTTTCTTTTCATCACTTTTGAATTAATGTAATTATTATTGCTTATGTTCCTTTCTAACATTTTTTATGTTGAGAAGTAAGGAAATTAAAAGAACTAGACTGGACTTGGTAAGTAGGATATGCTAAACTTGTACCTTAGAAGTATCGGCGCATTGTCATGTACCAATACGAGTGTTGCTTCTGTCCGATATGGATATTTTGGGTTTATACAAATATCTGAGTATCATAGGTTGTCAAGCCATGAAAAACTGCATACTTCTCCATTTGTATTTGGTGTTGGTCATCTTCTAATTACTTCAATTTACTTTCATCTACTTGAATGCCACTTGCACTCACCACATTACCTAAAAAAATTCATTAGTTATGCGCTGCCACCTTTTCAGGTTAGCATAGAGTTTCTCCTGCCGTTGAACCTCTAATACTTCCTTTAGCTGTTGCAAATGAGCTTGTTTGGTTGTCTTGTAAATCAGAATATCATCAAAATATACCATCATATACTTTTCATCAAACCCATGAAATGGGTGCGTTTGATACAAGGATGAAAATAGCGGTAGCGGCGGGCGTAGCGGCCTACCGCCAAAACGCTACGTAGCGGCATAACAGTGCGATTTGGAAAAATCGTCAAAAAAATATGAAAAAATTCTAGAAAATCTAGAATATTGGAAAATGAGAGAAAATATATTTTTTTTGCAAAAGTAACTAAGATAAGGGTGCGTAGCGGTCCCCTCACTAAATGAGGTCCTGTATCGTTGTATAAATAGAAAATAATAGTAATGATCATTTTTTTTACATGTGTTCATGTTGCTTAGTTATGCTAACTTAGAAACTAATGAAAGACTTATAAAAGAAAAAACTATGTCATGAAGTCAAGACTTAAGAGTACCTAGAGAAAAAAATGCATCTACCAAATGGGGTGTCTAATAAGATGTACTTAGAGAAGAACTCTTTGTATCGACTGTAATTCGTCGAGATCATGTGCTTTTTGGTGTTCTTTTAAACATAAAAGGGTAAAAGAGTTGTGTAGAAGTGTTATTTGGAGAGAAGAAGAAAAGAAATAAGTCTTATTATGCATATTAAAAAAATTTGGAAAGTGGGAATTTTTCTCACCCCGTAGTGGCCCCGTAACGGTCGTAGCAGCCCCGTAGCGGCCGCTACGGGTGCGACGGCCGACAGATCGGCTGTAGCGTAGCTGTGGCGGCCGCTATGGCCAATATAGCGGCGTAGCGGCCGCTATTTTCATCCATGGTTTGATACACCAAAGGGCATTACCTTCCATTTTTATAAACTTTCTATTGTTTTAAAAGCAATCTGCCATTCATCACCTTCTCTTGTTCGTATTTGATGACATCCACTTATGAGGTCTACCTACGAAAACATCTGTGCTCCATGCAACATGTCAAGGATATAATCAAACTGTGGCATCAGAAGCAATAGTAAAAGTCATCTTGTTTATCAGTCTATTGTCTGTGCACATTGTCCACATCCCATATTTCGTTTAGAGTCCGAAGAGCTGGTGCTGCACAAGAGCTCATGGAAGTGAACATTGTCCACGTCCCTTATTTCATTAGAGTCCGAAGTGCTGGTGCTGCACAAGAGCTCATGGACTTTCTGATAAACCCCTTATGTAACAGTTCTTCTAATTGCCATTGGAGTTTCTCATGCTCTTTTGGGCTCATTCGATTTCTTCTTTTTTCAGGGTTACCTGGTAACATGAGTTGAACCTACAATGTCGAGGTTGCATTAGTGGCACCTTCCTAGGAGTTCTAAGCCTAGTGTATAATTAAGTGGTTAAAAAGAGTAAGTGGTTAAAAATGAAGAAATATTCCAACAGTGAACATCATATAAGTATAACTACCCCTTTAGTGGAGGTTGAATCAAGGGAAGATGAGAAATGAAGACCCGGTTCAAATCATCACTACCTTATATCCTTCCTTCACCCCTTGTTTCTTTAATAATCCTTCAGTGGAGCTCATTTGATCGTGAATTCTTATGTATTCTATGAAAATGAACAAGCCCTAAGGGCCCGTTTAGCACTTTACAAGTTTAGTAAAAGTCAAGTAAAGCCCCCATTTTTCAGACAAGGGGTCACATCAAAAGTACACTTTTTTAAAATTCCCTCATTCTTTAAGAAAGGAAAAAAAAAAAAAAAAAAAAAAAAAAAAAACCCTCATTTCTCCACTAAAAGACAAAAAAACTCCACTTTTCTATATAAAAAGTAAAAAAGATTCCATACCAAACAACTAAAAACAAAATACCATCATAACCCACTTATATTTTATTATCTCTTCATTCGATGCTTTACTTTATCTTTATTTTCCAATAAAATTACCAAACAGGCCTAAAGATTTTTTATATGGTTAATTGTAATCAAGAGTCTCTGTAAACATGGAAATATTGGAATACAGAAGGGGAACCTCCCTTGGTCAATCTTAACATAACACATTCTCCCCATCATCTCTCCAAAGTCCTCTTCTTCATACCTTAACAGCAGGCATCCATATATTAAACAATTTTGTGTCTACATCTCTTGTTCATTTGAGCACAAATGATTTATATTTTATACATGAGAAGGATGCTACACATGCATGCATACTTTTGTGAGCAGCCGCATGGACATAATTCAGTACTAAAAGATTAAAGGATCTTTTTTGGCAGAGACTTGAGTTCAAGTCAGTTGATATGCTCTACACATGGTGCGGTCCTAGCATTGGCAGCTTCAGTGTTGTCAGTACCATATGACATGCCCAGGTATTTTTTATGAATGGATAGCTAGAAGTGCAAAGCTGACACATGCTTCTCATACTATAATAATACTGTTATATACATATGAAGATATTGATCTCATTTAACTCTTACAAAAATCATATGATCCTATGAAACATAATGTTGGAAAAGTATGAGTTTTAAATTGATGAAAAGATCCATCTGGATTGAATTCCAGGGTGTAAACCCATTTCAGACAAAAGCCCTTTATTAGTGTCACAATTTCCCATGTATCGTCATTCTCTATAGTTGCCATCTCTTCATGGCCTGTCTCCACTGAGGATTGCAGAGAGCCTCTTTCAAGTTCCATAGAATGGTCCTACAAGAGAGGGTGGCGAGAAACAATCGGTAAAACTTAGACAAAGGTTGATATCAAACAAAACAACAAGTTGGATAAAGTGTGCTAGCCTTCTCTCCTTTTCAAAGTGATGTAGGAAATTAAAATAAGAAGATGGAGGGTTGTGAGAAGATTCGTCTACCATATTAGGGACCATTTGGAAACTCTAGTCTAATCTAATGAGAGGTAGACAGATTAGTTCTAGAATGCAACTTTAATTTTAGGTTCTAATTTATATTTAGTCCATTTGGTAAAATTCTAAAGAAAGGCTCTTATGTGACAGTAGTGTTGTTTGATGAACATTATTGTGGCAAAGGGGTTGGGTTGAGTTGATTACAGGTATCTACATGTTAAAGCCCAACTTGTAGCTGACCCCTTTTAAATGGGTAAGGTAACATGAACCCGGATCTGATACGGGTCAATCTGACCCAATCCACGTAACCCCAAAAAAATAAAATAAAAAGGAAAAAGGAAGGAGGTAGAAGAAGATTTTTTTTTTTTTTGAATGGTAGAAGAAGATTCAATTGTGGAGCTAAGGTAATTAATGGCAATGGAAGTTGTGCTGCAACAATGAGTGTTGATACAGCAGATGTGGGTATTTCTCTAAGTGGGGCGCCAGCACCTCTTGGTGTGGCATGGAGATGGGTCAGGAGGAGGGGCAGCTGGAAGCAGATGCTGAACCTGACATAGAGGAGGCAGATATAGAGGAGACAGATGCAGAGTTGGGATGGGATCCAAGCAATAAAGGTGCATAAGGTGGGACGGAGAAAGCCCATGGCATTTCACTCTTTGTTTGAAACCTAAAGTGGATCCATCATTGAGAAATCCAAAAGAGAAGGATAATTGAAGCCACTTTCGAGTTTCAGAAGTGTTCTCAATTTCTTTGTGTTAATAATGAAATCACGCATTACCATGGAAGGAAGAAGGAAAAGGATGATGATGATGATGATTATGATTATGGTGATGATGAGAAAAGTAATAGGAATAAAGGAAGTAGGAAAAAAAATTTGCCATGTTAGCTTAGGATTAGGGTTTTTATGTAATCATTTGGGTCAGATAAGTTCAAGATTCCTTCTCATACCTTGGCTTTATAATTAGTAACAATGGAAGAGTGAGGAGCATGCCGAACATAGGATAAGAGTTGCATTGTTAAAGTGGAGACTTGCTTTTGGACTGCTTTGCGATTAGTGCATACCAACATGATCAAATTGAAATTTTCCATGATACCGATTAGACTAGCTATGAACTGTGGAGCAGAATTTGGCCAATCAAAAAATAACACATGCATTCAAATGATTATAGCAGAGATGAGAATATTGAAATAGATGTGTGGTAAAACTAGGAAAAGATAGAATAAAAAAAATTAATGCATTCGGGAGAATTTCAAAGTAACATCAGTAGGTGATAAATTAAGAGAGATTTTTTTAAGATTGATTGGTCATTTCTAACGTAGGCCAACAATGGCTCCAGTGAGAAAAAATCTTTTATATCCAAGCTAAATAAGGGTAGGCGGGAGAGGATATGAATGGAAGTAGTAGGGATAGATCTAAAGAAACACAGGTGTTTGAAGATTTGGTGGCATGGTGAAATAGAACTCATGTAGCTAAACCCAACGTAGTTGGGACAAGGTTTTGATGAATGGTGATTCGAGTTAGGTGGGTTACTACTTACTACAGGTCAACCCTAACCCAACCAATTTTACTAGGGCAAGTTTACCTGACACTTGATCGACCCGTATAGGATATGGGTTGGGTTCTGACTTCCGAGGGTCAAATAGGGGTCGGGTTAGCTTTAACCGCCTCTAATGAATTTACATATAAGAGCTTATTAGAGGGAGATTTTTGCCGTTTTCAGACATATAATTCAAACAAGGCTTGCCTTTTGGACAACATTTGATAAAGTCTCACAATATTGATCAATTTTATGATCGATGGCTTCTAAAATCCAATTTGCTTGCCATCATCATCATCAAAGCCTTGTCCCAACTATGTTGGGGTCGGCTGCATGAGTTCGGCTTCTCCATTCCAATCTATCCTGAGCCAAATCCATAGATGGGTTGCAAACATCCAATTTACTAGTAATAAATAAAAACATATGTTCACTTTTATTACCATGTTGGTCCATGGTGGGGCCCATCAAGTGAATGCTCTAATCCACAAACTAGGGCCCACATGTACAAATCAAGATCAAAAGGGTCATTGTCTTGGACCTACACGTTGGTAATTAGGACCACTGCTTCAGTGAAATGCACAGTAGGTATAATCATTGGCTAAAAAATCTCATCTGAAAATTGCAACTCTTTTATTAGCAATCCAAAAATAAACACAAAGTTACACTAATTTTCGTGGAATTAAACTTATGAGTCACATTGTATTAACTATGGGAGTGAGTAATGGAGCAAAGACATTGAAAATATCTGAAAATCAATTTGGTTTCATGCCAAGATGGTCAACCATGGAAGCTATTTTTTTTCATTTAGACAATAAATGGAAAAGTACCAAGAGAAGCCTGCGATAGGATGCCTCGAGATTTGGTTGGGTGGTTTTAGATAAAAAGAGTGTCCCAAGAGGTTATATTGAAATCATTAAAGACATGTATGAGAGAGAGGTATCTAGTATGAGAACTACTTGTAGAGAGACAATTGAGTTTCTAGTGACCATACGTAGAGCTATCAAAGGGCCAGGCCTAGGGCCGGCAAAATTGGACCCGACCTGTCTACCCGACCCACCCAACCCTGCCCATATAGAATACGTGTTAGTCACAGGCCCGTTTTACCTCACCCGCCAAGAAGTGGGTTGGGTCAATGAGAGAGAAGAAAAACTCACAATACCCACTCACTCAACAATACCAACCCCCGTCCATACCCTAACGACCCCAATCCAAGAGAGATTCAGATAAGTCTCCCCCCCAAAAAAAAGGTTCAAAATGGGCTCAGGCTGACCCTCCACGGGTGCAGGTTCAAAAGACCTTAAACAGGTCAGATAGGTTGGGTCCAAAATGCAGATCCACCTCCAGACCCGATCTGTTTGCCACCCCAAGCAGGCCAGGATCTGCCCTTAACACATTATATATTGTCACAATACACCCAAATGGATGTGACTCATCATCCATTTAGTCTAGTCCACTTGTGTGACGGAATAATCCCAACAATCCAGATGATTGCCATTTTCATATAAATGTCTTATCTTAACCAAAATGAAAAGCTAGGGCTCGTTTTAGTCCGTGTAACTCTACATTTAAAAAGTTAGGGGCAGAATGTTACCAAGTAAATCTGATTTAGCTGTAACTCAGTTGTATGTAACAAGAGTCGCAGGAAAGCAGACCTTTGTTGTTTTGATCCAATTTAAATCAAATTAAAAAGAGTTCCATATTTAGAGTTTGTAGACTTTATATGATGCTACCCAGGTTATCGGTTGCTCTGATGTACAGTAACTTGGTTTGTGTAAGTAGGGGATATCTAAATGCTTGAATTCCAACTCACGTGGATGAAGTTTAATTGCACAAATTTCATTTAGATCCAAATGTGCGCCCAAGAATACCTAGATCATCTGATTGGCATGTTGAACAGCCCAAGGTTGGTGCTTTTAAATCAATGATTTCTTAAATTTTTAAATGGCCTTTCTCTGTTATAAATAGTCTGAGCCATTGGTTTTTGTAAGGCATTAATCAGAAGATCAAAATCTGTCAATAACCAGGATGATCTAGTCAAATTGTTTCCTGGTTTATAGTTGTGTAATCCTTAGTATCAAATATCATCATCCAGTAATATTCTTCGGTATTCTACATGTGCTGTTGTCTTCATGTTCATGATCATTGTAACCCAATATCTAGCGTTTGTTGCAGTTGGTTGCCTAAGCATGTCACCTTACTGGCTCAATTCATTGGTGAGCCATCACCCATAAGATCGACAGTTACGAAAGCAGTAGCAGAATTTAGACGCACTCATGCAGATACTTGGAACGTCCAAAAAGATTCTTTTACTGAAGATGAACTGGAGGTATTGACTGCATGGAGTTGGTCATTCTTTTTCTTTTTCTTTTTTTCCTTGTTAGTTTCTCATTCACATAGATATATCCTACTTACAGGTTATTTCCCCAAATAATCAAGCATTTGCATTCATTTGATATTTCTAAGTAGTAATTGGGTTCTTGCCCTTGATATGCTTTCCATATGTTGATCCAATTCATTTGTGGACTGTTATTAAAAAGTTAAAAATACACGTTTGTACTTAGAAAGTCCAATGATTACCAATATGTCATGATAATTTTCGCATTGCTCATTTTTTATGTGTTGGTCTCTGATGAATGGTTCAGATCCTATTTCTGAGTAACTCTTCTTATTCTGTCCTCTTTTTTTTTTTTTTTTTCCTCCATTTTACTTCTTGTTCCCTATTTCAGAACGTAATTCTTATCCATTTTTACGACAGAGACTAATTTATTTTTCTTTTCATTCAACTTGCAGGTTTTGGCAGATACATCATCATCAGCCTCTTATTTTGCTTGATTCAATTGTATCCCTGATATTAGAAAAGGGAAATGATGAGAAAGAAAAAACGAAAATCAGAAAAATGGGGCTTGTCTTAGCATAAAATAAGCTTTATTTGCACCAAGCAGCTCCTTGTATCATTAAACCTTGCCTTTTAAGTTGTAAAACTATTTTTTGTCTTCTAGTCTAATATCAATATGCTTTTACTTTCAAACCAGAGGATTCATCAGATCATCGGATAAATCCCACAAGACACAATCTGAATTAAAAACACATGTGGTGCTTTTTCTTGCATCTTTCCCGATTTCTGCTTCTTCTCTATCATTGTCCTTGCCCCTGTCCTGCAGGCTGTGGCCCTGTTGGTCTCCATCAGTGCATGTACTGCCTGTGCAAATGCTCTGGCTCCATGGTGAGCCAACCCCGTTATTGCCATATGATGTTGCTCCATATTGGAAGCTGCCAGCTGTTGTAGGAAATGTAAAGGCATCAGATGTCTCCCCATTCATGGGCCAAATGTTGTTGGATGGTGGTAGATTGTCAGTCTCTGACATGGCCCGTGGGAGGCTGAGATTGATCTTTTGGATTGCGTCATCCTTGTCTTCAGACTCCTGGGAAGTGTATGTTCCTGCTGCTGGATTGTTGCCCAGTGGAGGGACCGTTTCATACCCTGCAGTGTTTTGGAGTTGGAAGTTGACGCGTTTCTTGGTGAGGAGGTGGAGCATCTCGTCTTTGAAGCAGCCGAGCGCAGCCTCGGCAAGGTGGGCTACCTGAGGTGGTGCAAGTGTGGTTGCAATCTCAGCCATGAGGTGAGAGAAAGGCTTGTGAGTAACGGGATCGATTCCCATGCCTGAAAGCTTCTTCTTCAGCTTTGTATTCCAGTGATTCTTCACATCATTGTCTGTGCGGCCTGCCAGTTGTCCAGCGATTAACGACCACCTGCATCACACACCAGCATACAAACATGCTTCAAGATTCTATCAAATGCCCTCCACCGACAATTTATGACGATGAATCGGATTCATCCAGCAGCGTTAACCAGTTTGTATGGCAGGCAGTAGAAAAACTAATAAGATCATACAAGTGAATGTTACAGTGAAAGATGAAATGAGGAACAATAGGATCCTACAGGCTTGGGGATGGGTGCCGGTAAAGCATGTTTGTTCTGGTTACTTCTACCATTGCAGAGCATGATGAAAGGCTGCTCCTTACCTAAATTAAAACCAGTGAAATGGCAGGCAAAGAAAGTTCACTCCGGAATTGCAAGAGTTGGTCATTTCAACCTGTAAAATGGTAGGGCATTTCTAGAATCAAGTGTCATTGGCCAAGTAAACCCTGCACTCTCGACGTTTAGGATCTTGTAATCCATTAGGAAAGGGTTGCCCCCTAGCCCCATATATGAAAAAATCAACCTGATCCAATCATCCTAGACCCTTCATTCTTAACTATCCAAATTTTCCATGGTTGAAATAAGTTCTCTTTTGACATGTTAAACTACACTGGATGGGGCTGATTTTTTTCAAGTACCTAGCTTCCACTGTGATCTTTCAATTCCTCCTGCCCTCCATGATTGGCACAAATCCAGGTGGGCCTTAAAAATTCAGCTCATATACCACACCATCTCGATAGACCGTTTGTGTGTGGAACATCTAGCAATTAATCTGTTTGTATGTGTGTGGAACATCTAGCAATTAATCCGTTTGCGGCAATTGTCAAGCCATTGTGGTTTGAAACTTTTGGCTATCTGATCTAGTGCCTGCCATTTGGATGATTCGATCAAGTAAGGATTAGTAGGTCACTTGTTTCATCTCTTCTACAGAGCCTCGAGCTTTCTGCCTTTTAAATAATTTACTAGGGAGGGGAAGTATAACTTGTCAAGTCAATAAAGGAAGTATTGGTGGGTTTTTTTTTTCTTCTTCGATAGGAGGGTTTCCAACTTTTTGGGTTGGACTACTCCCTCTGGGCGGAGAGGAAAGCAAGGTAAACACCTTTGTGGCCCCAAGATGGTAGCAGTAGTGGACTTGACCTTCGATTCCTGAAGAAGGGGAAACCAGGGGTCGATGCCAAGGCCCTTAGCTCCGGAAGAGGGAGAAACCGTGGTCATGACCACTCAGCCAACCCTTTGGATTGGTTAATAAAGGGAGTATTGGTTGAACGTACTACTTTTATTTAGGGATGGTAAAAAAAAAAAAAAAAACAACTACATACCATTTATAATGTATTTAACCTGACAGTTAAGGATGTCGAAATAATGTATTTTGGGCTAGAAGTTTCACTCTGCATCCTAATTTGGCCTAATATGCTATGCATATATGAATAAAAAGTAGAGGTAGTGCAGAGGAAGAGAAATGATAGATTGATTGATTACCTGTTTCCAACAACCGAATGAAGCTTGACGATGATATGTTCCTCCGACTCTGAGAACTCACCATGTTTGAGATCTGGACGAAGGTAGTTTGTCCAACGGAGCCTGCAACTCTTCCCACATCTTTGCAACCCTGCTAATGATAAAATAGATAAATCACAGAAGCCACCTAAACTACAATCAGACACAGCATTTCAACTCTACTGAATCTGGAAAGGAAATGGGACAAATTGGATGCAGACATTTTGTGGTGGCCTATGGCCACTGCCTGGTGCTTAATGTTTTAAAAGTGGCTAAGCCTAATTTAGTCAAAGGGATCTTTGGATTCTCTTGGTCAAAGCCAGTTGGACCAAATTAAGTTTTAGAAGTAACACTGCCTCAACATTCCCAAGTTCCAACTCCGAACATCAGCAACCAAGGAGGCAGGGTCCCTAATAGTATGCCTGAAGAAAGGGAGAATCTCTCCATTGAAGCTGATCTAAATAAATTAGAATTTGACTCACATGCATGCGTTGGGTCGGAAAAACATGGAGAGTCAGGCCCACCATGGTATCCTTTTTTAAATCGCGTATATATGCATGTGACCAATTTGACAGTGGCAAATCTCTGATTGCATTAAATTTGAACTAGTGCCTGAGGATCCTACGGCGGCTTAAACTCTCTTACTATTTTTGTCCTCCTTGTTCTCAAAAGGGTTTTTACTACCTACGGATGCCGGCCATGGGATACAAGCAAATCATTTTCATTGTGCCTCCAAAACATTCAGAATGGTCCATTTCGTAATGGCCTGTCTGTATGAGTGTAGAATGTTACTTTTCTTTCTAGAACTGGCAGATGACCTTACGTCTTGGTAAATGAGTCACCACAATGTTTTTCTCTGAGATATAGTTGATATTTGGGACCCCATTTCTTTCTCTGATGAATGTTTGGGGGCTTTAGCACATACCTATAGGTCTCATATGAGAGAGAGAGAGAGAGAGAGAGAGAGAGAGAGAGAGAGAGAGAGATATTTACGTGATATATAGAGAGTAAGCAGCAGTGGCATACCAGCGTTCTTAGGGATGAGGCGCCAGTTACGAGTGCCATGTTGGGCGATGTAAGAGGAGAGTTTGGTGTCTTCTTCAGGGGTCCACTGACCTCTCTTCACATTGTCTTTCTCACAGCATGGTATCCTACCCATCTTCCTTTCCTTTTCTTCTCCTTTATTCCTTTTTAAACCTCTAACAACAGCAGCAACAATAAAAACAGCAGCAACAACAACAACAACTAGTAGGATATAGACAGATGGACTATAGAAAGTATCACCACTCAGAGAAAGAGAAAAAAGGAAAGAATGGGCTGTGAAGTAGTTTTCTGCATGTCATCACAGCCTCAAGCAAAATTAAGATAAAAATTAAAACAAAGCTGAATGAATATATAGAATAGATTTTTCTTTCTTTTGTTTCTTGAGTGGAGGTATTAGAGAGCAATGTTGAAGGGTGGTTTTATAGGAGGGGGTGGGTTTTCACGTGGGGAGGGAACATCTAAGGCGCATGATTTCATTAAAGAATTCAACGCCGTTTAGCGCGTGAATGACGGGACAGGTAGATCACCCTCAAGACGCCCGGTCAACACACACACGCCCTCTCTCTCTCTCTCTCTCTCTCTCTCTCTGTGACTGCTTGGGCAATGGCTCCACCTCTTTGACTGCTTGGGCAATTTTGGAATTGGATACTCATCTAATATATACGTTCCCAAAATATATTAGCTTCACACGCTCTAAGCTGAATCCAAGAGTGGGCCCACGTTCACTGTCTCTAACCCTTCTTCAGTTAAACTTTTCAGTTCAGGCTTTGTCTTGTAGTTTGGTGAGTGGATGTGTCCCACTCCACTATGGGGCCCATTAATTGACGACTTGAACAGTTCAAAATCAATGCCTTTCCCTCTATTGACATATTTTTAAAGTTTTACTTCAACTGGATTGGTGTCACCTTAAGAATGAGTATATGATCGATGCCGTAATTAATGTATATGATGCATAACTACTCAAAGCCCGATGATCATGAGTTTTTTTTTATTTTTTTTATTTTATTTTATTTGTATTTTTGGTTTTTATGATAATATAAATTTATTTTTTTTCTACTCAAATACTCTGAAACTTAATGTTTTTAAATTTGAAGTTAAGTTTCACTCATGGTGGTGATCAAATTTTCATTTTTCTCATCTTTATATACAAGCAGATTCATGAAAAGTAGGTATATGGAAAGGAGAAATTTCAATGAATTATTATCGTTATTATATAAAATTTAAACTTGTAGCCATGGCAACAACCCATCAGTAAAGTTATTATACCAAACACTCTTAGTAGCGACTACGAGTCCTTCCTAAAAATCAACTTTTATATGTTCATGATGATTTTTTAATACTTTTAGTAGCAATAATCTTTTTATATTGGGCAATAAATCTTGTGGCTAAATATTAGACTTTTAGTAGCAACATGGGTGTCGCAATTAAAAACCTAACTTTTAACTGCGACATTTTAAAATCATGGATAAAAAAATTAGCGACAACACTTTTAGTAACAGCTTAGCGGTGAATTAAATTAATTCAATAAAATAACTACAAGTGCACAGTTCTCTATATGAAACAGTGGAAAATACAGGTCGATCCCACTAGAAGCACCAGTAAGTTAAAATATATATATATTAAACTTTTTTAAATCAAAGATTAATAAAAACAATTGAGATCTAAGAAAAACTAGAAAAATCCAAAAACACAAACTAATCAAAAGTGCAAAGAATTCAATGTATAAAATAGATCAAAACATCCAGAGTCCACTAAGCAAGATAATTAACCCATCAATGCAATTATTCTACTCTTTTTCTCAAGATAACTCAGTGTTTCTGATCCAGAGGATTTGTCTTTCGCAAAAACCAACTTTTAATAAAAAGAATAAGATCGCCACCAAAGACCTCCTTCACCTCATAAAAGAATAAGAAATCATAAGCATGACTTATCAAATTAAGCATAAACTATCAAAGGATCTTAGCCCTAAGCATAATCTATCAATATAAGAATAACTGATCAAACTATTTTCATTACAATCAAAACATAGGTTGCCTAAGGCATGAAGACAGATCTATTATTCTAATAGAGCATGCATTTAAAAGAGACAAGAAAGAGATAGAAAAATCACATAAATCAAATCAAAGATCTACTTAGCTTCATATATGTGTCCAATCTAGAAATCTAGCTAGCCATTGGAAAGAACTTCAAAAATAATTTCATTGATAGCATCTCCTTTTACAATGGTCTCTCAAAATCTATCTTCTAAAAAATCCTAGTTTCTAGAATAAGGCTCCAAAATACCTTTTATAAAAGAAAAATCAAAAAATAATGGAGGGAAGAGAGGTGGAGAAGAGAGGGAGTGGAATGGTGGTCATCCCACCTAAGGGAGGAGAAGGCATGCCGGTTCACATGGGGGTTGCTCCCCTTAAATAGTTTTTTAACACAAAGTTCTTCTTAATCCTTTCTCTTGCTTACAATTACGTACCTTTAAGAGAGGATGATCCCTTGGGCACCAAGTTTGGATGAGATAAGATGAGAGAGACTTCCAATCTCCTAACCTTTCTGTGATTAATATGATTTTTTAACAAAGATTAGGCCCACTTTTGTTGTAACTAATTGTAATCCCGAGGAGAAAATTTACAGCTAACTTCTCGAGGTCATAACTTGGTCATTTCAGCTCCGATTTGCATGATCTTGGGCTCCACGGACATCAATAAGCTTTCAAATGCTAGGTAACTTTCACTGATCCGACAATCTAATTTGAAAGTTATGGGCATTTTAGGATAGGTTGTCCTGAGAAACGGGGCTGACTTCCTTCTTGCAATAAGACTCTCCCTCTTAGCCTTTGAGATGATCTTTCCTTCTTAGACTCCAAGATTTGATAAGGATAAGATAAGGAGTCTTGTTGTTTGCCCTTCTAGCTTCAGTTTGCTCAATTTTTCTCTTTGTTGATGATTTCTGCAATTCTCAAACTTATTGAGAGATAAGAATAGAGAAATAATATGGGGGCTTCTAGAATCTTCTTGGATGAGAGGAGAGAGTGTGGGATCTCTCGTAGGGATGTGGGTCTCATTGAAAAGTCTTGAGGCACCTAGGATTGTTCTCCAAGTCTTCTCTAGGGTTCTGTAAGTCCTACATTTCCTGCACATTCTAATTCAACCTGTAAAATGCTAAAAAGCAAGTTTTGAAGGGGGACCCGTCCGGACAGATTTTTACTCCAACTAGGACTCTTTAAAGAAGAATAGCATAAAATACTAAATAATGCAGAAAATGTGTGAAAAATGTGGAAATTCCAATTCCTAAGTGAAACTGAGTGAAATGATGAAATTAAGTGAAAATTGATGCATTTAACTTAATTAAGTTCCTAATTCGACCTAACATAACGCTTAAATGGTAGAATTCCATGAACTTAAGAACGGTCTTAAGTAAGGAAGTCAAGAGGGAAATGCATAAAAAATATAGCACCGTACACTTGTGTTGTTCAAAGATGTGTCGACATTTCATGATGTTATTTTAGACACCTCATTCTTTGCACTCCCAAGATTTTAACATTTAATAGTCATGCCCTAATATAACTATGGATTTGTTAAATCTATCGAAACTATATGACTAACTTCTTCTCAAGATAAACCATCAAGATTTAACAAATGAGATTATTGATGCATCAAATCTAGCACAAGAGCTGTTCAAATTGAAGCATCATCTAAAATGTCACGCCCCAAAATCTAAAATCCCGAAAACCCACAGAACACCGAGTTTGGCAACATGGACATTTAAGATTGTAGTCCGCTGTGAGGATAAATTAAGACTTTTTGCAACATTTAACTAAGAACATTTAAGCGGATTCAATTAAAGAAATAAGCGGAAGCATGAATGAAAATCAGCGGCAGCAATTCGAACATAAATCCTCAATATAAGTGAACAGTTGAAAAAAAAAGTTTTATTACAACACCACAATCTCAAAAGCTAAAACAACAATAATAATCTCCCATGTATACTCTTTTGCCCTCACGTAGCCAACGTGACTCAAGCTAGGTCATCAGCTCCCCACTCGAACTCTACCACACTTGGTGCCTCAATGGACGCCTCACCCTTCAGGAGATCAGAAGGGAACCCACCAGCTACAGCACCAGGGTAAGGGAGAGTCAGATATATAAGATCTTGCAATATATATATATATATAGGCAAGGATCGGTAAGCTCAAGTATGTGGTGGGGCCCACTTGGGGACCCACATGGGATATATATGACATAGGGCGAATGCATTAAAATAGAATAAAGACAATAAACATGATTAATAGGGTAACAATGGTAGAGGAGCTACGAAATAGTGCAAGAATAGATATAATGTGCTAAATCAATGTAAATAAGTATCCTACAATCTGTCCATCCTGTTCGCGTTCAAAATTGTGGGAACCTGGAGCAGACCTAAGCTTTGTGGACCTGGGGCAGTCACCCCATGTCAGATCCATAACTTCTTAAAGGTTTCATGGACCATATGGCCCCATGCCCAATTCAAGTAAAGTTATTGCCCCACCCTTGACCCGAAAAATTCTGCTTTCGGGACTAAAAAAGCCTTAGAACCCTCCACTCAATCTCCTTCTACCACTTCAAGCACAGGCAGTTCGGCTTTTACACAATAGCATAGCATAGAGGTCCGCCCTCTTTCTCTTTCGATCTCTTCTTTCTTCTATAAATCTCTCCTATTTGTTCCTCCTCACTTGGATTCACCAATGTCACCTCTCTCTCTCTCTCTCTCTCTCTCTCTCTCTCTCTCTCTCTCTATATATATATATATATATATATACATACATTACATCTATATATATACACACACAAATAAGGGACAACGATGAGGTTTTTTCACAAATAAGTTGTTATCTCATACAAAGTTACACCACATATACCGAAATCTTTGGTTGCAGAGTGGTTATATAAAGGGTATTTCATTTGTATAATGTCATTGGTCTTTTTTTCTCTTTTAGTTTTTCCTAATATGACGTTTGTGTTAATGAGGTTTGATTTATGATTGATATATTTTTCTGTGTTTTGCTTCTTTCCTTTCTGCAATTTATGTTTTGTTATTTCTTTCCTCAATGACGATGACCTGATTTTGTTTGATTTATTGCTTTGTCTTGAGTTTTAGCTACTTTCTTTTTCATTTCTTGTTAAATTATTTTGAATTGAATTTTTTTCTTTAATTGCAAAATGATGTTTATGAGGGTCTCATTTGGTTTTATATGATAGAGGAACTCTTAGGAGCTTAAGAGCATGTTTGGTAACAGGTAAGGAATCCATAGATCTGATGATTCTTCACCACCAATGAAATAAGGATTCCTCACTGGGGATTCGTATAGTTGAGGGCTTCACATTGATATTGGTGTGTATCAATGCATATAGATGAGAAAAATAGGGTTTGGTGTGAAAATCCACATAAGTGAGGATTTTCAAATCTTATGGGGGTTGGTCGGATCTGAAAATCCTAACAAAAGAAGATTTCCATTCATCCAAATCCTCAGGTACTTATAATTTCCAAACATGGATTTACCACAACTTTATATAAACATGAAACCTTTTCCCTAAAGATTTGGTTGCCAAACGTGACCTTAAGGAAACAATCAAAGGGGTGTTATTTTGTATGATAATTATTTTACTTCTTTGGAATTCTCTAAAGTTTCTTTATATATAATTGCTGTAGTGTGGTTACTAATTTAATTTTCATCCCATTGATTTGAATAAAGGTTGATTTCTTGAGGAAATGGCTGTTGTAGTTAAAAGCCTTTTGTAAGAATTGAGTGTTAGTATCAGGATATAAGTTCTTTATACTTAATTTTCCAAAAAAAGAAATAGAAAATATTATCTTTAAATATGCAATATGGAGATTATTAGCAATGGGCGTTGATTTTAACATTTTCAACTAACCATCGTTTGCCCCACCCAAATGAAAGTCATAGGTCCGCCATTGGTAAGAACTACTGGAATCGGCAGATGTGGAAATTTGTCTATACAACCCTTTCGTAACCCGTAGCAAACGGACAGTCGGGTTTCAATTTTTGTAAGGGTATGCCAAGTTTTCTATTCTACTTGAAAAAGAAAAGAAATGATCCGTAGACCAACTTTTTCATATAGAAAGGAAAATAAACTATTTTCTAACTTTTCATTGATCCGTAGACCAACTTTTTCATATAGAAAGGAGAATAAACTATTTTCTAACTTTTCATTGCACATATATTAAAAAGAGACATATTTGATTTTTTGAGATTTTTGAATGTCGTGAAAG
Source organism: Umbellularia californica (assembly GCA_028538565.1). Taxonomy (NCBI): domain Eukaryota; kingdom Viridiplantae; phylum Streptophyta; class Magnoliopsida; order Laurales; family Lauraceae; genus Umbellularia; species Umbellularia californica. The sequence continues at coordinate 48,063,798 of JAPQWN010000004.1, forward strand.
GCGAATTTCATTTGTTTGTCGTGAAAGGGGGAGTTTTTGCCATGGAAGGCAATTTTGTGTTGGCCATAGAAGGCGAATTATAGTACCATGAAAGGCGATTTGATAACTCTCATCGAACAAGACAAGACTTGTGATTTTATGTCTCTTTTACAATACATATACAATAAGAAGTAAGAAAAGGAAATCTGATTTCACAAGTGATTGTGGGGACTTGTTTGGATTGGCGAATGCAAGCCATATTTAGGCTCCACCGACGTTCCTCTGATTTGTAACATGTGATGCTTTTGATTCTTTGGCCCAACTTGATCCTCGAATTTTTAGAGATCAAGGATCGAAGAAAGATCCTATATTCAATAAAATATACATGTAGACGGGCTAAGGAGCCACATCTAAGCCAAGGAGAGAGAAGGAAATGGCTTTGGAGGGTGGTCCCCCATGAGTCTTCAATCATCTTGTAGTGGTGGCTGTTGAAAAATTTCTTCAACGAGGGAAAGATTGTTGTAGGAGAGTAGGAACACCAATGGAGAATCAAGCATGCCTTGGAATGGTGGGAGAGACCTTCTTTTACAGGCTCTTGGTGGAGATGTGAGAGGTTTATGGGCTTGAATACATTAATACTCCATAATGGGAGGAGTTAAGCATTTTAATGTCATGGATTTGTAACTCCTTTTTTAAAATGTGATTGGTTGATGCAAGGTAGTGGCCATTAATTACATTGAGTCTTCATGATGAGAGGAGTTACGCATTTTAATGCTATGATTGCACTTTATTTGTAACTCCTTTTTCTTGCATTCTGATTAGGCCATTCAGGATAATCTATCATTAACAACATTAATTAGCCATCAAAACACATGTTAGAAATTGAAAGGTCGTGGGTCGTCTTGCAACTTTTGGAATTCTACCCATGGCGTATGAGCTTTGATCGCTGGCGAATTTCACACATTATTTGATGTTAGATGATCACACAATTTCATACATTAATTGCCGTCGGTGGGCCAATGCCTTCTGTCATGTTGATTTTTCGAACGGTCGGGGAGAAGGTATGCTTTCTTGGATGGCCAGATGATGACTTTGAGGTGTCCAATGACGAATCCATGGTTTTGGTGACGAATCCATGGTTTTGGTGACGATCGACGGATTTTAAGCCTAAAAAATCAGATTTTTAGAAAGTTCCATAGGCAAAATGGCCAAAAAATGGAAAAAGGTACCAAAATATGGGATTTCGCATAAATACCATAGGGTCATTTGTGCATGTTTGGTTGCCTTTATTCGACTTTTTTGGTTCTTTCTTTTTGTATTATTTTTTTTTTTTTGACATTTTTTGACATATTTTTCTTGCAATGAAGTTGATGGAAAGCCGCGCAAAATGAGGAGTGAAGTTTCCAATTTTGCGGGAAAGCCAAAAACTTTGTCACACAGGGGCAACAATTTGTCACCAGAAGCCAAAACTAGGTCAAACGATGTCAAAATTATCTGAAATTTGAGGTGAAGCTTCATGGCAAGAAATAAGACCAACCATAGCTTTTATTTGAATTTCGAAACCGCTAGGGGTCTTTTCACCAGTAGATCCAATTATGTTGCGAGGAAACTGTTGCGCTTTGATGTGCGGTCAAACAATATCTGATTGACCAAGAATCTGACAGGGTGCCTCCTGAAAGTATTTTGAGATGATACGTTAGCTTTTATGTGTGTCGTGGTCCCGATGGACTCCATTGCCAGGAGACCTTATTTTGCTATTGGGGGGCTGAAGTTTTATCAAATGATGTTGAAATGATCTGAAACTTCATATGTAGCTCCTTTGGAGTATTTTGAGACCATTCATGTTCTTTGTTTTAGCGAATGATGATTTTGACAGTCTCCATCGCCGGAGGCATGGTTTTGCTGCAAAAAGATTGATGCTGGGTCAAACAATGTCAAATTGTCCTGAAATTTGATGCAAACCCCCTTAGGAGTAATTTAAGACCATCAACAGGCTCTAATTGAAGAATTGATGTCTCTGATGCTATTGTCGCCGAAAGGGTTTGTCGCAAGAAAAAAATGACCTTTGCACTTTAGGCCAAACGATGTCGAAATAGTCTGAAATTTGATGGAAATTATTCTAGTGGTATTTTGAGACCAACTATGTACTCTGTTTTCTAAAACAGGGTCTTCAACACCACTGTTTCCTGAAGGTCACGTTTAGCTGTTAAAGGAGTGAAGTAAAGCTAAATGGTGTTGAGATGGCCCAGAACTTTATGTGTACACTCTTCATGGATGGTTTAAAAGATCTTGAAATTTTCAAATGATTTTGAGAAGATTTAATGCTTGAAATAACTTTTGCTCATTCTGTCACCCGAAGAATCATCGCACATGAAATGACGTTGAAACTTCTCAAAAATGGTGTGAAAACTTTGGAAATCATACTTTTGTGATTTGATGCGATTTCATGTGACTTCTTTGATGCTGCAGATGTGAAAAAGGCGTAAGTGACATTTTTTGTGTCAACACATCCATCTATCAAAATGCACATCCACATAGGCTAGTACTATAGGAAGTTATGGTGTTGCCCTCCCGTACTACATATGAATTGTGGTGGGAATGCATGGGATGATAATCTCGCCAAAGCAAAGTGCACAGAAAAGGCCAGCCAAAGTTTGGTACCCAAAACCCTCAATGGTACTCAGTGGCGTGCCTCGACCTCAAAAAGCCTCACCTAGATGGCAAAGAGAATTAGCCTCTATCATCTGCGACTAGACTCTTCAACCGAGCGGATGTCATTGCCTAACTAGGCTTGTCAACCGGGCGGGGAAAACCCGCCAACCCGGTTGACCCGACCCGGTCGGGTCATAAATTACCCGCCCCGTTCGGGTCAACGGGGCGGGTTGACCCGGACCCGGTCTAGAGCTGACCGGGTCAGGGGCGGGTATGGAGACGGCCGACCCGTCCCATACCCGCCCCGGATATATATAATATTATATGTAAATTTATACATATTATATATGTAAACATATAGTAATTATTATAATTCTTCTAAAAAAATTATAATTAATTCTTATAGAAAAATTAATTATAATTAATTATATGTAATATGTAATGATTTGTAAATAAGTCATATATTATCTAATATGGATAATTTATTTTTATTTCTAATAAGTATATCAAATTGACAAGTGTCAACATTAGAAAATTAGAATAAAAGATTTCACACAAATATTTGATAAATTGATTAGTTGCATGAAACTTAAACTCTAAACCCTAAACCCTAATCTATAAACATTAAAACCTAAACCTTATACCCTAGTAGTCCTTAAGGCTTAAGCCCTATTGTATATTTCATGTTTGTAATTCATCTAATATAGTAATATGAGTAATCTATTAGTATTTCTAATAAGTATTTGAAATTAACAATTGACATTTGACACAAAGTATATTAGAATAAAAGATTTCACATGAAATTCTAAACCCCAAACCCTAAACTATCCAACTTAATGTAATAAACCCTAAACTACTTAACTTAATGTAATAAACCCTAAACTCTAAACCATATGCTAATTAAAAGCTCAAGTAAATGACTTATGAGTGAGTTAATCTTGTAGCATACTATTTGTCTTGTTGTTGACAATATTTGTCAGTGTTTGTCATGTGTCTTGTGTTGTGTTTGTGGCTTGAAGGATTATGTTAATTGTTTGGTGTATGTTAATTGAAGGATTATGTTAATTGTAGCTTCTGACCTCTGGAAAATTAACAAAAAAAAAATATGCTAAGAAACATTTTTAGTCTTTATTGGTCATTAAAATTGAGAATATGGCAGGGTTTGAATACCGGGTCAACAAGGCGGGGCGGGTTGCCCGTGACCCGTTTGGAAAAGAAGTGCTGGCAGCCGGGTCAGCGGGGCGGGGCGGGTTTCCCCGTGACCCGACTGGGGCGGGCATGGGGATTCATCCCCATACCCGCCCGGGTTATGGGGCGGGGATGGGGCATGGCGACCCGCCCCATACCCGCTCCATTGACAAGCCTATGCCTAACTCAATGAATCACATACAAAGGCAGTGTCCAGCTAGGCTTCCCTTGCATGAACAAGGTTTACAATTTCAAACAAAAGTGGTTCATCCATCCAAACCATCACCATCATCCATGCCATGATATCAGAACCATCCACATATCCATTTGATCACAAATAATCCATCCAAAGTATATAATTTACTTCATTTATCCATATCAAACCAAAGGTTCTATATCAAAGGTATCTCATTCCATAAGGCCATTGAATAGCCTAGCCTCAGAAACGGATAATCCATCTCCATCCATATACAAGGTCTCCTCTAGCCCACTACCTTGGTTGGATCACTTGTTATCTCCTACATAAACAAGGTTTAGTTGTATCATAAAAACACATTTTACATCACAAACGTTTGAAAGGGGTAACGTTCTTCCAATAACTGCTATCAAGCCCTTTTTCCTTTGTTTCCCTTACATTAAATATGTAATTTACATTGACCAATGCAGTTCATCAATTTCTATATAAACGAAAGCATTGTAATTTGTAAAGGTAAGTAATCTCTAGCTTAACTTCTCACTGACAAGTCCTTCTATGGATCCGACCAAGGCCACAATACTCACTATTAAGATGAAAAGGCTAAAGCTCTGAAGAATAACCCATTTCCTTGTCCAAGCTCCAATCTTTTTTTGCACAAAATACATCTGCACGGGGAAATAGATGGCCAATGGCCAAAAATTCAATGCACCCAACACTCCTAACACATCATTGAAGTATGGGAAGAGCATTGCAATGCCAGTAGTTGATACAACATAAGCTGTTCTAAAGCATATCCTTAGTAAGTGCACTTTGTAAGGTGGTAGAAATGGGATTTGAATGGTGTAGACATTGTTAACAAACCCACTGCCAGGAAACCCCTCTGAGAACCGGTTTTCTACAAATGCAAACACTGGCTGACTGTAGACCTGCATAAAAAATAACTTAAATGAGGCACAATATAGTTGAATTTGAAGTAGTTTAAAAACAGCCTCATTTATGCAACATTTTCACACCTTATTTACGAATTTCATGCGAAATAAGAGCAAAAAAACATGATCACTCATTCCTATTATGCATGCCTCCATCATTTTTATCATACAGATGTTCTTACACCTTGAAATAATCAGGGAGATGCCAAATTTTGATCTTTTACTAGCCACTTGTTTATACCAGAAAGTATGATTGGAAAAAAATCATAAAATGGTTTCAATGTTGTTTCATTACCATAAACCTATGAGAAATCAGAGGGTGCACAAAATTGAAGGCAAAAATGTAATTTTCCAATTGTCTTTTTGGGTACACACACCTGCCAGATAGGTTTTGAAAACTCAATGGTGGCCTGATCATTTCAAGGTCTACGGTAAAATTGAGGATTTCTCTGACTTCAAACATAAGGCTCCAGGACTGTATTAGCACTGCTAAGGAGAATCAGTCCATAATATTCTCTACAAAATAGCTGTTAGTTATTATCTGTTCTTATTTGTTCAACAAGTTGTATCTCATCCTTATCCCTTGTAACAGCTCCTCCCTTATTATATATCAACACTGTCCCACAGTTGATGGCTGTGTGTGTGAGAAAGACATTTAACAGAATCTATACACTTCAAGTTGGTATCAGAGCAAGCAAGATCCGTCAATTCAACATGGCCGACTCTACCTCTTCATCCTCATCAACCACTATCCCAACCTCTTCATTACCAACATCCACTGCATTCCCCACTTTTGCTCCTAACATCTCCCACGCACTCCCAGTTAAACTGGACCGCAAAAATTATTTGTTATGGCGTTCGCAGTTCCTTCCAATTCTGCGCCTTCACAACGCCATGGGATATGTTGATGGATCCTTTCCTTGCCCATCTCAGTTTGTCCTTGATAAACAGGGCAATCCCACAGAAACAATCAATCCGGCCTTTTTAAAATGGCAAACACAGGACCAAACTTTACTTAGTTGGTTCATTTCTTCCCTTACTGAGCCTGTTCTTGCTCAGGTAGTTGGTCTCTCTACAGCTGGAGACGTTTGGCAGTCCCTTGAGAAGACCTACTCTGCTCAATCACGAGCAAAAATCATGACACTAAAATATCAGCTTCACACCCTCAAGAAAGGGTCTCTCTCCATGTCTGAGTATGTGCGGCAGAAAAAGTCTATTGTTGACAACCTTTCCGCTGTTGCCCAACCAGTTTCAGAATCAGATCTCGCTTCCAGCCTTCTCAGCGGTCTTGGCTCAGAATATAAAGCCTTTTGTTAGTTTGTATGGTCAATTGAAATTAGCAAGTCTTGGTTAACCGGGCCCCTGAATTGCCCAAGGTGTACTCTGATTAGAAGTAGGTCTATTATATAGTAGGTCTGCTGTGATTAGAAGCTGGGCTTGGGTGTAACAGGGTTTGGGGCTGATATTATAAATAGAGACCAGAGTTTCTAAGTTGAACACCTCTCTGATTACATAGAGATTTCTCCCCGTCTTCCTCGTGGACGTAGGCCAAAAGCCGAACCACGTAAATCCGTGTTCTTATGCGTGATTGATCTCTTCTGGTAGGTTCTAGATCATAACACCTTCATTACCTCCATGCCTACTTGTATGGAGCCTATTCCTCTTGATGATTTGACTGGGTTTCTTCTCTCCCACGAGGCTCGCCTCGAAGAAACTTCAATCTCAGTTGATGTTCCCACATCAAATATTGTGACCCATTCTGTTGTGAACAATCGTGGGAGGGGGCGTTCATCTTCCGGCCACAATCGTGGTCGCGGCCGTGGTCGTAGTCGTGGTCACAATGCTTATGACTACAACAGAAATTCTGGCCGTCACACCTCCAGTCGGCCCACTTGCCAAGTGTGCAATAAACCTGGTCACTCTGCTACATATTGTTATCACCGCTATGATCCTGACTATCAAGGAGAAAGTCTTACACCTACTGCCATGATGGCTGGTTCATCTGTTGGTCTCGCTGGTGCCTAGTATCCAGATTCTGGTGCGACCCATCATCTCACTGCTGATATGGCCAATCTCTCCACTCACTCTAAGTACCATGGTCCAGACCAAGTCCATGTTGGAAACGGTAATGCCCTTCCTATTACACATGTTGGCTCTTCTGTTCTTCGCACTCTTTCAAATTCTTTTCGTTTGACCAATTTACTGCGAGTCCCCAATATTACTAAAAACTTGCTATCTGTTCACCAATTTACCAAAGATAATAATGTCCTTTTTGAATTCCATCCTTTTTGTTGCTATGTCAAGGAACGAATGAGCGGCCGCACTCTTCTTCGCGGGAAAATTAAAGATGGATTATATGTCCTTGATCTCTTGGATTCAGCTCCTCCAACTGCTTTAGTCGGTGAACGTACTTCTGCTGATATCTGGCATGCCCATCTTGGCCATCCTTCTCCTCCAGTTCTTGCCAAAATTCATGCACAAAATAATTTACCATTTACCATTTTCTTCTTCTGTTCTTTCTTTTTGTGATGCTTGACATTGTAATAAAAGCAAACGGTTGCCGTTTACTTCTTCTTTCTCTAAATATAGTCATCCTCTTGAGGTGTTGCACTCTGACCTTTGGGGACCTTGTCCAATTACTGATAATGGAGGTTACCGTTATTATCTTTATTTTACTGACCAATTTAGTCGTTTCATGTGGATGTTTCCATTACATAGGAAATCTGATGCACTTTCTGTTTTTATGGCTTTTAAACTCAAAATTGAGAAATTGCTTGAATTACCCATTACACAATTCCACTCGGATGGTGTCGGTGAGTACAAAAAGTTCACCCCATTTCTTGCCTCTCATGGCATTACTCACAGGTTTTCTTGTCCTCGCACTCCTGCTCAAAATGGTCTTGCTAAACGCAAGCATCGCCACTTGGTTGAAATGGGTCTCACACTCTTAGCCCGTGCCTCTGTTCTTTATCTTACTAGGTGGATGCTTTTGCTACTGCTACTTACTTAATTAACCGCATGCGAACACCTGTTCTATCCAATTTCTCCCCTTATGAAAGACTTTTTGGTAAGCCACCAGATTATTCTTCTCTTCCTGCCTTTGGCTGTGCGTGCTATCCAAACATAAGGCCCTATAATTCTAACAAAATACAACCACGCTCAGTTCGTTGTGTTTTTCTTGGCTACTCGGATATTCACAAAGGCTACAAATGCCTTCAAAAGGACACAGGCCGTCTATATATTTCTAGGGATGTGGTCTTCAATGAAGTTGATTACCCATTTTCTGTACCTCCCATTCCTTCTCCATCTTCATAGTGGCCCACTTTTATTTCTCCTTTTCATCATACTAATGAGGGGGCGAATGACTCTACTATATCTACATGTAGGCCCATTGATTCATTACAGAATCCGGTAGCTTCTTTAGATGGAGCTATTTCTAGTTCCACTTCTGACATTCAATTGTCTCTCACCAGTGAACATCGTGCCTTGGACCCATCTCTACCCACCCATCAAGCTGAACCACTGTTGTCTACTTGCCTTGACTCAGCTGCAGCTATGCCCACCCATCCAATGGTCACTCGCACTCGTGATAATACCAGGAGACCCAAAACCTATTCGGATTTTGTCACTCGGCATCCCCTTCCACGAGGATTGGTAGCTCATTGCAACCTAGATACTGTTGAGCCTACTTGTTTCTCTCAAGCTAATAAGCATCCCAAATGGAGAGCTGCTATGGAAGATGAGTTCAATGCGCTTATTCGTAATGGGACATGGCATCTGGTTCCATCTCATCCCCACATGAATTTGATTGGTTGTAAATGGGTTTTTTGCCTTAAGAGAAAGGCTAAGGCCCGCTTGGTGGCAACAAGTTTTCATCAACAGCAGGGGATAGACTATCATGAGACCTTTAGCCCTATGGTCAAGCCCACCACCATTCGTCTCATTTTGAGCCTGGCTTTAACATTTAAATGGCCCCTTCGTCAGTTAGATGTCCAAAATGCATTTTTACATGGTTTTCTAAAGGAGGAAGTGTATATGGTTCAACCACCAGGCTTCACTGACAGTCATTCTCCCCACCATGTTTGTAAGTTGCGAAAAGCCTTGTATGGTCTCAAACAGGCCCCCGCGCCTGGTACCATCGTCTAAGTTCATTTCTTCTCTCCATTGGCTTCCTCAATTCTCGATGTGACACTTCTCTCTTCTACAAAAGGACAGGGAGCTCCATTATACTTATTTTAATTTATGTTGATGACATTACTGTCACCGGAAACAATGCCCATCACATGTCTCTACTGCTCACTTCACTGGGTGCTGAGTTTTCCATTAAAGACCTGGGCTCTCTTCATTTTTTCCTTGGTATTGAAATTATACCACATGCAACTGGACTCTTGCTGTCTCAACGTAAATATATCTATGAGTAAATATATCTATGATTTGCTGGTTAGGACAATAATGGATGGCACAAAGCCAGTCAGCACACCAATGGCATCCAATTACCATCTCAGTCGCTTCTCTGGCTCTATCTTCTTTGATCCCTATCTTTATTGCAGTACGGTGGGTGTGCTCCAATATCTCACCATTACCAGACCCGACATTGCTTATGTTGTCAACAAGGTCTCTCAATTTATGCAATCCCCAACTGATGAACATTGGGCTGATGTGAAACGCATCTTGCGTTATCTAAAGCATACTATTGTCTATGGTTTATTTCTTCAACCCACTCGGTGACTACAACTGCATGGTTACACTGATGCTGATTGGACTGGTTACACAGATGATCGCAAATCTACTGGTGGCTATGGCATTTCTCTAGGGCGTAATCTTCTCAGTTGGAGCTCCAAGAAACAGGCCACTGTGGCACGGTCCAGTACAGAGGCTGAATATCGTGGTGTGGCTCTTGGTTCGTGCGAGTTACTTTGGGTTCAATCTCTTCTTCGTGAGGTTGGGTTTTTGTTGAATGTCCCAGCTATAGTTTGGTGTGACAACATTGGCGCCATTTATCTTTCAGCCAATCCTATCTTCCATGGGAGAAACAAACATGTGGAGGTAGATGTCCACTTTGTAAGAGATCTTGTTAAAAAGGGTTAGATTACAGTTCGGTACCTATCTACTATGGATCAGATTGCAGACATCTTTACAAAACCTCTAAGCTTTGCTCGCTGTTAAGGAGAATCAGTCCACAAGCTCACTGTTCATCTTGATCAGTCTCGCTTGAGGGGGCGTGTTAAGGCGAATCAGTCCACAAAATTCTCTACAAAATAGATGTTGGTTATTATCTGTTATTATCTGTTCTTATCCGTTCAACAAGTTGTATCTCATCCTTATCCCTTGTAACAGCTCCTCCTTTATTATATATCAATACTGTCCCACAGTTGATGGCTATGTGTGTGAGAAAGACATTTAACAGAATCTATACACTTCAAGTAGCACTTCCTCCTAGAGATTATAAGTAACGGTGCTTAAATTAATCAGAGGCCGATTTTTATGTCGAAAAAACCAACTAAAGCAATTATGGGCATATTAGAAGCAATGTTCAAAAACTCCCCAAGTTGAGTTTTGACTCTCCCATGTCATCTCGTTTTGACCAAGGACTGAGTCAAATAAAGGGAAGACTTGGCCAACCTACCTCATTTTAATAAGTTGTTTGCATTTTAAAACATTTGGTTAGTAGATCTGGTTTTTTACAATTAATATGTGTTTTTATGTAACTAGCTATGCACGAGGTCAAGAGTCAGCAATTTAAGAATGATAACTGGAATGTAATTTGAAACTTTTTTTTTATCTTTTTACGTTCGACATTTGAACTAATAAATTATGGAATATGCAATATTTATTCTAATATTTTCTTTATTATAATATTTTTCTTGCATATATAAATTTATTATTTTAAATTGATTATCATGCATTCAGGTAAATATATGTATATTTATATTTTATAAGTATTTGACTCATATTTTAATATTTTTTGAAATTATTTAAAAAAACGTGACTCTCTTGAGTCTCCATGCTGACTCTGAGGCAATTTTGTTGCATTGATGAGCTTAGTCACTAGTTTTCCACCTTGATTGGAAGCATATGTGCCAAGGGCCGGCCCAGGAACGACTTGAGTCTGCGCGCATTTTGTGGATGTGGCCTTTTTTTTTCTAGGCACATTGATTGGAAGTGTTACTAAATCTCTGGCACAAATCTAATGGAACTGTCCTCTCTATCCTTAAAGCCCAACATATTTAGCACAAATGAACCTACATATCTTGGTTATTTTTTCGAACCTTGGATGGCTCTATGATTAAGTTTTTTTATATTTGTATGAGCCATGCATCAATGGTATTAAGATCCAAATCATTCCTGGTCCACCCCAGGGGCCTCAAATATAGACATATACGCCCAGTCATTCGGGCTGGGTTGGGCCTATGGTCGGGCGTTTAACAAAACAAGTCAGTCTAGTCCCATCTTTCTTAATGGAAGACCGAAAATAACGGAATTGCAGCCATTTGCATTATCTCAAAACGTCCCAAGAGTCATGGCCCATTTAGTACCGCTGCTGCTACTCCCAACTAGGGATGTAAATGGTCCCTGAGTCTTTGATTACTTAGAGGTTTCGACCCGTTTAAAACCAGGCTTGGGTCCTTATTTAGGAACCAATAAGTAAATGGGTATGGGTCCACCTTGGTTTCGACCCGTGGACCCAAGACCCAAGATATTACCTCAATTTTCGAGAATCCCTTCTAAAAGCTAGATTTTTTTTTTTTCAATATCATTCTCTAGTTAGACCCAAATACACGGACCTGTCCCCTATACGGAACCGGTTCTGATTCCAGTTCCATCTTCTCATTAACGGTTCCAAATCCGGTTCCATCTTCTCATTAACAGTTCTGGTTCCGGAACCATGAAACCGGTTCGGAGCCTGGCTCCGACTCAGATTCCATCTTCTCATTAACGGTTACGGTTCTACGTCCACCATGGACCAGACCGAAACCCAACACATCTACATTTCTACTCCCAATTGCAAGTAGCAGTTCAAGTAGCAGTGAAGCAATCTGTTAACTTAATTGAAATACCTGATATCCTCCAATTAAATGAAGAACAATGCAAGCGTTGGCGAAATCGATAAGCCAATATGGTTCGTAGAATCCGAATCCTGTCAAGAGATTCCCCGGTGTACTGTTCCCAAAAGCTGCATAGCCAAAGCACCCGCAACAAAGGTAGAAGAAGGTGGTAATGAAAATGGCGGTCATAGACGCCTTCTTCATAGTTTGATTTTCAGGTGGAGGTGACTTCAGAGTATCCTGCATTATCACAAAGTTTTCCCTATTCACTCTCTGCTGCTTTGCTGATAAAATTACCAACTAAAACCATCCCCCATTGTCACACACATGTAGTTAGAGTGGACATGTATCCAAATCCCAGCATGGTTATATAATGAAAAAAAGCCCAGCCCAATCTGCGGCTCATTCCGTAGTCGTAGTACCCATGTGCAAACATCTGGACCCCATTTGAGGCAGATTGTCAATTTGGATCCAGATATGGCTCCACAGTTATGGGCCCATCTGTAAGGGTCCATTCATATCCAATTTGCTCTAGCACCTAAATGGCCCTAAGAGTCGTCTATGTAACTGGGCTTAATCCAAAACTCCTGGCCCAAAAGACTAGACTAAGGATGGCAATGGGTCCAATTCACCTTTTAGGATGAGGCTCTACAAACCCACTTGGCTAGATTAAGTCGAGTCAAGCCGAGTCACGAGTCAACCCAATGCGTGGATGAATAATAGTCCAAACTGAGTTTAACCCAAAACAGTTACCCAGTATATCAACGCGTCGTCTACTCGGGCGGGTTGACCCACAAGGTTTGTTAAAGTTTGCTTTTTGCAATTGATTTACATGTAAGAGCTACACACCTGTATCTCAAGAAGGACAATGGAGTATGGATATGCAAATGCTATGTCCCCAACTGCTTGTGAGACTTTCCATAGCTTTTGAACCGGCGTAGAGGCAGGAACTCCTCCAATATTTCCTTTTATACTTCCATTTGCTGCACTTAAAGATCAGATATCAGTGAATTGTATGATGAGTAGAAATTCATGATTGAAATGAATTGATTTTGATTGTTCACATGATTGATTCTGTTGGATGATGATAGACCTAAAGGGACAGTCTTTTTTTTTTTTTTTTTTTTTTTTTTTTTTTTATGAAAAAAGAAAGGTTTTTTTTATTGTACCATAACTGGGACAGTCTATTGGTGAACACATGAATTTTCAACTAAGATGCAGAGCATTTTGGGATATCCACTGGGCCTGTGAGATTATATATTTGCGGGCAGTGGATTAAGGATAATATTAAAGGCTATCCTCATTAGGTATTTCCACCCATCTGATCTAAGACGATTAAGTGATCAAGAGTGATATATGATACCAAAACCGCTCAACTATTAGAAATTTTTAATAGCTTAGTTTCTCTGTTTGCATCATTGTATCCAGCAGTGTATCTAATTACATTCGTGGTAGGCAAGATACATGAATATCATCCACAGCGGCAGGGGTGGACCTAGGTGTTCGTTTTGGGGCCAATCCCTGTTGGACTTGGAAAAGGCCCAAAAGGGCGCCCAAGAAAAAAAAAATTCCCCTTTGTTTGATCTCCAAATAACAAAAATATGATTACCTTTTTCAATTGATCAACCCCCTCATGGGTCCACCGCTGCCTCAAGTATTAATTCAGGGGTGGACCCAGAAAATTGAACTTTGGAGGGTTCTATGTAAAAGAAATATTGAGGAAAGTGGCGAATGTGGAAAAAAAAATCAAAATGTACAAGGGGATTCTTAAAATTTTTCAGAATTTACAGGGGGATTTTTAAAAATTTTAAGCTTCTTTTAAGTATGGGTGGGGGCTTCAGTCCCCCAAACCCTTATACCTGGGTTCACCCGACCCTTATAATGAGATATGTTGAGTCAATAGGAATTAAGTACTATTTTTGGGGGCTTGGGGAGGGTAGGATTTGTGGGCTCAGGCCCTTGTTGGATTTGTGTTTTGATTGATCATCATCCACCCCCCTCGAACGAAAGTCCATGTTCCGCCACTGCATCCAGATATGATCTTCACCTTTGGATTAAATCATATAATGAGATATGATTGAATAAATGTGAATTTACATACTTATTGTTTCAAGCCTCGAGAGGATAAGATCTAAACAGCTGAGTGAGAGATGGGATTGTTATCCAATCGACCCCAATCTCATTTTTTATTCAGTTAGATATTTAATATTAAAATATTATACACAAATCACCCTTTAGCCATTGACCACAATTTAGTGAGTTTAAGGGTTTGGTATACCTCTGTCAAAAATTCAACATTTTAAAATTAAAATATAACAACTAAACCCAACCTAACACTACCTGTCATGGTATGGTATCACTTATCAAAAAATGATCCCACCTGGGATTGGATAAGTTGGTTGGTTTTTTAACAAGTGGGCTTCATTGAAACAATTTTTTTGCAAATCAATCCTCGGATCATTCGGACTAGTCCTCTTCTAATATCACAATAATATGATCTGGAATTGGATCATATGGTATTCGGCGATGGGACCCAAACCAAATGAGCCTGAACTTTGACACAAAATTTGTATCTTCTGGACCAAGAGTACAAATTGGGTCTGGGTTCGCTCCCCTACATTCACAGCCCTTTTCTTTTCTACCAATCGTGTTTTGTAACCAGATCAGATGGTCCAGTCCAATCCAAACTTTCTACCTGCCAGTCCTCAAAACCAGTCAAAGTGCCCAACCACTGAATAGCTCAGTGGTAGAGGCATTTCACTTCAGAGTCGAGGCATGGTTTTGTGATCTTATTGTAGAATGAAATTATGATAAAAAGGAATCAGTCAAAGCCATTTAAAATTGACCCTTTTTTGACTTAATAGTGATCATGATTTGCCTTTCTTTGGCATTGTGATGTCAGGATCGATACCAACCTACAGTTGAATCACTGCCGACAAAAATAAGATATTGTTTTTGGACTCCGGACCTTTTGTGAGTCTAGGTCCTCTCGGGCTGGGCACCTCATGTTTGGCAACGCTATTAGCGGAGTCAAGTAAAATAATGTCTTCATTTCTTAAAAAAAGTCATATAGAAAACAATTTTATTCAAATTTTCCATTATATATATATATATATATATTTTTTTTTTAAAAGCAACCCCTTTTCTTTATTAAAAGACCCAAAAAAAAAAAAAAAAAAAACCACTTCTCAATACCGAAAGTCAAAAAGATTCCATCACAAACAACTAAAAATAAAATATAATTATAACTCACTTATATTTTATTCTTTCTTCAAAATAATCTTTACTTCACTCTACTCCATTAGTAAAGCCCCCAAACAGACTTTAGCACAGTAAAAGTGTAAGTAGAGCTCCATTTTTTAGACAAAACGTTACATCAAAAGTACTTTAATTCAAAACTCCCTCCATCTTTGTCAAAAAAAAAAAGTCAAAAAGCAACCACCTTTATCCATTAAAATAAAAAAAATTAAAATTAATTCAATTTTCACATACAAAAAGTCAAAAAGATTCCATAGCAAATAACTAAAAATAAAATATCATTATAACCCACTTATATTTTATTCTTTCTTCAAAATCAACTTGTCTTCACTTGATTTTATTAGTAGGCAAGAATTCTTCGGTGAAACGTGAAACTCCATAGTGGGCCCATCTATTAAAATCATAATAGTTCAAAATAAACACCTTCTAGGTACCAATACACCTAGACGGTGTTTATTTTACGCATCTAATTTCACTAGAATTACCCCACTATGGAGTTCCACTCCTTTTAAGTTAGGATTTCTCTAGACTTAAAGCCTTAAAGGAGCCGGATGGTTTGTGGAATTCACTGGCTGTAGGTATAAGAAGGTTTACAGGGTTTTCTTGGCCTGAGAGCTAACTATGTGTTTGGTGAGAGTAAAAGATTCCAAGTTTACCAAAATGATCGGTGGGCTAAAAACTCTCCTAGGATATGAGCAAAATTTCCTCCCAATCAGACCATCAAAACCATTAGTTCAGGAGTCTTAAAAATCTAACAGTTTTTAAGTTAAGTTTTCTTTTATAAATTCCATCCAACGACGAGTATAACTCAAATTTATATTAAATTACCCACGAGTGCCAATCTATAGGGGGTTCTGAGTATGATGGAATTGGATTGATGACCACATGAGCCCTATTACCTTTTGTTACATTGGTAATTATAATAGAGGTTACCTATTGTGATATTTGTAGGACCCACCTAATATTAGTAATCAACAAAAATAACCTATGTAATTAATATAGGGTTATGGAACCCATGTGAAATTTATAAGCACTACAGGGCGACTCCTATAAAAACCATCAATGTTAAGGAATCTTTTTAGATGTTGCCAGATATTTTATTTAGGGTCATGAAATCTAAACCAAACCAAACCAAACCAAACCAAGCCTTTTCCCATAAGGTGGGGTCAGCTATATGGATTTGACGACGCCAATCAAGTCTGTTTAGGGTCATGAAATCTAATTTTAAAAATTGAATTTTTCCAATGAACTTTACTAATTGGATTCTAAAACACTCTTGGTAGGCTAGCAGATCCTCTCACCCCAGTGCTTATCCTATTATCCTATTTTAAGTGAGGGCCCCCATCCACTATCTCATTTAAGGTGAGAGATAATCTCACATTTAAGGTGAGAGATACTCTCACAGGAGGATAAAGAGAGATGCAAAGAGCAAAGGTCAAAGATGGGAAGCAATACCTATTATTGTGGCAAGGCCAAGGCCAAATCCAATGGAAGAGTAGGAAAAGGACATGATTGCTGCTAAAATGGATAGCCACTCCAAGTTGTGAATATTAGGGATCTGTGAGCATGCCAGCTGAATCCCTCCAAATAGAATCATATATAAATAATCTCCATATGCACATGCACCTTGGTGCCCTTCTCTATGATAACAATTCGATCGCTGGATCGCTCTGCGTTCCAACCAAACAAACAAGCAATAATCAGACAAACGAATCCAATCAAATTGAAACCACCCACTAATCACCAATTAAAAAAAGAAGCATGCAAACAAGTTCCAACATCTCGTCTCTTTAGAACATTATATCTTTTTTTATTAATACTATTAAAATATGGCACATAAACGTTTATAGAATATACTTAAATCGATTTTAGAAAAAGGGGGGTCAAGCGGTATTTCATTGTATAGAAGAATAAGTACCTCATGCTGATTGAAGTAGTGATTGTATAGGCAATACAAGTCCCATACAAGCTCAGATACTGAAGGAACCCACACACCCATGTATGCTTTCTACCTGAACTAGCACTCAATCAAATTAAATAGGCTAGAAAAACATACCCCAACAAAGCTATTACTGCAATTTCAGCAACAGTACTGCCGATATATTCGAGAACTAAACAATAGAATCGAATAACAAAGAGGGCCTTTTTATACTACCTAGATTCACTCTAACCGCATTCATGTAAGGGTAGTTTCTGCTTCCTGTTACAGAATCCGGGGATCTGTAACAGTCTGCGAGGAGAAAAGCAGACAAGAAGGTGACCACCGCGAAACAAACCAACGAAACAGGGCCTGCTACCCAACCCAATTGCACCGTGCTCCATGCGAGAGACAAGACACCGGATCCAATTACAGCGGTTATGATATGAGCAATGCATGTCCATAAGGTTCCTGGTCGGATTTTTTTTTTCCAAAAGGCATTGAAGATCAAGATCAAGTGGAAAGAATAAGCAAAACAGGAAAGAAAGAAATACGAGTCGAGAGAAGATCTGAAAGAACAAGAGAAGATCTGAGAGATATAACAAAGTCCCAGATCAAGTTTTTACCAGTTCTTAACTGATGACCATCTTCGTCACAGGCACCGTTTTGTAGATCAAGGGAGTCATGGACTGCCATTTCTTCCAACCACAGTCTAAGCAATCTGGTTGTCTATTATATAAGACGTATGAAGATGCTTATCGCTTTTGTTCTACATGTTTAAATAATTGGGTTACTGTTCAAGAAATTTACATTGGGTTGAGTGCCTGATTTTACCCTACTGGTCAAATGAGCGTTTCTAGGGTCGTCGGCTGTAAGTGTCAAAAAGCATGTCACATGCTGTCCCGATAGGAAAATGGCAAGATGGTGCCTTGCTGTACCCAGCATCATGACTGTACCACATTTGGAACTATATATCGACTGTTTCTCACAACCTAAAAATTGATATGAGATAATTAGAACATTTAAGAGAAATTTTTTAATTTATTTCTTTAGAGCCATTAAGAGATTATTTTGAATGTCTGCTTTGGAAGGTTTTGTTGCTTCTACTCTTTTGTAGAAGATTGATCATTTTGGTTGACAAGGTGCGAAGAGATCAAGCAAGGAGAAAGGTGTACGATGGAAGTCGTATCAGTATAAGTTGTGCAAAAACAACTACGGTCCTTAGGTCTAGGTACAGACTGAGGTAAGGGAACTGTGAGTATATCTTGTAATTGTTCGTGAAATCTTGATTTCTAAATCGTGGTTTTTCTCCCTAAAAAGGGTTTCTACGTTATATTTGTGTCTGCCTTCTTATGATGATTGCTTGGTATATTTATTTGCCAGTTCTATCTTGTTTAATTGGTTACATCCGTTGTATTGATTTAATTAATTAGACTAGTATCCATTCTAGTGAGTCCTGCAAAAACCTGTATTGGCAAACTTAGTTCTTACTAGCTATGACTCTAATGAGTTGATTGGGCTTAGTAGGTTGCCAAAACAGGTGAGTTAAATGAGTTTGGCAGATAATACTCAGATACAAAATGGATACTATGGATAGGGCGTGGATACATGCATGCCATTAGATGGCAGGGACACAAATTGTTTACACATAAAAGTTTGATATTGATTACACTATGGAAGGATTCATTGCTGTCGATTTGTACTCAAGTGAGTCACTGAGTTAAGTGGTCTAAAAACATTTAAAGATAGAAATACTTTGTATAATATTATCTTTAAATAATCCTTATCTTTTTTCGTATCATCTCTAACAACTTATAATATCTCTAACAACCTCCAACAAGTGCATCTTGCTTTTGAGAAAGAATTGTGCAATTTGTAAACAAGGAAAACAAACCCTTTCATCACTAAAAGTTAATTAATCTTAAGCTCTGGATGCATACGAAAAAGGATGTTTGGATCTTTATTGAAAAGAAGCAATTAGATGGTAAGAAAAATATCGTAGAAACCTAATAGGTTGGACCATGGCGGGCATGATGTGATAGAGCACTTGGTAGCCACGTGAGAGAATTGACCCCTCTTACCACTGAGGTAAGATGCCATTCTCATCACCATGACTGTTACACCTATATATATATATATATATATATGGAAGGTGCTCATGTGAGAGCATCTCACCTTATTATGAGAGATAAGGTGGGGGCCCATCACATTTAAGTTGTTGGCATTGGATATGGATGTGAGGGCCCCCACCTTATCTCTCATAATAAAGTGAGAGCATCTCTTATAGGACCATCTCCATATATATATATATATATATATATATATATATATATATATGGGGAACATTCATGTGCATCTATATCCCTCAGCATAGGGTGACGGCACTATCCCTTTTTGCACATGAAGACAAGGAAGTGTACCTTCCAAACTGAGTTAAACCGTGACTTTCCTCCAGACGTTCTCATGTGCGGGCTCCCTTCCACTTGTGTGGGCTCTCTTCCTGCATATGCGGGCTTCTTTCTCACTTGAGTAGGATGTCTTTTCGTGTGTGTGCATGTGGGGGCTCTCAATTGGTCTCATCCCCTACCCCTTGGCTGGGTTACTAAAAATAATAATAATAACAAAGACCATGTAATATGCACCTCAAGAATTTAGACACCTTTGTAATTTTATTAATTAATTACATTTTTTGTTACAATAAAGTTTAGTAGAAAGGGAAGGACATTAACTTGTGTGTGGTTTAGAATTTTAATAGACTAGCTCTATGTCGAACACTTGTTTGGCTTATGGCCTGTTTCTAAAGTATATGGAAGTACCTAATCTCACAATTCCTTACGACAATGACATATATTACGCTCCTATCGAGTGGCTCCTAAGCCAGAGGCCATTCGTCTTAAGGCTGGGCTGGCCATGGATACCCTAGGTCATCAAAAAATAAAAAAAAATCTATTGCCCTCCTATTATGAACTTCCTTGTTGAGTGTTGAGAATTAATAAAGTAAACCCTTTTGACTATTACTTTGAATTGGCCTATAAAATTCTTCAAGTTTTCATCAGCTACACGTTTGTGCAGTAACGAGATTATACACTGGCTGTCAACCTACCTAACACAGCACTCCTCTATTCGTGCTTTGGTACCAGCAACAAAAGCTGACAGAGACAAAATTCTTCAATTTTTAATTAATAAAGTTTTTAAAATGCTACATTTTACTTGAGCATCTTGAAATCAAATGGGACTAGATAAAAAATAGAAGCACAAAATTCATGCAAGCAAACATGTTCCTAGCTTATGGTGATTGAGACCCTAATAAGGCCGAGATTCGAGTTTCTTAAAGTCCAGGCACTACCGGACAATAGCTAACTTGGCAGTTATGGCATGCATTCAATTGAGACCCATCGTTTAATTTGTCTTGCATCATGTTCTTTCAATTTTAACGAGTATAACTAAAGTATCTTGTTCGCAGACGATGGAACTCATACCAGGTTTCATAACTTAACCGAATCCATCACTATAAATCTATGAGGTGGCTTGTTTTTAGAATTATAAACTGCTCAAAGTTACACTTTTTTAGAAAAATCTTTTACTCTAATTAAAATCATTCTCATCATTAAATCGATCATGTCTGAAGATTTGGATGGATCATTTATTCTTATTCGAATCTAATCATATGTTGCAGAAATCATCAATGCAATGATGAACACAAATGTAATTGGAGTCAAGTATTTTTACACAGGAGGCAGGACAATATAAAGTTGTTTGTGAGTGGTTTGAATTCCAGGTTAGGCCTCTTGATGCATCAGACTCACACAATCTCTATGTCTCCCATTCAGAGAAGCAACAGCAAGACTAAAGAGGTTGGTGTGTGGTCCAACCGAAGAAAGTAGAGAAAGTTTGTCTTTTTCTGTTAGTTGCCAGGACCATTCGGCCCTTTCGTCTTTGCAATTTTTCATCAATAAAAGGTAGATTCCCTTCGCTCTCCCTTTCGGTCCTTCCTTTCCACCCACTCACTCCCTCCTTGTGGTTGAAATTCAGTCTCACAGTCTCTATCCAACCATCAATGCTTTATGCTTCAACACCCATTAATGCTTTCATTTCTTAGTCTACCTTGTATTTGTGGTTTTATTATTAAAAATAATTTTTAATGATTATAGTATTTTTTTTTTATGACGTGGGTATATTTGAAGTCTTTGACCCAAGAAGACTAATCCGTTAGATGGTGCCTGCTAAACCGACAAATACGCTTGCCAGGCAAATCTTGTGTCGGGTTTTAAACATAAAATATGGGGAGTAAGCTCATGTCTCATGCCACTCCACATCAACTCCTAAGTGGGATTGTAATATTTTTTTAATTATAATCAAGTGATTTTTCAAGCATCTCCCATGTAAGAATGATGAAAAATCAAAACAAAAATGTAGAAGACCATATATCCTTCTTTTTGATTGAATACCTAGTAATTAATAATCATGCCGTAGCATCACTGCCAAAAAATAATAATAACAATCATGCCGTAGCAATTGAACCAAACTGACAACCCACCTCAAAAGTGACGGTTCTAACTTCTAAGGGCAACATGATGCATGGAGTTATTTGTGCGTGCTTGCACACGGATCTGTTCATCAGGGGGACATGAGCATAACTAACAAAGGGCTGCCTATATGGTTGGGCACTTCAGTACCCATCTAATTGCTTTTAGAACTTTATTCTTATACATCTCTCCCTTCGTGAGAGAGCTTCTTTCCTTCCAATTGAAATTCATCAGTCCCATCTACTTGACTAGGTTAAAAGATTTTTTGGGGTACAGGGTGGGGGCTTGAATAGGTTAAAAAAATGGCATTTTGACATGTAAGTGTGGCTGCATGTCTTTGTATGGAACAGTGCCGCATTAGAGCCAGAGCCTCGTGCCATATAAACACTTACTTGCCACGGAGTCCACACAGGTGGATGAAAGTCAATGAAGCCTCTGATAGAAAGGTTTGGATATGAAGTAGGAGTACATGAAATATGGCATGTCAATCAACTTATTCTAGCACTAAGTCTTATCTCCTCAAATTTTAATGGGTGAATATCGTGAAACGTTATTGAGATAAAATCCAAGTTGACCAATGCCTAGATTAGTGTTCAAATAAGCTTAACGTCAATTAAGGGGGCTTGATGTGAAGTGACTTGAGAAATCAAAGGTGTGTCCCGGGGGGAATTTCTTGAAAATTTGATATGGTAGTTGCCGCGATCTCTTCCTTCATGTGACAACACTTTAATGAGCACACAATCCCTAATAAATCCAAATGGACTCCATATCACAGGGGTGCACAAAGCTGGAAACATGCATTAACGAACTCCCTGCATCGATCTCATGTGGAAACCAGTTTCAAGTTCAACGGTCTCCCTCAGTAGAACTTGATTGGTGCACATTTTGCGATGCATATGTTTTAACGTACCAAAAACTTGAACATAAAATGGATACATTTAATGGAGAATCATTATCGAGAGACATTAGTGTTTTCTTGACCTCTATCAGTGAATTAGCAAGGGAATCAACAACTGATTTTAGTCTGTATTTTAAAAATCTTGTTTTAATATCCGAACAAAGAAGATTTGATTCAGGAAATAAAACAAAATGTTTGAAATTTCTATTCGATGTAATTACGACTGATCCAAATAATCAAAAAATTCAAAATAAATCTATTGGAATAGAAGAAATCGGTAAAAAGATTCCTCGACGATCATGCATATATTTTAGCGTTGAGTTGTTTTTCTTGGAATTCAAACTCACGGCGATGGGCATTGATACCATATTAAGTTCTTTTAGCTAACCATTACTACCAAAACCTCAAAAGCTTAAGTAGAGGCGGCGGATAAAGTTTTTAATATATTAAGTTTACAAAGGTAGCATAAATACTTTTTAATACTCCCTCTATGGGTAGAACCCACTTCTCAATGCTCCCCTAAGTTTGAACCCAATTGGCACACTTTAGGCGACATGTACTTTTTTTTAGCGTCCAATCTTTTCTCCTGGTATTCGAATTCACGACTGATTGACTCTGATATCATATTAAACTCTTTTAACTAACTATTTGGACGTAAAAACTTTTCAATATTTTTCACCTTTGCTCAAAGTACCAGTTGCACCGTTGCACTCGTGATCCGCCGGTGTCTAACTTCGATCACCATCCAACTTACTCATGTATTACCTCCAATTCATATATGATCATATGTGCAAAATCAAAAATTCAAACCAAACAAAAGAATAGGAACTTGAAAGACATTTTCCTACCATGGTACGTAACTCAAGAGGCAAAATAAAAGTCTTGGCATGTTTTAAATGTACTTTTCAATGTTAAACAAAGATTAATGTCAACTCAAGGGGTAGTGCATGTGAAGTCATTTGATTGATCAAAAGGTGGTCCCCTACTGATTGTGAATCCAAGATATCCCAATCTTCAATCAAAAAAGAAAAATCCACTCAAGCAAGGAAAAAAGTACAGATTCCCTTATCATTGATGGCAGAGTTCCACTGTGACTTTTATCCAATTACCAAGAAAATTAACTAAGCTTGCTTATATATTTAATGACTTGATCTCTAAACAATAAAATCCCTTACATTTAGAATCCTTTTCGGGAAGACATTTGATGTGAAAGCTCGGTTTTGTCTAATAAACTTGTGTGCCCACGACGATGGCTTCTTGCTAGGGTCGTGAGGAGGTCTCCGATTCTCCGACTAACTGGTGGTTCTAACCCATTATAAACCTGGTTCTTATCCTAATTTTGGTTCAAATTAGTAAATGGGTCCGATTCCGAAACCTTGTTTTGGACCCAATAGCTAAAAGGGTCCGTGATGGAACTCCATCACCGTGATGTATTCAATGTGATGGAGATGTGGAAGACATATTGCAACTATTCATAAGTTGCCCATACTCTGCCCAAATCTGAAACTCCATCACCGTACGTAAAGTTTGGCATGGCCTCCAATGCTTCATCTTCATTAAAAGAACATCTTCTAGGCTTCATCAATTCATGGCAAGCAAGAAAGAGAAAGGGATTTGACCAAAGCTTAGCTTCTCAACTTTCATCTGGACAGTGTGGAGAAAAAGAAATAACAAAATCTTCAAAAATTCTGCTAAGCCTTGGAATGGCGTCCTCAAAGAAATCCTCCTGCAGGTGCAGAGCTTGCTTCCTAAACCTCGGCATCTCTCCAGCCATCTCAGCGTGGTGGGACTTGCCTCCTCATATTATGATCCAAAACCATGATTTCATATCCTCTCCAACATGCGATTGGAACCTCCTAATCTCTACTCAGGAAGGTTACTCTGATGGCTTCTTAACTGATGCAAGTAAAGGCCTAATCTAGATAAAGTCAGTGGGTAATGGGAACATCTTCATAGCTGCTACTACCATCATAAAAGAGGCTCTCAAGGACTTAAGACAACTATCAATATACACAGATAGCAAAACAATAAAAAATGCTCTTAAGTACCCTGCAAACTTCCCTTGGACACAACGATTTCATGCAAGAAAGCTAGCACTTTTGACTTTTGCTTGCAACTGCTATGTTTATGCCAATTTTGATGACTCCACATCTCCTTGGAGTAGAGTTGCAAGGCACCTAAGGAATTTTAACATGGTTAACAGTAATGATAACTAATCCATTTCTTCAGTTTTATTCCTGATTTTTGGGAGTTGCTTTTTGGCTCTTTCTTTGCCTAGCCCAGGCTGTGGGCTTCACTAGCTTGGCCCAAGCTGTGGGTGTTTTTGAGTTGACCCAATTGTGGGTCTTTGGTCTTTGGTCTCCCTCGGATGTTTCGTGTCTTTGCGTTGTAGCTATTGGGGAGCACTGCCACATTTTTTTTTTTTTTGTTCCCTTTACCTTATGGAATATACTTACCATTTTCCAAACGAGAAAAAAGCTAAAAGGGTCCCATTCCGGAACCCTGTGGACCCATTACCCGATTCATGTATAAACGGATGGCAACCAAATGGCAAGCATGTAATTTTTTAAAAACCAAGCCTCTTTAAAGCCAAATTTCATAACCTCCTCCTCTTTTACTACATAGGGTTTACTTTTCTCACTTTGTTACTACTCTTGGGTATTTCTTGCTGCCTCTTCTTCTCATGGTCTCCCTATCTCCCTAGCTCTTTCTCAATCCTTGGCCATGTCTTCCCCTCCCACCTCTTCCACCTTCTCCAACCCTATGAATCCCCAAACCCCAACATCCAAAAACCCTAATCTTGTTTTCGATCCGTCCCTTTCTATCATATTCTTCCTCATTTCTCATCTCTGGCAACAATGTCTAGCTACATCGGCAATAGTAAGACAATATTTTCTCCGACAGTGGCCACAGAGGCAGTGACTAATTGTTGACTTCGATGGAGTTATAGGGTTGAGACGCCCTTTTCCCTACTATTTGCGACACCACTATTTCTTCTCCGGTGACTATTGACAATCAAAAGAAGAGACTGTCAATAAGCAATTTCTTCTTTGGCTTCGGCGATTTCAAAGCCACTCAATTAACAATAGGTATAAATTTCTCTCTATCGATCTTTTATAAAAATAAAATAAAAGGAAAAAGGAAAAATAGAAGTCTAAACCGATTCAGAAATCGGGTCCTACTAATCTTATCGAAACCCAAAAACTTGTTCCCGCTCGGAATCGGTTCCAAAACCGGATCCCTCCTCTAAAAAATGGTTCTGGTTCCAGCTCCACTATGGATCCAAGCCGGAACCGACCTTTTTACATCCCTATTTGCAACATCACTGTGATGGGTATTCGTTTTTGCCTTTTAGGCGACTGTTTCGGACTCCGAAGCATAAATCAATCGCAACTTATATGCTGAAATCTGTTGCAGTCCCTTTAAGATGGGAAGGTGGGATTCAAATTGAATTTTGAACCTAAATTCCAAAGTCAACCGAGGTCATGGTGAACTATGATCAGCATTGACTCTGACTCTGGTAAAAGCGATCGTCTTCCTAAACATGACTTAATGAAGAATTCTACCACCTATAATTATAATTACAGACTAAGGAGTCTTCCCTCACATTTGAGAAAGGTTCAGGGTGGGCTCATGCTTATGTACATTCATCAAGGCATCTTGACCACCTTCGAATTGGCCCTTTAGCCTATTATATCATCAATCGACCACCTTTAAAGGGGGCTAATCAAAATGCTCAATTAAAAGAGAACTCAACCCCATGTAGAAGTGATTAAATGACTAGCTTGGATGGAGCCCTCCCGCACTCAATCACTGTTTACTCCACCTACCTTTCTTGTGCAGGTTTTCACTCATTTGTACAAGAAACAACATGGGTTCACTCATGATCAAGTTCTACAAATAAATGGCATAATCAATTTCAAGGAAGGTTGAGCGATAACAATGATAAGTTGAAGATAAGGTTGTTTGGAAGCACCCTCGAGGGGACAGCCTTCTATCTGTACTCCCACCTCCTGAAAAATACCGTAACCTCCTAGGCAGTCATGGAAGAAAGATTTCTCAACAACTGCAAGGCCGAAGATCATCGGATCATGATGGTTCAACTCTACAATGCGAAGAAAATGCCGAACGAATCCTTTGAAGCCTTCATTGATAGGCAGAAGAGCTTGGCTTATAGATGTCTAGAGTAGTTTCCACAGAAGTCTCTTGTGGATATATGCACACACACAAAAAAAAAAAAAAAGACCCTCAGTCTTAACATCAGATCTCTTATTATCAAGCATAGGTCCCAAACATTAGGAGACCTCTCTAAAATAGTAGTGGAAGCTAAAGTGGTTCAAGAAGACCTCAAAAGTGATGTGCTTAAGAAGAGCGGGGGCACCCCCTGCCAAAGCTAAAGACACAAGGGGCAAAAAGAAAGTTGCTATCACAGTCAACACTGACTCTAAGGCACCGGCTCCTGAAAAATCTGAAGGCAAAAATACGAAGTCTAAGTAGGCCAACAGCTTTTATATCCCCGTCAAAAGGATATTTGACCTCCATGTCATTGGAAGTTGTTGGCTTTGTGGGTACAGATTATGTAGGCTGTAGAGAAACACAAAGGTCCACTATTGATAATGTCTTCAAAGTTGGTGGCGGTTTAGTCAGTTGAATGTCAAGATTGTAGGATATTGTTACCTTATCTACAACTAAAACTGAGTATTTTGCTTTGATAGAATCAGTGAAAGAAATTATTTGGTTGAAATGATTCCTTGGTGAGCTTGGAGTGAGACAAAGAAACTAGAGACAAAGAAACTATGTTGTGCATTGCAATAGCCAAAGTACAACTGATCTTTCAAAAACTGCAGTCTATCAGTTCAAGATGAAGCATATAGAAGTTCAGTATTATTTCATTCAATTGACCTTGAACCATGGTGATTTGTAAGTAGACAAAATCCACACCAACAATAACCTTACTAACATATTGACAAAAGTCGTTTTAGCTGAAAATAATCGAATGTGTCAAAAGCGTTCGAACTTAAAAAGACGTAAACTTAGAGCACGAGGACAATTCATGCTTCAAAATTGGCTTAGAGGTTGGTGGTTTGCCTTCATATTTCCATTTCCCCCGCGTAATTGCTTTATTCTACTTCTTTTAGCTCTTTTGTTATAAGCCATTGGATTGAGTTCATCCAATAGTTGTAGAGTATGTTAAGCTTTAGAAAAATCTAGGAAAAAGAGAATGTGCATTCTTTTGTAGAGTGAGTGTAGAGATTGGGAAAAGGGGCAAGAGAGAAGATTTTCTTTAAGAACACTAAGAAAACGGAGGAGAGAAAGCTTTGTAAGCTTGAATTTGTAAGTGAGTTCTCTAGAGCTTTACTTGGTAGTTGACTTGTAATCTCCATTAGAGGTAAAAAAAAAAAAGCTTTGCATTGTTCTCCCATGGATGCCTGTCACACACTCTGGCCAAATCACCTATATCCTGTATCTTGTATTGTGCTCCTTATATTATTTCATTTATCTATATGTTGGCGGTTTGATGTGTATTGTCTTAGTTGCATTGCCATGGTATTTAGTTGGGGATTGGTTTTGAAGAATTGCATTACATATTAAGTGTTTATAAAAACCCCCCAACACCAATATGTACCATATTGTGAAACCCAATATGAGAAAATCTACTTCCCTCGTTTGTTGGGTCTTGCACACTAGGGATATGACTTTTGAGGAAAAATGAGTCTCCAAGGGGAGATGTGAAGCAAACATAGAAAAACCAACCCTTTCCAAGGATAGCTGATGAAATCTTGAAAGGAAAAAAAAAAAAAAAAAAAAAAAACAGAAAACGATACTGGCTATGGAGTTGGGAGAGTTTCACTTCCAGACCCTAGCGAATATCGGTCAGAGCCTTTTATGCAGGGTGTCATGCTTTTGTGGACCTGCACAGTTCTTGTGTTGGAGGCTTGGAGCCCGTAGTGAAAATTTCGCCTATTGAGCTAAAATAGCTTGCAACATAGGTAACTTCTTTTGCCTCGAGAGCAAGGAAATCTAAAACAAAACTTTTCTTTTTTATAAAGTTTAGACACTCCAAAAGGCAGCTGGAATCCAGTGGGACTCTCTAACCACTTCATTTATAATAATTATTTTTCTTTGGGGGAATGATGGGCATTTTGTCCTTTTATTAGTTCTTTGAATTAGTCTTTCTATGATCTTCTTTCAAAACCATGATTTTGCAAATATGGCATCAAGCATCAATTGGAGTTCTAACTTTGATTTGTATATAACAGGGGTCATTAACATACCTCATGCTGCTGGAAGCAATAATTGTATAGGCAATTGCTGTACCATATAAGCTTATTTGTTGGAAGAGCCCACAAACCCATATACGCTTTTTGCCTGCAATGCATGAAGAAATCCCACAAACCCATATGAACTTATTTAGTGAAAAGAAAGCACAAACCCATATCTATGAAATGCATTGAACTACCTATAGATCTGTTCCACGTTTCAACTGAAAAAAAAGAACCCAACTGTAACTGGTAACTGGTAAAAGGAACTCAAGTTTGCATTCCATAATAAATTAAGTTCTGCCAGTCATTATACATATAGTCTCACTGTTAAGTGACCAAGAAATAAATCTCATGAGTTTATTCCATACTTTTTTATAGAGTAAGGCCTTGTTTGGCAAATCTTATCTATATGAAACTGATATGCATGAAACAGATCTATTTCAAATAGCTCTAATTGAAACAGATGCTATAGAAAAAGTCTGTTTGGTAAGACAAAAAAATCTGATTAAAATAGATTTTTCTAAATCAATGGTCGATAGGTTTTTTGCAGATATCTCGAGATCTACAAAGAATCAGGGGCTGAAATTCAACCCCCTATCCGTGTTTAGCCTTTCAAAGAGGATCAACGGTGTGGATCTTGATATAGGGGCCCAAAATATTTAGAAACTAACATCAAGTAGTTCACATTTGTCTGCTAATATCTAGAGATTGGTGAAGGATCAACAGTTGAAAATTTGTGTGGTAGCCATTTTTATTCTTAAGATCTTTTACGGTTCAGATTGTAAACTAGGGGTCCCACAATTGAAGAAAAACAAAAAAAAAGGGACTGTCTGAACAGTGTCCAAAACTGTCAGGTAAGCATGTATAATCAACGGTCTATATTTTTTTGCTAATTTCTTGTGATCCAAAATGAATTAGTCAACAAAATTTGGGGTAGTAGCTGTATTTATCCTTCCAAATAGGATGAACGATTCAGATCTTGAATGTGGGGCCCACAACACTTAAAACGGTGATCTAAACTTCTAGGGTTTATTTTAAATATCTCAAAATATATGAACATCCAACGGTTGAAAATTTGAACCCTAGCCGTGTTTGATCTTATAAATCTATCCAACGGTTTGGATGGAGCTTGAGGGACCCAAAAATTTAAAAAAAAAAAAAAAAAAAAAAAAAGGAGAAATCGGACTGCCCTGTGATAGCGTCAAGTGCACTGTAGCTAATGATGTCTTTCCGCTTCAGCGTATTATGTCTACTTCAAATCTTGGCAATTTCATTGCTTTTTGGAAAAGACACTTTATGTCTACTCTCCAATTGAGAAAGACATGTAAAAAGAAAAACCTAATTAAACACTGTTTTGTAGAGTTCATTCCATACACTCTCTCTCTCTCTCTCTCTCTCTCTCTCTCTCTCATATATTTTAAGGTGAGCTAACTCAATATAAATGTTGCTTCTGATTGTCCAACTAGGTAGTTAGGCCCACATTTTAATTAGGTTTTAGCCCATTCAAAACTCAGGTTCTTTTAGGTCCTTGCCAGGCCTATGAACAACCCCACCACTATAGGAATTGAGTAAAATCATAAGCTATTATGCATCTGGAAGTGTACAATCTCTTGAGCCCAATCATTGACATTTGAATAATCAAAAGGGTCATCTTTTGCTAAAATCACTCTAGCTAGTGGGTTGTATTATATTGAATTAAATCACAACACAGAATCATTAATAATCTATGTCAAACTAAGTTTCATATCCTACTCCTACAATCCCATGGCTTTCAATTAAATAGAATATAGAGAAATGATAAAAATATAAGAATATGTTGTACACCTCGTGTTCCTCAGATCGTAGTTTAATTGCTCAAAGCACTGTCAAGTTCAGGCAAAATTAGCAGGTTCGAGACCAGTGAGACCCAACGCAGTATCCAATGAATTTATTAATTCATCTCTCAGTCTCTCTGAAGAGTGAAAAGACGAAAACAGGATTTAAACCATAAGAAAGCCTTCATATCTTTCATGTCTTTCTTTTTGCATTTCTCGTTAAGCAATTTTGTTTCTAGATTGAAATGACTACTGACTAGCATTCTTGTTATTCATGATTGATAAAATCCATATCCGCATAAAAGAAGAAAGAGAGCATGAAGAATTACTGTTATGGTAAAAGGTCTGTTAATATCAGTTGTTCTGCAAGAAGATAAAGAATTTAAAGAAAAATGAAAAAAGGTTCAAGTTCACCTATTACACCCCGACCCAAATTAACCATGTTTAGTGCTAATTAATAGTAATTAAACTTAGTTATTAATTATGGTGTTTAGTGTTAATTAGTCCTTGTAGGTTGAGTTAGTTGAGTTTTGAGTCTTAGATAGTCGAGTTGGAACCGATTTGACTCGGTTGGGTAGAGTCGAGGGCTTTTACGTAATTATCGATTTTCTCATTTTGCATCATTTACATGTCATCTTGGCATCATCGTGTGCAGTTCGACAAGCATGTCGATTTTCGTATTAGACACTATTTCATTTGAGCTACCGTTGGATAATTGGACCATCATTTGACTCAAAAATGGGAATATACAACTTTAGTGGACTTCCTTGCAAAAAGGGGCATCCTTATCTTTTGAGGGCAACTTTCCCCATGTTGCCTTTTCATTTCCTTTTCACTACCTTTTTCTCTCTAATCTTCTTCATCCTCTTCTTCATCCTTCAATTGTGAGTGACTACCTGTGCATTTGGAGTCAAGGAGTGGGAAGCCCTTCATCTTCTCCATTCTCTTCATCTTCTTCCTCTAGTTGTTGACAAAGAACCTCTCCATCATCTCCTGTCTTCTTCAAATTCAAAATTCTTGCTAAGAGGTAGGCATCAAGCTCTTTTTGGTTAGGTTTTTGAGTTACATTAGAGTCAAGAGACTCATGGTTAACCATGCATGACCATACATTAGCTCTTCTTTATGTGGGTTCCTTGTTAGGGTTTAATATTTGGGGGTTTGGGTTCTCTTGAGCTATAAGTGAAGAGAGAGCTTGGAAAGCTTTTAATTGAGGCAAGTATAAGCTTAATTTGGAATTATATAGCGTCTATTCATTGATTCTCAAGAATTCTATTTCCTCGATCTTTTTAGTTTCTTTAATGGCTGTGTGATTAGTCTAATTTTTTTTGAATTAATGGACTGGGGTTATATTGAGGGTTTATATGTTATGAATGGGAGCAAGGAGGCTCCATTGTGCAGGTTATGTGGTGGAAAGAAGTTGGGAAATGAATGGGGAAGAAATAATGGGCATTACGGAATTCAAGAATTCTGTAGCATTTGCTAGGCTCGAGCGAACATGGGTCTGCTCGAGCGAACACCCTTCTGAAACCACCTCTCAAGCGAACAAAAAGGGTCGCCCTCTCTGGATGGGGTCCGCTCGAGTGAACCTGAAGCTGGAGGCTAGGTCCTTTTTGACCCAATTTTACGGTGAATTACCGGCCTTAATCTATAATAGCCCACCCTAATCATCTCTAATAGATAATTATGGTGCACAACCTTGTCCCATAGGTGATTGAGGCTTCAAAGACCTTTATGACTCTATAAAGGAACCTTTAACCTTGTTATTTGGTCTAATGGACGTTCATTGGTCTAGCACTATGCCATGAGGGTTAGTTTAGAAATTCAACGTATTTCTCTTAATAAGTGACACTCAAACAAGATAGTAGTATGTTGACTTTCCGAACCTACCTTGTATTGGACAGTGAGAGACTATGAGTAATAGATTAGAATTGGTTAATAAAATGTCTTCATTCCTTTAAAATTATTGCATTTCATATTGAAGTCAAACTTCCTTATTGATATCAAATCCTAATTGATTATTTGGTTGCATCATTAGTATTAATTATGGTTCGAGTTTCTATTCCCAATTCATGGCTTAATTGTCGTGCAACCATTTCAATATTTATTGAAATTGTGGATTGAGTAAATATTCGGGTATATGTAATTACTATTCAATTCGATTATGAACAAGTGAATATAAACTTACTCAAATTCGATTATTATATGATTCGATTGAGTCGGCAATACTTAGCTTCAACCCTATGATACCCGACGGGGTTGAACTTGGTTTAGTTATTCGAGACTACTGCAGTAAGTCATTTGGAGCACCGGAACTTCAGGACCGGGTAGCCAGCTAGTATTTGGCCGGGCCGCTGGTGACATCCCAACTAGATTCGCTCTCTTTTGAGAGGATGAGCTCAAAGTAGTAGCCAGTTAGTATGTTTAATTTTCCTTTAATTCGCAAGCATAAATTATTCGATTTTCGCACAAATTGCCTAGTTATTACTCGACATTGACTTCTGTTAATTATTGCCGTTTAATTCAATTTGGAACATTATGTATTTTCTTATTGATGCCTATACTTGCTGAATCATCATATTGAGATACTACTCTTAGTGTCATGGTCGCAGGCGCAGTTCCCGGCCTTAAAGAGACCTAGGAGGGAGAGGAGGGTACCGAAGAGGTTCCTCCGCCAGGATTAGAGGAGTGGCCGGAGCAGGGGCCAGTGTAGATACTTCTTCTTCAGAGAGCGTTGTGAATTTTGAGAACCTTACAGTAGAGTGTGACTAGCTCTTTTTTGTGTGGGTCACACTTAGTTTCTTTTTATTATACTTTTGGTATAGTTGTATCGGGTTCTTTTATACACCGTCTTTTGTTAACTAATGTATATACATGTGTAATTCTTTTGTATAAACTCGAACATTTAAATTGGACTGGATGAGAAATAATACTTTCATGTGTATGAATTATAGCTTCCGCTATGATTTAAATGTTATTGATATGTTCTAATGAGCTAGATTCATGTGTGGAAAAAGTTATTTTTTTCTCCTTTGTGTGTTGTATTTGGCTCGAGACAGGTTCAACATCACGGGAGTACGTGTATCTCACCTCGGGGATTACCCTAAGCCAGGGTGATTCGGGACCGAAATGTGACATCAACTATTTGATTTTACTAATAAGATACAGAGACTTCGGAGGTGGTTGGTAACTCTACAAGTAAACTTTTATTCTATGATTTAAGCCTCTAATTGTATTTTTTATTTTTAGAGCATAATTATAAATTAGAGCTTTTACCTCTCAAACAATAAGCTAAGGAAGAATGCTTCTTTTTTAGAGCTTTTTTATCTAAAGCAGCTAAAGTTGGACAATGCAAAATTTACAATTATTTTCAACGAAAATGACCTCATAAAGTTTTTGAAAGGACAACAAATTATGGTTTTCACACGGTACTTTTTAAAAGGTGGGCCCCAAGTACGACAATTCCTAAAGGAGAGGGTCCTAATAATCTTATGAAATAAGTTTGTTTTTCTTATGATTTTACGGAATAGACTAAGCCCATGTTTGGCATCTCTATTTCATGCCTTTATTTCTCTAAATGTCTAAATTGGACAAAGGTTTAAACAATTAGAGTGTTTGGCACAAGATTCTAGACTCTATCCGCTTTAGATATTTAGAGGCAAATAAAATCCAAATGCTCCAAAAATGGGCAGATGAGAAATAGAGCTTTTGGGTCTTAAAATATAGAGGCGATGTATTTAAAATAGATTCGTGCGTTATCAAATGTGTTTTGTTTATTCTAGCCTCTTTTTTTTATGGCTCTTTTTTTAATGGC
This sequence comes from Umbellularia californica, assembly GCA_028538565.1. Classification (NCBI taxonomy): domain Eukaryota; kingdom Viridiplantae; phylum Streptophyta; class Magnoliopsida; order Laurales; family Lauraceae; genus Umbellularia; species Umbellularia californica. Next base: position 48,098,276 of record JAPQWN010000004.1, read on the forward strand.
TCTATTTTAGATGGATCTATAAAAAAAAAGAGTAGAGATGCCAAACAAGCCCTAATTAGAACTTAAAAATTAAAAGGTAAGGTCCCTTTCCCATGAGAGAGCCTACATGGGGGAAGAGGGCAGCAGAGTAAGAAACAAGGTTGCCAATCAAATGAACAACCTCTGGTTCGCAAGTAAACCCTATTAATTATAAGAATCTTTTGGATCATCAAATACAGTTTGGCAAATGTACAGGATCATTTTTTTTTTTTTTTTTTTTTTGCTCGAGAGCCTTTGTTGGATGAAAAAGGGTATTCTGACTTGATATTGATTAAATAAAAAAAAAAAGATCACATACCTAAATAAAACCTCACAGCATCCATGTAAGTGCGATTTCTAATCACTCCAATTTCAGAATCATCCGGTCTATAGCAATCACAGAGTAGAAAAGTTGAAACTATTGTGACTCCTGCAAAAGCCAGCATTGATAAAGGCCCTGCAATCCAACCAAGCTGTGCCATGCTCCATGCAAGAGAAAGAGGACCAGAGCCTATAACAGCTGTTATTATATGGGCAAGCGTTGTCCAAAAAGTCCCTTTGGAATCAAGAAAAAAAAAAAAAAAAAAAAAAAAAACACACACATCAAAGGTCTAAACATAAATAAGTAACAAACACTAGGAAATTCCTTAAAAATTGTGAAACATAAAAAACCCTAAGCCAGGGTTTTCTTTTGTCCTGCTTTTACTTTATATCTACTAAATTAAACAGAATCAGAACTTCCAAAGATAACAGAGGATAAAAAATAACTAAACTCAGGTACTCATCAAAGCTACAAGAATTAAAGGGAAAAAGAATGAAAGAACCAATTAGAATTCAATTCATAAAACGAGAACAAATCTATTATGGGATTTTAAAATTTGGGTATTGCAGAAGATTGCAGAATATGATTAGACAAAACTCACAAAGTTGAAGAAGAACTAATCTGCAATGGATGTGAAGAGGAACCTACCAGTTCTTTGAGAGGATCCATCTAATTGATTCGATGATGTTGAGGATTTTTTGAGAAGTGGGGTTGTTTGATGTTCTTCTTCCCCCATTGCAACTTCAGTTCACAGGGCTCTTGGAAGAAGAAAAGATTGCGTGTATATTTCCGTCTTCTTTCTCGTGGATGTCTGATATATCGTACATCAGATGCCGACGTGACTTGTTGGACTTTAATGATTGTCTGGTGAGAAAGAAAGCTCGGTTGTTGCGTGTTCAAATAGGAAGAGGATCCCTTGGACCAACGAAGGCGTGCCGCACGGAAAGTAAAATTGATTTTTTTTTTCTAAGTGGAGGAGATGAGATATCCTTTTCCCCACATGTGGCACGCTGAGTGGTCCAAACAGGGAATGTCATTTTCCCCACATGTGGCACCCTAAGTGGTCCATGGGTGTTTGGACTCCAATTTAAATGGGCTAGGCCTAGGTCCTTTGAGTTCTTAAAACCCAATATATGGCCTTAGAGAATCCATCCCACCAGCCTTGACCAATTATTTGAAGGTTTGATTGAAGTTGTTAGGTTGCATGAATTGAGTCTGGTTCAACTGAACCTTAGCCTTCAGCGGCTTTTATGGACTGTTTCACTAAAAACATTGACTTTAACATGAAAGTGACTTTAACATCACTTCTTATTGAATTGTAAAGTAGTACAAGGGTTTTGGTCTGCATTTCTAAGCTGGTTTCATTGTAGCTAGGCCCTTCCAAGATCCATCTATGGATTGTTTGAGGCATGATTGTTGGAGGTGGGATCAATCATAGGAAGGATTACGTGGAGAACTATCTTCCTGGTACTTTTATAGATCGTTTGGAAGGAGAGGAATTCTCGATGCTTTGAGGACTCCAGACCTCAACTGAAGATCTTGCGTACAGGGGTGGACCCAGAAAATGGAACTAGAGGGGGCCAAATGAAAATTATTAAAAGAAAATTTTAACAATTTAGGGATAATAAAAAATTACAAAAAATTTAGTGGTAAAAACTAAAATTTTGAAACCTTAAGGGGGGCCATGGTCCCCCTAGGCCTACATGTAGGTCCGTCCCTGCTTGCGTACAAGATCAAATTCACCATCGCTTCATGGGTGTCCTTCCTTTCTCAATTTCATGAGATTTTTATTGATATCATTTTGAGGAATTGGAGAGAGGTGGTCTTCCTTTTAATGTTTCGTGTTGCTACAGTTGTTATTGCTTCTTTCTTTCTCTCTATGGCTCTTGTGGTTGTGAGTTTAATGTTAGTGATGTTAGTTTGTGTTTCTCTTTTCTTTCCTTTTTAGCTTTTCAGTATTTCCCTTACGTACTGTTAAGCTTGATAAAGTTAACATTAAAAAAAAAGAAAAAAGAAAAAAAAGAAACATTAAAGTGACAGTAACAGATGTAAACAGGTCTGGAATGGGTCAGAGGTAGGGTGGTGGTCCATATTTGGGTTCTCTGAGAAGTCATAGTCAAGCTGGGATGGGCTGTGTCTGGTTTGTTTTGGGTAGATTTTTCAGCTATCTCTACACGGATGGCAAACGGAATGGGTGGGGTCAAAACAGGTGAGGTTTACCAAATTGGCTACTATATGGCGGTAACCCTTTAAAATGGGCATTTTTCTGCTGTGGGCTGGGTAATTAACCTTTTATCCTAATGGCCAATCAATTTCAAGTTATAAGGTTATAGTTGAGCTTAGTTGTAAGCCAAAAAAATTGCCCACAGGAGGAAAAATATTGAAGCCATTCCGTTCTAACTGGTTTAGATATGTGGATCGGTCCTCACCCAGCCCATTTAAATTTGTGATGTGGATTACGTGGATCAACCCTATCCCAACCTATTTTACTGGAGGGTCACATTATCTAAGTTGCAACCTCTCTCTCTCTCTCTAGGGGTGTTCATGGCCTGGGCTAGGCTAAGGCATATCCAAGCCTAGCCTAGTTTAGAAACACTGGCCCAAGCTCCGCATAGGATGTAAAAGTCAGGCCGGAGCCCGCCCATGTAATCAATTGGGCCAGGACAAAGTGGGCTTTTAATCAATTTTGTGGGCATTCGAGTAATTGTTTGGACCGATTAAATTAAATTACATGCATTCCTTATACGGGCCGGTCTGGGCCGAGACTTGGGCTTTCTATCACTTAATCCAAGCCCAACCCAATCACTAAATGGGCCCTAATTATTAGGGGGCATGTAAAATCCCTATGTAAAGGTTCCTCTTACCCTTCCAATATGTGGTGGATGGCCCCACCATCTATTAGCAATAGTGGCGGACCCAGGATTTTCGTTTGGGTGGGGCTAAAGTTTTACTAGACTAAACATTTAGAGAAAAAAAAAAAAACTCTTATTAGACTTTGATAGATTTTTTTACATTACCAAATAGTACTTATATATTTTTCTTTAGAAAGTTTTCAACTCGTACAACTCAAAAATATATAACCAAACGGTACTATAATTGTTGACAGAAACCTTTGTAGATGCATGTTGACTCAAAAAGAGCCAAACCACTCTCCTTCACAGCACTCAAAGGCTCAATGGAGATTCTTGAAAATTTTCATAGAACTATCCAATGATTTTCCACACACAAAAGAGAAAAGATTATCCACCTTTTATCTCACCTTTTATCTTGTGTGGCAAAATCATTCCAACTGAATGGTGAATATCCAAATAAGTGACAATCAGGCCTCACATGGGGGGGTTCTGATTCAATAGTCTACTGTTATGGAAGTTCCACAAGCATACTTGCACCTTTATAACAACTACAAGTAATGCTGACATCAAAAAAATTCTCCATATAAAAAAGTTTCTCTTTTCTTTCCTTTTTAGCTTTTCAGTATTTCTCTATTCTTTAAATATGCAATATGGAGATTATTAGCAATGGGCGTTGATTTTAACATTTTCAACTGACCATCGTCTTCCCCACCCAAATGAAAGTCATGGGTCCGCCACTGGTAAGAACTACTGGAATTGGCAGATGTGGAAATTTGTCGATACAACCCTTTCGTAACCCGTAGCAAACTGACAGTCGGGTTTCGATTTATGTAAGGGTATGCCAAGTTTTCTATTCTACTTGAAAAAGAAAAGAAATGATCCGTAGACCAACTTTTTCATATAGAAAGGAAAATAAACTATTTTATAACTTCTAATTGATCCGTGGACCAACTTTTTTCATATAGAAAGGAAAATAAACTATTTTCTAACTTTTCATTGCACATATATTAAAAAGAGACATATTTGATTTTTTGATATTTTTGAATGCCGTGAAAGGCGAATTTCATTTGTTTGTCGTCAAAGGCGGCGTTTTTGCCGTGGAAGGCAATTTTGTGTTGGCCATAGAAGGCGAATTTTGGTACCATGAAAGGCGATTTTATAACTCTCATCGAACAAGACAAGACTTGTGATTTTGTGTCTCTTTTACAATACATATACAATAAGAAGTAAGAAAAGGAAATCTGATTTCACAAGAGATTGTGGGGACTTGTTTGAATTGGCGGATGTAAGCCATATTTAGGCTCCTCCGACGTTCCTCTGATTTGTAACATGTGATGCTTTTGATTCTTTGGCCTAACTTGATCCTCGAATTTTTAGAGATCAAGGATCGAAGAAGGATCCTATATTCAATAAAAATAATTACATTGAGTCTTCGTGATGAGAGGAGTTACGCATTTTAATGCTATGATTGCACTTTATTTGTAACTCCTTTTTCTTGCATTCTGATTAGGCCATTCAGGATAATCTATCATTAACAACATTAAGTAGCCATCAAAACACATGTTAGAAATTGAAAGGTCGTGGGTCATCTTGCAACTTTTGGAATTCTACCCATGGCGTATGAGCTTTGATCGCCAGCGAATTTCACACATTATTTGATGTTAGATGATCATGCAATTTCAGACAGTAATTTCCGTCGGTGGGCCAATGCCATCTGTCACGTTGGTTTTTCGAACGGTTGGGGAGAAGGTATGCTTTCTTGGATGGCCAGATGATGAATTTGAGATGTCCAATGACGAATCCATGGTTTTGGTGACGAATCCGTGATGTTGATAAAGATCGATGGATTTTAAGCCTAAAAAATCAGATTTTTAGAAAGTTCCATAGGCAAAATGGCCAAAAAATGGAAAAAGGTACCAAAATATGGGTCTTCGCATAAATACCATAGGGTCATTTGTGCATGTTTGGTCGCCTTTATTCGACTTTTTTTTGTTCTTTCTTTTTGTATTATATTTTTTGACATTTTTTACATATTTTTCTTACAATGAAGTTGATGGAAAGCCGTGCAAAATGAGGAGTGAAGTTTCCAATTTTGCAGGAAAGCCAAAGACTTTGTCACACATGGACAACAATTTGTCACCAGAAGCCAAAACTAGGTCAAACGATGTCAAAATTATCTAAAATTTGAGGTGAAGCTTCTTGGGCAAGAAATAAGACCAACCACAGCTTTTATTTGAATTTCAAAGCCATTAGGGGTCTTTTCACCAGTAGATTCAATTATGTTGCGAGGAAAGTGTTGCGCTTTGATGTGCGGTCAAACAATATCTAATTGACCAAGAATCTGACAGGTTGCCTCCTGAAAGTATTTTGAGACGATACGTCAGCTTTTATGTGTGTCATGGTCTCGATGGACTCCATTGCTGGGAGACCTTATTTTGCTATTAGGGGGCTGAAGTTTGATCAAATGATGTTGAAACTTCATATGTAGCCCCTTTGGAGTATTTTGAGACCATTCATGTTCTTTGTTTTAGCGAATGATGATTTTGGCAATCTCCATCGCCGAAGGCATGGTTTTGCCGCAAAAAGATTGATGCTGGGTCAAACAATGTCAAATTGTCCTGAAATTTGATGCAAAACCTCTTGGGAATAATTTAAGACCATCAACAGGCTCTAATTGAAGAATTGATGTCTCCGATGCTATTGTAGCCAGAAGGGTTTGTCGTAAGAAAAAAACGATTTTTGCACTTTAGGTCAAACGATGTCGAAATGGCCTGAAATTTGATGTAGATTATTCTAGTGGTATTTTGAGACCAACTATGTACTCTATTTTCTAAAACAGGGTCTTCAACACCACTGTTTCCTTAAGGTCACGTTTAGCTGTTAAAGGAGTGAAGTCAAGCTAAATGGTGTTGAAATGGCCCAAAACTTAATGTGTACACTCCTCATGGATGGTTTGAAAGATCTTGAAATTTTCAAATGATTTTGAGAAGATTTAATGCTTGAAATAGCTTTTGCTCATTCTGTCGCCCGAAGAATCATCGCACATGAAATGACGTTGAAACTTCTCCAAAATGGTGTGAAAGCTTTGGAAATCATACTTATGTGATTTGATGTGGTTTCATGTGACTTCTTTGATGTTGCAGATGTGAAAAAGGCGAAAGTGACATTTTTTTGTGTCAACACATCCATCTATCAAAATGCACATGCACATAGGCTAGTACTATAGGAAGTTATGGTTTTTCCCTCCCGTACTACATATGAATTGTGGTGGGAATGCATGGGATAATAATCTGGCCAAAGCAAAGTGCACAGAAAAGGCCAGCCAAAGTTTGGTACCCAAAACCCTCAATGGTACTCAGTGGCGTACCTCGACCTCAAAAAGCCTCACCTAGATGGCAAAGAGAATTAGCCTCTATCATAGGTGATCACCTGCAACTAGACTCTTCGACCGAGCGGATGTCATTGCCTAACTCAATGAATCACATACAAAGGCAGTGTCCAGCTAGGCTTCCCTTGCATGAACAAGGTTTACAATTTCAAACAAAAGTGGTTCATCCATCCAAACCATCACCATCATCCATGCCATGATATCAGAACCATCCACATATCCATTTGATCACAAATAATCCATCCAAAGTATACCATTTACTTCATTTATTCATATCAAACCAAAGGTTCTATATCAAAGGTATCCCATTCCATAAGGCCATTGAATAACCTGCCTAGCCTCAGAAACGGATAATCCATCTCCATCCATATACAAGGTCTCCTCTAGCCCACTACCGTGGTTGATCCTTGGATCACTTGTTATCTCCTACATAAACAAGGTTTAGTTGTATCATAAAAACACATTTTACATAACAAACGTTTGAAAGGGGTAATGTTCTTCCAATAACTGCTATCAAGCCCTTTTTCCTTTTGTTTCCTTACATTAAATATGTAATTTACATTGACCAATGCATTTCATCAATTTCTATATAAACGAAAGCATTGTAATTTGTAAAGGTAATTAATCTCTAGCTTAACTTCTCACTGACAAGTCCTTCTATGGATCCGACCAAGGCCACAATACTCACTATTAAGATGAGAAGGCTAAAGCTCTGAAGAATAACCCATTTCCTTGTCCAAGCTCCAATCTTTTTTTGCACAAAATACATCTGCACAGGGAAATAGATGGCTAATGGCCAAAAATTCAATGCACCCAACACTCCTAACACATCATTGAAGTATGGAAAGAGCATTGCAATGCCAGTAGTTGATACAACGTAAGCTGTTCTAAAGCATATCCTTAGTAAGTGCACTTTGTAAGGTGGTAGAAATGGGATTTGAATGGTGTAAACATTGTTCACAAACCCACTGCCAGGAAACCTCCCTGAGAACCAGTTTTCTACAAATGCAAACACTGGCTGACTGTAGACCTGCATAAAAAATAACTTAAATGAGGCACAATATAGTTGAGTTTGAAGTAATTTAAAAACAACCTCATTTATGCATCATTTTCACACCTTATTTACGAATTGCATGTGAAATAAGAGCAAAAAACATGATCACTCATTCCTATTACGCATGCCTCCATCATTTTTATCATACAGATGTTCTTACACCTTGAAATAATCAGGGAGATGCCAAATTTTGATCTTTTACTAGCCACTTGTTTATACCAGAAAGTATGATTGGAAAAAATCATAAAATGGTTTTAATGTTGTTTTATCACCATAAACCTATGAGAAATCAGAGGGTGCACAAAATTGAAGGAAAAAAAATGTAATTTTCCAATTGTCCTTTTGGGTACAAACACCTGCCAGATAGGTTTTGAAAACTCAATTCTGGCCTGATCATTTCAAGGTCTACGGTAAAATCCAGGATTTCTCTAACTTCAAACATAAGGCTCCAGAACTGTATTAGCACTGTTAAGGAGAATCAGTCCACAATATTCTCTACAAAATAGCTGTTGGTTATTATCTGTTCTTATCTGGTCAACAAGTTGTATCACATCCTTATCCCTTGTAACAGCTCCTCTCTTATTATATATCAATACTGTCCCATAGTTGATGGCTGTGTGTGTGAGAAAGACGTTTAACAGAATCTATACACTTCAAGTTGGTATCAGAGCAAGCAAGATCCGTCAATTCAACATGGCCAACTCTACCTCTTCATCCTTATCAACCACTATCCCAACCTCTTCATTACCAACATCCACTGCATTCCCCACTTTTGCTCCTAACATCTCCCACTCACTCCCAGTTAAACTGGACCGCAAAAATTATTTGCTATGGCGTTCACAGTTCCTTCCAATTCTGTGCCTTCTCAACGCCATGGGATATGTTGATGGATCCTTTCCTTGCCCATCTCAGTTTGTCCTTGATAAACAGGGCAATCCCATAGAAACAATCAATCCAGCCTTTTTAAAATGGGAAACACAGGACCAAACTTTACTCAATTGGTTCATTTCTTCCCTTATTGAGCATGTTCTTGCTCAGGTAGTTGGTCTCTTAACAGCTGGAGACGTTTGGCAGTCCCTTGAGAAGACCTACTCTACTCAATCACGAGCAAAAATCATGACACTAAAATATCAGCTTCACACCCTCAAGAAAGGGTCTCTCTCCATGTTTGAGTATGTGCAGCAGAAAAAGTCTATTGCTGACAACCTTGCCGTTGTTGCCCCTACCAGTTTCAGAATCAGATCTCGCTTCCAGCCTTCTCAGCGGTCTTGGCTCAGAATATGAAGCCTTCATTACCTCCATGACCACTCGTATGGAGCCTATTCCTCTTAATGATTTGACTAGGTTTCTTCTCTCCCACGAGGCTCGCCTCGAAGAAACTTCAATCTCAGTTGATGTTCCCACAACAAATATTGTGACCCATTTTGCTGGGAACAATCGTGGACAAGGGCGTTCATCTTCCGGCCACAATCGTGGTCGCGGCCGTGGTCGCAATGCCTATGACTACAATAGAAATTCTGGCCATCACACCTCCAGTCGGCCCACTTGCCAAGTGTGCAATAAACCTAGTCACTCTGCTACATATTGTTATCACCGCTATGATCCTGACTATCAAGGAGAAAGTCTTACACCTGCTGCCATGATGGCTGGTTCATCTGTTGGTTCCGATGGTGCCTGGTATCCAGATTCTGGTGCGACCCATCATATCACTGCTGATATGGCCAATCTCTCCACTCACTCTGAGTACCATGGTCTAGACAAAGTCCATGTTGGAAACGGTAATGCCCTTCCTATTACACATGTTGGCTCTTCTGTTATTCTCACTCCTTCAAATTCTTTTTGTTTGACCAAATTACTGCGAGTCCCCAATATCACTAAAAACTTGCTATCTGTTCACCAATTTACCAAAGATAATAATGTCTTTTTTGAATTCCATCCTTTTTGTTGCCATGTCAAGGAACGAATGAGCGGCCGCACTCTTCTTCGCGGGAAAATTAAAGATGGATTATATGTCCTTGATCTCTTGGATTCAGCTCCTCCAACTACTTTAGTCGGTGAACGTACTTCTGCTGATATCTGGCATGCCCGTCTTGGCCATCCTTCTCCTCCGGTTCTTGCCAAAATTCGTGCACAAAATAATTTACCATTTTCTTCTTATGTTCTTTCTTTTTGTGATGCTTGTCATTGTAATAAAAGCAAACGGTTGCCATTTACTTCTTCTTTCTCTAAATGTAGTCGTCCTCTTGAGGTGTTGCACTCTGACCTTTAGGGACCTTGTCCAATTACTGCTAATGGAGGTTACCGTTATTATCTTCATTTTACTGACCAATTTAGTCGTTTCATGTGGATGTTTCCATTACATAGGAAATCTGATGCACTTTCTGTTTTTATGGCTTTTAAACTCAAAATTGAGAAATTGCTTGGATTACCCATTACACAATTCCACTCGGATGGTGGCGATGAGTACAAAAAGTTCACCCCATTTCTTGCCTCTCATGGCATTACTCACAAGTTTTCTTGTCCTCATACTCCTGCTCAAAATGGTCTTGCTGAACGCAAGCATCGCCACTTGGTTGAAACGGGTCTCACACTCTTAGCCCGTGCCTCTGTTCCTTTGTCTTACTGGGTGGATGCTTTTGCTACTGCTACTTACTTAATTAACCGCATGCCAACACCTATTCTATCCAATTTTTCCCCTTATGAAAGACTTTTTGGTAAGCCACCAGATTATTCTTTTCTTCGTGTCTTTGGATGTGCGTGCTATCCAAACCTAAGGCCCTATAATTCTAACAAAATACAACCACGCTAAGTTCGTTGTGTTTTTCTTGGCTACTCGGATATTCACAAAGGCTACAAATACCTTCAAAAGGACACATGCCGTCTATATATTTCCAGGGATGTGGTTTTCAATGAAGTTGATTACCCATTTTCTGTACCTCCCATTCCTTCTCCATCTTCATCGTGGCCCACTTTTATTTCTCCTTTTCATCATACTAATGAGGGGGCGAATGACTTTGCTATATCTTCATGTAGGCCCATTGATTCATTACAGAATCCAGTAGCTTCTTTAGATGGTGCTATTTCTAGTTCCACTTCTGACATTCAATTGTCTCTCACCAGTGAACATCGTGCCTTGGACCCATCTCTGCCCACTCATCAAACTGAACCATTGTTGTATACTTACCTTGACTCAGCTACAGCTGTGCCCACCCATCCAATGGCCACTCGCACTCGTGATAATACCAGGAGACCCAAAACCTATTCGGATTTTGTCACTCGGCATCCCCTTCCACGAGGATTGGTAGCTCATTGCAACCTAGATACTGTTGAGTCTACTTGTTTCACTCAAGCTAATAAGCATCCCAAATGGAGAGCTGCTATGGAAGATGAGTTCAATGCGCTTATTCGTAATGGGACATGGCATCTGGTTCCATCTCATCCCCACATGAATTTGATTGGTTGAAAATGGGTTTTTTGCCTTAAGAGAAAGGCTAAGGCCCGCTTGGTGGCAAAATGTTTTCATCAACAGCCGGGGATAAACTATCATGAGACCTTTAGCCCTGTGGTCAAGCCCACCACCATTCATCTCATTTTGAGCTTGGCTTTAACATTTAAATGGCTCCTTCGTCAGTTAGATGTCCAAAATGCATTTTTACATGGTTTTCTAAAGGAGGAAGTGTATATGGTTCAACCACCAGGCTTCACTGACAGTCATTTTCCCACCATGTTTGTAAGTTGCAAAAAGCCTTTTATGGTCTCAAACAAGCCCCTCGCGCCTGGTACCATCGTCTAAGTTCATTTCTTCTCTCCATTGGCTTCCTCAATTCTCTCTGTGACACTTCTCTCTTCTACAAAAGGACAGGGAGCTCCATTATACTTATTTTAATTTATGTTGATGACATTATTGTCACCGGAAACAATGTCCATCACATTTCTCTACTGCTCACTTCACTGGGTGCTGAGTTTTCCATTAAAGACCTGGGCTCTCTTCATCTTTTCCTTAGTATTGAAATTATACCACATGCAACTGGACTCTTGCTGTCTCAATGTAAATATATCTATGATTTGCTGGTTAGGACAATAATGGATGGCGCAAAGCCAGTCAACACACCAGTGGCATCCAATTGCCATCTCTATCTTCTCTGATCCCTATCTTTATCGCAATACCGTGGGTGCGCTCCAATATCTCACCATTACCAGACCTGACATTGCTTATGCTGTCAATAAGGTCTCTCAATTTATGCAATCCCCAACTGATGAACATTGGGCTGCTGTGAAACGCACCTTGCGTTACCTAAAGCATACTATTGTCTATGGTCTATTTCTTCAACCCACTCGGTGACTACAACTGCATGGTTACATTAATGCTGATTGGGCTGGTTGCCCAGATGATCGCAAATCTACTGGTGGCTATGGCATTTTTCTAGGGCCTAATCTTCTCGGTTGGAGCTCCAAGAAACAGGCTACTGTGGCACGGTCCAGTACAGAGGCTAAATATCGTGGTGTGGCTCTTGGTTCCTGCGAGTTACTTTGGGTTCAATCTCTTCTTCGTGAGCTTGGGTTTCTGTTGCATGTCCCAGCTATAGTTTGGTGTGACAACATTGGCGCCATTTATCTTTCAGCCAATCCTGTCTTCCATGGGAGAACCAAACATGTGGAGGTAGATGTCCACTTTGTAAGAGATCTTGTTAAAAAGGGTGAGATTACAGTTCGGTACCTATCTACTATGGATCAGATTGCAGACATCTTTACAAAACCTCTCAGCTTTGCTCGCTTTTCTACACTACGCAACAAGCTCATTGTTCATCCTGATCAGTCTTGCTTGAGGAGGCGTGTTAAGGAGAATCAGTCCACAATATTCTCTACAAAATAGCTGTTAGTTATTATCTGTTTAACAAGTTGTATCTCATCCTTATCCCTTGTAACAGCTCCTCCCTTATTATATATCAATATTGTCCCACAGTTGATGACTGTTTGTGTGAGAAAGACATTTAATAGAATCTATACACTTCAAGTAGCACTTCCTCCTAGAGATTATAAGTAGCGGTGCTTAAATTAATCAGAGGCCTATTTTTATGTCGAAAAAATCAACTAAAGCAATTATGGGCATATTAGAAGCAATGTTCGAAAACTCCCCAAGTTGAGTTTTGACTCTCCCATGTCATCTCGTTTTGACCAAGGACTGAGTCAAATAAAGGGAAGACTTGGCCAAGCTACCTCATTTTCATAAGTTGTTTGCATTTTAAAACATTTGGTTAGTAGATCTGATTTTATACAATTAATATGTGTTTTTATGTAACTAGCTATGCACGAGGCCAGGAGTCAGCAATTTAAGAATGATAACTGGAATGTAATTTGAAACTTTTTTTTGATCTTTTTACGTTCGACATTTGAACTAATAAATTATGTAATATGCAATATTTATACTAATATTTTCTTTATTATAATATTTTTCTTGCATATATAAACTTATTATTTTAAATTGATTATCATGCATTCAGGTAAATATATGTATATTTATATTTTATAAGTATTTGACTCATAATTTAATATTTTTTGAAATTATTTAAGAAAAGGTGACTCTCTTGAGTCTCCATGCTGACTCTGAGGCAATTTTGTTGCATTGATGAGCTCAGTCACTAGTTTTCCACCTTGATTGGAAGCATATGTGCCAAGGGCCAGCCCAGGAACGACTTGAGTCTGCGCGCATTTTGTGGATGTGGCCTTTTTTTTCTAGGCACATTGATTGGAAGTGTTACTAAATTTTTGGCACAAATCTAATGGAACTGTTAGGCTTGTCAACCGGGCGGGGAAAACCCGCCGACCCGGTTGACCCGACCCGGTCGGGTCATAAATTACCCGCCCCGTTAGGGTCAACGGGGCGGGTTGACCCGGACCCGGTCAAAAAGTTTACCAAGTCAGGGGCGGGTATGGGGACGGCCGACCCGCCCTGGATATATATATTATATATATATATATATATATATACATACATATGGGGACTGACGCTTGCAAAGAGGCCACCAGGCGAGAAACAACTCTGCTGGAGATTCCATTGAAAACCCATTTCAGGATTGGAGAAAAACCCATGGTTTTTATCCTCAATAGGCTGGAATCTTCTTCTCGCCATTGTATTCTGAGCCTGAAATGGGTCTTTTTCTCTACTGTTCTAAGATACCCAATCCATTTTTTTTTCTAAGGATTGGAAGATTTGAAGATCGAAGAGTGAAGATTTGAGATTTTTATCAGATGGGTATGAATGGAAATGAGATTTGGGGCAGATGGTTTTGAAAAAGCTGAGATTTTTGCACAGATGGCTATTCAAAAGGCTACGATTTTTGCACAGAGGGGTGTTGAAAAAGATGCGATTTTGATTAGATGGGTGTTAGGGTTTTCGTTTGTTGTGGGAGAAAATCGAAGGATTCAGTGAAGAAAAAGGAAAGAAGGGAAGGACTCTTGTTCTCTCCTTTCGCCTCCCTAGATGGAAGGAGGGTCTATTGCTGTTCTACAAAACCCTCCTTTGCTTGAAGATGTTGGGCCACTCTATACCCCCTACTTCATATATATTATTCAATTTCTAGAGAGAAGATGGAGAAAGGAGAGAAGAAACTCCATAAATTCCACATCAAAGTACCTGTCGATGCCAATAGGTCGTTCCACGGCATGAGATTCAACTGCAGAGGATGGCGATTCTCGGACGAGCTCGATCTAGGCTCAAGCTCAGTCCTAGATCTTCCTTTTCCACCAACATTATTACTACTGTTGATGTTTTCTAGGGCTTGGGCCTTCGTTGCAGAACGTAAGGCAAAGGAAAAGGCAGGGGGGAAAGAGTGAGGGAAAAAGAAGGGTGGGTGAAGAGGGGCGGGGCGGGTCGGGTCGGGATTCCCCGTGACCCGACCGGGGCGGGGATGGGGATTCATCCCCATACCCGCCCGGGTTATGGGGCGGGTATGGGGATGGGGAATTTATTACCGGGGCGGGGATGGGGCATGGCGACCCGCCCCATTGACAAGCCTAGGAACAGTCCTATCTATCCTTAAAGCCCAACATATTTAGCACAAATGATCCTACAAATCTTGGTTATTTTTTTGAACCTTGGATGGCTCTGTGATTAAGTTTTTTTATATTTGTATGAGCCATGCATCAATGGTATTAAGATCCAAATCATTCCTGGTCCAGCCCAGGGGCCTCAAATATAGACATATAAGCCCAGTCATTTGGGCTGGGTTGGGCCTATGGTCGGGCGTTTAACAAAACAGGTCAATCTAGTCCCATCTTTCTTAATGGAAGACCGAAAATAACGGAATTGCAGCCATTTGCATTATCTCAAAACGTCCCAAGAGTCATGGCCCATTTAGTACCGCTGCTGCTACTCCCAACTAGGGATGTAAATGGTCCCTGACCCTGAGTCTTTGATTACTTAGAGGTTTCGACCAGTATAAAACCGGGTTTGGGTCCTTATTTAGGAACCAATAAGTAAATGGGTATGGGTCCACCTTGGCTTCGACCCGTGGACCCAAGACCCAAGATATTACCTCGATTTTCGAGATTCCCTTCTAAAAGCTAGATATTTTTTTTCCATATCATTCTCTAGTTAGACCCAGATACACGGACCTGTCCCCTATACGGAACCGGTTCTGATTCCAGTTCCATCTTCTCATTGACGGTTCCAAATCCAGTTCCATCTTCTCATTAATAGTTCCGGTTCCGGAATCGTGAAACCGGTTCGGAGCCTGGCTCCAACTCCGGTTCCATTAGGGGTGAATATCGGGTCGGGTTCCGGGTTATCGGACCGGGTCTGACCCGACCCGGTATTTTTTAAGAGCCTTGGACCCGGTCCGGTAACCTTGTTAATGAATACCGGGTTACCGGGTTCGGGTTCCGGGTAACCCGATAACCCGGTTGGCAGAAAATCAATAAATAAAACATTTTTTTGTATTTAGTTTTTTATTAAATTTTTATCTTGTAAAATATACTCAAACAGTTAATCCAACTTTCTTCACATATTATCCATGATATAGGCAGCAGCGGGGGGTGTACACTCACAAAAGGATGCAAAAATAACCATGTGATAAATTGAAGTTAAAAAAAAAAAAAAATTATTTATTTGTTATCGGGTTATTGGGTCACCCGATAACCCGATAAACAATAAAACAAAGACCCGAAACCCGGACCTGTTAACAGAGGTCCGGGTCGGGTTTGGCCCGGCCCGATAAAAAGGTTATCGGGTTAGCCCGATAACCTCCGGGTCGGACCGGGTTTTCCGACCCGGTGAACACCCCTAGGTTCCATCTTCTCATTACGGTTACGGTTCTACGTCCACCATGGACCAGACCGAAACCCAACATGTCTACATTTCTACTCCTAATTGCAAGTAGCAGTTCAAGTAGCAGTGAGGCAATCTGTTAACTTAATTGAAATACCTGATATCCTCCAATTAAATGAAGAATAATGCAAGCGTTGGCGAAGTCGATAAGCCAATATGGTTCATAGAATCCGAATCCTGTCAAGAGATTCCCTGGTGTATTGTTCCCAAAAGCTGCATAGCCAAAGCACCCGCAACAGAGGTAGAAGAAGGTGGTAATGAAAATGGCGGTCATAGACGCCTTCTTCATAGTTTGATTTTCAGGTGGAGGTGACTTCAGAGTATCCTGCATTATCACAAAGTTTTCCCTATTCACTCTCTGTTGCTTTGCTAATAAAATTACCAACTAAAACCATCCTCCATTGTCACACACAAGTAGTTAGAGTGGACATGTATCCAAATCCCAGCATGGTTATATAATGAAAAAAAGCCCAGCCCAATCTGCGGCTCATTCCGTAGTCATAGTACCCATGTGCAAATGCCTGGACCCCATTTGAGGCAGATTGTCAATTTGGATCCAGATATGGCTCCACAGTTATGGGCCCATCTGTAAGGGTCCATTCATATCCAATTTGCTCTAGCACCTAAATGGCCCTAAGAGTCGTCTATGTAACTGGGCTTAATCCAAAACTCCTGGCCGAAAAGACTAGACTAAGGATGGCAATGGGTCCAATTCACCTTTTAGGATGAGTCTCTACAAACCCACTTGGCTAGATTAAGTCGAGTCAAGCCGAGTCACGAGTCAACCCAGTGCGTGGATGAATAATAGTCCAAACTGAGTTTAACCCAAAACAGTTACCCAGTATATCAGTGCGTCGTCCCGGGCGGGTTGACCCACAAGGTTTGTTAAAGTATGCTTTTTGCAATTGATTTACATGTAAGAGCTACACACCTGTATCTCAAGAAGGACAATGGCGTATGGATATGCAAATGCTATGTCCCCAACTGCTTGTGAGACTTTCCATAGCTTTTGAACCGGCGTAGAGGCAGGAACTCCTCCAATATTCCCCTTTATACTTCCATTTGCTGCATTCAGAGATCAGATATCAGTGTATTGTATGATGTGTAGAAATTCATGGTTGAAATGAATTGATTTTGATTGTTCAGATGATTGATTCTGTTGGATGATGATAGAGCTAAAGGGACTGTCGTTTTTTTTTTTTTTTATGAAAAGAGAAAGGTTTTTTTATTGTACCATAACTGGGACAGTCTATTGGTGAACACATGAATTTTCAATTAAGATGCGGAGCATTTTGGGATATCCACTGGGCCTGTGAGATTATATATTTGCGGGCAGTGGATTAAGGATAATATTAAAAGCTATCCTCATTGGGTATTTCCACCCATCTGATCTAAGACGATTAAGTGATCAAGAGTGATATATGATACCAAAACCGCTCAACTATTAGAAATTTTTAATAGCTTAGTTTCTCTGTTCGCACCATTGTATCCAGCAGTGTATCTAATTACATTCGTGGTAGGCAAGATACATGAATATCATCCAAACCGGCAGGGGCGGACCTAGGTGTTCGTTTTGGGGCCAATCCCTGTTGGACTTGGAAAAGGCCCAAAAGGGCACCCAAGAAAAAAAAAAATTCCCCTTCGTTTGATCTCCAAATAACAAAAATATGATTACCTTTTTCAATTGATCAACCCCCTCATGGGTCCACCGCTGCCTCAGGTATTAATTCAGGGATGGACCCAGAAAATTGAACTTTGGAGGGTTCTATGTAAAAGAAATATTGAGGAAAGTGGCGAATGTGGAAAAAAAATCAAACTGTACAAGGGGATTCTTAAAATTTTTCAGAATTTACCGGGGGGGGGGGGGGGGTGGGGTGGGGGGGGGGGGGGTTTAAAATTTTAAGCTTCTTTTAAGTATGGGTGGGGGCTTTAGTCCCCCAAACCCTTATACCTGGGTTCGCCCGACCCTTATATCATGAGATATGTTGAGTCAATAGGAATTTAAGTACTATTTTTAGGGGCTTGGGGAGGGTAGGATTTGTGGGCTCAGGCGCTTGTTGGATTTTGTGTTTTGATTGATCATCATCTGCCCCCCTCGAACGAAAGTCCATGTTCCGCCACTGCATCCAGATATGATCTTCACCTTTGGATTAAATCATATAATGAGATATGATTGAATAAATGCGAATTTACATACTTATTGTTTCAAGCCTCGAGAAGATAAGATCAAAACAGCTGAGTGAGAGATGGGATTGTTATCCAATCGACCCCAATCTCATTTTTTATTCAGTTAGATATTTAATATTAAAATATTATACACAAATCACCCTTTAGCCATTGACCACAATTTAGTGAGTTTAAGGGTTTGATATACCTCTGTCAAAAATTCAACATTTTAAAATTAAAATATAACCACAACTAAACCCAACCTAACACTACATGTCATGGTATGGTATCACTTATCAAAAAATGATCCCACCAGGGATTGGATAAGTTGGTTGGTTTTTTAACAAGTGGGCTTCATTGAAACAATTTTTTTGCAAATCAATCCTCGGATCATTAGGAGTAGTCCTCTTCCAATATCACAATAATATGTTCTGGAATTGGATCATATGGTATTCGGCGATGGGACCCAAACCAATTGAGCCTCAACTTTGACACAAAATTTGTATCTTCTGGACCAAGAGTCCAAATTGGGTCTGGGTTCGCTCCCCTACATTCACAGCCTTTTTCTTTTCTACCAATCATGTTTTGTAACCAGATCAGATGGTCCAGTCCAATCCAAACCTTCTACCTCACCTCAAAAAACAGTCAAAGCCATGTGGTCCTTTCCAAACCAAACTTTCTACCTGCCAGTCCTCAAAACCAGTCAAAGTGCCCGACCACTGAATAGCTCAGTGGTAGAGGCATTTCACTTCAGAGTCGAGGCATGGTTTTGTGATCTTATTGTAGAATGAAATCATGATAAAAAGGAATCATTCAAAGCCATTTAAAATTGACCCACTTTTGACTTAATAGTGATCATAATTTGCCTTTCTTTGGCATTGTGATGTCAGGATCGATACCAACCTACAGTTGAATCACTGCCGACAAAAATAAGATATTGTTTTTGGACTCCGGACCTTTTGTGAGTCTAGGTCCTCTCGGGCTGGGCACCTCATGTTTGGCAACGGTATTAGCGGAGTCAAGTAAAATAAAGTCCTCATTTCTTAAAAAAAAAAGTCATATAGAAAACAATTTTATTCAAATTTTCCATTATAGTTTTTTTTAAAAAAAAAAAAAAAAAAACAACCCCTTTTCTCTATTAAAAGACAAGGAAAAAAAAAATTTCAATACCGAAAGTCAAAAAGATTCCATCACAAACACTAAAAATAAAATATAATTATAACTCACTTATATTTTATTCTTTCTTCAAAATAATCTTTACTTCACTCTACTCCATTAGTAAAGCCCCTAAACAGACTTTAGCACAGTTAAAGTGTAAGTAGAGCTCCATTTTTTAGACAAAATGTTACATCAAAAGTACTTTAATTCAAAACTCCCGCCATCTTTATCAAAAAAAAAAAAAAGTAAAAAAGCAACCACCTTTATCCACTAAAATAAAAAAAAAATAAAATTAACTCCATTTTCACATACGAAAAGTCAAAAAGATTCCATAGCAAATAACTAAAAATAAAATATCATTATAACCCACTTATATTTTATTCTTTCTTCAAAATCAACTTGTCTTCACTTGATTTTATTAGTAGGCAAGAATTCTTCGGTGAAACGTGAAACTCCATAGTGGGCCCATCTATTAAAATCATAATAGTTCAAAATAAACACCTTCTAGGTACCAATACACCTAGACAGTGTTTATTTTACGCATCTAATTTCACTAGAATTACCCCACTATGGAGTTCCACTCCTTTAAGTTAGGATTTCTCTAGACTTAAAGCCTTAAAGGAGCCGGATGGTTTGTGGAATTCACTGGCTGTAGGTATAAGAAGGTTTACAGGGTTTTCTTTGCTTGAGAGCTAACTATGTAAAAGATTCCAAGTTTACCAAAATGATCGATGGGCTAAAAAATCTCATAGGATATGAGCAAAATTTCCTCCCAATCAAACCATCAAAACCATTAGTTCAGGAGTCTTAAAAATCTAACAGTTTTTAAGTCAAGTTTTCTTTTATAAATTCAATCCAACGACGAGTATAACTCAAATTTATATTAAATTATCCACGAGTGCCAATCTACTGGGGGTTCTAAGTATGATGGAATTGGATTGATGACCACATGAGCCCTATTACCTTTTGTTACATTGGTAATTATAATAGAGGTTACCTATTGTGATATTTGTAGGACCCACCTAATATTAGTAATCAACAAAAATAACCTATGTAATTAATATAGGTTTATGGAACCCATGTGAAATTTATGAACACTAAAGGGTGACTCCTATAAAAACCATCAATGTTAAGGAATCTTTTTAGATGTTGCCAAATATTTTATTTAGGGTTGTGAAATCTAATTTTAAAAATTGAATTTTTGCAATGAACTTTACTAATTGGATTCTAAAACACTCTTGGTAGGCTAGCAGATCCTCTCACCCCAGTGCTTATCCTATTATCCTATTTTAAGTGAGGGTCCCCATCCCCTCTCTCACTTGAGGTGAGAGATACTCTCACATTTAAGGTGAGAGATAGAGAGAGATGCAAAGAGCAAAGGTCAAAGATGGGAAGCAATACCTATTATTGTGGCAAGGCCAAGGCCAAATCCAATGGAAGAGTAGGAAAAGGACATGATTGCTGCTAAAATGGATAGCCACTCCATGTTGTGAAGATTAGGGATCTGTGAGAATGCCAGCTGAATCCCTCCAAATACAATCATATATAAATAATCTCCATGTGCACATGCAGCTTGGTGCCCTTCTCTATGATAACAATTCGATCGCTGGATCGCTCTGCGTTCCAACCAAACAAACAAGCAATAATCAGACAAACGAATCCAATCAAATTGAAACCACCCACTAATCACCAATTAAAAAAAAGAAGCATGCAAACAAGTTCCAACATCTCTTGTCTCTTTAGAACATTATATCTTTTTTTTATTAATACTATTAAAATATGGCACATAAACGTTTATAGAATATACTTAAATCGATTTTAGAAAAAGGGGGCTCAAGTGGTATTTCATTGTATAGAAGAATAAGTACCTCATGCTGATTGAAGTAGTGATTGTATAGGCAATACAAGTCCCATACAAGCTCAGATACTGAAGGAACCCGCAGACCCATGTTTGCTTCCTACCTGAACTAGCACTCAATCAAATTAAATAGGCTAGAAAAACATACCCCAACAAAGCTATTACTGCAATTTCAGCAACAGTACTGCCGATATATTCGAGAACTAAACAATAGAATCGAATAACAAAGAGAGGGCCTTTTTATACTACCTAGATTCACTCTAACCGCATTAATGTAAGTGTGGTTTCTGCTTCCTGTTACAGAATCCGGGGATCTGTAACAGTCTGCGAGGAGAGAAGCAGACAAGAAGGTGACCACCGCGAAACAAACCAACGAAACAGGGCCTGCTACCCAACCCAATTGCGCCGTGCTCCATGCGAGAGACAAGACACCGGATCCAATTACAGCGGTTATGATATGAGCAATGCATGTCCATAAGGTTCCTGGTCGGATTTTTTTTTCCAAAAGGCATTGAAGATCAAGATCAAGTGGAAAGAATAAGTAAAACAGGAAAGAAAGAAATACGAGTCGAGAGAAGATCTGAAAGAACAAGAGAAGATCTGAGAGATATAACAAAGTCCCAGATCAAGTTTTTACCAGTTCTTAACTGATGACCATCTTCGTCACAAGCACCGTTTTGTAGTTCAAGGGAGTGATGGACTGCCATTTCTTCCAACGACAGTCTAGGCAATCTGGTTGTCTATTATATAAGACGTATGAAGATGCTTATCGCTTTTTTCCTACACGTTTACATGATTGGGTTACTGTTCAAGAAATTTATATTGGGTTGAGTGCCTGATTTTACCCTACTGGTCAAATGAGCGTTTCTGTGGTCGTTGGCTGTAAGTGTCAAAAAGCATGTCACATGCTGTACCGATAGGAAAATGACAAGATGGTGCCTGCTGTACCGAGCATCATGACTGTATCCTGTTATCATGACTGTATCCTGTTTTGAAATATATATATATATATATATATATATATATATATATATATGGGGGGTCTTCATATGCATCCACCTCTCACCATTTTTGGTAAGGGACACTCATTTTGGGTGTGTTTCAAGTACAAGAGAAGTACAAGAGGGGTACTTTGTACCTCCCTCTTGTACTTGAAACACCCCCAAAAGGGGTGTCCCTCACCAAAAATAGTGAGGGATTGATGCATATGAATATCCCCCATATATATATATATATATATATATAAAGGGGTGTCCCTCACCAAAAATGGTGAGGGATTGATGCATATGAATATCCCCCATATATATATATATATATATATATACACACACACACACATACACGGGGGATCTTCAACTGCATCTCTTCCTCACCAAAAATGGTGAGCGACATCCCTTTTGGGGGTGTTTCAAGTACAAGAGGAGTTTAGGGATAGATGTATATGAATATATTCTTATATTATATATATATATATAGGGAGATGCTCCTATGAGAAATATCTCTCACCTTATATGAGAGATATGGTGGGAGCCCTCACATCCATATCCAATGCCAACAACTTAAATGTGAGGGCCCCTACCTTATCTCTTATAGTCTGTTCTCACAGAGCATCTCCCATATATAGATATACACACACACACACACGAGGGGTATTCAAGTGCATTCATTCCTCATTAGGGGTGTAAAAAAAAAAAATCGAAAAACTGTCTAATCGAACCGAATCGAACCGAACCGCAGTTAATAACCATATTTCACTGTTCGGTTACGGTTACGGTTAATGAAATCCAAAAACTGCATGGTTCGGTTCGCTTACGGTTTTTCATAATAATTCACGGTTATTAACCGAACCGAACCATATCATACGATTCGGTTAACCGCATGCAGTTAACCGCATTATTTACAAATAAAAGAAAAAATAAGGAGTCGTAACCGTACGGTTAACCATATAATAAAGATTACTAATCAATGAGATTTTTATTTAATGGCTCATTATGTGTCATTTTACCTTCAATCATTCACATTTAATTCCTTATGTTTCCACGGTTATTAACCGTAACCGAACCGTTCAATACGGTTAACCGCGGTTACGGTTCGGTTAACGGTTTTTTCAAATTGATTGGTTAACCGAACCGTTACACCCCTATCCCTCACTATTGTAGCGAGGGACACTCCTTTACACTTTTCATTTATATTTGAAACTTCCCAAAAAGGGGGTGTCCTTCACCACAATGGTGAGGGATGGATGCACTTGAATATTCTCCTATATATATTAGGTGTTTCTCACAACCTAAAAATTGATCAGAAATAATTAAAATATTTAAGAGAAGTTTTCTTATTTCTTTAAAGCCATTAAGAGATTATTTTGAATGGCTGCTTTGAAAGGTTTTGTTGCTTCTACTCTCTTGTAAAAGATTGATCATTTTAGTTGACAAGGTGCGAAGAGATCAAGTAAGGAGAAATGTGCACGATGGAAGTCGTGTCAGTAGAAGTTGTGCAAAAACAACTACAGTCCTTAGGTCTAGGTACAGACTGAGGTAAAGGAACTGTGAGTATATCTTGTAATTGTTAGTGAAATCTTGATTTCTAGATCGTGGTTTTTCTCCCTAAAAAGGGTTTTCACGTTATATTTGTGTATGCCTTCTTATGATGATTGCTTGGTATATTTCTTTGCTAGTTCTATCTTGTTTAATTGGTTACATCCGTTGTATTGATTTAACTAATTAGACTAGTATCCATTCTAGTGAGTCCTACAAAAACCTGTATCGGCAAATCTAGTTCTTACTAGCTATGGGCCTATGACTCTAATGAGTTAATTGGGCTCAGTAGGTTGCCAAAGCAGGTGAGTTAAATGAGTTTGGCAGATAATAATCAGATACGAAATGGATACTGTGGACAGGGCGTGGATACATGCATGCCATTTGTACTCAAACGGGTCACTGAGTTAAGTGGTCTAAAAACATTTAAAGATAGAAATACTTTGTATAATATTATCTTTAAATAATCCTTATCTTTTTACGTATCATTTCTAGCAACTTCTAATATCTCTAACAACCTCCAACAAGTGCATCTTGCTTTTGAGAAAGAATTGTGCAATTTGTACAAAAGGAAAACAAACCCTTTCATCACTAAAAGTAATTAATCTTAAGCTCCGGATGCATACGAAAAAGGATGTTTGGATCTTTATTGAAAAAAAGCAATTAGATGGTAAGAAAAATATCGTAGAAACCTAGCTAAAAGGTTGGACCATGGCGGGCATGATGTGATAGAGCACTTGGTAGCCACATGAGAGAATTGACCCCTCTTACCACTGAGGTAAGATGCCATTCTCATCACCACAATTGTTACACACACACACATACATATATATTTATATAATGGGGAACATTCATGTGCATCTATCCCTCACCATAGGGTGAGGCCACTATCCCATTTTGCACATGAAGACAAGGAAGTGTATCTCACCCTATGTACTTGAAAATTCACTTTCGTACTTGAAAATTTCCATTTATGGAAGTGTCCCTCACCCTATGGTGATGGATAGATGCACATGAATATTCTCCTATATATATATATATATATAAGGTATACCTCTAACAACATCTCTAACATGACCTTTCAAACTGAGTTAAACTGTGACTTTCCTCCAGATGAAACTACTAATTTAGGATCTATCCTTCCCAACAACAAAGACCTTGTTCTCATGGCTACCCAACAACAAATGAGTGACAGTTCTTACTTGGCTGCCCAGGGTTCGAACCTTGGGTATGCCACATTTTCCCATAGGTGCGGGCTCCGTTCCATTTGTGTGGGCTCTCTTCCTGCATATGCGGGCAGCTTTCTCACTTGAGTTGGCTGTCTTTTCGTGTGTGTTGGGGCTCTCAATTGGTCTCATCCCCTACCCCTTGGCTGGGTTACTAAAAAAAATAATAATAACAAAGACCATGTAATATGCACCTCAAGAATTTTGTAATTTTATTAACTAATTACATTTTTTATTACAATAAAGTTTAGTAGAAAGGGAAGGACATTAACTTGTGTGTGGTTTAGATTTTTAATAGACTAGCTCTATGTAGATGGCTTGTTTGGCTTATGGCCTGTTTCTAAAGTATATGGAAGTACCTAATCTCACAATTCCTTACGACAATGACATCTATTGCGCTCTCATCGAGTGGCTACTAAGTGAGAGGCCATTCGTCTTAAGGCTGGGCTGCCATGGATACCCTAGGTCATCAAAAAAAAAAAAAAAAACTATTGTCCTCCTATTATGAACTTCCTTGTTGAGTGTTGAGAATTAATAAAATAAACCCTTTCGAATATTACTTTGAATTGGCCTATAAAATTCTTCAAGTTTTCATCAGCTACACGTTTGTGCGGTAACAAGATTTTACACTGGCTGTCAACCTACCTAACGTAGTACTCCTCATCTATTCGGGCTTTGGTACCAGCAACAAAAGCTGAGTGAGACAAAATTCTTCAATTTTTAATTAATAAAGTTTTTAAAATGCTACATTTTACTTGAGCATCTTGAAATCAAATGGGACTAGATAAAAAATAAAAGAACAAAATTCATGCAAGCAAACATGTTCCTAGCTTATGGTGATTGAGACCCTAATACGACCGAGATTCGAGTTCCATAAAGTCCAGGCACTGCCGGACAATAGCTAACTTGGCAGTTATGGCATGCATTCAATTGAGGCCCATCGTTTGATTTGTCTTGCATCATGTTCTTTCAATTTTAATGAGTATAACTAAAGTATCTTGTTCACAGACGATGGAACTCATACAGGGTTTCATAACTTATCCGAATCCATCACTATAAATCTATGAGGTGGCTCGTTTTTAGAATTATAAATTAACGGCTCAAAGTTACACTCTTTTAGAAAAATCTTTTACTCTAATTAAAATCATTCTCATCATTTAATCGATCATGTCTGAAGATTTGGATGGAACATTTATTCTTATTCTAATCTAATCACATGTTGCAGAAATCATCAATGCAATGATGAACACAAATGTAATTGGAGTCAAGTATTTTTACACAGGAGGCAGGACAATATAAAGTTGTTTGTGAGTGGTTTGAATTTCAGGTTAGGCCTCTTGATGCATCAGACTCACACAATCTCTATGTCTCCCATTCAGAGATGCAACAGCAAGACTAAAGAGGTTGGCGTGTGGTCCAGCCGAAGAAAGTAGAGAAAGTTTGTCTTTTTCTGTTAGTTGCCAGGACCATCCGGCTCTTTTGGTCTTTGCAATTTTTCATCAATAAAAGTTAGATTCCCTTTGCTCTCCCTTTCGGTCCTTCCTTTCCGCCCACTCACTCCCTCCTTGTGGTCGAAATTCAGTTTGACAGTCTCTATCCAACCATCAATGCTTTATGCTTCAACACCCATTACTGCTTTCATTTCTTAGTCAACCTTGTATTTGTGGTTTTATTATTAAAAATAACTTTTAATTATTATAGTAATTTTTTCTTTTATGACGTGGGTATGTCTGAAGTCTTTAACCCTAGAGGACTAATCCGTTAGATGGTGCCTACTAAACCGACAAATATGCTTGCCAGACAAATCTTATGTCGGTATTAAACATAAAATATGGGGAATAAGTTCATTTCTCATGCCACTCCACATCAACTCCTAAGTGGGATTGTAATATTTTTTTAATTATAATCAAGTGATTTTTCAAGCATCTCCCATGTAAGAATGATGAAAAATCAAAACAAAAATGTAGAAGACCATCCTCCTTTTTGATTGAATACCTAGTAATTAATAATCATGTCGTAGCATCACTGCCAAAAATATAATAATAAGAATCATGCCGTAGCAAGTGAACCAAACTGACAAACCACCTCAAAACTGACGGTTCTAACTTCTAAGGGCAACATGATGCATGAAGTTATTTGTGCGTGCTTGCACACGGATCTGTTCATAAGGGGGACATGAGCATAACTAACAAAGGGCTGCCTATAGGGATGTTAAACGGGCTGGGCTGGCACCAGCCTCGGCCCGCCCTGACAGGGAAAAACCCTGGCCCAGCACGGCTCACTGGCACGGCCCGCTTCGGGCCGGGCCGTGCCGGGCCAGCGGGATAGGCGGGCCTGCACTGTTTTTTCCCTTTTTTTTTCAGTATTAAAAAAAAGAATAAAACAAAAACTTACATGTCTTTCAAGAAGTGAAATGAAAAGTTGGCAAATGGTAGTGTAATTACTTTACTTGTCTTTTAGGAAGTAAAATATTTAGGTTCTAATAAAGTAAAAGTAAACTTTTTTATTACTAAAACTTTGTTTTTCCATATGTTGTGTGAACAATCAAACATAGTTCACTAAAAAAATTCGGGTGATTGAACTTTAAAAGGATTTTATGAGCTCAACACTATAAATTCATCAGTGATTGTAACAAAAAATAAAAATAAAAATCATCAGTGAAACTATTTGTTTATAATTACCATCCTTTATGTTTGTTAGTATAGAATACATAGAAATTGAGTTCATATAGAAAGAGTAAAAGACACAGTTAGTGTAAGAAGGAACTATTTGAATTTTAACTGGCATTATCTAGTTATAGCCACTGTATTTTTAATAATGAGACAGTTAAAAATTAATGGATTTTCTTTACAGTGGCTATTGAATTATCAAATACGTAAAAAATTTTAACATCACACAATCACGGAGAATGACAAAGATATTTAAGTGGTTCGGTCAAACTCGACCTACTCCACTGAGAAGAGAGAACCATTTGGATCTTAACTTCTTGAAGGTTTCTAAATAGGATTACCTTCAAAACCTTACAAACTTTTTAGAAAATAAAAATAAAAAAGAATGAAAAACTTATAAATTTAAAAATTACAGTGAAGGAAAAAGTAAAAAATCAGATGTGTAGTCCACTAATGTATTCTGCTGGATCGTAATCTTCCATTGATGTCAACTCTTGCTTCCTCTTATCTGCCAAATACCAGTCTCGTAGGCAAACACAACACTCCACCGTTTCTTCAGTCAGATTGGTTCTTTTGTCATCCACTACACGTCCACCTGCACTAAAAGCCTATTCTGAAGCTACAGAAGACATTGGAATAGTCAATAGATCACGAGCCATGGCGGCCAACACCGGATAAACGCTTTTTTGTTGCTTCCACCAAGCTAAAAGGTTAAAACTAGATGCATCCTGTACCCGTATTACACCGACGTCAAGGTACGATGATAACTCCGTCACAGTGTTACTTGAGCTTGAGCTGGATGCCATGCCCGTAGACAGGGAAGAATACCACACATCCCACTCACCAACACCTGTTTGCTGGACTTCTGAATGGCCCATACTAAGCTTTGCTCACAATAAAATTGAAAAAGTGCTTGTAAATTTGCCCTAATATTTGAAAAAATATTTAAATCTATATAATTCATGTTTTTATTTATTCCGTCAATAAAAAACTGTACACCACTTAATTTTAACCTAGGATCAAATACGGCAGCTAAAGAAAATGTCATTGGAGCCTCTTTCCAATATTTATTAAAATTTTCTTCCATGTTTTTAATAGAGCTACTCAGTAAAAAATGATCTCTAAATCTACTGAATTGTAAAGTAATTTTAAAAAGCTTCATTAAAGCTTCATTAGATATGGGATAATATATCCAAAAAAAAAAATAATGTTGAAGTATAAAAAGTTTCTAATAAATCTCTTATTTGGGCACATAACTCCCAATGTTCATCACTAATCATCAAATGTTGTGTATGAAAAGCACAAAATTCATTCAAAACAGTTCTCCGATCAAGTGCCTTGTTTAACAAATCATACATAGAATTTCATCTATGTTATACCTCCTTAGGCAATTTAATAGCTGATACGCCTTGCCTCGCACATATTCCAGCATACAATTGTCTTCTATGTGCGGAGGTAAAAATAAATCTAGCAATGTCTTTAATAGCATCTGTGTAACTTACAATATGCTTTAAACCGACTTTTACAATAAGATTTAAGATGTGACATACACATCTATTTTGAAAGATAGAGCTATCTATCAGAGTTGCAAGTGGCATCTGCATTTTCATTAATTCAATATCCACTGTATTATTACTGGCATTATCTAAAGTTATAGATAAAACTTTTTCTTTAATATTATATTCATCTAGTTTTTCCAAAATAAATGTACTTATTCTAGTGCCATTGTGTGGCCATTCAAGACTGCTAAAACTAATTATGCGTTTATTAGTAATCCATTTTGAATCTATGTTATGTGCAGTAATACAAAGATAATTGTCGCCCCTTTAGATGTCCACATGTCTGTGGTTAGGGCTATTCTACCAGAAATTTCTGCAAGGTAATTTTTTATATTTGTTTTCTCTTCCTGCCAGAGTCTAATAGCATCATTTCTGGCTGTATTTCTTGAAATACTGTGAAATTGTGGTTGACAGTATTTCTGGACCCATTCTTCAAAAAACTCATTTTCAACAAAACAAAATGGTAATTCGGATAACACAATCATTTTAACAAGATTTTGTCTACAACTTTGTACATTAAAAGAAAAAAGACCCAAACTGTTACTACTGCTACCACCACCAGTACTAGAAATTTGGGTCTGTGATCCAGGCCTCCCTGTCCCTGCATCTGTTGGCTTTTTAATGCCTGGACATATACGCTTATGCCTTGCCAAATGGCCGGTACCCATTTTTGACTGGGCACCATAAATCTTACTACAAAATTTGCATTTTGCCTTTTCAACTGTTTTTCCATTTTCAACAACCTCAAAAATTGTAAATATTTCCCAAACTGGTGAAATTCTATTCCTTTTGGTTGGTTTACGGGAACTCTAAGGAAATGAGGGTGGTAAATCACTTACTTCATCTTCTAATTCAATAAAATCTTCTTCTTCCCCTAAATTAACTGAAGATGATTATGTGAAAAATCTTCTAGCCATATTTTAAAAAATAAAATTTATAAGTAATAACAGTAATAGGCTCTAATAGCCTTCTTTTGTGATAATTAATATAAGAAAGGGGAGAAAATGAGAGTTAATATGATATAATATAAACTTATATATATGGAATCTCAAATTTAAATAATATAAATACCTCTAAATCTTTGAAGGCCCCTTTAATCTTGTCTCTTGATGACTTGATCTTTTGCCCTCCAAAAACTTCTTAGAGAGAGTGAAAGAGTTGAATGTTTTGAGAGAGAGCTAAAGAATGTATAAAGAGAATGAGAGAGTTGTGTAAATTGGTGAGGAATGAGAATGAGAGGGTTAGGGTATTTATAGACTTTGTAAAATGAAAAATGACACAAAATACCCTTTATATGACCGTTTTATAGCTGTTGGGGGTGGGGGGAGGGAGGGGGGGGGGGGGGGGGGGGGTAGTAAAAAGGACTTTTTTTTCAAAAAAAAGGCTTATGGACGTTGGGCGGGCTGGCGGGCCGATCCCAGCGAGCCTGGCGGGCTGCAGCCCCCAGCCCACGTTCCTGGCGGGCCCGGGCCAAACGGGCCAGCGGGCCCAACCCAGCCCATGTGCGGGCCGGGTCGGGCCGGACTGGGCCGCGGGCCGTTGACTAGCAGGGCTGGAGCGTGCCGGCCCGGCCCATTTGACATCCCTAGCTGCCTATATGGTTGGGCACTTCAGTACTCATCAGATGCCGACGTGAGCTGTTGGACTTTAATGATTGTCTGGTGAGAAAGTTCGGTTATTGCGTGTTCAAATAGGAAGAGGATCCCCTGTTGGACCAATGAAGGGGTACCGCATGGGAAGTAAAATTGTTTTTTTCTAAGTGGAGGAGATGAGATGTCATTCTCCCCCACATGTGGCACCCCTAAGTTTCCCTGTTTGGACTAAACAGGGGCTCCTGTTCCGTTCAAATATTGACCGTATGGTTGGGTGGGCCATGGGTGTTTGGACTCCAATTTAAATGGGCTAGGCCTAAGTCTTTTGAGTTCTTAAAGCCCAAAATATGGCCTTAGGGAATCCATCCCACCAGCCTTGACCAATTATTTGAAGGTTTGATTGAAGTTGTTAGGTTGCATGAATTGAGTCTGGTTCAACTGAACCTTAGCCTTTAGCGGTTTTTATGGACTGTTTCACCAAAAACATTGAATTTAACATGAAAGTGACTTTAACATCACTTCTTATTGAATTGTAAAGTAGTACAAGGGTTTTAGTCTGCATTTCTAAGATGGTTTCATTGTAGCTAGGCCCTTCCAAGATCCATCTATGGATTGTTTGAGGCATGATTGTTGGAGGTGGGATCAATCATAGCAAGGATTACGTGGACAATTGTCTTCTTGGCACTTTTATGGATCGTTTGGAAGGAGAGGAATTCTCGATGCTTTGAGGACTCCAGACCTCAAATGAAGATCTTGCTTACAAGGTCAAATTCACCATCGCTTCATGGGTGTCCTTCTTTTCTCAATTTCATGAGATTTATATTGACATCATTTTGAGGAATTGGAGGGAGGTGGTCTTCCTTTTAATGTTTCGTGTTGCTACAGTTGTTATTGCTTCTTTCTTTCTCTCTATGGCTCTTGTGGTTGTGAGTTTAATTTTAGTGATGCTGGTTTGTGTTTCTCTTTTCTTTCCTTTTTAGCTTTTCAGTATTTCTCTTGTCTTTAAATATGCAATATGGAGATTATTAGCAATGGGCGTTGATTTTAACATTTTCAATTGACCATCGTCTGCCCCACCCATATGAAAGTCATGGGTCCGCCACTGGTAAGAACTACTGGAATTGGCAGATGTGGAAATTTGTCGATACAACCCTTTCGTAACCAGTAGCAAACGGATAGTCGGGTTTCGATTTATGTAAGGGTATGCCAAGTTTTCTATTCTACTTGAAAAAGAAAAGAAATGATCCGTAGACCAACTTTTTCATATAGAAAGGAAAATAAACTATTTTCTAACTTTTCATTGCACATATATTAAAAAGAGACATATTTGATTTTTTGAGATTTTTGAATGTCGTGAAAGGCGAATTTCATTTGTTTGTTGTGAAAGGCGGCGTTTTTGCCGTGGAAGGCAATTTTGTTTTGGCCATAGAAGGCGAGTTTTGGTACCATGAAAGGCGATTTTATAACTCTCATCGAACGAGACAAGACTTGTGATTTTGTGTCTCTTTTACAATACATATACAATAAGAAGTAAGAAAAGGAAATCTGGTTTCACAAGAGATTATGGGGACTTGTTTGGATTGGCGGATGCAAGCCATATTTAGGCTCCTCCAACGTTCCTCTGATTTGTAACATGTGATGCTTTTGATTCTTTGGCCTAACTTGATCCTCAAATTTTTAGAGATCAAGGATCGAAGAAGGATCCTATATTCAATAAAAATACATGTAGACGGGCTAAGGAGCCACGTCTAAGCCATGGAGAGAGAAAGAAATGGCCTTGGAGGGTGGTCCCCCATGAGTCTTCAATCATCTTGTAGTGGTGGCTGTTGAAAAATTTCTTCAACGAGGGAAAGATTGTTATAGGAGAGTAGGAACACCAATGGAGAATCAAGCATGCCTTAGAATGGTGGGAGAGACCTTTTACAGGCTCTTGGTGGATATGTGAGAGGTTTATGGGTTTGAATACATTAATACTCCATGATGGGAGGAAAGCATTTTAATGTCATGGATTTGTAACTCCTTTTTTGAAATGTGATTGGTCGATGCAAGGTAGTGGCCATTAATTACATTGAGTCTTCATGATGAGAGGAGTTACGCATTTTAATGCCATGATTGCACTTTATTTGTAACTCCTTTTTCTTGCATTCTGATTGGGCCATTCAGGATCATGTATCATTAACAGCATTAAGTAGCCATCAAAACAAATGTTGGAAATTGAAAGGTCGTGGGTCGTCTTGCAACTTTTGGAATTCTACCCATGGCGTATGAGCTTTGATCGCTGGCGAATTTAACACATTATTGGATGTTAGATGATCATGCAATTTCAGACAGTAATTGCCGTCGGTAGGCCAATGCCATCTGTCATGTTGGTTTTTCGAACGGTCGGGGAGAAGGTATGCTTTCTTGGATGGCCAGATGATGACTTTGAGGTGTCCAATGACGAATCCATGGGTTTGGTGACGAATCCGTGATGTTGATAAAGATCGACGGATTTTAAGCCTTTAAAATCAGATTTTTTGAAAGTTCCATAGGCAAAATGGCTAAAAAATGGAAAAAGGTACCAAAATATGGGTTTTCGCA
Organism: Umbellularia californica; assembly: GCA_028538565.1. Lineage (NCBI taxonomy): Eukaryota > Viridiplantae > Streptophyta > Magnoliopsida > Laurales > Lauraceae > Umbellularia > Umbellularia californica. Next base: position 48,131,578 of record JAPQWN010000004.1, read on the forward strand.
TAAATACCAAGGGTCATTTGTGCATGTTTGGTCGCCTTTATTCGACTTTTTTGGTTCTTTCTTTTTGTATTATTTTTTTTTTTTTGACATTTTCTTACATATTTTTCTTGCAATGAAGTTGATGGAAAGCCGCGCAAAATGAGGAGTGAAGTTTCCAATTTTGCGGGAAAGCCAAAGACTTTGTCACACAGGGCAACAATTTGTCACCAGAAGCCAAAACTAGGTCAAACGTTGTTAAAATTATCTGAAATTTGAGGTGAAGCTTCATGGGCAAGAAATAAAACCAACCACAACTTTTATTTGAATTTCGAAGCCGTTTGCGGTCTTTTCACAAGTAGATTCAATTATGTTGCGAGGAAAATATTGCACTTTGATGTGCGGTCAAACAATATCTGATTGACCAAGAATCTGAAAGGGTGCCTCCTGAAAGTATTTTGAGACGATACGTCAGCTTTTATGTGTGTCATGGTCCCGATGGACTTCATTGCTAGGAGACCTTATTTTGCTATTGGGGGGCTGAAATTTGATCAAATGATGTCGAAATGACCTGAAACTTCATATGTAGCCCCTTTGGATTATTTTGAGACCATTTATGTTTTTCGTTTTAGCGAATGATGATTTTGGCAATCTCCATCGCCGGAGGCATGGTTTTGCCGCAAAAAGATTGATGCTGGGTCAAACAATGTCAAATTGTCCTGAAATTTGATGCTAAACCTCTTAAGAGTAATTTAAGACCATCAACAGGCTCTAATTGAAGAATTGATGTCTCCGATGCTATTGTCGCCGGAAGGGTTTGTCACTAGAAGAAAACGACTTTTGCACTTTTAAGCCAAACAATGTCGAAATGGACTGAAATTTTATGTAGATTATTCTAGTGGTATTTTGAGACCAACTATGTACTCTGTTTTCTAAAATAGGGTCTTCAACACCACTGTTTCCTTAAGGTCACGTTTAGCTGTTAAAGGAGTGAAGTCAAGATGGTTTAAAAGATCTTGAAATTTTCAAATGATTTTGAGAAGATTTAATGCTTGAAATAGCTTTTGCTCATTCTGTCGCCCGAAGAATCATCACACATGAAATGACGTTGAAACTTCTCCAAAATGGTGTGAAAGCTTTGGAAATCATACTTCTTTGGTTTGATGCGGTTTCATGTGACTTCTTTGATGTTGCAGATGTGAAAAAGGCGTAAGTGACATTTTTTTGTGTCAACACATCCATCTATCAAAATGCACATCCACATAGGCTAGTACTATAGGAAGTTATGGTGTTGCCCTCCCGTATTACATATGAATTGTGGTGGGAATGCATGGGATTATAATCTGGCCAAAGCAAAGTGCACAGAAAAGGCCAGCCAAAGTTTGGTACCCAAAACCCTCAATGGTACTCAGTGGCGTACCTCGACCTCAAAAAGCCTCACCTAGATGGCAAAGAGAATTAGCCTCTATCATAGGTGATCACCTGCGACTAGACTCTTCAACCAAGAGGATGTCATTGCCTAATTTAATGAATCACATACAAAAGTGTCCAGCTTTATCCATATCAAACCAAAGGTTCTATATCAAAGGTATCCCATTCCATAAGGCCATTGAATAGCCTGCCTAGCCTCAGAAATGGATAATCCATCTCCATCCATATACAAGGTCTCCTCTAGCCCACTACCTTGGTTGGACCACTTCTTATCTCCTACATAAACAAGGTTTAGTTGTATCATAAAAACACATTTTACATAACAAACGTTTGAAAGGGGAATGTTCTTCCAATAACCGCTATCAAGCCCTTTTTTATTCTTCCTTTTTTTTTTCCTTACATTAAATATGTAATTTACATTGACCAGTGCATTTCATCAATTTCTATATAAACGAAAGCATTGTAATTTGTAAAGGTAATTAATCTCTAGCTTAACTTCTCACTGACAAGTCCTTCTATGGATCCGACCAAGGCCACAGTACTCACTATTAAGCAGAAAAGGCTAAAGCTCTGAAGAATAACCCATTTCCTTGTCCAAGCTCCAATCTTTTTTTGCACAAAATACATCTGCACAGGGAAATAGATGGCCAATGGCCAAAAATTCAATGCACCCAACACTCCTAACACATCATTGAAGTATGGGAAGAGCATTGCAATGCCAGTAGTTGATACAACATAAGTTGTTCTAAAGCATATCCTTAGTAATTGCACTTTGTAAGGTGGTAGAAATGGGATTTGAATGGTGTAGACATTGTTCACAAACCCACTGCCAGGAAACCTCCCTGAGAACCAGTTTTCTACAAATGCAAACACTGGCTGACTGTAGACCTGCATAAAAAATAACTTCAATGAGGCACAATATAGTTGAATTTGAAGTTATTTAAAAACAACCTCATTTATGCAACATTTTCACAACTTATTTACGAATTGCATGCGAAATAAGAGCAAAAAAACATGATCACTCATTCCCGTTACGCATGCCCCAATCATTTTTATCATACAGATGTTCTTACACCTTGAAATAATCAGGGAGATGCCAAATTTTGATCTTTTACTGGCCACTTGTTTATACCAGAAAGGATGATTGGAAAAAAACATAAAATGGTTTTAATGTTGTTTTATTACCATAAACCTATGAGAAATCAGAGGGTGCACAAAATTGAAGGCAAAAATGTAATTTTCCAATTGTCCTTTTGGGTACAAACACCTGCTAGATAGGTTTTGAAAACTCAATGGTGGCCTGATCATTTCAAGGTCTACGGTAAAATTCAGGATTTCGCTGACTTCAAAGATAAGGCTCCAAGACTGTATTAGCACTTCCTCCTAGAGATTATAAGTAGCGGTGCTTAAATTAATCAGAGGCCTATTTTTATGTCGAAAAAATCAACTAAAGCAATTATGGGCATATTAGAAGTAATGTTCGAAAACTCCCCCAGTTGAGTTTTGACTATAGTTGTTAATATCGTTTCAGACCTCATTTCGTTTTGGCCTGCAAAATGAAAAGTTTCTACTGATTCAGGATTTCGGCGAAACTTTTCGGAATTACATTTCGGGGAAAATATAACATAATATAATACATGTATAAGTAAAAAAAAATAGAAAAAGTAATAAATATAGATTTAGTCCATTATAGTAATTTTTTTAGAATTATATTTTGTGAAAATATAAGAAATACAAAATAAATGTGTAAAAAAAGTAAAAAAAAAATTAATTATGTAAAATTTCATTTCAGCCGAAAAGTCACATTTCAGCCGAAATCCCGAATCTCGGCCAAAATAGTCCGAAATCTTGAATTTCCGCCGAGATTGATCGAAATTCAAACCGAAAAGTTGAAATTTCGGCCACTTGACCGAAACGAAAAATTTCGGCCATTTTGCCAAAACGAAACGAAATTAATAACCATGGTTTTGACTCTCCCATGTCATCTCGTTTTGACCAAGGATTGAGTCAAATAAAGGGAAGAGTTGGCCAAGATACCTCATTTTAATAAGTTGTTTGTATTTTAAAACATTTGTTTGTAGATCTGATTTTATACTATTAATGTGTTTTTACATAACTAGCTATGCACAAGGTCAAGAGTCAGCAATTTAAGAATGATAACTGGAATGTAATTTGAAACTTGTTTTTGATCTTTTTACGTTCGATATTTGAACTAATAAATTATGTAATATGCAATATTTATTCTAATATTTTCTTTGTTATAATATTTTTCTTGCATATATAAATTTATTATTTTAAATTGATTATCATGCATTCAGGTAAATATATGTATATTTATACTTTATAAGTATTTGACTCATTTTTTATATTTTTAAAATTATTTAAAAAAAAACATGACTCTCTTGAGTCTCCATGCTGACTCTGAGGCAATTTTGTTGCATTGATGAGCTTAGTCACTAGTTTTCCACCTTGATTGGAAGCATATGTGCCAAGGACCAGCCCAGGATGGACTTAAGTCTGCGCACATTTTGTGGATGTGGCCTTTTCTTTTCTAGGCACATTGATTGGAAGTGTTACTAAATTTCTGGCACAAATCTAATGGAACTGCCCTATCTATGCTTAAGCCCAACATATTTAGCACAAATGACTCTACACTTCTTTTTTTTTTTGAACCCTGGATGGCTCTGTGCTTAAGTTTGTTATATTTGTATGAGTCATGCATCAATGGTATTAAGATCCTAATTATTCCTGGTCCACCCCAGGGGCCTCAAATATAGACATATAAGCCCAGTCATTCGGGCTGGGTTGGGCCTATGGTCGGGCGTTTAACAAAACAGGTCAGTCTAGTCCCATCCTTCTTAATGGAAGACCGAAAATAACGGAATTGCAGCCATTTGCATTATCTCAAAACATCCCAAGAGTCATGGCCCATTTAATACCACTGCTGCTACTCCCAACTAGGGATGTAAATGGTCCGTGAGTCTTTGATTACCTAGAGGTTTTGACCAGTTGAAAACTGGGTTTGAGTCCTTATTTAGGGACCAGTAAGTAAATGGGTATTGGTCCATCTTGGTTCCGACCCGTGGACCCGGGACCCATGATATTACCTCGATTTTCGAGAATCCCTTCTAAAAGCTAGATTTTTTTTTCATATCATTCTCTAATTAGACCTAGACACAGGGACCTGTCCCCTATATGGAACCAGTTCCGATTCTAGTTCCATCTTCTCATTAACGATTCCAAACCCGGTTCCATCTTCTCATTAACGGTTCCGGTTCCGAAACCGCGAAACCGGTTCGGAGCCTGGCTCCGACTCCAGCTCCATCTTCTCATTAACGGTTACGGTTCTAGGTCCACCATGGACCAGACCGAAACCCAACACGTCTACATTTCTACTCCCAATTGTAAGTAGCAGTTCAAGCAGCAGTGAGGCAATCTGTTAACTTAATTGAAATACCTGATATCCTCCAATTAAATGAAGAACAATGCAAGCGTTGGCGAAGTCGATAAGCCAATATGGTTCGTAGAATCCGAATCCTGTCAAGAGATTCCCCGGTGTACTGTTCCCAAAAGCTGCATAGCCAAAGCACCCGCAACAGAGATAGAAGAAGGTGGTAATGAAAATGGCGGTCATAGACGCCTTCTTCATAGTTTGATTTTCAGGTGGAGGTGACTTCAGAGTATCCTGCATTATCACAAAGTTTTCCCTATTCACTCTCTGTTGCTTTGCTGATAAAATTACCAACTAAAACCATCCTCATTGTCACACACAAGTAGTTAGAGCGGACATATCCAAATCCCAGCATGGTTATATAATGAAAAAAAGCCTAGCCCAATCTGCGGCTCATTCCGTAGTTGTAGTACCCATGTGCAAACGTCTGGACCCCATTTGAGGCAGATTGTCAATTTGGATCCAGATATGGCTCCACAGTTATGGGCCCATCTGTAAGGGTCCATTCATATCCAATTTGCTCTAGCACCTAAATGGCCCTAAGAGTCGTATATGTAACTAGACTTGATCCCAAATTCCTGGCCCAAAAGACTAGACTAAGGATGGCAATGGGTCCAATTCACCTTTTAGGATGAGTCTCTACAAACCCACTTGGCTAGATTAAGTTGAGTCAAGCCGAGTCACGAGTCAACCCAGTGCATGGATGAAGAATAGTCCAAAATGAGTTTAACCCAAAACAGTCACCCAGTATATCAGCGCGTGGTCTACTCGGGCGGGTTGACCCACAAGGTTTATTAAAGTATGCTTATTGCAATTGATTTACATGAAAGAGCTACACACCTGTATCTCAAGAAGGATAATGGAGTATGGATATGCAAATGCTATGTCCCCAACTGCTTGTGAGACTTTCCATAGCTTTTGAACCGGCGTAGAGGCAGGAACTCCTCCAATATTTCCTTTTATACTTCCATTTGCTGCACTTAAAGATCAGATACCAGTGTATTGTATGATGAGTAGAAATTCATGATTGAAATGAATTGATTTTGATTGTTCACATGATTGATTCTGTTGGATGATGATAGACCTAAAGGGACAGTCTTCTTCTTTTTTTTTTTTTTTTATGAAAAAAGGAAGGTTTTTTTTTATTGTACCATAACTGGGACAGTCTATTGGTGAACACATGAATTTTCAACTACGATGCAGAGCAGTGTGGGATATCCACTGGGCCTGTGAGATTATATATATGCGGGCAGTGGATTAAGGATAATATTAAAAGCTATCCTCATTTGGTATTTCCACCCATATGATCTAAGACGATTAAGTGATCAAGAGTGATATATGATACCAAAACCGCCCAACTATTAGAAATTTGTAATAGCTTTGTTTCTCTGTTCGCATCATTGTATCCAGCAGTGTATCTAATTACATTCGTGGTAGGCAATATACATGAATATCATCCACACCGGCAGTGGCGGACCTAGGTGTTCGTTTTGGGGCCAATCCCTGTTGGACTTGGAAAAGGCCCAAAAGCGCACCCAAGAAAAAAAATCCCCTTCGTTTGATCTCCAAATAACAAAAATAGCCCCCCCCCCCCCCCCCCCCCCCCCCAAAAAAAAAGAAAAAAAGATCATGGGTCCACCGCTGCATCAGGTATTAATTCAGGGGTGGACCCAGAAAATTGAACTTTGGAGGGTTCTATGTAAAAGAAATATTAAGGAAAGTGGCAAATGTGGAAAAAATAATCAGAATTTACAGGGGTATTCTTAAAAAAATTTAGAATTTACAGGGGGGATTTATTAAAAATTTTAAGCTTCTTTTAAGTATGGGTGAGGGCTTCAGTCCCCCAAACCCTTATACCTGGGTTCGCCCAACCCTTATATCATGAGATATGTTGAGTCAATAGAAATTAAGTACTATTTTTTGGGGCTTGGGGAGGGTAGGATTTGTGGGCTCAGGCCCTTGTTGGATTTGTGTTTTGATTGATCATTATCGAACGAAAGTCCATGTTCCGCCACTGCATCCAGATATGATCTTCACCTTTGGATTAAATCATATAATGAGATATGATTGAATAAATGCGAATTTACATATTTATTTTTCAAGCCTCGAGAGGATAAGATTTAAGCAGCTGGGTGAGAGATGGGATTGTTAACCAATTGACCCCAATCTCATTTATGATTAAGTTAGATATTTAATATTAAAATATTATACACAAATCACCCTTTAGCCATTGACCACAATTTAGTGGGTTTAAGGGTTTGGTATACCTCTGTAAAAAATTCAACATTTTAAAATTAAAATATAACCACAACTAAACCCAACCTAACACTACCTGTCATGGTATGGTATCACATATCAAAAAATGATCCCACCAGGGATTGGATAAGTTGGTTGGTTTTTTAATAAGTGGGCTTCATTGAAACAATTTTTTTGCAAATCAATCCTCAGATCATTAGGACTAGTCCTCTTCTAATATCACAATAATATGGTCTCGAATTGGATCGTATGGTATCCGGCGATGGGACCCAAACCAATTGAGCCTCAACTTTGACTCAAAATTTGTATCTTCTGGACCAAGAGTCCAAATTGGGTCTGGGTTCGCTCCCCTTTGGCGTTGTGATGTCAGGATCGATACCAACCTACAGTTGAATCACTCCCGACAAAAATAAGATATTGTTTTTGGACTCCGGACTTTTTGTGAGGCTATCCCCGCTCTATGCGCTCACGTTTAATCAATGCAAAGGATAAGGATTCTCTAGAGCATTATTAGGACATGCACATGCATGGTTTGTGAGTCTAGGTCCTCTCAGGCTGGGCACCTCATGCTTGGCAACGCTATTAGCGGAGTCAAGTAAAATAAAGTTTTCATTTCTTAAAAAAAAGTCATATAAAAAATAATTTAATTCAAATTTTCCACTATAGTTTTTTTTTAGAAAAAAAAAAAAAAAAAAACATTCCATTTTCTCTATTAAAAGACAAATAAAAAATAAAAAAAAATAAACCACTTTTCAATACCGAAAGTCAAAAAGATTCCATCACAAACAACTAAAAATAAAATATCATTATAACTCACTTATATTTTATTCTTTCTTCAAAATAATCTTTACTTCACTCAACTCCATTAGTAAAGCCCCCCCAAACTGACTTTAGCACAGTAAAAGTGTAAGTAGAGCTCAATTTTATAGACAAAATGTTACATTAAAAAGTACTTTAATTCAAAACTCCCTCCATCTTTGTCAAAAAAAAAAAAAAAAAAGGTCAAAAAGCAACCACCTTTATCCACTAAAATAAAAAAAAAATTTAAAAAAACTCCATTTTCACATACAAAAAGTCAGAAAGATTCCATAGCAAATAACTAAAAATAAAATATCATTACAACTCACTTATATTTTATTCTTTCTTCAAAATCAACTTGTCTTCACTTGATTTTAGTAGTGGGTAAGAATTCTTCGGTGAAAAGTGAAACTCCATAGTGAGCCCATCTATTAAAATCATAATAGTTCAAAATAAACACCTTCTAGGTACCAATACACCTAGACGGTGTTTATTTTACGCATCTAATTTCACTAGGATGGCCCCACTATGGAGTTCCACTCCTTTAAGTTAGGATTTCTCTAGACTTAAAGTGTTAAAGGAGCTGGATGGTTTGTGGAATTCATTGGCTGTAGGTATAAGAAGGTTTACAGGGTTTTCTTGGCCTGAGAGCTAACTATGTGTTTGGTGAGAGTAAAAGATTCCAAGTTTACCAAAATGATCGGTGGGCTAAAAACTCTCATAGGATATGAGCAAAATTTCCTCTCAATCAGACCATCAAAACCATTAGTTAAGGAGTCTTAAAAATCTAACAGTTTTTAAGTCAAGTTTTCTTTTATAAATTCAATCCAACGACGAGTATAACTCAAATTTATATTAAATTACCCACGAGTGCCAATCTACTGGGGGTTCTGAGTATGATGGAATTGGATTGATGACCACATGAGCCCTATTACCTTTTGTTACATTGGTAATTATAATAGATGTTATCTAATGTGATATTTGTAGGACCCACCTAATATTAGTAATCAACAAAAATAACCTATGTAATTAATATAGGTTTATGGAACCCATGTGAAATTTATAAACACTAAAGTGTGACTCCTATAAAAACCATCAATGTTAAGGAATCTTTTCAGATGTTGCCAGATATTTTATTTAGGGTCGTGAAATCTAATTTTAAAAATTGAATTTTTGCAATGAACTTTACTAATTGGATTATAAAACACTCTTGGTAGGCTAGCAGATACTCTCACCCCAGTGCTTATCCTATTATCCTATTTTATGTGAGGGCCCCCATCCACTCTCTTATTTAAAGTGAGAGATAATCTCACATTTAAGGTGAGAGATACTCTCACAGGAGCATAGAGAGAGATGCAAAGAGCAAAGGTCAAAGATGGAAAGCAATACCTATTATTGTGGCAAGGCCAAGGCCAAATCCAATGGAAGAGTAGGAAAAGGACATGATTGCTGCTAAAATGGATAGCCACTCCATGTTGTGAAAATTAGGGATCTGTGAGAATGCCAGCTGAATCCCTCCAAATAGAATCATATATAAATAATCTCCATATGCACATGCAGCTTGGTGTCCTTCTCTATGATAACAATTCGATCGCTGAATCGCCCTGCGCTCCAACCAAACAAACAAGCAATAATCAGACAAACGAATCCAATCAAATTGAAACCACCCACTAATCACCAATTAAAAAAAAAGAAGCATGCAAACAAGTTCTAACATCTCTTGTCTCTTTAGAACATTATATCTTTTTTTTATTATACTATTAAAATATGGCACATAAATGTTTATAGAATATACTTTAATCGATTTAAGAAAAACGGGGGTCAAGTGGTATTTCATTGTATAGAAGAATAAGTACCTCATGCTGATTGAAGTAGTGATTGTATAGGCAATACAAGTCCCATACAAGCTTAGATACTGAAGGAACCCGCAAACCCAGGGGCGGAGCCAGGATTTCATCTTGGGGGGGGTGGGACTCGAATAAATCTTTATTTCACCAATTATTATAACTATCATATTTTCAAGTTTTTTTTTCGACATAGTTGTAAGTTCAAGCATGAAAAATATATTACAATTCAAGACTAAATTTCACATGAAAATTAAAACCAGTATCTATTCAGCCTTAACAAAATATAAGCAAAAGTCGTAAAATAATTGTTTCTTAGTACATTTTAACTCAATCATCGGCTTCTAAGTTTTAAGGGTTTTTTTCTTTTAAAAAATCCATCAATTGTAGATGATTTTTCCATCTACAAATCAAATAAAAATCATATTTATTATATGTCCAAAATCAAATAAAAAGTATTCATTGTCTCAAAATATGAATCATTCATCAATCAACTCAATAAATACATGGTATGTCAGAAGATCTCTTTTATATACATGATACATGCTTGGTTACTGTGATTTTGGGGTTACAGTGGTTAGAGTTCTTTTACTTTCCTTTTTGCACCCAAAATGGACACTCTCCATCTCAACGATTATAAGGTCGGAAGCCCAATCTTTTCGGACTGGTTTTTTTATGCAGAACTCATGGGGTAAAAACTCAAGCAGAGAGTGATTCTTTTTTTTTTTTCTTCTGTTTTGTGATGGGAACTGCCACTGTTTGATAGTCACACGGTGGAGGGAATGAGTGGTGCAAGAGGGATTTGAATTTGATTCATATACACATAATTGGGTTACTGTTCAAGAAATTTACATTAGGTTGAGTGCCTGATTTTACCCTACTGGTTAAATGAGCGTTTCTGGGGTCGTTGGCTGTAACGCTGTGTTTGGGAAGGGGGGAGGGGAGGGGAGGGGAGGGGAGGGAAAATTTGAGGGGAAGGAAAATGAAAGGGAGGGGAGGGAATGGAAAATTAATTTTACCTCCTCTTGTTTGGGAAGTAAAAAAGTAGGGAGAAGAAAAGTGAAAAAGTAGGGTTTTGTTTGTTTGTGAAGTACATGAAAAATTACCATTTTGCCCTTACTTTTATAAAAGTTTCTAAAGGACAACAAAAGACAAAAAGGGTAAAAAGGACTTTTTCCCTCATTTTCCCCCCATTTTTGGGGGGGAAATTTTTGCCACAAGAAGACAAAAATTTCCCCCCCCCCTTCCCAAACACCCCCCAAAAAGATTTTCCCCCCACTTTCCCCTCCTTTTTTTCCTTCCCCACTCTTTCCCCCCTTCCCAAACAGAGGGTAAGTGTCAAAAAGTATGTCACATGCTGTCCCGATAGGAAAATGGCAAGATGGTGCCTTGCTGTACCCAGCATCATGACTGTACCACATTTGGAACTATATATTGACTGTTTTTCACAACCTAAAAATTGATATGAGATAATTTGAATATTTAAGAGAAATTTTTTAATTTATTTCTTTAGAGCCATTAAGAGATTATTTTGAATATTTGCTTTGGAAGGTTTTATTGCTTTTACTCTCTTATAAAAGATTGATCATTTTAGTTGACAATGTGCGAAGAGATCAAGTAAGGAGAAAGGTATACGATGGAAGTCGTATCAGTATAAATTGTGCAAAAACAACTACAGTCCTTAGGTCTAGGTACAGATTGAGGTAAGGGAACTGTGAGTATATCTTGTAATTGTTTATGAAATCTTGATTTCTAGATTGTGGTTTTTCTCCCTAAAAAGGGTTTCCACGTTATATTTGTGTCTGTCTTCTTATGTTGATTGCTTGGTATATTTATTTGCCAGTTCTATCTTGTTCAATTGGTTACATCCGTTGTATTGATTTAATTAATTAGACTAGTATCCATTCTAGTGAGTCCTGCAAAAACCTGTATTGGCAAACTTAGTTCTTACTAGCTATGATTCTAATGAGTTGATTGGGCTCAGTAGGTTGCCAAAACAGGTGAGTTAAATGAGTTTGGCAGATAAAACTCAGATACAAAATGGATACTATGGACAGGGCGTGGATACATGCATGCAATTAGATGGCAGGGACACGAATTGTTTACACATAAAAGTTTGATATTGATTACACTATGGAAGGATTCATTGCTGTCGATTTGTACTCAAGTGAGTCACTGAGTTAAGTGGTCTAAAAACATTTAAAGATAGAAATACTTTGTATAATATTATCTTTAAATAATCCTTATCTTTTTACGTATCATTTCTAACAACTTATAATATCTCTAACAACCTCCAACAAGTGCATCTTGCTTTTGAGAAAGAATTGTATGATTTGTACAAAAGGAAAACAAACCCTTTCATCACTAAAAGTAATTAATCTTAAGCTCCGGATGCATATGAAAAAGGACGTTTGGATCTTTATTGAAAAAAAGCAATTAGATGGTAAGAAAAATATCGTAGAAACCTAAAAGGTTGGACCATGGCGGGCATGATGTGATAGAGCACTTGGTAGCCACGTGAGAGAATTGACCCCTCTTACCACTAAGGTAAGCTGCCATTCTCATCACCATGACTGTTACACCTATATATATATATATAATGGGGAACATTCATTGCATCTATCCCTCACCATAGGGTGAGGCCACTATCCCTTTTTGCACATGAAGACAAGGAAGTATACCTCACCCTATGTACTTTAAAATTCACTTTCGTACTTGAAAATTCTCATTTATAGAAGTGTTCCTCACCCTACGGTGAGGGGATAGATGCACATGAATATTCTCATATATATATATATATATATATATAGAAGGTATACCTCTAACAACATCTCTAACATGACCTTCCAAATTGAGTTAAACCGCGACTTTCCTCCAGATGAAACTACTAATTTAGGATCTATCCTTCCCAACAACAAAGACCTTGTTCTCATGGCTACCCAACAACAAATGAGTGACAGTTCTCATCTGGTTGCCTAGGGTTCGAGCCTAGGGTTCGAACCTTGGGTATGCTACATTTTCCCACATGTGCAGGCTCCCTTCCATTTGTGTGGGCTCTCTTCCTGTATATGTGGGCTTCTTTCTCACTTGAGTAGGCTGTCTTTTCGTGTGTGTGGGGGCTCTCAATTGGTCTCATCCCCTATCCCTTGGCTGGGTTACTAAAAAAAATAATAATAACAAAGACCATGTAATATGCACCTCAAGAATTTTGTAATTTTATTAATTAATTACATTTTTTATTACAAGAAAGTTTAGTAGAAAGGGAAGGACATTAACTTGTGTGTGGTTTAGATTTTTAATAGACTGGCTCTATGTAGAAGGCTTGCTTGGCTTATGGCTTGTTTCTAAAGTATATGGAAGTACCAAATCTTACAATTCCTTACGTCAATGACATCTATTGTGCTCCTATCGAGTGGCTCCTAAGCCAGAGGCCATTCGTCTTAAGGTTGGGCTGGCCATGGATACACTAGGTCATCAAAAAAAAAAATCTATTGCCCTCCTATTCTGAACTTCCTTGGTGAGTGTTGAGAATTAATAAAGTAAACCCTTTTAAAAATTACTTTGAATTGGCCTATAAAATTCTTAAAGTTTTCATCAACTACACGTTTGTGCGGTAATGAGATTTTACAGTGGCTGTCAACCTACCTAACGCAGCACTCCTCCTCTATTCGGGTTTTGGTACCAGCAACAAAAGCTGACAGAGACAAAATTCTTCAATTTTTAATTAATAAAGTTTTTAAAATGCCACATTTTACTTGAGCATGTTGAAATCAAATGGGACTAGATAAAAAATAAAAGCACAAAATTCATGCAAGCAAACAGGTTCCTAGCTTATGGTGATTGAGACCCTAATAAGGCCGAGATTCGAGTTTCATAAAGTCCAGGCACTACCGGACAATTGCTAACTTGGCAGTTATGGCATGCATTCAATTGAGACCCATCATTTAATTTGTCTTGCATCATGTTCTTTCAATTTTAACGAGTATAACTAAAGTATCTTGTTCACAGACGATGGAACTCATACCGGGTTTCATAACTTATCCGAATCCATCACTATAAATCTATGAGGTGGCTCGTTTTTAGAATTATAAACTGCTCAAAGTAAAAGTGGCTCGTTTTTAGAATTATAAACTGCTCAAAGTTACACCTTTTTAGAAAAATCTTTTACTCTAATTAAAATCATTCTCATCATTAAATCGATCATGTCTGAAGATTTGGATGGAACATTTATTTTTATTCTAATCTAATCATATGTTGCAGAAATCATCAATGCAATGATGAACACAAATGTAATTGGAGTCAAGTATTTTTACACACAGGAGGCAGGACAATATAAAGTTGCTTGTGAGTGGTTTGAATTCCAGGTTAGGCCTCTTGATGCATCAGACTCACACAAAGCAGAGAAGCAACAGCAAGACTAAAGAGGTTGGCGTGCGGTCCAATAGAAGAAAGTAGATAAAGTTTGTCTTTTTCTGTTAGTTGCCTGAACCATTGGCTCTTTTCGCCTTTGCAATTTTTCATCAATAAAAGGTAGATTCCCTTTGCTCTCCCTTTCGGTTCTTCCTTTCCCCCCACTCACTCCCTCCTTGTGGTTGAAATTCAGTTTCACAGTCTCTATCCAACCATCAATGCTTTATGCTTCAACACCCATTAATGCTTTCATTTCTTAGTCTACCTTGTATTTGTGGTTTTATTATTAAAAATAACTTTTAATGATTATAGTATTTTTTTTTTATGACGTGGGTATATCTGAAGTTTTTAACCCTAGAGGACTAATCCGTTAGATGGGGCCTGCTAAACCGACAAATATGCGGGGGCTTGAATAGGTTAAAAAAATAGCATTTTGACATGTAAGTGTGGCTGCATGTCTTTGTATGGAACAGTGCCGCATTAGAGCCAGAGCCTCGTGCCGTATAAACACTTACTTGCAACGGAGTCCACATAGGCGGATGAAAGTCACTGAAGCCTCTGATTGAAAGGTTTGGATATGAAGTAGGAGTACATGAAATATGGCATGTCAATCAATTTATTCTAGCACTAAGTCTTAGCTCCTCAAATTTTAATGGGTGAATATCGTGAAACGTTATTGAGATAAAATCCAAGTTGACCAATGCCTATATTAGTGTTCAAATAAGCTTAACGTCAATTCTGGGGGCTTGATGTGAAGTGACTTGAGAAATCAAAGGTGTGTCCCGGGGGGAATTTCTTGAAAATTTGATATGGTAGTTACCGCGATCTCTTCCTTCATGTGACAACACTTTAATGAGCACACTATCCCCAATAAATCCAAATGGACTCCATATCACAGGGGTGCACAAAGCTGGAAACATGCATTAACGAACTCCCTGCATTGATCTCATGTGGAAACCAGTTTCAAGTTCAACGATCTCCCTCGGTAGAACTTGATTGGTGCACATTTTGTTATGTATATATTTTAGCATACCAAAAACTTGAACATAAAATGGATACATTTAATGGAGAATCAGTATCGACAGACGTTAGTCCTTTAATTTCTTGACCTCTATTAGTGAATTAGCTAGGAAATCAACAACTGATTTTAGTCTGAATTTTAAAAAGCTTGTTTTAATATCTGAACAAAGAAGATTTGATTCAGAAAATAAAACAAAATATTTGAAATTTCTATTCGATGTAATTACGACTAATCCAAATAATCAAACAATTCAAAAATAAATCTATTGGAATAGAAGAAATAGGTAAAAAGATTCCTCAACGATCATGCATATATTTTAGCGTCGAGTTTTCTTGGGATTCAAACTCACGATGATGGGCTTTGATACCGTATTAAGTTCTTTTAGCTAATCATTACTACCAAAACCTCAAAAGCTTAAGTAGAGGCGGCAGATATAGTTTTTAATATATTAAGTTTACAGAGGTAGCATAAATACTTTTTAATACTTCGTCTATGGGTAGAACCCACTTCTCAATGCTCCCCTAAGTTCGAACACAATAGGCACACTTTAGGCAACATGTACTTTTTTTTAGCATCCAATCGTTTCTCCTGATATTCGAACTCACAACTGATCGACTCTGATATCATATTAATTTCTTTTAACTAAATATTTGGACGGAAAAACTTTTCAATAGTTTCACCTTTGCTCAAAGTACCACTTGCACCGTTGCACTTGTGATCCACCGGTGTCTAACTTCGATCACCATCCAACTTACTCATGTATTACATCCAATTCATATATGATCATATGTGCAAAATGGAAAATTCAAACCAAACAAAAGAATAGGAACTTGAAAGACATTTTCCTACCATGGTATGTAACTCGAGGCAAAATAAAAGTCTTGGCATGTTTTAATCGTACTTTTCAATGTTAAGCAAAGATCGATGTCAACTTGAGGGGTAGTGCATGTCAAGTCATTTGATTAATCAAAAGGTGGTCCCCTTCTGTAGTCATAGGGAACCAAATCCGACTGATTGTGAATCCAAGATATCCCAATCTTCAATCAAAAAAGAAAAATCCACTAAAGCAAGGAAAAAAGTACAGATTCCCTTATCATTGATAGCAGAGTTCCACCGTGACTTTTATCTAATCACTTGATCTCTAAACAATAAAATCCCTTACATTTAGAATCCTTATATGTCTTAAATAAGAAACAAACAACTCGTAGAACCGTCAAAGAAGAAGAACAATATGTTCATGCTTTTTTTATAACCAATCTCTTGGATACTTGGATCCCACTTGCTATCTTGAAGCCAATCGATTGGTCCCCTAAAAATAACTCCCAACTTTAGAGTGTTCAAATAGCTTTTCAAAGGAAAAAAGCCAATCAATTGGTCCCCTCAAAATAACTCCCAACTTTAGAGTGTTCAAATAGCATTTCAAAGGAAAATAGCCAATCAATTGGTCCCCTCAAAATAACTCCCTAGTGTTCAAATAGCATTTAAAAGGTAAAAAGAAACTAAAGGGGAATAACACGAGTCCAAATATTCAAGTTTCTTTGAATGGCTTTTTTGATTTACATCAGTGGGCCCAAGCATACTCTTAATTATCCAATCCAATTCTTAACAGCTTCCAACGAAGAAAAGAATCCCATTCCAGTCCAATTATGAGCCCCTGCCCGACTTGTAGGATGTTCCCAATTGGTCGCCAAATCTCGTCGACGAGGCTGGTAGCTACCCATGTGAACTAGGCCTGGTTCAGTCCTGCCCAGTTGACTGCACACAGCGACTTAACTTAGGGTCCATGGATTGATCAGGTCAGTTTGGCACCTAAGGACCTATTTTTATATGTAGAGAAAGATACAATTTCTATAGTAGATGGTACCAATTATCATGTTGAATAAGTGTGTCTTGATTAAAACATCTTCATTAGTTATTTCTACGACATCTTTCACTAGTTATTCCTACTTCAATGAATGAAATGAGATAATCCATTAGAGGTTTGAGTCGTATGAAAATCAACGCCCTCTCTTTCATGTCTTCTTGTCTGTTGGGATCCTTTATATGGTTTTTTGACGACCTATACTCTTGTTTTTCATTTCTTGAAGCTGTGTTTCCCTTCAAACACTTCAACCTGGCACATGATGCTTGAATCTACCATGTCATCGTGAATAACCTCATTTTTTGAATACCCTAATTTCAACCATCAAACTGTCAATCACCTCCATGTACCTCCTTAGATCTCATTTCTACAAGTGCACAAAAAAATCCGATAACAAATCTGTGTCCAGATGACTTCGAAATTCGCAAAACCACATCAAAAATCATTTCAACCTCCTCTCTCATCTTAGAAACCTCCTACACATAGCCTTTCACTTCTATGTCTTCTCAGCAACCGATGGAACGAATGGAGCCTCCATCTCTCTCTTGTAATTGATGCGGGAGTTTTCTTTGGTTTCTATTCAGATTGGCAATCTCTATTACCACAAAAGACATATCTAATGGATATCAACCACGACAATAGGTGGTGATCGTCAATTTCTCCTCATTGGTTTTTGTCTATGCAACATGTTACATAGACCTTATTTCTCTCACTCTAGTTCCTGAGATTCGAGCCCTTTGTCGATTTGGCTTTTTCTCCAATAGTGAGAGAAGCCCTTATAGTAAGAAAATTGTAAAAAAAAATAATAATAAAAACTAATGTATAATCCACAAAGTCTGAACACAGAAACTAAGAGAAACTTTTATTCATTTCTCCAATTTATATTACATGGGTTCGCACTCCAAGCCATGTGGATATAGGTTGTTTACAAATTCACTTATACAACTGCTTCATATGGTCTTAGATGGTTTCAAACTGAACAAAAATAAACAATAACACAGAAGACTGAATACAACAGAGATTAAAAAAAACGCAAAATGAGAGTCTTTAAGCCTATGTCCAACCAGACAGGCACGGGTCAGACATGTTTTTTTGTATGCCAATTTGTCTCTCCTTCCCTTCTGTTTTTTCCTAGACTTGGCTTCGAGGGCCATGATATGCCTCTATTATTAATTTGGGATTGTCTTACCAAGTCTTTTCATGGATGTGATTTGGTTTTGACCGACAATGATCTTTGAAAATCATCGCTCGTTCATCAAGGACTACGTTTGTACAATCTAAAGGAGTTGTCGATTTTTTTATTTTTTTATTTTTTATTTTTTATTTTTTGCCAGCAGGTGTCCAAGGTTGTATCATTCTGGATTCTTATGTATGAAGAACTAGAATGAAGCCAAGGAGAATGAACAACGGGACCTTGATTGCAAGGACACTCAATACTCCTTTGAGTAAGAAAATCAAAGAAGACAATTGTGTAGTCATGGACTTGGTTTAGTGGGGGTTGGTAAGGCCATGAATGCTCAGCCTCTTCCTCTAAAGTCACACTTTCAGAGGTTGAAGACTGAATCTCAAGGGCTAAGGCAGAGTTCCACCTTCTTGAAGAGATGTGTGGGGACTGGAAGAGATGTTTGCCTTGAGAATTCAAAGTCTGAAGAGTATTAAGAGTTGCAAGGGTAGTCAGAGGGGATTGAGTGGTCACCCAAGGGGTCTATTTATAGGATGGGATAGCAGTTGCAGCGGTTCCACATAGTTCCAGGGAGTTACAATTCAAGAAAGTACGCCAAAACACTGATCGTGAACCCATATCCGACGGACAGCATTTTGTCGGACATCGAAGGTCAGTGTATGAGCAATGAGTCCAAATGACCTTCAATGACCTTAAAGCTTAGGGGAATCCCTCTTGGAGTTATTCTTGAACTTTGAGGAAGGTTTCATCATCATTTGGCTTCAGGAAGTTGGTAAAGTGTGAGCTTCTATTTTCATGTCTGAACACTCTTTTTGCCTTAAAGGAACTTGTTATTGAACACCAAAGAAGTGTTCACCATCAGTTGGTTCCAGAAGGTGGACCAAAGTGGGTCCCAGCCTGTCATGTCCGATCAATCCTGTATTGGACTGCTTGGGTCAGATCTGAGTCCAAATGGCCTTTAATAACCTCAAGACTTTGGGGAGACACTTCTGCAACTTGCTATTGGACTTTGAAGGAGATTTTTATCTTGATAGGACCTCCAAAAGTTAGTCAGAGTGGTTCCCAATCCCCTATCTTCAACAATCTAACTTGGGTTGACTTGTGCTTAGATCTGGGCCCAAATGGTTTTGGCTTGATCTAAGACTTTGAATGAGCTTGTGTTTGACCCTCTTGAAGCAATTTATTCAAGTTTTAACCTTTGGTAGTTGACCGAATGCAGAATTTTAATCCATGTCTGGAGGCTTATGGTCTGAAGTCCCTTTGATTGGATCTCTATCCAAATGACCATAGACTGTTTTGGAACTCTGTGAATCACTTAATTGAATGTGTATTTCTTGACTTTGGATCTTAATCTGACCCTTGAGATTAGGTCAATTGTTGTCATTGGGGTCAATGTTAGAGTATTGTGAAGCCCTCATATATGGAGTTGATTTTCAGCATTGATCTTCTTTTTTTTTTGCTTCTAATGACTTTGGAACTTCCTTTGACCTTCTTTCAGCTTCATGAGGCATTTCCGTATCTCCGTTTGAAGTGTGAATCTTCATGTTTTTCCTCAAGTTTGCCTTTGATTAATTTTGACCTGTTAGGGCACATATGTGATTTTTGCATGCTAACAGCCCTTTCTCCATCTCCAACTGATTTGGCATAATCTCTCTGTATTTACACCCTATGCACCAACTCAGCACAAAGGTCTCTTCCTCTACAAATCCACAATAACCAGATTCAGTTCCTGTGTATACAAAAGTTATATCCGGGCTTGGCGTTAGCCGATCTTACTCCTTTACACCGCTTATACAGTATACTGAGTCTGGATCCCTTGTCTCTATTTTAAAAATGTCCAAAAGATAGATCTGGGTTATGGTCCATCGATCCTCTACTTCCTTTCTGATTCAAGATGACCTTCGATCCATTTATAGCAATCAAATCTAAGTGATCTCCACCTCGCTCTGATACCACTCGTTAGGTACATAGTGGAATGAACACCCGCAATTGACTCACGCATACACAATCCACAAAATGATCAAGCAATCACAAGAAGAAGACAACACAACAAATACGTGGTTTGTCGGTGTGCCTACATTCATGGAAACACTCGACAATTTTCTTTTCGTCTTAGGGCTAGGGTCATATCATATGACAATATATGATGGTGAAAAGACCAAACTACCCTCGAACTCAATTAGACCAAATTGACCCACAGCGATTAACCCAGCTAACCCGAAATACAAGACACACCCAACAATTTAGTGACAAAAGGTAGAAAAATGATTCAATAGATGCATTATCGATGTCGGACCCCATGTTTATATAGTAAGTTGAGCATAATAATTTTGATTTGAGGAACTATGGTCGTGTTTCTTTAGCGGGATTCAATGATAGTTGTCTCTTCATTTTAGTAAAATTTAGAGAAACTTGGAGTTCCGGAATTCCCAAATGCACAAAAGATGGCATTTTCAAAGATTATGCTAGGAAGACAAAGACGCAAATAAAACGAAGTAACAAACGAACAAGATTATGAAGGGAAAATAAAAGTGTCATTTAGTTGCTCTTTTATGAGATACAATTAAACAGATTTTTATGGGAGACTATAAAAAGAAGCTTTTTTCCAAAATCACCTTCTTTTCCTCTTGATTTTCAAAACTCCCCTACTTTTCTCTTTATTTCCAAAATTAGCCTTTGTCTTCTCTCTTTCTAACAAATTATAGTAAAATTCTATGGTCGACCTTTCTCAGAGTCTAAATTACTGAAAAGAATGATCTCCTATCCTTCAAAAAAATGCATGTTCTCCTCTTTTATGATAACGACCAAATATAAAACACATGAATAAAATACAAAAAGAATTATGTGTTTCAAATACATAAGGGCCCACTTTCTCATATTTTCACTAATAACAGGATATGATTAATCTCGTGGGGCCAACTAACCCCATATTTAAACTTGACATTTACTTAGTTTATATTCAAATGCGAACTTGTTTTTTATGTAGATCACATAATTTTAATTAAAGTGGGTCCATATATTGGACATAAATCTAATTTCTTAAGTTTCCTGAAGCTCGATTTTCATTCAAAGTCAAACCTAATTTCCTTCGAATCACATAACTAAAATTATAATATTTCAAAGTACTAGACAAAAACATCAAATTTCTTTTTAATTTCACTTATTTGTACTTAATGAATGGTTGTTCTTCTATCTAAGCTAGTACATGCATAAAATCTATATTGATCCACAAGCATATACCTATATTTCATATGAAATAACACCATTCATTATCATAATTGTGTAGATTAGAGAATTGGGCACAGATAAAAAAGTAAATATTCATTATTTAAAATTAGTGAAATTAGAAAAATTCAGAAAATCATTTTCATGTCCAATATTTTAATTTAATTTATGTGATTTGAAAAATAAATAAGTTTCATTTTGAATAAAATATAGAATTTTCTTGCTTTCGAGTATAATCAATTTTGAGTACAAGGTTAGGTTTGATTCTATTGCATTAACCTAAAAAAATCAAAGAAGTGTAAAAAAAAAAAAACCAAAACCATTGTTTGATTAGTAGGGATAAACTATGGTTCTGAATATCTAAAAACCTCAAATTGTTTCCAATATTTGTACCATCTTAGTTTGACTTATATGATCGTAAATAAAAACAAGTTTGTATTTAGGTATTATTAGAATTAAATATAAATAAAAAGTGATTTTGAATATGAGGTTACGCTAGGCATATGATTTAACAACATCCCTTCGTATGAGAAAGTTTTCATGCTTTTTTGTTGTTTCATTTAACATGTGAAAGTAGCCTTTTTTTGGTAAATCTTTATGAACATTCAATCTTTAAAAATATGGACTCCACAATTATTTAAGACTTTGAATTGAAATTGATTGAAACCACATTTACATGTCCTAGAAAATGGGGCATTATATATTTCAAACATATATAGACTAAATTCATATTAGAGTTCATCTATTTCTGTTTTATTCATGTGTTCTCACAAGCTTAATCTCACAATGAGGCTAAGTGGTAAGGGTAAAATTCAACTAGAGGGGACATGCATTTGAGTAGTTTAGATTTTTAATAGGCATGCCCACCGTAGATTTCATTTTTTTTTTATGTGAGGTGAATTTTATTTATCTCACTTTTAGTTGTTAGATTGATAGACAAAAGAAAAAAAGAGAGGCAGTTTGGGAGGAATGCCTTTCTTAGTCTTCCCCAAAATTTCTATAACTCTATCTTGGAAAGAACAAACCATTATTTCATTTCACATCCTTTTTTATCTGGGCCGGTTTGGATTATTCACTTGGAAAGTGAATTGAAGTGAATGGTCACTTTAAAAGACAAGAAAGGAAGATAGTCATATCATAAAGTACCAAATTTCAAAAAACACCTATTCTTTTATTTTTAAAAGAACAATAAAGAAGTTATACCTTCCTTCCACAAAATGACAAAAATACCTCTTCATTTTATCCCATAAGGTTAAAAAGGTACTTCTCATGCCACAAAATAATAATAAGTCAAGAAGGTGATTGTTGAAATTTGGTACTTTTTGATATGTCCCTTTTTATTTTCTTGTCTCTTAAAATGACCATTCACTTCAATTCACTTGTAAAGTGAATTATCCAAATAGGTTTTTCCATTTTCGATACCATCCATCACTCAAGCATTTATGGATTCTAAAAAACTGGAAATCCCATGAAACTGTCCATTATTACTTCGACGCACTGAATTTTCGAAGGTGGGCTCATATGGTGCTCTAAATGTGGGCCTCACATGATAATTCCTAAAAGAAGTTGAGTTCCATGTGGTATTTTTAAAAGGTGGCCCAAGTTTTACAATTTTCTAAGATCAGTTTAATGTTGTAGTTTTTAACAAGGGATTCATATTGTTATTTCTAAAGATGGGCCCCACATGAAGAAATTCTAAAGGTGCCTCACTTTTAATTTTTAAAGCCAGGTCTTATGTACAACAATTCATAAAATATGGATACAAGATTTACAATCACAAAAGGTGGGCGTACGTTGTAATTCTAAAGGTGGGTCCCACATTCCCAAATCACAAAAGGTTAGCACACATTTTTTATTTCTAAAGGTGGATCCTACATTGTAGTGTCTAACGTACGCCCGATATACAACAATTTCCAAAGGTGGGTTTCATACTGTAATTCCTAAAGGTGGAACCCACATTGTAATTATTAAAGGTGAGCTCATTTTGTAATTCCAAAAAGTCGGCCAACATTTACAATTAAAAAAGGCAGGCCACATAGTTCCTATAAAGATGGGTCTATTTCTAATTCCTAAAGGTAAGTCCCATATTGTAATTTCTAAAAGGGAGCATCAAGTTGTATAACAATTGCAAGGTGAGTCCATGTCGTGAATTATAAGGTGCTTCTCATGTTCACAATCACAAAGCGTGGGTCCCATGTACCAGATGCATAAAAGGTACAATTCTAGTAAGTAGTTTTGGTAAGTATGAAACATAGAGTTTTTGGAATTTAAAGTGCTAGAAATTCTCAGGCGAATGAAACAAAGAATTCAAAATTGATATTCCCAAACAACCACCGGACATGAATTCGAGAATTCTAATAAAGAAACAACCCCTATATGTCACATACTTGTTGTGCGAGCCTAAAAATTACGGACTTGGTTTAGATGATAATGGGGTTTAAGACTATGCTGTTTAACTGATCGGGGAAGTCACCGATGGCCTGAATCCTGAAAGAGAGAAGAAAACAGAGGTTAGGGCCCGAGACTGCTGTCAGCCAAAGGCACTCCGACACCTGAGTTAGTGGTCACTGAACTAGGGTGAAGTGGGGAAGAAGGTGTCGGCAGAATAACAGAGTGTAGGCTGTATATTGCGTACCTGTTCATGGCTTACCATGCAGGCATATATAGAGGAGAGTGGAAGGTTCCACAGTGGAGGTAGGTGAGGATACTTGTCCCATCAGCCCACACCTAGGATCCTTAGTGGGGGTAGGTGAGGATACTTGTCCCATCAGTTCTCCCCTCAAATCCCTCACATAAATGTGGATGTGATCTGCTGATAGGAACGAGCTCTTATCGATGGCCGGTGGCCACCCTATTTGTCATGGGTCCTCTGTAAAGTAGCCGTCCCATCTCATAATGGGGATTGGACTCCCAGTGTTCACCTCAGCCAAAAGACCGATCTGGAGAAGGCACTGAGGTCGGCAATGCCTGAGGTCGAACAAGGATGTCGACGCACTAGACTGAGTTTGGAAGGATGTGGTCGGTACTTTTACCGAGACCAATCCCACCTCGTTACTAGCCGGCACGCTGCCGTGCCGAAGTGAGGCATTCCCTGCTTGGTTCAGTCACCGAAGCCAGGAGTAACCTCGGTTTCGGTAGAAATACTCCACACACTTGTAAACGATGGCATCTCACACTTTTTCAAATGTATTGGTGTACTAAAACCAATACTCAAAATGGCTTTGTGGTGTTATCCTTCAAAGGAAAATTATGAACCATACCATACTGGCATCGTGTAAAAACTATGTCCCGACTTCACATTCATGTGTAAAGCTCATTGTTCGCACATAAGAAATGAAGTTTCAGAAGAATAGACCAAATGAAAAGTCTACAAAGAAAACTCCAAGAGGATAGGTCATGCACAGGGCCTATGAAGCAAAATCAAGGTCTATGAAGCCAAATCAGGGGCCAAGATTCACTCTAGGCTTCAAATGATCAAGCCAAGTACTCAAAAGCACAAGAAAGAGTCATTCAGATATATTGAAGCACTTTGAAGCTCAAAAGATAAATATCCAGTCAGCCCAAAACCATATGAGGCCAAAATAGTGCACATTTGGTGGGCCCTATTTCAAGATGATCAAGCAATCTAAAGCCTCCAAATTCATCTCAAAACCATCAAGGAGCGTGTGAGGAATCTACCTTCGAATATGTTAGAGCAAATGGAGTTCAAATGAAGGAGATATGGTTAAAAGAGGGGAAAATCCTCCCCCTGCGACCCCCTTGGAAGCTGAAGTCAAATCTCACAACCCCTAGGTTATTCTACAACCTCTTGGCCTCTTTTCACTTCAAATGAGTCCTACAGGCTGCCAATTTATTATAACACGTGTCTAAGCCTATGAGTGACATGTGGCACTCAAACTTGATGCATTTAAATCTGCAAAATGAGAAAAATGCATGACATGTGTCACTAATAAAAAGTTGACATGTGGCGCATGTGTGGACTCTTCTCCCACAACCCCCTCATGTTCCTCAGCCACAAGTTGGGGTTTACAAGCAATTATTCCACATTCTACATGAATGTGAGGGCCACAGAAACGCTCCCATGACCGAAATCAACCCCCACGCGGCAGAAATGATGTGTCCCTCAATCCCCCTTAATAGAACCTACAATTTTTGTGACCCCACCTTCCAAAACTGCCTGAGGAAAAGAAACCCTTTTTGCAGCCTCAACTCAGCCTCCCTCAATTGTTAAGGTACCTAGAACCTTCGGGGTACTCCCCTAGAGGGAGTTTTTACTATCACTAAATGTTATTAAACCTCTTCCATTCTTTTTAAATCTTATTTTCTTTATCTACTTGGGGACAAAATGAACCTAAATCAAAATCCCATCATATAAATTGTCTTCACCACAGCCACCAAAAACAATTCAACTTATGTGACATGATGAAAGGGCTCGTGTTTGCACCAACGCTCCGACTACCCACAATGATTCCAATATAGAGGGTTGAACCCGAAATTGACACAAATACTAGAAATCACAAGAAATTGGATTTCTATACATTTTATGGTCTTCGAGACAAGAACTTGGCTCTTCGGTCATTTCTTCTACATTCTTTGTAGCTTTTCCAACATGTATTGAATCTAAAAGAAAATTTTAATTTTTATATATCAGAGGGCATACAAGGGAGGTCATGTGTTCTATAAATGACATGTCACCTGCACATCAGAGCGTCGAGTCCACAATCTCTTGATGTAAAATTCAATTTTGTTCTTGAAAAATGAGATACAATGAAATATACACTTTTGCATTATGTATCCCCTTTGTCTTAGGTCAAGTACTGTCTCTTTTTGTCACACTCGGTGGGACTCGAATGTTCATTTAATATAAAGACAACACTTTGCGCTAAATCTCAATTTTGATATCTCTCTTAGGAGTTTTATCATTATCATATGCATTTACAGACCCTAAGTTCTTCTTTACCTTCATTTTGATCTTTGGGCAGTTGGTGAGCACCTTTGTTGCAATGTATGCTCTCCTTAGTGATAAACAAACTTTCTAGAGCAATTAAACATTTCCAGAAGTTCTTAGGGACCTATTTGGACCAATGTACAATTATTTTCACCATTGGATAGCCCAAGTCCCTTGGAAATTGCAAAAATATGCAGTCTAGACTAAGGGGTCCCAAGATCCCTGCTCTTTGTCGGGGGAGGGGGTCTTATAGCCTGTGACCCCTTGTGGTAGAAGCCCCTTTCTAACTGAAATTTGCATTTCCATGCACTAGCTTGGCTATTTTTTATACTCATTCATGCATGAACACATCAAACATCAGTCTAAGGTCGGGATTGTGTGAACTTTTTGGCGTCGTTACCACCTGAAACTTGATGGGACCATAGTGTGTCCGTCATTGGAATTCATGGCCTCACATACTCCGTGAGATCCCTTCCTTAGACTATTCGGTCCAAATCCCTTCTACCACTTTGGAGTTGATTCTAATAATAAACGAGGTCTCCTTTCAGGAGAACCTACGTAGTACATTGGAATTAATTTGTTTTGATTTGGGGAAGGGGCTTATTTCAGAAACCCAGAAACCCTTTGCATTTACTGTTGTGGCTTCTTGAAATGATTTAAATGGGGGATTGCTTGTTCACACACACACACAATGCTCACTCATGAGATGCACCTCATGTTTTCCTTGCCAAAACATTCCTCTATGCCCATTGGAAGGCCGAAGTGCATTTGAAAATAATGAAAAACAGTTTGGGACCACAGGGTGACAGTAGAGATGTTGTCTGCTAAGGGTGAGCCTGGAACCCATGCTCTCTACATGGGTGTGGGAGATTGCAGGACCCCCTATGTCTCACAACCCCGGCCCTTTTTTGTCTCCAAGGGTCCTTGCATCCAGGAACATGACCCTAAAGTTACGAATGTGTTGTTTGACCTTCTAATGGCCTAAAAACATGTGTTTTGTGAATCCCTCTCCCTTCCACGAGCCTTGCATTCATGCTAACATGTTGCACATCCATGATATATGTTTTTCCTTTACTTTTCATGTTTCGCATACATACATTCTTACATCATATTGGCCTGAGTTGGGATTGAGCCGCTTTTCGGTATCGCCACCATAACTTGGTACCAGATCGGACCCTTGTTTGGTTGTCTTTGGAAGATGGGAACATGTTACTGTGATGCCTCGGAGTCCCACATCGACTATAGAGAGGAAAGTGAATGGGGTTATGTGTAGAGCTTACACCCTTACCTTGCATGAGGCCTTTTGATGGGTTGAGGCCCATTAGAAGCAAAATCGTGAGGCCCGTGGGCCAAAGCGAACAATATCATGCATGTGTGAAGGGTGGGACGTTACAAATGGTATCAGAGCCGACTCTCGACTGGCGGGCCAAGAGGGCTGGCAGGCTACAGGAGCTAACAGGCTACTGCATAGGGACGTGCAGCCCTAAGGGGGGTAGAATGTGACGCCCCAGAGTCCCACATCGACTATAGAGAGGAAAGTGAATAGGGATATGTGTAAAGCTTACACCCTTACCTAGCATGAGGCCTTTTGATGGGTTGAGGCCCATCAGAAGCAAAACCGTGAGGCAAGATTGGATGCACTTGGGCCATGTCCTCTGGTTGAGTAGCCCATGAGCTAAAGCGGACAATATCATGCATGTGTGAAGGGTGGAATAGTGAAATGGGTGGTGAGTGGAGAAGTCAACGTGAGTTGACAGTGAGTGGAGAGAAAGAGAAAATGAAATGGTGAGATAATGGTGGGGTGGGTTAGATTGGTGAGATGAGTGAATTAGAGAGAGAGAGAGAGAGAGAGAGAGAGAGAGAGAGAGAAAGAAGGGAAGTAAGAGAGATGGAATAAGATGGGTGCACGTGGCAGCAAGGGGGAAGAAAAAAAAACAAATAAAGAAAGAGGGAGAAATGGTGAGATGGGTGAGGGAGAAGCCAATCACATGGCAGCAAGGAGGATGGATGGAGAGATGAGTGGAAAAGAAAGAAAAAGAGAATGAAAGAAAGAAACAGGGGGAAAGAAGTAAATGAACAGTGAATGGGAAAAATGGGGGAAAAACAGAGAGAGAAAGGTGGGGCTGATTCGCCGGAGATGGGGAAGCTCACCGGCGACGCAGGTGGGTTATATTTTACCTAGGGTATCGTAGTGTGATAAGGTAGCTTAGAGCCTTACTTTCTTTTGGTTTATGTTTTAATTTAGTTTTTATATTGCTAATATTTTCTTAGGTTTGGTTTGTTGGGCATTGGGCTAGGATTTGTGGATTTTCAACCAAAGGCAAGTAAATATTTATATAATGGCTTTGATATGTTTGTCTTTCCTTGATTTGATGATTAATGATGATTGAGATAACCATATGCTCGTTGATGTCTTTGATTTGGAGAACATGATAATTATGTTTAATTGTTTAATGAAATGATTTCTTAATTGGATGGATATTAGATGATGGACTTGATGAGAGGGGGTATGGATGTATGTGGAGAGGGCTAGGCCTTATTTTTGTATTTGTCTGCAGATGTGGATGAAAAGGGAGTTTCTCCCCAACTCAATTCAGTTACAGAAGCTTCATTATGTTTTCTGAAGCCACTTGGTTTACCAGCAACACTGGTATTTAGTCAGGTTTCTTGAAGCCTGACAACTTAGCCAATTTCCATTTATGTTTCAACCCTGACTGTGTATCCGATCGACCGGATGTCGACCAGCTATGAAGGAGGTCGACTGACCCTGTTTAATGTCGACTGGATGAACCGAGGTTCTTTCTTAAGGACCATTTTGACTTAGAATTGGATGGACTTAGGTGGAACCTTGGCTACCATTTTGGACTCATTTGACATTGTATGAGGAGCATTTTGAGCCGATGATTCCTCGTAGTTATTTATGTTTTCTCGGGTTTCAATTCATCTCAATCTTGAATGGAATGGGAAAACGGGATACCCTTTTTATATCTATGCACGAAGAGATTCCGTTTGGGTATCGCGAACCCTAATTCCTTTCGTTGACTGAGTAGGGTTGTACGAGACTACAGGGATAACAATTGACTTAGGATTTGATTGTCTATCGCTTTTGATTCTACATTGTACTGTCTGGTACTATCTATATGTAACGAACATGTTCAATAGATCTGTTTGCTTTACTTTGCTTGAGGATCACACTGAGAACTTAGATGATGGACTTAGGATCCCTTTTGATGTTCCGTTTGTTTTGAGGTTTGGTTGAAGTGTTGAGGCTAGGAGGTTTGATTGTAAGGCTTGAAGAGAACTACTATTGAAGTTTGTTTGAAGTTTGATTTTGATTTGAAATAAAGTAGTTTCTCTAATGTTGTTGAATCTTGTTCGCGTAAGAAAGCCTAGCCTCTCACTGATTGTCTGTTTAGGATTCTTTGTGTCAGGCACTACTCAGCTGTTAACGTTCAACACAGCTGGGGCACCACCTGTGTGAGGACTTTGCCTCGAGGCAAGATTGGGCCAGAGCCCACGGGGACCGAGCCACATGAGCCAAGAGATGATTGTTATTATTATTGTTATTGTTATTGTTATTGAGCACCGGGTTTTGATCCCAATTTATTGATATCTCCACCACGACTCAATGTGAGTAAGGGAGGGCAATGACATTATCCCGTGGTAATTAGCATATGTGGACCGCCTACTTTGATAGTCTGTTTATGATTCAAATGCAATGCGTTTCTTATGATCAGACCGCTATGCATTTCATATGATCTTGTTTATCGTTTACTCTCTTTAGTACTACATATCTTTGGTGATTTATATATCTATCTGCCTGTCGACCATTGTGTTTGATGATGCTACTCTTGGTGCATAGGTACCGAGCCTTTCTACCCCGAGGAGGAGGAGGCGACGGAGGAGGTTCAGGCAGATCAGCCTGATGACTTCCTAGAGTACAATACGGACGGCATAGTATAGCCGTATCGACCCCGTACACGAGAGCCTTCATGTTATTTCTGATTAGCTTCATCTTTTGGTTTTATTATCTTTTTTATTAGGCCCAGTTTTAGTGTGGCCTTCTTATTATAACTAATATTTTGTTAACAGTCTCAAACTTGAACTCTAGATATGATATTCAGTATTTGCTCTTAAACTATACATCTTTAAGATACCACTTGCATTTATGAAGCTTCCGCTAATTGTTATATATATATATATATATATATTTGAGGAAATGTCTACACCTCACAACGGTCTTCGATCCGGATGGGACATGATTGGGGCCAGGTTGCATTTGATTAAAGTTAGGAATTTTTTTAATTGGCTCTAATCTCACGCATAACCCCAGTTTCACTTTTGGGGGCGTGACAGTTACGTTTCAACCCGAGTTAATCAAGATTAACTCTAATTTATTGAGATTAACATGATTTAAGTGTGATTAATCACGGTAAATGTAATTAGTGAACAAAATGGATCAAATTAGTCACACTTGATTGAATTAAACATAATGGACTGAGATTGAAAGAGATTAGCTTAGTAGAGTGATCGTTAAATCCAAATTAGTCAAGTTAAGGACTTTTTCGTAAAATTTAATTTACACGTATTTCGTCGGAAACGGTAAAGCTTGATGTCAACATGTGTATTTCGATGAGGCCAACAATTTTCATAATACTTTCGTTTTCATTTGACTTCAAATGAAGCAAGTGAGTTTTAATTTGACTCCAACTTGAAATATGTATAGTATTTGGGGGGCTGCATGTAAACTGTAGTTTATAAGATGATGAATCACCATCTCAGTCGGTGACACATCTCTGAAGTTGGAAAAACAGAGAGAGGGTGAGAGCTCTGAGTTTTCTTCATTAGTTTCTTCCACGATCGTCAAGCTTTGAAGCTGTATGAGTGCTTTTGAAGATAAGTTGTGATCTTCATCTCTTCTCCATCATTCTTTTCAAGTTTCTTTGGAGATTAAGTTAAGGAGAGAAAGTTGTGGATTTCTCTTAGTGAGCTACAAGTAAGGACTTGTACTGATTTTAGGTTTAATGAAGTTATTTAGATCCTTTTCATCATATATAGTTGTGAAAATTCATTTTTGGTTGTTTTCATGAACTTAGGGTTTGATTTGGGTGATTTGTATCAAGTAAAGCTTGGAAAAGAAAGGGTTTTTGTGTTAATCTTGAATTAAGGCGAGTATAAACCATGATTTGTGTTTATGTACTACTAGATATAATGTTTCTTGAGTTTTGTTGAGTTTGATATTAATTTTAGATTTTGATTGAAATTATAGAATGATTGAATGAAGTGTTGAATGGGTTATATGATAAAGAGAAGTGTGATTTTGATGTTTATGGAGGTGGATATTGATGGGGAAACAGGAGGTTTCAATTGATATGCAGGTTAAGAATGGATTATGTGTAAAGGAGAAGGAAGAAAAATGTGTTTAAGAGATCTGGAACTGGTTTCGTTCCAGGTCCGATCGATCGGACAGTTCAGGCCGATCGATCGGACAGTCCCTAACTGGGACATGTCCTTAGGCCGATCGATCGAACCTGAAGGTCCAATCGATTGGAGGACTCAAATTGAGTCCGGTGAATTTCTGATTCAAATTTAATTAGATGTTTTATTGATGACTCTGAGTGGTTTGTAGAATTAGTTTAATGACTTAATTATGATATAAATAAGAGATTTTGTGCAATGAAACTATTTCGAGAATAATGTTCTTGGGTTTGGATCCAAGATTGAGTTAGGAGTTAACTATAAGGTAGTCAATTCAGTACTGAAAGTTAACTGAAACTAATATGATTCCAGAATTTATTAAAAAGAGCCTATTGAAATCAAGGCTATCAATGTTGTCTTACCTCCATGGGTGTTAACTAAGAGACTTTAATATATAAAATACACAAAAATTGTGATGTCCATCGAAAATAACACGTACATTAAATGTCTACAGGTTACACCTAAATGGTTGATATTGCTTATTTGAATTTGTATATTGAATTGAAATTGAAATTTGTAATAGAGTGAAAGGAAATGATTAATTGAATTCTTATTGAGTCTGGCAGTACATAGTGATTTCTATAAGCTCATTAGAGCTGATACTGCTGCAGCAGATTATTTGAGAGTGTTCCGGAACTCCGTGGGGATGTCAGATGTCCCTGGCCCGGCACTGATAAATTCCACAATATATGATTCCTTCCGTGTGGAAGATGTGATTCCTTCCTTTTGAGGAAGATGTGATTTGAAATGAAATGCTATTGTAGATTGCCAAATGTTAAAGATTCTCATTGATTTGAATTAAATGGTCATGGTATTAGTCTAACATTGGATTAGACAGATTAAATGTGTATTTAGCATGTTAAATCATGTATCTGTTTATACATTGCTGAATTGTTAAATTCATAGTGTTATTGATGGCATTACAGGTACAGCTGCCCATGCCGGTCCTTTTGAGGCCACAGCGCCAGCGGAGACGACCAATACAGTTCCTCTAAGAGGACTAGTTGAGTGGAAATGAACAATATCACATGAATGTGATATTCAATCGGAATTTAAAGGAAAACTTTTGAGAAAGGAAGTTGTATAAGAATGTTTCATACTTTTAATCCTTGCATAGTAATTAAATATGCAAGTGATTAGTTTTGTACATGTTGTAGATACATTTTGTTTTATACATGAGCAATGTATATTTGTATATGTTCCGCATAATGTGTAAATGATATCCCTTGTGAATTTTATGTGGTTGAAGTTCACGGGAGTAAGTATGCGACGCGACTCGGGGTTCACTCGGATTAATCATAATCTTGGGCTCGGGTCGTGTCAGACCATCATGTATTCAGTGGTGTCATTTCCTGAGTTCAACCCGGCCCATCCTCCTTACCCATTTCAATGATGATTTTCGCATCCCTTTCGGGAAGACATTTGATGTGAAAGCTCGGTTTTGTCTAATGCACTCATGTGCCCACGACAATGGCTTCTTGCTAGGGTCGTGAAGAGGTCTCCGATTCTCCGACTAACTGGTGGTTCTAACCCTTTATAAACCAGGTTCTTATCCTAATTTTGGTCCAAATTAGTAAATGGGTCCGATTCTGAAACCTTGTTTTGGACCCAGTAGCTAAAAGGGTCCGTGATGGAACTCCATCACCGTGATGTATTCAATGTGATGGAGATGTGGAAGACATATTGCAACTATTCATAAGTTGCCCATACTCTGCCCAAATCTGAAACTCCATCACCGTACGTAAAGTTTGGCATGGCCTCCAATGCTTCATCTTCATTAAAAGAACATCTTCTAGGCTTCATCAATTCATGCAAGCAAGAAAGAGAAGGGGATTTGACCAAAGATTAGCTTCTCAACTTTCATCTGGACAGTGTGGAGAAAAAGAAATAACAAAATCTTCAAAAATTCTGCTAAGCCTTGGAATGTCGTCCTCAAAGAAATCCTCCTGCAGGTCAGTTGCAGAGCTTGCTTCCTAAACCTCAGCATCTCTCCGACCATCTCTGCGTGGTGGGACTTGCCTCCTCATATTAAGATCCAAAACCGTGATTTCAGATCCTCTC
This sequence comes from Umbellularia californica, assembly GCA_028538565.1. NCBI lineage: Eukaryota > Viridiplantae > Streptophyta > Magnoliopsida > Laurales > Lauraceae > Umbellularia > Umbellularia californica. The sequence continues at coordinate 48,165,521 of JAPQWN010000004.1, forward strand.
CAACATGCGATTGGAACCTCCTAATCTCTACTCAGGAAGGTTACTTTGATGGCTTCTTAACTGATGCAAGTAAAGGCCTAATCTGGATAAAGTCAGTGGGTAATGGGAATATCTTCATAGCTGCTACTACCATCATAAAAGAGGTTCTCAAGGACTTAAGACAACTATCAATATACACAGATAGCAAAACAATAAAAACTGCTCTTAAGTACCCTGGAAACTTCCCTTGGACACAACGATTTCATGCAAGAAAGCTAGCACTTTTGACTTTTGCTTGCAACTGCTATGTTTATGACAATTTTGATGACTCCACATCTCCTTGGAGTAGAGTTGCAAGGAACTTAAGGAATTTTAACACGGTTAACAGTAATGATAACTAATCCATTTCTTTAGTTTTATTCCTGATTTTTGGGATTTGCTTTTTGGCTCTTTCTTTGCCTAGCCCAAGTTGTGGGCTTCACTAGCTTGGCCCAAGCTGTGGGTGTTTTTGAGTTGACCCAATTGTGGGTCTTTGGTGTTTGGTCTCCCTTGGATGTTTTGTGTCTTTGCGTTGTAGCTATTGGGGAGCACTGCCACATTTTTTTTTTTTTTTTTGTTCCCTTTTACCTTATGGAATATACTTACCATTTTCCAAAAGAGAAAAAAGCTAAAAGGGTCCCATTCCGGAACCCTGTGGACCCATTACCCGATTCATGTATAAACGGAGGGCAACCCAATGGCAAGCATGTAGTTTTTTAAAAACCAAGCCTCATTAAAGCCAAATTTCATAACCTCCTCCTCTTTTGCTACATAGGGTTTACTTTTCTCACTTTGTTACTACTCTTGGGTATTTCTTGCTGCCTCTTCTTCTCATGGTCTCCCTATCTCCCTAGCTCTTTCTCAATCCTTGGCCATGTCTTCCCCTCCCACCTCTTCCACCTTCTCCAACCCTATGAATCCCCAAACCCCAACATCCAAAAACCCTAATCTTGTTTTCGATCCTTCCCTTTCTATCATATTCGTCCTCATTTCTCATCTCTGGCAACAATGTCTGGCTACATCGACAATAATAAGACAATATTTTCTCCGGCAGTGGCCACAAAGGCAGTGACTAATTGTTGACTTCGATATAGTTATAGAGTTGAGACGCCCTTTTTCCTACTCTTTGCGACACCACTGTTTCTTCTCCGATAACTATTGACAATCAAAAGAAGAGACTGTCAATAAGCAATTTCTTCTTTGGCTCCAGCGATTTCAAAGCCACTCAATTAACAATAGGTATAAATTTCTCTCTATCAATCTTTTACAAAAATAAAATAAAAGGAAAAAAGAAAAATAGAAGTCTAAACCAATTCAGAAATCGGGTCCTACTAATCTTATCGAAACCCAAAAACTTGTTCCCGCTCGGAATCGGTTCCAAAACCGGATCCCTCCTCTAAAAAATGGTTCTGGTTCCAGCTCCACTATGAATCCAAGCCGGAACCGACCTTTTTGCGTCACTGTGATGGGTATTCATTCTTGCCTTTTAGGCGACTGTTTCAGACTCCGAAGCATAAATCAATTGCAACTTATATGCTGAAATCTGTTGCAGTCCCTTTAAGATGGGAAGGTGGGTTTCAAATTGAATTTTGAACCTAAATTCCAAAGTCAACCAAGGTCATGGTGAACTGTGATCGGCATTGACTCTGACTCTGACTCTGGTAAAAGTGATTGTCTTCCTAAACATGACTTAATGAAGATTTCTACCACCTATAATTATAATTACAGACTAAGGAGTCTTCCCTCACATTTGAGAAGGGTTCGGGGTGGGCTCATGCTTATGTACATTCATCAAGGCATCTTGGCCACCTTCGAATTGGCCCTTTAGCCTATTATGTCATCAATCGACCACCTTTAAAGGGGGGCTAATCAAAATGCTCAATTAAAAGAGAACTCAACCCCATGTAGAAGTGATTAAATGACTAGCTTGGATGGAGCCTTCCCGCACTCAATCACTGTTTACTCCACCTACCTTTCTTGTCCAGGTTTTCACTCATTTGTACAAGAAACGACATGGGTTCACTCATGATCAAGTTCTACAAATAAATGGCATAATCAATTTCAAGGAAGGTTGAGCGATAACAATGATAAGTTGAAGATAAGGTTGTTTGGAAGCACCCTCAAGCGGACAGCCTTCTATCCGTACTCCCACCTCCTGAAAAATACCGTAACCTCCTAGGCAGTCATGGAAGAAAGATTTCCCAACAACTACAAGGCCGAAGATCATCTGATCATGATGGTTCAACTCTACAATGCGAAGAAAATGCCGAACGAATCTTTTGAAGCCTTCATTGATAGGCAGAAGAGCTTGGCTTATAGATGTCTAGAGTAGTTTCCACAGAAGTCTCTAGTGGATATATGCACACAAAAAAAAAAAAAAAAAAAAAAAAACCCTCAGTCTTAACATCAGATCTCTTATTATCAAGCATAGGTCCCAAACATTAGGAGACCTCTCTAAAATAGTAGTGGAAGCTAAAGTGGTTCAAGAAGACCTCAAAGGTGATGTGCTTAAGAAGAGCGGGGGCACCCCCTGCCAAAGCTAAAGACACAAGCGGCAAAAAGAAAGTTGCTATTACAGTCAACACTGACTCTAAGGCACCGGCTCCTGAAAAATCTAAAGGCAAAAATACGAAGTCTAAGTAGGCCAACAACTTTTATATCCTCGTCAAAAGGATATTTGACCTCCATGTCATTGGAAGTTGTTGGCTTTGTGGGTACAGATTATGTAGGCTGTAGAGAAACACAAAGGTCCACTATTGATAATGTCTTCAAAGTTGGAGGCGGTGTAGTCAGTTGAATGTAAAGATTGTAGGATATTGTTACCTTATCTACAACTAAAACTGAGTATTTTGCTTACCTATATCCTGTATCTTGTACTGTGCTTCTTATATTATTTCATTTATCTATATGTTGGCAGTTTGATGTGTATTGTCTAAGTTGCATTGCCATGGTATTTAGTTGGGGATTGGTTTTGAAGAATTGCATTACATATTAAGTGTGTATAAAATCTCCCCAACACCAATATGTACCATATTGTGAAACCCAATATGAGAAAATCTACTTCCCTCGTTTGTTGGGCCTTGCACACTAGGGATATGACTTTTGAGGAAAAATGAGTTTCCAAGGGGAGAGGTGAAGCAAACATAGAAAAACCAACCCTTTCCAAGGATAGCTGATGAAATCTTGAAAGAACAAAAAAACAGAAAAAGATACTGGCTATGGAGTTGGGAGAGTTTCACTTCTAGACCCTAGCGAATTTCGGTCAGAGCCTTTAATGCAGGGTGTCATGCTTTTGTGGACCTGCACAGTTCTTGTGTTGGAGCCTGTAGTGAAAATTTCGCCTATTGAGCTAAAATAGCTTGCAACACAGGTAACTTCTTTTGCCTCGAGAGCAAGGAAATCTAAAACAAAACTTTTCATTTTTATAAAGTTTAGGCACTCCAAAAGGCAGCTGGGATCGAGTGGGACTCTCTAACCACTTCATTTATAATAATTATTTTTTCTTTGGGGGAATGATGGGCATTTTGTCCTTTTATTAGTTCTTTGAATTAGTCTTTTTATGATCTTCTTTCAAAACCATGATTTTGCAAATATGGCATCAAGCATCAATTGGAGTTCTAACTTTGATTTGTATATAACAGGGGTCATTAACATACCTCATGCTGATGGAAGAAGTAATTGTATAGGCAATTGATGTACCATATAAGCTTATTTGTTGGAAGAGCCCACAAACCCATATACTCTTTTTGCCTGCAATGCATGAAGAAATCCCACAAACCCATATGAACTTATTTAGTGAAAAGAAAGCACAAACCCATATCTATGAAATGCATTGAACTACCTATAGATCTGTTCCACGTTTCAACTGAAAAAAAAAAAAATAGTAACCCAACTGTAACTGGTAAACTAATTTGAACCCATTCTCCCTAAAAGGAACTCAAATTTGCATTCCATAATAAATTAAGTTCCGACGGTCACTATACATATAGTCTCACTGTTAAGTGACCAAGAAATAAATCTCCTGAGTTTATTCCATACTTTTTTTATAGAGTAAGGCTTTGTTTGGCAAATCTAATTTATATGAAACTGATCTGCATGACACAGATCTATTTCAAGTAGCCCTAATTGAAACAGATGCTATAGAAAAAGTCTGTTTGGTAAGACAAAAAATCTGATTAAAATAGATTTTTCTAAATCAATGGTCAATAGGTTTTTTGCAGATATCTCGAGATCTACAAAGAATCAGGGGCTGAAATTCAACCCCCTGGCCGTGTTTAGCCTTTCAAAGAGGATCAAGGGTGTGGATCTTGATATAGGGGCCCAAAATATTTAGAAACTAACATCAAGTAGTTTACATTTGTCTGCTAATATCTAGAGATTGGTGAAGGATCAACAGTCGAAAATTTGTGTGGTAGCCATTTTTAGTCTTCTTAAGAGCTTTTACAGTTCAGATTGTAAACTAGAGGTCGCACAATTGAAGAAAAAAAAAAAAAAAAGGGGACTGTGTGAACAGTGTCCAAAACTTTGCTAGGTAAGCATATATAATCAACGGTCTATAGTTGTTTAGCTAATTTCTTATGATCCAAAATGAATTAGTCAACACAATTTGGGGTAGTAGATGTGTTTATCCTTCCAAATAGGATGAACGGTTCAGATCTTGAGTGTGGGGCCCACTGAAGTTAGAAACAGTGATATAAACTTCTAGGGTTTATTACAAATATCTCAAAATATATGAACATCCAACGGTTGAAAATTTGACCCATAGCCGTGTTTGATCTTATAAATCTATCCAACGGTTTGGATGGAGCTTGAGGGACCCAAAAATTAAAAAAAAAAAGAGGAGAAATCGGATTGTCCTGTGATAGCATCAAATGCACTGTAGCTAATGATGTCTTTCCGCTTCAGCGTAGGATGTCTACTTCAAATCTTGGCAATTTCGTTCTTTCTGGAAAAAAACACTTTATGTGTGCTCTCCAATTGAGACAGACATGTAAAAATAATAGAGCAATGCTAGGGACAGACGGCCCAAGACAAGCTGCGGACAAACGTTTAAAGCGCGCACGCTTCCCGAGGCACCAAAAACACAGGTGTGTGTCCGCCGCTTGTCTCTTGCGACTGTCCCTGGGATTTCTCAAAATAATAATGTTACTGCTCTCTCTCTCTGTCTCTCTCTCTCTCTCTCATATATTTTAAGGTGAGCTGACACAATATAAATGTTGCTTCTGGCTGTCCAACTTGGTAGTTAGGCCCACATTTTAATTATTGGTCTCTCTCTCTCTCTCTCTCTCTCTCTCTCTGTCTCTCATATATTTTAAGGTGAGCTGACACAATATAAATGTTGCTTCTGGTTGTCCAACTAGGTAGTTAGGCCCACATTTTAATTATTGGTTTTAGCCCATTCAAAACTCAGGTTCTTTTAGGTCCTTGCCAGGCCTATGAACAACCCCACCACTATAGGAATTGAGTAAAATCACAAGCTATTATGCATCTGGAAGTGTACAATTTCTTGAGCCCAATCATTGACATTTGAATAATCAGAAGGGTCATCTTTTGCTAAAATCACGCTAGCTAGTGGGTTGTATTATATTGAATGAAATCACAACACAGAATCATCAATAATCTTTGTCAAACTAAGTTTCATATCCTACTCCTACAATCCCATGGCTTTCAATTAAATAGAATATAGAGAAATGATAAAAATATAAGAATATGTTGTACACATCGTGTTCCTCAGATTGTAGTTCAATTGCTCAAAGCACTGTCAAGTTCAGGCAAAATTAGCAGGTTCGAGACCAGTGAGACCCAACGCAGTATCCAATGAATTTATTAATTCATCTCTCCAGTCTCTATGAAGAGTGAAAACACGAAAACAGGATTTAAACCATAAGAAAGCCTTCATATCTTTCATGTCTTTCTTTTTGCATTTCTCGTTAAGCAATTTTGTTTCTAGATTGAAATGACTACTGACTAGCATTCTTGTTATTCATGATTGATAAAATCCATATCCGCATAAAAGAAGAAAGAGAGCATGAAGAATTATTGTTATGGTCAAAGGTCTGTTAATATCAGTTGTTCTGCAAGAAGATAAAGAATTTAAAGAAAAATGAAAAAAGGTTCAAGTTCACCTATTACACCCCGACCCAAATTAACCATGTTTAGTGCTAATTAATAGTATTTTAACTAAATTAATTAAACGTAGTTATTAATTATGGTGTTTAGTGTTAATTAGTCCTTGTAGGTTGAGTTTGTTGAATTTTGAGTCTTAGATAGTCGAGTTGGAACCGATTTGACTCGGTTGGGTAGAGTCGAGGGCTTTTACGTAATTATCGATTTTCTCATTTTGCATCATTTACATGTCATCTTGGCGTCATCGTGTGTAGTTCGACGAGCATGTCAATTTTTGTATTAGACTCTATTTCATTTGAGCTACCGTTGGATAATTGGACCATCATTTGACTCAAAAATGGGAATATACAACTTTTTAGTGGACTTCCTTGCAAAAAGGGGCATCCTTATCTTTTGAGGGCAACTTTCCCCATGTTGCCTTTTCATTTCCTTTTCACTACCTTTTTCTCTCTAATCTTCTTCATCCTCTTTTCTTCATCCTTCAATTGTGAGTGACTACCTGTGCATTTGGAGTCAAGGAGTGGGAAGCCCATCATCTTCTCCATTCTCTTCATCTTCTTCCTCTAGTTGTTGACAAAGAACCTCTCCATCATCTCCTGTCTTCTTCAAATTCAAAATTCTTGCTAAGAGGTAGGCATCAAGCTCTTTTTGGTTAGGTTTTTGAGTTACATTAGAGTCAAGAGACTCATGGTTAACCATGCATGACCATACATTAGCTCTTCTTTATGTGGGCTCCTTGTTAGGGTTTAATATTTGGGGGTTTGGGTTCTCTTGAGCTATAAGTGAAGGGAGAGCTTGGAAAGCTTTTAATTGAGGCAAATATATGCTTAATTTGGAATTATATAGTGTCTATTCATTGATTCTCAAGAATTCTATTTCCACGATCTTTTTAGTTTCTTTGATGGCTGTGTGATTAGTCTAATTCTACTGAATTAATGGACTGGGGTTATATTCAGGGTTTATATGTTGTGAATGGGAGCAAGGAGACTCCATTGTGCAGGTTATGTGGTGGAAGAAAGCTGGAAAATGAATGGGGAAGAAACAATGGGAATTACGGAATTCAGGAATTCTGAAGCATTCGCTCGAGCGAACATGGGTCCGCTCAAGCGAACACCCTTCTAAAACCACCGCTCAAGCGAACAAAAAGGGTCGCCCTCTCTGGATGGAGTCCGCTCGAGTGAACCTGAAGCTGGAGGCTAGGTCCTTTTTTACCCAATTTTAGGGTGAATTACAGCCCTTAATCTATAATAGCCCACCCTAATCATCTCTAATAGATAATTATGGTGCACAACCTTGTCCCATAGGTGATTAAGGCTTCAAAGACCTTTATGACTCTAGAAAGGAACCTTTAACCTTGTTATTTGGTCTAATGGACGTTCATTGGTCTAGCACTATGCCATCATGGTTAATTTAGAAATTCAACGTATTTCTCTTAATAAGTGACACTCAAACAAGATAGTAGTATGTTGACTTTTCGAACCTACTTTGTATTGGACAGTGAGAGACTATGAGTAATAGATTAGAATTGGTTAATAAAATGTCTTGATTCCTTTAAAATCATTGCATTTCATGTTGAATTCAAACTTCCTTATTGATATCAAATCCTAATTGATTATTTGGTTGCATCATTAGTATTAATTATGGTTCGATTTTCTATTCCCAATTCGTGGCTTAATTGTCGTACAACCATTTCGATATTTATTGAAATTGTGGATTGAGTAAATATTCGTGTATATGTAATTACTATTCAATTCTATTATGAACAAGTGAATGTAAACTTACTCAAATTCTATTATTATTTGATTCGATTGAGTCGGCACTACTTACCTTCAACCCTATGATACCCGACGGGATTGAACTTGGTTTAGTTATTCGGGACTACTGTAGTAAGTCATCTAGAGCACCGGAACTTCAAGACCGGGTAGCCAGCTAACATTTGGCTGGGCCACTTGTGACATCCCAACTAGATTCGCTCTCTTTTGAGAGGATGAGCTCAAAGTAGTAGCCAGTTAGTATATTTAATTTTTCCCTTAATTCATAAGCATAAATTATTCGATTTTTGCACAAATTGCTTAGTTATTACTCGACATTGACTTCTGTTAATTATTGTCGTTTAATTCAATTTGGAACATTATGTATTTTCTTATTAATGCTTATACTTGTTGAATCATCGTATTGAGAGACTACTTTTGGTGTCACGGTTGCAGGTGCAGTTCCCGGCCTTAAAGAGGCCCAGGAGGGAGAGGAGGGTACCGAAGAGGTTCCTCCGCCATGATTATAGGAGTGGCCGGAGCAGGGGCTAGTGTAGATACTTCTTCTTCAGAGAGCGTTGTGAATTTTGAGAGCCTTACAGTAGAGTGTGACTACTTTTTTTGTGTGGGTCACACTTAGTTTCTTTTTATTATACTTTTGGTATAGTTGTATCGAGTTCTTTTATACACCGTCTTTTGTTAACTAATGTATATACATGTGTAATTCTTTTGTATAAACTCGAACATTTAAATTGGACTGAATGAGAAATAATACTTTCATGTGTATGAATTACAGCTTCCGCTATGATTTAAATGTTATTGATATGTTCAACTGAGCTAGACTCATGTGTGGAAAAAGTTATTTTTTTCTCTTTCGTGTGTTGTATTTGGCTCGAGACAAGTTCAACATCATGGGAAGACGTGTATCTCACCTTGGGGATTAATACCCTAGGCCAGGGTGATTCGGGACCGAAATGTGACATCAACTATTTGATTTTACTAATAAGATACAGAGACCTTGGAGGTGGTTGGTAACTCTACAAGTAAACTTTTATTCTATGATTTAAGCCCCTAATTGTATTTTTTGTTTTTAGAGCATAATTATAAATTAGAGCTTTTACCTCTCAAAAAATAAGCTAAGGAAGAATGCTTCTTTTTTAGAGCTTTTTTATCTAAAGCAGCTAAAGTTGGACAATGCAAAATTTACAATTATTTTCAACCAAAATGACCTCATAAAGTTTTTGAAAGGACAACAAATTATGGGTTTCACACAGTACTTTTTAAAAGGTGGGCCTGGCCCGCAAGTACGACAATTCCTAAAGGAGAGGGTCCTAATAACCTTATGAAATAAGTTTTTTTTTTTATGATTTTATCGAATAGACTAATAACTCCGCCTATGTTGGGGTATCCTTGACATAGCCGGTCCCAAGCCCGGACAAAGGAGGAGGGTTGTGCGTTAGTTAGTCGACAGCCAGCACAATACTCAGTCGGATTTCTTTATGGATTTGAGATCTAATGAAATTTCGTGGGAGCGTCCCCTACTTAACGACGTGCTGTATGGTCCGAGTACAATGATAAGTGAGTAAGGACCGCTGCATCGGCGCCCGGGTGCAGTGCTAAATAGGCAATGGTCCTCACACTTTATTGGACGAGTGCGGGGGGTAGGGAAACTAGTCCAAAATAGAAGGCTGAGATTAGGTACTTGGAACATTGGGAGCCTAACTGGGAAACTTATGGAAGTGGTGGATACAATGGAAAGGAGACGAATCGCAATTGCTTGCTTGCAAGAGACAAGGTGGGTGGGACATAAAGCTAAAGAGATTGAGAGGACTGGGTATAAGTTATGGTATACGGGACTTAATAGAGCGATGAATGGGGTCGGCATAGTAGTAAGCAAGGACTTAAATGAACATATAGTTAATGTAAAGCGCTGTGGAGATAGGATTATTGCAATTAAGTTAGTATTAAGAGAAGAGATAGTGAACGTAATTAGTGCTTATGCCCCCCAGGTGGGCTTAGGAGATGGACATAAAGAGAAGTTTTGGGAAGACTTGGAAGGAGTGCTACTAGAGATATCCCAAGGCGAGATGGTCTTCAGAGGAGATTTGAACGGTCATGTAAGACATGACGTAGATGGATATATAAGAGTACATGGGGGACTTGGATACGGTAATAGAAATGAAGAAATGAAGGATATTTTGGAGTTTTCAGTGGCTTATGATCTCATGGTTACTAACACCTTTTTTAGGAAGAGAGAGGAGCATTTGGTGACTTATAAGAGTGGCTCCTCAAGGACACAGATTAACTTCTTCTTAACTAGGAAAAGAGACCGCTTACCTTGTAAAGATTGCAAGGTTATACCGGGGGAGAGCTTGACTTCCCAACATAGGTTGTTGATCATAGATGTGCAGCTACAAAGGTGGACTAGAAAAAAGAAGTTGTATAGATGCTCAAAGACTAAATGGTGGAACTTGAAAGGTGATAAGCAACTAACATTTAGGGAAAGAGTACTAGAGGAAGACGTTTGAGTGGCAAATGAGAGTGCAAATAATATGTGGGATAAGATAGCAGAGTGTATTAGGAGGGTAGGGAAAAAAGTCTTAAGAGAATCCAAAGGGGGTGCTCCGGCACAGAAGGAGGCATGGTGGTGGAGCAAGGCCGTCCAAGACAAGATAAGAGTTAAAAGAGAGTGCTTTAAAACTTGGCAAAAGGATCGAAATGCAGCGAACTTGGAGAGGTATAAAGAAGCAAAAAGAGAAACCAAAAAGGTAGTTAGTGAGGCCAAGGCAAAGGCATTTGAGGAGCTATATAGGCAACTTGACACTAAGGAATGCGAAAAAGAGATATTTAAGCTTGCTAAAGCCAGAGATAGGCGGACCAAGGACTTAAACCAAGTTAAATGCATTAAGGATGAGGATGAAAAGGTATTAATAAAGGAAGATGAGATAAAGGAGCGTTGGAAGAGCTACTTCTACAAGTTATTTAATGAAAGCAGTAGTAGTGACATACAATTGGGACAACTTACCATTTCTAGGGAAGAATCGAATCATATGTTTTTTAGGAGAATCAGTGGGGAAGAAGTTATAGAAGTATTGAAAAGGATGAAGAATGGGAAAGCGGTTGGGCCAAATGGTATTCCTATTGAGGTCTGGAGGTGCTTGGGGGAGAATGGCATAAGTTGATTGACAAAGCTTTTTAATGTAATGCTAAAGAGAAAGAAGATGCCTGATGCATGGAGGAAAAGTATTCTTGTACCCATATACAAGAATAAATGAGATATTCAGAACTGTGCGAACTACCGCGGGATTAAATTGATGAGCCATACGATGAAATTATGGGAGAGAGTTATTGAGAGAAGACTAAGAAGAACAACAAACGTTTCAGAGAATCAATTTGGTTTCATACCTGGGAGATCAACCATGGAGGGTATCTTTCTCCTGAGGAGGTTAATGGAACAGTATAGAGAAGGTCAGAGAGATTTACATATGGTGTTCATTGACTTGGAGAAGGCCTATGACCGGATTCCTAGGAAGATTCTATGGGGAGTACTGGAAAAGAAAAGAGTGTGTGTCGCATATATTGAGGCGATAAAGGATATATATGATACAGCCGTGACATCTATAAGGACGACTGGCGGATAGACTAAGGAGTTTTCTATCACGATTGGTCTACACCAAGGCTCAGCATTAAGCCTGTACTTGTTTGCCGTAGTTATCGATGAGATTACAAGACATATTCAGGATGAGGTGCCGTGGTGTATGGTATTTGCAGATAACATTGTTTTAGTGGATGAGACGAGAGGAGTGAATGCTAAGCTAGAAGTGTAGCGGAAAATATTAGAGACAAAAGGGTTTAGGCTAAGTCGATGCAAGACGGAATATATGGAATGCAAGTTTAGTCAAAGTAGGACACTTGGTAACATAGAAGTAAGTTTGGGCACACAAAAGATTGTAGAGAAAGAAAACTTTAGGTACCTTGGATCGATGGTGCAATAGGATGGAGGGATTGATAATGATGTAAATCACAGGATTCAGGCCGGGTGGACCAAATGAAGAAGTGCTTCGGGGGTCTTGTGTGATCGGAAAGTCCCCCTCAAGGTTAGAGGAAAGTATTATAAGGTGGCAGTAAGACCAGCGTTGTTATACGAATCAGAATGTTAGGTAGTAAAGCATAATTATGTTAAGAAGATGGAAGTTGCGGAGATGAGAATGCTAAGATGGATGTGCGGGATCACAAGGAGAGATAGGATTAGGAATGAGGAGATTAGGGGCAAAGTAGGAATAGCACCGATTGAAGATAAAATGGGAGAAAATCGACTAAGATGGTTCGGTCATGTTTGAAGGCGTCCAACGGAGGCACCTGTTAAAAGGTGTGAAAGCATGGAGATTGCCAGGAGTAGGAGAGGGAGAGGGAGACCCAAGAGAAGTTGGAAAGAAACTATTAAACATGACCTTACCTACATGGATCTAACCGAGGACATGGCCCTAAACAGATTTGATTGGCATCGTCAAATCCATATAGCCGACCCCACCTAGTGGTAAAAGGCTTGGTTTGGTTTGGTTTTATCGAATAGACTAATTAGACCTTAAAAATTAAAAGGTAAGGCCCCTTTCCCATGAGAGAGCCTACATGCAGGGAACAGGGCAGTAGAATAAGAAACAAGGTTGCCAATCAAATGAACAACCTCTGGTTCGCAAGTAAACCCTATTAATTATAAGAATCTTTTGGATCATCAAATACATTTTGGCAAATGTACAGGATCTTTTTTTTTTTTCCGCTCGAGGGCCTTTGTTGGTGAAAAAGGGAATTCTGACTTGATATTGATTAAATAAAAAAAAGATCACATACCTAAATAAAACCTCACAGCATCCATGTAAGTGTGATTTCTAATCACTCCAATTTCAGAATCATCCGGTCTATAGCAATCGCAGAGCATAAAAGATGAAACTATTGTGACTCCTGCAAAAGCCAGCATTGATAAAGGCCCTGCAATCCAACCAAGCTGTGCCATGCTCCATGCAAGAGAAAGAACACCAGAGCCTATAACAGCTGTTATTATATGGGCAAGCGTTGTCCAAAAAGTCCCTTTGGAATAAAAAAAAAAAAAAAAACACATCAAAGGTCTAAACATAAATAAGTAACAAACACTAGGAAATTCCTTAAAAATTGTGAAACATAAAAAATATATGCAAGATGTATATTGGGTTTTCTTCTGTCCTGTTTTTACTTTATATCTACTAAATTAAACAGATTCAGAACTTCCAAAGATAACAGAGGATAAAAATCTCAATAAAAATAACTAAACTCAGGTACTCATCAAAGCCATAGCTTTGAAAATTTATACATATAACAATCAATACAAAACTACACGAATTAAAGGGAAAAAGAATGAAAGAACCAATTAGAATTCAATTCGTAAAACGAGAACAAATCTATTATGGGATTTTAAAAGTTGGGTATTGCAGAAGATTGCAGAATATGATTAGACAAAACTCACAAAATTGAAGAAGAACTACTCTGCAATGGATGTGAAGAGGAACCTACCAGTTCTTTGAGAGGATCCATCTAATTGATTCGATGATGTTGAGGAGTATGTGAGAAGTGGGGTCGTTTGATGTTCTTCTTCTCCCATTGCAATTTCAGTTCACAGGGCTCTTGGAAGAAGAAAAAATTGTCCGTATATTACGTCTTTTTTCCTTGTTGGTGTCTGATATATCGTACATCAGATGCCAACGTTAGTTGTTGGACTTTAATGATCGTCTGGTGAGAAAGTTCGGTTGCTGCCTGTGCAAATATTGACTGTATGGTAGGGTGGGCCATGGGTGTTTGGACTCCAATTTAAATGGGCTAGGCCTAAGTCTTTTGAGTTCTTAAAGCCCAAAATATGGTCTTAGAGAATCCATCCCACCAGCCTTGACCAATTATTTGAAGGTTTGATTGAAGTTGTTAGGTTGCATGAATTGAGTCTGGTTCAACTGAACCTTAGCCTTCAGCGGTTTTTATGGACTATTTCACTAAAAACAGTGTCTTTAACATGAACGTGACTTTAACATCACTTCTTATTGAATTGTAAAGTAGTACAAGGGTTTTGGTGTGCATTTCTAAGCTGGTTTCATTGTAGCTGGGCCCTTCCAAGATCCATCTATGGATTGTTTGAGGTATGATTGTTGAAGGTGGGATCAATCATAGGAAGGATTACATGGAGAACTGACTTCCTGTCACTTTCATTGATCGTTTGGAAGGAGAGGAATTCTCAATGCTTGAAGGACTCCAAACCTCAACTGAAAATCTTGCGTACAAGATCAAATTCACCATTGCTTCATGGGTGTCCTTCCTTTATCAATTTCATGAGATTTGTATTGATATCATTTTGAGGAATTCGAGGGATGTGGCCTTCCTTTTAATGTTTCGTGTTGCTATAGTTGTTATTGCTCATTTCTTTCTCTCTACGGCTCTTGTGGTTGTGAGTTTATTTTTAGTGATGCTGGTTTGTGTTTCTCTTTTCTTTCCTTTTTGGCTTTTCGGTATTTCCCTTATGTACTGTTAAGTTTGATCAATGAAAGTTAGCATTAAAAAAAAAAAAAACATGAAAGTGACAGTAACAGATGTAAACAGGTCTGGAATGGGTCAGAGGTAGGGAGGTGGTCCATCTCTGGGCTTTCTGAGAAGTCATAGTCAAGCTGGGATGGGCTATGTCTGGTTTTTTCTGGGTAGATTTTTCAGGGGGCTATGTCTGGTTTGTTCTGGGTAGATTTTTCAGCTATCTCTATAGGGGTGGCTAACGGATTGGGTGGGGTCAAAACATGTGAGGTTGACCAAATTGGCTACTAGATGGAGGTGGTAACCTTTTAAAATGGGCATCTTTCTACTGTGGGCTGGGTAATTAACCTTTTATCCTAATGCCCAATCAATTTCAATTTATAAGGTTATAGTTGAGCTTAGTTGTAAGCCAAAAAAATTGCCCACTGGAGGAAAAATATTGAAGCCATTCCGTTCTAACGTTTTAGATATGTGGATCGGTCCTCACCCAGCCCATTTAAATTTGTGATGTGGATTACGAGGATCAACCCTATCCCGACCTATTTGACTGGAGGGTCACATTATCTAAGTTGCAACCTACCTCTCTCTCTCTCTCTCTCTCTCTCTCTCGGGGTGTTCATGGCCTGGGCTAGGCTGAGGCATATCCAAGCCTAGCCGACTTTAGAAACACTGGCCCAAGCTCCGCATAGGTTGTAAAAGTCAAGTTGGAGCCCGCCCATGTAATCAATTGGGCCAGGACAAAGTGGGCTTTTAATCAATTTTGTGGGCATTCAAGTAATTGTCTGGACTGATTAAATTAAATTACATGCATTCCTTATACGGGCCGGTCTAGGCCGAGACTTGGGCTTTCTATCACTTAATCCAAGCCCAACCCAATCACTAAATGGGCCCTAATTATTAGGGGGCATGTAAAATCCCTATTTAAAGGTTCCTCTGACCCTTCCAATATGTGGTGGATGGCCCCGCCATCTATTAGTGGTGGACTCAGGATTTTCATTTGGGTGGGGCTAAAGTTTTACTAGACTAAACATTTAGAAAGAAAAAAAAAAAAACTCTTATTAGACTTTGATAGATTTTCTTACATTACCAAATAGTACAAATATGTTTTTCTTTAGAAAGTTTTCAACTCGTACAACTCAAAATTATATAGCCAAACGGTACTATAATTGTTGACAGAAACCTCTGTAGATGCATGTTGACTCAAAAAGAGCCAAACCACTCTCCTTCACAGCACTCAAAGGCTCAATGGAGATTCTTGAAAATTTTCATAGAACTATCCAATGAATTTTCCACACAGAAAAGAGAAATGATTATCCACCTTTTATCTTGTGTTGCGAAATCATTCCAACTGAATGGTGAATATCCAAATAAGTGACAATCAGGCCTCACATGGGGGGTGGGGGGTTATGATTCAATGGTCTACTGTTATGGAAGTTCCACAAGCATACTTGCACCTTTATAACAACTACAAGTAATGTTGACATAAAAAAAAGTCTCCATATAAAATATTGTCATCCACCTATTGTACTTAAATGTGAAAAAATATAAAGGGAATCTTTCTTTCTTTTTTATTTATTTTGAATGGTAGTATGACTCGAACCCACAATTAAGGTTGCAAACAGAGCACTTTCCAACTGTGCTACAGGCTGTATTAATGTAACATGCTAGATTGAAAGCTGCACGTGTTTACGGGAATCATATACAAGCAATCAGAATATCACCCAAGGTGCAGCAATCAATTTTTTATTTTTTAATTTTTTTTTTGTGTGTGCATGCATTAACTTAGAAAAAAAATTACACAATCTTCATTTTTCATCTTGCAAAATTTTACTAATTATCTCTCCACCCATTCAGCTTAGACATCATATCATAACCCCAAACATTGAATACTAGACCCAGAATCCGTTCAACAAACTCAAGAAAGAGCAGAGAATGTATGCATTGACTCTCAGCACAAACAGAGAAGACCAAAACTCTTATGCAAGCTAGATCTGGAAAAGGCTAGGATAAGGTCGACTAGGCCTGACTTCATTGTGTCATGAGGTGGGTGGGTTTCAAATTCAAATGGAGGAACTAGATAAAGTAAGGCGTTAGCTAGGCAATTTTCTCTGTCTTAATCATTAGTACTCTCAGAGGTTTCTTCCTAAGTTCCAGAGGCCTAAGGCAAGATGATCCATCGTCATGTGTTCTAGTTTAGAAAGCAGATGAAACCAACCATGCACTTGCACAATGAAAATAAATAGAAAATACAGGGTACAAAATCGATTGTAGATATCAATTTGGCCGTTATAAATGCAGGGATGTGCCCACTATTAACTATATGTAGGGCCCATTAATTGATCTATATATCAGCTGGTGCTCGCCCATGGCATCTGATTAATTAATTAATGAACCATACAATACACATTCTTCAAATCAGTGCTTAAACAGTTAAACACCTTTATCTTTCTGTTTGTGTTGACCTTGTTACCTCAACAATATTATTCAAATGAACTAAGCATTACCAAACCCATGTGTCCAGCTTCCACATGTTATTGCTTGTGGATGTACTGTTACCAAAGAACCATCAAACACAACAAATCCGAATACCAACCTTAACTACTTCTGTCTTATTCATTTGAGCAGTTGGTCAACAAGTTAGAATTGTCAAAATGGTTGCATGGAAGATCAAACCAGTTTTGAAATGTTGAATGTGAATGTGGTTTTGGAAATAGCAACTTCGATGTGCTAATATTGTTGAACATGAAATGACATATAAAGCATCCTTACTTTGGGTGCGCTTGCAGATATTTAGATTATAATGTTAAACCAAATAGTAAAAATCCTGAGGAATCCAAACCATCTTGCTTGCTATCATGTCATCAGTGGGATAGAGAGAGAAAAAAAAAAAAAAAAGAAGCAGCAAGATCTGATGCTTCCCATCTCTTTACAGAGCTAGCCACAACAATGAAGAGCCCATAGTCAACACCCACATATATGATTGAATGGGAACAACTCAGGCCTGTTGGGTTGGGTGTTGACCCAGCTTAAACCTAACCCAGATGAAAAAAAAATAGCATCTGGGTAATTCAAATTAACTGGAACCTGACCCATATAAAATCTGATCATATCCCATCTTAGCCCAAAACTAGTTCTTTATTTCCTATTTGCCTGCAATGTGGTATTTTGTATAGTTTACTCCGATGACTTTGATCCAATGAGCAACTTTAACCCAAGATTTGTGCAGCAACTATTAGAGGCAATAGATTGTATGCAGTGAAAGTCCGGGATCCTAACCCTAGAGGGGGGGTGAATAGGGTGATCTACAAATAATTAGCCAAATTTAATTTTCTCAAAATTAAACTTCAACTAGTGATGAAAAGGTGTGGAAGATAAACAAATCAATCACCACAAGTCATTCACCATTGCATAATGTTTTATAGTGGTTCGGCCTCAATGCCTACATCCATTACCGGTTTGTGATCTCACACCCCACCGGATTTCCACTATTTATGCTTTTACAAAGCGCTAAGCAATAACCCTTTACAATGATGTTTTTAAGGCTAAACAACAACCTAACTATGTGCTTTTCTAGGATAAGCAATAACCTTTACAATTTGCTTTTCTTAGGCTTAGCAATAACCTTACATACAAATAGTTTTTCTTTCTCAAGAAGGTGTCTAAACACTAGGAGAGAAATACATTGAGCACAATATATATTGCCTTTAAAGTAGGCGAATGTGAAAGTGAAAAATCTTACTCACACAAAATACTATGAAAATGCAAAGATGAATATTCATTAAGTGTGTGTGTGTGAAACCTTCAATCAATTTAAAATTAAAACTCAAACAATTTATGCTAGAAGCATTTGTGAGCTAAAAGCAAGTAAAAGATTTTGATTGAGGGGTTTTGCAAATCACATGTATAAAATTAACTTAAAGAAGATATGAAAGTCTAGGATTCAAGTTGTATCAAAAGTTATGTCTAAACATGTGATGCTAAACCAATATTGTTTTCAAGGAGCAAGATTTAACTAAAGTTTAAATGATTGAAAACAACAAGGAAAGATTCAAACAAGTTAATGACACATGCTTTTAAAAGAAAACAAAGATTGAAAATTAACTTGCTTTGAGGAAAGGTATGGAATTCAAACTAGTAAATCAAAAATTGAATGTGTTATGAATTTCACACAACATAGTTATCATGCTATAAAACATTTTTCAAAGATTTAAATAGAAGCATGGAACATGTAAGAGAAAGTTAAAGCTTACTAGAATTTTGAACTTCTTAATCTTCAAGCTTTAGTTTTCCTTTTGGAACTTAGAGCATCCTTAGTTCTTTCTCTTTGCTTGGGCTCTCAAAACACCAAACATGGACTCTCCAATCTATGTTTTTGCTTTTGGAATAAACTTGCTCTTTATAAAAAATTGGTCCAACGGATACCTGTCGATCAACCGACAGCTAGGGGTCGGTTGACCGATGGCTCAACGGTCTAATGGCAACGGTTATATATTTGAAATTTTTCTGACCAACTTGCCATTGTCGGTTGACCGCCATTATCGGTCGACCGACCATGGACCGACAGCCGAACCGACAGCACAAAGATGAACAATATGATGCTCTCTGGATTTTGAACCGACAAGCTCTCGGTCTGGATTTTTATAAACTGTCAGTTGACCGATACGAACCGACGAGTGGACCGACAGAGATGATTTGAAATTTGTAACTCTCTGGAATTCGGACCGACATCCATCGGTTGACCTCGGCTCACTTTGTCGGTTGACCGACTTGAACCGTCAAGTGAACCGACAACAGATCAGTTGAAATTTCTAAGTTCCTTTAGTTTTGAGAAAATCTAACTTTGAAATCATTTTTGAAAACTCAGTGATGAAAGGTGTTTTGGCAAACTAATTCATCAAGAAAATATATTTAAAAATAAATTTAAATTAACCATAAAGTAGTTTTAACAAAACATGTGTAGGTTAATTTGAACAAATGATTTTCAAGATAAATATAGTGAAATGATTGATTAAGAGATGAGATGAATATGATGCAAATGTGGGACATCAAATTGCAAACACAACTTAGGGTCTAACAATCTCCCCCTTTGCAATTTGATGGCAACACACTAACAAGGCTAAGAAACATAAAACACATCATTCATGCATACATTCATTTCTACATTTCTTGGTCTCCATCCATTTTAATTTTAGCTCCACCTGAGTTGAGGCTGGCTTGGCTTCTTCATGTTCTCCCTTTCTTTCTTTGCTCCCCCATTCTTCTAGCTTTCCCCCTTTGTTCTAAGAGATTTCTTTACTCTTTTCTTCTTTTCTTCTGTACTCTTCTCTACTCCCCCATAGTGTTTGCTTCCACACAAATTCACTCCCACATCCTTTTCTCCCCCATTGTCTTAGAAATCACACTTAGTCTTTATTTCTTCTCCCCCATTGACATCAAATTGCTAAAAAAGTCTGCAAACAAGGCTCATGCAAACATATACCTTTCTCACAGCAAAATTTGATAAATTTTGAACATAATAGAAAAGGGGAAACCATCATAAATAGACAAAATGAATCCACAAGTTTGCATTCATGTCTCAATTGAAAATGTTTACATCATAAGAGAAAAACATGAAACATAAACATCATTAACATCCAATCCATCCTTCAAAACCAAATGAACCAAAATACACCACCAAACAAATACCAATGAAAAACAAAGATAGTGGTGAAACTTCTACTCCGAATCTGGTGGTGGTGGTGACGGAGAAGGAGGGGCTGCAACATCATCTCTACTACAACTTTTTGAAATTCTTGAGAGATACTGAAACAATTTGTTTAGTGTCTTCTTGTTCTTCTTTTGCTCTTTCTTCATATAAGCCATGTCTCTCTCAAGTGCTGCCAAGCGGTCGTGAGATGTGTCAGATGAGGAGGGACCAGAAGTGTGCCTAGAAGATGAGGCACGAGGAGGAGGTGAAGGGTGAACAGGTGGTTCTTGAGCCAAGGGAACTTCTTCTGCTATGGGAATGTTGGGGTTTGGAATAAGATTCATTTGATTTATACTGGTCAAGGACAAAGGAGCTTCGGAAATGGGTCTTTCACCAGTGGGTATTGGAATTCCAAAGGAGATGGCAATCTGCGTCATCAGATACCCATAGGGAATAGCATTCTTTTGAGCCAAGGAATTACGAAATTTTATGATATTGTGGCAAATGAGAGAGGGTAGACAAATGGGTGTGCCTGTGACCACTTTTGACAGAATACATACCATGACGGCAGTAAGCTCAATCTTGTTTCCACTTCTAAGATAAACATTATATGTGAAGAGATTGTGAATGATCCTATAGATGGGAATGAGAGAACTGATGGTTAGATGGTGTTTCCTCGTATTCCAAGGAGCATTAAATCCACATATGTCAATGGTAGCTTTGATTCTCTCATCTTCAGAGGGAGGGTCAGGCACAAATGTAATACCATTTGGAGTACAGGGGGTGTTCATGATGGCTCCTATTCTTTTTGGTGTGAATACTTCATCTCTATCCTCAAAAGAGATGGTGAATGAGCAAGCACCAACAATATCGTCAGTGTTAGTGATGGAAGAATACATGAGTTTGACTAAAGAAGGATATGCATTTTCACCCCAATGTAAAATTCTTTCCCATCCAGATCTTGCCACAACCTCAGTCAAATTTTGGTTTATGGTGTTGATAAGAGCTCTCCTTTCCACAATAACAGATCGATCCTTAAGACTGTTTAAAATGGTTGAGCTCGATCTTAATTCAATAGAGGGAGGTGGAGGAGAAGGAGATGAACTATCCTCAGAACTTTCTTGAATAGGTCTGCTAGAGGAAGCTGTGGCTTTTCCTTTCTTGGAAGGACGAGAAGTGGTCATCTTCTTAGGAGGCATTGTTACAAATGCTTGAGTGCACATGATTTTTTAAACAGAAGGATTTGACAATGAGAGAAAAATTGTGCAAGAAGATGAGGGAAAACAAATGCTCAATGTCCTAGCTTCGAAAGACTACACAAGGTTGACAAAGAAAAAAAAATAGTGGTTTAGGAATTTTGTTAAACAAGTGGTAGGCAGAAATTGAAAACTAAAGGAAAAACCAAATCTGATTGCATACAACTAACCTTAATGGTCTACAAACATTTAGTAAACAATTGTTGCATCATTCAAAGACAAGAGAGTATCAAATGATGATGAAACAGAGGATTTAAGTCTCGTTGGAATTATACCCGAATTTGCACACGAGACAAAAGAGATCAGCACAAGCCTTGTAATGGATGATGTGATTGAGTGATTTGGTAGAGGCTAGAAGCAATGCACATGTTGAATCGAGGTATCCACACTTTTTGAAGAAGAACTCAGCACTGTACAGTGATAGGAAGATGAATAGTGACCACGAGATTGGTCACCGGACGATGATGTTCAGTTGATGAAGATGACTTGACTATTTTCTCGAAAATATTGAAGATTTCAGCCTTTAAAAGAGGGGTTCCAGCAGATTGGAAAGGGGAATAGAAAGCTAGGGTTTTTTGAAGAAGAAACAGAGAGAACATGAACTGATACCAGTTCTGCTCACAGGGTTTTATCATCCCTGTGAGTTGTCGGTCAGCCGACAACTTAAGTGTCGGTCAGCCGACAACTGTAGATAAGTGGAATAATTCACTAATCTACATTTTTGACTTATGATCACTAGTTTGAGGTTATTTACGATAATTTGACTATAGAGAACGATTAAGATGATCATAAGGAACAATCTAATAAAATCTTTTTCAAACTAGATTGATTAATCTCATGCATTTTAACATAAAATACCTTTAAAAAAAATGCATTTTCAACAATCAATACTCAACCAAGCAAAGTTTAAACATGTAGAGAATGCCAAGGAAATTAGAGTCAACTAGACTCAGGACCAATAAAAAGATGTACATTATGAGAAGTGATTGGTCTATTTTAATTCCAAAGGCTTTAATGTTTGTCTAAAATTTTAACCTTAGCTATCCATCTAAGGTCTTGAGCCTTTAAGCCTATCTTAGAGATTCCATCAACAAGGGGAGATAATTTTTCAATTTTAGTAGACTTGTCATCAATTCTTGGTTTGACAATTTTATAATGATGATTAGTCCTTGATGGTTGGTGATGATTTTTCTCTATGTTCTTATTTCTTTAACTTTTCCTCCTTCTTTTTGCAGTTTGAATTTTAATTTCAATTTTTCAACCCTTTTCAAAATTTCTTTCATTTCCAAGGTTAAAGGAGGTAAAGTGAGAGATTTCTTGTTGATAGATTTAACTTGATAACTTTGGACTTGTTTGGTCCTTTTACAATCTATCTTAGGAGATTCTTGTTGAATATATTTGACTTGTTTGAATTTTCTAGAGTCTTTCTTTGCTTCAAATGTCTTTCCCTTCATAGAATTTGAATTTTCCTTTTTAGATTCATAGATGGGTTTAGACAAATGACTTCTTCTTAGTTTGCACTCAAATTTGAAATGCCCTTCATTACCACAATAATGACATTTTTTGTGTGGGCATCTTAGTGTGAGTGCTAGAGAGAGAGGAATCACCTTTTACAAATTTGTTTATGAACTTAGGGTCATGATAAGTATATTTATTGAATCCAAGACCTGTCCTATCACCATGTGATTTACCCAACCTAAACAAATTTTCAAGTTTCTCTTCACTTTGGGTAAATTTGCACTCAAACTTTTGCTTGTGAGTCTCAAGTTGAGTGACTTTGTTTTTAAGAATTGAATTTTCATTTATAACTTTCATTAGTTTAAATTCAATTCCATTAAACTTGTTTACCTTTTCATAAGCAAGTTTCAATTCAAGTTTTAGTTCATTCACATTAGATCCAAGTTGTAAAGTTTTTAAATTACTTTGAGTTTTTGATAAATTTTCTTTGGTGATTATTAACTTGGATTCTAAATTAGAAATGTCTTCAACTTGATTTTTCACATGATCACTTAAATTTGTGTTTTCTTTGAGAAGATTATCACAACTTATCTGAGATATATTTAATTCTTCTTGAACCTTTGACAAGTTATCCATAGAGATTTTTTAATTTTGATTCTAGATAGATAATGTTTTCATCTTGTCTTTTTATTGTATCTATTAAACTCAAATTTTCTTTATTTAGCTCATCATTATTTGTTTCAATTTGATTTTGTTCATTTTGAGCATTAGACAAGTTGTGTGAAGTGATCATAAACTTAGAGTTTAGGCATTGTATGACTTCATCTTTTTCTCTAAGTTCATCTTTTGAAGTGACTAATTCTTTGTTTAGTCTTTTAGATTCTCCTTTTAACTTATTATGATTTTTAACAAGCTTTAAGTATAAGGTATACAAATCATCATATGCTTGTTGAAGATCATCTTGATTTTCATTTTCTTCTTCACTTGATTTAAGTTGATATTTATTATGTCCAAGATTTGAATCTCCAATGGATGGAAGAAGGAGACTAGAGGAATCTACAAATTCTATCTTCGTGGAATCCATTCTAATGATTTTCAAGATAGGTACAACTAGGGTCTAAACTCTAGGTTTTTACACCTAATCAAGAGTTCCAAACACTTGATCCTAAAAATTAGAGCACGAGGCTCTGATTGAAAGTCCGGGATCCTAACCCTAGAGGGGGGGTGGTGAATAGGGTGATCTACAAATAATTAGCCAAATTTAATTTTCTCAAAATTAAACTTCAACAAGTGATGAAAAGGTGCGGAAGATAAACAAATCAATCACCACAAGTCATTCACCATTGCACAATGTTTTATAGTGGTTCGGCCTCAATGCCTACATCCACTACCGGCTTGTGATCTCACACCCCACCGGATTTCCACTATTTATGCTTTTACAAAGGGCTAAGCAATAACCCTTACAATGATGTTTTTAAGGCTAAACAACAACCTAACTATGTGCTTTTCTAGAATAAGCAATAACCTTTACAATTTGCTTTTCTTAGGCTTAGCAATAACCTTACATACAAATAGTTTTTCCTTCTCAAGAAGGTGTCTAAACACTAGGAAAGAAATACATTGAGCACAATTTATATTGCCTCTAAAATAGGCGAATGTGAAAGTGAAAAATCTTACTCACACAAAACACTATGAAAATGCAAAGATGAATGTTTATTAAGTGTGTGTGTGTGTGAAACCTTCAATCAATTTAAAATTAAAACTCAAACAATTTATGCTAGAAGCATTTGTGAGCTAAAAGCAAGTAAAAGATTTTGATTGAGGGGTTTTGCAAATCACATGTATAAAATTAACTTGAAGAAGATATGAAAGTCTATTATTCAAGTTGTATCAAAAGTTATGTCTAAACATGTGATGCTAAACCAATATTGTTTTCAAAGAGCAAGATTTAACTAAAGTTTAAATGATTGAAAACAACAAGGAAAGATTCAAACAAGTTAATGACACATGCTTTTAAAAGAAAACAAAGATTGAAAATTAACTTGCTTTGAGGAAAGGTATGGAATCCAAACTAGTAAATCAAAGATTGAATGTGTTATGAATTCCACACAACATAGTAATCATGCTATAAAACATTTTTCAAAGATTTAAATAGAAGCATGGAACATGTAAGAGAAAGTTAAAGCTTACTAGAATTTTAAACTTCTTAATCTTCAAGCTTTAGCTTTCCTTTTGGACCTTAGAGCATCCTTAGTTCTTTCTCTTTGCTTGGGCTCTCAAAACACCAAACATGGACTCTCCAATCTATGTTTTTGCTTTTGGAATAAACTTGCTCTTTATAAAAAATTGGTCCAACGGATACCTGTCGGTCAACCGACAGCTAGGGGTCGGTTGACCGATGGCTCAACGGTCTAATGGCAACGGTTATATATTTGAAATTTTTCTGACCAACTTGCCATTGTCGGTTGACCGCCATTATCGGTCGACCGACCATGGACCGACAGCCGAACCGACAGCACAAAGATGAACAATATGATGCTCTCTGGATTTTGAACCGACAAGCTCTCGGTGTGGATTTTTATAAACTGTCGGTTGACCGATACGAACTGACGAGTGGACCGACAGAGATGATTTGAAATTTGTAACTCTCTGGAATTCGGACCGACATCCATCGGTTGACCTCGGCTCACTTTGTCGGTTGACCGACTTGAACCGTCAAGTGAACCGACAACAGGTCAGTTGAAATTTCTAAGTTCCTTTAGTTTTGAAAAAATCTAACTTTGAAATCATTTTTGAAAACTCAGTGATGAAAGGTGTTTTGGCAAACTAATTCATCAAGAAAATATATTTAAAAATAAATTTAAATTAACCATGAAGTAGTTTTAACAAAACATGTGTAGGTTAATTTGAACAAATGATTTTCAAGATAAATATAGTGAAATGATTGATTAAGAGATGAGATGAATATGATGCAAATATTGGACATCAAATTGCAAACACAACTTAGGGTCTAACATGCAGGGATCTCTTCCATCACAGTACCTCAAGATGCCTCTAACGATAGGGTTTGCATCAAAAGAGTTGTAGAGTCCAGTCATAAAGAGGATGAAAAATCTCTTGTTTCCACTTGGAAGACAACTTCAGAAATTGAAGGACGTGTGGATTTCGTGAAGAGAAACGGAAACCCTAACCATATGAAATGGGCATATGATGATGAAAACCACATCTTCTATAATCAAACCCATCTCCCAAATCGCCTCCTCCAAATTAAAATCCATCTCAAATGCATGTAATACCATCTTCATCATTGAAACTCCTCATTTAATACCATCTCAAACGAAAACCTATCTCCAACCCTTTCCAGCCTCATGCAATACCATCCCAAACAACCCATTTCCAACCCTTTCCATCATCATTCAAAAAAAAAAAAAAATGCATCGATTGAACAGAGAAAGAGAATAGAAAGCAAATGTTCTGAATAGAGAAATCAACAAGAAGAAACAAAAGAAATAGAAACAGCAGTAGACACGCACCTGAGCCTTTCACGTTTCAACTTGCAGAGAGGATGAGAAGAGAAACAAGTTGTAGTTTCGAGGTTTTATTCCAATGGACTTTCGTTGGAAATAAATTTTCGTCAGGGGCATTTTTGTCCTAAAAAATGGGTTCCGCCTTTGCTTTTTCAAGAGGCATTGCCTCTAATTTCTACATGCATATTTTTGGGGCATTTCTTTTTTAGAGGCTTTGCCTTTTTTGCTCTAAAGTGTGCAGGGGCAATAAATCATTGCCAAATACCTCTAAATTTTAAAACCTCTATCCGCTTTAGAGAAATAGATGTTTAGAGGCAAAAATTAGATTTTTCAAATAGGGGCATAGGCCTTGTTTGGCATCTCTACTCTTTTCTGGTAGACCATTCAAAATAGAGCCATTAAAATAAGAGCTATAAAAAAAAGAGGCTAGAACAAAAAAACGTGTTTGGTTATGAATGATTTATTTCAAATAGACCGTTTGGTATGCCCTCTATTTACCTTTTTTTAGAGGGGTTTGCCTCTTTTTAGAAAGGTATCTTTTGTCATTATGTAAAAAATGGACTTATGCATATTTTCATCAAAATATGCCCTCTACACACATACCATAACATCATAATTACTTATCACTTGAAAACTACAACAATTTCCATCAAAATAGCCTGTAACTTGTAGACAATTTAAAAATTACAACATCAAACACAATTATATATTATCTCCATCATTTCATCACCACACACCATCACTCCATGCCGCATGACATAAGATGTGTCACGACCCCGGACCAGGTCCCAACGGTCCAATCCGGGATCGGGACTCATTAATATAAGAATAATGATTATGATAGTATATTTGGTGTCACAATGTACACGGGTTAATAAAGAACACACCTTACCCGTGCACGTGATTTCCCACAGGAGTCCGCGGTGAGGATTTCTCAACAACATTAAACATTTGTATGATTGCGGAAGCGTATGGCAAATCATGCATATAAATCATTTCCATAAAACATAAGACTGATTGCATTTAAGTATCAAGTATCAGAATGAGCAATGTTCTAAAGCTTAACCCAGAAGTACTGTTAAAGTTTTAAACAAATGTCTCTTAGTTACATTTCCCAAAATTAGAGGCCAACAAAGGCCAATATAAACAAAACAATGTCCACCAAAAGTATCAATAAAAGACACCCCCAAAATGTTTCGCATCTCTTGAGACGGCCGGATGTTTAAACAACATCATTGGCACGCCACTCCACTAACTGCTGCGGTTCTCCGACCGCCTCCTCATGCTCCTCCTTGGGAAAGTCAACATCGGGACCTGAGTACCAAAAGTGGGTCAAACACGACGGTTTGGCAGGCGGGTGAAAAGATACGATAATAAATGAAATTACCTTTGGAAGCATTTAAATCTGTATACATGACAATTTTCATGAAAAGATAATTCATTTAATCAAAAACATGCATGTACTGAAAAACAAGTAAAGGTACCAAGGAAACAGGAACAATAAGATGGCATCCACAAGAAGCTAAATCCTCTATCACCGAAGTGACAAGAGTCTATCGGGGTGCTGATCTCAGTCACTGAAGTGAGGAGGTGCAACAATATTTACATATACATAAATAATAATACGGGACGGGACCACGGTAGCAAACCGGTATCGGGAACCACGGGAGCGAGCCCGGTATCGGGATCCAAACTGCAGTTGGCGGGACGGGAGGAGGAATCTCCAAGTGAGTGGATCAGACTGACAAGGTTATCCAAGCTTAGTGGTGCTGACGCATGGGTCACAAGCGGGAAAACGACAAAATACATATGACGAGACGGGGTACTCATAAGTACAAAAGCATAACTGTATCGGTCGGGCATGTACGGGCTAGCAACAATGCTAAAAACATGAATTTCAATACTGTCGGGCAAGTCTAGTCATAAAACATGGGATTTAAAATGTACAAGTGAAAATTCGGTTCGAATTAAAGTATGGATGGATTTCTCATATTCTCCGGGCTAAGTGTTGAAAGTCCAAGATTTGAATCAATGTAAATAGGGTCCCGTATGTTGGGTTGATATACATTTGGTACTCTTTTAAGAATTGAAAACATTCCGGGGCCTTATACACATTGACAAACTTAAAAGACCTAAACACAAAGTCATAAAGGGATTTCTTCTACCATATGGTTCCTCCAAAAGAATTGATTCAGATTGGGGTTCGATCAGTTCGTCAGTTATCTGTCGGTCGGCCGAGGTGGGTGTGTCGACTGGCCGACAGATGGCTGTCGGTCGACCGACGTTGAGATCTCGGTCAGCCGACAGATGACTGACAGAGATTTTGGAAAATTGCAACTTACTGTTATTTGAGCCGACAGGTTGTCGGTTGGGTTTCGGTCGACCGAACTAGAGAGTTGACCGAAGTGGGGACTTCGGTCAGCCGACAGCTAACCGACAGCTGACCGACGCACACGGTCAGGTCAGTTTCGAGTCAGGTTTCTGCTGTCTTTCTTCCCTTATTCACATACGACCTGGGTACCCTTCTTTGTACATTTTGAGGGTTTCAAGACCTCATTCAAGCCCATTTAATCTACCAATATAATCGCTCCAATCAACTCCTTTCCATCCACATGCAATCTCATCCATTCTTCCATCAAATCCTTCCATTCCATCCACATTCAATCCCATCCATTCTTCCATCAAATCCTTCCATTCCAACATGAGTTAAAAATTCCAATCAAATAAGCTATGACATTCTCAACGTGCATAAGAGAGAAATAGACTAACATTATGCATTTCTAAATCAATGTAAATCATAAGGAAAACATGGATAGTGAGAATGTGAAACATCAATGTATGAAGTAGAAAACCACATTTTCAATAAAACATGTAAATATCAAATCATCCACTTGCCTTAGGTCTTCTAACAAGCAAATCCAAGCTCTAAACCAAATTTCCAAGCCAAGATCCAAGCTACAAGCAAAACCCCCAAAACAAACCCTAAGATGGGTCAAACCAAGAAACAAGAAGAAGAAACTCACAATAATAAAAATGGAGCTCCTCTATGACTAGGAGAGTACAAATCTAAGAGATTAGGAGGGAAAACTTACTAGGAAACTCCTTAAATGAGCAAGACTAGTTCAAAGAAGATCTTAGAATGGAGGTCTCCCTTCAAAAGTTGTATCAATGGAGAGCTCTTGTGAAGAGGATGAAGATGATAAGGTCCCATCTTGGTTTAGCAATGGTTTAGTGGTGCTATGAGATGGAGAAAGCAAGAAAGAAATGGAGGAGACTCATGGCTGCTGGGATTCATCTCTTAGCACATTAATTAGGGCAAGGAAGAAGAGAAGAGAAGAGGGGTTCTCTTTATATCAAAGGTGAAGTGGGTCCCACAACTTAAAGTACTAGTCGGGCTAAAAACATGCATTTCGGGGCCTCAAATGGATTCGACGAAGAAGGCAAAGTTGATCAACAAAATTTCTAGTTTCCAAAAAGTATATATTTCACGGGTTTCGGGGACATCAAATTTTGGGTACAATTTCATGTAAAAAGACTGTTTTGCCCTCAAAGCTAGGAAAGTCAGGTTTCGGGGTTCCGAACGGGCACGGGATCAACATGAAAGTTGTAGGGATTGACGAGACGAGTAAAACATGATACGAATAAAATCACAAGAATCTCGAATAATCCCCAAAGTAAATTCAAGACTAACAAAAAGGAACCCCCAAAGGGTCCCACTAAGCACAAGACACTTAGAATTCCCAAAAAGCCATAAAATAGCTATTCTAGTCCAAGCTAGTCACATTCTAATCAACACGCTTAGCACTAACACGCAACTTAATTAATACTAATCGAGTCACTCGGGTCGGGTTCTTACAAGATGATAAAAAAAAAAAAAAGAAGAAGAAGAAGAACCATGACATAAGATGATAAAATTAAACACGAGAAGAAGCATCTCGCCAAATGGCATCTGCAATTGAATTCCTCTTAGCATCCATCTTTGTCCTATCTGTGATATCAAATGTATAAGCGTTTTCTCCATGTGATTCCTCAACGTCAATGTCACGCTCTACTTGGGCATCATCCTTTGAAAATTGTGAAAGTAATCGATCCTCCATATCCTCTTTCCTAATAAAATTATGCATTGCTATTGCAGCAACTACGATGCTCCGTTGTACAGGAAATGGGTAAGGAGCCATCCGCTTGAGGATAGGGAATCGAGCTTTCAATACTCCAAAGCTTCGCTCAATCACATTCCTTAAGGATGAATGCAATCTATTAAAATGTTCCTCTCTAGTATGAGGAATGACAACACCTTGAAAATCTAGAAACCAGTATCGGACATTTCGAAATGGAGAAAGAAACCCCCTTATGTTTGTGTAACCAGCATCAACCAAGTAGTATTTACGTAAAGACCATTCAAGACAAATGTTAAAGGGCATGTCAAACTATGTTGTAGCAATCATTTGTTGATATTTAAAGCACTACAAATACACATTCCCCGTTTCTACCTCTGTAAGGAATTTGTTTCTTTGGTTGGATAATGGCATGCACAAGGGTGCCATCTATAGCATCAATACAATCCTATTAAAAAGAAGAAATCAACATTGAGAAAATTTTCAAAATAATTTAGCTTAAATAAAAAAGTGGTGTCAAGGAAAGAAAGCAATACCTTAAAATATGGCTCAAAACGTGGATTCAAAAGAATTTCTTTAGGCACTGTATCTAGTGGAGGTGACTTTATTATATCTTTCACAAATATCATCATTGCTATCAGTACCTGACGAAAGTGTCTATGAATAGTTTCCCCTGAGTGTTGGAATCTATCTTGTATCACTCTATTCGTATGGGCATGTGCAATGACCATCATAAACATAGCCAACTGCTCCTCCACAAGTATATTTCTGCTGTCTTTCAGTAAATTCTTTGATCTAAAATACATGCATAAACGCCGAAACACATGTTGTTCCATACGTAATAGCTGATGACAAATAATGGGGTTCACATTCAAAATAATTTGAACATGACCATGTCCCGTTAGGATTGAGTTCCTACATGGTTCCTTAATCAAGCGTTGTTGTCGCTTCTTGTACAACAATATGATAAGTAAGATATTTCGTCCTAAAATCGGGTTCATATGCTCCATATATATTGCAAACAGAACATAACTAATCATTCATTCACATATGGAGACATTTAACAATTTAAACATTCTTTAAATAAAACACCATACCATGTTTAAACCATAACATTCATGTTTCAAAATCCAAATATAAGAACAATAGTTTAAGAGAGACATATCATTCATGTTTCAAAACAAACAAAAAAGAATCCAAACAACTAGAGATCACTTGCAACTCCAAAAGCATTTCCCTTCTCTATTTCCATTAAAGATTTGAGCGAAGCTATCTTTCCCTCGTCTGTCTTGAATTTAGTCCAGATAATTCTTTTCTCCTTAACCATAAAAGACCTAACAGCGACCATGTGCAGTGGGCTAGTCTTTGGAAGTTGGGGCATGGCATGCAGTAAGTCAATGCATGCCTCTATGGTAGGTCCTTCAGATTGTGCATTAGCAGCAACTAACTGATTTGATGCCTTCACTGAGGCTGCGAGCTAAATTATGCAATCATCTACAGCGTTGTTACTCCCTTTTGGAGAAGGCCCTTGTCGCTTTCGCCTAATATTTGCCATCATGACATTTGGACCAATTCACTAGTAGTTGCATCTTCACGCATGGTAGACTGGGAATTTGTTTGGTTCGGGGATGGAGTATCATCATAATCATTCAAGCTAAATAAACTTGAGCCCATATCCGTTATAATATCATTAGGCACGCCATCCATTGCTGGAGCCCATTTATCATCCCCAGTCGCTGAAGTACCATCAAATAAAACAGCCATATCTTGGGGAAAAGGAAAGGGCTTTGACCTAAATACTTTGGCATCCTTATGAGTCTGTAATAAAGTTTAACCATAAATGTCAAATGCTATATCTACCTCTCCTGTAAATACCAAAATAAATAAGAAGTTTATATACCTTCAGGTATTCTGTCCATCGGTATTGGGCCATTTCCACACAGCCTGTGTGTGGGTTGAAGCCTATACCAGTTTGTGATGTCAAGTGCAACCAAGCATTGTATAATTTTTTCAGATGATCTACTTGGTTTTTCAATTTCTTTTGATTGAAACTGTGCCCTGTCCTTTAATTAAAATTTTCTATTATTATCTTCCATGCTTTTGAGCTAAATTGCACCCCTGGGCGGCCACCAGCTCTCACTTGCTCCAAACAAATGTCAATAAGACACTTTCTCATACCATCCGACCAAGAAGCACTATCTATGTCATCTGTCTCTTTTGACTCTCCTTTCTCCGACATGATAATTACACCTAACAAAGATTGAGCATTTTTTTAAGTTCTTTTTCAGCTTTATGCCATTTACCAAATACGAAAGATACACCAAATACAAAAGATATTCACAACATGATAAGAAGCATTAGAAAGAGTTGTAACAAAAAACCTACTTCAATTGTCATTTAAGAAGTAGGGGGTGGGGGGGTTGAATTCATAGGTAAGGGACTTTGAAGAATTGAAGGGTCTAGAATGAATGGGAGGGGGGGGGGGGGGGGGGGGGGGGGGGGGGGGTGTGGCACAGGAATAAAGCCCTTAGGAGTTAATTTCATTGGGTGAAGGGTGCACGCTCATATGAAAATTCTAGTGACAGGATTGCAGCTTAGAAATATGGCTTACAGTTTACACGCTTCAGCTGTGAATGAGCTAAATACGACTACCTAATGCCCATGGAGTATTGAGCACTAGAAAAAGCCATGAACCCACAAATAAAATTATGAATCATAGAGAACAAAGAATAACTTCAAGTTCCTTCTAATAAGAATCAAGTGGATGCAATCTCTGTGGTTTATAGAAATAAAGAAATAAATAATTGCTGACATGAAATGAGCATGTTGACAGTACCAAAGACAAACAGACCTTCAAAGTAAAATGAGCTCGCCTATACAAAGAATTACAATAGGCAGGATAAACTAGAGTAACCTAAGCCCCTGTTTGGCAAATCTATTTTTTGCCTCTAAACATCTATTTCTCTAAAGCGGATAGAGGTTTTAAAATTTAGAGGTGTTTGGCAATGATTTATAGCCTCTGCACACTTTAGAGCAAAAGAGGCAAAGCCTCTAAAAAAGAAATGCCCAAAAAATATGCATGTAGAAATCAGAGGCAATGCCTCTTGAAAAAGCAGAGGCGGAACCCATTTTTAAGGACAAAAATGCCCCTGACAGAAATTTATTTCCAACGAAAGTCCATTGCAAATAAAACCTCGAAACCACAGCTTGTTTCTCTTCTCATCCTCTCTGCAGGTCGAAACGTGAAAGGTTCTCCTTTGTTCTGCAACGTGAAAAAGGCTGGAAGGGAGAACGCTCAGGTGCGTGTCTACTGCTGTTTCTATTTCTTTTGTTTCTTCTTGTTGATTTCTCTATTCAGAACATTTGCTTTCTACTCTCTTTCTCTGTTCAATCGATGCATTTTTTTTTTTTTTTTGAATGATGATGGAAAGGGTTGGAAATGGGTTGTTTGGGATGGTATTACATGAGGCTGGAAAGGGTTGGAGATGGTTTTTCATTTGAGATGGTATTAAATGAGGAGTTTCGATGATGAAGATGGTATTACATGCGTTTGAGATGGGTTTTGATTTGGAGGCGATTTGGGAGATGGGTTTGATTATAGAAGATGTGGTTTTCATCATCATATGCCCATTTCATATGGTTAGGGTTTCCGTTTCTCTTCACGAAATCCACACCTCCTTCGATTTCTGAAGTTGTCTTCCAAGTGGAAACAAGAGATTTTTCATCGTCTTTATGACTGGACTCTACAACTTTTTTGATGCAAACCCCATCGTTAGAGGCATCTTGAGGTACTGTGATGGAAGAGATCCTTGCATACAATCTTTTGCCTCTAATAGTTGCTGCACAAATCTTAGGTTAAAGGTGCTCATTGGATCAAAGTCATCGGAGTAAATTATGCAAAATACCACATTGCAGGCAAATAGGAAATAGAGAACTAGTTTTGGGCTAAGATGGGATATGATTAGATTTTATATGGGTCAGATTCCAATTAATTTGAATTGCCCAGATGCTATTTTTTTCATCTGGGTTAGGTTTAAGCTAGGTCAACACCCAACCCAACAGGCCTGAGTTGTTCCCATTCAATCATATATGTGGGTGTTGACTATGGGCTCCTCATTATTGTGGCTAGCTCTGTAAAGAGATGGGAAGCATCAGATCTTGCTGCTTCTTCTTTTTTTTTTTCTCTATCCCACTGATGACATGATAGCAAGCAAGATGGTTTGGATTCCTCAGGATTTTTGCTATTTGGTTTAACATTATAATCTAAATATCTGCAAGCACACCCAAAGTAAGGATGCTTTATATGTCATTTCATGTTCAACAATATTAGCACATGGAAGTTGCTATTTCCAAAACTACATTCACATTCAACATTTCAAAACTGGTTTGATCTTCCATGCAACCATTTTGACAATTCTAACTTGTTGACCAACTGCTCAAATGAATAAGACAGAAG
This sequence comes from Umbellularia californica, assembly GCA_028538565.1. Classification (NCBI taxonomy): domain Eukaryota; kingdom Viridiplantae; phylum Streptophyta; class Magnoliopsida; order Laurales; family Lauraceae; genus Umbellularia; species Umbellularia californica. The sequence goes on from JAPQWN010000004.1 coordinate 48,200,454, forward strand.
TAGTTAAGGTTGGTTTTCGGATTTGTTGTGTTTGATGGTTCTTTGGTAACAGTACATCCACAAGCAATAACATGTGGAAGCTGGACACATGGGTTTAGTAATGCTTAGTTCATTTGAACAATATTGTTGAGGGAACAAGGTCAGCACAAACAGAAAGATAAAGGCGTTTAACTGTTTAAGCACTGATTTGAAGAATGTGTATTGTATGGTTCATTAATTAATTAATTCGATGCCATGGGCCAGCACCAGCTGATATACAGATCAATTACCGGGCCCTACATATAGTTAATAGTGGGCACATCCTTGCAATTATAATTGCCAAATTGATATCTATAATCGATTTTGTACCCTGTATTTTCTATTTATTTTCATTGTGCAAGTGCATGGTTGGTTTCATCTGCTTTCTAAACTAGAACACATGACGAAAGATCATCTTGCCTTAGGCCTCTGGAACTTGGGAAGAAACCTCAGAGAGTACTAAAGATTAAGATAGAGAAAATTGCGTAGCTAACGCCTTGCTTTATCTGGTTCCTCCATCTGAATTTGAAACCCATCCACCTCATGACACAATGAAGTCAGGCCTAGTCGACCTTATCCTAGCCTTTTCCAGATCTAGCTTGCATAAGAGTTTTGGTCTTCTTTGTTTGTGCTGAGAGTCGATGCATACATTCTCTGCTCTTTCTATTGAACATTGAGTTTGTTGAACGGATTCTGGGTCTAGTATTCAATGTTTGGGGTTATGATACGATGCCTAAGCTGAATGGGTGGAGAGATAATTAGTAAAATTTTGCAAGATGAAAAATGAAGATTGTGTAATTTTTTTTCTAAGTTAATGCATGCACACACACAAAAAAAAAAAAAAAAAGAAAAAAAAATTTGATTGCTGCACCTTGGGTGATATTCCGATTGCTTGTATATGATTCCCGTAAACATGTGCAGCTTTCAATCTAGCATGTTACATTGATACAGCCTGTAGCACAGTTGGAAAGTGCTCTGTTTGCAACCTTAACTGTGGGTTCGAGTCACACTACCATTCAAAATAAATAAAAAAGAAAGAAAGATTCCTCTTATATTTTTTCACATTTAAGTACAATAGGTGGATAACAATATTTTATATGGAGAATTTTTTTGATGTCAACATTACTCATAGTTGTTATAAAGGTGCAAGTATGCTTGTGGAACTTCCATAGCAGTAGACCATTGAATCAGAACCCCCCCATGTGAGGCCTGATTGTCACTTATTTGGATATTCACCATTCAGTTGGAATGATTTCGCCACACAAGATAAAAGGTGGAAAATCATTTCTCTTTTGTGTGTGGAAAATTCATTGGATAGTTCTATGAAAATTTTCAAGAATCTCCATTGAGCCTTTGAGTGCTGTGAAGGAGAGTGGTTTGGCTCTTTTTGATTCAACATGCATCTAAAGAGGTTTCTGTCAACAATTATAGTACTGTTTGGTTATATATTTAGGTTACTCTAGTTTATCCTGCCTGTTGTAATTCTTTGTATAGGCGAGCTCATTTTACTTTGAAGGTCTGTTTGTCTTTGGTACTGTCAATATGCTCATTTCATGTTAGCAATTATTTATTTCTTTATTTCTATAAACCACAAAGATTGTATTCACTTGATTCTTATTGGAAGGAACTTGAAGTTATTCTTTGTTCTCTATGATTCATAATTTTATTTGTGGGTTCATGGTTTTTTCTAGTGCTCAATACTCCATGGGCATTGGGTAGTCGTATTTAGCTCATTCACAGCTGGACCCTTCAATTCTTCACCCCCCCCCCCCCCCCCCCCCCCTACTTCTTGAATGACAATTGAAGTAGGTTTTTTGTTACAACTCTTTCTAATGCTTCTTATCATGCTGTGAATATCTTTTGTATTTCGTGTATCTTTCGTATTTGGTAAATGGCATAAAATTGAACAAGAACTTTAAATAAAAATGCTCAATCTTTGTTAGGTATAATTATCATATCGGCGACATGGTTATATTCAAATTATTTTGAATGCTTTTGGAGTTGCAAGTGATCTCTAGTTGTTATTATTATTAAAAAAAATTGACATGCCATGCCCCAACTTCCAGAGACTAGCCCACTGCATATGGTCACTCTTAGGTCTTTTATGGTTAAGGAGAAAAGAATATCTGGACTAAATTTAAGACAGACGAGGGAAAGATAGCTTCGCTCAAATCTTTAATGGAAATAGAGAAGGGAAATGCTTTTGGAGTTGCAAGTGATCTCTAGTTGTTTGGATTCTTTTTTGTTTGTTTTGAAACATGAATGTTATGTCTCTCTTAAACTATTGTTCTTATATTTGGATTTTGAAACATGAATGTTATGCTTAAAACATGAATGTTATGGTTTAAACATGGTATGGTGTTTTATTTAAAGAATGTTTAAATTGTTAAATGTCTCCATATATGAATGAATGATTAGTTATGTTTTGTTTGCAATATATATAGAGCATATGAACCCGATTTTACGACGAAATATCTTACTTATCATATTGTTGTACAAGAAGCGACAACAACGCTTGATTAAGGAACCATGTAGGAACTTAATCCTAACGGGACATGGTTATGTTCAAATTATTTTGAATGGGAACCCCATTATTTGTCATCAGCTATTACGTATGGAACAACATGTGTTTCGGCGTTTATGCATGTATTTCAGATCAAAGAATTTACTGAAAGACAGCAGATATATACTTGTGGAGGAGCAGTTGGCTATGTTTATGATGGTCATTGCGCATGCCCATACGAATAGAGTGATACAAGATAGATTCCAACACTCAGGGGAAACTATTCTAGACACTTCCGTCAGGTACTGATGGCAATGATGATATTTGCGAAAGATATGATAAAGCCACCTCAACTAGATACAGTGCCTAAAGAAATTCTTTTGAATCCACGTTTTGAGCCATATTTTAAGGTATTGCTTTCTTTCCTTGACACCACTTTTTTATTTAAGCTAAATTATTTTGAAAATTTCTCAATGTTAATTTCTTCTTTTTAATAGGATTGTATTGGTGTTATAGATGGCACCCTTGTGCATGCCATTATCCAACCAAAGAAACAAATTCCTTACAGAGGTAGAAAGGGGGAATGTGTCACATCCTGGTCCCGAATTACCCTGGCCTAGGGTAATTTCCGAAATATGTTACACGTACTCCCGTGTGCTATATCTGTCTCGAGCCAAATATAACACACGAAGGAGAGAAAACAACTTTCCATATACGTGAGTTAGAACTCACTAAACGCATCAAAAGCAAGTAAATATAGCGGAAGTTGTAATTCATTTGTATGAGGTATCAAACTCCCATTCAGTCTAATTAATAATCCAAGTTCCAGTATAAAAGAATTATACAAGTATTTACATTGATTTACAAAAAAGGGTGTGATGAAGAACCCTATACAATCAATACCAAAAGTATAAACAAAAGAATTCCTATCGCCTAAGGGTGGCCCACACAAAAAGGGGCTAGCCACACATCAAAACGAGTTCCTAAAAGATGGTTACGCTCTCTGAGGAAGACAAGATCATTTGGCCTCAGGCGCGGGCCACTCTTCTAACCCTGAAGGTACCTCTTGGGTATCCTTCGCTCTCTCGGCCTCGATACGATTGAAAGCTGCACCTGTGACTGTGACACCAATAGTAGCATTATTAATACGATGATTAAGCAAGTATAGGCAATAATAAAGAATTACATAATGTTTCGAATTGAAATTAAGATGGGTAAATTAACAAAGATCAATAACAGGTACCAACTAGGCAAATTGTGCTTTAAAGTATAATTTATGCATGATGGATCAAGTAAAGTGAAAACACACAAATTAGCTACTACCTTAAGCTCATCCTCTCAAAAGAGAGCAAATCTAGTTGGGATGTCGCCAGCGGCCCGGCCAAAGACTAGCTGGTTACCTGGGTCTGGAGTTCCGGAGCTCCATATGACTTACTGCAGTTGTCTCAAATAACTAGACCAAGTGTAACCCCGTCAGGTATCACAAGGCCGAAGCTAAGTAGTACCGACTCGATAAAATCAAATAATATTCAATAAAAATCGGATTGAGTAAGTTTCTGTTCATGTAATCATAGTCCAATCGAATGTTAATCACATATAGTCAATCTCTTACTCAACCTTCACTTCTAACGATTGTCAATACGGAGATGCAAAACGAATTTACGAACTAAATGTAGAAAGATCAATCCTCCGTGGATACTAATAACACTGTCGATTTATTGAAAGGGGATTTGAGATTTGAATGAATTCATACTCCAATATGAAATGCAATTAGTTAAGGAAATCGGGATATTTTTTTTTATTCATTCTAGATTTTCATATTTTTAGTCCTCCACCGTCCATTTCAAAATAAGCTGGAAAACGAACGAATTACTACTTTAATTGGTGTCACCAGTTACAAGAAATACGTTGAATTTCCCAACAAATTTTCATGGCATAGTTTTAGACTAAGGAATATCCATCGGCCCAATTATGTGGTTAAAGTTCCATTCTATAGTCATAAGATCTCCAAATTTCTCTAATTCCCTACGGAAGGAAGGGTGTATTCCAAAATCCTCTAAACGAGGAATTTAGGAGGGTTAGAGGACACTAGGAGTGTCAACACTCCTTTTATTGGTCCCAAAAAGCCCAAACGAAATGGGTCAGGTTCGCTCGAGCGGCACTATGTGCGCTTGAGCGGAGGGTTCCAGAGGGGATGCACGCTCGAGCGCACACTGGCGCGCTCGAGCACCCAGTCCAGGATCCCATTTCAGGATTCCTGTTGATTTTCTCCCTTCCACAACATCACATGCACATTAGAGCCTTCTTGCCCCCATTTACAAGATATACATTCTCTTCTTTCTAATCCATCCATGAAACCATAAAACAGACTAAACCATTCATTTATTAAGAGATAAACCATAAAAGGAATTTCTTGGAATAAATGGTAATAACTATCATGCAAATCCATATTAAAGCTTATACTTGCCTTAACTAGGAGCTTTCCAAAGCTTCTCACACACTTGATTTGAAGAAAATCCCAAAAGCCCCAATCCTACCAAACCCTAACCACAAAAATATGGAAAAATGACATGAATGTGCATGTTCATCTATCCAAGAGTTTCCATGACTCTTTCCAATTCACATGTTGACTAACAAAAGTTTTTGGGGTTTACCTCTAACAAGGTCTCAAATTTGAAGAAGATGGTGGTGTTTCTTATCAACAAGGAAGAGAGAATGATGGAGAAGATGAAAGTGGATTTCCTCCTAGCTCCCAAAGCACCCACCCTAAGCCTTCTTGATGATGGAGGATAATGGAAAAGAAGAGAAAATTTAATGGAAAGAAGGAGGAGAAATGTAAAGAGGAAGAGGAATGGAAAGGAAAGAAAGAAGAGAATGGAGTTATATATATATATATATATATAGATATAAAGGGGTAAGATGTCGTTTTGTGAGAAAGTCCCCTCTAAAGAGGATGTTTTCATTTTAAGTCGAATGAGGGTTCAAATACTTGTTGGTTGATCAATTGAAATAAGGTCTATTACGAAAATTGACCTACTCGTCGAAATACATGCAATGATGCCGAAGTGACGCGTAAATGATGAAAAACACGAAAACCCATATTTACGAAAAAGCCCTTAACTCTACTCAATTGAGTCAACGAGATTCCCACTCACCGTACAAGGTTCAAACTCTCCTAACTCGGTCTATGGAGATCAATAAACACTAATCACCATAATCAATAAGTAAACATATTTAATTTAGCTAAGATACAATTAATTAATACTAATCAGGGTTAAGTCGGGTCGGGGTGTAACAGAATGTATGCAACAAGTTATGGCAGTATGTTCATTTGACATGCTCTTTACCTTTGTGGTATGTGGATGGGAATGTACAGCTCATGATCAACGGATTCTCTTGGATACCATTTATGATGAAAGGCTAAAGTTTCCAAATGCCCCGCCTGGTAAAAAAAGTATTTGTAGTGCTTTAAATATCAACAAATAATTGCTACAACATAGTTTGACATGCCCTTTAACATTTGTCTTGAATGGTCTTTAGGTAAATACTACTTGGTTGATGCTGGTTACACAAACATGAGGGGGTTTCTTTCTCCATTTCGAAATGTCCGATACTGGCTTCCAGATTTTCAAGGTGTTACCATTCCTCGTACTAGAGAAGAGCATTTTAATAGATTGCATTCATCCTTAAGGAATGTGATTGAGCGAAGCTTTGGGGTATCGAAAGCTCGATTCCCTATCCTCAAGCAGATGGCTCCTTAGCCATTTCCTGTACAATGGAGCATCGTAGTTGCTGCAATGGCAATGCATAATTTTATTAGGAAAGAGGATATGGAGGATCGATTATTTTCACAATTTTCAAAGGATGATGCCCAAGTAGAGCGTGACATTGACGTTGAGGGATCACATGGAGAAAAAGCTTATACATTTGATATCACAGATAGGACAGAGATGGATGCTAAGAGGAATTCAATTGCAAATGCCATTTGGCGAGATGCTTCTTCTCATGTTTAATTTTTATCATCTTTTGTCATGGTTTATCTTATGTCATGCGGCATGGAGTGATGGTGTGTGATGATGAAATGATGGAGATAATATATAATTGTGTTTGATGTTGTAATTTTTAAATTATCTACAAGTTACAGGCTATATTGATGGAAATTGTTGTAGTTTTCAAATGATAAGTAATTATGATGTTGTGGTATGTGTGTAGAGGGCATATTTTGATGAAAATGTGCATAAGTCCATTTTTTATATAATGACAGAAGATACCCCTCTAAAAAGAGGCAAACCCCTCTAAAAAGAGGTAAATAGAGCGCATACCAAACGGTCTATTTGAAATAGATCCATTCATAACCAAACACGTTTTTTTGTTCTAGCCTCTTTTTTTTATATCTCTTTTTTTAATACCTCTATTTTGAATGGTCTACCAGAAAAAGAGTAGAGATGCCAAACAAGGCCTTTACTTTGCCTATAAATAGGCTTCTCTCCTTGTATTTGTATACACAGTTAATAAGATAATAGAAAGGGTCTCTTTTTTTCCTTTATAATCTTCTTGCTCTTAGTTTCTTTCTTTTCTAGTACATTATCAGCACGAAGAAGAAGTAAAAAAAACCAAACCGCCTCTGTTTTTCCAGCCTCAAAGTCCACCTTTGGTTTGCATGCGTGTGGAAGAACACAGGGTCAGAGATTTGCCTTGGTTTGCATTCTGTAGGCAAACCTTTTTGGTTTGCGTTCGTGGAATAAAAAAAAAGAGGTAGAGATTGTTCACAAAGAATCACATAGAAACAAATAGAAAAAAAATATGATTTGTGTTCACATGCACCTCGGTTTGTGTGCGTGAAAGCCACAACGAAAGAGACTTTTTTTTCTTTCTGGTTTCGGTTCACAAAGCAATAGGACTTGGGTAAAAAGTTTCATCTTGTTATCGGGTCCGTCCATAACTCCTTCATCCGATCTCTGATTGACGAACGGTTTGGTTCTGTAAATTCGCGGCAAATTTCAAAGGTCAGAAATTTTTCTGGACTACAATCACGATAAGTGCTATCTAAACCATAGTTAAATCCAAATCTATTAGATTGCATAAAATTAGTATATGATACTTATTTCCTACAATCGTAGTGTCTGGTTACTGTTCATCATCATGCACGATTTTTTTCTCTTTTAATTTAAATATATCAATACTATGAATAGATCACAAAATAGAACCAGAAGTTCTAAATTTAAACCCGAAGTTCACCAATCTATGGACCAGCAGTCCTAGAAGTTGGAATACTGATATGAACCTGTAGATTCATATCCATAACTCAAAACCTGAAGTTTTTTATTCAAAAGTCTAAATAAATTATACAGCCATGAAATTAAACATGAAAAGAAGTTCGAGTCATTTGTTAGAACCAGAAGTTCTACTTCAAACCTGAAGATTTGATAGAACCTGCAATTCTAATTTTATGTATTATGAACCTGAAGCTCTAAATCAAGCCTGAAGTCTTGACAGAATCAGCAGTTTTGATTCTCAAAGTTGAGAAACTGATGTTCTAACTCTTCATTGGCCAATTTTTTTTTTGTCATGTTTAAATTCTTTATTATTTACTTTTGATGTTAAGGTTTTCTTTATTTTTTTCCTTTTACTTTATTGATTATCTGTACACGGTTAACTTAATATATATTTCCTATTATAGTTCTTGCATGATGTCAAATCTAACTAAACTTGACTTTAAAGCACTTAACAAAAATGAGAACAATTACTTATCTTGGCAATTGGATGCTAAAATCCACTTGCAATCCAATAAACTAGGAGAGACCATAAAGGAAGGTAACAAGATGTCTCCAGAGGAAAAAGGGCATTAGCCTTTATCTTCCTGTGCCATCACATAAATTGTTAGATAAAATATATATATTCAACATCATCAATGCTCGAACCTTATTAAGCGTGATCTTGATCAAGTGAGACTAAATCAATTTAGCCACCGGACCCATCCCCAAGTTGATGATTAGCGACCACTACATGGCATTGAGTTGTACCCGGATGTATTTGGTGGGTCCTGTCAATATCTCTTGAATTCACAAGGGAGATTAATATGATTAATATAAGTTCAAGCCATCCCCAACCTGTATGACCATATCATCTCAAGTCCAATGAAGCCCAAGCCAAATTTTTTAGGCCTAACCACATGATTAATTTTGGTTGAGTTAGGCTCAAGTCGATTTCTGAGCCAGGCCATGAGACCAACCTTTGTCGGCTTGAGCCATATTAATTAACCCATGCCAATTTCTAGCCCGAGCCATATGAATTAATGCCAATTTCTGGCCTGAGCCATATGAATTGGTCCATGCGGCCAATTTTGATTGAGGAGAGGAGGGTCATTTCTGGCCTAATTATGTGACCAATATTGGTCTAAGTCAAAGCTAATTTCTGGCCTAGGCCTGACCCAGGCTAAAAATGACAATCTATGGGACATAAGGCCAATTGTTGCGGGACCTGTTTAGATGGGCCTAAACCCAGCTATGCATTGGGCTCACTCCCAAGTTAATAACTACCCACCTATTTATGTGAGTTACACCCCATGTTATATCCTATGGCTAGAAATGGATCTTTATCCAATTAATTTCCCATGACCCATCAAACTCTCTCATATTTATGTGATAGTGTGTTGGGACCAATTAATATAAGACCAAGCTGATTTTTTGTGACCATATCATGCTAGGCCGGTCTAACCCAATTTTTGGTGATTGTAGGCGAGCTGTTATATGTGAGCCCGGTAATTTAGGCATGGTATCAATCATGTAATAGGGCCCAGGTCTTTTGCAAATATATGGTCAAATGACAAATGGAGTCAAGAGGAGTACCCACTCCTTAGATGAAAATCCCACATGGGTAATGCAAAGAAATGAGCCGGTACATGAAACTGACATAACATCCACTCCTTAGAAAAAACCAACTACCCATGGGAAATGGGTAGCCAACATGGCAGCAAGGTAGTTAAGAAGAGACAGATGGTGCCCATCCATTCCAAGCTACAGGAAATGTGTAGCAAAGTGGAAAATGTGGGGCAGCAACTACTTCGTGGATGGCTTCAAAAGGCCTATAAAGGGCCACTACCTGGTGAAGGAAAAAGGCAGAAGAAAGAACACCAAGAACTCTGTAGAATTTCAGACAAAAAGAGAGTACTACGCTGCCATTTTCCGACGACGTGCTGCAAGGATTATTAAGCGAAGAGATCATTCCCGAAGAGAAGATTTGAAGCAGGTTAAGGACTAGCATCATGTCTCCATCAAGGGATGGAGCATGATTTCCTAGTTTTGAGCTATATCCATACATTTTTTTATTTGTCTATTTACATTTCATGTAAAGTAAAAAAATGGGAATTGCATGCGTAGAATCTTTTTTTTTTGAGTCTACAGCTTCTGATTTTTTTCTTTGAATATCATTGCTTCTAGATAATGTGGCATTATAAATTTCTTTTCAAAAAAAAAAAAAAAAAAAAAAAAAACAAGAAGAAGAAGAAGAATGAATGAATGAATTGATATCTTTATCAGTAAATGTTCATAGCAAGTTTTCTTTTTCTTTTATTTTTGTTTGTAGCAATAACAAACTATAAGTCACCCAAGTAAGGGCCGTCACTATATAATAATAAAAAAAAAAAAAAAAGAGTGTGCACAGCATGCATAGTTTCTTATGGCCATGGGTCTTTTTGGCACTCATTTGTTTGAAACAATATGGGAGTTAAAGTTGGCTTGATTCACACCTGATCTTTGAGGATGTTCAAATACATAGTCAATTTCTAAAGACTGTTTATAAACTGTTTGTAGACTGTTCTGTTTATGGATCGCTTATAGCACAAGCAGGTTAGCTAATTGACTCATTAAGTCAACAAAATAACAAGTCCTGTAAATTGATACAAGCCATTTCATCCTTAATAAAAATAATCCATGTATGCAGACAAATATTTTCATACGTTCCGGAATATTATGGTGGAATAGTTTGTGGGATCTATTGATTTAAGGACTCATGAACATTTTATTCAATGTTACTTTTTGTTTATGTTTAATCCAAATATCTTCCTACATCTAATAAGCTTCTTGGGTTCTACAAACCCAACAAACTTTCATGATAATTTCTGCGTGTACATAAATGAAGACCTCAAAAATGAATACCTTACTGAGGAAAATCCAGTAGTCTTATAGAAATCCCTGAAGGATAGGTATGATCACCAGAAGATGGTCATACTACCAGCTGCCCAAAATGAATTATTAAACATGAGGCTACAGGATTATAAAACAGTATCTGAATACAACTCTACCCTCTTCAATATTGTTTCCCGATTAAGACTATGTGGTGAAAAGGTTTCGGAAGAACAGATGTTTCTCCAAATATTCACTTTTCATGCCTCGAATGTGCTTTTGCAGCAGCAGTATCAAGAACGATGTTTCTCCAAATATTCAAAACTTATCTCCTGTCTCCTAGTAGCTGAATAAAATTGCATTGTATTAATGAAAAATCATAACTCCAGACGTACTGGATCTTCGGCAGTTTCTGAAGCAAATGCCAGTTTTAGCTCAAACAAAGGTAGAGGAAAGGGGAATGGAAGACATAACTCCTCCAGATGATGTTGTTTTAAAGGTCCCCCTCCAAAATTCAAAAATCACCAAAAGTGGTCTGCCTCTTAGCATCAGATCAACCAGAATCCACTTCCTAATCCTACCCACCGTCCTGATGACACATGCCACAGATGTGGAAGAAGTGGGCATTGGTCACATACTTGCCGTACACCAAAGAAAGTGACGAAACAATACAAAGCATACAAGGCCTCTGCTCATTTAGCAAAAACAAATGATTTGGAAGGCTGGAATTGGAATACAATAACTCCAGAGAGGCCTCTAATTGACATTACAAACTTGGAACCTCGGGACTTCTTTGAGGATGAGGACCGCCAACCTCTGGATAATGAGGCATTTAGCAATCTCTTGAGAGCACATCCTGGAATGATTTATAAGACCAATAATTCTTTGAACTTCACAAACTTAATTTTTTTAATTCATTTGAGTGCATATTTCTTAGATTTTTCCGTATTGATGGGAAACTTCTTAATATCCTAATTTATGATGAATGTTTTAATTATTTATCATGTGATTGCACAGTTATATTGATTTATCATTTAAGGTATGGATCATGGAACTAAGGGCAATCTATGTTTGATAGATAGCATCACAACACACACCATTATGAAAAATCAGAAAATTTTCACAAAATTGTTGTTCATTCCATGAAAGGTATCAATCATAGCTGGACCTATGCAAATAATTGAAGGCTCCGGAAGAGCCCATATGATGAGACAATATTTTCGCCGTTAGGAGGAGATAAGATAGTTTCTAAAGAACGTATAGATCCTGTAGAACAACCCATTCCTAAAGAACAGCGAGAATTGACAATGAATGTTTTCAGTTTGTCTCATCTAAATCCACATACTTCATGATGTGAAAATGAAGTACGGAGAATTGTGCACTTATAAGAAATTGCAAACAAATTACCTGATGCATTTAATGATGCGCAAAGGTAACAAAGTCACATGTACCAGCTATAAATGCACCTACCAGGATTAATGGCCCTATAGAACAAAGTCAAAATATAACAGCAAAAGAATCTGCAATACACCATAAGCATGGCAGACCTATAGATTTAAAAGACTCAGCTCCGCAGAAAAAGATAAATGAACAATCAACATCATGTCCTTCCAAAGAGGCACGTAACGCTCCTGAAGAGGTTTTTCCCGAAGAGGCACGTAACGTTCCTAAAGAGGTTCCTCCCAAAGAGGCACATAACGCTCCTGAAGAGGTTATAGTAAAATCCGTTCTTTCTAGAATATTGAAAGTCCCTGGTGAGACTTTGAAAGCCCCTGAAGGGGCACCTGTATCGAATAATGAAGAGAACTCTATACTTTACAATTATTCAAGAGAGAGATGGAATAGAAATGATGATGATGATTGGGACATGGAACCACATTTCATAAATCTCGGAAGTATTTCCTTTGCTTGAAGCAAAGCCAAAGAGTACGTACTCAATCCAATTAAGGCATTGGATTAGTATTAAACACATCCTACGATATTTACGTGGAACAACTAATTTAGGAATATTTTATTCTTATGATCGTAGAGATTTCAGTTTTGTGGGATATGCAGATTCAGGTTATCTCTATGATCTTCATAATGGCTGATCACAGACAGGTTATGTGTTTCCTAATAGTAATGTCGTCATTTCTTAGCGTTCTACTAAACAAACTTTGGTGGCTACTTCCTTTAACCATGCTGAGATCTTGGCTCTTTATGAAGTCAGTCGGGAATGTGTATGGCTAAGATCTTTGATTCAGCATGTTTATGGTTATTGTCAATTACCTTCTATTGCAGGTATTCTAAATGTTATTTATGAAGATAATGAAGCATGCGTAAAACAGATTTGAGAATGTTTCATTAAAAGAGACAACACTAAGCATGTAGCACCGAAGTTCTTCTTTACTCATAAACTTCAGAATTAACAATGAAATTGAAGTCAAGCAGGTTTGTTTAAGTAACAACCTGGTTGATTTGTTTACCAAATCTTTGCCAAAATTAGCACCAGAAGTTTGTATATGAGATTAGCATGCGTAGAGTTCATCATCAAACTAGGTAAATGATTGCTATCATCAGGGGGAGTAGTTTATCAGGGAGCATCCTGAAGTATGCTATCCAGGACATTTGTACGCTGTACTCTTTTTCTTTTTCTAGGTTTTATTCTAATGGGTTTTCCTAGTTCAAGTTTTATGAGGCAGCATTATGCACGTCTAACACCAGTTCAAGGATCTTGAAGAATGTTGTACTCATTTTCATTTCGTTTTGGTTTTTTCCCACTGGTTTTTCCTTAGCAAGGTTTTTAATGAGGCAACTATCTTTGAATGGTGGTTATCCAAGGGGGAGTATCATGAGATATGGATCTTGGGTGGATACCCACTTAAGATGAGTTAGGGTTAGAATTAGGGTTCCTCTCTTATGAGGTTACTTTGCCTATTAATAGGCTTCTCCCCTTGTATTTGTACACACAGTTAATGAGATAATAGAAAGGCTCTCTCTTCTCCTTCTAATCTTCTTTCTTATAATTTCTCTCTTTCCTAATATAACCTTGATTTTAAATACTGAAAATCACGTTATCATATTTCACTAAGTTTACAAGTCAAAATCAATGCCCAATGGAAGTCACTGCAAATTCAAGGTGAGTGGGTGTGTGAGAAAAAACACTTGAAGATATTGAAGCCCAACCCAATCACTAAACGGGCCCTAATTAGTAGGAGGCATGAAAAAAAATCCCCATTTAAAGGTTCCTTTGGCCCTTCCAATATGAGGCATCCATTAATGGATGGCCCCGCCATCTATTGGCAACATAATCATAAGAGATTTTGATTTCAAAAGGACAACCAAATTATAGTTGAGCTAAACAAAATTAGAATTAAAAAAAGAAAGGAATGGAATGGAAAAGAAACAAAATAAAGAGAAGGAAGAAAGCATGCTTTGAGGATTTGATTTAAACCAAATCAATGCCTTTACCTTGCCAACCTCAATGCCCAGCTTTGTGGTTTTGATCCAAGAGGCCAAGAGCAACAATGAAATTATTATGTTTCATGTTTCAAAGACATTGCAGGTAAGAGTGATGCTGGCGTAAGGCCAAAGCTTGAAGATCTTCATTTCCTTCTATTTCTTCAAATACCCAAAGTCGTTTGGAGGAAATGAAGTTTGAGGACGATGAGATGCATAGAGCATTGGAGGAGTGTGATGGGGATAAGGCACCGAGCCCAGATGGACTAAACTTCTCATTCATTAAAGCTGGATGAGATTTTCTTAAGGATGACTTTAGTGCTCTATTGTCTAAGCTTCATCAAAGGGGAAGAATCAATAGGAGGATGAATGCAACCTTTTTATCACTTATTCCAAAGGTTCCTAACCCAGTGGAGTCAAAGGATTATAGACTCATTAGTCTCGTTGGTTGTGCATATAAAATGTTGTCTAAGATTTTGGCAAATTGACTAAAGCGTGTCCTTCCTCAAATTATTAGTCCTTTTCAAGGGGCCTTTGTTGCAGGGAAACAAATTCTTGATGGCGTGTTGATTGCTAATGAGCTTATTGACTCCAGAAAAAAAATCTAAGAAAAAAGGGGTGCTATTCAAAATTGACCTAGAAAAGGCTTATAATCATGTGGAGTGGGAGTTTGTGGATTATATGTAATTCAAATTTGGCTTTGGAAGGATCTAACATGGGTGGATTCAAGAGTGCATTTCTACTACTTCTTTTTCTATTTTGTTTAATGGCTTTCTATCAAAGTTGTTCAAAGCTTCAAGAGGTATTCGGCAGGGGGATCTCCTATATCCATTCCTATTTACAATTGTGGTAGAAGCCTTGAGTCTACTTTTGGTGAAAGGAAAAGAGGTGGGGTTGATTGGAGGCTTTGAGATGGGCCAAAGTGGAGAGGTTATCACGCATCTTCAGTTCGCAAATGATACCATTCTTTTCAGTTCTTCAAGGAGGGATGAAATTCTGACTCTTAGGATAATCCTTTGTTGTTTCCAATTGGTATCAGGTTTGAAGATTAATATCCCAAAGAGTACGTTGGTGGGAATTGGGTGCTCAGAGGAGACAACTCGGTCTTTGGCAAATATTATCAACTGTAGGTCAGGGAGGTTTCCCATAATTTATCTTGGGTTGCCTATTATATTGGAGCTAAGCCAAGATTTGAATCTTTACGGGATCCGGTGATTGAAGATTTTAAGAATAATTAGCATCATGGAAGAAGCTTTATTTTTCTTTGGGAGGGAGAATAACCATTATTAAAGCATGCATGTCCAATTTTTTGGTCTACTACATGTCTCTCTTCAAAATGCCAAAGGTGCTGATTGAGAGGTTGGACCACATTCAGAGGGACTTCTTATGGAAGGACCATGGGGAGAAGAAGAAATTGCACTTAATGAAGTGGAGTGAGGTGATTAAGCCTAAATCCAAGGGAGGTCTTGGTCTTAGTAGTTTGGAGAATAAAATTAGGCTTTGCTGGCTAAATGATGGTGGAGGTTTGAGGAGGAAAAGGAGGCTCTTTGGCGGAGGTTGATTACTAGTAAATATGGTGAGGAGAAATGGGGGTGGTAGCCTAAGCCTAGGCCTAGTTACCTAGGTCGGGTGTGTGGAGGGTTATTGCCTCAATTGGAGATAATTCTAATGCAGGGGGCAAAACTTTGTACGAGGGGGTGGTTTTCTGGTGCGGGATGGTAGGGCAGTTAGGTTATGGTTGGATGACTGGGTGGGGTTAGGACCCTTGTGTGGCTTGTTTCTAATGCTTTTTAGATTAGCAGGCAATAAAGAAACTTTTGTAAGTGATTGCTTTGAGGTGAGGAATGAGTACATAGTGTGGGAGGTGTCTTTTGGAAGGACTCTTAGGCCATTGGAGGGAGCTCAGTATGAGGGTTTGTTCAATATTCTTTTTAAAACCTTTTTTTGAAGGTTTTCAAAGGATGCTAGGATTTAGAAGCCATCCACTTGCATGGAGTTCTCGCTAAAGCTTTCTACCTAGCCTTGGAGGGGACTCATTCACATAGGGCCACTTCTTCACTTGTGTGGTTGGATTTGGCTCCTCCTCGGGTCGAGGCTTTTAGTTATTTGGCAGTTGCTGGAAAAGTCTCAACAGCTAATAATCTAAGAAGGAGAGGATTGATGTCTGACAATATTTCAAATACCTGTGTGATGTGCGGTAAAGAGGAGGAGCCTGTAGATCATCTTTTTTTTCAATGTGAGGTAGCCTTCAGAGTTTGAACTAGCAATGTTGTGGGAAAAAACACACACACAGAGAGAGGAGAAGCCCATTTTGCATTTGTAAGCCAATGATCAAATGTCAACTGTCTAGGGGGAGAGAACTAAGCTCATTTCTAGTAGATGGACCATAAAGAAGAGGAAGGCTTGAGTTAAATGCTTGGTGCAAACAAAATGCAAATTTCATTTTATTTTCCCATCTCAAAGTAGAATAAATGGTTAAACAGTAGACATCATGGGGCAAGTCATACACCATTTGTGGAAAGAAGAGAAAAGAAATGAGTACCAAGACTGACCATCTTCGTCTTTTTCCAGTCTCTACCTGCCATATTTACAAAATCCTTTTGTGGAACTGACTTTCGTATGAGAAGTTTTTTAGCCGTGACAGTAAGAATCTGCATCACCAACTAAGATGGAACCATATCATCACCAACCATGAATTTTATCTACAAAAACTACTCATGACAGTTTCCCATCAATGATTCTGCTCAATAGGCATTACTGTATGAGATTGTAATCATTCAATAAAATCCAACTATATTGCAAGTATCACTTAAAAGATGCAATCATCTATGCATTGTTGTATAGGTTACATTACCAATGAAAATGTATCTGCTAATGAAGCATCCCCTCTTGTTCTCATGTCTCCTATATAGTTTTCATTTAAAAGTTCGTTAAAATATTACATCCACCTTTCTTTTTATATTGTTGTCCTTCATTTAAACTTTTGGTCATCAATCTTAATACATTTAACACGAGTGTTTACTGTTTTTTTTTCTTTATTTCTTAAGCTTAAAAATATCCTTCTTTCATTCTCTTTTTCCCAACCTATTATACATGTTATCATATGCTTTGAACTTTACATTACTTTCTACTTTCTTAACTTCCTTCTTTGTCTTCTTATATATGATTGAACTCTGCCAGTTTTTACCGCCGATCCCAAGCCTACATAAAGGAAGGGGGTTGTGTCAGGTAGGTTGACAACTAGCGTAAAATTTTGTCACAACCCAAACATGAATTTAAATGTAGGAAAATCTGGGGGTGGAGTATAGAAGTTCACGAAGTCATTCAAAAGAAGAGATATTATTGCAAAGTTTGGTAGGGAACTAGGAATATGTCCACAATAAACTATTAATTAAAATAAAAAATTAATTTGATTCAGATCATTTGCTTTTAGATGTTATAATATTGACTAGGGCCATAAATCCTATTGAAGAGGAATCATCTTTAATGAAAAAATTAGGTAGTATGGCCATTTAGGTCCCCGGTGAATAGAGAGAAACTATTGGGGAGGACCTAATTGAAAAAATGGTGGAAAACTTTTAAACAATTTTGAAATATTCGATTTTTAATATACTTTTTTCAAAATGAACAAAAAATATTTACTTCCTTGAAAATCCTCCAAGAGATAAGAACTCTCTTTTTATGCTTTCACGAGGGTTTCTATCATTTTTTTTTAAGACACGCCATTGGTGATGGAGAGAAACCACTGAGAAGGATTTAATTTAAAAAACCATGAAAAACTCTTAAATTATTTTAAAATACTCAATTTATCATATACCTTTTTGAAAAAGATCTCAATGTTTTGTACTTTCGTGGGAGATGTTTTGATTTTTTCACAGTTGTTGAAATTTTATTTACAAATTTAAAATAAATTTCTTTCCTTCTTAATGATTAATTGAAGAGTCATTAATAGCAAGTTTAAAATATAAGATCGCCCTGACAAGATATTCGTCAGCAAATTGCGTCATATTTGTAACAAACCCTTTTCAAATGAGCCATTCATAGTTTTGCAATTTGAGTTAATTCTAATAAGAAAAAGGAAAAAAAAAAAAAACTTTGAAGCTGTTAGAGCAGCCTGTTATGGACTTAGTGAAATTGAACACGCTTGCCCGTGCGATACTTTTGCAACCCATGTGTATGTCACACAAGTCAGCCTAATTCACTCAACCCTCAAGTGGCAAAGAAACTTAAGCCTCACACAAGCACACAAAAGAGATAAGATGGCAAAAGGGAGCACTTTGGAGAAGAAGAGCTTATCACTCAACTCTTGATGATGATTACAAATGAGGGAGGCCACCCCTATTTATAGTTGAGTAGAAATGTATATGCATGTCACCATTCTAGTGGGTAAAGAACATTCTAGACTTCTCTATCATAATCTATCCAACTCACCATTCTACAAGCTTTTACTCTAGATTTTCCAAGTCTCTACAATAGGCTTCTAGACTTTTCAAGGTTCTATAAAGGTCTTGGTCATTCTAGAAGAATGAGCCAAGCCAATAGGTAATGGGCCTTGGACTCAAATTTCAGGCCTATTTTGACCCATTAAGAAAGTATGTGACAATCTCTCCCACCTATTCCCTCGACGCCCCCGTCGAGTACTCCTCATGGAAACGTTGG
Source organism: Umbellularia californica (assembly GCA_028538565.1). Classification (NCBI taxonomy): domain Eukaryota; kingdom Viridiplantae; phylum Streptophyta; class Magnoliopsida; order Laurales; family Lauraceae; genus Umbellularia; species Umbellularia californica. The sequence continues at coordinate 48,219,195 of JAPQWN010000004.1, forward strand.
ATGTGCTACTCAAACTTCCAAAGTTCATCAACTGGCTCCCACGATGCTCCTCGTGTAGGGAGGCCCTTCCATTTAACTAGATACTCCTTTAATTCTTGGCCTCCTTCTTGGTGCATTTCACATTTTGCCAATATAGACTCGACTTCTATATCGCCTGTCTCTGTGATGGCTGGTGTACGAAGCGAGAACCATCGAGATGGGACTTCCATATCTTCATGATAAGGTTACAAGTGAGTCACATGGAAGACGAGATGGATCTTCTTCAGCCGAGCAAGTAGCTGAAGTTTATAAGACACATTTTGTATCTTCTGGAGGATTTGAAAAGGTCCCTCATAACGTCATACTAACCCCTTGCGCACTTTGCAAAATGCTTTGGACTATTGGGTAGTACCTTTACCATCACCTTATCTCTTTCTTTGAACTCTAAAGGTTGCCTCTTGTGATCTACCCATTTCTTCATTCTCTTGGCAGCCTTCTCTAAGAATACTTTTGGAACATTAGCTTGTTCTTGCCAATCCTTCAAAAAATCAATAGGCAATTGGGCTATGTCCCGTGTAGCCATTTACAACAGTGTGTGGTGCCAAAGGTTGTTGTCTTATGGCTAGCTTGAATGGAATGTGGCCGGCTGGTTTTCATCGTTGCAAGTAGGGGTGAAAGTGAGCCGGGCCGTCCGCGGGCGGCCCGTTATAGGCTCGGCCCGAGCTCGGCTCAAAAGACAAAAGAGCTGAGCTAGGGCCTAATAGGAGGCCCGTTTGCTTAAAAGGACCGAGCTCGGGCTTGATGAAGCCCGGCTCCTAAGCCCTAGGGCCTACATATATTAATACATATTATATATATGTACACTATATAGTATATAATATATATATATGATATACCATAATCCATAAATCCTAAACCTTAGTTTTAATCCAATATATATAATCTCTAAACCCTAAACACTAAACCCTAAGCACTAAATAATCCATAAACCCTAAACCTAAGCACTAAACCTTAAACCCTAATTTTAATCCAATATAAATAATCCCTAAACCCTAAGCACTAAATAATTCATGAACCCTAAACCCTAAATCTAAGCACTAAATAATCCATAAACCCTAAACCCTAAACCCTTATTTTATGATGCTAGCCGAATACTTTATTTTATTCTATGATGCTATTGGAGTTTAATTTGATTTGTATTATTGTTGGAGTTTGATAATGCTCATCTACATTAACATTGAACTATTATGGAGTGTTGGAACTGGGCTCCCTTTGCTTTTATGGAGTCTTTTTTATTTTAGTTAATTTTATTACTGCAATCCAAATTATGGGAATGGGAATATAGGATGAATGCATGCATTTGACCATTTTTTATTCTGGTTTACATATGCAGATTTCTTTGAATTCCGACAGGATTTTTTTTCCTGAAAATATTTTCTTTCAGCTAGTGCTATATCATTATAAAACGGGTCGGGCTTACAAGTCGTGCCTAGGGCCTCAATCGAGTGGGCTCAAAGGGCCGGCCCTAGGGCCTCATGACTTAATAAGAGTCGAGCCCAAGCCAGGGTTTTTTAGGCCCTCTCGAGCTCGGGCCGAGCTAGGGCCTACTGAAAAATACTAGGGCCGAGCCTAGGGCCTCTCAAAGCCCGGCTCGGCCCAGCCCACTTTCATCCCTAGTTGCAAGTTGTGGCAAAATTGTGCCACATCAAGAAGTTGGACCCAGCTCTTCTAATAGGGCATTAACCCACTCAACCTGGCCGTCAGTTTGTAGAGGGACGCTCGTGGAGAAATGGAGCTCTGACTCTAATAGCTTAAACACCTCTATCCAAAATCGTCGCGTAAAGCGAGAGCCCCTATCACTCACAATGTTCTCAGGAATTCCCCAATACTTCTCGTTGTTGAACAAATAGTCTTGTTCTCTCCTCTACCGTGCAACTTGTTGGCACCGCAATGAAAGTAACATACATGGAGAAGTTGTCTACAACAACCATGATAGACCCTAGTTTTTCGGGCTTGGGCAATGCATAGATGATGTCCATGGACACATTGGCCCATGGTCTCTCCGGGATGGGTAGTGGTTCTAGCAACCCAGCCTATTTTTTCCACTCCATCTTGTCTCGCTGGAAAACAAGACAAACTCTCACATTTTCTTCAATATCTTTTCGCATGTGTGGCCAGTAGTATGCTACACCTAAGAGAGCCAAGGTGCGTTCTTGGCCTGGGTGAGCAGCCCATCAAGTATCATGACACTATTTTAGAAGCTCCTTTCTTAGTCCACCATGTTTAGGGATATAGAGCCAGCCTTCTTTAGCAACTAAAAGACTGTCCTTCTTCCAGAACTACCGAATCTTCCCTTGCTGTACTAATTCTAAAAGGCCTTTTGCAAAATGGTCCTTCTCTAGTCCTTCTTTGAGTTGGCTTGTCACTTCTAGTTTCTCAATTTTCAAAGCAGCCAACTCTGCTTTTCTGCTCAACGTGTCAGCCACCTGGTTAGTTCCTCCAGGTTGGTACTCAATAATCATGTCAAACTCTGCAAGGAAGTCTAGCCAATGCGCTTGCTTTGGGCTCAGCTTCTTCTGCGTTTGAAAGTAGCTCATGGCGATGTTGTCAATCTTCACCACAAACCTTGAACCCAATAGATAGTGATGCCATGTCTAGAGGCAATGCACCACGGCCGTCATCTCTTTCTCTTGCACTGTGTAGCGTCGCTCCGTATAATTTAGCTTACTACTCTTATAAGTTAGAAGATGCCCCTCTTGCACAGGCACCCCCTAATAGCGAAGTCAAAGGCATTAGTTCTTACTTCGAATGTCTTGGTGTGGTCCGGAAGAGCCAATACAGTTTCCTCAATAACCGCCTTCTTCAAGTCATCAAATGCCCCCTGGCATTCCTTTGTCCACCACCACGCACATCCCTTCTTTAGGGGATTGGTGAGTGGTGTTGCTCTTCCAAAGACCCCTTTGATGAACCAGCAATAATAGTTGACAAGGCCCAGGGATGATCTTAATTGGGACACTGCAGTAGGTTCTTCCCATTCTATAATGGTCCACACCTTGCCTTTGTCCATCCATATCTATCTGTCCCCTATCCAATGTCCTAGGAAGCACACTTTTGGTCTGGCAAAGCTACACTTCTCTCTTTTAACATATAGAGTGTTCTCCCTTATGACTTGAAAGACTGTTCCTAGATGTGCAACATGGTCCTTAAGTGTTTTTCCATAGACCATGATGTCATCTAAATATACAACTATAAATTGATCCAAGTAGGGATGGAAGATTTTGTTCGCCAGGGTACAAAATGTGGCAGGTGCATTGGTTTATCCAAACGGCATAACCAAGAACTCGAAAGCTATATACCTTGTCACATATGTTGTCTTGGGCTCATCCCCTTCCTTAATGTGCACTTAATAGTAGCCCGACCTCATATCCAACTTCGTGAGGTACTTAGCTCCTAACTGATCGAATAAGTTAGCTACTAGGGGAACTGGGTATTTGTTCTTGATGGTTACCTTGTTTAATGCTCTATAGTCGAAGCACAAATGTAGGCTCCCATATGCTTCTTCTGAAATAATACTAGAGTTCCATAGGGCGCCTTGGAAGGTTGAATGTATCCTGCATCTAGTAACTCCTTCAATTGCCTATGTAGCTCTTCAAGTTCTGGCGGTGACATATGGTAAGGTGCCATGGCCGGCAGTTTGGCTCCTAGCACAAGCTTTATCTTGTGGTCTACCTCCCTCTTTGGAGGCAATTGTTTCGGCAACTCCTTAGGCAACACATCCATATAATCTTTAAGGACTTGCTCAGTCTCCGGAGGTAGAGCCAACCCATGCCCATCTTCTTCCTCTCTAAGAGTTGCCATATATGTGACTTCTTTCTTCTTAAAGCCTTTCTCTAGTTGTAAAGCAGAAAGGAATTCCATATACCTTTCTTTTGCTTGCCTTGTACTGTTGGAATTATGCATGGGGACCCTTCATCTAAGATTATCACAACCATTAAAGCTGGCTGGACACTTGCGTTTGTAGTGCAGAAGAAGTCGAGACCAAGGACGACTCTAAATTCATCTAGTGTTGCTACGAAGAAGCTCGTGCGCCCTTTCCATTCGCCCATGCGAAGCTCCACATCCTTGGGCACACCGAAGATGGGTTGGGCTGCTGAGTTTACTGCCTTCACCAGACTAGAGTCTTTTTCCAACCTGAGGCCCAACCTCTTAGCCTCAACTTCTAATATGATGTTGTGGGTTGCTCCTGTGTCTACCAATGCTTGAGTGGGTCTCTCGTTGAGTCGGATGCTTACAAACATCAACTCCCCCAAATGTGGTTTTGGCTCACCAACCCCACTCCCTTTTATTGCATTCAGAAGCCTCAATGTACCCTTGTGCCCCTTCAGTGACCTTAAGGCGCTAAGGGCCTTCTTTTGTGGGAAGTCCCTTATTCTATGATCACCATCGCAAAGGAAACACCCTTTTTTCTTAGGATCTTTCATTACCCTTACTTGGATTCTTGGGATTCTTTGTGGTGTCTTCCCTCCTACCTTTATTCAGGCCCCTTGGCTTGCTTAAGCTTAGAAGACTCACCTGCTCGATCACTGAACTCCCGAATGCAGAATCCAAATCCTTGACCCCTTGGCGCGTCAACTCTTATTCGGCCCACTTATGGAGTCCATTCACGAAGAAGAGGCAATCCTTCTCCATCATGTCAGTGATGTCTAGCATCAGCGTTGTGAACTGCTTCACGTAGTCCCTAATCGAGCCCGAATGTTTGAAGCGTATTAAACTCTTACGAGTGAGGTACTTCACATTATCGAGAAGGAATTGAAGCTTTAATTCCTTCAAATCCTTCCATCTCTTAACAGTGCAGAGTCCCATCTCTATGTCTTTGTAGTGTCGGCGCCACCAGAGCATCGCATCGTCGATGAGGTACATAACACCTGTGCTCATCTTTTCTCCTTCGTCTTCCATCTTAGAAGTCTTGAAATACTCCTCCACTTGCCAAATAAAGTTTCCCAAGACCTTGGCATCCCCACGTTGGCCATGGCCTTCTCGAGGACATCAATCTTCATATGCAACTCCTCATTGGTTGCCTTCAATTCCTCAATTTCCCTTTGGAGGGACTCCTCAATTTTAGCCAATTTTTCCTTATACCTTTCCCAGGAAAGCTTGACCGCACCCTCCAATTCATCCATATTCTTTGGGAGTTCAAGTTGGCGGCCCCCAAGCTCTTCCAACTTGGTTTCACCATCGGCCATGCGCACCTCTAAGCGGCCTACCTTTGTCTCCAGGGAAGCATGATCAGGTGAACCAGATTGTCCTCCCTTCTTTTTGGAACCGTCTTCGGCCGGCATTTTGGTAATCTCGGATGCAGGCATTGTCTTGCCTTAACCTGGCTCTGATACCAGCTGTCACGGACTTAGTGAAATTGAACACACTTGCACGTGCAGCACTTGTGCAACCCACGTGCATGTCACACAAGTGAACCTAACGCACTGAACCCTCAAGTAGTAAAGACACTCAAGCCTCACAAGCACACAAGAGGGATAAGATGGCAAATAAAGCAATTCGGAGAAGAAAAGCTTATCATTCAATTCTTGAGGATAATTACAAATGAGGGAGACCACCTCTATTTATAGTTGAGGCCTTGCCCAAAGAGTGGTTAGAAATGTATACACATCTCACCATTTTAATGGGTAAATAACTATCTAGACTTCACTACCGTAATCTATCCATCTCACAATTCTACAATAGGCTTGTAGACTTCTCAAGCTTTTACGAACATCTTGGTCATTCTAGAAGATTCTAATGAGCCATGCCAATACATAATGGGCCTTGGCCTCAGATTTTGGGCCCATTTTGACCCATTTAAGAAAGTACATAAATGCAGAGAAGTAATAAGGTAGTATTTGGTTCGCTGTAATGAAGGTCGGAATGGAATGGTCATTCCAACGGAATGATCATTACCACGTTTGGTTCACAAATAGTGGCGGAATGACCATTACCTCCGGAATCACCATTCCTTTATGTGAGGAAATCATCATTCCATTGGAGAGGGGAAGGAATAGCCGTTCCATTCCTTTATAACTTTTCGTTGAGACCAAAATATCCTTGTTTCACATTAACCCTAAAAAAACACTTCTCTCGATCACTCTCCCCATTCCAGCGAAACGAAAAGCCTTCCTTTTGGTCTCCATCTCCCTCCTCTCCGTTTTCAATCCAACGAAGCCGTCGCCGGTGCCGCGCCTAGTCGGAGCCCAGGTCCCAACCACGCCATCTCTGGTTGCAAGTACATAGATTATTCTTCTTCTTCCATTGTTTTTCCCCATTTTCTTCTTCTTCTTCTTCCATTGTTTTTCCCCATTTTTTTAATACTGCTGCAACTACTCTTCTTCTTCTTACATAGTGTTGACCCAGCTTTCTCAGAACAAGGTTTATGTTCCGAGAATAGCCATTGGGTGATGTCCCTAATATCGGTGTTGTAATTTTCAACCAGCATAATGGAATATAAGCAAATGCAGTGGTGCAGGCCATGATGAGCAATTGTAATAGGTGAAAATTGAATGGATGGTTACATTCAATTTGCAGAATGTTAGACCATCCTATTTTCAAGACTCAGTTCAGGGATTGCACAAGTACCCTATCCAATTTGGATTGGCTGACTTTTAGCCCATGTGTTGATTTTGGTATTCTACCCTAATGACTCAGTTGGCTAAGCCTGCACATATCTTTCCTTAGCCATTTTAGCTTAACAAAGTCACCAAATCGATTGAATAATTTACCAACGGTCTGAGACTAGCCTAACTTTAACCAGTGAAATCTAGAACTAGATGTGAAAATAGGCCCAATCAACAAATGGTTTGAGTTGACTTGCCTCGAACTTGTGCATCCCAATAAATGTGCCATATTATATCAACCTTCTATTTGGATTTTAGATGATAGAGGTGTTACTGCTGTTGTTGTACTCTCCTTTTACATAATGTTCATTATCAAAAGAGACCACTTGTTCTGCTGTAATTCTTTCTTTGGAATGAGTAGTCCTTTTTTTTTAAAAATGAGAATGAGCAGTCATCAACTATCAAAATAAAGACAGCCCAAAATAAATAAGTTGAATCAAGTCTTCTACTGTCACGCCCCGAGATCTGAAGCCCTTAGGATCCTCAAATTTTGTGACGTGACGGTTCCACTTTAAGTATTAAATTAAATTATGTCATATAAAAGAAATAAATAACTCAAATATGTCATTGCACACTAGATAATCATCCATAAAAATATGGAAATCTCAAAATGGCTTATATCTAAACAAGGAATCCAAAAGATCCACAAACTAAATACTTTTCTCAAATCTACTAGCTAATAAAATAAGGTGATGCGCTGCTCAGGTCTCTGTCCATCCCTGTAAACAACCTAAGATTCCTCAGATTTCGGATCGACCTCAAAATCTGAAACAAAAGAACAAAACAGCCATATGAGTAAAACTCCACAAGTAAATAGACTATGAAACTGTAGCAACGATTTTTCAGTCAATTGGCAGCAAATTTAATATATGGGTCATTGATATGCAAATATTCTAACGCCCAAATGCCAAGGTCAAGGTAATCAAAATGACAAGGTAGATTGGATGAAATGATATCAGATTAATAGAGCAAAATACCCTGAATTAATACTAAGATAAGGAACCTCCTCAGCAAACTAAATTAACAAAGTATACTTGCCAAAGTTGACCAAAGCACAAAGGTACCCGCCAGGTACAATCATTTTATAACTACAATTAACTGGCACGAGGCCAGCATGACCGGTAACCAAATCAAATCAAAACAAAAGGGAGCTAGCTGCAGACTAGTAATTTTCGCACAAAGGGGTTCCCAGTTCCCCAATTTCATACCCAAAGGGGGCTAAAATCCACGCGTGAGTGTCCCCACGTGCGTTGCCCGTACTTTAGAGGATGCCTTGAGGTCAATGGTAAATATTTTCAAAGTTCAATAACGTTCAGTTTCAATCTACTAATTAAGGAAGGCTGGAAAAACGAATCAAACCATATATTAATGTACAAAGTTCCAACCTTAGGATGTAATTTCAGATAGCTCATGGAATGTATTTTTCAACGATAATGCATTTCACAAAGTTATGATCTTAAGGGAGAAATATCAAGTCCAACAAATTTGTTTGTAGCTAAATCCATTAATCGGGATTGAGTAAAAAAATCATTATTTAACCATATCGATAATAACAAATATCTTGCAATTCTAAGATAAAAGGATCGGGCTCTCTCACCACACATCCAAGCATAGGTTACTATGGAAACATAACAAATCCTTATATATATCATATTGGAGACAAGGAATTGAAAACTCTAAGTACTAGAATCATAGTAAGGTTACTTGCCTTGATCAATAGTGGATGATGGATCTGACTAATTTGACCAGCCCTGGGTTAAACTCTTTGATGCAGAGATGTGGGTCCCTGTCAAGGATAGTTTCCAAGTGGTCAGCGAGTGCGTTGTGTAAGTGGGTCCAGACATGATTACATGGGTTTGGGCCAAAATGAGAGATGAGTTGGCCTGGTTTAGGGTCACAATTCTAAGAAATGGATTGGATATAATTTAGGGACTGGGCCCAGGTTAATCAATTATGTAAATGGGTTCAGTTTTGTAAAGTGAAAGCGGGGAGGGCTTGGTCTGTCCTGATTTAAATGCTTCAGTGACTCGGAGTGTGTTCCGATTAATTTATTAGCACATAGGTTGAATGAACATGTTCAAGTATAGATTAATGGGTCAGAAACAAGTGAAAATCTGATGTGCCCAAGTGGTTCAAGACTATGGAGTATATGGGCTCCCTGGCTGTATGGAGGTGCGTCTAGATAACTAAGTTCAAACTGTTTGGTTTTAAAATGGGTCCCAGTGCAAGGTGGCTTTGCTGACAGTAGGAAAAAAACAAAACAAAAGGGGCTTGGAGTCTGGTCAGTGGAGAAACGAAATGGAAAGGAATGAAAACAAAGGAGCTTCAGTGATGGTTTGATTTCTGAGTTCATAAGCTCGAGTAGATGACAGTGGTGACATGAATCCTAGGCCTGGCTATGGTTGTTTGATCAGAGGAATATGATAGCAAAGTGGTGCACGATGTTTGGTTGGGTGGATTGGGTTGCAGGTGGGTTCAGACTCAAATTGGCAGAGGTGGTTGTATGATGATAGTTGCTGGTAGTAATTTCAAAGAGGGTCTGGACTAGATGTGGTTCTGGTCCGGATCCGCGTATGCACACGTGGTTAGTTTTGAGCTTAGTTCAAGGTGCTGTAAGTGTCAAGGTGGATTAGGAAGATGGGTAATGGGCTAGTTAGAGGGATATGGAGAAGATGAAGGTGTAGTGATGGCATCTGCAACGTGGGTACAACAAAGGGGCTGAATGAAAACTCTATTTTGGTAGAACAAGTTTTGAGGAAACGAGTAAGGAAGGGAATGGAGGTTGAAGGCATAGTGATCTAAAGACTATGATGAAGATGGGCTGATCATAGTGATTGTATGATGATGGAAAGATGGGTAGGGTAGATCGGGTTCCCCACTTGCGAATTGACGCAGGTTCTGGTTGAAGAAGAAGACGAGAAAAATGAGTCTGGGTCCAGTTTGGTTGAATGGATTCGGATCCGCGAGGTGGGTCACGTTGCCTGATGTGGAAAGGAGGGTATGGCTTGCACGTTGGCCATGAGAGGTGACCTCACATAGGTCGTCTTGAAGAATTGAGAAGGAAATATGGAGGAAAGAAAAAGAAATACTTACTGGACCTAGTTTGGTGGAGAGGGTTAAGGAGAAGAGGGTATCTGGTTAATGACGTGGATGGCAAGTAAGATGGAATGAGGGTGGTGGGTGCTGCAACAATGGGTTGCATGGTAGTGGGTTCGGATGATCAAAAGTAAGGATGATATGTTAGGTTGCTGTTGCATGGGTTGAGATCAGTTGAGAGAAGAAACATGGATTAAGCAATGTGGGTCTTGTATGGCAGAGAGTGATGAGGGTGATGGCTGTTTGTAATAATTCTTAGAGGAATTTACCATGCACACCCTCATAGGACCTTATACCACTCTACAGGCCCCACATTGAAAACGGACACGGATATGGCCAGGAGGGAGTGATTTCGTAATTTTTTTTGTCGTCTAGTGACATTGTCGATATCGACAAGTCAGTGAGTTTATCTTTTGCGCAGAGGGTCAATTTCCCCTTTCTATCGACATCCCCTTTCCACCCACTTTTCCCCTGTCCCTTTCTTCTCCACACGGTCGACGCCTCCCTGTTGCAGTGGTCCCAGGTTCGTGGTCCCAGGAAGCTTGGCGCCAAATTTCGAAAGGGTTCACATGGAGGTGCGTTTTCTCGTTTTCTCTTTACGTTTTTGTTTCCTATTTTTTAGCCCTAGATTTTGAATGGTATCAGAGGTTTTCATAGGCTCTGTTTTGATGGGTCTGGGACGTCCCCTGCATTGTTCTTCTTTTCCTCATCTACCCAAACGGGGGACGTGCTCTGAGCTGTTCTACTTCTCCTCATCTATGCAAACGGACCCCTGCTCATCTTCTTCTTACATGGAAAATGGCTGATCTTTCTGACTCATTCTTTTCAAATAGTAAGCACATGTTCATATACATACCCATACACATAAGCACATGTTGAATCAAGCAATAGTAATAAGAACACAGTAAGAATGTGAGGAAAAGTTATCATGCACCTCACAATCCTTGGAAGCTTGTTCCTTCTAGCTATATCCATTACAAGAGGCCAGTATTCATGTGACGTTGAGTTAATTTCTTCTGAAGACCATAAGAACTCCACTTTGTCTAGATTCATTCCAACAGCTTTCCAAATCTCAATTAGATAATGACCAACAGTCTGTATTTTCTTTATATCACCACCCATTTTATTGTTCAGTTGTGCAAACCAATCAGCAATCCATATCTTCACTCTGTAGCCTGCAGAAGTAAGTTTGTTCACGTTTATTGCCTTCACAACACCCTGCCAATCAATTAAAAGAAAGAAAAAAACCTTCATTTCCCACCAACAGTCTGTATTTTCTTTATATCACCACCCATTTTATTGTTCAGCTGTGCAAACCAATCAGCAATCCATATCTTCTTGCTTTCTTGGAAACCTTTGTGAACTTCTTCACTTGATTGTTTTTAGTCAAGAGTTTACAACCACGCAAAAGAGGAAAAAAGACATGAAGGAGAATTGGTTTATGTCTAGTAAATAAATTCAAGTGAGGAACCTAATCTTGAAATCGTCACAAAAGTTTCTTACAAGTATTCTAGTTTTTCAAATGGGTAGTTTCTAGAGTTGACATAATACGGCAACAGATAAAAGTGATCAAGGTGACACAAGCTTTTTAATATCTATAAAGAAAAATGTTACAAGAGTTTTATGTCCAAGGATTATAAAACTTAAAAAATCTAAAACTTCAAATTGTATATAGCTTTTGAATAAATTATAATCTTGACCATGGTTTCTTCAAGGAGTGAGTTTGGGAAGATTGGGATTTATTAGTTAAATAATAACAATCCTCTTGAAGTTTAGACAAGATAAAATCTGATCCATTGTCAATGTGTAAAGGTAAAAAGAACAAATTGCCTTCCTCTCCTTGCATATATTTATTTTTTGAACTTCTATTATGATCATAAAAACCCCTGTATCCCCTACCATATAAAACTGTTGCAATTGTGAATTATTGGGAGCTGTACCTTAGCATGCACCACATGAGCATTGACGATAATGATAGCAACACATGGAATTCATTACTATTTTATGATGTGATTAAACAATTAAGCCCTTGAATATCAGTGATCCTTCAACAATTTAGGAGAGCATTGAATTAGTTGAATTAGAAGAGCTTTTATACTAAGGTAAGATTCTTAAAATCTGTTGGAGTTGCAATGGATTACTAGTGGATAAACTGAGTATATGATTTTAAGTTTAAAAGAAGGAACAAAGGCCTTTGTACTAGAATATATATATATATATATATATATGCAGCAGTATCACAATTCAACAGTATTATGCATATTCGTGAAAACGACTCATACTTTTAACATATTGAAATTTGATTGAAAAGACTGGGATTTGAATAGTGTGCTTAATGAGGCCAATCCTGAAAACGACTCATACTTAGTAAGTTTGAGCTGAGAGATACCTATGATGATTCTCATTAGTGATAAAAATCTAAGCCTTTTGTGGGATCTAGTTCGATGACTTTGATGTATGCAATGGGGAAGGATAGTGTGATAAAAAGTTCTCATTGTGATTAGATTTTGGACAAGATAAAAAATATCTTAATCTGATCATCACAACTATTGATTCAGGAGTCTTTAAGTTTATCGGTTTTTCCGTAGTTATATTTTCTTATAGAAATCAATTAGATAATTAACATAAGACAGACTAATGTCAAATTAAGGTAAGCATCAGTTCACTGTTACCAAAGGAGATATTGACCATAGCATGGCTTGGAGCATTTCATGATTTAAGTCGACCCTCAGCTGGTTAGACATGGTTGTGCGAGTAGAGTATGTGAGTTTGAATCTCCAATTCAGCAAAAAGCATTTTAGTCTAAATCACTAAATCACTTAACGAAGACCTGAGTTCCATCCTCATCTAAATCACTTGACGAAGACCTGAGTTCTATTCCAGCCAATGAGCGGACACGTAAATGGACTTAAAATTAAAATGGGTCCAACTACTGGAGTCATGGTCCATCTTTTAGATCAGTTTTTTCGGTTCTCAGTAGTCAATACCCATTTCCATCCCTAATTATAACCATCTAAAAAAAGACAAGCCAAAACAACCAACCAGCAAAATTGAACATTTACAAGTGTGAAAAGAAAACTCATCTTTTCCAAGTCCCAAGAACACCACAGCTGCCTAGGTCAAAGCTACAGTCAAGTAAACATGTTCTCTCTTCTTTAAAGAATATTTTGAAAAGTTAGAAGTTTTAAAACCTTCATTACCTTAAGTGAAGCCATAGTTTTTGACATATTGGTGGAGAAATAGTTAACGGATCATAAAGAACAGAGCCAGAGCCAGAGCCAGAGCCTGTCATGACTCAAACTAAGACCATAGTTTTTAGAAATTAGAACCAAGGTGTGAACGGTGATACTTTGTCACCCCAGTTGGGTTGTGGTTCTGATTGGCCTCCAGTGGGCGATGAAGCCAAGAGGAAACAACCATAAATGCAGCTTTGATCTTATTGCCATGTGCAAGTGAGCCACTTGAAACCACTAAAACAGAGAAACACATATAACTAAAGAAGTGTATTTTTACTTCCTTTTTCTTGGATTCATTTGGCTTGGATTCATTTGGGCAGCTTACAACTTCCTATCTAAGATAGATAGGGTTTGTGTCTGTATCTTGTATAAGTTATGTTGTATGCATTACATCTAATGCATAAATCTCCAATGAATCCACCATCCCTTGCATTATTTACCTGTATAGAATTTTCTTGTAACTTGTTTAGAACACCTTCACACAATTTTTACCTCAAATCTATATATAACTTGTTCACAACAAATTTGCTTTCCAATGTGTATACTCATCTTCACTAATTGCTTTTGTATGTGCAGACGAATGATGTTAAACCCTGACCCAGACCAACTCGATTAGTACTAATTAAGTGAGTGTTTAGTCTTAAGTGAGTCTTAGTACTAGTTGAGTTAGAATGTGATTAGACTTAGTCTGGATTATAGCTTTGGGAATTTTGAAGACGTTTAGTATGAGTCAGACACGCTCAGGGACGCCCTGAGTACACGTGTAAGAGTGGATTTTTGTTCTAGATCTCTTGTTTGATCGTGATTTTTATTTCTCTTGAATGGTTTTATTATTTGTGACAACTTTCATTTTTGTTAACCTGCTTGTAGTTGAGGTCCAGAAACCCAAGTTTTGGCCCAAAAGGGTAAATCTAACTATTCATGCTAAATCTGGGCACATTTTTCGAAGTCGTGAAACTATGTCAAAATTATACTTTTCCGAAACTAGATTTTTCGATGATCGTTTTGTTCTTCTTCGTTGTTTCCATCCGGGGTCCACAAGACCATATTTTAATCGTTTCAAGTTCAACTGCTTGGGGACCCACCTTCCAGACACTATAAATACTCTCTTACTCTCTCTCCTCCATTCCTCTTCCCCATTTTCCTGCACCGGTCTTGACCTAGAATGAAGAAGAGAGAAAGGTTTTTCTCTTGGTCTTTTCCCTTGAATCATCCATCAAGAAGGTTCAAATCTCTAATCTGACTCCGTCATTCTCTTCCTCTCTTCTCAAGCTCCATTTGGGACGTTTTTGGAGCCAAACCCTTTCACTATTCATCATCTTCAAGCTCTCTTCTTCTTGTTCAGCTAGCACAAGGTTAGAGCTCCTTTTCATTCTTTCATTTGATGTTCATTTAGCTCATTTAGAGCTTGTTTTCCATGTTTTCAAACCCATTTTCGAAATGGGGGTTTGTAATGACCAAAATGGTGATTTTGTGTGCCCTATTTTTGGGGGTTTTGTGTAGATTTCGTGGAGCACCCCTTCTTGTTGATTTTGTGGAGTTTTTGCTTGACATTGGACTAAGGCAAGTGAACTCTTTGGGATTTTTCATGTACATTGCATTATGGTTTTATTTTCCTTCATTAAGACATGATTTCTATGTTTGGTTTCTTAATGCAAGTTATGTTTCTACTCTTGCAAGTCATGTTTTTAGCTTCTTCCGTTGTCTTGTTATTAATGACTTCTCAAGAGCTTAGAATCGTGTTTGACCTTGTAAGTTTTTTGTGAATTTTGTACATGGAAATGTCTTGATGTTTTCCTAATGGAATGAATGGTTTAATAATGGATTGAATGTTGTTAAATGTTGTTTCGACCCTTGGTGAGCATGGTGGCTCAAGGGTTGTTTGGTTCAGAGGTGAGAAGAAGAAGGAAGAAAAATGCAAGAGAATGATTGAAGAAAAGTGCAGTTTCTGCACTCAGTTGCGTTCAGGCATAAGCCTATTCGCTCGAGCGACCATAGGGTCCGCTCTAGCAAACATGCCTCTGTTTGAAGGATTTCGAGCAGAAACTTGTGCGCTCGAGCAAACTTTTGGGTTGGCTCGTGCGAACAAGTTTCTGTCTGGGGTCCGCTCGAGCGATGGTATGACCGCTCGAGCGAACCTGATACTCACAGCTTTAGATTTTCAACCCTTTTCTGAATTTCTTGGAAATTGAAAACTAGACTATGCTTTAGACTTTTAAATTGACGTGGTGTAAATAGGAATTCCAAAAATGCACTTTACCTTCGGGGACATCAAACTATGCAAATTCTGACATTTGGGTTTCAACTTCACAAAGGTCAATGAACAGTCTTAGCCTATGCTTGATGGATTTTGTTTGTACTCTTGTTTTGGGATGCTTCATGCATCATCATGTTCTTGTTTGATTTTCAAGTATAAGCTCGTTTTAAGACGTGTTTCAAGAATAAGAGAAAGGGAATCATTTCTTAAGTTTGTTAAGCATTTATATGATGCTACTTTGCTAGTCTCGTCATG
The DNA here is from genome assembly GCA_028538565.1 of Umbellularia californica. Lineage (NCBI taxonomy): Eukaryota > Viridiplantae > Streptophyta > Magnoliopsida > Laurales > Lauraceae > Umbellularia > Umbellularia californica. Next base: position 48,234,680 of record JAPQWN010000004.1, read on the forward strand.
TTATGTTTAATAAATGATTTCCCCCTTGTTTTGTCGTGTTCTCGAATGTGTTTTGCCATGTTTTGTGCATTCATGATATAAGTGAATACCACTGAGTTTGGACTGCCCTTTTAGCTTGATCCACTACCTGGGGGTCCTTAAACTTGTGGACTGTCTGCAGACTAGTCGTGTATTATATTACACATCGTGCGTGTTCGTGTTCCGGTTCCGCTGCCGAATTCCCCGTCTACCTTGTGTGGCATGGGATCGTGTCTTACGTGTCGTGCTTGTCGTACGAACTTGCTCTTGTCATCATGTATGACGGAGAAAGGATGAGCTCAATGTGGATTTATCTTTTCATGATATTATAAGTATTCATGCTAGTTTCGTAAATTTGAAATGTGTACATTAATCTTAAACTGTTTTAGCACTATTTTTCATATTCATGCCTACATTGTTTATTTGCCAAACCGTCGTATTTGATGCATGCTATTTTGATGTCCAGGTGCAGGAGGTATCGCGTTTAACGAGGAGTGCCCGGAGGAGGCTATTGAGCCACCCCCAGCGCATGAGTGGCATCGCAACGATGTCATTTAGACGCCGGACGGGATCTTGACTTCTCGTTCATCTAGTTTTGGGTTGTCTTTTGGGATTTTATTTTGTTGTATTGGCCTTTGTTGGCCTCTATTAGATATGTAACTTGAACTAATATACTTTTGTAAAATGGTGAAACTTTAATCATGATAGGAATGCTATGTTGACATTTCTCTTTTGATACCAAATCTCAATGTTATAATTTCTCTTGTACCTTATTGTTTAAAATTAGTGTGATATGTTTCGCTACACGCTTCCGTAAATCTATTTGTGTGAGCTCAACCCGTGTCTTGGGATCCTCACCGCTGAAACCTGTGGGAAAACAGGCGGTATGTTTTATGTTCAATTAATCATATCGCAGCGTCGCGGGCCCGGGGTCTCGGTCCAGGGTCGCGACAAATAATGAACAAGTACCCGAAGCTCCGAAAACTCTCCTATACAACTAACGCTTTCATGTATCCGAAGGAATCCGCCGCGGAGAGGTATATCCCCACAACTTAATTCATAGCATCGATATACTTTTTTTTTTTTTGTTACATCATCTACATGCTAACAACCTGATCCGATTATTGTACACACTAGGACTTCGGGAGGCTGAGGTGCATACCTACAAATCCGGACAAGGATACATGGTCACTTACAAAGCAGTAAAAGGACTACGTGAGGCGGATGGGCCTTCACCATCTCGCAGACATAGATCGCATGGTCATAGATCATGCGCTTATCACTGCTCTAGTGGAGAGGTGGCGGCCGGAGACCAACTCATTCCACTTTCCATCGGGAGAAGCTACTGTCACGCTAGAAGATGTTGCATACATATACGGCCTTCCAATAGATGGGCCCATAGTTGTTAGCCGTACTTTCCCGGGGAAATATGTAGTGCATATGTGTGAGGAGGTCCTTGGGCTTACCCCACGGAAGAAGTTAGACTACGTTGGCTTAACAGTGAAGTTTAAGTGGCTTACAGACAATTTCAAGGCTGAGGAACTTGAGAAAAAAATTGAGCACGAAAATTATAGAGACGAAGAGATCCGTGCAACACGGGCCTATTTATTCTTTTTAGTCTGCGGTCAAATTGTTACGCAGACTTTCGGTGCCCGTGGACCCGCTTACATACTCGAGCTTTTTAAAGAGTTCAAACGTTACGCATGGGCACCGGCTTGTCTTTCCAATCTCTATAGGATGTTGACCAATGCCTCGCTTTGGAATGCGGAGAAGATAAGTGATGGAGGTGAAAAGGAGAAAAAGATTGGAGAGATTGAGGGTCACCAGCTGAGGACACCAACCGGTCCTCTACAGCTATTACAGGTGATCCTTTTCATTAATAATAAAATTTTGCTTATTAATTATATTGTACGTAACTCGTTTTCTTCTACGTTGTGGCGCAGATATGGGCCTACACTAGGATGTCTATCGGAAAGTGTCCTAAGCCAAAGGACAGTTGGAAAAATGACATTCAATTCCCACTCTTTAAGACGTGGCGAAGGAGATTGCCTGAAACCCCACCCAAATCTAAGGTGAAGGAAGTGAGAATGCAATTAAACAATTTGAAACCTGATGGGGTAAGCATCGAAACTCATGTTTTTGACACCCTTGCATTCGAAGTTAATGTACTAGCTAATCCAATGCTTGATGAGCCGTTGCTTATCTCAATTGCAGTTCATTTGGCAACCTTATAAGCAGTACGGCAAAAAGTTTCTATCGAAGCTTTCAAAAGTTGATCGCAGTCTCATCAGCTCGTCTACCGTTCTTGTCTTCTATTGGATCGTCGAGCGTCATAATACTTGGAGGGTTATGAAACAGTTTGGACTAAAGCAATTAGTCCCACCTCCATTCACAGCGCCATTTTCGAGACAGGAAAGGACCTACTTTGTTGTTGTTGATTATGAAAAATTGATTGATGAAGGGATTAAAGTGTCGTGGGCTGCAAGAGCCCAGCTTGGACTACATGGTGAGGAATGTATTGCAGCCGAGCAACCAGCTGAGTATATGGAATGGTATAGTGAAAACACAGTCATGTTTATTGGTAGGGGAGAGAACCGGAGCAGCACACTGTGGCTGAGTAAGAGGATGTCCAGGCAGAGGGATCCGGCAAACAAGATGAAGCCACCATCCCACAGAAACATGTATAGCCAATTCCTCTGTAGTTGTTTAAGTGGTTTTGCATTTCATATTTGCTTGTCTGTTATTAAAGCAATAGTTCAAACCAAACTACCAAACATGTATGATATATGTTGCATTTCTGTCTTTATTTTTAGGCTAAAGATTTGGTCGACCGGATAGAGCGCTCGCTCAAATGGGTTGCCCACAGGAACACTCCTCTAGAGAAGCTGGCCCTGTCAATTGGGAAGAAATTGAATAAGTTTAAGTCCGGTTTTGGGTCAAATTGGGAGGAATATTCAATTGATGGTTGTAGCAGCTCACAGTTCGATGACGATGTGAGGAAGAAGAAGATTTTAATCACATTCAAACATAAGAAGAGGCCCGCATCCAAAAGCCCAGGCAAAACCAAAAAGCAAACGTCAAAAAGGAAAACGGCGGTTTTCGATGAAACCCCGTTATTGATGATAGAAGGTTCGGGTAGCAGGTCACACACACCGGTCATTGTTCAAGAACTGCTTGAAGAATCTGTAAAAGGACCCGAGGCCCTGCCTATTCAAGAATCTTCACTTGGATTCAGTGTCTCACCATTCGAAGAACCTCTTTGTACCCCGCCCTTAAGCAGGACATTGTTCGCCTCGCCATTGCCGGTCTCTAGTTCATCCGCCTCAGTGGTCCCAGCCCCTATGGCCACACTTGTGTCATTAGTGTGGAGAATAAAACGGCTACCGCGGATGCTCAAGATACCGGTGAAGTTTGAAGACTACGCTCATTCGCTTGTTCAAGATGACTACATGCTGTCTGATTATAACAAGTTCTTTCTCAAAGGCTTCAAAGAATATCATGCAACCAAGTATGAAATGGCTTCCACATGTTATAAATGTCTTTCTACTGTTAGAATTTGACAATTTCACATGTATAGTTTGATCAACATCTCCTCTACTACCTTAGGAAAGATGAGTTGGAGAAGATTTGTACGTTAGTAAAGGCGGATGATCTAGCGAAGATCCTTGAAGAGGGAACATGGATGGACACGAACATCATATACTTTTACTTTGAAATCTTACAGGAAGGGTGTGACAATTGTTTCATGGGATTTTTACGAAAAAAGTGTCCCTATACACCAATACGGCGGATTTAGTTAGAAATACATGAAAATGACCATTTTAGTGTTCGTACGGTGATTTTTGACACATTTACCCTCCTTAGTTTTGAACCACATCGTCCTCTACATTACATGTAGGAAGAGAAAGATAAGGTCAATTCGCTTTACTTTCTTCGGTGGATTTTGAAGAAGGCGGCGGCAATGGAGGAAGTAGATCACCTTGCACAGGAAAGGAACAAAGCCCAATTCGATGTGGAAGCCATGAAGATCGTTTGGGCCGGTTCTCGGCACTCTTTCGAAGTCTCCGACCGGATGTCTCACCTCGTTGCAAGCAATCCCGTGAGCTTCTTTTCTCATCTGAATTTGTTTTCTAGGTTCATTGACACGATTTCACATCTGGGTACGATTTCACATCTGGGTTGTCTTTCTTTGTTTTTTCAACAGTTTATATGTTTTCTTCTTCTCCTTTTATTTGATTTACACGCATTTAAGTAGTTCTGCATCTCTGTTGGGATTGGGTTGGATCTGAAATTTCCATGTGGGGGTAAAGCCGAGTCACGATTTTTCGGGAACTCTTGAAGTGGGTATTTGAGAAAATTGGGGTGTTGGGATGGAATAGCTGGGATAATGATTCTCTATTTTTGTTTTTTTTTTTTTTTTTTGAGAGGGTGTTTCTTCTTTCTTTCAGACCCGATTAGCTCTGTGTTTGTTCCCTTTTAAAAATTTTGTCTTTTAGGGGTGGGATCCATCTTTTATCCAAAACCCAGTGTTGGAAATCTAGACAACACCAGTGATCTCGTGAGCAGAGTGGAATTGTAACCGATTTCATTATTTTATTGTGATGAATTGAATTCACTTATGTGGGCTTTTAAATGTAATATTGACATTGAGGTTTTGTCATTCCTTGTTGTGGCTTAAGTTGCATTTTGATGCAAAATTGAATGGAATTTTGAATTAGAGTTTAGAGGAAGCGATGGGATTGCGCTTAATATGGTATCTAAGAAGCCAGTTGTAATTTGGTGCGTTCATAGATACCGTATTAAGAACTGGATACCATCTATACCGATGGCTTCTTAGATACCATATTACAAATAGTTCATATTAAGAACTCACTTAATATGGTATCTTGTTAAGAACTCACCAAATTACAGATGACTTCTTAGATACCATATTACAACTGCACATCTATCCAATTTGGTGAGTGCATAGATGTGCATGCTTAGAATTGGATGTTCAGTGTCACTATGAAGAATCAAATCAGATGCTAGAACATTAGAAGTAATTTTAGGATGCAGCAATTGAGGAAAAAGAAAATCAAAGAATATTATCTGAGATGGTTGGGTGCTTTTATAGAAGAAAAAAAATTGCCCCTGTGAGACGAATAGAACTATAGAAGGATTACTTCTGGAAGGTTCATAGAGAAGACAGAGGCCATTCAAGACCTTGGGAGTTGGGAGGAATTACATGTCATTATTTTGGAGATACTGAGAGCATGATGTTAACTAGGTTTGAGTGGAAAAATGATACCTCATGTGACCTTAAAGTTGGGCTTTGCAACGTCAATGATGAATACGTGTATCCTCGGCCAGTCAGAGGGTGGCATAGAGAGGCCTTATGTGTGAATTTTTTTTTTTTTTTTGGGCCTTTCCTGAGGAGCTTTAGAGAGGAACTTTTTTTAAGACCTTAGATAGATGGAATAAGGCTTTGATGATTATGATGAGTTGGTCACTTCATTCATCAATGTCATCCCTGAAGGCTTCTCCCATCTATTATGGTCAGCCTTTTGAGTTCTTCTCTACTCATCCCTACTTAGGGATAAATACTTTGTTGCTTTTATTTTTTGGGGGGATGGTGGATACTTTGTTGCTTACCAATGTAATATGTTGCCTCCCACTACTTCATTCGAAGTCTTTGTTGTTCTTCCCCTTCCCCTATCTCTTTTATTTATAAAGGGACTCTAAGGAGTAACATGCCACTTTCTCCTTCCTTGTTTTTAATGTTTGGCCTGAATTTCTCATTTCTCATTTATTATTGACTAAGTCGTGACATTATTTTTATTAAACACCTTAGACGGAAAGAAGAGTTAAAGAGTTGGCCATAAATTGCAGAAATTTTTGGTATTTCTTGCATCAATTAAATTTGGTCTCATTCATTTGCCCATCCTTTTCTGTTCAATGAACACTACACCAAAAAGGGGAATCAGAGACGTTGGCTTGGAACGGCTTCCAACCATTCGTAACATGATGCGGTTTTGAGCCGTTTTAAGTGAAAAAGCCATTTCAAATGTAAAAAATTTACGGCTCCGCGCGTAAAAACTCATTTCTTTAACGTTCCCTCCATTCCACACTCGTTCCCTCCCTTCCATTCGCTCTGGCGCCCATCTCCATTCCACACTCGTTCTCATCTTCTCACTCCATTCCCATCTCCCCCCTCATCCACATATTTCACAACGTGCAACACCCCCAAATTCGGCGAATCCAGCGGTGCCACCCCCTTCTCCGCCTTCCCATCTCTCATTCTCTCCCTCTCTAGCCCTCATCCACAACTCTCACTCTCATCCAGTTACTCCCAGGCGCACGAACCCACCATCCCTCACCACTCACGTAGAACCCGCCATCTTCATCCCTCACCTCCATCACCACTCACGCAGCCCTCACCCTCTCCATTCCCCACCCACCCTTCTCTCTCTCTCTCTCTCCCGTCTTCTTCTTCTTCTTCTTCTTGTTCTGCTTTGATGTTAGGGTTTTGATTTTTTTTTTTCTTGGGTCTTGCACAGGAGAAGATGCAAGAGAGACTACTCAAATGTGAAATGGAGAAGAAGAAGAGAGAGGGCAGGTTAGAATTCCAGGACTCCTCTGCTTCCCCTCTCTCCGAATCTTAGATTTTTCTTTCCCCCCACCCAACCCCCTTTTCTTCTTTTTTCTGTCTTTCTTGTTTCTGAAGCCTAGAGTAGGAGCCGTCCTATGTGGGTTTGGTTGTCATTTGGATTTCAATCTGCTTTTTTAGGAGGATTTAGTAGGTGGGTTCTTCTGAAGTTTCGATTTCCTATCCGTTTTATTAGAGCAGCGGTCATTTCATAAAGTTTCTTTCCTTTTTTTCTTTGAAAGTTATAGTGGGTTTGTAGCAATGGCACTATCAATGCACAAGGATTCCTCAAAGCAATTGGATTCAAGCAAGTATGTCAGATATACTCCGGAGCAGGTGTAGGCATTGGAAAGAGTTTATATGGAGTGTACAAAGCCGAGCTCGATCCGACGACAGCAGCTGATAAGGGAATGCCCCATTTTGTTGAATTTAGAGCCTAAGAAGATAACAGTCTGGTTCCAGAACAGAAGGTAAAAGAAAAAAAGTTAGTTTACATGTTTCATTTTTTATTTTTATTTTTGTAAATTGGATTGATGAACGGAAGTTTTTTGTTCCTCTTTTTCGGGTCTGAGTTTGTGTTTGCTCATGATGTTGTGATGTGTGTGGTGGTTGTTTTTTTTAAAACAGAGGAACGATTGGGATGAAATGGGCTATTTGTTCCCTCTATTGAAATGGTTTATCTCTTGTTTTTCTGTTTTTAGTTATGTCGTTGGTATCATGCATTTTTTTTATATTGTGTTTCTTGTTCTTATGTTGATTTCTATTTTTAGATGAATGAGTTGGGTTTTGGGTATCTCTTGTTTCTGCTAATGGCTGGTTGGAATGAGACAGAGGAGTTTTGAGGATTTTCTCATGGGTGCTTGGCAAAAATAGCGTATTTATTGGATTTGGCTGCTTTTTATGCTTTTGTTGGTTTAGACTTTAGATCACCACCACTATCATTATCATTGCAATCAAAGCCTTAACCCATCTATCTGGGTTAGGCATTTGGTATAGATGTAGATGGGAATAATAAGCCAATACTTTTTTTTTCTTTGGATAATTTATTTCAAAATGGGGCTTCTTATTTATCTGAACTATTTTCTTGTGGCTTATGTGATTTTGTTTTTTTGAGGGTTCTAAGACTTTTAATGGGTTTTTATGGTGCTTCGGTGGGGGTTTTTGTGCTTTTCATCGTGACAGAAAATGAAGGCAAACATGGCATTGAAGTTTGGGTTTTCGTCAAAAGGGTTCTTGTGGGGGGTGTTTTCTTTTATTTGTTAGAAATTAAAGGTGAATGAGACACATAAAATGGGTTTTGCACTTTAGAACTTCTCTGTGAGTTAATCAAATTAGCTCAAGCTTAGCTTTTGAGAGCTGCAGTGATCCACATTCAACCCATGGCATATTTGAATGGTGGATCCTACTTATGTAGCAAGGCAATCAATATGGTGAGATACACTGGTGTGCAACTTGAAGTGGCACATGGACCAGTTTGTGGTAGAGCTTAAACTATGGTTATTCATCATTACTTGCATGACCCATCAGATGAATGAACCAGCATAATTTTTGAGCTGTGCTTTCAGCATATTGGGTTACAGAACTTGGATGTTAATGAATTCCAATACACAATCAGTCCACCTCATCAATTGATATGCCTAATTTCTTTCATTCTATGCATTTGACCCAATGGGATCATGCTCATAGTCACTTGTGGTTGAGCTTCAGTAATCCACATTCATCTTATATTTGTGGAGAAATAATATGTAATATTGCCTTCTTTTAAAAAAAAAGGTATTATTGCCTGATCTAGCCTAAGACCGTCTGCATTTCAATATACATGGGTCATATGTTTTAGAAGTGGCATTTCAATATACATGGGTCAAAGTCGTTTGCTTTTGCAACAAGAAAAATCATCCCTAATTTTCACCTTTCAGTGCAGAGTTTTGAAGTTAAAAAGTAGGTTGACATTGGACTCTTAAAATTGATGCATCCTTGCTGATCATATGTAATTGCTTTTGGTGTGACATTTTTACTGTCAATATCCCCTGCCTCTCTATATTTTTCCTTGCAAAGAGAGACTTAAGTGAAATGATGATTCACCAAGTGTGCCTCAACAAGCGGAAGCGTTGGACTAAAGGAGATGAGACTCCCTCTTTTAGTACTGGGTATAGATATAGAAAAGGAAAGAATGGACAATTTAGTCTCAACAACTCAAGTTCTAGGGCTAGCTAATTGATTTCTGTGTTTTTTATAGCACTAGTATTTGGAATTCTTGTCTAGAACCTTTTAAAAATTCTGAACTTGAATTTCTACCTCTTATATCCTTCTTAAAAAGTCTTACTTGAATTTCTTATATATTATTCTTGAAAGAGCATTTTTTTTTTTTACAATTGACATACTTCAATGATAGTTATTAATGGCGCACTTGTTTCCTGGAATTGATTTTGTAGGAATGCTGAGCGTTTTATTTCTAAATATAGTTAAAAATGAAGAAACAAAGGTGAATATGAAAAAAACAATCACTTTGACCATAATTATATAAGGATTATATATATATAAATATATATATAAATATATAAATATATATTTCTACTCCCTGTAGAAAGTGCAAATGCTCTGTGCCATAATTTCTGCTCTACAAAATCTGAGTCTTAGAGAATGATGGAAGTAGTAAAAAAAATCTGGAATTTCACTTAAAGCAACGTTGTTTGCCATCTTTATCCATTTCAGTTATTCTTTTGATCTAATACTTGTGTATGCAATCTGTAATTGATTTCCTGTATATAGACAAGTTCCATCATGGTCATGATACTAGCAGTTGAATGTATCTGCTTGGTCTTCAATATTGCTTTCTTTAACCTCATTTTATCAACAATACACTAAGTTGACGTCCATAATCATTATATTCGAAACATCTTTAGTGGGTTTTATAGCATTTAAACAAATGTTGGGATAAGGTAATTTTGCTTTTTTAACAAAGACGATGTATTTTTATTGTTAATTTTTTTTTCAATGGATCACCATCTTGGTTCTATCTTCTTTATTTAATATATGTCACCATACCCTGCTTTGCATTACCTTCCATATATATGACCAACCATCTGGATAGCCTTTGATCGTTTATTGAAGACAATATTCATGTGAGCAAATGGATTGGCCCTATTGTTTCTTTATGTTTTCTTAGCTTTGGTAGTTATGACATGTTCTTGTTAGATTTGGCAAGTATCTATATAGATTTCTATTGTTAAAATAAAAAAAACCTACATAAATTTCTACTACACCTAAATCAAGTTTGCTTTGGTCTCTTCCTTTTTGAAATTCATCATTTAAATGTAGATGGGGACTACTTAAGGGATTGTCAAACTGCCACCAAAGAGGTGCCACTTAAACTAGAACAACTAACTATGTAACCACCTCAAGGAACTTCATTTGTTGAATTATAATAAAGAGTGCTTCTGATATGCGATGTTGTGTTTTGTAGGTTTCTAAGACGAGAACAGTAAAGAACAAAGCTCTGATTCCATCTTTTGTTTCTGTGGTGTTGGAGGCTTTGGTTCCTTTGGGATAGGTTAGGTGATTTCTTCTACTTCGGTTTTTCTCTTTTTAATTTTTGTTTTTGAAGCTATGAAGTTGTCTTTTGTCTCTCTTAATGGACTGATAGTTGGTAGGTTTTGTGGAAATGAATCCATGAATCCATTTATTTTCCAATTTAAATAAGTTTCTGTGAATTTCTTTCTAGTGGATTTGCAGGTACAGAACCATATGAATTGTCACACACTCACTACACCGAAGACAACATACCTTGGTTTAAGTCTATCCCAAAAGGAGAAAGGGAAAGACACTTGAGACTATTCAGTGTTTCACTGCTTAGGTTTGGAATTTTCGTTTGTGGTAATTGTCTTCTTTGACTCTGTTAATTTGAAATGTCCAATATTGTTTATGTTATGTCCTATTAAATTAGAGTAATGACTTTCTTTACAGTACTTTTTATACATAGTTTATCAGTTACTCATTGTTCATCTACAGCATTGTCTCCGGAGGTTCGTGAAATTTGTTAATTTCAGTTAAAAACTGTGGGTTTTCTAGTCTTCATGATGGTTAATTCTCTAGCCCATTATAATAACTTTACACTAGTAGTATTAATTATTAAAGGCTCAAGTATATGGACTGGTTTGGAGGTAAAAGTGCCAGGTGCTAAATTCTCTGGTGGAATTATTCTTATCTAGGAAAAAAGTCATCTCATTTATGATATAATAGTAGAAAACGCGGCTGATTGTCCAGCTAGTGTTTTAATCTACCCAAACACTATTTATACCTCAAATTGAAGATGATACTGTGTGGATGGGATGACCATGGCTTTGAATTACATCCAAACGTGCCTTAAGTTGTTTTTCACTGCTGATTAACTTATGGATCTAGTTGGGGTCCCGAGCCTCATTGATATTTGTCTTAAAGACTGTTTAAGAGTTAATTCTCACTTCCATCATCAAAACCATATCCATCTTTCTGGGGCCAGCTTTGTGAATTTACAGGTTCCACAACGTTTTAAAGACCACTTTCCATGTGATGTCATGTAACCCTCCTTTTCCCAGGGTTTGCAACAGAAGCATATCATGGATTATTAATTTGTTTGTGTGTTGTGGAGGTGCATCAATGGGAATAACTGTATTTATGGTTGATAATTCACTGAAAGGTGGGTGTGTGTGTGCAGGGTGGTGCAGCAGGTGGGCTGTAAAGTGCAGGATGGTGCAGCAGGTGGTGTGTGCAGGGTAGTGCAGCAGGTGGGCTGTGCAGGTGGGTGTCTGCAGGGTGGTGCAGCAGGTGGGCTGTGCACGTGGGTGCCTGCAGGGATATTTAGTGATAAAAAATGTTGAGAGGCCTCAACCTTTTTATCGTTTTCGTGATAAAAAAATGTTGAGAGGCCTCTCTCTTTTTTCTACATGAATGTACACAATGAGATTTAGTGTTGTGAATTTAATGTAACTGTCTTACGTTGTAAAGGGGTTGTATTCATTTTGGATTGGAAATAAATGAATGGAATGCAATGTACTGAAATGGGAAGGCTATGGAATGGAATAAATGCTTTGTGGAGGAGTTCAGTAAATATCGTGAATGTATGCCGTATGCATTGTGAACGTAATGAATGGGTTGTATGTTGGACTGGATATAACACTTTGTATACAATTGTCATGTCATGATTTAGAATTAATGTATGAAAATGAATGTTGTATAAATAGAACATCCAATGGAATTGATTGGCCATGGAGTTCGTTATTGCTGCTTTCTTAAGGTGAATTCCTAGCATTTCTATTTGTAACAAAATAGGCCCTTAGGGCATGAATTCGTATGCATTCTAGAAAACAATTAGGCCCAAAGAGGTGGGCTCATGTTGTTCTCTATTGACTTTGCCTGGGTGGTAGCATATATATTGGCATTTCAATATGCTAAGCTCAGATTCATACTTGTAAAGGGTGTATTCATTCACGATTCGCACTTCAACTTTATATCAGAACTCAAGTATCATAAAAAATAATTTGGATCCTATCTCTACATGATAAACGAGCTCACATCTCTCACCAACCATAAAAAGCATGACTAGAAAACAAGGGAAAGGGGGATAAATCAGCGTAGTAAGGTAAAATCATAGGCCTAACATTAAATGATACTTGAATTCCTTCTCATACGAACTTGAATTTTGTGCGACATTGTTTTTGGATAACGATATCGTTACCATTATTTATAATTTCTTCATCCATTTTTTGTGTCCAACAAGAAAATAATAATGACTTTATATTGAGATCATAAACAATAAGAAAGACTCACGATTTAACTCAAAATGAAGTTTTCAAAAATTTTCTGATAACGATATCGATACAATTATTTATAGGTTCTTCGCCCATATTTTGTCTCCAACAACAGACTGACAATGATTTTATAATGGGGTGCATAAATAATGAGAAAGGCTCACGGATTTGGCTCAGAAATGCATTTTCCATTTGTTCAATTATTTGACACCACTTAGCTGCAACTGTTCAATACCTAAGTGTTGAACCAGCTCTCTTTGCCTAGATAACATTTAAACCATGATGAAATCAAAATAGTCCCATTGTTCTGTTCTGATAAATAATCATCACACATTATACAATTTAAATAATGTTTCTCAAATCAGCTCTCTTTTGCCATCTTTAATTGTCCTTATTAGGGATGCAAAATGAGATTTCAAGTAAGGAGATTCATAATCTAAGTGCATTATACAATTTAGAGTTTTTATTTTTATTTTCTTCCTTTTCTGGTTTTTGGCCCAGAAAGGCAGTGAAGTGGGTTCGAACCTTGGTGCTCTCTAGAATCTGGCCCAGAAATGCAAAAAATGGAAGGTTTGAACCCTGGCAACGAGGGTTCGAACCTTCGTCCTCTCTGGTTTTTTGCCCAGAAATGCACAAAATGGAAGGTTCGAACCCTGGCAACGAGGGTTTGAACCTTCGTCCTCTCTGGTTTTTGGCCCAAAAAAGCACAAGATGGAAGGTTCGAACCATGGCAACGAGGGTTCGAACCTTGGGGATTCGCCATAACAATAAATGTTTTCTTTTCAGCTTGGGCCAAGTGTGGGAGTACAGATCTAAATCAGATCTAATGGTGGTGATGCAGTGCAGAAAGGAAAATGCATTTCTGAGCTAAATCCGTGAGCCTTTCTCATTATTTATGCACCCCATTATAAAATCATTGTCAGTCTGTTGTTGGAGACAAAATATGGGCGAAGAACCTATAAATAATTGTATCGATATCGTTATCAGAAAATTTTTGAAAACTTCATTTTGAGTGAAATCGTGAGTCTTTCTTATTGTTTATGATCTCAATATAAAGTCACCATTGTTTTCTTGCTGGACACAAAAAATGGATGAAGAAATTATAAATAATGGTAACGATATCGTTATCCAAAAACAATGTCGGGCACAAAATTCAAGTTCGTATGAGTAGGAATTCAAGTATCATTTAATGTTAGGCCTATGATTTTACCTTACTACGCTGATTTATCCCCCTTTCCCTTGTTTTCTAGTCATGCTTTTTATGGTTGGTGAGAGATGTGAGCTCGTTTATCATGTAGAGCTCATTTATCATGAATTTAGTGCACCATAGAGACACCTATTTCTCTGGCTATCGAGTAGTTACTTGAAACCGACCAAGAAATAGATGGAGAACCTATAAATAATGGTAACGATATCATAGATCCCATAAAGTAAGGTTAAGAATAGCAACAAACATAAGAAAAAACATTTTATATTGCAGATGGGTTGATCTATAGATGGTTTTTAGGGGGGGAAATCTTTAAGAACTTGAATTCTTACTTATACGAATTTGAATTTTGTGCCCGACATTGTTTTTTGATAATGATATCGTTACCATGTTTTATAGTTTCTTCATCCATTTTTTGTATTCAGTAAGAAAATAATATTAACTTTATACTGAGATGCATAAACAATAAGAAAGACTCACAATTTCACTCAAAAGCTATTTTTCTTGCTTTTTTTGAGCTATTGCCCAATACTGAGCTATTGCCCAATGCTCGTTTCCTTTGCTCTTAAACATGCTATAAAGTAACAACGTAAAAATCCAAGGTGGTCCTATAAAAACCAACAGATGCCATTAATGCATAGAGGCATACCCACACAGCATTTAAGAAAAGAAAGGAGAGAGTAATTCATATGGTTTAAGTTCATTGAAATGAGTTATTTACTTGGTCATAAGAAATGCCACCCTGTCCCTACCCAGTGCCTTGATGATCACTAAAGTTCTGGGCTTGGGCTTCACCCTCAGCCTATGTGCTTGATGAACTACTAAATATTTGCTACCACAAGAAATTCAACCTGGTCTGCCACATTTATAGCCCATATTTAAACAAGTTTGATATTGAGTTTTTCTCTGTAGTGTGGTGTAGTCTAACCCTTTAGTCTAAGAGAAAATCATGTTAACTGATAATCTTATTTTTACATCAAATGGCTAGAAATGTCTAGCAACCAACCGACATGGTTGTGTTGAATGCTTCCCCAAGTTACTAGATGCAGTGACCTTCAAAGTCAAGTTTTCAAGTGCCTAATACTGTTGGCTCGTTTAGTTATGGGACATAATGTTTAGACCCGGATCTCACCCACGGGCCTCATAGTCAATAATGAGCCATCATTTTTGGTTGGCTCACTTGCAACCCCAATCACTACCAATAGTGGATGTGGTAGTCTATTGTTAACGATTTTTCCTTTCATTTGAAAGCCTGAGTTGTGCTCTATGTTTTGAAGTGCTATGGTTGAATCATATATTGAAGTGCTCATATATTGAAGTGCTATGGTTGAATGGTGAATGACTAATGACGTAGTGGTGAATGACCTTGTGGTGTGTTGGGGCATTGAGATGTTTATATTAATTTTTTTTTTTTTGTTATGTACAGGTACTTAACAGGTTGTAAAAAAAAAAATTTAAATGTCACATGTACAGGGGAGACTCTGCCGAAATTTCGAGAAATCTTTTACATTCGAAATTTTTCTTAGGAACGTTTTTATGAAGTTTACGTTAATGTTTGCCAAAATGTGTTTATGCTTCTTATTTATCCTTTTTTGTCATTGCAGGATGATGTGACATTACCTATCCTTCATATTTCCCGAATCAAATGAAACAAGGTTATCTTGATCTTTTGTTAAATAAATCTTTGAGATTTATTGTTTTTAATTCCACAATGACTCAATGGATGAACTCGTTCTGAAATGCATTCTATGCGGGTCTTTATCATCCTTTAATTTGATGACTTGAAACTTGATGAATTCTTTTCAATCTTCCTCATGAAGGTTTCTGTACTCAGTTTTGCACTTTAATTCTTTGTTTGCAGCTTCATCGTTTTGATGACAACATTGGCAAGAGTAGGAAAATCCTGATTGCCATGTCAAGGAGGATGAGCCAGAACAAGTGGATCATCGGCTCCATCATCATCGCTCTAGTATTGGCAGTTATCTTAATCTTGTACTTTAAGCTCTCCCATTAGCTGTGCTCGTCAGATTTCATAAGTCGTGCTTGTGATTCTGTTGGTTTGTTTGTTTCTGAAGAGGGGTCTTTAAATTTCTCCAATGTGTGCATTTGTGTGCATTGAACTAAATCAGATATTTAGTGTCTTATAGCCTGTCTGTTTGGCATGCTCTTCTTTTTTCTTCTCTGATTGTACTTGGATTGGTCAGGTGCATCTGCTTAAATGTAGTAGTTTCTTAATCTTTCTTCCTTTCTCTCTTTTTATTTAACAAAAAGGTCTTGTTCTTATGTGAAATTCAGCCCTTATAATGCAATGTGGTTACGGTGTAAATTTGCATTTTTTTTCTTTGTTTCATTGATTGTGACATCTCTTGCATGTTTTCCTCTACTGTGAAGTTCCTGGCAATGGAGAACATGATATGAATTGGATGCTTATGGTAGAAGTGCTATGAATGGTTTTCGGCGTCTGGACAAACATGGAGATGAAAATAATACCTAAGTAATGATACAGGTTACAAGTTGTAATGATGCAAGAATGTATATATAGCAAAAAATTTTAAAAATCAAATAAATAAAATAAAAAAATTTATCTATTGATATGTCACTTGCAAATTAGATTCCTTGCCAATCGCAAAGCCTTTAATTGTTATAATATTGGCTGGTTTTTCTCTTTAGAGAGAGTAAATTGCTTTTGTTGTTAAGTTTGCCTGATTTCTTCTCATTTATTTTGTATTTCTACCGTTAATTGTGAGTAATGTTTCCAAATGCAAATTTCTGAACATATTTTTATATTTGATTTGTTGTGATGGAACTTTTTGGATTTTTAGTTATTGCACTTCTCTTTTTAATCTTGTATGCTTTTTTTTCCCTTTCATTATTAATGCATATTTTCTTAAATACATTCAGTAGCTCACAGAAAAAAGGTTATGGATAAATGTTTTACTGCAAGTATCGGTAAAGGGATTGAGAGCATGATATGATAAAGAATGGAAGACTAAATGCATCATCAAGTTTAGATTTGCAGCAGGTAGGTATCAACACACTCAAGACTTAGTTGGCTTTGAACTGTATTCTATTACAATTGAACATTGAGTATGTCCTTCATGCATGTGCATATGTGTGTAGGTGTAATGTGCTATTACAGGTAGGAGGATGGGTTCAGGGGTATGAAGGCCTCACTCTTGTCACAGTGAGGGGAGCTGGTCATCAGGTTCCTCTTGACAAACCCAAGTTGGCTCTTCTCATCATCAAGTCTTTCCTGTCAGGAAGCTCAATGCCAACTTTGACAAAGCTCAAGGATTCTTGAGTAGATTGAAAGAAGTCTTCAAGTCTTAAAGGATTTGAATATCTTCAAAAGGCAGCTCTTACAATGAATAGACTAGATGCAAAATTCCTCATTCACCAATGGACTTCAAGTCGTAGAGGATGTTTCCATATACATGGGTGATTTGTATGAGAATGGTTGTTGATGTACATGGAATGTTGTCATGTAAAAAGGTGTAAAGACATGTTGGGATGTTACTGTTGGAATGTAATGATGTTATAATGATGTTGGGATGTTGGAATGCTACATTTGTAATTGAAAGTTGCACCGAAGAAAGGTTTCCTAAATTAAAGCAGTTGAATGTTGAAATGGTGGGTGGTGGAATGACAATTTTTTTCCCTGGATGTTGGATGGTGGAAAGACATTACGTATTGGATGTTCGACATGAAATATGGGCATCGAAGCTATAAAAAATGGTAACAATATCGTTACTTGAAAATTAAAAAAAATACCTCAAATTTATCTCAATATTACGCAGCTCGTATCTAAAGGCTAGGGATTCTTTTATGTACACAACGCCTGAACCAAACCATTACAAATCAAAAGGCATTGACATTGGTTTAAATGTGAGAAAAACTTGGTAAAACTACCATCAGGACCCATCCAAACAATGTGAGAAAAACTTATTTATTGGTTCTTCACCCATTTTATGTCCCCAATAACAAAATGACAATGACTTTATAATGTGGTATATAAACAATGAAAAAGGCTCACAGATTTGGCTCAGAAATGCAGTGAAGTGAAGGTTCGAACCCTCAAAACGAGGGTTCGAACCTTCGAATTTTCTGGAATTTGGCCCAGGAAGGCAGTGAAGTGAAGGTTCGAACCCTCAAAACGAGGGTTCGAACCTTCATACTCTGGAATTTGGCCCAGGACCTCAAGGAAGTAAAGGTTCGAACCCTCATCTTGAGGGTTCGAACCTTCACTTCACCTATTAGGAAAAGGCATTTCTGAGCCAAATCCGTGAGCCTTTCTCACTGTTTAGCACCCCATTATAAAGTTAATGTCATTTTGTTATTGGAGACAAAAAATGGGCGAAGAACCAATAAATAATTGTAATGATATCGTTATCAGAAAATTTTTGAAAACTAATTTTTCAGTGAAATCGTGAGTCTTTTTTATTGTTTATGCACCTCAAAGCTATGGTTTAAACCATTGGGCGCTCTGGAAAGAAGCTAGGCTATTTCTGTAAAGTTTTTTATAACGATATTGTTACAATTATTTACTGGTTCTTCGCCGACTTTTTGTCTCCAACAACAAAATGACAATGAATTTATACTGGGGTGCATAAACAATGAGAAAGGCTCACGAATTTGTCTCAAAAAAGCAATTTTCTAATAGGCATAGTTACAGAAATAGAAAAAATGCACTTTTCTGAGCCTAAACAATGTTTTTTGCCCAAAAAAGGCCGTGCGTCAGCGGCAATTGCCGCTGAGTTGTGTTCATTGGCCCGTTTCCACCCAAAATACCATATAATTTTACCAAAAATGGACACTTCGAAAAGTTTCCCCAAAACCGTTAATTTACCTTATTCGACCTTACGTCGGTCTCACCTTTCCATGAAATCAAATCATTTATGCACTGTATCACCACCATTAGATCTGATTTAATCTGTACTCCCTCACACTTGGCCCGAGCTGAAAAGAAAAATTCATTGTTATGGCGAATCCCTAAGGTTTGAACCCTCGTTGCCATGGTTCTAATCGGGATTCTTGTACATTTCTGGGCCAAAAAACAGAGGACGAAGGTTCGAACCCTTGTTTCCAGGGTTCGAACCTTCCATCTTATGCATTTCTGGGCCAAAAATCGAAGACGAAGGTTCGAACCCTCGTTGCCATGGTTCGAACCTTCCATTTTGTGCATTTTTGGGCCAAAAACCAGAGATGACGGAGGTTCGAACCCTCATTTCCAGGGTTCAAACCTTCCATTTTGTGCATTTCTGGGCCAAAAACCAGAGACTACGGAGGTTTGAACCCTCATTTCCAGGGTTCGAACCTTCCATTTTGTGCATTTCTGGGCCAAAAACCAGAGACTACGGAGGTTCGAACCCTTATTTCCAGGGTTCGAACCTTCCATTTTGTGCATTTCTGGGCCAAAAACCAGAGAGGACGGAGGTTCGAACCCTCGTTTCCAGGGTTCGAACCTTCCATTTTGTGCATTTCTGGGCCAAAAACCAGAGAAGACGGAGGTTCGAACCCTCGTTTCCAGGGTTCGAACCTTCCATTTTGTGCATTTCTGGGCCAAAAACCAGAGACTACGGAGGTTCGAACCCTCGTTGCCATGGTTCGAACCTTCCATTTTGTGCATTTCTGGGCCAAAAACCAGAGATGACGGAGGTTCGAACCCTCATTTCCAGGGTTCGAACCTTCCATTTTGTGCATTTCTGGGCCAAAAACCAGAGACTACGGAGGTTCGAACCCTCATTTCCAGGGTTCGAACCTTCCATTTTGTGCATTTCTGGGCCAAAAACAGAGACTACGGAGGTTCGAACCCTCATTTCCAGGGTTCGAACCTTCCATTTTGTGCATTTCTGGGCCAAAAACCAGAGAGGACGGAGGTTCGAACCCTCGTTTCCAGGGTTCGAACCTTCCATTTCGTGCATTTCTGGGCCAAAAACCAGAGATGACGGAGGTTCGAACCCTCGTTTCCAGGGTTCGAACCTTCCATTTTGTGCATTTCTGGGCCAAAAACCAGAGATGACGGAGGTTCGAACCCTCATTTCCAGGGTTCGAACCTTCCATTTTGTGCATTTCTGGGCCAAAAACCAGAGACTACGGAGGTTCGAACTCTCGTTTCCAGGGTTCGAACCTACCATTTTGTGCAGTTCTGGGCTAGATTCCAGAGAGCACCAAGGTTCGAACCCACTTCACTGCCTTTCTGGGCCAAAAAACCAGAAAATAAAGAAATATCTCAATAAAACTCTAAATTGTATAATGCATTTAGATTATGAATCTTCCTACTTGAAATCTCTTTAAGCATCCCTGATAAGGACAATTAAAGATGGGAAAAGAGAGCTGATTTGAGAAACATTATTTAAATTGTATAATGTGTGATGATTATTTATCAGAACTGAACAATGGGACTATTTTGATTTCATCATGGTTTAAATAATTATACTTGACTTCTGATATAAAGTTGAAATGTGAATCGTGAATGAATACACCCTTTACAAGTATGAATCCGAGCTTAGCATATTGAAATGCCAATATATACTACCACCCAGGCAAAGTCAATAGAGAACAACATGAGCCCACCTATTTGGGCCTAATTGTTCTCTAGACGAGGGTTCGAACCTTTACTTCCTTGCGGTCCTGGGCCAAATTCCAAAGACGAGGGTTCGAACCTTCACTTCATTACCTTCCTCGGCCAAATTTCAGAGAGTCCGAAGGTTCGAACCCTCGTTTTGAGGGTTCGAACCTTCACTTCACCTATTAGGAAAATGCATTTCTGAGCCAAATCCGTGAGCCTCTGTCATTGTTTATGCACCCCATTATAAAGTTATTGTCATTTTGTTATTGGAGACAAAAAATAGGAGAAGAACCAATAAATAATTGTAACGATATTGTTATCAAAAAGTTTTTGAAAACTAGTTTTTGAGTGAAATCGTCAGTCTTTTTTATTTTTTATGCATCTCAATATAAAGTAAATATTATTTTCTTATTGGACACTAAAAATGGGTGAAGAAACTATAAAAAATAGTAACGATATCGTTATCAAAAAATAATGTCGGGCACAAAATTCAAGTTCGTATGAGTAGGAATTCAAGTTCTTAAAGATTTTCCCACCTAAAAACCATCTATAGATCATCCCTCTGCAATTAAAAAATGTTTTTTATTATGTTTGTTGCTATTCTTAGCCTTATGGGATGTATGAATTGATTGGGTTCATCGTTAATGCTGGAGTTTGAAATGTTTTTATGTTGTTGCATCCATCATGTCTTTGTAATTTTGTTCGAACCTTCAAGGCCTATGCATGACGGTCCATTTGTGCAGACCCAATGAAGTGTATGTCTTCTCCAGGGCAAGTACAGGTTATGAATCTTCCTACTTGAAATCTTCCTACAACTCTAAATTGTATAATGCACTTAGATTATGAATCTTCCTACTTGAAATCTCTTTAAGCATTCCTAATAAGGACATCGTCTCCATCAAGTGATCATCCAATATTGAATCCAAACTGCAATTTTCTACTTTTATAAACTCATTGTGATGCTATTGTTTGTGATGTTTCTTACGGGTCCTGCGAGTAGGGATGGATCCTCAACTTCAGAGGAAGACCTGCCACAGCATTAAAAACAAGATAGATAATAACCCTGAGTTATTTCATAAATGAAAAGAGCAACTTACATGGATCGGATTGAAACAACAAAACGTTCAGAGACAATGGTACACAAAGAATTGATAGATAACACAAACAACCCATTTGGATGGTGCCAGTATGCCAAAAATTTTCAAATTATCATATCCACACTTCTGCTATTGGTTTGGATCTATACATCAATATTTATAGATGATGTTCTCCCACAAATATCAAGAGATACATCCAAAATATGAGAACAATACACTGTACCACCATAAACAAGTATTTACACCAAGCCCAGAAAATATGATTCAGCCCCTTGGAGGTGGATCTCTACATGTCTGTCTATTATGACCATGCTTCTTGCAATGGGAGCATGTAACCTGTTTCCTCATCCCGTCCTCTGTCCGCTTGAATATTTTGTGAAATGTGCTGCAGCAGTAACAGTGTTTTGCGGTTGGAAGTACATCCTTCACTGCATTGGTTAGTCCCTTCATTCTATCCGACACTATTGTAAGATTATGAACATGTTCCAATGTTTCATCCAGATTTACTAGAAACCATGATGAAGTCCCGTAGCACTCAGACTCTACAATAGCAAAAGCTAGTGGAAGAAGCCCATGGTCACCATCCTGACAAACCGCAATGAGTAAGGATCCATAACTTGACCATTAGAGTTGACATCAGCCAGTACAATGATAATCCTGCCAAAGCCAGTTCAAGAATCAAAATTGGCAAAGATGCAAACTAAAAGATAGTAAAAGATAAGCAGTTGCAGCATAAGTACCACAGATAAGAAGCTCTAATCAACTGTGTTGATTGAATGCACTTGGAGAAAATGTCATATTTCAATGTGACAACACAATTTTATCTCTGCAATCTAAAAACCAAAATCACCTGTTCAATCTTCCACACATCCTTTTTAACTTAACCGAGGCTTTAGTTCTTGTCTCATCCTCTAAAGAAATGAATTCATTAAGGGTTTGGAAATTACAGGTAAAATTTCAATGACTTGGTTTGGGGCTAAACCAATGGTGAGCATTATGGACCCAGAGCTGATAAGGGAAGTGTTGTCCGACAAATATGGTTGCTTTGAAAAGACGAAACCAAGCCCAGTTTTGAAGGCGCTGGTAACTGGGCTTGTGACCCATGAAGGTGAGAAGTTAAAGGTTTTCTATACTAATTATATTATGTTTATCTGATAATAACAGTCTGCTCTACATCAAGTTTCATTTTACTAGAAGTTTAGGAACTGCAAATGAAACTATTACAACAAGAGAAAACTAATTAGATTATTCAACAATTAAAGTGCTATACGAGAGTTATCAATAACCTAGGTGACACACAAGGCTTTTAGAAAAATACCACTTGTTGAATTTTATTGCAGTGTTACTGATCAATCCAAACTTTCTGTTTGGTGTTTGCAACAGAGAATGTTACCAGCGTTCCTTACTAGCTGTTCTGAGTTAATAAGCAGATGGGAGAAATCAGTTGGTTCTGAGGGGTCCTGTGAATTGGATGTGAGGCCTGAATTCTAAATTTTTGCTGGACGAAGTTTTGATTTCTAGGACAGCATTTGGTAGCAGCTGCAAACAAGGGATGCGGATATTCCAGCTCGAAACAGAGTAGGTCCATCTTATTCTTAAATCTATTAAGAGCATAGTAATCCCAGGCTACAGGTACATTTCTTGCCAGTATTAAGCTCGATGCATTAATGATATGGATTGTCCATCAACACTTCTACGCATGATTGTTAGTGTAATTCTCATTTTACATTCTAGCTGGTTGATAGCATTCCTACTTCACTGTCTTTAAATGTAGTAAATACCATGCCCTTTGATTTCTCATGCATACAGGTTTCTGCCCATACAAGTGAACAAGAGGCGAAGCGAAATTGAAAAGGAAGTATGTGCTCTACTAAGGGGAATGATTATGGAAAGAGAAAGAGAAATGAAAATGGGAAATATTAGTAATGATGGGCTGCACATAAATGTTTTTTCATGAAAGTTGACTTCTAGATAATCTTTCTTCAATTCTCTATATTAGAGAACACATATAGAGAACACAACTCCTAATTGTCCAATATACTAACTACAATTTAAAAAAAAAAACATGATGGAAAGAAAATAAGATTCAATGGAAATGCATCCACACAAACACATCTAAATATGTAAGTTATTTTTGGGAAAATGCATTTAAAAACCTGTTTGGCTGCATAGGACAATGTAGTCCATCACTCCATCTTATGGCTAGAAGAAGCAAGAACCTAGAGAATTCATTTTCCCTGATTATGCAAGCGGCCAAACTAGCATACCCAACCACTTTCATAAGGGTTTCAGGGAAAATCCAACATTCCATGAAACCAAGAAAATGTCACTTTCATAAGGGTTTATGGGAAAACTCAACATTCCATGAAACCAAAAAAGGTAGATAAAAAGAGAGTAGATCTACCCTTTTGCAAGCAGAAATGGGATGATGGGCCATGGGCACCCTGCCAAAGGGAAGAGCGGCTTTGGAACATTCAACGACAGAGGCCGAAAATCGAGTACCTGCAAAAAAACCCAATCACAATCATCTAAGAAAATGATATTACTTCAGTTCTTCCACCTCACAAACCAATGTTACTCTCAGGCTTTTCATGCAAAGATATTTCCATCAAATCTCATTCCATCTTCCATCCCATGCAATTTTCACTTGATTGGTTTCTTGCATTTTCATTTCCATTCCATATTAATCTCAGTGAACTCCACCCAAACAAACCCATAGCCATCACTGACCATCAGAAGCTTCTTTAGTACACAGTATTCATAAAAAACACAAAGTGGCCAGGAAATGAAACTCCATGAAAATGCCTCCCAGAAAAAAAAATCCAAACTTTTCTCCTCAAATGAAATCCATAGTAATGCCTCAAAAACCCTTCTTCTTCATTAAAAAAAAAGGTTTTCATGGAATCTCAATCTCAACCAAACCGTCGATTTGCTTCAAAGCAACCTTTTGTTGGGCCTCCAACCATGATGACAGCAATGACTCTATATATCGTCCGAACTGCCCATATCGTCCTATCAAACAAAACCTAGTTAGTGAAGAAATGGAAGAGGATTTAGCAAACAGAGGAACCGATCTGCTACTTCAGAAGCTGTAGAAGCAAATGGAGAGAGAGATATTCATTCCTGAAAGGGACAGAAAAAAGTGAAGGCGAGGGAGAGGGAACGAGAGAGCTGGAGACGGCGAGAGCAGGTCGCAGAGGAGGAGAGAAGAGGAGAGAAAATGGCAGGAGAAGAAGTTTTTTGGGGAAGAAAGGAGAACGAAATAAAAGACGATGTCGTTCGATAAGTGAGGGGTAAAACCGTCCAAAATCAAGGTACGAACACTTAAATGGGCATTTCAACGTATTTGTAGCTAAATCCGTATAATACAAGTTTACAGATACTTTTTTCGTAAAAAGCCCTTGTTTCATTGCTGACCCAAGTGTTTGTGTAAGTAATGATGCCACTTTGCTTGTGCAAGTAGTGTTGTACATCTTCTAAGTCGCGTTGAATGAAGTGAAATTTGTTAATAATGCATGCAGAGTTGGTGGCGGGATGGGAGTGATTCCGCGGTGGAAGTTGTATTCGGGAAAGAAGGCCATAGGGTGTGGGATTCGAAGGAAGCACGCACGCTGATCTTCATCGTCTACCACAAGTCTCATTTCACCCTACTGGTGGGTTACGTTGATGAGAAGAGGTGGGAGTTCTACAATAGCTTGGAAAAAGATCGTCGGTCAATGAAACATGCTGAAAATTTTGTAAGCAGATTTGAGCTATTGTGTCATATTGTGTTTTTAGTTGTCTCTTTCTGAAGTGCAATATAGTGAACATTCGCGTTTACTTTCATTGATTTACTTTATTCTAATGCTAATTTTTTATTTACAAAATGCCAGGCGGGATGGTTGAATGAGAAATACAGTCAATTTGGTTGGAACAACCCATTTTTGTGGTCATGGTTAGAGAGGACGGACATCCATCGCCAGCAAAATAGCAATGATTGTGGAGTATTTGCAATGGCTTTCGCTGCTCACTGTGTGAACCGATTGCCCTTTAATTTCAATCAGTCTCATATCCCATACTTTCAGAGCAAAATCGTTGTAAAGATCTTCAAGAGGAGTTGGCAATTGAATGCAAACAGGCTGAAATTGACTGAACTGACGACAGACTCCCAATCAAGATGAACCAGCTGATTGATGGATAAACCAGTGATGGTTAGGCTTGTCCAATTAAACGACCCGTGTTTCTGTAAAGAGTTATAGAAGTTGTCCGCAGTTTGTCCCTAGTGTACAGTTTTGGATGTACAAGACTTTTGATAGACATTTGGATGTAATGAATTGTTTAATTTGATGTTATTTCCATGTAAAGCAAGAGTTGAACGATAACTTTATTTTGAATGGAGTCCTTTCTTTGATAGTGGATTCATTTTGTTTAAAACTGTGTCCATATTATGTGTAATCTCTATAGGTTTTCATGTTATTATGTGGATACATTCAATTACCAGCTTGCGGGTATCTTACAGGTCTTGTTTTCCCAAATGGATCACTACATGTTATGTTTATAGCTTGCACTTATATTGTCGATATCGGCAGTAGAAGTTGTCGATATCGACAGGCCCTGTGATTTTTCTGAAATCCAATGTTCCAGTTAAGTCGTCGATATCGACAAGACCTGTCATTTTTCTAAAAACCAATGTTCCAGTTAAGTTTTCGATATCGACAACAATTTATTGTCGATATCGACAACTACTGTCATCTTTCTGAAATCCAATGTTCCAGTTAAGTTGTTGATATCGACAACAAATTGTTGTCGATATCGACAACTACTGTCATCTTTCTGAAATTTAATGTTTCAGTTAAGTTGTCGATATCAATAACAAATTCTGGAATCACTAAAACAGATGTGAAACCATCAAAATCTGTACATACAAACTTCATATAAATTCTTAATAACAGATACGTTATGTGAAAAAACCACCATTTCAGTGCTACTGAAGTAAGCTCAAATCAAATCACAAAGGAACAAATACCATTGCTATATTTCCAATATCCACTTACATAACAGGACGACCATACAAAATATACATACAGAGATATTCATCTACAATAGGACCAACTATTCTGGTTCTAAAGCTTTCAAAAAAATTCCTGCACAACTGTTCTTACTTAATTAGGTTTATAATTACAATGGAACACAACTACTGTCATGCATATAGTCTCTCCAAATATATAGACAAATGAGACCACCAAAAAAATACAACCAAAAAATGAGACCAACTATTCCTGCACAACTAATCATGCACAACTGTTCTTACTTCCAACGAGACTATATGCATCAAATGAGACCACCCAAAAAATACTACCAAAATAATAGTGGCTCATTCCAAAAAAATACTGTACAATGATTCCATCAGCTTATTACTGGAGGATTGCGACACCCTCCAGAGTTATGCCCTCTTCCTTTGCAATTTGAACAAGTAACGACCCTCCTCTGGCGGCCACGATCTTCAGTACGGATCCTGTTCTTTTTTGGACGTCCGGGTTGTTTAGTGGCTCTCGGTGGAAGAACCCTAACATCACATGTGTGCTCCCATTGTTTAATGTCACGAGTAGCATGTAAGACTTCACTGTACGATGTACGGTAAGTGCTTGAATAATACCAATGCTCGCAAAATGCGTACGGATCATAATTTCTGACCTTCATTGAAGCCAATGCGTGACAACACGGGATTCCTAAGAGCTGCCATTTTCGACATGTGCAGGTTTTCCGTTCGAGGTCTACAACATCTACATACTCTGCAGATTGAACCTGAAATTCAACGAGCCCAGCTATTTGTACGTGCACTCGGCGAGCATCCTCCATTTCTTTGCTTAGTAGTTTTTTCGCATACGGAGTTAGACGAGTTGTTATGCTTTCTGAAAGGAGGTGTCGTTTATGATAGAACTCCATTAACTTGGCACGTATTTCCTCCACCTGCTTTGTGATAGGCAGGACTCTTGTGTCTCTTAAAAGGCTATTAGTGCACTCGGCCGCGTTGCTAGTAAGCATGTCATACCGACAGCCTTCTACATATGCATTCGCCCAACGTTGCCGCCCAATTACCTCAATGTAGTTGAATGCCTCTACACTTACTGCACGGATATCCATCATGTAAGCATTGTACTCATAAGGCCTATACGACTTTGCTGCCCCCCAAAATTTACTTACGATTGCGCCATCACTAAAAGCAGCCTTGATATTTTCAGCAATGTGGCGACAGCAATAACAGTGAAATGCGGATGGCATGGTGTTCCTCAACGCTGGAATGAGGCCCTTCTGACGGTCTGAAACAATAGTCAAGTTGGTGGGCTCCCCGAGCGAAATGAACAAATTAGCAAGGAACAACTCCCAGCTATCACGGCATTCGGCTTCCGCAAAGGTGAATGCTATTGGTAGCAGCTTTTGATTGGCATCATGTGTTACTGCTACAAGTAATACACCTGGATACTTGCATCGGAGATGTGAACCGTCAACAGCAATCACCGGTCTCAACGAAGACGTAAAAGTCCTTAAACAAGGTCCGAATGCCCAAAAAAATCTTCTGAAACGGTCCTCTGTTGTGGTGTCTATGTTCGTTACAGTGCCAGGGTTGCTCAAATGAAGTTCTTTACAGTACAGAGGTAGCTGCTGGAAGGAGTCTTCATACGATCCACGAACAATATTCAGTGCCATCTCCCTTACTATATAAGCCTTCCTGTAGGTAATGGTCACCCCAAACTCCATTTGATAGTCATTCATGATCTCCTTCGGTTTCAAATTGACATTCTGTCTGACTCTATCCATGATGAAGTCTGTAATAAGTGCCGAAGATGCTTGTCGATGTGCCATGCCCATCATTGGCCTTGAGCATTTATGGTTAGGATTGTACGTCCTTACTTTAAATTTTGGGCCTGATTCAACAATTGAAGCGTGAATACGCTATGGACATTCCTAATCTCTGCAGCGTGCAGTTACTTTGGTCGCGTTGGTCTTCAGGGGTTTAAGGGTGAAGTTGCCATAAATTGCGAACTTAGCCAAAGTTTTCCGGAACGTTATTTGATCTTGGAACTCACGGCCGATCCACATTTCCCGTGCCGAGTTGTTTCGAACATCTGTGTTTACGTCATCGGGCTCCATTTTATCCTCAAGATAGACAGCTGGAGTTTCATTACAACAAAATTCCTCATTGCTTCGATCGGCTCCTGCAACTTCAGCCGAAGTTTCATTATAGTGAGCATTCTCATTGATTAGATTGGCTACTTCAACTTTACTTTCGGCATTCGCCAATGGAATCGAATGGATTTGGCTTATAGACGGAGGCCCATCAAAATAGATATCACCACCACGGTCTGTCCCAAATACCAAATCATCATAGACAATGTCTTGTCCGACCGTCTGACTTGGACTGCAATCGACCTGCACAGAAGGAAAAAACATGTCTTTGTCTTCGCGGATGTTGATGGTAGGTACGTATCTAGAGCTAGTTGAATTAAAAACTTGTTTTTTGTTTGAAGTTCCTGTTGACTTCCTTGTTTTGTCCGGACAAGAACGACGAACAAAGCTCCTTTGAAACCTACAATGAATCGTTACATAAATAAGCAAGTAGGAAGGAGAATATAGTAATTGGTGTTGTACAATCTACTTATGCAAAAAAGTGTACTTCCAATCATCTCCTTCTATGCATTGCTCCTTCTTCAGACCGTTGAAGACATATAAATATATCCCATTCGATTCATCACCCGACGCTTTGAACATACTCCTAACATCATTATCATCATCAATGCTGGCCAGGGAGTATGCCCGTCCGTTGTGATGTAGGTATTACATGCTTAGATTCTGGATGGATAAGTCCCCATTAGATGCTTTAATTGCTTCTTTAACAAGAGATTCATATGTTATGTCTGTAGCTAAAAATCTCATCTTTTGTTTTCCTCCATCGTACACAGGACGACTTATATCGAATTAAAGTCACCGCCATAGTGGAAGATGAACAACACCTCTCTATCTGACATGCTGTCATTATATCAGATGAACATTAGGTACAAATGTCAGTTAATACAGATCTATATTAACAGCATTTGTATGTCTTTGAGAGTAGAGAAAATGTCTTCACATTCATTGATAAATACTCCGCACACCATGCCAAATAAAAAGATAGCAGCTGTTCAAAAATGTTTACGACTAGCTAAACATTTACAACAATAGTTTTATCAAAAGAAAGAAAAGGCATTTTCATCAATAGTCTATTTATTATAAAGCTTGGAACAATGCTTTCAAACAATGCTATTGAGTGCCAGTCGCTATCCCTCACACATTATTCCACCCATTCTCCAAAAGAAACCAACTCATGACCAAACAGTTCTCCCACTGCTGGATTTATTCATAATACATTATTTCTAATTGCAATGGACGCTAACGCAATCACAAAACAAACCCTTCAAACCACACAAACCAAGGATCCCTAAGGCATAGAAAGAAGATTTCCCACGGTTTATAGGGTTTCTAACAATTACATATTGGGCAAGAATCTAGGTTATGTTGTTTTAGGGTACATAAAGCACTTTAAGGTGGTAGATAATGTGTGTGCCTTTGTCTTAATGGAATTCAACCACCATGGAGATGGCGATTTATGGTGGTTTCTAGAAGAAAAAAACTCCAGAGCAGTGTTGAAGACGACCCAAATGGAGAAATGCGAAAAGTGGAATCGGGCCGAGATATAGGTGGATACGCTCATAATTGTCAATATTGACAATTATAAATTGTCGATATCGACATTATGCAAAACGACAAAAAAAAAAAATTAAATAAAGCCCATACGGGGATCCCTTCCGTATCGGAAATTGAACCGGGTCCTGCTGGGACATATGCCATCCTAAAGGGATTTTACCCGTAAATTCCTCTAATTCTTAACTTTTGGGGATTAAAAGATGATGGCGTTTGGCATATGTGGGTGGGGCTGGGTGATGACATGATGGAGTGGGCCTTTGGTTTCTTGTGAATGGGGATGGAAGTGATGGAGGTAATACAGTTGTGGCGATGGCTATGAATGTAATATAAAGTAAGAATTACAATAATGAAAAGGCAAGAACATTACAGAACTATAAAAAGAAATTTAAAGAGAAAACTTAATAGAGTAATAAACAATAACCATTAATGAACCTAGAGAAAAGTGAGGACATACCTACAGGCACCAGGTGCTGCAAAAAGGGATAATTAGAAAAGAGATAACTAAAAATTGCAATAAAGTTAAGGTAGGGTAAAAGGTTACCTGGAAGAGATCTTGAAAAGGAAGCTTGAAGGTGGGTAGATCCTATGAGTGAGGGAGAGAGAGAGTGTATGGAGATTCGTATGAGAGGGGGGTGCTATTTATAGAAGACTGAGAGAGAGAGTATAAAAGTAAAGTAGGATAGGTATGAAATAAGATCTCTTTTGTTATTGGCTAAATAGCGTAAAAAGATAAGAGTTTGGGTACAAGGTCAGTTCTCAAGAGGAAAAGGAAGTCTTATCAAATCCGGAAAACCTTAGTTCAAAAATAGACAATTCCAATCCTATCACAACAACGAAAACTTAAGAAGAGTCCAATCTATCTTTTGAACAAAACCCCATAAAATTCAAACACCTCTCATCCTTAGATGGTTCCTATTAAGAAAATGCTAATAAACATAAGAGATAATAATAATCAAAATAACTTTAAAAAAAGGTAGGGTCCCCATAAGAAATAATCTACGGCTAATATTAATTTAAAATAAAATTGAGAAATTGGGTCCTTACATCTACACATACCAATTCTTCAATCAACAAAAACATACCTGGAATGTAGTTGTTAAGGAAAAATGACATTTTAAGAAACGATAACGCCTCCTCATGGCTTCTGATTGAGTCACTTTCTCCATTTGTAAGATTTCACCACCAATTCTGCAGTAGTCCTTTTTCTATTGGCCTGCTACTAAGCTCAAATATGGCCAATTGTTTGAAATGAATAATAGGTTGGATAGTTTTAAATAGGTTGATTTGCACTAGATGCAGGATTAGGTTGAGTTGACTTGGATCTTCAAAATCTGGATCTATAGATGTTTTTCACTATATGGTTATCTATTTTGGAGCACTTACTTATTTGGTATCTAAACTTTTGTATTCAAATAAATCACTTATTTTCACTATATGATTATTTTCTATTAGTTTGATGTATCTTTTTTTATTTATTTCATTTATGGCACGTCTTAGTTTAGCCAGAAGAAAACTGAAAGTGAAGAAATTGGCATTGGCTATGCAGTGCTAGTTGAACATTCTACATCTACTAGGGCTATTCATACAATTATCATATAAATTGTTCGAAAGACAATGCATGGGTGGGGCTAGATCTAGGTACCGCCTAGATTTCGATGGTAATAAAGAAATTATTGAAAGTTGGGTGTATAAGAGTGATCACATATGTATGAGCAATTTTATAATGACTAGGCGACCTTTTGTGAAATTATGTCACTTGCTTAGCACAATTGGGAAGTTGGAACCAACCAGACACATGTTGGTTTGTGAGCAGGTTGCAATTTGATTGCATTTCCTTGCTCATCATGTTAAAAATAGGGTCATTAGAGTGAGTTTAACTGTTCAGCGGAGTCAATAAGTAGGCACTTTAAAATGTTTTTGATTGTAGTCATTAGGCTACAGGGAGAGTTATATAAGAAACCTGAGCCAATATCGGAGAACTCGGTAGATGAGAAATGGAAGTGGTTTAAGGTAAATGATTCATATATTTTATACAATTGTATCTTATTAATTTATTATTTATGTGTAAGTATATTATAATGAATTGTAATGTCTTGTAGGGATGTCTAGGAGCTTTAGATGAGACACACATACCGGTCCATGTTTTGGCTATTGACTGACCTAGGTATCAAACTAGAAAAAAATCACATTGCAACTAATGTTCTAGCATCGTGTGCCCCAGATCTATATTTTACTTATGTATTACCTGGATTGGAGGGGTCTACCGCTAATGGTCGGGTGTTACGGGATGCAATTGCTAGAAGACATGGCTTAGTTGTTCCACGTGGTAAGACACAATGGTATTACAAAATAAATAATTATTTTCTTTTCAAAAAATATTATAGATCACTAACATAAAAAGATTTGTTCAATTTGTTCAAGGTATCTACTATTTGGTGGATGCTGGGTATACAAATGGTGAAGGATTTCTTGCACCATATAGAGGCCAACATTACCATCTGAATGAGTGGAATAATGGACGTCAACCTATGAACCCAAAGGAATTTTTTAATATGACGCATTCAACTATTAGAAATGTAATAGAAAGAGCATTTGGGATATTAAAAAAACGATGGGCAATTCTTAGGAGTCCTACTTTTTATCCCATCAACATCCAAGTTCGTATCATCTTGGCATCTTGTTTGCTTCACAACAACGTAAGGAATGAGTTACGTGTGGACCCGTATGAAGATATCGAACTAGACGAGGAGGAGGGTGAAGGCGACACAGATCACATTTCTACTATTGGTTTATGCTCTTTTTGACATGGTAAATGCGGGGACTCATAAGGCTGACAATGGGTTCAAGCCTAGTTTTCTTGTAGTCATTAAAGTATTGTTAAAGCAAAAGTTGCCTGGAAGTGGAATTAAAGCTAAGCCACACATTGTATCTAGAATCAAGACAATGAAAAAGGACTTTCATGCTGTGTATGATATGCTTAATGGAAAGAACTGTAGCGATTTTGAATTGGATAAACATAAAAATGTGGTGGTTGTCGAAGATGAGGTTTGGAACGGTTATGTGAAGGTATTATCATTTAAAAATCAATTCATAATGGAGTAGATTAAATAAGAAATATCTTTATGTATCCTTGTCTGTCCATTTCGTTTGAATATTTTGCTCTATGTATCTTATTTATATGTTTGTTGTAGACACACAAGGGTGCTGGTCAATGGAGGAGTAGAAGTTTCCCACGTTATGAAATGTTATGCACTACCTTTGGGAAGGATCGTGCCACTGGAGAAGGAACTGCTACCACTGAAGATGTCTTGGATGAAGTGACTAGGTATAAGGAGTATGAAGATTCAGAAGATTTGGGCATGAATTTTGTGGAAGCTGAATGCAACGTCTCCACTCCTTCCACCAATAGTGAAGGAACTAGTCAGACAGGAAAGAGGAAGAGGAGCACCGACAATATGGATGGATTTCGAGAAGCAGCCTTGATCATTAGCAACAAGTTTGATGAAGCCACTGAGAAGTTCAGTAGAGCTATTGGTATTGATTTGGATATAGCAAACAAAAGGGATAAAATCAATGCGGAACTTCGCAGTCACTGTGGA
Source organism: Umbellularia californica (assembly GCA_028538565.1). NCBI lineage: Eukaryota > Viridiplantae > Streptophyta > Magnoliopsida > Laurales > Lauraceae > Umbellularia > Umbellularia californica. Next base: position 48,268,301 of record JAPQWN010000004.1, read on the forward strand.
AATATTGAGAGGGCGGAACGCCACAATGCCTTGATTGCTATAGCTTATGATCATGAGATGACAGTTATTTTTTTTTAATTTGGAAAATGATGAAAAAGAAGACTTTGTGAGGGCTTTGCTAAGTGGCGGCCTGTGATATAGATGGGTATTTTGATATATTATCTATATTTTGTTGTTTGCTACTATTATCGTAAGCACTGTGGATGTCATGAGATGACATCTCATGATGGGTCTTTTGATACATTATCTACATTTTGTTGTTTGTTACTTCGTAAGCACTATGGATGTCATGAGATGAGTGCTCTTTTTCTACACTTCTAGACTTCTACTCCTAATTTGTAGTACTTGCAATTATGATTAACAACAAGAAGAGGGTTTTATTTTAGGTGCAATGAATTGATATGGAGCTTGTGTTAGTAGTACCATGCAATTAATTGTTTTAATTTTATGATCATTCCGTCCATGTTTGAATAGTGGGTGTTTTCTGATGGTTGAGGTGGGATGTTTATTTCTTGAGTTCTACTTGTCATTATCTTTTCTTCAGTTGGTTGTGGAGTTGGTGCAGAGATGATTACAGATGATAAACTAAAAAGGGACTACATGTCATCTAAGCAAGAGCTCAGTTTTTTTTTTTTTTTTGGTAGTAGGAGCTCAGTTGAAATGGCTAGAATGTCCCACAACTACCATTAATTGGTCCACCAATAAGCCTCCATTAACTTTTTTTATTGTTTTATTGTTTTTTTTTTTTTGGCACACATTTTATTCATGTTGAGAATATTAATGGGCCCGCGACAAGCTCAATATACGATCCCTATGAATAAAAATAGATGTGGTTCACATTAATTTTGTGAACCAATTAATGGTTAACCATTCATGCCAAGATATTGACGTGTAAAAATCAGCAATGGGCTGGGTTTTGAATTTGGTTCATGATGAATTGAAGTATGGTCTGGGGACCAAAGTTATAAGACTTTTGGTGTAGTACTGCTTCCTGCTTCATTCCATTCCATTTCAGAATTATTCCGGTCTCCATTCCATTCTTGCCTACAACCATTCCAGTGAACCGAACGCTACCTAATGTTCTTCTAATTTTATCTGTTCATTTCATCTTTAAGTCAAAGTAAAAAATGGAAACACATACGTGTATACCCGATAGTGGGGCCTATCATTGGTCAATTTGAATGGATCACACATAGATATCCATTGATAGTTACATGATCCGTACATTTGTAACCATCCAAATGAATTATACCATTGGATCAAGAAGAAAAGAGGACTCCATCTGTTGCACAAGGCCAGGCCTCGACCGGATGTTTCAATTTCCCCATCCCCAACTCCATGCACAACCGGATGACCTGACCCCACTCTTTCATATAAAACACATCTCTCTCGAATAAGGAGATGGTCACAGTGACAAGTGAGCTTATGCGTTTCAACCTAATCTGAGCCTGGCGAGCAAAAAGAATCGGCTAGGGTTTTCTCCGTCTTCCCCTTCTCCCACTCCTCTCCTCGATCGAAGCGAAGCCGATCCTCATTTCCCAGAGGGATTCATCAAGCAAGATCTTCCTTCCAAGTGCGATCTCGCGACGTCAACAGCTCTGCAATTTAGGGTTTCTAAAAGCCTGCAGATTCTAATAGAGGGGTTTTTTTCTTGGGGGTTCTTTAAGATTTTGATGATCATGGAAGGTGTTTTCTAGGTTCGGATCTATCTGGTTCTCATCTATTGTCCGGAGGCGTTTTTTTTGGTGATCATTTCTTCATATCTGAGGTAGATATTACAAATCCTAGCTGATCAATTCAAGCAGTTTATGACTTGGATCTCCTTTTTCAATCTCTGCTCATCTTTTTCTTTAATAAAAAAAGAGTTTCTGGTTGATGTGCTGATTTGTTTATGTATGGCAGTTTGCGTTTGCACATGTAGTTTGAAAAATCTTGTACTAGTTTGGGCTGTCCCTGTCTACATGTGGATTGATTCTTGTTTGTTGTGGCTATTGCTAGAGTTTTCTTTTTGTTGAATCTTCAACCTTGGGTGTAGTAGTATATCATTGTAACAAGACCATGTGGATTTTAAAAAGTGACTTCCCAACATGAACACTATGAATGTCCGATTGAGCGTTCGATATTATTTCCAATGGTCAGGGCAATGCGAATGTTTCCTTGTTGTGAAGTTTGACCATAGTAAATCTGTCAAATTGGAGAATGTGCCTATTCTGCCATGGTTCCTAATGCCATGGTGCCTGATGCTAGTGAGAGGTTAGGAGAATTTGGGATTATGTTAACGCACTATGTTAAAACAAATCGTCATTCAAAAAAAAAAAAGGTTCAAACAAGAGCAAAGTGGGACAAATTTATTGGTTTTTTATGAGAAGACATTGCCAAGTATGGGGGGATAAGTCCATGGCCATACATTATACCAAATTGGAGTTATTGGTAACTGCTTTGCACTTGAGAAACACAAAGTTTCACTGTTCTAAATACACATAGGAGCATTGAGGGTTGATTCAACTTGAGCAGACATTTTCTCGTGCGTCTTAATTAAGTATATCTTTTTTTAAAAATTCATTTAGGCTCAAACCCCCCTTGGAAATGCTTTTATTCCATCTAAGACTCTCAGTGTTGGCAGAGGACAAGGTAGATGATTGGGTGTCCAAGGAGGAGGAGATGGTATGGTAGATGCTATGTGTGTAAGGATGTCAATTGGCCAACCCAAGCACTCGGCTTAGCTTAACTAAGCTCAAGTTTGAGGTCCACTCATGTCCTCATCAAGCTTAGCTCCAGATGGCTTAATTAGCTCACAAACCATGCTTGAGCTAGTGCTTGTTCGGCTTGTCTTGAGCTCAATTTCTTACATGCTCAAGCTTTGGTCTTTATTTTTCATTATATATGTTTTATATAATTATTATACATGTTATTATCTGTTTAATGGTCATTTTTGAGGAAACACCACACCGTTCCTAGCTTAGGTACTTTTTGTCCTATTCAGTCCATTATTGGTTGTGGCCTTTAGAAGGAGAAATTCACTGACGGAGCCTTGACCGCTATTTGCAAAACCAATGAGCAGCGGGCCGAGTGGCGCCATGAGTGGGTGGCTTGGAGTGCTGCCAGATTCTTCCGTTGCAGGCTGAAATCTATGATACCCAGATATGGCAACTCACCCATGGTACCCGTGCAGACATGGTACGATACGGATATGGGTACGGGATACCTCAAGATACGGTAGGGATACGGAGCAAAAAAAAAAAAAAGAAAGGGGATACGACTGTGTTGTATTTTATTAAAAAAATTTGAAACTAGTGGAAATCCGTCTTCCCGCCCACCAACAATCCCACCCCCTTTGCCGAATCCCAACCCCTTCACCTCCATCACCCAGACACAAAGAAGAAGAGAAAAAAAAAAAAAAAAACAGAGAGAAGAGAAGAGGAACCTGGGAAAAAAGGGGCGTACCTGCACCGACGTCGCCACAGCATCATTGTCGCCTCCACAATCATCGTCGCCGCCTCTACCATCATCGTCACCTGTTGTCTTCTCTCTCCCCTCATCTCTCTTATCGTTAGGGCAGAGAGAAAAGAGAAAAGAGAAGAATACTTTTTTTCGTTTTACTCCTCATCTCTCTGTCACGTGGGTCTCTATTTCAAACCGTGTCTCCCACTCTTATTTAAAAGTGAGCCAAGGCCCATGTATTCCCCACTCCAATTTCAAGTGAGGACCTATCTTTTGGGCTTCAGATTGAGTCAAGCTCAGCCCAGCTATAAAAAAAAAAAACAGCAGCAAAATAAAAATCTCTTTACTCTAGATTGACAGCTCCAGCAAAAAATATATATTTCATTTAAAATAAACTCCCAATTAAATATTTATAGTTAGATATTTCTAAAAATGCCGTACCCGTATCCGTATTCTAAAATTTTAAAATTGACGTATCGGATGCTCGTTCCCGTGTCCCATATCCGTACCCATATCCGGGCATCGTAGCCTGAAATTGTTGATCTGATGGCAGGGTAGTTCATTGAGTATTTGCCTGAGAGTCTGAGCTTGTGAAGGACAGGCTTTGCTATATTCTTGGAATGGCCTGAGGTGTTGATGAGACCTCCATAATCAAATATGTCAAAAGGAAACATAAATCCAACAAGAAAGTTACGAAATCAAAGAAATCCTTCCATTCTTTCCATCCAACTAAGAGACACTGGATTCATTTTTCTGGTTAATTTTGCCCATCTGTTGCCATGATCTTTTGAGGGATTGGTGACTTGGTGTCCATGCTTCTTTCGATAACTGTATTTTGGCAGTGGCTGGGAATCCTTATCTCAGATTTCTTGTGTTTCATTGACAGCATCTTATATTGTCTCCTTTTGTAGAACCATATGTGACTCAATTGTTGGTAGGTTATCGGGTATCCCTCGATTGGTAATTCTGACGAGATCTTTCACATTGGTTTTTGGATATGATGCTTTACCTTCTCTTTGTCCCCTTGGATTGATCACTTCTTATGATGGTGTTGATTCTTGTTCCAAGATTTTCCTGAAGAATAAATCCTTGGTAGGTTGTTTCTCAACTGGTATTCTGACCAGATCTTTCATTGGCTCTTTTGGAAATGATGCTTCTTAATTGTCCTCTTGGATTACTCATCTCATACAGCAGTGTTGACTGTTGATTCTTGTTCCAAGTTTTTTCTGAGGAGTTCCCAAGGTTTTTAATACTATTTTGCCATTGAATTTGGACTTCCAAATAATATTGGCTCATCATGTTGCACTTCTCATTCTTGAAGTCGTGGTTTTCTCAGAAGGATATGGGTGACAGTCTCAGGAATTGGATTCCACCATGAAATCTTCGTTGACTACAGTTTTTAAATTAAAATTAAACGAGGCACCACTCTTTCACCTGGACAATTATGTCGTTCTCCCACACCATTATGTATGCATGTGGACTCATTCATCAAATGTAGTCTGTTGATTACTTACTTTGAGACCACATTCTGAAGAATCTCTCAGTCAATGATCATATTACAGACACACTTCATACTCGACTTTAGTACAAAAGTTAGCCTCGTCTACCTAATCTTCTGACAAACATTCTTTGAACTAATTTTACGGCAGACATATCTTTAGAAACCTAACTATTAATTAGGTATCTCTCATTTGAATGACCATTCCGTTCTTGGATGGACTTTAAAATGGCCATTATCTTGTCAGCCTGCAAACTTTCCTGATGTGACTAATTCAGATCAACACAATGAAAGCTAGAACTTGGGAAACATGATTGAAACTGGGGAGGATTAAGTGGCTGCCAGATAACAATACCACTAGCACAATAACCCGTGCCTACTTTGCCGATTAAATTTGTGGCAACATATATGAAGATCAATTAAAAAGAAATTCAGATCACGTAAATCATCTTCAAACACTTACTAACAACAATTTAGTATAGATAGAGCATACAATTTTCCATAAAGAATAAAAGAAGAAAAGATTATGACGTTTCCTTTTTTCTTAATCCAAGAGTCTAGAAAAAAAATGAAGAGAAGTAAGGTGAAAATGAAATGAGAATATGCAGAGAAAGGATACAAGAGATTGGGAATGGAAAAGAAATTGGTAAGAAGAGTGAAAAGTGGGAAGAAGACTTAGATTGGTTTCATTTTGGAAGTGGAAGGAGAACATGGGTAAGTTAATAGAGTAGTTATAACTAACAGTCAAAATTAGAAGTTAGGATAAAATTAGATTGAAAACCCACAGCTTTAATATAGTATAATGGGGATACTTTGTCATAAAAAAAAAAAAAGATTAAGTTGCTAATTGGATGCTGAGGGTAGGACTGAAAGTGACTGAAAGCGAAATTTTATGAACTGTTCAAGAAAAGCTGTTTTGGACTGCCTGGGTGATTGAACATCTCCAGTAATTTGCAGTTCGGTGGTTGTTATGAAAGCTGAAGACTGATTGAGGCAGGGTGTTGATTAAAGGTGCTCTGGAATTGTGCTGACTCACTTGTACTAAACTAAAGTGGGTTGTGCTTAAGTTCATGGACTGTTAGGTGGACAACTGGGACCGGTTGTGGACAGAAATGTAACTAAAAGGCTGGTCACTGTGATCTTGCTTCCGAAATGGATTGTGCTCCAACAGTAGCCTTGAAACCAAAGTTGATCTCTACTAAGGTGGTTTAGAAGCTGCTGTTTGAAGGATATTTAGCTTTGGGTTTCAACTGTCTATGGGCTGTTGAACATGTTGCATTTGGAACTAGTATTGACTGATGTTAGTGCTTTTTCTTTTATGGGGCTGTCTGTTCTGTTACAGATTGTTGGTGGGCTGATTCAATGTGACAGGTCAGGTGACAACAGTGGTCGTATGGATCTAGACGGATCCGGTTGGGTTTTCAGCAGAATTCTGGTGGTTTCAGAACTGATTCTTGGGAGGGCTTTAACAGTCAGATTTTAAAAAATCTGGTGGAGACTCGTCTTTGTTTTGTGTCTTCTTCTTAATTTTTGATGTTTATGTTTGCGGGGTTTTTTTTTTTTTTTTTTTGTGTGTGTGTGTGTGGGGGAGGGGTGGGAAAACCTCAAATGTTATTGGATTTTTTTTTTTTACCCACATAAAAAAGAGGCAGATTTTTATTCAAAAAAAAGAGGAAATAAAAAAAGAGAGGCAGATTTCCTAGTTCCACCACTGCTTCAACTTGCCGTTTAATCCTTGGAGTTAACACACCTAGAGGCAACAATGTAGTGACACCACACCTACAGATGGGAAATTCTCACCAATAAAAGATGTTATTGGTCTTATTCCAGAAGGTTGGTCAAATACACAACTAATCACATATCGACGGTGCCATATGATTGCGATTCAAAAAAAAAAAAAAAAAAAGATGGTGCCATATGACTGGAGTATTACTACTGCATACAATAGAATTTGGCCAATACCTAAACTAAAGACAAAGCACTATTGACTTGGTCCACTAAAGATTAAGTAACAATTGCTGAAAACTTCCCTTAACACTTAAGGGCACATAGGAGTTCTAAAACCTTTCAAAACTTAACAACTGGTACTTTTACTTAGTATGATTGCTTACAATGAAATTTGGTCAGTACTACAAAACAAAAATACTACAAGCCCTATTGACTTGGTCGGCTAGAACAGTGAGAAATAATTGCTTAATAAGAGCTTACTAGATTAAGATCTAAAACAAAAGCTGTAATTCTTAAGTTCTAATTTACAATTAGTTTGCTCGGTGAAATTATAAAAAAGCTCTTATTTCACATTAGATATTTGGTTCATATAGGAACTTATTAGCTGGGCATTTCTCTCTCATTTTCCAAAAAATTGATATTAACTGGAAAGAAGGCTTGCCTCATCTCCATCCATTCATACAGCAAACGTTATAGACTTTCTCCAACATTCAATTGATTAAAAAAAAAAAAATGAAAAAAAGAGAAAAGAAAAGAAAAGAGAGAACCCTAACATTTGCAAATTTCTTCATCAGCCAATTAATGCATGTCACATACCCAACATGACCTCTAATGGAGTATCAAAATGAAATTCATTGAATAGTAAAGCATTAACATCTCATATGATCACATTCACATTACATGACATAGATAAAGATTGGTGAAAATAAAATGAGCAAATCATGTTTTGGAGACGATATTTGCAACAGCTGCTCCAGTAGCTGCCATCTCCAATTATTTATTCACATCTATTTCTTCCATCACTTGTGATGGTGTTTTTGTTATAACCCAAATCCCCATCTTCTGACTTTATTGATGAAGTAGCACATCGGCGATGGCTTTCTTTCTAAATAAAACTGTGCACTGCCATTGATGCAACCACTGTACTTTTTTGTATTTGGAGTCGGTATGAGCCATTTGTTTCACAATGGGAAACTTTGACTTAAATACATTAAAGGATTGTTCTATTACTTATCTTACATCTCTCAAAAATGAGTGGCAGTGGTTGGAGGCCTCGTACTTATTACAAGGGAGAACACAACAATAGTCTGGCAGCTCATACTGAACATTTCGATATGGTGCAAGAAGCCTCGTATGAGATGATATCCAGAATCAACCACATAGTATTTACCTAAAAAATTAGTACCGTTAAATAAGATACAGAAGACACAATAGTAAATTACCCAATTCGCTAGGAGGAGCAAGTAGGAAATTGTATTGTGGATCATGAACCGGATCCATTATCATGCATGAATTGTGTGCCTTGCCCTCGCAAGAAGCGAGTACATAAGTAAATAGCATGTCCAAAGAGCAAGCAACCGTAATATTCTATGGGTGCTCTCCCTTTCCTCTTTTCCTATATGGAATTTGTTTATTGATGATAATAACTGCACTAACAAGTTTGCCATCGATTGCCTTGATGCCACCCTGAAAAAATTTGAATTTTTTAATGACCTAAATACAATGAAAATTATAAATAAAAGTATGAATAAATGAAATAAAATGTGCTTGTTACCTTAACGTATGGATAGTACTGAGTGTTTGTGCCATATGAACTCAGGAAATTAGTTATACAAAAGGGGCTTTATAATCTCTATCGAAAACTTCAATATTGCTATCAAGAAGATGTGGAAGTATTGATGTATTGTCTCTCCGGAGTGCTGGAATCTACCAACATAACTATCAAGAAGATGTGGAAGTATCGATATATTGTCTCTTTGGAGTGCTGGAATCTATCTTTCAAAAATTTGTTTCTTGCATTGTGTGAAATTGTCATAAGGAAAATAGTCATTTGTTCCACCACACTCAAATATCAACTACCTTCGAGGAACTCCTTTCTAAATAAGAGACACAATCAAAGAAAAACTCGCCTCGCCATCTGAAACAACTCCATGCTTTTTTTTTGGGGGACCATTGGTGATGTCTTACACAAAACATGTCTCAAAAGAATTGTCCTTAACGCTGCATTAGTTCTTGTACCTTTTAATAAATAACAATGCCAGAACTTTCACGAGCCTTTGCTGTAGTGGTGTCGTATTGGCTGCTACATCTTACCGAAAAAAAGAAAAAGAATGAAATAACTATCTACCATGTCCATGCGAAGCATCGACCAAAATGAAAACAACCACAATCATGCACATAATCATATGCACCATCCATCAAAGAAATAAACAACCATTAATGCAATTCTTACACACCATCCAACATAAATGTATGAACAACCATTAATCATGTTCATATGGGCCATTCACCATAGTTTAAAAAAACAACCTAAAACCATGTTTATAAGCCATCATCCAAGATATAAAGCATAACACATTTGTCACGGTTTTCAGAAGTAAATCATTTCAACATCCAAAAAAGAAAGAAAGAAAGAAAAAGACGCCTATGTTTGTTATTATCTTGATACAAGTCAAGCAGCAGAACCATCGTCAATGCTCATCTTCAGTGACGCCATGTGAATTCTATTGTCATCCTCACATCCAACCCCTCTATTTTCCTTGATACTTCAGGCATTGAGGGGGACAAAGTACAACCTTTTGGGCACCTTTGGGATCTATTCCAGGGAAGCAATGCATTTAACAATTGTTGGACCACCAATTATCGTGTATAACCAAAAGAAAAGGAAGATGACCTTCTTCGTGGGCAAGGATCAAAATAGTGGTTGTGGCGGGTGCAGCGGTTAGTGGCCAAAACGCTATGTAGTGGGCGATATGTAGCAGTTGCAGTAATACCTAGCAGTGTGAATTTTTTAAGTAGTAAAAAAAAATTCAAATCTTGTGTAGTAACTAGTCTCATGTTCTTTTAGTGATTTGGAACCAAATAAGGGCAGAGACAACTTTAGGAAAGGCCATTATTGAGGAGAAGAAATAGGAAAAGCAGTGTTTTTTTAAATTTAAAATAGCTTGGCTCTACTAGGTTTTAGACCGTAGCGCTGCTATTTTCAGTCTAGCTGGCTCTACTAGGTTTTAGACCTAGCCCCGTTATTTTCAAAATAGCACAATGGCTTTAATCGCCACCAAGGGTCAAAATAGCAGGTGTTGCGGTCAGTGGCTAAAACACTACGTAGCGGGCGATGCGTAGTGGTATAGCGGTGTGAATTTTTTAAATGGTCACATTTTTTTTAATCTTATATAGTAACAAATAGTGTTTTTTTTAGTGATTTAAAACCATATAAGGGTAGAGACAACTTCAGGAAAGTCCATTGAAGAGAACAAATAGGAAAAACAATGTTTAAAACTAAAATACTTGGCTCTACTAGGTTTTAGACCGTAGCGTTGCTATTTTCAAAATAACGTAGTGGCCTCGACCGCTACTGCCGATAATGTGGCCGCTATATATTTTGAACCATGACCACCATAGCCGATAATGCAGCTGTTGTGTATTTTGAACCATGACCGCCACGGCCGATAATGTGGCTGCTGCATATTTTGAACAATGTTTGTGGGAAACTTAGTGGTTTGGTGCGAAATATCTTCGCATCTGGATTTGCCTATAATAGATGACATATTAGTTTACAACTTTTCCTAAATAAAGTTTTCAAAACTAAAATGATACATTACCTTCATGTACTCTTCCCTTCTTTTTGATTCCATATTAACATAGTGAGTGTGCTTGTTCTATCCTATCCCCATTTGGGTAAGCAGCTTGTTTCATGCAGCATATTGTTTCTTCATTATATCCCACATGTTCTTTTAATTGCCTCTTAGCAATGAGCATAGTGAAGCTTCGTTTTTATCCAAATGTTGTAATGGCTATCTATGAAAAAGCCTTTTAAGATGAGCTCACAGTCCACTTCCCAATTGCTTCTTCAATGCAGAGGTCAATGAAGATCATTTTATTTTCATTTGACCAGTAAGCCGTATTCTTTTCTATCAGCCAACCCTTTTCTCCTAGATTGATAGGCAATAAACTAAATTCAATAACTAAAATTGAAGATTAAATAAAAAACAAAAACAGTGTAGCACAACTGTGTTGTAGAAACAGAAACCCGCTAACCGCTTACATTTAGCCAATTATGAAAGAACACCCATGAATGAAGCATAGCTACATGCATGATATTCTTTTATACCTCCATTTATGGTTATTTCCTTTGCAATTTCAATGAAATTGTCATTCATGTGTTTTCACCATTCTAGCAGGATATACACTTTAAGCATATGTTTATTATAATCAAAGGAAACATTAAGCTTCTATCCGCATAACATTCTGTTGATTTATATATTCTTAGTTATTCATGTTCATCTCTGTTGAGTGTCTTCAAAGCTATCATTGTTTTTTAAACTTGAAACTTCAATGTTCGTGTCCAAGACGAGAACTTGAGCCAAACCTGAATTTTAAGTCAGGATGGGCTTTGCTGAGCTGAGTTCAATCTATACCTGAGCAAGCCTAGCTCAACCTTGCCAAAATTCAGGTTGGATTAAATCTAACCCAACTATGCGGGAAAGATTGAAAAGGAGGTAAATTGGATGCAAGCACTCTGCGTATCTATCCAAAACTCTACACTGTCCAAATTCCAAATAAGAAGCTCTTAATCTTATATAATACTAAATATCTGGTGCAATTGCTCAAATGGTTGGGAATGTCTCTTTCCTTCTTGCCTATCACAATTCTGAGCATGAGAAACAGGATTCCACATGATCATCATACATCTTAATAAAAGTTGAATAGATTTCTTGGATGATAACACAATAACAAGCATACCCATCAATCTTAACAGAGTGCCACAGTAGGCTTTTGAAGGGTATCAGAGGTAAGCGGACTAGGGCTATGTATGGGCCCCAAGCACTGCCTGGTTTAAAACTGTGGCCAAAATTCAGGCTGAATCAGTGAAGCTCAGTTAGGCCTAACCGAAGTTGCAAGCTGAAATTTAAGTCTAGATCAGTCAAGTTCAGTAAGACCTAACCAAAGTTGCATGCTGAAATTTTACCATCTAGATCAGTCAAGTTCAGTGCTTGTGGTGGGCTGTACAGTGGCAAGTATGGGCTCAACCCTAACCAATCTGATTATTGATGACTATGAATAGGGTTTTGGTTTGGCAGGATATGGAGTTTCTTGAGAAGATTTCTCATTCTGTCTTTGTTTATATATTCTGTTTGGTTGGGCATGATACTAAGGCTTTCAAGAGCTAACAACTCATATTTTATTAAAAAACAGCATTTTCTTGATATAAAAGTGAGATTTCTTAACATCACGACCACCGTCACCACATCAAAAAAAAAAAAAAAAAAAAAATCTACTGTCCCTATTCTCTGAATTTCAGAAGTGTAAATAAAAGAGAATTTATTTGGATGCTCTGTGAGGCCCGTTGGCTGACCATGGCATCCCTTCTGCATCTTCAAGCTGCATGATCTGCTTCATCCAGTTTATGACCAATCCAAATCTTTCACATGCATAGCATGCATGCATGCACACACCCTCCAGTATGCGTTAGCAATGTAGCATTCATGGTTTATTTTAATCATCGGAAACCCTCAACCTTGAAATCTTTAAATTTTCTCTCTAGAATTGGCAGTCATCACCATTGTCTAGCAGAGATATTTTTGGGACCCCATAATGCACATCAATTTCATCCCATTCTCATATCTGTTATTGGAATGAATCCGGGCAGTGCCTACCTTAGGGTTTATAAACTGGAATCTGGTCTCTATGGATGAGAACTTTGCATCTGTATGTATGTTTCAATAGAATGGACTTGTGTTCTGATGATTTGATTTTGTTGTAGATCGGTATGGTAGGAAGGGAGAGATTCCGTCGAGAATACTTTCCGCGAGTTGAAGCAAAGGCCCATTTTGGTCGTAATGATGCCCCATCGTCACGCCATCTTTGGGTTGGGAATTTATCTCCCCATATAACTGAAAGTCTTCTATCGGAGCAATTCTTGCGGTTCGGAGAGCTTGATAACATCGTTTTCTACCCGGGTCGCAGCTATGCTTTTGTGAACTTCAAGAAAGAAGAAGATGCTGCAATTGCTTTGAGAGGTCTCCAAGGGTTTGTTGTTGCTGGGTTTCCTCTGAAAATCGAGTTCACAAAGGGGGTTAGTTGTATTGCTCTCCATTTTGATTGTTTGAATGCTTTTGTGGGTTATTTCTGTACTTCTGATTGTTTACTCATTTATCTTAATGCCTTAGGAATTGATAACTTAAGATTCATTGCATCAAGAAAACTGGAAATGACCACAAAGTAGCCTTCACTTCTCCCAGATCCTTTCTAAGATTCAGAGTTAATATGGCACCAGTAGTAGAATGTGGTTCAACTTGCTTTATTTTGATTGACTCAAACTGTCAACTTATGATTTCAGGAAAAAAAATGTTAGCTTAAATACTTAAAAAAAGCATGAAGTTGTATATTTGAATCTCGCCAGTGCCCTGCCACCATACATGTAAAAAGTTGTACTTAAATTTTGGTGTTTAACTTTGTTGTAACCATCAATGACCACAAAGTAGCCTTCACATCTCCCAGATCGTTTCTAAGATTCAGAGTTAATATGGTACAAGTAGTAGAATGTGGTTCAACTTGCTTTATTTTGATTGACTCTTAAACTGTCAACTTACGATTTCAGGAAAAAAAAAACTGTCAGCTTAAATACTTAAAAAAAGCATGAAGTTGTATATTTGAATCTCGCAAGTGCCCTGCCACCATACACTTAAAAAGTTGTACTTAAATTTTGGTGTTTAACTTTGTTGTAACCATCAATACTTCAAGGTTGTTCTATCTATATCGCCTAACAAGAGAACCAGAACCAGAACTCAATAGTTTGCTCATTGCGGTCTTCCTTGTTCAACTGTGATAATGTATTGTCTTTAGCTTTGTTATAAACAAATACCCTGTTAAAAGTGATCTATATATTTGAGAACAATTTCACGGACAATCATTGCTACTTCGTACACCTCCATTGAGTTTGTTGACGCTGCTACCATCTTTAATTTGGTTGAGAAAGAACTAAAGGTCTAAAGATCTAAAAGTTTTCGACAATGATCTTAAACAATACAGTAGTGTAATAACCAAGCACGAGTTTTGTTTCACTGTTGAACATTTGTCATGATTCGATAATGTCTGGTGCTGCTGGGGCTTTAACATCATCTAGTCCTTTCTCTGGCATATTGAACCAGTAAAACATTATGGTTATGTGCATATTTGGTGCGATGGGTTGCTCCATTTTTGAAGTTCCCAGCACGCAATACTATACCCAATCATCTTGCGCTCCTAAAATGTGAAATTGCTACATGTCATTCTTTCTGAACTGGCTACATAATAGATATATGGTCATTATACATGGAAGAGAAGATACTAAAATGTCACGAGGCTGTAGGTGGATAATGACACAATAAGGGAAGCACTTTGTTTGTTTAAAGTTTGATGGAGATTAATGGATATCACACTAAGAAAACTTGGGAACCTAAGGGGAATAAATGTCACCATTTTTATTCACGAGGTTTAAATCTACAAAACTATCTATTAATATGGAACAAATTTAAATGTTGCATCCACAAAACTATCTATTAATATGGTACAAATTTATACCAGGTTCCTTAAAGTTGTTGCCTTTTGTAATACTTACCTTTTTCATTAATAGTGGTTCATAAGTACTTGTTTGGAAGAAACTGGAAGAAAAATCTACCTAAACGGTTTACTTTTCAAGCTGGTTCATATTTTCAGATGTCATAAAAGAATCTTTTGCAGTATGGTCTCTTTAGGTTTCTGAAATGCTCTTAATCACTAATAATTTTGATCTGAAGGCTTTTGTATGACCAATGAGTGCAACCCTGACTCATTTATGCACATCATGCTGTGATGCAGCTTCTCCTTGTGTCGGATGAACATATCCGTCTAATCATTCTCACAGATTTAACCCTTTTAGATAGTTCTTGGATTACTTGCTTCCATCACCTTTGATAAATGTCCTTGGAAATTTTATAACAAATTTGGTCACAGTTTTGTTTTTTCATAATCATTTATCAGAAATGGTTCATGTTTCCAACTGGTGTCTTGTGATTTCCTGCATAATGATAACTAAGAAATGCAAAGTTAGATGGCTGTGTAATATGTATTACATTCTTAGGAGAAAAGTGGAGAAGTGGTGATAAATAGAGATGATATGTTCACTAAAACTGCAACTTTGTGAATAACTAAATCTGCAAATTTTGTTTTTAAACTTGTATGATTTTTCGCTAAAAGTGCAACTTTGTGGATAAATACATCTGTAATAAAAAAAAAACCTTATATGTGACAAAAGAATAAGGAAAGAATTTGTGAGAGAAGTCTTGTGTGCCTCAGTGTGAGTGCACATACAGTCATAAATATGTGTCCGTGCATAATAAGAATTACATAAAAGTTACTGATGAAATATTAAATTACATAGAAGTCCCCAGTAAAAAATTAAATTACATACAGGACAAGAAAAGGAAAAAAAGAAACCAAATAATGAAAATAGACTGCTGCACAGTGCAAACCAACATACCCTCTTCAACACTCCCCCTCCAGGTGTGTCATACATGTCAATGATGCCCATCTTGCCCAATCCCGTGGTGACGCCTTCAAAAAAGTACCGGCTCCTCCTCGAACTTGGTGAATGAAGCACTGATTAAAACATTTGTTATTTTCTCCGTGATTAAAAGGCATCCCATTGCTATATGTGTAGTTCCATCATTATATAGAAGATTAGAAGCAGTATGAATACCTGCATAATTGTCACAATACGTGGGAAAGGAAGCTCTTCACCGAAACTCTTTGACCAGATCAGCTCACAAGCATGTTGTCCATGGTTCAATATTCAGCTTTGACAATTGACCTTGCAGAGCGACTGTTTGCTCCTTTGTATTCCAGGTGATTGCATTGCCTCTGATAGAGGTACAATACCCCAAATTTGTTTGGCTATCATTGAGCGACTCAGTCCAATCAAGATCTCTACATAAATAGAAATTTCCAAATGCTTGTATCTATGATGCAATACACCTGTCCTGGCAATCCTTTAATAAATCTCCATGTATAATATACAGGAACAAATGAGGAGTATGTGGTGCATGCATGTCCTAATTCACCGCACTTATTGCCTGGGATTGGTCTGGAAAAGTAATGGTGAGATAAGTCAGCTTCCAAACAAGCACTTTGTACCTCCGAGGATTTTCTTAAGGCCACCAATATCCGACTTAAAAGGTTTTTTTTTCACTTTAAGAGTATCAATAGGTTTTGCTCCAAGATGACCTGTACACTGAAGCAAGTTTAAAATATAATTTCTTTGGGACTAATGAATCCAGTGACGTGATCTAGGCACTTCAATCCCAAGAAAATACTTGAACAGGCTTAATCTTTGATATCAAACACCTTAATCAGATATGCCATCAGTCTTGATATATCTTTCGAATCTTTACCGATCACAATAATAATCATCAATATGCACTTGGTTTAACACATTACTCTGTAACCTTGTTTTGGAAGCCTGAATAATCAGAGCTGCATGTCACAGACCCATTAATTTGACTAGAGCCTCACTAAACTTTTCAAGTCAGGTGTCAGAGACTGTTTTAAACATAATGACCCTGCTTCAATTTACACACTTTCTTTTCTTCACATTTGTGAACAAAGCAAGGTGGAGGAAGCATATACACCTTTTGTCTCTGCATTCTTCACATTCAGTTGATGAAGGGGCCTTCCCAAATTAGCAGTAATTGAGATAAATAATCCTTACTAAATTTAACTTAGCCAGTGGAGCAAAGGTCTCCAGATAATCCTCTCCATAAACTTGAGAATAACCCTTCACCACAATCAAGCTTTAACCAAGGCACACTGCTATTAGGGTTAAACTTTGCGCATATGCCCATCCATGTCCCACTGGATGTTTCCTCGAAGCTAAGACTGTCATCTCCCGTGTTTGATTCTTATCTATGGCAATTACATTTAATTTATCAGTACAACTGACTTTCCCTTTGTGTGAGGCAATAGACAACTCAGGGAGGTGCTCAAAGAATAATCATTATTTGAATCAATGGAGAGCTATATGGACAGACTTAGGAGAACTAGGAGGATTATAACCCTGGTTTAAAGGTGCATGATCAATGGCAGATTGAGGGAAAAGGGAGTTCATGTTTAGGTCCGTCTTATAAACATCCAAAGTCTTGTCAGTGGTTTCTTCTTGCACGGTAGAGTGTTCTTTCTATTGACGTCCAACATGTTGCCCAGACACTTGAACTCAAGGAAGGAAAAACTGGAGTAGAATACTCAGAACACTCCCCTTCATTAGTAGTATGGGATTCACCTTCTCATGAAAAATAGGGTACGCCTTCAAAAGAATTTAACATACATGGACGCATCTTCTGTTCAGCGGGCCAAAACATTTATGATCTTATGAGATGTTATACCATAAAAAAATTACACTTGATTGAAGGATTTGGATTTTGATAACCTCTATTTATGTGGATCATGATTGTATACATAGCACACATACCCAAAGATTCTTAATTTGGGTTTAAGTACAAGAGAAATTGGAGAAATATTGCATGTGTTTTCCATGAAGAATCTTAGTAGGCACTGGATTAATAAAATAGCTTGCAGTAAGAACTGCATCAGGCTGCAAATTTGTTGGTACTTTTATACCAATAATAGCCTTAATTACCTTAAAGAGTTGCATGTTCTTCTTCTTGACAGTTACATTCTGATCTGGAGTACAAATGTGTGTCGTTATGAGTTTATACCATTAGCTTGCAAACAAGACTTCATAGAGGAAAAACCATACTCTTAGGCATTATCACTATGAAATGTCCCAATGCTAACATTAAACTAATTTTTAACTCGGGTGAAAGTTTTGAAAAAGAAGTTTCCATCTGCTGATTTTAACAAGTGTATCCAATATCCACATCACTCTAGAAGCATTATCTATTAAAGAAGCAACATATTTGAATCCTTTAGAAACAACTGGAGCTGGATCAAGTATCAGGATGTATAATTTCAAACATGTAATATCTGACTTCATATTAGTAAAGAGTATATGTACTTCTACAATGTTTAAGCTAAAATGCAATTTTCACAATGGACCGTGGATATACATCGTGAGTTTCTAAAAATGATGGAAATAATAGTCCCATACATTTTTTGACCCTTTTTTTTTTTACATTGGAGTTTGGGATAGGGGTGGTTTTGGACTGGGCCTAAACTAGAATGCCACTTACAAAGATCCTCTTTATTGGCGCATGAAAATAACTACTGTCTTTCAACCCCCACCAATATGCTTGTTTCTGTGCAGATCCTCTAACACGATGTATAGGATAAACGCTACATTGCAGTTTAGGCTTTTGGTTAGTTTTCTAAGGGAAGCAAATTGGTGGATAAATTTGAAACTAGAAATAAATTTGATATAAGAGCTGAGATTGGAATATTGACGTGCCACTAAAGGTGTGAAAGTTCCATCCGCTGGTCTACCGGTCTCACTTGACCCAAACATGAATTACGAACAGACTTAAAGAACTACTAAAAAACATCTGTCATGATCACTGGCCCCTGAGTTGATGACCTGGGGACTGCTCCCACATGGCAACATCAGAAGGTCCATTACCTCTCAGTACATATGCTGCGAAGGAAGCAATTGAAAAAGAACTCCCTTGGTAAGTGGTCATGTTCATTCTTAGTGATCTGACAATATTACCTATGAGATTATGCGACAGTAGCGGTGTGAGCTGTAGTGCTAATGGCATCTGCATTTACTTGAGTGTGGCTGCACCACAACTCCATGTTCTCGACCTCTTCCTCTTCCATTAACTCTTACTAGTGGTAGCCAAGGCAGAATGATCTGCAACTGGAGATGATATGGTCATCGTGCTAGATTGTTGAGTAGACAGCAGACAAAGAACAAAGAACCACAAAGGAAACTAACGGAGCCCCAATTGGTTGAAGCTTTTGATTCAGCCGGCCAAGAACTTGAACGTTCTTATAATTTCCATCCTCTTTTTCTGTTCTCCTGTATCCTTTGAACAATGGAACTGAACATCATCCAAAGATCATTCTTGTTGCAAATTCTTCAGCTTAGTATGGTATTGTGAAACTGATTTGTCTCCTTGTCTAAAGGCTGCCAATTTCTTGATGCAACCAGTAAATTTGGTCCATATTATTTTTGTTGCCTTATAACTTCCGTGCAATGTCCCATGCTCAGCACTTTCAAGAAGGCATAAACCCTCGTTAATGGCTTCCTCCATAGAGGTCAATACCCAGGGAACCACTATTCATATGTGAACCATCTTCTTCAGGCTCCTCAATTTTATCATTTACATACTCAAGCTTGTGTTTCCCCTTTAAAAATATCTTAACAGCCCTAAACCAATATAAGCAATTGATGACCTTTAACTTCTGGTAATAATCTAAAGATTCCTATTTTTTGGATAAGATTGACATTAATTTATCCCAGCATTTCAATGAAGAGGCCATTTCATTGCACAATGAGGCCGCGCCATGATTAAAACACTATAATGAAAGAAAAGCTATTAGAACTAAACCTGCAATTCACAAATACTTTGATGGAAGCATTCTGATCAAACCTTAAGATATCGAACTTAATAATTCAAATGGCTGGAAAAACCTGATCCCATCCCTCCCCCAACCCGCCCACAAACCAAAAAACGAAGGGAGAGAGAAAAGAAAAAACTGAAACTCATCTGATTTTTCAGAAGGCAAATAACAGCAACTTACTTCAACCACACAGCAAGAACCCATGAAGCAGATTCAAATCTCCATTGCATTAAAGGGGCCCAAACGTGTTGAACTTTAAATCTTTCAATTTTCCCTGAATCATAAAATGCACTGAAACATACTGTTGAAGAACCACAACATACCCTTTGACTTCAGTCTCAAATGTGGCTTACATCAGCATTTATGTTGATAATTGAGCAAAACTGAGATGTTGGAGGGGAGAAAGAGAGAACTTGGAAAGAGAAGGAATAGAAGAAGAGGCAAGGGGAAGAAGGGAACAAAAGGAAGCTAGTAAAAGCCCTTTCATACCTCAATGTGGGTGCATGCAGAGTCATAAATATGTTTAATTCATCAAAGCCTTGCCCCAAATATGTTGGGGTAAGCTACTTGAATTCTGTTTCTCCATTCCAATCTATCCCGTGCCAAATCCTCGGATAGGTTGCAGTTCTTTACATCTATCTTTACTACTTATATCCATGCCCTCTTCGGCCTACCCCTTTTTCGTGGTGAGCCATTGACCTACATAGAAAAACTTTTCCTCAACATCATTGTTCCTGGCCTAACCAACATATGTCCAAACCATCTCAAATGAGTGTCCCTTAATTTATCTCATATTGATGCTATGCTCCGAAGGCACTCATTTCAAATTCTATATTTCCTAGTTTTACCACACAAAACGTGTATTTGGAGGATGAAAAAATTGTTAAAGGGTTTGAAGTGTGTCATATTATTTTAACAGGTTTCATTTCAAGTCCAAACAGTTTTTAAGTCTACTATTATTGTTAACAAAAATATCATCATCATACAAATAATAACAGCAGCAGCAACAACAACAACGACAACAGTAATAAAATAATGAGGATAACAACAGCAGCAGCAGCAACAACAATCATTAGCTATTTGGGTTGGTACTGGTAAATTACGTAGGACAATTGCTAATTATTTACAAATATAGAGTTTCATTATTTCGTTTATAAATGTGTCCTTTTCTCAGTTCGGAGGGTCACTGCTCACATGCCAACCTCTACCTCTATTTATTTTGTTGGACTCAATATAGCTGTCAACTTTTCAGACTTCAGTACCTTTTTCTACCTTATTTTTTATGAACTTCTATCTATTAAGAATGATCGTGCATGCGTAAATGTGTAAGTGTGACCTTTTTTAATAAAAACAATAGCAATTGGAATAAATTCTTTTCTATGAATAAGAATGATCATGCATGCATAAATGTGTAAGTGTGGCCTTTTTTAATAAAAACAATAGCAATTGGAATAAATTCTTTT
The DNA here is from genome assembly GCA_028538565.1 of Umbellularia californica. Classification (NCBI taxonomy): domain Eukaryota; kingdom Viridiplantae; phylum Streptophyta; class Magnoliopsida; order Laurales; family Lauraceae; genus Umbellularia; species Umbellularia californica. The sequence continues at coordinate 48,289,184 of JAPQWN010000004.1, forward strand.
CTATGAAATTGGACAATGGGAGAAGAATGCCTTGTGAAAGGGATCCCAGTCGGGCCCATAGTCCAGTCAAAGGTCTTGAGAACCAGTTTGACATCATTCTTGTGCCGAGAAGATTTATATTTTGAGAATGTGTTGCATTGGACTGGTCTGTGCATAACTTGTTGGGTAATATTCTGTCTGTTTTGTTTTAAGAGAGTAGAATCAATAGAATCATGTTTGGCAATTCTTTAATTTAAATCTATTATAAATATTCATTCACCCATGTTAAATGCTAGAAAAAAAGAGTTAGTCGTTGAGAGTATTCATAGATCCATGTCATATATGGAATTTTCAAGAACTAAAAATTAATCATCATCATTTGTTGAATTAAACATAAATCACTCTCCTGATACACCATGATGTGCAATGAGTACATCAGCTATTTCATCTTGTATGCTTGCAATCTCTTGCTGTCCTTGCACCCTTTCCATACAAAGGGACCTTAGGTTCACCTTCATCACAAACTGTAGAGTGCTCATCTTGGAATTGATTAAAATCCCGTTCTCTTTGCATTTCCATGTTTATAAAGTTTTGGAGGCAATCACAATTTAAGAAGTCCCGATAAAAAAAAAAAAAAAACAATTTAAGAAGTCTTACTGTAATCAACTTGAACCTAAACACTGAAATGTAATCCAAAAAAAAAAAAGAAAAAAAAAAAGAAAAGAAAAGAAAAGAAAAGAAAAGTTCTAACCAAAATATGATTGCAATTCATTGGAAAAAAGAAGGTAATTGAACTTTTCATGTACATCCAAACAAATCCTAATACAAGTGAATAGAAAGATCCATTTTAACTGTGCATTAAAATTTAAAAATACAAGGCCTAGCCAAAGTCTGAGCAATGTGCTCCATCCCACCATTGGATTCCTTTTGTAAAATGATTTATATATATATTTTTTGGCTTTTTTGTGTCAAAAAGGTGTGTTCCGTGGAACTTTCTGTGGAATTTTTTTTTTTTTTTTTTTTTGGGGGCAAAGCGACCATCCAAATGCGGCAGCAGTTGAAGCCATGAAAGAAGAATTCAAAACCCCATTCACATGACGCACCTTTGATTCGCCATGTGTGCATCCATCTCTCTGTTCCTGTATGCTAATTACCAATCACCTCTAAGGAATCTGTTGAGAAGTCAATGGTGACACTGCTGACCTGCAACCCCCTTTCCAAATCTTTCATACAATTCTTTGTTCATGGCTTTGAGTTTGGTGGGGGTTCCTACCAACCAAAATCAGGTGACACCCCTTGAAGCCAGTTCAAATTCAAACGCGTTTCCAATTCCATCAATAGAGCCTGCGATTGGAGCCCATGGGCCATATTCTTTGAGATTATTTGGGGTTTGGGCTATAGTGCTGGTAGATGTTTGGGTCCGAGTTCAGGGGCCTTCCCAATCCTTTTTCTGTTTAAAATCTCCTACAGCTTCTACAACAGACACTGGTAGGGTTAGGGTTTTGAGGACAGGCGGATTATACCGCAGTTTTACTAGCAGGTGTGGGATACGAGTAGGTTCAGATTTTTCCACCTTTGATAATGATTGTTTCTGTTTTTTGGATGGCAAAATCTTTTTTTCCTTAGGGATATGCAGCTGTTAGAGTGTGAACAGCGGTAAAACCAGAGGGGTCTTGGGGAAACTTATGTTTCATGCTTGAGAATCCTCTTTTTCTTGTGATCTTTTTCCCTCTTTGGGTAGATCATGTACATCCTTTGGTGATGGCCTTTGCAGCTGATTGTAATATGTGGATTCATCCTACTATTGTTGTAAATTCTCCAAATCGACTAAGCAATGTTCCATGATCAAATGAGAGGGATTACACTCTTTAAATAGACTAAGCAATGTTCTTGTTTGGAAACACGTAAAAATAGAAACTATCTAATTTTTCTGTAAATCATAGTAATTACTAAAATTAGAAAATATGAATTCTTCTAGAAACTAAAAATAAGGAAAGTGTTGTTGGAGACATGTTCTGGGATTTCTCTTTATTGGGTCTTCAGACATAGACCTTTAGGCGGGGCCCAGTATTCTGGCGTGCATCAACTCCCCGGCTTGGAGAAACTCAACTCCGGCAAGCTTGGTATCTTTGATACAAATCTGGATTGAGTCGCTGAAAGTATGTGGCAGTGTTCCATGTAGCCTCAGAGAAAGGTTTTCATTTCCACTTGACTAAAAACTTTTGAAATCCACCATTCTTTGTTGATATTAGTTGATCATCAAAGGCAGCTTCAATTTCTTCTTGGGGAGGTGGCTTCCAATATCTTGTTCTACGAATGATTCTTCTTGATAATGCTGATGATAAATTGTGAGATCTTCACTTTGAATGTGGACCTGATATTCATCTCTGATGGAAGATCGAGGACATAAGTATTTGAGCTTATTTTCTTGAACGAACCTACACTCCTTGGATGTAACTTCTTGTAAGTACCTGCTGAAGTGATTCGGGCTTATATTTGAACCATCACCAAATCCCTTTCATTGAATTCAACATGGCGTCTTCAAGCGTCCGCTTGCTGTTTATAATTCTCTGATGTGGACCTGTTTATGGACCTCCTAATGAATGTCCATGTGTTGTGCGAAGTCTTCATCTTCTTGACTTGGCTTGGCCTTAATGGGAAAATGACTCAAGTCGATAGGAAGATGTGGCTTGGCTCATGTGACAACTTCCAACGGTGATCTTCCCATTGTTCTGTTTACGGAGTTGTTATAGGCAAAATCGGCTATGTGCAAAATAAGATTCCAAGTAGAGATGTGTTCTCCTACAAGACATCGGAGATTTCCCAAACTCGGTTGACGACCTCTGTTTGCGGATGATAGGCACTTGAAAATTGAAGCTTAGTCCGCATCATGTGCCATTAAGTCTTTCAGAAAAAGCTCATGAATTTAGTGTCTTTGTCAGATACACTATAGTCTTGGGAGGGCCATGCAAATGAACAATCTCTTTGAAGAAAAGAGTGGCTACCTTCTTTGAATTTGTTGTTATTAAACATGGTATAAAGCGAACCATCTTGGAGAATCTATCCACCACAACAAAAATAGAATACACTTTCCTTGATGTTTTTGGTAAGCCCAAGACAAAATCCATGCTTAGATCCTGCCAAGGCTTGTGTGGAATAGGAAGGGGCTGATATAATCCCGTATTATTTTAACCTTTCGCAAGTTGGCATACTCTGCATAATTCACAAATTTTGGCAACATTTATCTTTAGGCAAGGCCAAAAGAAGTGGTCTTCGACAATTGTCAATGTATTGTCTCACCATAAATGTCCACTGCACCTGCCTCCATGTAGCTCTAGTAAGACATGCTTGCGGATAGATGTTGCTGGTGAGCATAACTGATTCCCATGAAGGTGGTAGTCATCATGTATGCTAAACTTTGGATGTTCAGTAAACTCACCATTGAGAAGATCTCTGTAAATGCGTGATCATCAAGATATATATTTTTTTGAATTTCTTTAAAACTTTGAACTGGAACGGAAATTGTTGTGAAAAGGTGAGATCGGTTACTCAAGGCATTTGCTACCTTATTTTCCATGCTGGACCTATGACGCATAACACATGTGATGTCTTGTAGGTATGCACTCCATTTCACACGGTTGGAACTCTTTTTTTTTGTGTGTGTGTGTGTGTGTGTGTGTGTGTGTGAATTCAGATGCTGTAAAGCTTCATGATAGGAATATAACACAAATTCCGTACCAATGATTTAGTTACGCCAATGACTAAGAGCTTATACAGCTGCATAAAATTCCGTGTCATAAGGAGAAAATTTCGTGCGAGCATCATTCAATTTTTCGCTTAAGTTGGCAATTGGGTATCTGTCTTCACTTAGGACTCTACCAATACCTATTTGTGAAGCCTCACAGGTGACTTTAAAAACCTTGTCAAAATCCGGAAGTTTTAAAATAGCTGCCTCGGTCATTTTCTGCTTAATCTATTCAAATGCCCTAGTGACTCCCTTGGTTCAATTGAACTCACCTTTCTTCATACAATTTGTTCAAATGCCCGAGTGATTGCCTGGTTTAGGAGTCATGATGGTACTGAAAATCCAATAAATCTCCTGTAAAACGTGGCCAATCCATGAATACTCCTCACTTCATGGATATTTTTGAGAATAGGGCAATCAGTGATTGCTTTGATCTTATCTCGATCAGCTGCTACACCTTGGGGCGACACAACAAATCCTAAGAAAATAACTTCGGGACTTAAAAATGTACACTTCAAATTAATTTAAAATTTTTCTTTGCAAAGTACATGCATAGTATACCTCAGATGTCAAGATGTGTGTCCTTTGATTTGCTAAAGATCAAGGTGTCGTCATTACTATCATAAAGCGCGACAATCCGAACGGCATGACCAACCATTCGTATGATCCGTCTTTTATCTTGAAGGCTATCTTCCATTCATCACTTGGCTGAATACAGATTTTCGCTCTAAATCCTAGTAATTACTAAAATTAAGACATCTAAGAATTCTTCTAGAAATTGCAAATAAGGAAAGTGTCGTTGGACACTCATTCTGAGGATTACTGGGTCTTGTTGGACTTGGGCCTTGAAGCACCAAACTTTAGGCGGGGCCCTATAGTCTGGCTTGCATCACCAGTACTGGGATGATATTTCCACTCTGTAATTTATCTCTATACTCTACTAAAATATTGTAGGATTTAATCTTGATGAGAACTGTTAGTCAGCAGCATGTTTGCATTAAGTAAATGCCAGAGCCTAACGATAGTTCCTAAATACATGTCGTTATCAGCTGTTCTGATTCTCTCTCTAAAAGGTCAGCACATGTGCTCTGTTTAGTTATAAAGGTGCTGTCCATCTTTAGGTACAGAGTGTGATACTCGCATCCACGATCTTGTGGGGGTTCTTTTTTCTAAAGAAGAGGCCATAAGCTATCACTTTAATAGTAGCACTGACCAGTCTTAGATGCATGGATCAAAATAGTACGTAGCGGCCACTATATCGGGTGTAGTGGATTGAATTTAGAGCCGCTCTCTTCCGTAGCTGCCTCTACGGAGTGTGACTGATAGCTACTTTCCATTTTTTTTTTTTTTTTTGAAATATATAGTAAGTCTTATTTCTGTCCTTTTCCTCTCCAAATAGCATTTTTACGCAACTCTTCTAACATTCTATGCTTAAAAGAAAACCAAAACACGTAGGATCTCACTAAATTGAAGCTATTGAATTCCTAAGTCCTAACTCTTAAGTCTTAAGCCATAGTCTTGACCTTAGTGCCCGGAACCTCCTCTCAGCCCTTTCGATCCCGCTTCGAAAGCGCTGATCGGCGCTTTCAAAGCGGATCCGTCTTCGGAGCGCGGTTCGATCATTTTTGGAGCACTGTTCGACCATCCTCGGAGAGCAATTCAACCGAATATGGAGCGAACCGTACAAAATTTTTATTTTTTGTGCATTTTCTTTTTTTGTAAGCTTGATATTTATCTTTTGAATGAAGAAAATTCTTTTAACTTATTAGTTATTGTCTATTTTATGTGATCAAATTGCAAAGTTCATTTTTTTTCTCTATTTTTGATACTTGAATATATGGATAAGATATATTTGTGCCCATTAGTTAATTGTTTATAAACTTACAAACACTATGTTGTAGAAGCGCTCCGGAGGCGCTTCGGACATATAATTATTTTAAAACTTTGCGTTTTGCCGCTCCCACTCCCACCCCCGCTCCGCGCTCTGGGCACTTAGGTCTTGAGTTTAAGTTCAGTACATTGTTTATTTATTTATTTATTTGCTGAAAAGAGGGGCTTATATTAGATAAGGGACTGCATTACAACAGTACATTGTTTATTTTGATGGTATTTCTTCATGACACATTATTTATAAGCCTTTCATTAGTTTCTAAGTTTGCATAACTAAACAACATGAATACTTATGAGTTATGAAAAAATGTTTAGTACTATTATCTTCTATTCATATAGCGATACATGACCTCATATAATGGGGGGACCGCTACACCTCCTTATCTTAGTTACTTTTGCAAGAAAAACACATTCTGTCATTTTTCAATATTCTAGATTTTCTGGAATTTTTTTAAGATTTTTTTTTGATGATTTTTTTCAAAGCGCACCACTACGCCGCTACGTAGCATTTCAGTGACGGGCTGCTACGCCCGCTGCTACCGCCATTTTCATCCTTAGATTTTTTTTCATCATTGCATGCACACAACAGCTCTAAATTAATAGTAGTAGTTATATATGAAATGCTTGGACTATGCACCGGGAAAACTGTGATGCATATACTGCCACGGGCCTGATTCGATTATTATGTACCGAAATCAATGTGGGCAACTAATGTGTTTGGGGAAATTGAATGAGCACAATTTAATGTGTGTCAAGTACATATTTTGGGTGATTTATCTATAGGTCCTTGATGGATTACCATTGTCATGGGCTAAACATCAGATCCGATTCATTGGTTTATATAAATTCATGGTCGTGAGTTATTTGTTGGAATTCTGCTGAAGTTGTTGAAATTAACTTGGAGAATATTAAAGTTTGGGTTTGTGAACTCAAGAACTTGTTTAGATTACTCTGACCTAGTTTGGTTTGTTCTCTGTGCCAAGCCATTTTTTTTTTCTAGAAAGAAAGTGGTTCATGACAATGATTAAAATAGCAGTTGCGGCAGGTATAGCAGCCAGTGGCCAAAACGCTACGCAGCGGGCGATACGTAGCGGCGTAGCTGGGTGAATTTTTTCAAGTGGTCAAAAGAATTCAAATATTGTGTAGTAGCCAATCTTGTGTATTTTAGTGATTTGGAATAATATAAGGTAGAGACAACTTTAGGAAAGACCATTGAGGAGAGAAAATAGGAAAAATAATATTTTAAATTAAACCAGATTGGCTTTACTAGGTTTTACATCATAGCATGGTTATTTTCAAAATAGCGTAGCGGCCTCAACCGCTGTGGCCGATATTGCGGGCGCTAGCTATGTAGCTCGAACCATGGTTCATGCTCATGTCCTGATTCCTCTACTAGATGATGTTGTTTTAGCACTATACTTAATTACATTAATAATTGTTGAGTCAATACTTGACAGCTACACTTGTTATGTGATTGAAGTGGATTCATGAAGGATTCATTTAATTGATCAGTGATAATTCAATATTCATTTTTGTAGTCAGAATGCAATGTCAACTTAGAGAACTATCATCTGCCCGCACACAAAAATCCATTTTATGCCATACTTTCTTCTTTCTTTCGGTTTTTTTTTTTTTCCTTATCTAAAGTATGCCAATTTTCGAACAAAGATGCCGTTCTTTCTTGAATTATAGATGAAAACATAACAAACTCTAGTGTGACTCATGAAATGCAAGTCCACTTGCTACAGCAGTTTAGTCATGCTATTCATGGTTTTTTTCCCATATAGAATTGGGTGTTTAGTACTTAATCTGAACAATATTTGATCCGCTAAAAATGTGAGATCTTAATATGAAAACAGAAAAATCCTACCAATGCGGATCCCCAAAAACGAATCCACCTTACCCTGAATTACTCAAATGTCTCGCTCTATCTTTTTCTCCTAAAGGCTTCATGTCAGTCACCTAACCAGTAAATTATTGCTGAAGTGCCGAGTAGGAGATTAAAATGGTTCACTAATTCTGTTTAGTAAATCATTCAGTGGAAATCATTTGCATCACTCATTTAGCTGAATACTTTTGCTGGTCATTCCCTAGGTCTTTGCCCTCAGGTGCCATGGAACTCATGCATACTGAAAACTATGTGTGGAGTGCACCCTTTCCCATCATTTTAAAAATGCTAAAAAACTAGGTGCTCCTTGTTATGTGCCCATTTCAAAAGGAGTCATTCATGGTTTACCCATCTGTTAGAGAAGATGATTACAATGGCAAAAAAATATAGGCGTCTGTCCAACTAAAACTTGGTGGTTCACTATACAGGGGCCCCAAACTGTGATTCTTTCAACAATCTATATAACTGGAATAAAAACCATAAAATGGATGTGAAAAAAATGAATGAAAAATGCTCCTTTCTACTACCTTAAGTCATAATTGTCTTAACTATTTCTCTGTTTCAATAACGTCCCTCTGGAATCTGGTATTTCTTTTCATCCATTTTCTTCATAAGGTGGAGAAAAACCGTCCAGTAGGGGCATTAAACACGTTCTGTTAACTTTTCACACACACACACAAAAAAAAAAAAAAAAATCGAAAAAATAAAGGGCACTTGTTACCCTAATTGTCAGATGGCTAGGCATGTTCTCATCTATTAAAAACGTGCATCATGGACACAGATTCTGGGACTTGTCAGCTTGGGCCAGAGAAGGAAAGCCACATTGTCCTGGCACTGTACTTTTTGTATTTCTGAGTATGTCAAATGAAAGACATTGGTATTAAGAGAACAGAAAAGTCACCTAAATGTGGGCACCAAATGATGATTCTTTGACAGTTGTATGTGGTCTGAGGAACTGATTGGCAATGAAGCTGGGTTTCTCTTTGGAAAAAGCAATGCTCTTGACATCCACAAACTCCGGATCTTGTTTAAGACAAGTTATAGACAGATCAGCTGTGACAGTCTCCTGTTCAAAAAATAAATAAATAAAAAAAAAGAAAGAAGAAAAGATAAAGATCACTACTTGTCTTTATGATTTCTCCAAATGAATTGACCTCAGTTCTTTTCACATCTCTTTACTTCTCAACAACTGAAGGCGATTAGTGAGTTTGTGAACTGTAAAACAATGTATATACTGATTCTAGAACTCGTAAGAAAAATGGTACATCAGGACAGGTTGGGCACCTCCCTGATTTTCACAAATGAAATGTCCTCGGTGAAAACATATTATCAAAAAAAGCTAGCTACATTCATACTCATGGACACTTAATTGTAATAGGTATATAGATCCGTGCTAGCATATGTATTATGAACTTGTGTTTTGAGTTAACGGCATTGTTCCTGAATACCTGACACCTTCTAGCTCCATTTGAGATGGAGTTTGTACCTGCCCCTTTGTGTCTCTTTACCATCTGCCACTTCATGAAGTCAAGTCCACTGTACTGTTCAACAATCCTACCAATGTTAATTCTTTCTTAGGAAACATTTTATTTTCCAAAGATGACTGAAACTTTACTTAAAAAAAAAAAATAAAGCTATAAAAGTTGTACGATTAAAAAGAAGACATCCAAGTACGTAGAAATTATGGATCAGAAACAGCAATCATTTGCAACTCTAATCTCATGATGCACCCACTTTAGCAACAACGTCTTTTCATGGACTTAGAAAAAGTGTAACTAACCCACCATGTGACATCCGTATCATGCCTATGCTTATCACTCAAGTCAGTCGAAGCACTTGACCCTTGAATGGCTAAGACATTCAAGCCTTATTACCAGTTTAGCGTACTAAGAGAGTAGAAAGCAAGGGAAAGTACTCTTATGGAAAAGAAGCACGTATTTCTAGAGAGTGATTTAACCTAGAATGATACAAATGAGGAAACCACTATTTGTACATGACGCCATCAAATGATTGGTACATGTGTTTACTTTCTCTTATTCATTGGGACACTATTAGAACAAAGGCTACAGCTGTCTTTTTTTCCTTCTGTTTTTTGGTTTTCCCAATTTGTACAAGTGAATGTGTTATGTCATTACACAAAGAATTGATATCAATTATTAAACAAGACTGCAATTTGTATAACTATCCAGAAACTAGACTTCATCTCTGTTCCATTGCAGTATGCAAACCGAGTATAGGGTCTTAATAGCATCAAAGGATCCTCACATGATAAAAAGTACCTCGGTACATTTTTCAACTGTTGAATGAGACTGCAATTTTTATAACTATCCAGAAACTAAACTTCATCTTCGTTCCATTGGAGTATGTAAAGTGAGTCTAGAGGCTTAATAACATTTAAGGATTATCACATGATAAACGTATCTCAGTACATTTTGAAAGTGAGTCTCAATTAGTTTAGTGTTGAACTTCGAAGTATATTATTCTATTGTAAGTGTTGAAATTAGTTCATTTTAAAGTTTAATTTTATTAATACTTCAACCTAAAAGCTAGACACTATTGATTTCAAGTGCTTTCAATTACATTACACAACTCATCCAATATCTCTCTTTTTAATGTCCCTCTATCCAAATACTGGTCTTCATGCCCGTTCTTACGACACTGTTTGCTAGGTATTGGCATATTGCCCTGGATTAACAAATAATATAACGTGCAAATGCTGCATGTCAAAATCACTGTTGAGGATTGCATGTATCATCTGGAGGATGAAGAAGGCACAAAAGGCTTATTCCAACATTTAACTTTCAATACCTGTGTGTTCCCATTGGTTCTGATGCATCGGACTATAAAATTTTACTTGTGCAAAAGCATTAAGTATTAAATTAATCTAAAATACTAATAATAATACTAATAAAAACATAAAGCATTGAATGCAATCGTACAACTGTGTATTTCTGTGATTTTTTGAGTCCAGCGAGCCAAGGTAGAAGACCCACATCAATGCAATTAGGTTCAACATTGTATGCAAAATGCAAATATGAAAGTTCCCGCAGCTAATTCTATGAATGTTAATCAGGCAGTATGCGCTACAGGAATCATTTGACATCATTCCGAGATCAGGAAGTTGTCATAAGCAGATAACCACATCTGTGCCATTACTTGTTTGAAGTGTATTGGTTACCTTAACACTGACTATGGTATATTTAATCAAATTAAATATGCTTCCTTTATCCAGCCATTTATCTGAAACATCATCTAGGCCTCACCTTCTGATTTAACAAAGCTTCATGGAGCATATATTGTAAATTGTTTAGACATGAAAAGCGTCTATCTCTTAGTACAGAATTTAATTGTTGTCAGTTGTTTTGGTGATTAAATCTGGGGTTTTTGATATTTTATAGTGTTGCATAATCTGGAATAATACAAAAAGAAGAGTGGAGTAGACACTGAGAATGGTTAAAAGAGAAGAAAATATTGATTATGCCGACATAATCAATCAACCTGCCCCTGAAAATTTTTTCTTTTCAGTGAAAGGTTATGATGTTTTATATAGGAGTATATTCAAGTGCATCCATCCCTCACCACAATGGTGAGGGATGGATGCACTTGAATATCCCCCTTATATATATATATATATATATACTTATCCTAAGCTGGAACCACAAATCAAAGTTGATTATATCTGTTTTTTGCATGATGGAACTGGAAAATTCAGTTCTGATTTGATTTATCTTGATTTTGGAGACGATCATCATGCAAAAAGCAACGATAATTGACTTTTATTTGTGGGACCACACTGTTTCAGCTTAGGAGAGCTAGCCCAATATATATATATATATATACATATGGAGATAATAGAAATTACAGCTGTGGTTGATTTTTTGCAGAGAGGAAGATCCCAGGGAGTCCTTGAAATCCCCCTCATCCCCATCCCCATCCCTATGTGTCTCCCCAGGTGGGCCCCACCACACACTTGAGCGTACATTATCCTAAGTTTGAGCTTAGGAGAGCCTTGCTATATATATATATTTATATATATGGGAGATGCTCCTATGAGAGCATCTCTCACCTTACTATGAGATATAGCGTGGAGGTCTCCACATCAATATCCAGTGCCAACAACTTAAATGTAAGGGCCCCCACCGTATCTCTCACAGTAAGGTGAAAGATATCTCTCATAGGAACATCTCCATATATATATATATATATAGAGAGAGAGAGAGAGAGCAAGGCTCTCCTAAGCTTAAGCTTAGGATAAGATTTTATAAACTAACGCTTCTAGGGCCCATCCAATTGGACCAATATATATATATATATATATATATATAGGGGGATATTCATATGCATCCATCCCTCACCATTTTTGGTGAGGGACACCCCTTTTGGGGGTGTTTCAAGTACAAGAGGGAGGTACAAAGTACCCCTCTTGTACTTCTCTTGTACTTGAAACACACCAAAAATGGTGAGGGATGGATGCACATGAAGACCCCCCTATATATATATATATAGGAAGTGCTCCTATGAGAGACACTCTCACCAACTTTATGAGAGATGGGTGGGGGCTCTCATTTCCATATCCACTCTCACCAACTTAAATGCAAGGACCCCTAACTTAAATGTGAGGGCCCCCACCCATCTCTCACATTTAAGTTGTTGGCATTGGATATGGATGTGAGGGCCCCCATCTTATCTCTCATAGTAAGGAGAGAGATGCTCTCATAGGAGCATCTCCCATATATATATATTTATATATAGATAGAGAGAGAGAGAGAGCGCATTGGAGATGTGTTCACTCTTGGTGAGCTAAGAAGCACGGACACGGACACGGGACACGGACACGACACGACACGGACACGCCGACACGGCATTTCTCAAAAAAGTAGGACACGGACACGTCGGGGACACGTTAATAATTAATAATAATAATAATATATCTAATCATATACTAAAAGATACTATCATTTTAACTTTGTAATCAATTTAGCAATCAAATAAATAAAAATTCAAGTACCACTGTACCAACTAACAAACATATCAAATTATCAAATAGCAATACAAAATTGAAACGTACTTAATAATCATTAAACATGAAATATCCTTAGTTTCATAAAATTTAGACTGGCAAGAAGAACACAGCATAAAATTTCGCTGGCTGGAAGATCTTCGAATGTGGCAGGTTGTTCTTCTTCTTCTTCTTCTTCTTCTTTTTCTCTTTTCTGCTTTTATTTCCTCTTTCGCTGGCAAGAAGAACTTTGATTGTGTTATTAGGGCTGGCCCCTTCTTTTTAAGTTGTCTTTTTACAAAAACCCCCCTCTGCTTTTCTTTTTTAACTTTTAACTTTATTTTTTTCCAATCAAAACATGCAAACGTGTCTGACACGTGTCCGGAACGTGTCCGGAGCATGTCCGAAACGTGTTCGAAATAAAAAACATTAAAAAATCAACAAGACACTCTTTTTTGCGTGTCCGACACGTGTCAGAGCGTGTCCTGAGCGTGTCCGTGTCCGACACGTGTCGGACACGGACACTCCGGCCCCGGAGAGGTGTCCGTGCTTCCTAGTTGGTGAGATTGTTTTCATGGCTTCCTCTCTTAAAGATGAACTGAGAGAGAGAGCGCATTGGAGATGTGTTCATTCTTGGCCAGATTGTTTCTATGGCTTCCTCTCTGAAAGATGAACTGCCATCTATCAAATTCATGCTAGCTGTAAGAAATCTTATCAGAGGTCTAAAGGAATAATAATACATGGTTACAGGTCTATATGCTAATGTTGGAATGTATAGATATTTTTTGTGTGATGGAGTCTGATATTATACAATATTCCTTTTACCGCGAAGCCATAGATGTGCCTTTGTGACCCTCAAATGGTTGTGGGTTGGGTGAAGGATTTTTTCAAAAAAGAAGAAATGTCTACCTCACCTGGGGTTATATAAAACAGTCGACTTCAAGGAAAGAACATTGATGATAAGTTGTGGTTGAGGTTATATTCAGGTCCAAAAGCTCAATGTATGCGTATAAAACAAGCTGAGATCTGTATTAATGTGAATTCTATGGTTGATGTGTTTTGAACCTTATTGAGAATTACCAAGTTCTCTTGAGAGTTAGTCGGGGTTTTCAGTTTCTTTTCATCATGTTAGTAGAAGTGCTGATGGGATGGCGGATAATCTAGCAAAACAAGGGGTAGATCGGTTATGTAATCTAAGTGCTTTAATTGTGCAGCTTTTATAGCATTGTGCTTGGTATATGTCCTCTTATACTAGCACTTTTTGTATGGTTCTCATGAAAACATTTTGTAATAATCTCTCTTTTTAATATATCAACGTTAACTCTTTCAAAACAGTGGAGGAAGTAGGCTGTATGTCTGAAGCTGGCATCTGGTGGTAAGTACATATGCTCTTCTTGTCTTCTGAGTTATTTATCTTCAGTTCTCAAACAATCTTACTGGAGAGCTTTCTCATCAGATAGTCAGTTTTCTTTTATATGTCTGTACTTGGTCATAAAGTAGTACTTACTAGAGTATAAACTTCTTTTGAATGTTAAGATTAGTGCGGGGCTGGTCGCATATATTCTTACTTTTGTAACCATGTTCTTCCCTTTGTATTTTTTTTTTTTTTCCACAATTACATTGTTATGACCCTTTAATTTTCCTTTTGGCTCCATTTCAAAGGCATAATCTGTTGATGTATGTAGTTGGCCATGTCGGTTGACCTGAAGGTTGCATGCTTTCTTCTTTTATGTTTTTCTTTGGCTAATGCTAATATCTTGTGAATGCCAGAATAATTAGAATTGATCATTTATCTTGGAGAGTATTTAAATTACAGGAAAGGGCATCACATGGTGAGGAATACTTGCAAAGTAGAGATGAAAGGCGCTCTTTTGAACATGGGGATTCATTCTCCCGTAGAGATTCAAGATTGCATCTTGTTAGTCCTGAAAGAAATAATCTGGACAGGTCCAAGGGGGATAAGGGTGCAGAACCAAGTGAGGTGTTATGGATTGGGTTTCCATCATTCTTGAGCGTTGATGAAATGTCCTTGAGGAATGCTTTTGCCCCATTTGGTGAGATTGAGAAGGTCACTTCTTTTCCAGGGCGAAGCTATGCATTTGTGCAGTTTAGGAGTGTTGAGGCAGCTTGCAGAGCAAAAGAAGCTCTTCAGGGGAAACTATTTGATAATCCCCGTGTAAGTATTTGCTTTGCTAAGAGTGAACTTGGGTCAACTGAGCATGGGAAAAATACAATGAATGCTCCTTTCCATCCGTATATTAAGCCAAATAATCACCCAGGTCCAGGTGGGCCGGTGATTGGGGATTTTCATCAGGAAAGGAATTTTGCTGGTTCATCCAATGATTTTAATATGACACCTCATTTCATTTCGAATTCAGAGATGTCTAGGGATTTGGGTTCCTTGAGTTTCGGTAGAAACAATTCCTTAAGAACAGGTGCAGGTGGTGGCTTTGAACAGGCAAGGATGCAAGGACTGGGTTTTGATCGAGGGTTTTCAGAAGATTTATATGAACGCCACAAAAGAGGCCCTGCAGTAGATAGTGGTGCACTTAGACGTGATTTTCCTCCAGAGAGACCACCTCAAAGAAGTCCCCTTTCTGAAGATTCTTGGGACTTGCCGGATGATGCCTTTCCCTTACGGGAAGCAAAGAAACTGAAGACTGGCCCATTTCCTGATAAAGAGCTTCCCGAGTATCCTTTTTCTGACTTGCAACAAGAGAAACAACATCCTGGTCTTCCAAAGGTTTTCCCCAATTTGCCTGAGCAGGAGTCCTTTGATAACTTTGAGTCTGGACCTTATGATTTTAGATGGAATCCAGATTACTTAAAGAAGAAGTCCCTCTCGCTTGCAGAGCGAGATGATCCTTGGAAAAACCATGATAGTATTGAAGCAGGTTCGGTTCCTTTACCCATAAAACCTGTTAATCTTCAAAGATTCAGTCATGAACTTCATCCGTCTCCAATGAAGGAGGAGTGGAAATGGGAGGGGACAATTGCTAAGGGAGGAACTCCCGTCTGTCGTGCTCGGTGTTTTCCGGTGGGAAAAGTGCTGGATGTCATGTTGTAAGTTCTGCTTTATGTGTTTTAATATGCTGTGAAATTTTAGATGTGAAGCATAAATTTACTAGACATGCTGCTTAGTTTTGTTTTCAAACATTTAATATCCAAC
Source organism: Umbellularia californica (assembly GCA_028538565.1). Taxonomy (NCBI): domain Eukaryota; kingdom Viridiplantae; phylum Streptophyta; class Magnoliopsida; order Laurales; family Lauraceae; genus Umbellularia; species Umbellularia californica. The sequence continues at coordinate 48,304,854 of JAPQWN010000004.1, forward strand.
CATTACTCACGCTTGGATCGAATCATGGGGAAAATGTACTTATAGAGCCCATATAAACTTTGGATTACTTAAAAACCATAATCAAGGGGGAAAATACACCTTATACAGCCATCATAAAGTATGGATAACTTTTTATCATGGATAAGGATCATTAAATAGGAGCTATCAATACACCCTTTTCCACGCGCGTGCCTTTTGCTCTGCCTTGTGATTATCGTACGCATCTAAGTGGGTCAGACAGACAGTTTTACTTCTTTATTTGTTTTTTAATTCTGAACATTATTTTACTGGAGTCTTTTCATATATAATTTATTTTGTTGAACCTACTTTATTTGTATACATGAGCAATACAATCAAATCCAGGCATAATCAAGATTGTTCATTTAGTCCATCTCACTTCTCATAGGCTACAATAAGAAATTTCTTATTTGATTGTACTATAGTCATTCAATCAATAACACAAGTGGATGCCAAAGGTTGTTTTAAAGGGCATCATTTAAATGCTGAGGAACTTTCAATTCATTTGACTTTGTCTTTGTTGCACATTAATGGTAGGATAACTAAAATGTTAAACAGATATCATGATCTATATTTGTGACTGCCTACCTACTTGTCCAAATGATGTGGGTTTCTCTACAATTGCAATGCAGCCAATTGTACTTAGTCAATCCTCTATAGACACTACAATTCCTCTACAAACACTGCAACCAGTTGCACTTGATCATTCCCCTAATTTTATTATAGGATAAATCGAAAACATTATATGTTCACACAAACGTCTATTCAGTTTTTTATACATGTGTCATCAACACCAGTTAAAACCTTCTCATGCAAACAAAAAAATATGCTTAGATAGAAATAGCTAATTTTATTCTTTGTTCCTCAGTTCATTTTAACCACCAGCACCTACTCAGGAAATCACCAGCTGCAGCATTTGACCACGCACCTGTTTTGCAGGCCGGAGATGTTAAATTGCACAGCAAGGACTGGCCTTGATATGCTTGCAAAACATTTCTATCAAGCGGCCAATTTCTGGGTTGTGTTCTTTGTTCCCGAAAGTGATGCAGACATTGGATTCTATAATGAGTTCATGACTTATCTTGGGGAGAAGCAGCGAGCAGCGGTGGCTAAACTGAGTGAGAAGACCACCCTGTTCCTTGTTCCGCCATCTGACTTTTCAGAAAAAGTTCTTAAAGTACCCGGGAAAGTAAGCATCTCAGGTGTCATATTAAGATTCCAGCAACCAAGTTCTAGTTTTGGCTCTCATTATCGTCCACTTGAAGCTATGGATTCAAAATTCCCGTCTCTTCCACATAATAGAGGGACCGATGGAGTATCTTTTGACGAGGACATGTCATATCCAAAACCAACATCACCCAATCTCCGTTCATCATCATCATGGGCTCAAAGCTTTATCAGCTCCTCCTCGGATCATTTTCCTTCAGCCAGTTCTCCTTTTCCATCATTAAGTAAGCCAGGAGTTGGCAATCCTTTATTTTTAGAAAAAGCGTCAGACTCTCTCGGTGATAGTAGGTATGATCAGCTTCAGCGCCAAAATCCTAGACCACCATCTAATTGGTCTCCTCACCAGACGCCAAACTCAAATTCTAGTATTAATTTTCCTTCCCAAGCAGCTCCTCCTCTCCCTTTCGATGGTCCAATGCCGCAAAAGCATCTTTTGGCAAATCCAAGTCTAGTGCAGGGAACAAGCTCAAGTCAGTATGCACCAGGGAGCTCAGGTTTTCCTTCATATGGAATGAAACCTCAGCCCTCTCAACTTGAATCCAAACCTCAGCTTTCTCAATTTGAGCCCAAACCTCAGGTTCCTTCATCTGTTCCCGCTCCTTTGCAGCCCGAACAGCTTGCACAGCTGGCATCGCTTCTTGGCCAACGACAACAGCTGGGGAAAGCATCCATTTCTTTAGTTAAAGAAGATCATAATCAGTCAAACTTACCGGATCCGCCATTCCAGGAATTTAAAACCCCGCAGAATTTGGTTATGCAGAATCATGCTTCTGCATCAGCAGACGCTTTGGTGTCCCAGTTTAGCCAAGTACAGCAGCAGGCATCCATTGTCTCTACCATTCCTCCTGTGAGTAACATCGAACTAGAGTCAGGAAGACCTCTGCATCAGGGTAATCAACAATTGCAGAACAGCACTCGAGAAGAGACAGAAGCGGATCCACAGAAACGTCTCCAGGCAACATTGCAGCTAGCCGCTGCTCTTCTTCAGCAGATACAGCAGCAGGCAAAGACTTCCGACCAAAAGTAGCTCCACAGAAACGTCTCCAGGCAACATTGCAGCTAGCCGCTGCTCTTCTTCAGCAGATACAGCAGCAGGTGAAGACTTCCAACCAAAAGTAGCTCTATGCAGAAGGTAGAATTGTTGACTTCCTATTGATGGTAGCTCTGTTCAGAAGTAGAGATTTTGAAACTTTTTTACTGCACATGCTGCTTTTAGAGTATTTAAATGATCCTCGACCTGAATATGTGAATGGATATCCTGAGTTTAGACATCTGATTACCATGTTTTGATACTTTGAACCTCTAACCTGAGTGGGCCATATTGCCCAAAAGTAACATAGCGGGCCATTGGAGCTTTCCTAAGCCTTATATTTTGAAGGCCCTTTATTGGTTCGTTTCTTGGGGAAGTTTGGATTATCATCTAAGTGCAGGTCTCAAACATACTAGGCAAGAGAATGGTATGCTTATCCTTATTAGGTTGAGGACCATTCAGTTCTGTTTTCAAAATGGATTAGGTCCAGCTTCAGAATCTAGTCCCTGTCGCGGTACTTTTTTGATGAAATCCTCCCTAAATTTTAGTGTGTGTTTATCGATCATTCTTTCTGCAGAACGAGTTCAACACATTCATGAGGCTGACATAGGTCACTCTTCCTAGTTTTCTATTTTTATTTTTGTTCACTGCAGCTACGGGCCATTCCTTTTCTTCTGTAAGTCTTTGGGTTCTCAACAAATGGGATAATTACCTGTTTCTATTGAGCTTTTCCATCTGAATTGCTCTTTCTGTTAGTTAATTCTAGTTCTTGCTGATTAGTTGCGGTTCTTCCAGGAATGTCCTCAGTGGGCACCACTGCATAAATGGGCTTTGCTCTTAAGAAAGAGAAATAAAAAATAAAAAAAGAAAAAGAAAAGTTGAAGGCCGAATTTTCATTATCTCAGGTAAGAAAATATAAATGCAACTTGTCCCCATTTAGTGGAATGGCAAATTAGCATGAATTTTACATGTCAGGAGAACATGGACGGATAATTTGAAGATTATGCTCTTTGTAAGTGGATTTTAGGAAGCCAGCAAGTAGTAGTAAATGGGGCATGTTCTGGATTTATAGATATGAAAATGATTCGTTTCAATGATTCCTATAGAAACCTGCGAAAGCAAAGAGGTAAAATTACAACAGAAAATGGTGGTCAATGGCCAACACAAATTGTGTAAGAGAACCCATTCAAAATACAATGCTTTGATTTAAGGCCAATACACAGATTGTGTAAATTCACTGTGGTTTAATCTATGCTGGCCATTTCTACGCTGCCGAAGCCCATCATTCAGTGGCTGCTCAGAAACTAAGGGTGCGTTTGGCATCGTGCCATTTGGATGTTCCCATGTTCCCACGAGATATGGGTGTAGAAAACATGTTTGGTATGTATAAATGATTGTTCCAAATTTTGTTCTCATGGGAAGGAATCTCAAAATCTTAACCCCGCCAGCATAAGAAAGTTGGAACAAAAAAACTTTATTTTTTTTCAGAAACAACTTACTGGAACAATTGTTTCTTTCTTATCTCTTGCCTTTTAAAGAATATCATTTAAAGATCTTAAATACTCTTATTTATCCTAAATGTAGGCTCCCACGTTCACAATCCCAATGGAGGTGGCCCCACTTTATAATTCCTAGAGGTGGGTCAAATGGTCACAATTACAAAAGGTGGCCCCCTATTATAATTCTTTAATGGTGGGACTACATTATAAATCGTTTATAAAGGTAGGCATCATGTTGTAATTTCTCTTGGTGGGTCCTGTGTCCACAATCACATTTTAATGGTGGCCCAATATTGGGATTTCCAAATGTGGGTACCACATTGTAATTTTTTAAAGGTGTGTCCCGTGTTCACAATTAACAAAAAGTATGGCCCTACATTTTAATGATGGCACCATGTTCGGATTTCTAAATGTGGGTATCACTTTGTAATTTTTTAAAAGTGGGTCCCGTGTTCACAATTAACAAAAAGTATAGCCCCACATTATAATTCCTATAAAGGTTGGCCCGCATTGTAAATTTTATAAATGTGCTATCCCATTTTTTAATTTTTAAAGGTGGGCACCACATTCTAATTTCTAAAGGTGGGCCCTGTGTCTACAATTACAAAAAATGTGGCTCCACTTTATAATTCATAAATATGAGTCGCATGGTCTTGTTTACAAAAGGCGGACCTACATTATAAATCCTATGCATGTAAGCCCATAATCTAATTTCTAAAGGTGGATCCCATATTTATATTTACAAAAAGTTGGCCCACATTATAATTCCTGTAAAGGTGGTCCCATATTATAAATCCAATGGATATGGGTTCCATATTCTAATTTTTAAAGATGGCTACCATGTTGAAACTTCTACAGGTGGGTCTCATTTATGATAATAATAGTACTACAAACAATAAAAGGTGAGGTCCCACATTGTAAATCCTATGTTTGCTACTTGGAGAAAAATCCCATATATGATAATGATAATACTACAAACAATAAAGGGTAGGGTCCCACATTGTAAATCCTATGTTTGCTACTTGGAGCAAAACTTTTATAATGTTACCAAACAAGTTCCATACGGCATATATTTTAGTAGAGTAATTTAATATAATATTGCCAAACAAGTTCTGCAGAATATAGACTCGGCACAATCTGATCTCGGCACAACCTAATCCAAGCACAAAATTGGGAATAACAAGAGAATGATGCCAAACAGGCCCTAACTTTCGTATTATGATTATGAAGCCAACAATAGAAGGTCTACAGACCAAAAGAATCACCTTCAAATAATCCCAGCAATTTGGCTCAACTCAGGCTCAGCTCAACTCAACTCCAAGGGGTAGCTCAGTTGGCCTAGGACCACGGTTTGCACCCGAAGGTTGTGGGTTTGAAACTGCACTACCACACTGGGGCTACAGGGGAGTTTACCCGGCTTCCCTCTGGGCCCGGAGGGATTAGTCCAGCCCAAAGGGTTGGGAACCCTCCGATAGCAAAAAAAAAAAAAAAAAAAAAAAAAACCCTCCTATAGAGCTGAATTTATTTACTCAACAGCCATTACACGGTTGTTATCATTTTAAGTGGTTTTTCATTTATAGGATTAATCCATGATGATAGGAAACTGTGCCTAGTGAGCCCACCTTATGATCCATCCGAGTGGACTACAAAACAGGGAACCCTCCACCCCACCCCACCCAACCCACCCACCGACCGTTAGATTGACTGTGCACTTGTTATGATCCATCCGAGTGGACTACAAAACAGGGAACCCCCCACCCCACCCCACCCAACCCACCCACCGACCGTTAGATTGACTGTGCACTTGTTTGGATCGTGAAAATTTGTTGGTAGTTGAATAGATTGGGGCCCTCGTGAATCCCCACCTATTGTGGGCCCACCTAAGTGCATGGCCTGCATTGAATAGATTTGAATGTGGATTAGGATATGCTCGTTATCACATTGATCAAAATACCCTAACCCCTAATTTTAGGTATGCAAAGCTTATATATATGGAAATGGCCCTGTTTAGACCAACCAGGGGGTGCCACATGGAAAGATGATTTTTTTTTAGGAGATGGAAATTTTTTTAGGAGATGGGATGTGACATCTCAAACCCATGTGGCAACCCCTGATTGGTTCAAACAGGGCTTCCCTATTTGGACCAAACAGGGGATCCGGATCCTATATATATGGATTGCGAGAACTTTTTTGTGATGAGAATCTAGGGTTTACTCAACTAGTTGTGCTAAGAATCTGGGTTGAGGTCGAGGAGTCGGACGAAGGTCGTGATTGTCATTTGTAGTAAGAAAATGGTGGTTTTAAAATCCTCATTTATATCTAAAAGAAAATGGTGGTTTTAAAATCCTCATTTATATCTAAACCCTAAAGGAATAGATGAAAACATTTTTCGATTTCAGAGATCTTTGTAAAAGTAACTTTTTAAGGATGTTGAGGTAGAAATTATAGAGCAAAATGTTGGCCAAAGAATCATGTACAAAATAAGAGCAGCAGAATGAGAATGTTGAGATAGATATGTGGTAAAACTTTGAACATAGAATCAGAAATGAGTGCTTTCGAGATAATCTAAGGATAGCATCAATAGGTGATAATTTAAGTGAAAGCTATTTGAGATGGTTTGCACATGTCCAACGTAGATCAATAACGATGTTGGTGAGGAAAATGTAAGTTGTTGTCCCAACAATGATACGGGATAATAAGCCGTAGATGATATAAATAGTAACAATAGATTTGAAGAAGTACAAGCTATTCAAAGATTTAGCTCATGTTAGATTATAATGGAGAAACATTATTCATGTAGCCGGCCCAAATATAGTTGGGACAAGACTTTAATGGTAATGATGATGATGAGTAAAAAATTTATTTAAAATACTAAGGGCCCATTTGTTTTTTAAAATGAGTTCAAAGGAAGGAATATCAAAGGGTGGAGAATTGGGTTGACTCGCATTGATTGAAGGTTTACATATCCATTCCGTTTTAAAATGGTTCTTATATGGCTTTCCTCTTCAGTTTTTATTCCAACTTGGAGATACTCATCTTCAACCCAGACTGGGTATTACCCGACCCGACCCGACCGGTTTGCCACCCTCATTATTTATTGTGTAGTCACCAGTCAGATGACCTTCATCTAGGCACGACTCTCATCATCCCCTTATTTCTTGCCATACATTGCAGTTTTAGGCCTGGTCACATGTCGACCTGACCTGGAGGAAAGCCCAGTTTACATGCCTTCAAGTTAGATCAAGTTGGCTGGTACAGATTGACCCGGAACCTAGTCTGAAATGACAGCATCTTTACCCACATAAGTAGCAGGGGTCAACACAGTCAACGATTGATCAGATTGAAGGCGCAATTTGATTCAAAATCTTGGAGCCTTCCAAACTTCAAAGATCCAATTGTTCAATGGGAAGAAGAACAACTTCAGTTATGGCAATGATGAGTGGAAAAGACAGCAAGGTTGGTAAAAACTTTGTAATAAACTGATCTATTGGAGATGATGGATTTTTATATAATTCAACCTTTATATGAGGTGAAGTGGATTTTATATGTGGAGTGGAGTGAAGAGAAGTAGGTTAAAGTTAAAGTAGAGTACTTCACTTCACTCCATTTGGATGCTTATTTTGAAATTAAGGTTTGAAGTAGAATCCACTTTTACTCTTGGAAATGGAAGTATTTAGAGTTGAAGTGAAGGCTTGAAGTAGAATCCACTTTTACTCTTGGAAATGGAAGTATTTAGAGTTGAAGTGAAATAGACTACAAGTGGCCTACAATATTACTTCATCTATCAGGCTAGACTCATCCAAATGAGATATAGTTGAAATTTTAGACTGTTAGAGCCTATTTAACTTAAGTAAAAGTGGATTCTACTAAATGCTAGGATCATTGATTGGGTACATTCCCTAATCCACACAAAAACCTTTATATTCATGTGCCTCAAAAAAAAAATTTTCAGGCATCCAGATGGCCCCACAGTAGATGGAATTTTTTAAGGAAAAAAATACCTGGCACTATGGTGAGTTGCTCTTTATTAAGACACCATTAATTGCCTTTTTAATAAAAAAAAACAAAGGATCATCAATGAACATGGTAATTATAGTAAGTGTCAAATCAATACGTGGATCACCGAACCATGGGTCCCACTTATATAGGATGAACAATGATGACGTAGAAGTGTAGAACCTAACTTTTTAAGGAAAAAAAAAAAAAAAGAAGAATTCATGCTGCTATAAACTGCGGGCCATCTTTGCGGGCCATCTTTTAACAGATCAAATCACTTGACCAGAGGAACCACCTTGGAAGCCATTGATAATTTGGTTTGGAGATGGACAACCAAAAAGAAAAAATCCTTGACATCGAAGAGAAAAAAAGGAAACCGCATTGCTCAATGGAGAAGATCAATGGGTCAAGTCTCCCAGATCAACGACTCAGATCAGTCAAACATGGCCCAGCTGTATGGACAACTGACCCAAACAAGTTGGAGACTGGTTTGGCCTTGTATTCTATCTATTGTCTCGAGGTTTTGGCGCCATAAAGAGGTCAAACAAAGAAGAGGGAAGAAAGAGATTTACTGATGATGCTTCCATCAAGACATGCACTGATAGATAACTAAATGAGTACGAAAGTTAAATGGGCTAACAGTCTAAAATTTCAACTTTACCCCATTTGAATGAGTCTGGTTCGATAGATAAAGTAATGTTATAAGCCACATGTACTCTATTTCACTTCAACTCTAAATACTTCTATTTCCTTGAGTAAAAGTGGATTCTACTCCAAGCCTTCACTTCAAAATAACCATCCAAATGGAGTGAGAGTGAAGTTAATTACTCTACTTTAACTTCAATCTACTTCTCTTCACTCCACTCCACATGTAAAATCCACTTCATTTTATTCCACTAATTTATCCAAATAGGCCCTAAGGGCCTTCTTAGATAAGCAAAAAATGGAGTAGAGTGAAGTTAAATGGGCCCTAACAGTCTAAAATTTCAACTCTACCCCGTTTGGATGAGTTTGGCCCGATAGATGAAGTAATGTTGTGAGTCACATGTACTCCATTTCACTTCAACTTTAAATACTTCCATTTCCTTGATAAAAAAAATGGATTCTACTCCAAACCTTAACTTCAAAATAAGCATCCAAATGGAGTAAAGTGAAGTGAAGTGCTCTACTTTAACTTCAACTTACTTATCTTCACTTCAGATGTGAAATCCACTTCATTTCACTCCACTCCTCATTTATCCAAATAGGCCCTTGATAATACCTTGAAATTGTCATGGACGAAGAAACTATTCTAAGAATTTTGGAGGAACTGCACAAGTTAATATATGATGACCAATTCAAGTCATGGAAAGAGAACATTCACATTGAAAGGAATTGAAAAACAAATGGTCGCTCCAAAGAAAACTGAAAAGGCAAAAGAATAAGATTGAGCATGGAGAGCTGTGTTCAGTCACCATAGGAATGGATAAAGCTACTGATATTGAATTCTTGATTTTGGTTATATGTATCATATGTGTGCAAAAAATGATTTGTTTCACACATACAAATCCTATAATGGCATATCTGTTTTTTATATGAGAAGAAATGTGGAATGCAAGAACATATAACTATGAACAATAAAGAACTAGGATGCAAGGACAGCAACAAATGCAGGGAGTCACTTCAAAAGAATTAGCAGTAGGAGTTGGAAAAAACCATTCAGGAGAAAGAAAGCTACCAAGTGCATGTGAACGTTTAGAATGAAGTGACTTCAGAAAAGTTCAAGCCTTGCTTGGACTTTATCAATTTTACACAATGCTAATTGTGGGTACACCTTGGGCTAAACTGCGTGGGAACATACCTTTCAATGAGGAATGAGGACAAAAGGACTTACAATTATGTTCAAGGGGGGTCAACAGGTCCAAGCTAAGGTAAAGTTACTGGGTTAAATTTCTCGTATTTTGGATTAAGTGGCTTCTGAGTCAGCCAAGATCATCTGGATAATTTGTATTGGGTCTAATTTTCAAATATGTTTCACTTGTAAACGCTAATCCTAAAGAGGAGAAAAATAGGAACAACAAACTAAATATTTCTCCTTGTCCATTACATATAGGCACATTGCTCTTACGTGATTGCTTGATTGGAACTACTTGTTTCCGCTGTGGTCAAGTGATCGATCATAGGATTTACACATGCATCTGCCCAACACACTATGATGTATATATGCAGTATGCATATAGGAAGGACATGCCAACAGATGCAAATGGGTCGGATCTGGGGTGGAGGGTGGATTAGGACCTAGGTCCATCTCTATGGATACGGATCTGGATCTAGATTTGCCGTGGAACCCATGTGTAGCATCCAGAACCAATTTCAACTTAGAAAAGGGATTTGATTCTAGATCCAGATCTAAAATAAGATGGGGATTGCGTTAGTATAATTGGATATAAGAGCTTCAAAATAAATTGTTTATGGGGCTACCAAATGGTATATGATTAAAGCTAAGTACACTATCAAATATGAATATAATTCAAGCTATGCAGGTTCTTAAGGCCTGCACATTCTTAAAAAGTGAATGTAAAATTCCCAGATCTAGATCATGAGGCCAGAACATACAATGGTCTGGTTCAAGATCTGAATGTTCTGTATCCTATATGGAAGGATCCAGAAATAGGTTCTATTCCTGCTTCATTCGGAACCGAAGACTTCGTCCGGATAGTCAAATATCCATCTGCAACCCTAGACATGCAACAATATGGCATGGACAGGAATTTTAATATAAAGTTGCAGCTAATGCGAGACAGATATATGTTGCGTTAATTTGAACTATCATAGTCAAACACCATGCCATGCACTGTAGATGCTTTCCCTTGCACACACCTCATGACTATGGCACAGGGTCGGAATTGATGATGAAATAATTTTTATCATATTAGAATTACCAATAAAAATATGCATACATTCACATAGAATCCATCTGCATATTGAAGTTTCTTGCATGCGTTGCAAAAGTTGAGGCAACAGTAAGAACAAACTTCTGAAATATTTCTTTCATTGGCATTGCATTGTCATATCTACAAAACCATATATAATCATACAAACTAAAATCAGCTGCTCACCTGCCCAATGTAGGGGAACTACAACCAGGTCCTGGAATCAACTTATGAGAGGGACCCATTATAAAAAAATGAATATATAAAAGAATATTCCCATTATAGACTTGTACATGAATAATGAATATAGAACAGTTGCTCTTTCCTGGGTCTCTGACATCCTAACTGTGAACTCACACATGTAACAAAGGCCTATCACACCCAATAGGGGAACTGCTATCAGGTCCTTATATCAACCTATGAGAATCCATTACAAAGAATTCAAATATGTAAAAGAATATTACCAATATTGACATGTATATGAATCATGACCATAGAACAACAGTTACTCTTCCTGTCTGAGTCTCTGAGATCCCGAAAACATTGAAAGCTCAGCTGTAGCTGCCTTGTTGTATGATGAAATTGACAAAAATTACACAAGTGATGGTTCCTAGTAGTAGAAGTAAGTTGATGGGTCTGCTGTGTTTGGTGTGTCTCTGCAAAGTATAGATCTAGCTTCAATAATTGAACGAGGCGGCTCAAGATCTTTTACTTGCAGAGCATTTCCCTGAAATCTCTGCATTTGCGAAGCAAATAGATCGTCCAAGATCTGCATTTCAAATCCGAATAGTGGCTATATGTTAGTCCATGAGTAACCATTTTATCCGATATCCTTTTCCTGTTGTGCATGACACATCAAATTGTTTTTGTATTACTTGAACTTTAATACATGTGTTGGTATAACATTGTGACTGGAGTGGTTGGTATAACACTGAGACTGGAGTGACCTTGTTACATAAATTGCAATTGAAGTTGCTAAGGAAAGAAGAAACACTTACTCCCAAAGCATAATCAGAGCCCTTGTACCAAACCCTGTTTTCCTTTCTGCTCTCAAGGAAGCTAAGCACAATCTAGTAAAATTTGAAGAAGGAAATGCGTTAAGTGGGCTAAAGAAGGAAGTGCATTATTTGTACGATTGTATGTAATATTAGTATTGAGTAGTACCTGTCCCATTCTATCCCAAAATCCACGGCATATTGCTACGAAAATCCGGCTTGAAAACACATCATGCAAATTGCTTATGGAGTCCATGAGCTGTGAACTTAACATTTGCATCCTCTCGCGGATCTCAGCTTCACCATCTGTTTCTTTTGTTTCCTCGAGTATCTTTTTAAGCCTTGTGCTTCGACTTGCTTGTGTCTGAAAATTTTCTTAGATTGTCATCTATTCTCTGTCATCAGTAATTAGCGATAGCAAAATGCAGTTGCTAGTAAAGAGGTCCTAAATCACATTTTTGCCGCACTATTTTGGCGAAAGGGAAGGTGATATATTCTTCCATGTGTTGGAGATGCATACAAATTGGAAATCATTTTAGGTGTTTTTCCAAATTTTCCACTCAAATCAATGAACTGCCAATCATTGCTGACAGTGAAACATAGTGTGAACAAAATGGGAAAGGAATCTTCTAAGGATCTGTCAATTTCAGAAGGCTCTCTCAATTTCTTCAATCTCCAAACATATATTGAAACATATAGACCATTGATTTTTTCCAAAATACTCAACTTTCTTGTAATTTTTTGGGCTAACTGGTTGCACCCTCCTGTGTATTGAAACTACTGTGAAAAAATTCAAAGAATTTTTTTTTTCAAAAAAATATGGAAGTAAGAAATTGTGGGTGGGTTAACAGTACATACATTATTGACAAGCTTCTCCACAGTTGCTTGCATATAGTTTTTGTATTTTGTTCTCAGCATAACTGTAACTTCATTTAGTCGCTCTCCGAAAACTGATTTTCTATCTCCAGCAACTGGCAGACATGATGCCCACAGTTTCAAAATGTCTTCAACTCTACAATGCAGAACTTCAAGTATTCGTTTGACTGTATTCATGAACGTTCCCAACTGCCACACATAAAACAATGAAAGAGATATTTCAGTGACCAAATGTCCTCTCTACAATGCACAATTTCAAATATTCATTTGACCGTATTTGTAAACGTTCCAAACTGCCATATAAAAAACAATGTAAGAGATAGTCCAGTGAGCAAGGTTGCGCTTGGATGCACCTTGCACATTGCAAGCAGTTTGAATATTATATAGTTGCAGAAGTGATAGTTATTCCTACTATATACTCAGATGTGGAAATCTGGAAACACATTAGGAGGGAATGCTGTTTCTGCCTTCTCCACTTCAAGTAATTGTGAAGAGAGTATCAGTCCAGATTGTACTGAATTAGTGTCCCATATAACATATTTTCAGTTTTCCATACAGCCAACAATGCCTGGCATACATTATGATCGACCCTGCTATTGAAACCAATTATGATATACTATTTTTGGACATCCAAGGCACACCTTAAAGAATTTGAGAACTCTAGTCAGTCTTTCAAAATTTACATTTCATATACATTGGAAGCACTCACTTGACTGGGAACATGATAGAGTGTTGCAGACTGCCTTCTCGTAAACTTCTGGACATGCATTCCAAGCTTTTTAGGTATGCTGTCTTTTAAAGGCATCAAAATCTCAGTATACTGCTTCTCCATTGCCTTTATGACAGCTCGTTCTACATCAGCAATAGCCTTAAAAAACGAAGATATCATTAGATAATAAGGACACCTAGTTCTAGAAAGATACCATGTACCAAATAACCCAACAAGAGTGTTTTCAGATGTGCTCCAGATCACAATCAATTTGAATATTTTGATAGAATCAATGACTATCTATCCGGTCTTCTGTGCATCTAGATGTGTATGGAAATATAAAATCAAACTAGAAAAGTCTCTTTCTCTGGTTTTTACACCTCAAATTAATATTGGTAGCTATAAGGCTGCTAATAATTTTGGGTGGAGAAAAAAAAATACTAAAAACCAGTATCCTATTTTCAATTCCCATGCTTCCCTTGTGCATCACAGAAGAGAAGGAGCATTCTATGAACTCCGTAAACTTCATGGATTTGAAAGTTTATCCAAAAAATCACCATAAAAAACTTGTTCAGGCTATAGTACTTACATTTTCTAGAATCAACGAGTATTGAGGCCATCGGTTAATTATTACTTCAAACTCATTAAGAGTATCTCGGATTCTATCGTACATGTCTTCTACAAAGGGTGAGGTGGAATGGTGTGTTGTTGTTGCAGACCATGGTGCCTGAAAAGAAGTCTCTTATCAGATGAAGGAACAAGAGTGGATTAAAAAGTGTAGACAGAGAGAACGATTAATACTTTCTCTGCCTTGCAAAGTTCACGCAAGTAGAGTTGCTTGTCTTGAACCCAGACCAGTATATAGGAATGGAATAGATATCTTGAGTCTACACCTCCATGCACCAAACTGAAGCAAAGTAGGGGACAAAAAAGAACAGATAAGAAGAAAAAGAAAATCAAGGAATGCATCAAAATTTGGCTGACATTGGAAACTCAACTATGTTGACCATAAGAAATCTAAGGATGCAATTAGATGTACCCTACTTCTCAGGCAGCTGAATGTTTTCACAGAATAGTTGCCTTTTCTTTTGGCCTTTTTACTTTGAAATGAAAGAACAGATGGTCATTAGTTCTGCTATGCCTTGGGTTGGCATGGAAAGGGAAACCACATTCATTGAAAAAACCATTTTCCTCTGGACTAAACACATCATTATCAGCTCCCATCACCAGTGTTTATGAGCAAGAAAAGTTGCAAAGCAGAATGGAAAACAATTCAAGCTGCCAGATAAGCTCTTTGGTGGCAGCCCAATGTGCTCTACTTCTTGACAAATTCTTGTTCTCCAATAAAATGTGTAATCACTTTTTCTAATATAGAAAGTATAAGGAAAGATTTTTTAACTAAAGGTTCCTTTATAACACACCTAATATTCCATGACTGGAGATCCCTCTCAAAATCAGCAGCAGCAATCAACAGTTCAGTCACATGTGGCGATGGACTAGATGGAGGACAAGAGGAAAGAAAGCCTCTGAGTCTGTTGCACAACTCAATGCTGTAGACAGATGCAGCTATGTTTGGCAGATCTATTGAGCTGAAATGCAAGAAAATGTCAATTCCTAGGAAATAAAAATTCATTTCCGAAAAAGTGTGCAGCTCATGTGGTGGTAGTTTTACTATACAGTTCATATGGTTATTTATGGGAGTCTCAAGATGGATGTAGAAGTCAGTTCAAATATTTAGCATAGATTGGATAGCTATCTATTCCACTCTTGGGGCCGGGTGGAGCTTTCAACCACATTAAGCAAGATACTTCTTGTCTTTCAATTTGACCTCTTTACCAAAGCTAATTGCATATATTGATGTAGTCAGAGACAAATAACATTTCCCCTTAGACGACTCAACGTGATTGCATGATTTTTGAGTCTCCCATACAGATATTGGTATAGATAAACCAGCATCCTTCACAATATTCAAGCATTTGAGCCTACATCCAAGAACACTACCTTGGAAGTACATGCTGATTGTGAATTTTGATGTCTGCTTGGATCTCATTGCTTATGTTTATACACAAGGTCTTCATCTTGAGATATGCCGTGGAGACGGTCGTAGGGTCTGTAAGAAAACACTCGCTGTTTGTTGACATAAACTCATCTGTCTCTAACATATGCCTCCTACACCTCTTTGTTGTAGCTTTCTGCATCCAAAAGACCATTCAATTTAGAACGCTTTTTTTCTAATGGAGAAAAACGACTACAAGAATATTAATAATAAGTTCAATTATACAGACATAACAAGGCAGGGATTTGATAGACAGTTTGGCACAAAAATTAGTAAAACAAAATATAGATTTCCATATGCACGTTTCGATGCAAGTTAAAATTGCAAGTGGATTGAAATTTTATCAGAAAAGGTGGTTATCCACACCTAAGTCCTAAAACATTTTGCATGGAAATCAGAGACTTAGGTGAGTTAAAACTGTCCAGTTTTAACTTGGATAAGTCTAAAAAAGAAAAAAAAAAGAAAAAAAGGTATCTCGACTAATGTAAGTTCTGATCACTGCACCAGTCAAATGAACAATGGAATGAGTACACATCCACATCCACTTTTATACATATATCCAATTACACTCAAGAGGCAACAAAATCAACCATTGTTTTAGTAAACTGATGTAGGACTTAAATCTTCAAAAATAGGATTTTCTTCTTTTTCATTGACCTTTTCTATTAAATCCTATATTTGTCTGCATTCAAGAATCCTCTTAATACTACTACACATACTCCTCGTATTACATAGACAGTGCTTGTTCAGTTGTGCTCATTACACTTACTTGTAAATAATTCCTCAACATTGTTTGTGCATCGTGAGAAAGTATATCATGAAGAAGAGTATAGACTTGCACAGCGGGAACTAAAGCTGGTGCGGCAGATTCTGGTGGTGGACCAAACATGTCTGATAGTCCTGTAGATGAGAGCTCATCCAATGATTTATAGTTCTCAAAGACATTCGCCAAGAGACTCTCAACTTGGGTTTCACAGTCTAATAATATGCTTCTCTGCAGAAATTACAAATGTTAGAAATATAAGATCTGTTGTATTTTCAATTCAACAGGAAATTTAGCACAAGAAACTATTTAACAACTTCAATACATATACTCAAGGAAAAATGATGCAGCTAAAAAAAAGGGCTAAATCCAAGACACCATTCAGCTTAATGGATATGCAGATGTTTAGATATTTGATAGATCTAGGTTTGGTAGATTGGCAATGAAAGAATTGGCTTACTGTAAGTATGCACCCCAATTGGCAATGAAATAAATGGTTAACTGTAAGTGTGCACCCTAAATTGCAATTTTCTTTGGATATGTTGTCTGAATAAAAGAACATTTTCTTTGTTGTTGGGAAGTTGGAAATTAGACATAATATTATAGTGGTTCATTGACTCACTGTCTTTGTCACTCTGTTTCTTTTCACAAATCAATATCCTCAATTTTCTTTGGACATTTTGGAAGAATAAATGATCATTTGTTTTGCTTTTGGGCAGTTGGAAATAAAAAATATATTATTATAGTGGTTCCTTGTCTTTGTCACTCTCTGTTTCTTGCCACAAAATCACTATCTACAGTCAACTTATAATGATTTTATGGGGTGGAAACCACAGGAAAAATAGTACGCCATATTTCCAACTTGGCCAAAATATTTTTATCACTTGGCTTCAGGGGTGGATCATGCATACATCCTACTTATCCTTACGAATTGTCAATCATACTTATCCTAGAGACAAAAATTAAACAAGAGAAGATGTCAATGACAAAAACGACAAATTAGGTTTTTATCTTGTACACTGCTAAAACTGGAAATACTTACCTCTTGTCGTGTTAGATTTTTTTCTCCTCTGGCCTTCACTACAGGTATGAGAAGTTCATACACAAGCTCTAAACAGTCCTTTGTGGGAGTAGCCACATTCATTATAGATGAAAGATATCTACAAAGATAACCGCCAAATTATGAGAATGCAATCCCATCTGTGGCTAAGAGAAAATAATTTTTACAACAGGATTCAAACATTGAGTTTAGGTTCAGGAGTGTTTGAATGTCCACCAAATAGCACAAGGTTTGGCAGAATGGATGGTTGTCCATTCACTATGTTCCAGTGCAAATATTAGAAATTGCATTAAGATAGTTTTGTCTGCGTCTTCCATCCAAAACCATTACTAGCGACAATTATTGATATCTATTAGGAGTAAAAAAGGTCAGAAACAATACACAAGTTCTAGTTTACATCCAAAGATTATTTTGAAGTTTCAAATTGCCAGCTATACATCTAGGCATATCCTTAAAATTTGTACCTCAACTTAGTGTATGCATCTGAAACTCCATAATACTCAGCAAATTCATTTAACAACCATTTCCATGGCCCACATATCTGCAAGTTGCGTGAGTGAAAATGCTGAGATCGCATGGCAGCCTCCAATACCAAATCATATGCAAGAGTCTCCACAACAGGTCCACTCTGTGATAAGTACATACAAATGAAAGAAAATCAATCAATCTATAGAACCATGATAAAATGGGGAAGAAATTAGATGAGTTAAAACACATTTGTATATATAATTACATATAGAACCAAAATTTCAAATTTCATTCACTAACGGAGCATATGATGTATTCCAAGTCGGCAGTGGTTCAAAGATTCTGTAGACCAGATTTTTTTTTTAAAAGATAGGTTCATACAACACCAAATGAAATAAAGCAAACATAACAAACCAAAACCGAAACTACAAAACACCTTCAAATTTCATTCAATAAGGGAGCATATGATGTATTCCAAGTCGCCTGTGGTTCAAAGATTCTGTAGACAAGTTTTTTTTTTTTAAAAAAAAAAGATAGGTTCATACAAATACAAATGAAATAAAGCAAACATAACAAACCAAAACCAAAACTACAAAACACGTTTAAATTAAAGACCTGCACTGACCAAATTTTTATCCATTTTAGTATGCACGTGAAATGCTACTGGAATCAGAAAGATATATATATATATATATATACATACATATATATATAAATTGACATTCAAAATGTTAAGAAGTAAATAAAGCCAAACCTTCGCAGAATTAATCTCGCTACAAGTACTTGTGTTACTGATGGAGAGCTGAACCTTCCCTATGCATTCATGACTCTCATCGTAAATAGGCCACCACCGAATTCTATCACTCTACATAGTTTGAGAAGCAAAATAAAACTTTTAACAGAATAAAATGATCCCATTAGATAGAAATTACTATTAGATAGATGGAATGCATACCGGGTTATCTGTCAAACATGATACTTGAATTGTAGTCCGACCTTGAGTAGTCCTACTTGAATCCTGGACTTCTACTAGAAGAGCATCTCCTTGACTCTCCGGAAAGCTGAAATGTACAAGAACATTAGATATTCCTTACCCAGCACAATGCAAAAATCACCTTTTTTTTTCTCAAAAAATCAAATGTGAAGGAAAATAAGAGTGTTCTTTAGGATTATGATTTCATTATACACCTATGTAGTATAAGTAATCCTTCATTTTCTCAGGTCATTTTGTTTGGCTGGTTTAATAAACTCAATAGGATATGTTCTGCTTTCTTGCTTAACACACATTCAGATGACCCATGTTTGTCCTGCCAAACAATTTATCTGAATGCAATTTAATTTTGGAAACATCCAAATTACCCTAAATCGACAATGAAACTGGTAGAATAGAATATGCCACATCAGCAAAAGAAACTGAATGTACATGTCTTTGAAGCATTGGGTACTTACAAGACATGAGAATCTCCAGTTCCTGGTTGCAAGCAAAGAGCCGAACCTTGTTCCAGATTTTTCTCTTGGGTTGAACTTTTTAACTGGAATAGGCATGATAATGTTTCTGTAATAAAAATAAAATAAAATAAAATAAAAAAACACTTTTAGCATTTGGCAATTTCAAATTATCCATTACAATATTAATGCTTGTATGAGCAATCTAATCCCAAAAAGGTATATAAAAATCAACATTAAAAAACGATCAAGGATTGTGAAGCTGCAATGGTACAACCTTCTGAAGGAACTGCAAGTGAGTTAATTTTAATTGAATTGATGCCTGCTTTCAGCTTAGATGAAACATTCCGAACATATTCCGCCCCCAGTTGAATATACACAAGACCAAGCTGAGAGTATGTTGCCCGAAGCTTTCGCTGTGGAATTATGCGTATCTTTTTAACTGCATCCATTGAAACAACCAATTCCTTGTTATGAGAGTGGTTAATAACTATTTTGAGTTTTGATTCAGAACCTAAACATAATATTTTTTTAAAAAAATAAAAAAGGTTGCAGGATTTCAAGGAAATTCAACAGGCAACTGTGCTGTACTCTCTATTTGAAAAAAGGAAAAAACAAGGTTTTATTGAAAATATTATATTTTAAATAACTAAAACATGGAGAAGTGCTTAAATAAGAGGCCATTTTCAAGATTTTATTCTCTCAGAGTGAGATTAGCCCTCTCATCCACATGCACAGGGAGCGACAAAATCCTGAGTACAAGAGTGAAATCAGATCAAGATATGGATTGTAAGATAGAAAATCACAAAAATTAGGATCAAGTGATTTCATAGCACATCTTAATCTGTTTCAAAAACTTTAACTTTCATAGAACAGAATATTTGAGTGTCTGATATCCATATTGGACCCATTCTAGATCATAGAAATGTAATCAGGCGTTCATCTGGAATATATTGAATTAACAATAGATCCACATAAATAAATAGGCAGCAGCTGAAAGTAGGAATTAGTTCCTCAATAATACAAATGAATCAGTTTTAAGATTTTAATTCTTCATACGACTTCATAATTATAATGGCATCTGAAATGGACCTATGATGGTTCACAAGAATGTAGTCAAACTTTCCATTTAAAACATGTTGACTGGAAAATGTGGAGCACATAATGGTAAATGTAAGAATCTGTTTTATGATTATCTGAAATTAGGTTTAATCGCTTAACTATGGACAAATAAATAATCTGGGGTACTGAGTTGGAACCCTTGCATGTTTTATCTGAATACAATGCCCATTTTAAAAGAACCTGCTCTGAGATAGCTCTGAGGTAAATAACCTTACCATAAACTTTGTTCAAAGTTCAGAAGTCTAAAAGTACCAAAGTAAAGAACTTCTCTATACACTTATAAAGTTCCAGGGATAAGAAATCAACACATTTCATAGTGAACAGATTAAAACAAGCAAATGATATCCACTACAGAATAGTTAGAGTACTAAGAATGCATTAAAGATGGCACAAGAATACTATAAGTTTGATTCATCTTTACTTCAAAATGGATTCAGAAGCCGTCATTTAGGCATTGTGTTTAAATGCAACTTTAAATAACACTTGGTGGACAGATTTTGTTAGGCTAGATTGGGTAGATCTCTGTTCACTATGCACTTGGATAACATGGATATTCTGAACGAAATTAGCTGGATCTTCTATTCTTCTATATTTTCCTATTCCACAACTTTTTGGCAGATCACGGGGAATGATGCGGTATCACTCCCAACCAATATGATCAATTCCTGGTCAACCCTAAATCATAGTGGAACTATTAAACCTAACAGGAGTAGTAGTACTCCCAAAAAAAAACTCTTAATTTACCATTTGAATTGAGGTAAATCTTGTCCTGGTTCTCTTTGTTCATTTTTTATGATATGAACTGAAAAACTTTACCTTCCACCTTTATCTTGCCTATAACTTTCTTTGCTTTGACGTTGCAAGCATCTTCTGCACCATCAACAAGCCTTCGCTCCCTTGGAATTTGACCTCGTGGTTGCAACAAGTACTTTTGTAGCCTGTTCATAGTCAATGAATAACTGAGAAGTCTGTTTTTCAGTTTCTTTAACTGATGGTAATTAAACAATTAGAACTTCCCATATTCCTTTAGCCTTCCTGATCATTACATACAAAACTTCAGGTGAGCTAGACAATGTGAAGGCTTGACATAGTAACATACCCAAAGGCGTTTCGCAGAACTATGCATTCGTCTCGAAGGAATTCTGGTGCCTCCATGCAGTCTCTTGCCCATGCATTTAGACATAGGCGAAAGCATGCATCGTATGCTATGAGAGATTGCCAAGCACTCTGTCCACTGCTACCATGTATAGACAAGCCAACAGGAAAGTGATTACATATCAATTTAAACTGGAAAGAGTAAAAGTAGAAAGAAAACCATACACTTACCAGTAATTCAGTTACCCACAAAAGCAAAAAATTGTTCTCATTTTTATTATCAACATTGTCAAAAAAATTTGGTGACCATCATGGAAAGCTAAGTACTTTAAAAAAAAATTAGAAAATGTACTTATAATGATAAAAATATGTAAATCTTTTTATGCAGACTTTAGATAAATCACATGAAAATATCAGTGTTATCACAGTTGTAGCTTAGTACTCATTTTTACCAATTTATCAAGACAAGGTAGCATCATATTCATTCATCAAACCCACTATAACAGTGCAGTATCTTTATATATTGATGATATTTGTGAAAGTGGCAATGTAACAGAATCTAAATTTAGTAGCAGAAAACTAGTGGGAAAAGAATATTCTAAGTGCCAATATACTCTTCAGAGTTGTCAGTGTTGTATGCTGATGCAAAGCAATGAACTGACACAATGAGTCCCACGGCCTACACATGTGGGACATAACGAGTTTGTTATGTTATTCTTTAATGAGTTGTAATTAGTTCTAGCTTTCTAATTTCAACGGAGTCTTTAATTAGTTTCCTAGTTTGATTAGGGGTCTTTTATTCTAGGGTTTGTTTTTTGTGTATGTATGAGTATTGTAAGAAATTAGAGGTGGTTTTGGAAATCAATAAAAACATCCTTCGTGGATTGAGCATTTCCCTTTGAGGTTTCCATTTCTCTTTGTGAGTCTCTCATGGACATCTATTCCCCACTTTGGAACTTTCGATCCAAACTCTAAACACATCGTATGCATCCTCACATGCCTATCTTTTCTCTTTAACCTTTTTCAGTAATTCCCCCATAGGGATGCATGAGTATGCGTATCACAAATCTTCTGCCGAGGTAGCTCTTGGAATTTCATGAGATAACTATTGGCTCGGGATAGACCGGAATGGATAACTAAAATTCATGTAGCCAACCCCAACATAGTTGAGACAAGCTTTGATGATGATGAACTATTTCAATCCCTCGAGGACCCCCTATGATCAATCTCACACCACAACAACCCACATCTCAACCTGAATTGGAACTCACCTCAATTGACACTCATCATACCATCCTCACCATTGGAACTTTTTTAAAATATTAACTCTAAAGGCCATTAGATTTTGAGACTTGAAACATGGGTAGGGATGATCCAAACAGGCTTTTCTTTCCCTAAATTCTAATCAATAATGAGACCTTTTTATTTCTCTATTCCTTTTTCTCCTCATTATTGGCAAAAATACAAGCAGGTCACAAAATGAAAAACATGGAGAGTTGTGTGTGTGATTCAATGAATGCCTATGAGATTTGTTGGTGACAAAGAGGATTAGAATGTACGTACAAGCAGAAGACATTAAAGTAATAACATACAGCATCAATCCCCCAAAAAACATAGCAAGATACGGGGTTTCCTGTAGTTAGCAAATTTGTTCAAATAGGCCTTTAATTTTGAATCGGTTTGTTTGAATAATTTAGCATGATTCACTAAATTTATGGGTCCTAATTGAAAATGAGTGCTTAAAATGTATTGCAGGCAATTGAAAAGTGTATTGTGTACAGGAGGTACATATCTCTGCAGTGGGACAGCCACAATTTGTATGGTGGCGGCTATCATGCACGTATTGCACCACCAAACTAATAGGCTACAATTAATTCACTGAATTTGTCAACTCGAATGACAAAGTAGGCAAATGATATATATCTATATATAATAAATTAAGTAAATCTCTTCCACCAAACTCTGGAATTGGAAAAGTCTACAATTGGAATATCTGAACTCAGAAAGTGAATACAAATTGGTCAAATTGCCAACCAGATAACTATCCTCTCTAACTAATATTGATCAGGCGTTCATTACTACTGGGAGGCATATCAGTTATCTGTCAAAGAACTCAAGGGATCAGACACCAAAATGGATAATTCACATTGAACCTTTGTTTAGAGCTAATAGTGGAGAAAATTTATTTAAAACAAAAAGAAACTCACATCACCGCAGACCATCAAGACAATAGACTGCAGTCTATAGGACCTATTTTGCCAACCCCAAACCAAAACCCAAAAATCTGTATATAGTGGAGAAAATTTACTTAAAACAAAAAGAAACTCACATCACTGTGCAGACCATCAAGACAGTAGACTGCAGTCTATAGGACCTATTTTGCCAACCCCAAACCAAAACCCAAAAATCTGTCAAAGCGTTCATTACTACTGGGAGGCATATCAATTAATATCTGTCAAAGAACTCAAGGGATCAGACAACAAAATGGATAATTCACATTGAACCTTCGTTTAGGGCTAATAGTGGAAAAAATTTATTTAAAACAAAAAGAAACTCACATCACTGCAGACCATCAAGACAATAGACTGCAGTCTATAGGACCTATTTTTCCAACCCACCCACCCCCCTTTAGGGCTAATAGTGGAAAAAATTTTATTTAAAACAAAAAGAAACTCACATCACTGCAGACCATCAAGACAATAGACTGCAGTCTATAGGACCTATTTTTCCAACCCCCGCCCCCCCCACACACACACACAAAAATAAATAAATAAATAAAAACCCTTCAAAAATCTGTATATAGTTTACATAGTGGCCCTCCCAGATTCTTTTTTTCTTTTACACAGTGCCCACCCCAAAGGAAATTTTCTCCCTCCTCCACATTGCCTGGTGAACTAATAACAGTAACATTGTGTCATCCGGAAGGACAATATGATTGTGTATTGATCTATAGATGTGCTCAATAACAAATAATTACATAGCCTACATGCTAGTTGAATTGGATAAAATCATGGAAAGAGAGAAGAACCTTGCCTACCTAGCATTGTAATAAGTTGGTTGATCCAATGAGCACGTTTGCTGGTGAGAGAACTGTGCCTGTGCTTCTCCAGAAATGGATCTGTGTCCCCACAAGAAAATAAAATAAAAATAAATAAAAACCAAGAGAGCCAAATACCAGAAATATCCAAGTATTAACATAAATTAATTGCTCAGCTCCAAAGAGTATAAAGGAAAGAAAGTATTTAAAAAAAAGAAAGAAAAGGCACACCTTGTGCAAGGCTCATTGCATTGGAATTGTGTTGCCTGGTTTGATAAGACTTCCTGACTCCCATAGCAGTCTTTTTCCATTGTGTGCATCTCATTGCTTGTTTGATCCATTTCCAAATTATTATATTCCTGTGTTAGACTGCCTGTATCTGTAGATTGCTGACCCTCGATTCCAGACCTGCTTTCTTCTCTTCCATTTTCAAGAATAGGAGGTGCACTGGGAGTTCCCAAGTCTTGCAGCTTCTGGGGTGTAATAACTTCCCCCCATTGATGAACCTGTGGCCATATTAAAATCATTCTAGGAGATTGCTATGTTGATTGTAACATATAGTATGGGTCCGTCAAGCCCAAGAATGAAATATCTAAATATCCAGGCGCTCTATTATCATTGTATTTGTGGCTGGCCAAACTCTAAATCCAGAGAAGAACACTGCAAGTTTCATTTGTCAAATATTGCAGAGATCAAAGGCGGAACCTTTTAATATCTGAACTGCAGAAACCTTTTAATATCTGGACTTTGTGCAAAGTCAGATTGAACTATTTATGTTGCATTAGACAGAAGGGCTGAATCACTTCAATGTCACAATGCTTGGTAAAACATCAATGTTGAATCCTGCAATACTTCTGCCTAGCTCTAGACAGGCACTGCTACAACAAAATTATCAAGGTTAGATTTGGATGGAGCCAATTACTAGGGTGATGGTTAGGTGATTGTTCTATATCAAACAAGAGACTCTTTGATGGCCCCTCAAGGTTCTTCACAATTTAAATCAAGGCACTGTCTAGAAAACCTAGGGAATTGAACACTTATAGAATCAATTTCATAGTTGTAGCAGCTGCAGCGCCCGATGCTATTGGTTGGAGGAATTATCCAGGTCAATAACACTGATCGATGTTGGGAATACAGGCCAATAGTTAGTCATAAAACAAATAGCGCATCTGGTATGATCAATACGCAGTTGGTCATGCATGTCATGGTTAAAATGAGAGAACATCATCTCTTACATGTGTGCCAGCAATGCTGGCATGCTCTTTGGTCCCGTGCTCGCTTCTTGAAACTGAGTGATTCTCCACATATCCTCTGCTATCCAGATGACCACCTGTATGTCTTCTAACATAGACGGGCACTTCAATCCTCAGACTCTCTTTTGAAGCATCTCTAATCACAGAAGACACATGTCTGTAGCCATAATTTATGCTAGATTTAGCTCCAAACATCTCTTCATCACAGTTATGTGTGACTGGCTTATGAAACAGTTCTGAATCACTAGACTCAGAACCCTCCTCCCCAGAGTAACTGGCATCAATATCATCTGGAACTGATGCCACACTCTCGTCGTCGTCTTCTGAACCAACACCCACTCCACTGTGAGGGCCAAGAAGGCCAGAATAGAACTTTAATGGTGGCATAGCCTTTGGTGACAAGTAGTTCTTGCTGTTATGTAACATTGTTGGCTGTAGATTGGTGTTGGGTGAGAGTTTATTTGTCAAGGGAGACCGAGCTTCATTAGGGACATCTGAACCCTGCAGAAAGTAAAGAACAAGAGAAGGAAAAAATATGACCAGTTAAACCCAAAAATGAAAAGCATGTCAGAGAAAACAAAAACTACCGGATCAAAACCTTCAAGTGCTATAATAGGATTAAGCATTGGTTTGCGAAGTGATTCGTGATCGGAGGAACCATAACTAGTGATTCAAGAAATGAAATTGAAGTCCATAAACAAATCTAGGCCTTAGAATTCAGAAAACAAAAAGGGTACTCATAAAAAGCTAACAGATGAATGAAAACTATAGTCTAATACTCAAGATTCACCAAGCTAACAATGAATAGCACAAGATGATAGATTAAAAAAAAAAAAGATCCATAAGAAACTGAGGATGTAAGAAGAAAGTTCATTATTAGATCAATCATCAAACCCCTTCAAATGAAACCATAATAATAATAAAAAAAAAAAAAAAATCAAAAGAATCCCCAACCCCACATCAACCATTAATGACCCAGTTAAGAATCCAATGGGATTCTTTATGGGTTTTGGTACCTGTTTGATCCAGTTGATGGCAGTTTGGTCTAAGCCTTCTGTAAACATCCTTCCTGTCCTGGGCCCTTGAATCTCTGTAGAGGGTACTGGGCTTTTTTTTTTTTTTTTTACAGAAAAAAAATGAGAGAATCTCGATAGAAGGAGAGAGTGGTGTATATATTCTAAGCTTTCAGAGAAGAATCGAGAGAGAAAGAAATAGCTTTCCCTATCTTTCTTTTTTGGACTCCTTTCTTTCTTTCTGTTCTTGCTTTCTTTCCAGCGCTGAGACGGAGAGAGGGAGAGGAGCTCCTTGTCGGCAGTCTTGGACTCGCAACGGCTAGTTTGAAAAGCTGCCTTCATTTATTTTATTTAATTTTATCGGATCGTGAATTCAAATGACGGAAACGTGCCTCTTTTATTAGTCATTTTCCATTCTTAGTTCCTGGTTAGCGGGCCCCACATGAATGGTGGGTGGCCTACTGCCAGGCTCGTACAAGATAATCTTCCCGTGTCCGGGCTAGGGCCAATGTTTCTAAAGTCAGGCCGGACTTGGATATGCCTTACCAGATAATCTTTTCGTGTTGGGATTGGGCCGGACCTTGGCCAGTGTTTCTAAAGTCGGGCCGGGCTTGGTTATGCCTTACCCCGGCCCAGGCCATGAACAGCCCTAGCAAATGCTTACTTTTTTTTTTTTAATTCTGAATGTTAATGTCTGTTCAATTGTCTTTGTTACATCAATATTATTTTATGCTAGTGTCTGACTTTTGGTATTTGTATTTGCTTTCTTAACTTTCACAGGATAAATTTTGTCTCCATGGACACGGAAATGAGATGGCTATTAATGACTGGGGTGGGGGTATCATGTATTGGACTTGAAGGAGATTTTATTTAAGTGTATTGTCTTAGTGGATATGTGGGATTTTTGTAATGAGGTGTAAAATAGAGTATGAATGTGGCTGCATAGAGAATGGATTAAATTTGTTTAAATGGAATGTATTTTGTTCTTGAAGTGAAGTTTGAATGTATTTGTTTCAAGGTACTTGCAGTTTCATATTAGTTGTTATGGGACGTTCTATCTTTTGTTGTGGATCGTTGTATTTCTTTTTATTTTTTTTGGGATTTTAATATATTTTCATGTTCACCGTTAAATTTGTTATCACTTCAAGCAAAAAAAAAAAAAAGGGGAATTTCATATCAGTTTTTAATTTGAACGTGAGTAGATATTGAGTGAAGATATTTCTTCTCTGGTTTTTAGTGCTTCACATGTGAGATGATGTTTATGTTCAGGTTGTTTGGTGTTTTAAGGTTCTATTTCAGGTTGTAAAGTGTTTCTAGGCATGTATGGAAAGTGGAAACTCACGTTGAATTCCGAGGTGCAAATACAAAGGAAGATATCGGTCCGGTCATATAATGTGTCCAGTACCAAAATGATCTAAACTGGACTAGTGGTTTGTGCTGATGTATGATGAGAAAAACTAGCAGCAAACTCCACTTTTACAATTCTGGAGAACAATTGACTTCTTATTCCCCATGCATTACACTTTACATCTTGAATATACAGTGGGTTCTTACATCTTAAAAACAGATCATAATATTAACCCTCTAGTGGGTTAGAAGTGGGCTCTTACAACTTAATAATATGACCTTTAGTGTGTGGGCTCTTACATATTCACATGTTCATAGAATCAGAATGCCTGATATGTTAACAGTGGACTAGAATTACTACCTGAAACATGTGAAGTGGGACTTTTTATCCGAGTGTTTGGTTCTCTCGTATATTGTTAGAAAGATGTTGAAGTCTAGATTCTCACAGAAAAATCTATTCCATCCAAAGTTGTTTACATTGAAGTCTAGATTCTGACACAAAAATCTATTCCATCCAAAGTTGTTTACGTTGGACAAAAGTAGTGTCGTTGTCCAGGCCCTTCCACTTTTAACCTTTCCAGCTTCTTGTATCTTTCAACTGATTCCTTCACATTGGAATGCTCTTTTCGACCTGATCGAGATGGTGATACAAATTTGGTCCAAGCCAACTCTCGACTAGTTCGAGTGTGGGTCCCCTGCCGTGGCCTGGTGCAAGTGAGCGGGCCAAGAGGGCTGGTAGGCTATAGGGACTGACAGGCTACTGCACAGGGACGTGCAGTCCTAAGGGGGGTGAATTGTGATGCCTCGGAGTATCAACAGATAAATCTTCAATTTAGTCACACTGTTGCAATTGACAACAAATCCCAATTTCATGATGATGATTCATTGTTTCCCAAAAAAATAAAAAATAAAAAATAAAAAATAAAACTAAAAAAGACGAAATTTTTTTACTAGAGTCCCTAGTCATGAACAACCTTCCAGCCAAGCCAAAATTGCCCATATCATCCCAGAGGGTGGCAGGTGACCTTCTAGCCCTGCTTAGCCATTTTTGGACAAGGATTTCTGAACTAATGTTTAGACCCAGTACTCAATGCTTAGGGGTTTAAAACAATATCTAGACTTTCAAATTATGTGATGGAATATATAGTGTGCATGCAGAAAGTTTTACCAGTTCGATCATACGATTGTGCTTCATTTTACCAGTAGTGCTCAATCTTAGAGTTCCACCCATCCCACTCATGAGAAACGTTGGGAAATGGAGGATCCAGACTCCTGCTTAGTAAGGTATGTGACCTTACTGCAAGTGGAGTGGGCCGAGAGTGACATGGCCTGCTAGCAGAGAGGAACTCAATGAGATTCGATTTTTCATCTATGTAAATAAGCTTTAACCATGTGATCCCATACGTGTTCCTGTTTCACTCACTAGCCGTATCAAGGATAAGAAATAAAAATTACACATTGAGATGTCAAAATAAAACAAAGAATACCATCACCAGAACTTTATATCATCTACACTTTCATAGAAAACACCCCTAACCAGACCTGCGTTTCCGGGGAGACGCAGTTTTTTACATGACCAAATCCATCTCTTTCATGATGACCCCCATCATAACAACAATATAATAACCGACATCACAAGCATACAACTGTAAGAATACAAGAAAATAAAATACGATTTCTGACCCATCAAACTTACATAAACTTAAAACACAGGCAAACCCTAAAACCACCCAAATGGGCTCTGCTTGCTTATACCATCAACCCCTCCAAATAGGGCATAACACACTTCATATGGAAACGGGTTACAGAACCAACGGGGTGCCACTGCTCCGCCGCAACTGTAGGCAAAGAAGGCCATTCGCCACATCGTCATACACCTGTCATTGGGATCCAGCAACACAACCCACTTTTACCCCCTTGTCTTGGCTCTCTTCATACTGAGGCTGTTATGAAAGGGAGAGACAGAACCAGACATATGTGAACCTTCTTCACGGAGTGTGCCATTGAGCATTGCTAGCTCTCGGAGCTGCTGCTTTTTGAAAAAATCCTGTGATTCATCCTGGATAGATAAAAATAAAATTAGGTAATTCAAGTGAGAGGAAGTGGGTGGATTTTGGAGGCCCTTGAAGGTTTGTTCTCTAGTTTTCAATTTCCATTTCAGACCGTTAGTTCGACTATGGATAAAAACATTTAGGACCCTTTTTGTCATTAAATACATGGGACAAAGAAACCCACAGTGAAATGAGCTCCACCCAAGGATTAGTGAAGAGGTGAAGGAAGAATGATATGATGCGAGGGGTGTAGAGTAGGATATAAGATATCGATGGAGATGGAATCCTCAGTTTCCTATAATTTAAATTGCTACGGTGGTGGCTGGGTATTCGTTTCCCACCTCCGCTTGATTCATTTTCCATAGGAGGGGAGAAAATTTGATGGTAATTTTTGGAAATTCACATTTGCTTCTTCAATTTTAAACATTTTTAGAAATAAAAGTCTTACAATTCCTATGTATTCGAAACAAACAGGCTCTTAGTAATGTTTAGTCTGGTTTGACATTTCATCTTTCCGTTTTTTTATTCATATTTGCAAAATAATATTAAATAAGTCATATATTTGCGAAAAGAAGTAGGGCCCACACCCAAGTAAAACAAATGCTAGCAAAAGGAACTCTACCCATCCCCATTTACAGAGAACAAAAAAATCTTAAAAGAGTTTTTTTTTTTTTTTTTATCCCTCTACTAGAGAATTTCCCATTCACAAAGACCAAACAAATCTTGAGTGTTTGGCTGTTTGCCCTTCTAAAGAAGATTTGTCAATGAAATTGAAATGAAAACTGAGAGAGGCATGAAATTTGGCTGATATTGAAATTTTCAACATGTTTTGACAAAATCAGGGAAACCAAAACCAAATAGTAGGTTTGGTGTCTGTTCAGTTCATTACACTAATCGAATCAAATAACTATAGCCAATCAGCCAATTTGGAAACCACATACACCTGTTTCGGTCCAATAATTTGACGATAAATATAAAATTGAATTAGGCAGATATTATGCCCCTGACAGACAAGCCCAAATTTAAAAAGATGGTTTTGGAATGGTAGACCATATAAAACATTCTTTCTACCAAATTTTTAAAGCTGCTAGGATTTTGTTAGTACTAATAAACCCTTGGCAAATAATGGTTGAGAAAGACAAACTCCTGAGAAAAGAAAATTATTTCAGAAATAAGAAACAAGAAATCAGAGAAAGGGAAGAACAGATACCACAGGCTTAAGCAAGTTTTCAAGGATATCACGTGCTTGCATCAGGCGGGCATCAACTGTATCAGCTGGCAATTCTGCTTCCACAAGTATGTGAAGAGGCTCATTCAAATGCTCATAACCTGGCTTTCCTCTCATCATTTCTTCCTATAATAACAATATAACACTAACATTCTCATGATATAGACCAAACAAAAAGAAAGAAAGAAAAAAAAGATCTTCAATATATTGAGCAAGGGTGGAACTGTTGACACTCAACTCCCTCTCAAGAGAACCAATCAGATTCAACTTAACTTTTGTGAGTTTAGCAAATCAAAAATTTCAGTCAGAGACCATTACTGAATTACTCAAGGTAAATCATTTTTATCATCATCATTTCCTCATACTAATTCCCAACAAGGCAGGGTTGACAAGCACAGCCCCTAAAAAAATAGACATAGTTTGCTCTGGCAAGTTCTTCAGCCAGCTGCCTACCTGATAGTAACGCTTTACTCCTCAACTCCCAGTTTATATGGCTATTCTCAAATTAAATCCCATTATGACAGGAGTCCACAAATCCCACTCACAGTTGTCATTCAAGTTATAAACTATGAGGATGAATGGACCAAGGCGTAGGATCAGAGAACTCTCTTTCTCTGGCTTGGCTCTCACTTTAATCATGAATCTTCTTTACCACCCATTTATGATTCTTCTCGATAGCTAAGCATTCATATCCGCCAATGGGTCAGGTCCATGTTGGACTCTTAGTGAACCTGGAGTCCTGGACTTCACCTCAATTGACCTGACTAGAGAAGGCAACTGCAGCTGACCCCACTCATATCCAGAGTAAAATATTATATATTATCATTACAACAATAAAATAATGTTGTTTCAATAGACATTATATAGTACTATATCATCATCATCATCATCAAAGCATCGCCCCAACTATAATGGAGTGTAGTTGAATAAATTTTGTTCCACCATTCCAGTCTATCCTGGGTTAAATCCACGGAGAGGTTGCACACTTTTTCAAATCTATCCTTACTACTTTCATCCATGTCTTCTTCAACCTACCCATTTTTCTACCCATTTTTCTTTAAGGGTCATCAACCTGCATAGAGAAACTTTTCCTCACTAGTGTCTGTTGGGCTGTGCCGGACATGTTCAAACCATCTCAAATGAGTCACTCTAATTTATCACCTATTGATGCTATCCCTAAATGCTCCCGTATACACTCATTTTTGAATCCATCTTTCCTATGTCTATTGCACATCCATCTCAACGTTCTCATCTTTACTACACTCATTTTTTGCACATGTTTCCTAATTGGCGCAAGCTATTACAAAGTATTATATATGATATAAAATTATACACCCTGATATTCATTTAGTAGTAGGAGAAGGCTTGTAGAATAGTTGCGAATTTCATTGTGAAATTCAGTTCATTTCAACCGAAATGGCCGAATGATTTCAGTTGAAACAATGGTCAGAACAGAACTGTCCCTGTGAAAAAACTTGGTCTAGATATTGGATCATTTCGGCCCAAAATTTATTATTATTATTATTATTAGAAAAAAAGCGAAATAGAGGAAAGGCCAACAATAGTAGGCTACAATGCAAGAAAAAATGAGGGGGATGGGTTGGGGGGTTAAAAAAATATGTGTCTTCTTTTACTTGCACCTCTAAAGGCCCCCCCGAGGATGATCTAAACCACAACTACTAATTTTGCATATAGAAATAATATAATGATATGGTAGAATAAATTAAATGTATATAATTTCCATGTTATTTTCAAAGGGAAACAAAATTCTCAACTATGGTCTAGAGACTACACGCATGGATAAGGGGCGGGCTAAAACTAAGTCCGACTGGATTCAAAATGGGGTAGATAATGACCACAAGCAAAGGTAGGAAAATGATAGAAAAATTCAAATGGAAATTGAACAAAGGGTTATTATGTTGTTTCATCAAAGGGCTACGTATAATTCGTATAAGCACATTAGTGAATAGTTAACGGGCTCAAGAGAGAGCGTGCAAATCTACCACAATTCCTCCTTCCCATTCATCTCATCAATCTTCTCCACCTCTTCTCCTCCACTTTAATCTCTTATGTCCTTAATAACTATAAATAGTGGTCTGATCCTCACATCTCAGATCTCTTTCATGGGAATGTTATCAGATAATTCATTCATTTCAAATCCAATTAGCCATTATGCAAAGAGGATCGTCCATAGATCACCTAAACATTTTACAATAGGACCATCATCATAGAAGCCTTATCCCTTCCGTCTAGGGTTTCTAGCTCCCATTCAAGCCTCTGCAGTGAGATCATCTACAAACACAATTCTTAATAACATGAGTATGATGATGAACAGTTATCAAAAGGAACTATTTCTTTATAGGTAATAGTAGCTTAACATATATATGGTATAATATTTGCCCATTTCAAAACAGAACCATGATAAAATATTTACCTGGAAGATAGATTTGTCTTTCTTAATATAGAAAATATTAAGTTCCATCCAGACTAATATAAAGTAAAATTCAAGAACAAGTTGCTCTAGAACCCAAAACCTGGGTAACTCTAGATGTCAGATATTACAGAGATAAACAAATGTTAATGACTCCAGTTTAATAAAGGATTAAGATTTAAGATATCATTGGTTAACCATGAAAGGAACCCTTGTTTCGCATGTACAAATGCACAAATGTTCTCTATAGATTTTTTTTCTATGTTAGGCTACTGGTAAGGACTCATTAAGGAGTGATACTTCTACTTGAAAGACCCAAGGATCGATCCCTGGGCATGTGTATGATACAAAATGCCAACACTCAACCAGGAGTGTGTTGGTAATGTTCTCTATAGATTTATCATGGACATATAGGGGGTAAATATGACCAATAATGCCATGGATACAACAGAGCATTACACAAACAGGTGAAATATCAAATATAATGCTGGCTATCAGATGTCCTGGTTTGCATGTTACACCCCAGGGGTAGGGCCCACTCGAGGGTCCATCCAAGTGGACCAAAAAATCCAACAAAAACCAAATTTACAGAGGTCCCACCGAGTTTTCACCCATCCAAATGGGCTGTACACCAATGGATTGACTGTATATCGATCAGAATGGACTGAAATTGTGGGCCCTGGATGATGGGGTTAGGATGGTTAGATGGGGCTGATTTTTGGCAGAGGGGAGGGACCCTGGTAGATCTTCAAATCTCCCCCGCTACCAGCCACAGGTGGGGGCCCATGTGGGTTCCATAGCCCGGAGTGCGCGAAGCTCCAGTCGCAACGCGTGCACGGGATGACTCCTCTCAAATATAATATGATATGAATATGCTACTTAATTTTAAGTACCCAGATACATTTGTAGTAGAACTAGAAACGATAGAATCAGAAATGGATGCATTCAAGATCATCTAGGTAGCACATCAATAGGTGATAAATTAAGAGAAACTTATTTGAGATGGTTTGGACATGTCAAATGCAAGTCAATGACGATGTAGGTAAGGAAAATTTTCTCTATGCGGGTCGATGACCCAACAAGGAAAAGAGGTAGGCTGAGGAGAACATGTATGGAAGTAATATGGATAGATCTGAAGAAGTGAAGCCTATCTGAGGAATTGGCTCAAGATAGACCAGAAAGGAAAAGTAGAATTCATGTAGCAAACCACAACATAGTAGGGACACGGCTTAGATGATGATTATGATGATGACGACGACTAAATTTGGAGTACCCGGATCTCATAGCTAAGGGTACACGCATATGTTCAACTCCAAAATAATTAACAAGTGTCAATACCCGAGCTGGATCCTTGATGCTACCACGCCCTCTGATCAAAACACGACATTCAGTATTTGCCTCCACTCGCTTAAGAGAGTTCCCTCTCGGACCAAGGAGGCGACCCACAAAGTTGTACTGCAATGCAATATAATTAAAGGTAAGGTATCTTTGCAATAGAAGTTCAAACAACAAATATCAGAATGTCACGAGAAAGTTACATACAGTTGGGTATTTGTCCACAGGAATATCAACTCTGACCGTTTTCTTGACAGTGAAACCTAAGGAGCCACCCTGTGATCCAAGCCAGCTATGAGCTGGTGATGACTGTAATAATCCCAATCTCTGCATATTATGAACCAATATGTTGTTAAACAAGCAAAGGAATATATACATATGTGCAAGGGGGAAATGGCTTGAAATCCAAAGGCAAGACCCCTTGTGTAATGAGGGTATAACATTGAGCAATATCAAAACGTAAATATTTCAGTACCTTTTTAGCGATCCATAAAAATTGAGGCACACAGAAAAACACAAGAAAATGTAAACACAAAAAGGAAATCAATGATTGAGCATCATCAAAGTATTTCTATCATAGTCACATGCGATTGAATCCATATTCTACAGATATATCAGAAATGCAACTGCTAAAAGTTCACAATGCAACAGCTCCATAGCCTGAACTCCACAATGCATTTTGTGCATTCCAGAGTTACTAATTACTGCAGTAGCATCTGGTGTGCTGGTGTTTCCCTGAGATGTTTCAGGAACATTCACATAACAAGCATTGAAAAAAATTGCGATAATAGATAAGCAGGAACTTCATTACGCAATATAGAAAAGTAGAGCTTAACCACAAAATTCATAAAGCAGAAAAAGATTGGAAGGCACGCAGTTTATCAGGTCACAATATCATCAGGAAGAACAACAATCTATCACTCATCTAATATTAACTACCAGCACTATGACGTCTTGATTCTTGAATTACACATTATGAGAAGGATCTCTAATGTTCAGCCTCCTTGACAGTATTTGACTACTCATCCTTGCTTACTAACCCTAAGTTTGTGGCTGTGATTGAAACAGCCTCCAACTCTTAGCACATGCTAGAGGTCTAGGAATTAGGATGCAATTAGTAAGCAATTTTCCAGGCAAAAAATTGACA
This sequence comes from Umbellularia californica, assembly GCA_028538565.1. Lineage (NCBI taxonomy): Eukaryota > Viridiplantae > Streptophyta > Magnoliopsida > Laurales > Lauraceae > Umbellularia > Umbellularia californica. The sequence continues at coordinate 48,340,968 of JAPQWN010000004.1, forward strand.
TTCAGATGTTTCACAAAGCCTGATATCTATCTAAAAATTTAAAACCTCAATGAGATCACAGAATTTATCCTTGCTCCTTTCTGGTGTTTGATGTCAGTCTGCAGTCATAGTTATAGCGGAAATTTAAAATGCAAGCACTCAAACAGGAAAATCAATTCAAGTTAGCTGTAACTGTAAGAAACCATGTCAAGAATGTCTCTGAAGAGCAGTAAAATTAGACCGAAAGAGGAGTTATGTTAATGGTTAGTATCCGTACTTCTGATTGAAATGCTGACGTCCACCCATTCATATCAGCTCCTCCATTTGAAAATATTCCTCCAGTAGTCAGAGGGCTTGCGTGTTCAAGCCCACTTTGATCTAAAAGAGATGCATTCTCCAACAGTGTTGTTACACGCAATATTTCTGCTTCACATATCCAATTTCAAGAATAAGATGTACCAGTTAGCATTTGTTAAGAAATTAGTTAGCACAAAATGGACAGTCAACACGGTTTGATTAAATGGGTTATATCAAAATTATCACTGATGCCAATTTAAGTAAAAAAAGTATGTCCAAGTACATAAGTTAATTGTTTGCAAAAACATTTTCTTTTTTTTTTTTATGAGGATCAGAAATCTTTTTTTTTTTTTTAAGATAATCTTTTAGAAAATCTGGATGCTAAACAAACAACAGACAAGTAGACCGGTTGTATCTGATATAACCGGAAATCTTCTTATGATGAAAGCATGTGCACTAAAATAAATAAATTATATTAAAATTTTCTACAATAGCTACAAAGAATTATATTAATATAGAAAATGCACCAAATACTAAATGTTGCGTAATTCAAACTATAGTAAATATTGGTAAAACAGTTAAATACTACATAAACATTAATAAAATTTATATATAACAAGGATTACTGTCTTATTTCTGTTGTCAGGATAATACATAGCCCTCATTCCATCAATCTAGGGCCCACTTAGAGACTTCAACTAATAATACTGAAGAGAAGAAATAGATTATCATCATCACCGCCAATACCATATCTCTCTCTCTCTCTCTCTCTCTCTCTCTCTAGAATTACATGTGTGTGCCACATGTTTGGTTAAAGGATCTCTCTCATTACATTGATCTAGTGTATACGCTATGTAAGACCCTGATCCTTAATTAGGTGATTGATATTAATTAATAATGTTTACTAGTTAATTTTAGATGTTAATTAACTAGGTTTTAAGGTTACTTTAGTGTTTGAGAAGTTTTGAGAGGTTTTGGACCCAATTTAGTACCTTAGAGGTCGTAGTTGGAATTTTGGGGAAAAGTTGAGAGTATTTTGGGAATTTCGAAAATATGTTGAATTTAGGCTCATTAGATGGTATTCAATAGGTTTTATGCGTTGGAGTAGAGAACAGATCATTTAGTGGCCATTGGAGCAAGCTTATTGCTTTCGGGGGCATAGTCGCTGTTTTGGGAAAAGTCAAGTTTTTGTTCAGAAGTCTCAAAAAAATGTCATTTTTGGGCTCGTTGGAAATAGGACATAATTTCGAAAAACTTCTGTTTTTGGCCCAGAACCATCTTAGGTCCCAAAGCCTTCCATTTCATCGAAACACTGTTCACTTAATTCTATTTTCTTTATTCCCCTGCACGTTCCAGCAGCTGAGTCTTCTTCTCCCCTTCTTCATTTCTTACTCAAATTGCACCAACCAATTTACTATTTCGAAATTGAACACCATCACCCGCAAGAGCACCTCGATCTTCACCTCCTCCTTTGTTTTCACGCGTTTCCACCCACGATAACCCCTCTCCCCACTGTTTTCCTCTTCGTTGAAGCTGCCTGCTAGAGAGGCCCTTCTTCCCATCTCTTAGATTGTGAGTAGATGACCAATTTCATCCGTGAATCCCAACTTATAAACCATTTCTCCAAGTCTTTCCTTATTTTTTATTTTTAGGAATTTGGGGATTTGAGGCAAGTGTTTTACAAGTTTTGAGGAGCCTAGAAGAGCCAAGGCAAGTTCACATTATGAATTACATCACATACATGCAAGACTTTTGTTTGATTTCTCCAATTTCTCCAAATGGTACTAGAAACCCATGTTTAAGCTCATTACTTGCGTGGCTTTGTAAATGGGAGTTTAGCTAGTGTGATAGGATAAAAAAGATGATGATAATAGACCCCCAAATCATTGCCTAAAACACCACAGAAAGTTGGCTTGGAATCGAGGAAGAAACCCCAAGAAAATCCGCTGAAGTTTGCCCCGTCCAGCTGATGGTCCCAGGCCATTTGGCTGGTGGGCTCGACTGGCTTAGGCCCCACCAGATGATTGGGCATTGGTTGAGGCCTTTTGGCCTGGCTTCTCTCCCCCATTTCTCGCGCAATTTTGGTCATCGCGAGGGGTTTGTGGGCCATTGTTTGCCCCCTCTAATTGACTAAGTGGAATCAAAACCCCGATTTCCCGGTGAAACCTTATACCTTACGTGGTGTCTTTGACTTGTAACTTGGGCTCAATCCAACAATTGGACATGAAACCAAGGACTCAATCCAACATTTGGACTTGAAAGTCAGGGGAAGTGATGGTTTGAGCTGACTTCCACCCCCTGGGACTTGTCCGGAGACTCGTTTGTAGCATATTACCAAGTCATGGGTATGTAGAATTAGGGTTTGGAATGTCAATCACCATCTGGAGCACTAGGGAATCCTTAAACCCCGACATTTGGACCTTGAGTTGAATGGCGGTGTGCTAGCTTGTCAATGGAAACCCAAACCCTAGGAAGGTATCTTGTAATGGTTCCTCAAATTTTAGCTAGCTTGGTATCAATCATAACACATCGTACTTGTTTACTTCGCATGCATTGCACATGTACCTTTTACTTGTGTAGTTTTCACTGCTTGCCTTACCCTTTGACTTACCCGGCCTTAGATAACTATTTGATGCATGAAAGTCAATCCATAGGGCTTAGCGCGCATTAACTTGCCCGCTTCCTCCCTTGAACTGACAGGATCAATGGTTGTGGTGTATTTGGTTGATATGCATGCATTCATTCATTACTGCCATCGAGTCACCCAGATCCGCCCTTACCCTTCTTACTTATATCGGGGCTACCCATTTCCTACCGAAATGCTAACCGTCTATTCGCATTTAATTGGGTTGTTTGAGTCTAGTCCAGCTGCCAGGGTAAGCCTGTTTGTATAGATCATAAGTTCTGTTTCGCCCAATCTTATTAAGTCACATACTTCAACTTGTTATTTGCCCAATTATACCAGGTATGCCTGTTAGCATGCTAGTTTATTCAAGCTTTGTCCGATATTTGTCCAAGTTAGATAGTTGAGCAGTATTGCATAATTCGCACACCTTGCCGGCCATGGCCACACCGACGCTACCGTGAGGTCAATGGCTTGCCACGGCCACGCCGACACTAGTGAGGTTAGGAGTCATTGCATGCCCGCCTTTCCAGCGCTACACTGCAGAGCTACCATTTGGAATTTCTTTGCCTGCCTTTCCGTGGCCATGTCGTAGAGCTACCATGTGATAGGAATCTGTTTACATTCCGTATCACGACCACACCATAGAGCTGCCGTGTATTTGGGATCAGTATTGCACACCTTGAAAGTCATGGTCATGCCATGGTACCGTGGGGTCCAGGACCTATCACGGCCACGTTGATGCTACCATGGGGTTAGGAATCATTACTCATGCAGTTTGCCGGTTTGCTAGAAGTACTGTGATGTTAGCATTGTTGTATCTATGTGATTCTTTATGCTTTGCCAGTACTATGCATGCATGATCTGCTTAGTTAGACTTCATTGCAATTCAGTCAATTTATATGTCATTACTCTATTTGAAGCAACATGATGATGCCAATTTATTTGTCAAATTTTTATATCCTCACATATGGATCTTGTGGTGGAAATATTATTATCGCGCTAAGCCCCAGCTCACGCCCCAAGATGCTGATATCTACAGTAATGTAGCCCGGGGTCGTGACATGCTATGATCACCTCACCTCATCTCCCTCCCTCTCTTTGGATACTATATATATACATGTGTGTGTCACATGTTTGAGTGAAAGAGCATTTTCCTTCCATCAATCTAGGCTATATGAAATGATCACCTGCCTCCCTCTCATATGTCTTTTGAGTGAAAGCACATTAAGGGTAATTGGTAACAAAGAACTGTAGAGTGTAAATACAAGAGGAAGACACAGCACTCCAAAAGGAATACAATACCCTACCACAAGCTCCCCCTAGATAACATCCAGATCTAGTATAATATCCCTAACTAATAACCCATAAGCACTGATCTTGATATGCACCAACTACTAAAATCTCCATCACGGGATTTGCATTATCACCATTAACTTTGTTGCCCTGACCCAACTATATAGAGAAGCCTTTTTGAGTCATGCTCTCTATCACTACACATTCTTAACATGTTTGTCCTCATTGGTTTACCCAACGTCTGTATTGTTCTGCCTTTCTTGGTCTTTGTTGATCTTGATATGCACTAACTAGTAAAAGCTCCATCATGGGATTTGTCCCTGGCTGTAGCTCAGCTGGTTAGGGACATGTATGTTAATGTGTGAGTGCATGAATTTGAGTCCTCCATGTAGATCAAAATGAAAGTAAAAAATCTCCACCATGGGATTAGCATCATCACCATCAACTTTGTTACCTAACCCATCAATATAGAGTCACCTTTGTGAGCAATGCTCTCTATCACTACAGAGTCTTACACATCTTTCCTTATCGGTTCACACAAGGACTTCATTGGTCTCCCTCTCTTGGTGTTCTGTGTACATGCCTAAACCATCTCAAATGACATTCCTTATTTTTTCTTCCCATTGAAGGTACCATAGGTTTCTGATGCAAACCCTAGGGTTAGGGCTTGCGTGGGAAGTGCTAAAAACACAATGGGTGCCGAAGCACATGTCCAAAGACAATCAATCTCCGAAGAGACAATAAACGAGAACGCACCTTAATGGGAAAACCCAATTTCATTAATCAACTCTCTAAAAACAATCTTGTACAATGCCATATAAATAGTAAAAGAAGACTTAAGCCCTAAAAAACCTAATTAAACTAGGAAACTAAATAAATTGAAAATCTAATCCTAAATAGAATTCTTTAAATAAAATCAGAAACTAATGACATATAATTAGTTAATAAAATATCCTAAATCTAAGTGGGCCCTACACATGTGGCCATGAGGTCTACGCTGCATCATTCTCCCCCACTTGAAAAAAGAACTTGACCTCGAGTTTGGAAATGTCCACCTGGATCAAAGATCAATCTGACGAATTTTTGATTCGTTGGTCCATTTGCAGCTTCCATATACAGCTTCATGCATAACTGCTTTTGATGGCTGGAATTTGTGTTGATAAGCAATTCAACCGTTGGATGCTTTACTTGTAGAACATGCACTATCAAATCATAATCTCTAACTATCCGTTGGTCATCTCCCAGTTGACATTGTTAATCCCCAAGGACAAAATCAATGTGAGAATTAATGTGGGGAATTTCAACACTTGGCTCTTCATCGCTTAGTGTTTGCACGTCGGGATTATTAGTACTGATAGAAGAAATTTCAAGGCCAACTATAGATGTGGAATCTTCTGTGTCTTTGACTGATAGGTCTGCATATCCGCTGGCATTGGTTCCTCAACACGGTTTGTTACGTGAGACAACTGTTCTTCTTGAGAAGTAACTTCCACTATATGAGACCTTGAAGCATCCGCTCTACACGAATTGCTTCCCAATATGCCTCATGAATGGTCTTGCAGTCACACATTCTCTCCATTATATCCGGTCTCAAGCCTCTTACAAAACCAACGAAATCATGCTCTCCGTCATCTTCTAATCCACACTTGTCTTGGGAGGCATGAAAACATGTCACCATATTCAAGAACAAATAATTCTCCTTGTCTCAAATCAAGAAAGGACCGAAAATAGACTTCATTCTCAAAATACCATTTTTAGTCGCATATTTGAGTCTTTGAAGATTATTGTAAAATCTACTGATATGGAATTTCACCTTGACTTGAAAATGGACTAACCATAATTGTAGATATACTCTTTAAGATCACAATGGCGACAGCGGATTAGGAATCTGACGGTGGATGACTCAGATATTGTGAAAAGAAGTCTCAGCCATTGATTTGGTCAAATCTGGGCCCTTGACTTCTCTACTGATATTATAAGTGTTGGTGGCTGGGTCGAAATTAGAAGTGGGTCGGAACTGATCTGACTCGAACCTGCAATGCAAACCCTACAGATCCACTATCCTGCTTAGACCAAATATGGGGAGGGAACGATCTCTACTGCGCCTGTGCCTCAACGAAAGGAGAAGGGAGAAAAGGGCCATGGCGAGGCGTTGGTGACAACGGCTGTGCAGCAGCAGGAAGGACTCATCGAGGGTGGAGAGCTGGGGTTCATGCGATGACGTGGTCAACCAAGACGATTTACAAGGAAGCGACGACGGCCGATGGTTGTGCAAGTGAGGCTCGTACGTGCCGGTGCAAGGTATGCTCCCCTCTTTCTCTTCTCCTCTTCTTCTTCTCTACCCTTTTTTCTTTTCTTTTTTTATTTTTCCTGTTTTTGTAATCTGGGTTTGGGGATTGGGAGGTGAAGTGGTTAGTGGTGCGGCTGGGGTTGTGCAGGGCAAGGAGCACAGGGCAGAGGTTGGATTTGGATGGCGTGGATGGCGGGTTCAGTGGCTTCCGATAGGGCTAGGATAGGGTTCGGTGATTTGGGGTTTTAGGGTTTTCGGGAAAAAGATGGGCTTTGGGTGAGGGCTCGATTGAAGGTTAGGGCTCGCCAGGGAAGGGTTGAGAACAAGTTGGGATGGGTTGGTGAATGAGGTCTCTGGGTCATGGGGATTTGAGATTTTTTTTATGGGATTATGGGTTTCGACGAAGGGATGCGGAGGAAGGGTTCGATGGTGGAGGCTTCGCAGGGATTTGGATTGGTGGTTCGGTAGGGGAGGAGTGGATGCATCGATGGGATTTTGGTATAATGGGAATGTCCGAAAGATGGGTTTTGGGTATGGCAACAGGCTGAAAGGGGATGGGATGATGAAGGTGGACGAAGGTAACACGCTGACGATCGAGGGATTGTTCGTCTCTGTTGCCAGTTAATGCAGACCCTAGGGTTAGAGCTTGCGTGAGAAGTGCTAAAAGCACAATGGGTGCCGAAGCACGTGTTCAAAGACACAATCAATCTCCAAAGAGACAATAAACGAAGACGCACCTTAATGGGAAAACCCAATTTCATTGATCAACTCTCTAAAAATAATCTTATACAATGCCATATAAATAGTAAAAGAAGACTTAAACCCTAAGAAACCTAATTAAACTAGGAAACTAGATAAATTGGAAATCTAATCCCAAATAGAATTCTTTAAATAAAATCGAAAACTAATGAAATATAATTAGTTAATAAAAAAATCCTAAATCTAAGTGGGCCCTACACATGTGGCCATGAGGTCTACACTGCATTAGTTTCTCCATACATACTTACTCCTAATTCTATCCTTTCTTATAACTCCACATATTCAACTGAGCATGCAATGGTTACAGACACCTGCACATTCACTGCTCAACATTCAATCCATATGATAATGAAGTTTTGACTGCCATCTTATTTTGTAATCAAATGGTACTCAGTGATCGGACAGAATTCAGTATTTTGCATCCACTTAAACCACTTAGAACTAATCATAGTTGATATATATGACCAGCATTCTTGTAACTCATTTGTCTTATTTCTTCTGACAGCACAAGTGTAACCTTATCCCATCAATCTAGGGTCAACTTAATGAGTTCATAAATAATACTGAACAAAAACAATCATCATCATCAGAACCTCTCTCTCTCTCTCTCTCTCTCTCTCTCTCTCTCTCTCTCTCTCTCTGTGTGTGTGTGTGTGTGTGTGTGTGTGTGTGTGTGTGTGTGTGTTTGTGTGCCCGTGTGTTTTGAGTGAAAGCCGCACAAGGCTAACTGGTGACCAAGGAGGAGTAATAATATGGAGGAAGACAACACTCTGCAAGGAATACAGTTTCCTACCACAAGCATCTCCTAGAGGATATTGTATATTCCTATAGACCATTAAAAAGAGGCATAGTCCTATAGACTAATGTACCATAATGAGGTGTATTATACTTATATAGCCTTTAGGAGCAACATAATGGTATATATTTATCTTTTTGTTGTAACGACCCTAAACAAGAAGAACAAGATTGATGCATGAAGGATTTATATACTGGCCTTCTCTAAAAAAAAACAGCAGCAGATTGCATCTCATTTTCTCTTGTTATTTGTCTTGCATGATGTTTTTGTTATGGTCTCAGAGCCTTGGACACCTCAGATTTGAGTTATTTTCTCCATGCTTGAGAAATCTGCTCTCTTATCAAATTATATCCATGCCACACATTTGAAGTTTCTGCAATTATCAGAGATCTGTTCACGATTAGTTATTCCACCCTCTGTTATGCAAACCGGTTATCAGTTCTTGAAATCTCTGTGGGGCCCACCTCAGATTATCAGATTTCATCAGACAAAGGGAATTTCAGCTTGAAGATTATATTCTGATTTTTCTGTAAATTTTTCATGAACAAAGGTTTGTAAAAAATCAATTTTCTGGTCAGGCAAATCTGGGCTCTTTTTTACCACAAGTTTCCATCAGCGCCATAAATCTGAATCTGAAATTTCACACCAAGCTGCGCAGTCGCCGTTCTAACTTAAGATAACATCTGATCGAACAATCTGCAATTTTTATTTTCGGAACTTTGGGTCTGCCAGTTTTACTAGAACAAGATGCACATCTCATTTTTCATTCTTTTGGGCCTGTCTGGGGACAGGTTCTTATTATCTGGACCATCCAGATTTTCTTGTTTCTTCAAAATCTAAGACTTAATATTTGGTACAACTTTTTTTTAATCTTCCAAACAACTGAACAAGATCATTTGAACTTTTTTTTTTTTTTGTCGAATTCAACCAGGCCAGACAGGACATGAGCCTGTGTTTCTGATTTGTGCAACTCATGTGTTTACAGTATTGCAATACCATTACTCAGTTTGAGAAGTGCAATTCAAATCCATTCCCAGAACTGATCTGTTTGGATTGTTTTGAATTATTCTATTCAATTGAAAGGGGTACAGATTTGCACTTGATTTTGTGAATCACATCAGTTACTGTTTTTGAACATCTGGAATCCTGATTGTTGTTATTTACGACATACTACTATTTGGTGATAGATGAGAAATCTGACACTTTACCAATCAAATTCAATGTTACAGATTATTTTACGTGATAACTTCAATTCCACATTTATGTGAAAGACAGCTGTGGAGCCATATCAATCATACTCAAATCTACAGATGCCACTAAGGTTGCTCAATGGAAGGCTCATAAAGCTCACATTATGAGTTGGATTCTTAGTTCTGCAGAACCATCTAGTGTCCTCAATCTTCAGGCTTATCAGACAACAAAAGCTATGTGACTACCTTTGAAAGGTGTATAATCAAGAAAATTCAGCAAGAAGATTTCAACTTGAGTTTGAAATTGGAGAATATAATCAAGGTGATAGGCGATTCAAGACAATTATTCATGGTGCATGAATTTATGGATGGAGTTTGCATCCTTGTTTTACACAACAGTCCCAGTTGAATCACTTTGTGCAGTTCGAGAAATTCATGAAACCAAAGCCAACAAGACCAATTGCTGATGAAACCTCGCCAAGAATAGAAATTTTTTTATCCAACCTCACGAGCCATCTTCTTCCTAGTCTCCACAGAGGAATAGTGATGTCAATTAAAAGTGATTTTAAAGACCTTCTGGTGTTGCTTTTGCTGCTCAAGAAAAATCAGGTTCAAGAGATATAAACAAATTCAGTGCAACTCCTGTAAGGACTATGGACACATAGACAAGCAGTATAAAAATAAGTTTTCTAATTACTGCACAAGATCAGAGCATACTAATCTCTGAATATAGAAGATGGCCACAAAACAGGGTAATAGAGTTTTCCAGGGTGTCACTGATGAAGCATCTTCCAGTGAACTTCATGCTTTGGCCGCATCCTTGTGCTCTCGAGTCCATAGCCCAACCCCTCACCCCTAAAGTTGTTCAGCAAATAATCCAGGCTGCATTTTCTGCAATAGCTTTCCCAAGTAACTCTTAGCATCTCATCATCTGTGTGGTAGAGACATTCAGAAGCTTCCAATCACTGGTTGGTCTCCCGCAAATCTTACAAATATTGCACCATATAATGGAAACACGTGTTACATTACTAATAGAGAGTGTCCCCATCTATGTCCTTGGTCAAGTTCCAAATTCCTAGCGCTTACATAATGTATTTCTTGCTTGATATTTGTCCACCAATCTTCTTTCAGTTGGTCAATTGCTTGATAGAAACTGTGTCGTTTCTTTTTCTCGCCATGGTTATGTGATGCATGATAAGACATGGGGAAGGTGATTGTGACAAGGAGTTAAGGTGGATGATCTTCCCTCTTCACATGAAGCCATCTTCTCCAAATTAGAATGAGCTTTCTTCCTCTTTTTTTTTTTTCCCCCTTCTTGTCTAGACAATTTTATGCAATTTATAGCATCATCCTTGTTGTATTATAAATCTCACGTTGTTGTATTATAAATCTCATTTCCTTTTTAAGTCATGTTTTTTTTTATAATTATAGTTGTCATGTGACTACCCGGGCCCACTATCCACATGATATTGTCCGCTTTGGCAGAACTCTCGCGGCTTTAAAATGCATCATGTGGGATTAAGGCCAGGCTGCATATATATGCCCAAGGTCAGTACTTGGATGTTTCCGATGTGGGACTTAGTGTAGTCCAAAGTCCCTTGGGAGACAAGCAAGAAGCACACAAGACAAGCAGGCCTAGGCAGGTAGGATCTCCCATTTCAACTAGTAAAAAGTAAGTGCTTCCATTTCCTACTCACGCGGGCATTACTACAACTTGCTTGATTTATTCCACAAAGACCTGTGGGAGTTTTCAATTTTCACCAATATCTTCCCACTCGTGCTATAAATATATCATGGCATTCATAGATGATTACAAATGTTTCATATAGTTATATTTCTTATGTGCTAATCTGAAGGATTTTCTGCTTTTCAGAATTTTCATGCATTAATTGGACCACAAATCTCTGCTCAAGTTAAAATCCTCCGATCCGATTCACGGGATAAAAATACATTTTGACTTTGAGTCTTTTCAACAAAATAAAGGAATCATTTCCCAGCACATATGTCCTTGCACAACAAAATAGAGTTGCAGAGAAGACAAATAGAAATATCCCTGACGGTGTTCACACTTTACGTCTAGAATCTTCCGTACACGGTTCTTTAGGGTACAAGTTGTCACCATTATCATTCATCTCATTATCTGCTTGCCTTCTCCCAAATTTTGTAATCAAACTCCATATCTTCATCTTCATGGTATTCATCCTCGTTATAATTATTTACATATGTTTGGTTGTGTTTGTTTTGTGCATCTACCTCCTCTTAAGCCCAATAAATCTATAGCTCAATCAGACAAATATGCCTTCTTGGGATATGATACAAGTCAAACAGTTTATCTTTGCTATGATCCTTCATTGTATCACACTAGAATTTCAAGAAATGTTGTGTTCTTTGAAGACCAATATTTTTTTCAAACACTGTTCCATTTTCCCTTCTTCACCATATGTTTCTTATCTTCATCACCTCTCTGACATCATTCCTACAGCTTTTTTTAAACTTGGGATAGTCTACATTACAAATGGTCATCAACAAGACAATGCTGTCTTGCCCCCAACTCAAACTACTCCTCCCGCTCCCCTTTATCGGCCTACTCATCCTCCTGATCGATATGATTTCTCCCTGGTCAGTATGGTTCAAACAGCTCTCTTTCTACTTGTTCGATTTTTGTTTCTGTTCATAATTCATGAACACAGGCTGTAAAACAGATTTCCTGGTAGCAAGCTTTAAATGCATTGCCCCAAAACCCTACTTCAGATATTGTCACATGTCCCAATGGTGTCACACCCATTGGTTGTAAACAGGTTTGCTCGGTAAAGCTCGAATCTCATGGCTCATTGGACCCATACAAAGCTCTATTTAATCTTGGCAATGACAAGGTTTCTATTAATTACATGTACTTTGGTGAATTTTGATTTAATTTACAGATTCAGCTCCTGATTTTCAAATTGCCCAATAAATTAGTGAAATTCATAAATTTAAGGGCTGGAATCCTGATCTGAATAGATCTTGTGAGTTGCTCAAAAACCATGGAATCAAATGAGGAATCAAGGGACTGTTTTATGAAAAATGATTACAAGCTTTAAATTGATAAAAACATGAAAGTTTCAGCTTTAAAAATCATAGATTTATAGGGTTCAACTGCTGGAATTAGTGTTTGGAGATGTTCAAGTTAATTAATATATGCTATAAACATATGCAACTGATGTTTTGAAATGAATTCAGATGTCAAGACTTACTAGTTCATGTACTATAATAGAATCTTATGTGACAAAGTTCATGTTTTCTTATGATCTTTGTATGGGTTCCGTAATTTTTGGATGTGTATGAATGAGGATTTATGAAGGGTTTTTTTTTAAAAAAAAAAAAAAAAAAAAAAATTGTGGTTTAGTGCGATCCAAGTGTTTGAGAAATGGTTTTTTTTTTTTAATGTTGCATAGTTTGATGTTAACTAGGTGTATGATAAAATATATAATTAAATGTATTCCTAAATGTGAAAATTTGGATTAAATGAAGCTCCTATGAAAGAGCTTTCCACATAGTATTTAAGTGTGCAAAATAGGTTTTAGATGATAAAGTTGTAGCCCAATTTGTGAATATGCTGCAGAAAATTCTGCTCAGAACATTACTCAAGGTCAAATATAGGTCCCCTAGAAGGTAATCTTAGGAGATAACTTTTAATCTTAAATTTGGTACAATAAAAAATTAGACTACTTTGACTTCCAAACAAACATGGAAGCAAGGACGAAAATAGCGGTAGCGGGGAGCATAGTGGTCTGCCGCTGAAACACTACATAGCAGGTGCTACATAGCAGTGGTGGTGTGATTTGAAAAGGCTGTCAAAAAAATCCAAAAAGAGTTCCAGACAATCCAGAATATTGGAAAATGATAGAATATAAGGTGTAGTAACTATGATAGGGGCCGTAGCGGTTCACTCATTGCATGAGGTCCTGTATCACTGACAATATTGATCTACTTGTCTACATATATTCAAGTTGACAAAATGCTTATATTCAAACATTGTCATCAAAATTTCATCATTATTATGCATTTCTAAATTCAAATAAGCAATTTAGCACAACTGCACATAACATATTTGGTTGGGACTTTTTATCTATTAGAGTGAAAATTGGCTAGGGCTCATGTTCTGTTAGAGTGAATTTTGGCTGGAGCTCTATTTCCTATCAAAGTAAAATTAGGCTCGGGCTCATTTCCTATTAAATTGAAATTTGGGTAGGAACCTATTTTCTATTAGTGTGAGATTTAGTTAAGGCCCATAACTATTGGAGTCAAATTTACCCAAGGCCTTAGTTTGAAAGAGTCAAATTTGGTTAAGCCTATTTTCAATTAGAGTGAAGTTAAATTATGACTCGTATTCTATTGAAGTGATTCCTGCATATGATTGGTGATGTATAATATTTTCTTAATCACGTTATTATTAATAATGTATAAGTCAGTGGCTATTTTTTAGAAGTATAAGCTATAGTTATGGGAACCATCAGTAGGTAGGACCCACAGAACCGTGTAATAGACCAGTCGAGGATCCAGGCTCTTAAAAGGGCATTTGCCCCTTTTAATAAACAAAGGATCGAGAAGGTCATAAGGCTTCCGAAGCTTTTTTTTTTTTGGTTTTCTCACTGAATAGTCGAGAAAGGTTGAGAGATGGAAAGAAAAGAAGAAGAAGAATGCGGCTGCTGCTGCTGCTACTAGACAGTGGGGTTGCTGCTGTTGGATGGACTTGGTGATGTTGCTGCTGCTGGACAGACTTGATGATGCTGCAATTGCAGCTACACTCTACAGACGACAGTGGTGGCAGTGGTGCTGCTGCTCTAGCCTCCAGGTATATGGTCTTCTTCTTCTATTGCTTTTTTTTTTCTTGTTCTTTTCTTTATTTATTTATTTCTTCCTTTCTGTTTTGTTCTCCTCTTATTTTTGTTCTTCCACCAATTGAATGGATGTAGGGTTTTTTTTTTTTTTGGAGGCTGATATGTATCAGTACATATGGCTGCTATGGCTTTGTGGTGGCTGATATGGGCCAAAATAGTTGTGAGAGCCAATAAAATCCATTTATTGTAGCAGTCACTGCCACTACGCCTGATATGTAGCATAGTGGCCAATATTTTTATCCATGCCTGGAAGCGCCTGAATTTCTGAAAATAGCTAGTTGACTAGGTAAGTTTGATCAGTCAGAAACTGCCAGAGTGAGTAGCATGTTGGAGTATGAGTTTAACAATTAAGAGCTTTCCTTTTGGTAACATATTTTACTGGGTTAAAGTAGAACTATTGCAGTTTAATTTCCAATTGGAACTAAGTTAAAAATCATCTCTGTAAAGAAAATACGAATGTGTTGAAAATGAGGAATAGTTCAACAATTTAAGAATTGACATTTGGCTCCTTTTCAGAAAAGAAATTTTGTTTGGGATCAAATGAATATGAAAGATTTCCAATTTTTTCAGGGGCAAACTCTAAGATATGGATGATTTTCTAACCAAAAATTACCCTCAACTGATGTCTAAAAAATATACAAAAGAATAGTGCAATAAAATAGTCTAGAATTGCTTTTTTCCCTGGTTAAGTGTAATTTATGATATAATGCACATGTTTATGGACCCTTGTATATGAATGAAGTAGTGATTGAACATTTGATACGAGTCTGAGTGACTGGTTCAAATGACAAAAAGAAGTTGAATACCGTTATTTCGAGATTTACAGAACTATGAAAGATTGAGTTGATGTGATTATGTGAAAAGTAAATTATTATGTTGTCAGTGTTTTCCTTGATTCTGTCGTCTGGACACTATCATGTGCGGTAGGGGGCTACAGTCAGCTGGTTCCTGTTACCATGTGAAGTTATAGGTGGTGACTCCACATTATAGACAGAACATGAAGAAGTTCCAGGACCTAGTCTGCAGCTACGAATGTTGTCACTCCACTCTGAGGACGACGTTTGACGTCACTCATATGATGAGCACCATAATAATGATATCCTTAAAAACAGTAGATGTTTAAAGGAAAAGAGAACTCAATTGATGAAAATACCTTTCCGGTGGGGTGTGCTCCGACGGCTTGATCGGGCACCAACAACACACGAACAGAGTGTCCAACCTGAGTCTTTGTTTTATATGTCTTTTGATGTTGGTTAGTACGAGTCAAGTATCCGTTTAAGGTAGGTTTGATTAATGGATTTAATTGTTATTTGCTAAATTATTTAGAATAATTTTAAATGATGTATTTTGAATGCTTAAATGCATAGTTTAATTCAGCATTGCATGCTTCTTGCTTATTTTAGTGATAATTTAATTTGTAGGCTAAAGCTATATGTGATTGATGGTTATTTTAAATAAATTAGAAAGTGTAATAAAGGTGAGATGATCTCTTACACATCTCATAGAAGGTTGATGCTTGCTAAGTCTATGAGAATGACATTGTGATTTTTATCATAGGAGTTGATAGTGGATTCACATACGCAGGCAGGGTCTTCCTAGAGTCGGATTTCAGGACTGAATGGAGCTTGGTGCTGATTGTTGATCTTTACTGTTTTTGAGTAAGTTTAGTATGGACTTTTGTGTAATTCATAGTATGGTAGTAGTGAATGCTGTATACTTTGGACTAGACTTGAGGATGTAAATAATTTTTGGTATAAATGAAATGCTACGTTATGCTCATATATCATAAAAAAAAAAAAAAAATTAAAAATCCGCTGCGAAATCTACCTAATTCACTGTGATTGAAAATAACTATCCAAATTTTGTGTTACAGAAATTCGGGGCATTACAATGGGGTATCTCAAAACAGGTCCATTTGACCTTAGCCTACAAGAAGAAGCCTCCAGTTTTGACCTTTGCGCCTGATGGAAAGCAAGTGAAAACAGATTTTTCGTTCATTTTGCCATGGCCTGTGATCTACTAACAATTCCCCTGTGATCTACTAACAATTCCAATGTCTACAGTTGCATCAGAGTCGGCTTTCAATGCAGGTGGGTGCATGATTGACGACTACATGACGAGGTCATTAAAAAAAAAGGTAAGAGTGTTGTGTCTGCCTACAAGACTAATTGATGGTGGAGAAGAGGTAACAAATGATGGAAGAAGAAGTCTTACAAGAAGAGGTTGCAGGATTAGAAATATCATTGTGTTCAAAAATCAAAATTGTAAAAACAGAAAAGTTGTAAATTGTAATTTGTACAATGCAAGAAAATTATCATAGTTGTAATTTGTAAAATTTATTTCAAGTTATTTAAATTTCTGTTATATTATAACCTTTTAATTTAAAAAAAAAATATTTGGCCAGTGGGCTGGCACCAGGCCATACTAGGTCATGCCTTGCCACCCACCGGCACGGCACCGCACAGCCCTTGAACTTTCATGTCCCGTGGCACAGACAACCCATTTGACACCCCTTCTCTAATGTAGTTTCAGATTTTTCACATAAAGTGACTAATGGAATGGGAATAATAGATGTCAACATGTTAGGGAGAAACGAGAGATTTTACAAAAATGGGGGTTGAAAAGAGTGTTCTATTGCTTTTTATGAATATGAAAACAAATGCCCGCCATAAGCTCTTATCTGTATGTTTCACCAAAGAAGCCTTTTCAAATAGATCTAATCCAATCAGAGATGTACTAATGTATCTTACCAAATGGTCTATTTATGAAAATGTTTATTTGAAATAGCTGTATTTCAAACAGATCTATTTGAATCAGCTATATTTCAAACAGATCAGATGCGACAAACAAACCCTAAGACAAAGGATAACTTTCAAGTTTCTAGCAGATATTTGTCCAGACTGAAATAAAAAATGGGGCAATAATACGGAAGGATTTCTCACCCTACATATAAGCAGTTACAACTACATTTAGAGGCTGCCAATAGCAACATTGCTGAACATAATTCCACTTTCATTGGGTTCAAAACCATGTGAGCTATTTTCTCTTTTTTTTTTTTTTTTTTTTCTTAAAGGATAAACTAAAATTTGACCAGTGGTAAAGAAGACATACCAAAAAATATGCTGGGATATGCATCCATACCGAGGACAGAATGTTAGTGCACACATAGCAATCACAGAGAACACAACTGCATTGTCTACCTTAGAAAGTTCTATGCAAGACCCAAGAAACAGAATATAAATAACCTCACACTTCAGTTCGCTGCCCTCAGAATATAAGGAAATTTTATAATATTTAGGCAATTATGCAAGTGGTCTGGTAATCACAAATCTCAGTTACTTACATACTCATTCTGGATGATAGATTCAGAAGCCTCATATTATACAGATGGTCAAAGAGATGTCTTTGTTTCTGTTTTCCCAAATAAAATAATATTAAACATGCAGATGGTCCTCTATTCAGTACTACTAAAGAGAGAATGTTTTGCCCTCCCAATACTTAGCTGGTCAGGGACATGGGTGTAAGTGAGAGAGTGCAAGCTTGAGTCCTCCATGTAGCAAAAATAAGGGAACTCTTTGTTCTTATGTAATTTATATTCCATCATTTCTATCTAGTTGAAAGTTTTGGGCCACATCTTGACTGAATTCTTCGATCTGTTTTATTGTGAATAGCCAATGGCTATTTATAAAGTACAACCAAAAAGACCAAACCCAGGAAACCTAGTCATAATCATAATAGGGAACCTAATCTAATTATAAAACTAGTCAAATATAACTCAATTTAGTCTACCTAGTTATAATCATTATAGAAAACCAAATTTAATCATAACTCTAGCCTAATATAACTTAATTTAATCTAATCCGAATTAGGACAAACTTACACACACATTTTGAGGCAGGAGCATGTGGCCTGAATTTAATAAACCTTATGATTGATCAGGCCATTGATTATTTGGATCAACTTGATTGATCGAATGGCCTTTTGATACATCTCGATCGAAGCCCAATCAAGAAAAAAGGGTGGGTCAAATAATTTGGACAGCCAAGATGGGTCCAAATTAGTTTTGAAATTTTCTAAATTATTTGAAGGGTCACAACAGTACCTTCATGACCCAATTCGATCAGCCCATAAAGTCTGTTCAGGCCCATATAGGACCCACAGTCCACAAATAATGGACTGCAGACCATGTGGGCTCGACCCACTTGAACCTGGCCAAAACCAGGTGCAAACCCACTGTAATCAGCCCTAAATTTGTCGTCTCGAGCTGAGCTATATATGGGGACTAGTCCCCCGCTGCCCCTAATGTCTTGACAGGTCCAAAGGTCCGTGTGCAACAAGAATCCTTATCATTTGAGATTTTTCCACTTTGATCTTAAGGATATGAAGTTGCTACAGAATTGGAAGGCTCTCATCTTAAAGACGAAAGGTGGGGTTTACGGATAATAAAATCTTGAACAACCAAGACTCCAAAGCTACAGATGATTATTCTTTCGTTCTTTTCGTCTTGTAGTTGTTTCTTTCCTTCTTAAGCATATTTAGGACTCCTGTAATTTAGGCTCTCCTAGATATTGATGAATGATGGAGATTAAAAGTAGGTTTTAGGGTTTAAAGCTTCTATTATAAGCATGTAGTATGGGGGTGTTTCATGGATTCTTGTCATTTTTCTAATTATATTCAATGAAAGTTGCTTTCTTGCATTTCATCTCCATTGTCACTTTGTTTTTGAGGCTTCTCCCAAAGATTAAAGGCAATGTTGACAGTGGATCTAGTGATTCCGGTAAGCTAATCCACTACTCTATCCTTGGTTTTGCATTGATTGTTTGTTTGATTGAAGATCGTGGTCATCTGAGTTCACAAATGATCAGATTTGGCTTCCCTTGGCAGGGTCACATTTACAAATAAATCCATTAACCTGTAACTACAAATAAACCCCAATTTCTCAACACTGCCCCTTCAAGCTGGTGGACACTATGACCAGCTTGGAATTAACATCTTAAATGTGCTTCCTTCCTTCTATCACTGCTTTGGTGAGGGGTTTTGTCAACTTATTCTTTAGCACATGTGATGGGTCTTTGATCTGTCTTGCAACATAACTTGATGGAGATGAAAACTTTATGCGCTCCACTACATAAACCACACAATCAAAAACACTGTTTATTCAAACTGCACCTTGGTATGCTACAGTGCCTATCCAAAGAGGTAAAAAGGGTACGTGTTAACAGTCTTTCTTAGTACTTAAGGAGGTAGCACAATCCTTCAATGAACACTAACCCATAACTCACCATAACAATGGATGAACACTTGCCCATGATTCACTAGTTAGTAGGATTCATGATATGAAGTAAATGTGGAGTCTTCATAGAGTTTTCTCCCCATACCTTGAACAACCTTGTAGATTCTGATAACTGGAAATACTACACAAATAGATCGAGTCCTGGAGGTCTACTGAAAGGGCTCACCACAGTTCCACCGTATTAATCACTTGATTCTTGCAGACACTAGACTTGACTCCTGACTGCTGCATCACTAAAGAGAATAACCTGCTTCTATCCATGACCACTTTCTTGTCCACATCATAAAGTCTACATGCAAAGAAATCACAAATAGACGATGGGCTACTAAAAGAGGTAATTGCATGGGGTCACTTTTGAATATGTGCTGCAACAGCCCAGGAAATCAAATCTATGCAGACTTAGGGATCCGTGTCTGGGTTAAAATCCAAGTTACAAAAGCTGTTGAATCAAACAAAGCTGTCGACCAACGAACCTTTGATAGCTTTATCTGCACAAATCAGACCAGATGAAGCTTGAGATGCAACAAACAGGTGCATGGACTACGATCAGCAAACTAAAATCTGCCAAATCTATGAAAAGATCTTTGAACGTCAGAAGCCACGAGCTGCAGAGGCCTAATTACAGAGAAATTTAAACTGCGAACTCAAACTACATAGATCTTTGTCTTTAGGAGATGGAGGCTGAAAAGAACCTTCATCTGTCTGAAATCCTAACCTTGTACGAGGGAAATCTAAAATGAAAACAATCCCTGTTTTGAACTGCAATCAATCCAAGGACAAGAATTGAAGGAACTGTCACATGAGAAATAGAACCTATGCCTAGGCCCTTAGTGTCCTCTTTCCTTGATAAAAATCCATTGCATCTTCTATTTTCTAGGTTTCAAAATGTAGTGACATCCAAAATATCTACAAGCTACAGAGAACAATAACTGTCAAAACTTCTACGATGTGGATGATATCGGTCCCTCTTTCAACATCACACACCTTGACTATTGAAGCGTGTTGTCCTCTCTATCTTGGTCGAAAGCCTCTGCAAGAGGAAATCCACTTCAACATTTTGGAGCGAACAGCATTGCCAAGAATAGGGTTTCAACATTGCTACATCACCAAAGAATAAAAGACATAAAAGCAACTTAACGAGAATGTAAAGAGGGTAACAGGAAATAAGGAGAAAAACATAACCCTGACCCTATCCTAAACCTAGCTCTGATACCAAGTTCAAATTTTAGGGCTGCATCTTTACTGAGTTCTTTGATCTGTTTTATTGTAAGTAGCCAATGACTATTTATAAAATACGAAAGATTCCAATTTAAAATAGGAAACATAATTGCATCATAATACAAACCTAATATAGCTTAAATTTAATCTAATCCCAATTTAGGACAAACTTGCTCTCACATATTAATTAAAAAAAACCAATCGTCTCTATGAGAATTTACTTCGAAGTCCAAATTGCAATTCACCTCATAAAGCTTTCTTCATTCTTCAGTCAGTCCCATAGCAACTAAGCATCCACCAAACTGTGGAGCCAGGCAGAATGAGCAGCACCAAGCATTTATGTCACTGGTAACTATACAATTAAGGATGTTCCATTTTACACAATCTACCAAACTACTTCACTGCAAGCATAACCGTAATGCAATAATAGTCCTAAAGATGCACTGAAAAACATGGAAATAATTCCAGTAACATCCATTAAAAACACACACAATGCCAGGAAAGCTCAATGAGAGAATATCTTCTTGCCTGGCCGACAATTCTTCTTACAAGCAGCCCTTGTCTAACACTTACACATGAGACGAAGCAAAATGAGTCACAACTTTAAGGCACTGCACACCTGTATCACTTTACACCACTACCAGCTTCAACATCATCAACCAAGGATTGTGCAAATCATCTCTCTTTCATTCCTGGGAACATATTCCTTTCTCCTATTTCTATTTGAGTCAATGTTTATTCTCTGACAGAGTCAGTGTTTAGAAAAATCTTAAGCATTGGTTCAGAATTTAAAATTCCCATTTACTAATGCCAAATATCATTCCAGTCAAAGCATGCATTGAGGGAATATAACAATCATAACACCATCTACTTTTGAAATCAAACCATCCCCTGCCTACCACATGACCAAAGCATCCACATAATCAAATTGACTATAAGAATCAAATACCAGATACAATATTCTCATATACCACAGACCTTTCTATATATCTCCAAAACCACTAAACACTATTACAGAGCACAGTCAATGAATCTGGTTAAATCCTCAGACTAGAAATCAGAATTCCAGATTGGCATCACTGTTTAATGCTCTACAACACAGATACGAATTACGAACATCATAAAAACTGACTCCATAAAATTATTACAAGCGGAAAATGCCAACAAATGGAACCCTTGTATTTAATCATCTAACTATGTAACTATCATTACCAGAAAAAGTAAAGGGAACTTATCTTCTTGTCTTTGATACTCACCCTGGTTCAGCAGGCGATAGCAGTGGGGAAGAACCTGCAAAAAAGGACTGAGCTTGTGTCGCTCTGCCAGCAACTCAGAGAGATACCTGCCAAAGAAAAAGATGCATCCTCATTAAGAAAATGATATAGCATGCCTAGCAGATATGCATACAGTATTGAGTATACACAAAATCATTAGTGAAAGTAATGCACAAAAAATGCCACATTTTGTTAAACTACAGCACTTTTGTTCTTTGTTCTTTTTTTTTCTCTTTTAAAAGATCCTTCGACTACAGCATCAAAAATCATATTTTGAAAATCCCATTCAATTAAGTTTAAGACGGGTTAAAGTAAGACACCCGTGCCATGACAATATCAAGATGCAAAGATAAGATTTCCTCTTCTTCTTCTTCTTCTTTTCTTGTAGAGGTTTTTCAACTAGTATTTCAAATGAAGCAACATTGAATAATCCACCTAAGATATCTAAAACAAGCATCACAGTACAAATTAGTAATAACTAGCAATCTAATGTGGTAACTCCATACAATCATAATTTCTTTCACCCAAAACTGCCACCAAACCTCTAGAAAACACCAAAAGCATGATTTGCTCAACGTCCGCCGGGACATTCCAATATTCTGCTCCAAATCAACTTCTCCAACCTCAACCGATGAAATTAATTCACCATATATAAATTTTATCTATCTCCAAAAACCAGATGGATATTTATCAGTCCTGCCCATTATTCAAGTCCCAAACGTAATTTTGTAGATCAACAACTGAACACTAGTTTTCTAAATGGAAATTAGAGAACAATCGGTTCTTCATATTAAACAATGAACGGACACGCGAATCAAGATACAGTGTCAGAGACAAGAAAAAAGACAGATTTTTAATACTTTCACCCCATCTGTAGACAAAATGGGTCTTATCACCAGGCAGAAAGAAGTGCATCAACCAAAAAAACCCAAATCGTCACCTTAATTTCCTAAAGACAGCAGCTTTATCATAAAAATCCAAGAGAACCCCAAAAACAGATCTTTAAAAATAGATATCATAACAGATCTGGTTTCAGAGAATAAAGAAGAAGGAACAAAACAGATCTTCATACTCACAATAGAAAAGGAAGAAGAAGAAGAAGAAGAAGAGATTGCATAGTCATAACCTAAAAATCGGGAAGAAAAAAAAGATATCTAGATCTGATTAGATGAGAGACGTACTTTTCCTGTTCGACGATAGCTGTGGTGGCGGAGCGTATGCCGGAGATGTGGGGAGACTGCGGAGCGGTGGAGGGAGATGGGGAGTAGGCCATGTATCTGCCGGAAGACATGGTTTCCGGCTTCTAGATCAGATTCCGGCCAGATGGCGTACGGTTGCGGTTAGATCCCGACGATGATCGCAGGGTAGTCGGGGGTGGGGGAAAGAAGGTTGGTATAATAATAATCTTTGGAGAGAGAGAGGGTTTGCTTTAGTTGCTATACTCTGTGCGTCTGGAAGACATGTTTCCAACAATGCCCCCCATTCACTGATGATTTTTGGGGGATGACTGATGAGATATGACAATACATACGGAAATGAACGGGTCGAGTCAGGTCATGATCAGGATCTCCCCATTCCATTTGATCAAGTCTAGAGGCTCCTAACCATAGAAAATCATGTATGAAACCTGTTTCAGATTTTAATTCATAAATAGATCTGGATTCGGATTCTATTTAGGTTTTTCTTCATAAATAGGTACGCGCGGTTTCAAACCCATAGAGGTTCCGACCTGTGGATTCGAGACCAAACATGCGACTCTTTAATATTGCAAATTGTAATTTAGAATTATCTCTGGTAAGACATTTTTATGTTTGATAGTATGGATATTAGACTTGAGGCACTGATATAAGTTGAATGATATCCGTATGGTAAGGAAAAAAAATGATATATGCCAAAAAAAGCTAAAAACGGCTTTGGAATTGGATCTAAGTTGTCACAACCCAAAATTCGGGATCCTTCTATTAGCAGAAAATTGTGAAAATGAATTTTGGGTGTTCACAAAATTTTAACACAGAAAATAAGAGAGACTTTACATTTATTTCCCAATTTGTATTGCATGAGTTCGCATTTCAAGCCTCGTGGATGTAGGTTGTTTACAAATTCATTTTACAAGCCCTTTATTCGGCCTCAGATGGTTTCAAACGGAACAAGAGCTGAACAAAATGCAGAAAAGTTGAACATAAAGTACAAAAGACTGTAAAAATGAATTCTGGGAGCCCATGTTCGAGAGCATTCTGCCGGCTCGGACATGGCTCTCTGCCTGTGTAACCTCTTCTTCTCCTTTCCTGTTTTCATCTCCAGGCCTCTATAATGCCTCTATCATGGATTTGGGATGGCCTTACTAAGTGTATGGATGAATAGAAATCAATTTTGACCGACATTAATTGTAACACTCCAATTCCGAATATCGAGTTTACCGCCAAAGTACCCGAATTTGGCACTCTACTTCCCGAAGAAACTAGAAGCTTTCAGGATCATAAGTCAGCAATGAGGTCCAATTTAAAACGTCTTACAACATTTATAATTAATAGTTAAGTATGGAAGCAAATAAGAAATAGCGGAAGCAATATTAGATAAATGCAGAAGCAAATGAAGTATTAGTCAAATCTAAAGCAAATAGTAGCAGGGCATGAGTCTAACCAATATCAAAGCGTAAAATATAAGTGTGTACATATCATCAATGAATACCCCCATCTCACCACAAATGACGCTCAAAACCCCAAAACAAGTAATCACTCAAGCCCCTAGTACAAGCACTCCGTCCTCCAACTCATCCGAGTTCGCTGGTCCCCACCCATGCTCATTTACTAGAGTCACCTCGAGGAATGCGTCACCTTCGGGGATGGGGTTGGTATCAATACCTAAGCACTAAATATAATAGGTTAGATCCAAAGGATTTGGCAAGCATAGTGTATAAATAACATAAGATGTATCCATCAAAAGGGAATAGAGACAATAATACTAAGTTAAATAAATAACAAATGTACAATACTAGGCAATTGTGCAAAATACAACATTAAGGACCAATAGGAAAGTTAGGAAGCTTAATAACCATCTAAACAATATGGCACATTCACATAAGTTGGACATTGCAGGATTTTATCTCGTGACCCTTCTATCTAATTACCAGTTGCAGTAGGGAATAATAGTGCAATGCAAGGGATAATAAGCCTCGCCGATATAATACATCTCTATAATAAGCATATATGCATTATCGGAGTCTGCCGGTAGCGAGTGCATATATACTACCGGAGTCTGTCAGCCATCTAGTCATAGCTCATTATGATGGCCTCATCTCTAATAATTAGCTCCTACCAAGGATGATCAATCTAAGGCCAAGCTTACAACAACTGAGTGAATGTCCTATGCTGACTCAAGGGAACCAAGTAAAAGTCAGTGTCTGGCTAGGCTTTCCTTGCATGAGTAAGGTCATCTCATATCCATACATGGTCTGGTATCCACGTCCAATCTATATACATAATCCATAATCTATATCTATAATCGAATCCACGCCCATGATCCACCATTGTCATGGTCTTTGCCTATTTCCATTACATTCCATATTCAATTTTGTTCATTGGTCCCTACAAGCATCTACTCCAAGCTCATCTCATCTCCAAGCTTATCTCATCCATCCATTCCTTAGGCAACAGGATGGCCCGCCTAGCCACAGTCACCAGTCAAGTTATCTCCATTCACAATCTGGATCACCACTAGGACATCTTAGGTTCAGGTCCTCCAATTTCCATTTATTAATCATGTTTAAGCAATAAATAATAACAAGAGTGAACAACAATAAAGAATATCTATCATCTCTAACCACCATGCCAATCTAGGAAAGAAATAGCAGTATTCCATCCTAGTTCAATAACCACTTTTTAGGTCCAAGGTCTCTCGTCAGCTAATTAGTCCCTAACTGAGGTTTCAGATGCCAAGAAATATGAATTTGGTGCTCTGAAGTTACGTGCATCTCCAACAACATTTAAGGACCAAATCAGCATCATAATCAATGCCCTAGATCCTACTTTGATGGCCTCATGAGTCAAGTTTAAGCCCAACCCTTGACTCATGTTTGGCACATCATTGGAGGTCCACATGGAAGGTCAATGGGCCCCACACATCATCAATCTCAAAAGGAATACGGATATGAAAATTATTGTTTGCAGTGTTGTCAGTCGACCTAGCATAAGGCCGATCGACCTGCCACACAGGAACTTCTGGGACTTGGCTTGTAGTATGAAAATGCACTATAGTGCACTTGGTCGACCGGTGGCCGGCCAGGTCGACCAGCTACACTGGTTTCTGTATCAAACAGGCTATAGGCTGAGTCTCAGTTATCTGAGTTCTGTAGTGTGCCCAGTCAACCTGGCACTGGGCCGGTCGACCTGGTACACGTAAAATTCACATTTCCAGATTTCTGGAAGTTCATCCATTTCACCATTTCTCATCCAATTTCCGTTCATTTCTACTCCAATCATCATAAAACCATCACTAGACTTCAATCCCCATCCTTCCATCACAAATCCATCATCAACTGGACCATTGATCTTCCAAATGGGAGATCTCATCCATCAATGGCCATAAATCCAAAAAACAAGGCTTAAAGAAAGAGATCTAACAATCAACACATACATATAAATTGAATTACATAATTCGAGGAAAAAATTATGCATTGTATGCTAAGTAGGTATATTGTACTTGCCTCTAATTCAACGCAAGGGTTTCTTGGCTTGATCTTTAAGATCCAAGCTCTAAATCACCAATTCCAAGCTCTAATGGCTTCCCTCTCCCAAAACAGTACCCAAAACATTAGATCTACAGAGATCTAGGCTACCTACACCCAATTCCCGGCCATAGAGAAATGCATTAAGGAGATGTGATTCTAGATAGAGAAAGGGAAATTCAAGGAAATTGGGCTATGTGAGATGAATTACCTTGTTGTGTAGAGAAAGAAGAGATCTAATGGATGAGAGAGAGATCATTAGTTGTAGAGAGTTGTGGCTTGAAGAGAGTCCTTCTTACTTGATGTAGGAACCCTAGATCTAGGTCTTCTTGTAGAGATAAAGAGAGAAAAAGAGGGAATTCTTGAAGGGAAATGAGAGAAGAGAAGAGAGGGAAAGAAGAGGCTAGGGACGTTGGAGGGAGATGGGGTTTCTTTTATAGATTTGTATTAGGGTGAATTATCTAAAGAGCCCTCCTTGTTTGGTTATAAGATTTGGATAAGTACATGGGCATTTAGGGGAAGTCAAGTTATTTTGGAAATTCTCATATGGAAACTCGTCCTATTCTTCCTAATTCCTTATAAAGGCCTCTAACTAACTAACAAACTCCCTAAAGTCCATCTAGAACCCTATGGTTTGTATAAATCACAAAAAGGGACTAATTCCTATAAAATAGGCCTAAAACTTAGGATAATACTAAACTACCCTTTGTTTCGTTCAAAAATGAAAAAAAAGGGGAAAACATTTTATTCATTCTTGAATGCTATAGAAAGATGTGAAGACAACCTGCACACGTATTTGGTTGTGCTTTGAAGAGTCATCACCACTTTTGATTACATGGGTTCTTCTTGTCTCACCTTCTGAGTGCAGGTTGCTTACAAGTTTTTACCTCGTTAGGCTTAGGAGATCAAATACAAAGGGAATTACAAAATGAAAGGAGGAAAAAGAGAGCTGTTGTCTTCAGAAGACTGTCTGAGACGAAATTGAAGAAATTTGCTCCGAAGTTTCCTCTGCCAATCTTTGTAATTCATCACCTTTGCGAGAAAGAAGAATTAACAAGGAAGTCTACTTTAAAACAGTGAAGACAATCCTTATTCTTTTTCCATGGTGAGAGGAACAACGGTTGGCTTTTAGAAACTATCACCCAATCCAGAGAATGCTTGCTGCCAGACTCTCATACTGAGGAAGGAAGAAGGAAAGTCTTCTCTCTTGAAAATGGCAAAGTTCTTGGACTTTTGCACTGGATTGGAGATGTTTGCTGCTTGCTCAAGTGTTTTTTTTATAGCTTTTGAGAGGGTTGTAACCATCGCAGATCGTGGGGAACTGCTGTGTCATGGGTGAGTGGAGGTAGTTCTGGAAACCGCATCAAATAGAAGTTGGAACTGTAACTTTTCTGTTCCAGCGGCCAACAAAAGCGCAACTGTGTGATGTTCTCATAGTGTCTAGCGGCTTGGTGTTTGGACGGAGAGCAACGACCGTGGTATGCTCTGAGCGGCCAGTGTTTTGTAATCTGAAATGGCCTGTGAAGTCTTGCATGGAATGACTGTTGAAATAATGATGTTGTGATCGGTCAGATTCCAGTAGTTATTTCTATGGAAATGAGTATTTTGCCGCTAGGAATGTGGTTTGTAAATGAATGAAAATTTTTGTGTGCTAACAAACGCCCCCCTCAAGATACGATGATTTGGAATATGTGTCGCAATTATTGTGCCTCGAAAACTTTAATTCTCTCGTACATAAATCCGGATTTTGATGGAAAGGTATAGAAAACTTAATTTTCGAGTTATCCATGCCCTACTTTTTTGTAGATGTCATGTATGCATCTCTGCGGGGATTATGGGAAATGCCCAAGGAAGAATCCCAAAGGTATATAACAACTTTTCGAAGAATTTTCTTTTGGATGATGAAAAATGGTGATTTTGTGAGGAATAAATCCGAATTTAGCAAGAAAAATGAGTGTAAGGGTTTAGGGTTTGCTGTGCTAGTGTTATTTTTTTTTTATGAAATTGGGGGTTGAATAAGCAAAATAGGTTCAAAATTGGGCATATGACCAGTCTATTTGAAAATATTTTTAAATAGACCGTTATTATGGTGTCATTTTTTAATTTTGTTGGCTCCACGGATTCCGAAAAATAGTTGGAACTCTAAACGGCACCTCTTCGATCTGCGCGTTGACCGCCCAATGGTTGGAAAGTTCCGCGATGGTTGCAAACCGCTAAGGGCACATTTGGTAAAGTTCCACGGGGAGGATTCCTCGTCGGTTTTCCTCACTAGTGAGGAAATTCCACGTTTGGTAACATCTGGGACCGAGGAAAGGTGTTTTCCTTTTTCTTTGCAATCGCAAATTGTGGCGGTCCGACCTCCCCCCATCGGATCCCGTAAATCCACAATTTTTAAGGGGCGCTATAAAAGGAGAAGTCTTCGCTACAGTAAACTCGAGACCCTCTCGGAAGACCCTCCACTCTTGATGTTTCTCTGGCTTTCTCCCTGTGTCTCTCTTCTTTTCCATTGGTCATGACTTCAAGGGAAGATTATTTTGGGGGGAAACAATTGTTTTAGGTTCTTGATGGATTAATCTCAGATTTTTCTTTATTATGTATGTGTTACCAAGTGATTGAGTAGTCGAGCAATCGAGGGAAGCCCTCTCTCTCTGATTAGGGTGCTATAGAGCAATCGAAGGAAGATTGTTCCAGCTGCTACCCTTCTTCCATGTTGTGATTTCAGTTTTTGGCTATGTTGGAATCAATTTTATGGTCATGTGTTGTTTTGTGTGGATTTTTAAGTTTACCCAGTTGTGGGGTTGAGTTCTACTAGAAATGGGTTGGGTTGGGCGAAATCTATGGGTGTAATTTCTCTTGTGTTCATGGTTTTATTTGCATTGTTTTTCATTTCTGAATCTAGGTTTTGTGTTTTTTGCCTGTCTTTATAGGATTGAATTTCTTGTGACTGTGATGGTACCATGACAATTTTATCACTTGTAGGTTCGGTGGTGTTGTTGATTTTTTGTATATTGTTTTGACTCGAGCTTTTGTTCTTCTACAATGCATTGATTCACTGATATGATGAACCTACTTGATATGGGTTCATATTTTTTCCATAGATTTTGACATGTTTGCCAAAAATGGATTTGAAGAAATAATTGTTGATTCCTCTGCAAGCCAAACATAGAATGCAATGAATCATCTCCCTCATAAATCCTCACCAAAGAAAGTTTAATTCCATGGCACCAAAGATTCCTCCAAAGGGGGGATTCCTTTCCTATTACCAAACGTGCCCTAAGGCTTTCTTGGGATGGCCACTAGGTGCTAAACCTCTTTTTTGGAGTGGCTAGCGCATTTTTGAGAAAATCAGGGCGTCAGACACTTGATAAAAAGTGCGATTTTCCTTTTTTCTTCTTCATTTCACCCTTTTCGCATTCCAGAGTTTCCAGAATCCCAGAGTTTTCAAAGTCCAGAGCTTTTGAGCCCAAAGATCTTCAACCTTTTCAGCTTCCCCTAGCTTCTCTTCTGCGATTTTCTCTCTTCTTTATCGAGACGATGGATGGTAAGCTTTTCTTGCGCAAACATGTCTTTGTTTTCTTTTTCTTTCTTTCACTGTACTCGCATTTTTCCTCTTCGACATCTATTAGGGTGATCTTGGCTTCGGCCGAAGGTCCCTCTGGATGATTTTCTCTATTTTGACCAAGATTTAGTGATAGAGCCTTCCTTTCGAATACTGGTAATGAGAACAGGAGAGCAAAGAAAATTTCCCACTTTCCTTTTTTTTTTTTTTTACTTCATTGCTTCACTGTGTGTAGGATTCAAACTTTAGCATTTAGAAAATGACTGTATTTTGGCTTCCTTTGCCTCCTTCTTGAATGGAAGATGGAATTTTAGACATTTTAGGGTTTCTTACTTTTTTTTGTTTTCATGAAATAAAGAACAGAATCCGAGTAGCGACCAACAATTTCTTGATGTTTGAATATTGGCAGTTGACTGTTGTGTGAAATAGCTACCGGAATTCAGAATAAAGGCCTAGTAACAGCCGTTTCGGCATCAGCCAACAGGTTCTGATAATCGCGAACACTTGGCCGTTGAGGACATTTGGTTTTTGTGATTGATCATTGCAGGACCTGGTTTAGGTCGCCAAGTGCGGGAAAATCTTTAGCCTTAGGCTTTGAGCTCCAAAGTGTTCGGCTTTGGCCGTGAAAGCCTAGCCTTATCAGTAGCCGTTAGACACTGAAAGGCCAGTTTAATGGCCGCTAAGCGCCAAGGCCATGGAGCGACGGCCGCTGAAAGTTCGATTTTAGCTTCTAACTGTTACGAAAATTGGACCGTAGCCGCTGAACACTAAATTAGCTGGAAGGTGACCATTAAGCTCTGAAACAACAGAATTGTGGCTATTGAGATTGAGAGGCCGGATTATGGCCGCTGGGTGCTAAGGTAGTGAAACGAAGGCCGTTGAGGACTTTACTTCATTCATTCATTCTCATGCATTTTGCATTTTAATTCATGTCTCTGTATGGTTTTAGCGAGCATTCAGTTGCCTTGCTTAACCGAAGACCTTAATTCGAAACCTTCTAAGCGAGCACTTTGTTTCACTGTCGCGGTTGAGAATCAAGTATCTTTCTTTACTCTAGGATTTTTTGCCCACCCTTAAAGTAAGGGAAAATGCTGCCGAAATTTATGGAGATTTATAGTCATCGAACACCTTGCATTAACATCTCTTCTTTGTTTTTTTTTTTTCTAACAAACAAGAACACTGCTTCATCCTCTTCTGCTGCTATTGCCATTGCTAAAGGTAAGCAACCCACTAGTGAGACCCCATAAGTTCCAGCAACTGAAACTATGCAAGCTCTTCATTCTCCTCGCAGTATAATGCGAGAAGGCCGCACTAGGATGGAGAATATCTCCTGTAATGTGGACAATATCGTTGAGGCTAAAATGGAGAGATTCAAGACCAGGACTAAACAGTTATATCGGGATATCTTGATAAATGCCGTTTGGAGTGATGGCCATCAGGGATCCTTGAGAAAGCCTAATTATATCTTTGGTGACAGCAGTGACTACGAAGAGCACCCCTCTCCTGAGCACATCACCTTCTCCTTTGTCCATTCTGCCGGAGAGACTATCATGGTCTCCAATGAGCACACCTATAAGAGGGGTTCTTCTGCTTTGAGCCTCAAGCCGACCCTGCCAGCTAGGGATGATAACAAGATTGCTTGGGTGGCTGCGAATGTACTTTTAAAACTGACATCTTTAAATATGATGAACCCATCTTTAAGGAGTCTGCAACAATGAAGTTTGACACGTTGACTCAATGTAGAATGGTTCTTCCTACAGGATGTAATGTGCCACAACTCAGAACTATCGTCTTGGATGGGTCAACCCCAGCCATAGATAAGATAACACCTCACATTTGGAAAGCGTATTTTCCATTTTGTGATTTGAAATCGTTACTAATCGGTTTCCTATCTTCTCTCTAAAAGTGCTATTTTCTCTCTACCAAGTGATATGGATGCAAATGCCTCTTATTTTTATACCAGAGAGGCTAAATGCACACTGATTTTTACCCTTTACATACTGCTTCTCTACACCCACCACATATTACCAAAATTACTCTCTACACAACCTCTTTTTCCTAATTTACCTCCCTCAACTTCTCTCTACACTCCCTCTCTCTCCCCCCTGCCTGCCGCCTCCTGCCCTCCCTCTCATTCTCCT
The DNA here is from genome assembly GCA_028538565.1 of Umbellularia californica. Classification (NCBI taxonomy): domain Eukaryota; kingdom Viridiplantae; phylum Streptophyta; class Magnoliopsida; order Laurales; family Lauraceae; genus Umbellularia; species Umbellularia californica. Next base: position 48,373,286 of record JAPQWN010000004.1, read on the forward strand.
TGTCTCTCTCCCTCTCTCTCGTTACCACCCGCCGCCGCCCTCCCTCCCTCTCTCCTTCTCCCTCTTTCTCTCTTCCTCTCCCTCTCTCTTCTCCATATCCATCCTCTCTCCCTTTCCCTGTCTCTCTCCCGCTCTCCATCTCCACCTCTCCCTCTCCTTGCCCGTCTCCGTCCGCCACCACCTGTTCTCCCTCTCTCCCCCTCCCTGCCCCTCTCTCCCTCCCTCCCTCCCCCTCTCTTGTTCCCTCCCCCTCCGGCGGTGTTGTCGGAGAGGGCGATGGTGGCTGGGGGAGGTGTGTGGGGATTGGGGTGGGTGGTTGTTTAAAGAAGTCGGGGTAGGAGAGATGTCCATTTAGGTAATCTAACGTAGGGATATAGTGGTCATAAAAAAGTGCAGTGTGTAGAGAGCAGAAATCAGTGTGCATTTAGCAACTCTCTTTTTATCCTCTTTTTATTTGAAGATTTTTTTTTCGTTTCCATCCCTATAAAAATATATGAAACAACTTTACCAAAAATAGATAGAAAGAAAACGTGGGGAACAACCCTCTTGGATGACTTAGGGCTTCTAATTGGCATCGTTCTCTTGTCATCTCCAATTCTGTGCTCAAATCAGGTTATGTTGAAATTGGATTGTGCCAAGTCTATGTTGTGCAAAACTTGATTGACAATATTATATTAGATTATCTGCTGAGAACATGTTGTAAAAAACATATTTGATAACATTATAAAAAAAATTTATTAAAAAAAAAGCAAAAGAATTATCGAATTTACAATGTGGTACCCACCTTGATAAATTGCAGCACCCTTGATTTTTTTTCCAATAGTTAAAGCTTAACAGAGGGGAGAGAGTTCCTTTAAGAACATTACATGATACGCCTTTAAGCTGATATAGAGTTGGTAATGCTCTGTGTTGCAAAGATCATAGTTATGCCAAAGTCTCTTTCATCGGAATATGATCCAAATGTTGCAAATATTGTCAATATATATTTTGAAGAGTTTTTTTGCATATACTGTAGGCACATCATTTTGGCACCCTGTAAGGGCTAAATGAGTTTGCCCCATTTAGTGATGCTCCAATTAGGTTCTAAATTAAAAATCACTAGTTAAAATTGGAAGGATTTAAGATGCATCTTTCATTGAAAAATACCTAGAGAATGAATTTCCCGAACTATCACTCGACCTCGCATGGGTCATCAAAGCACCCATTCGGTGGTAGGGATGGAAAATAATCATTGATAAAAGCTAGGGTTAACAAAATGGGCTTGATTGATCAATAAATAAATTAATGGGTAAATGAATGATAAAATTAGAGTTGTTGTTGGCCGGAGTGAGCAGAGAACCAATCATGGCATTTAAGGTCTAGGTTAGCCACCGGGATGAAAATCAGAATTTAAAATGATAGCAGTAGGTCCTGTACCGCAAGAATGCCCACTTGAAAAATCACCTATCATTTCTAGACCCCTATCTCCCTGGAAATTAGCTCATTGTGATCTACTCGTCGAGGGCTTTCCGTCCATATATTGTACGTCAAAATCCGTCGGGCGGGTCCAAATCTGCGAAACCTGAGTCCCAGCGATGATTGTTCGGACCGGACCCACTGAAGCCCACCTTTGGGCCCCAAACCTCTAATCGAGACCCTGACTTGGGCCCTTAACTAAATCCGTCAGACCTGACCCAATCCAATCTATGAAACCATCAGCCCTTAACTAAACCCATGGGCCATGCCCAATCCAAACCCAACCTAGCCTAACCCAAAACTAGACCTAAACCTAACCCACCAAAGCTCTAACCTAAGCCCAACCTAGCCCAGATCGCAAGGCCCATCACCTGCATAAGGATGGAGAGTCCCAAAGCTCCTCCCCCAACCATAAACCCCGTCTCTTCTCCCTATCCGATTCATGCGCAGAAGGCCTCCCAGATCCACCTCTCTCTCGTTCTCTATCCCAGCGCAGATAAGCCACTCTGGATGATCACCCATCATTCCATTCCCCTCTTCCCTTATGCAGATCAGAGCCTCCCCTTCCATTCTCCATCTCGTCCCTATCTCTGCCCTCTCATCCTCTCAAGCCCCCATCGCAGCAGAGAAGGCGACCATCCCTTGCCCACAGCCCCTGCACACAGTCCACTTGCTGCACGGCCTCCACACAGCCCACTTCCCTGCACCTGCACCTGCACCTGCGCTGCACTTCTCCTCCCTCAGCCCTTTCTTCCTCTCCTTCCTCCCTTTCCTCCCTCACAGCACTCATCTGTGCACACGGACCACTTTTTCTTTCTTTTCTTCTTCTTCCTTTCTATTCTCTTTTCCTCCTTCTCCTCCCCCATCACACCACTTCACTGCTGCACCACTTCGCTGTTGCAGCTACCTGCCTAGCCCATTTGTCTAAACTGAACCCATGCATGCCAGGTCCCTATTTTCTTTTCATGCATTGAATGAAGCTCTTTATTTCCTTATTGTCTCTTTTTATGATATCCCATGCATCAAATATCCCAATCCATCTAGGTCAGTCTTATATATTATTATATGTTTCAGTTTATTTCTAATTTAAGCATCTCATGAATTTTCAATTTTATTATTTGTTTTAAATTATTCCTAGCTAGTTCATGCATCTCAACGTGCCCATGCACCTAACATGCCCATGCATCATATAACTTAGTTTCATTTTCATTTCTTTTTGTTAGATAAAATCCAACACTGCAAAATTACCCAAAAAGAGAGAGAGAGAGAGAGAGAGAGAGAGAGAGAGAGAGAGAGAGAATAAAAGAAAATACAGAAAAGAAAAAAAAAATAGAATTCTAGGTATTATATTAATTAAAACAGTTAGGTTACCTTTACGAACTAATTTTCTTCTCCTCCTCCCCTCTCATTAGGATTAGAAAATTTAATTAGGAAGTTTTAAATTAGTTAGATTAATTAATTATTAAAAATTAGTAATTATTTCCTCCTCATCTCTTTTCACTAGGATTAGGAAAATCAATTTAGGGAATTCTAGGTTCTAGAAATAAACCAAATAGACCCAAAAATAATAAGAACTCAAAAGACCAAAAAAAAAAGTAAAAAATATAAAAAAACTAATAATAAAGTTAGAAATTAAATAGTGGTTTAGGCTGACCAGGTCAGACCCCGGACATAGATCTAGATCTCCCCCTAGCCAGGTTAGACTACCTTTGGTTTTCTTTAATTTAATAAGTTAGGTCCCACTCTCTCTCCGGGCCCTCGCTAAGGGATCGGGAGAGCGGATGAGGGCGGTTAGGACCGTAGGATATGGTAGGGGAAGAAAGATCCCCTAGTTAGGCCCTTTTAGCCCCAATTATTAAAAATTAAAAAAAAAAACCATAAAACCAACAAATCAAACCCAAAAGAATTTTCTTCTCTTTTCCTCCACCTCCGGTGCCAAATATTCATTTGAACTCAAAGATTAAAGGGAGTAAAGGCTAAGTAAGAAAATCAAATTAATGACCAAGATGTGACTAATGTGTGACTTCCCCCATCCTTATTACCAATCAAACAAACTGGCCCATTGGCCACATCGACCCGAATGCGGTCACTTTTCAAACGAACCGAGCCATTGGCCACATCGACCCGAATGTGGTCACCCCTCAAACAAATTAGCTCATTGGCCGAAATTCATTCCCTGTCGGAATCACACATTACATCTTATTCGCGTCGGCGATGCGATTCGAAAACTTAGCCTCTAAACCTTACTCTATCAAGAGCATTGAAGGGGGTACCTAGGAACGAGGCCGATCCCCTTCTAAATATATGGTACCTCCCCCTTTTACTTTCCTAATTTGCTTCTATTTTATTGCAATTATTTTTAGAATACTTGGATTTAATTTCAATTAGCTCGTATGCCTAAAAATATAGATCACCCCTACCTAGTTCACTATGACCCTACTATGAGACCCGTAATTTGACCCAAATTGAAAGACCCAAATTAAGTGACAAGACAATTGCCGTATGTTGTCGGCAGCACATTAGACGAGAGGAAGAACTCATCCTACTTTCTCCTGCTTTCTTTTGGCTTTCGTCAAAAGACGGTGTTATGGCCATATCTTTAGCTGGTGATCGTGATCCGTTGATTTTGAGGGTAGTCGGAATCTTCATTTTCGATGCAAATTTTTTTAATATATCATATAATTGAGTGGCGATTTCCCTCCTCGAGGGGTCAAAACTCACATCCGACATATCCGACATATACCCCCTAAGGTGTTTAGGATTTGTAATTAGGCCCCTATGGTTATAGTATTTGTGAGTAGGTTCCCCTTTTTTTCGTTTTTAATTATCTTCCGTGTTCCCAAAATCAATGCCCTTCTAACCACCATAAGTTTTGAGTGAAGTGACACTTTTGCCCATCTGTTTATCCCTATGTCCATAATTTCAAAAGCTTGAACATATTTTCTCTAAAGCTTGTAACATTAAAAGTTATATTTAGTACGAGAGAATAACCCTATGTAAATCTATTTTTATCAATACAAGGCCCATTTCTTTATATCCAAATCGATCATAATGGCAATCAACACTTTCACTAATAATTGTTATAATTCATTCAATCCACACAACCCATCGTGAGATTGATGAAAGTCTCAGAATACATAATTAGCCATCATGTGCATTAGAAAGTTATTGAAAGAGAGGACTTGGGACAAAATAATGGTATTTTTATAAATAATATGCTCATTTTTGTTTAATGGATGTAAGGGCAAAGCAATCATTTTTAATATAAAAAACCAACACAAATCTCGTGGTAGTAACCCATTATTATATATTATAGACGTAGGATTCAATTTCTAAATTGAGTTCCAATTTTGCAATTGATTGAGAAATTGGAACTTGATTTGCAATTGAATTGATCTGATTTCGATTTAGAGAAAAACTTTAGCATTTTGGATTTTTATTGCAATTTGAATTATTGCGGACTCTCTCTTGGATCTTATCTTATCAAGTCATAATTCGTCCATCCAAAGTCTTTTAGACTTTGAATCTTTTAAAAATTCAAATTTCAATACTCAATTCAAATTTGATTTGGAGATTATTACTATACATTCTCCTTTTAAATAAACTTTGATATATAGTATCTAAAAACTGGTAAATGAAACATTCTTTGATTTTAATTTACTTTCTTCTCATCAATTAATATATCCAAAAATAGCCTCAAATTGGATATAGTTTTATTTTTGGGCCTGAGCTTAGCACGGGCCTGTCTTGCTAGTTCTCATTAGGAATACTGATTTTGAGGACACGAAAGAAACGAAAATAAAAAAGCAGGAGGCTATTTACAAATATTAAAGCAAGAGGGCCAATGTATAACTCCTACAAACCTTAGGGGGACATAAAAATCACCTAGTTGCCTAAGGTCTATGGTATATTGCTCTTCCCATGTGTGTGTACAAGCCTTAGGGGGATATAAAGATCACCCGATTGCCTAAGGTCTATGGTATGCTGCTCTTCCCACTTGTGTGGGCTCTTGTTTCCACTTGTCCAGGTTACCTCTTACCACATATGTGGGCTCTCTTTCCCATGTGTGTCGATCTTTGATAAGTCCTTAAAAATGCATAATTTCATCATCATTTTAGAGTAATTAAGGATTAAATCATCAAGTCATGAAACATTTTAGTAAAAAAATCATGATTTTATGTTTGTGAGCATCAAATTCTGAATTCAAGTCAAAATTCATAGAAAAATCGCATTTTCACATAAAATCATGAATCGTTTTATTCTTGGCATTGGAAGTCACAAATTTCTCATAAATTTTTGTTCACACATAAAATGATGTACTTTCTCTGCACCATTGATTTAATTAAAGAAAATTTGATAAAATGGTGACATTTTTTGCATCTATTTAGTGTGAATTAGGCCTGCATCTTGCAATGTTCTTTTCTTACATAAATAGATAATTCTTTGATCGTTGATTATTTTATTTATATTTTTGTATGAAAAATCAATTTCTTGGGGCCCGTGGAAGAGAATTGATGAACCAAATGCACCATGGGACCCACCTTCCTTGGGCGTGGATTCTAAGGTAGGGGCGGCCATGGTTGGGTCCGCTCTCATATGCAAAAATTCAGATTTAATCTCTTGAAGATATGTTCTAGATTTGTGGGCCATGTGATGAGGTGTCCTATCTACTCTCCAACAAATATTGCTTACATATCATGATGGATGGCTAAGATTCAAAAAAAGCCAAACAAAGAAGAAAAAAAAATGGAAAGAAAAAAAAATCCAGCCAAGGTGGAGGACGTCCAAGACATGAGAATTCAAGCATTGCACACATAAGTGGGGCCCATCATATGTTCCAATTGCAAATACAAATATGTGTTTCAGATTTGGAATTATTTTAGCCAAGATGGAGCCCACATTATTGCAGAATTTCCTTGGAAATTCAAAAGGTAAAAAAAAAGGCAAGAGGATCAAGGAGTCCTAATAGCTAAGGGAGCAAATAATTCAAAAGAGGAAAGGAAGATAAAGCAAAGAAGCAAGAATAAAAAGAAGAGATATTGCATGGGAAGGTGGAGGACGTCCAAGCATCCCCAATTCATGTATCACACGCCCAATTGGTTCCACCATCCTAGCAACATCTAAATTTTAAAGCTTTGTTGAAAACAAGTTGGGACCATCTAAGGAGATTTTTCCAGCCATGAAGAGTTCTAAAAAAATTGAAGATCAAATTCAAAGAATCCAAGATTTTAGCACCAAGATGTTAGAGTTAATCAAGAAGATAAGCCTCAAGATTTGAAGTTTGCAACCTAGATTCTTCCAAAGAAGCAATATTCACACGTCCAACACCTCCATCCCATGACTTCACACGTCCAAGATGGTGGTCTAAGTGCATCCAAGATTTGTTTCAAATCTAAAATTTCAGATTTGAATTGATTCTTAGCGAAAGTGGGCTCAAGAGAAGAAGTTGCATAAGGTAATAAGAATCCTATTTTCACTAGGATTGTGAGCCAATCCCATGAAACTCTTTCAAAGCCTTCCTAATCCTAATCCAAATTAGACCCCACACTACTAATCCTCACCCAATTAAAAACCTTGCAAGCCAAATCACCAAAAAATACATAAAAGGAGCCAAAAAAGGGGCTGCACGTGAATACCATTCCCCCCATTCCTTTGGAAGACTAGCAACCCATCTTCTCCTTTTTCCATTATTTTTTTCTTCATCTCTTCTCCTCCCATCAATATTTCATCCAAGGCCTTCCCTAAGGCACACCACCACTTGGATTTTTACGCTGCCGCTGCATCGCCGTTGCTATAGTCGCTCCACCATTGGACCAGCCATTCATGATCTTCCCTTGCTTGGATTTCAGATTGCAAAATGAGAGCCGGTTGGATCGCCGTTCAAAACCGCGAGACCCTCTCCTCCGTTTAGTGTTTCATGTGTCTAGGGTTAGGTTGGATGCACTTTATTTTAATTTAAATAATTTTGTAATTGATGGACCCGAAAAGAGGGGGAATCTTCCGTCCTCTCCCTCCGCACCCCGGGGGCTGACCTGGGTCTCGGCGGAGGAGGGAAGATCTCGGGCATCAACATTTTTGTACGGGTATGCCAGATTTACTTTCTACTTGGAATTTGGAATAGTGATAATCCGGAGATTCACCTTCACAAGTGGAAAGGAAATCAATCATTTTTTCTAACTTTTCAAATTGCATAAATATTAAGAAAAGAGACAAGTTTTTAGAATGCCGTAAGAGGCGTTTTTGTTTGTTTGCCGTGAAAGGCGATTTTGCCGTGAAAGGCGTTTTTACAAAACTCATCAAATATGAAAAACAAGAATTGTGATTTCTTTTTGTCTCTTTAAGAAATACAAACTACAATAGAAAAGGAAGAAAAGGGATCTAACTTCTCAAGAGATTGTGGGGACACATTGAGATCGACGGTCGCAAATCATGTATGGGCTTCGCCATCGTCCTTCAAATGAGAACATGTGATGCTTTGATTCTTTGGCTTGGCTCCTAACCTCGGTTTTTTAAAGGACAAGGACCAAGAGAAGGTCCTATATCCAATGAAAAATCGAGTAAACGGGCTGAAAAGCCGCGTTTAGGCCATGTTGGAGAAAGAGGTGACCTTGGTGGGGGGTGGCCCCCCAAGGGACGTTGATCACCTTGTGGTGCTTCCGGGAGCAAAGTAGCAGGACTTCGTCTCTCTCTTGGATTTTCTGAATTTTCAGAGCTTGCACTTGGGATTTCTTTTCATCATGCTTTCTTCTTGGAATGGACCTCCTTTTATAGGCTTTTGGTAGCCATGAGGTGTTTATTGGCATTGATGGCCATGATGAAAGAATTGATGAGGAGTTACAAGTTGATTTTGTAACTCCTTTTTCAAGGCTTGTGATTGGCCGATGAAAGTAGTGGGCATTTAATCACCTTTATGCTTCATAATGATGGGAGTTTCATGGGTTTAATGCCATGATTGCTTGGATTTGTAACTCCCAAATGCTTGGTTCTGATTGGGCCGTCCAAAATATTGAGTTAATGACCGCATTAAGTTGTCATAAACGGGTCAATTAACGTCATTAAGTGGTCGCCAAGGTATGTGAAGAGTCGCGGGCCGTGCTGCGCCTTTTGAGATTCTTCTTGCGATCATCAACGCATTATTTGATGTCGGATTGAGATGCAATTTCAGACATTGATTGATGTTGGCGGGCCGGTGACGTCTGTCTTGTTGATTTCACGATCGGTCGGACAGAAAGTGCACTTTCTTGGTCAGCCGGTTGGCGATCTTGAGGCGATCGGTGATGATTTCATGCTTTTGACGGCGGATCCGAGATGTCGACGAAGATCAGTGGTTTTGAAGCACCAAACATTGCATTTTCAGAAAATCACAGAGGCCGGAATACCCGAAACGCGAAAAGAATCGGAAAACGGACGATTTGGCGCAAAATCCAGCGACCCGGATTTCCAGGGTCGCCGGGCGACCATGCACCCAGGGTCGCCGGCGACCTTGGGCCAAGGTCGCCGGCGACCATAGGGCTTCGGCCCGTTTGGTCGCCGAGCGTCGTTTTCGGCCGTTTTTTCGTCTTTTTCATCCCTTTTTTCTTCTGTATTTTTCTTGACATTTTTCCTCAATTATTGACTTGATTTTCTTGAAGAAATCTTGACGAGAACCCTCACGAAATCGGAGCACAAAGTTTCCTATTTTTCGGGAAAGCCGAAGACTTTGTAGCCGATTTTCCGTCAAGCGTCGAAACTAGGTCAAACGATGTCGGAATGACCTGAAAATTGAGGTGAAGCTTCTTAAGAAGTGGATAGGACCAACCATGGGCTTTTATTTGAGTTTTGAAGCTGTTTGGGGTCCCATCGATGCTTCACTTGATTTTGCTGCGGGGAAAATGCCGATCTTTAATATGTGGTCAAACGATGTCCGATTGACCTGAAATTTGACGGGGAGCCTATTGTAGTCATTTTGAGACGTTCCATGGGCTCTGTTTTGGATGTCATGGTCCCAGGTTGCTCGGCCGTCGGTAGGCTTGATTTTCTCTCGGAGCATCGAAACCTGGTCAAACGTTGTCGGAATGACCTGAAATTTGAAGTGCAGTCTTTTGGAAGCATGTTGAAGCCACTCATGTATTTTGTTTGATGAGTGATGGCTTCGGTGGTTGCCGCCGCCGGGAGGCTTGATTTTACTGCTCGAGCATTGATGGAGGGTCAAACGTTGTCGGTTTGACTTGAAATTTGGCATGGAGCCCTTTGGAGATATTCTGGAGTCATCCGTAGGCTTTGATCAAAGTTTTGGTGTCTTTGATGATGTCGCCGCCGGGAGCGCTTGTTTAGCTGTCGGAGTGGTGAAGTTGGGCCAAATGATGTCGGAATGACCCGAAACCTCAGGTGTACCCCTCTTTTAGCTGTCTTGAAGGATCTCTCAGTTTCTGTCTGATTCTGACAAAATCTGATGCTTGAAGTAGCCTTGCCTATTTTTAGCAGGATGCAGCTTCAGGAGGCTTCTCGATGTTGAGGAGACATATTGACTTTTTTGATGTCAACAGTAATGGTTATTTGCTTGTAATGGGTCTTTCATTAATAAATCAAGTTTATGGAGTCTTGGTCTTCACCAATGCGTCAACATCGGATTTTTGTGCGTAGTGACAGTGCGCACTTGGTGCGGTGGTCTTGATTTTTCTTGATGGCATCAAGCAAAGTAGCAACTGCAATATTTTAGAATTAAAATCCAATTTTTTTATTCTTTGATTTGATTTGATTTGATTTTTACTTAATGCATCTTAATAATTATTATAATTGGTTGGACTGACAAATCTTATGGTGAATGCAGTAGTTAGATTAGGTTTCTAGATTAGGAGTTTTCTTTTTCTTTGGTTGTAATTAGTTTTTCAGACTTGCAATTAATTTTTAATTAAAGTACGACATTTGATTTGTATAGTTTTTTGAGATAAATAGCGAAAGGTCCCTCATATAGGACTTGTAAGGCCTCCAGTCCATCAACTTTTCCTCTAAGGCCTGTAGTCCATGCAGCTTGAACATATTTCAGTGAGAGATCCCTAGACACGTCAGCTCAAGGAGAGAAGTCCCTAGACACGCCACCTCATACATTTTCATCACTGATTTGCCATTTTCAACTGATTAGACATAAAATTTTAAAATTTGAAATTTTAAATCTTTTATTCTCTTTCTTCTTCTTCTTCAAACAGGACATGGACATCGACGGATTGGATCTCAACAGTTGAGATCGATCTCTATTTTTTCTTTAAAGAACGAGATTGGGGTTTTTCAGAGAAGTAGCATCGCCAAACACTGCTGCTTCCTTAGTGATGGACCCGGCTTTTGGTTTCCACTCTCACTTCCGTCTGTCCCGGAGCTACCGAGAGGCCAGCGGAGTGGAAAGAAGCAGGCATCAACATTTTTATACGGGTATGCCAGATTTTCTATTATACTTGGAATTTAGAAATAGTGATCCGGAGATCCACCTTCACAAGTAGAATGGAAATCAATCTTTTTTTCTGGAAATCAATCTTTTTTCTAACTTTCCATTGCACATATATTTAGGAAAAGAGACAAGATTTTGAATGCCGTAGGAAGCGTTTTTTTTTTCTTTGGTTGTCGTGAATGGCGGTTTTGCCGTGAAAGGCGATGTTTGCTGTGGAAGGCGATTTTGCTGTAAAAGGCGATTTTTCTTTGTCTGCAGTGAAAAGCGATTTTTGCCGTGAAAAGCAATTTTTTTTCCATGAAAGTCGATATACAAATCTCATCAATAATGAAAGACAAGAATTATGATTTTTTTGTCTTTTTGGAAAAATACAAAATATAATAGAAAAGTAAGAAAATGAATTCTAACTTCTCAGGAGATTGCGGAGACTCGTTCAAATCGACGGTCGCAAGTCATGTATGGACTTCACCATCGTCTTTCATATGAGAATGTATGATGCTTTGATTCTCTTGGCTTGGCTTGGACTTTAGATTTTTAGAGCATAAAGACCAAGGGAGGTTCTATATCCAATAAAAAATCGAATAGAAGGGCTGAAAAGCTGCTTCGAGGCCATGTTGGATAAAAATAGAGGGACCTTGGGGGGTGGCCCCCCAAAGGACTTCAATCACCTTGTGGTGTTTGTTGCAGCAGAGTTTCTTCAAAGTAGCAAGGATTTTTCAAGATTTTTCAGCTCTCTCTGTATCTGTGTAGCCCTCTGTGTGTGTATGGCTCTTGGATTTCCGGATCTTGTATTTTTTGGAATGCCCCCCTTTTTATAGGCCTTTGGTAGCCATGGGGTGGGTTTATGAGCATTGATGGCATTGATGCTCCATGATGAGGGGAGTTACAATTTTTTATTTCATGATTTTGTAACTCCTTTTTCTTGGCTTCTGATTGGCCGATGGAGAATGATGGGCATTAATCGCCTTTAATCTCCATGATTAGAGGAGTTTCATGGTTTTAATGCCATGATTGATTTGATTTGTAACTCCTCTTTCCTGATTCTGATTGGGTTGTCCAAAATAATGGGTTAATGACCGCATTAAGTTGTCATAAAACGAGTCAATTAACTGCATTAAGTGGTCGCCAGGGTGCTTGAAGAGTCGCGAGTCGTACCGCGTCTTTTGGAATTCTTCTTGCGATGATCGCCGATGGATCTTCATGTTGTTTGATGTCGGATGGCGAATTGGCGATGCAACTTCAGACATTGATTGCTACTGGTGGGCCGGTACCATCTGTCCTATCGATTTCTCGATCGGTCGGACGGAAAGTGTACTTTCTTGGTTGGCCGATTGGAGATTTTGAAGCGTGCGATGATGATCACATGCTCTTGATGGTAGATCCAAGATGTTGGTGAAGATCAGCTGATTTCGAGCACCAAAAATCAGATTTTCGGAAAACCACAGGGGATGAAATTCCCCAAACACGAAAAAGGGTCGGAAAATGGCCCTTTCGACGGAAATCCGACAACCTGGATTTCCAGGGTCACCGACGACCATGGGCAGGGTCGCCAGGGTTTTTCCCTTTTTTTGGTTGCCATTTTTCGGCCTTTCTCGATCTTTTTCGATCCTTTTTTATCCTGCATTTTTCTTGACATTTTTCCACATTTATTGTCTTGATTCTCCTGAAGAAAACTTGACGAGAAGCCGTGCAAATTGGAGCACAAAGTTTCCAATTTTCTGGAAAGGCCGAAGACTTTTGTCGCCGATTTTCTGTCAGTAGTCAAAACTAGGTCAAATGATGTCACAATGACCTGAAATTTGACGCTTTTGTTTGAATTTTGAAGCCGTGTGGGGTCTCGTCGCCAGTAGACTTGATTTTATTGCGAGGGAGATGATGCGCTTTGATGTGTGGCCAACTATGTTTGCTTGACCTGAAATTTGATAGGGAGCCTATTGGAGTCATTTTGAGACGATCTATTAGCTCCGATTTGGATGTCATGGTCCCGGGAAGCTTCGTCGCCGAGAGGCTTGATTTTCTTTCCAAGCGTCTAAGTCGGGTCAAACGTTGTTGGAATGACCTGAAATTTGACGTGTAGCCCTTTGGAAGCAAGTTGAAGCCACCCATGTGCTCTATTTGATGAGTGATGGCTTTGGTGGTTGATAAGTCCACAAAATTAGGTAATTAGGTCATCATTTTATAAGCATTTGTGGACTTAATTAAGTTTAATTACATAGAATTGCACTTAATTTAATGATTACATGCATTTAAGGATACTTTTGGGAAAATGGTCAGAATTGGTCAAAATTCATCACATTGCATGTCTTTTATGAAATTAAGGTTTTTCATCTCATTTATCACCCTAAAATCAATTTTTTTTTGGCTTCATCAATATATAACTACTATTTTTGGCACCTTGTGCTATTTTTGGAAAGTTTGTCATTTGGGTGCATCATTAGGCATATAGAGTCCCATACATGGTTCATAACTATTTTCTTACATATAATTAATGTTAAAATTACCTCTTTCAATTTGTAGGAAAAATCAAAATATGGCACCCGCATTGAAAAGCAATTGAGTAGGGACCACACTACACGCCCAAGGAGGGGCCCCACTTTGTCATAGCATGCAAGTTTCCAAGATTTTGAGAAATTCTTCTTGCTATGTGTTGCCCAAAATTGCGATTCTCTCCATTACTAAGATTTGAATTTAAATTCAAATTCAAGAAAGAGATTTGTTCAAGAATGGAAAGAAGATCTAAAGAAGCTTAGAAGAGTAAACTTGTAGAAGAAGAATTCTAATCCAAGAAGGAGATAGAGATCAAGAAAGTAAATTCAAGAAAGAAAAAAATTGCATGCATGAACGTCCAAGCCATGGCCTTCCTTGAGTTGCACGCCTCATATGGGCCCATTCTCTTGTGTAAAAACTCAAATCAATCCCTTGAAGATAATGTCCAGATTTGGAAGACCCATGATGACAGGTTCCCAATAAGAACAAATGGGTCATACAACCCATCTTTCCTGTAGAGGATTGGAAAGACTTTCTCTTCCAAAAGTTATCCTGTTCCCGTCAACCATACAACCAACCTTATGATTTTCAATGGCCCACATGCATCTCAAGATAAAATAAACATGTGTGGCTGAATATATAGAAGGACACCCTAGAGAATTGGAGAATCTTTTACCTTGAAGAATATAATTAAGACTGTCAAAGAACGTGTGATTGTTCCACCTAATACAAAGGAGAGAAACTTGGAATTATGGAGATAGCAACATAATGGGATGGCAAGTTTTGTAGAAAACCAAGGAGGCCGGACTTTATATATAGGACGTCCCATAGCTAACAGAGAGATCGTCTAAAGCTTTATTGTGCACACGTCCAAGGCAGCCTCTCACCCTATCCACTCCCATCCACCCTTTCTCTCTAATTCCCCTCTTTTTCTTCTCCATTCTAATTATTTAGATATAGGTTGAGAGATCATGTGGAGAGAATGATGAAGAGAGAAGAATCTTAATTTTTTGTACTTCAAGATCAAGGAATAAAGACACTACTTGCATTGATTTTGCGTATTCTTTATGTAAGTGAGTTAATTTTCTCATTCTGGTTCTTTTATTTGTTTTGATTGGAGACAATTATTTCACATGATTAGATCTAGGGTTTTGAAAATAAAATAAACTGATTAAAAGTCGAGAGACATCAAGTAATCAATTGCATAAATTTTTCCTACTCTGAGAAGGGAGGTCATCATCATTGCATTCTCAATACTTGTATGATCATCTAGTTTCTAGATCTTTGGTACATCTTTTCCGCTTTTTATTTTTTCACCCCTTTTGTTTTTATTTTAAAATTAATATTCTGATTTTTTTATTTACAAATTCTACATTTAAAAAACCCAACTTGCATCTTTCTATGTTTAGTTGAAACTTTTTATTTTTGTTACTTGCATAATATATGGTTGGAAAGTGTCTTTGTGCATGCATCATATTTAGAAATTGCATTAGAATAGGTTTTTGTTGCTGAAATCACAAGATTATTAACTGATTAGAAAGACTAAATTCTGACCTGGTATGAGAACAGTGATAAATTCAGCACAGTTTCAGCAGAATTGATCTAACTGTGTTACAAAAGTACGAGATTTAAAAACTAGGTAAACGTGAATGTTTTGGTCCAAAAAATAGCAGATTTAAAGTATGGTAATAGGACTTTGAAACCCCAAAATTTCAGCCAAAAATAACCTCGGGAACCGTGTCAACTAGAGGCACAAAAAAGGATAGTTGAAAAGCCTGTGATAAGATTTCAGCAACAGAACTGGTTCAACTAGGCATCTTTAGGTGATCATATCTTTTTCGTTTTAAGTCTTTTTTCCATTCTTCTTTTTTTTTGTTGTGTTTATAAATCATCAGAGTATCGATTCCAGTCATTAGATTTAGATTAATATTATTTTAGACTAGTCGTACAGTCCAGCGAAATTGGGCATGTGCAAGAGTTTCCATACTTAAAATTTTTTTTACAGCATGCATAAGATTTTTAGAAACTTGCATAAAATTGCATTGTTAGTATTTAGGGCATTATATATTACTCATATTTGCATAAAAAGTGATTTTGGTAATTAGGATTTAATTTAGGAAATTTTGTTTGATTTGTTTTATATTAAATTGTTTGTTTGATTTGTGTATTCTTTTGAAAGTTTAGTTTAATTAGTATTGTCTAGATTAGGTTTCTTTATTTAGATTAGTGTTTTTATTTTTGGAAAGTTTATGTAATTTAATTAGTTTCCATTTAAGCCAGATTCAGTGTTTATTTAGGATAGGTCAAAGTTGGAAAGTCTCATAAAAAACATTGCTCCCTGTGGATCGACCTGGACTCACCAGATTATTACTACATTTGCATCCTATACTTAGGGTCCGATCAAGTTTTTGGCGCCATTACCGGGATGTGCCAGTGAAGGTAACTTTCTATCTTTCTATTTAAATTGTGCATTACTTTTGGCATCTTGCTAAAAATAGGAGGTGCATGCATGCAATTTTTTTCTTTCTTGAATTTCCTTTCTTGATCTTTATCTCCTTCTTGGATTAGATTTCTTCTTTCACAAGTTTGACTCTTCTAAGCTTCTTTAGATTTTTTTTCCATTCTTGAACAAACCTTTTTCTTAAATTTAAATTCAATCTTAGTAATGGAGAGAATTGCAATTTTTGGCAACACATAGAAAGAAGAATTTCTTAAAATCTTGGAAACTTGCATGCTATGACAAAGTGGGGGCCCTCCTTGGGCGTGTAGTGTGGTCCCTACTCAATTGCTTTTCAATGCGGGTGCCATTTCTTGATTTCTCCTACAAATTGAAAGAGGTAATTTTAACATTAATTATATGTAAGAAAATAATTATGAACCATGTATGGGACCCTACATGCTTAATGATGCACCCAAATGACAAACTTTCCAAAAATAGCACAAGGTGCCAAAAATAATAGGTATATACTAATGAACCAAAAAAAAAAAAAAAAAAAAAACTGATTTTGGGGTGATAAATGAGATGAAAAACCTTAATTTCATAAAAAAACATGCAATGTGATGAATTTTGACCAATTCTGACCATTTTCCCAAAAGTATCCTCAAATGCATGTAATCATGAAATTAAGTGCAATTCTATGTAATTAAACTCAATTAAGTCCACAAATGCTTATGAAATGATGACCTAATGACCTAATTTTGTGGACTTATAAGTGGTTCTCACCACCTAGAGGCTTGATTTTACTGTTCGAGGGTTGATGAAGGGTCAAACGTTGTCGGTTTAACTTGAAATTTGACATGGAGCATTTTGGAGGTATTTTGGGACTATCTACAGGCTCTGATCGAAGTTTTGATGTCTTCGACACTGTCGCCACCAGGGGCGCCTGTTCAGCTGCCGAAGGAGTAAAGTTGGGCCAAATGAAGTTGGAATGGCCCGAACTTCATGTGTATTCTTCTTTTGGATGTTTTGAAGAATCTTGCAGTTTTTGTTTGATTCTGACAAGATTTGACGTTTGAAGTTGCATTGCCTGTTTGTGGTAGGATGTGGCTTTATGTAGCTTCTTGATGTTGAGGAGGCAAGATTCCTTTTTTTGGTGTCAACACTTAGCCCACACGCTTTTATCGGAGAGGAAGAAGAAGACCACTGCAACCTTGCTTAGGCTCTGTTGCAGACTTGCAGAGCATAAAATGAAGAAGAAGACGAAGTTCTGCACCATCGCTAGATTTCCTGCGCCACCGTCGTTCCTGCGTGTCGCCGGAGAAAGGGGATCGCCACTGGATGCCACGCCATGCCATCGCCGGAATCGAGGAAGAAGGCGAATGGAAGATGGGTTTTGTTTTTCTGATTCCAGAACGAAGAAGAAGAAGAAAGTGGGCCTGGGCTCTGCAGCAATTCCGGGTTGGTTCCAAGTCAGGTTCAACCTGACCCGTTCTAGAAGTCCATCCCCATTCCAGTCAAAGTTAAATTTATCTGAATTTTGTATTTTTTGTCAAATTTATTTGAGTTTTGGACAAAATCTATCTGAGTTTTTGGCTATTTACCTGACTTGTAGAACAAATTTATCTAAGTTTTGAACAAATTTATCTAAGTTCTGGACAAATCTATCTGAGTTTTTAGCTGTTTATCTGACTTTTGGAACAAATTTATCTAAGTTCTGGACAAATTTATCTGATTTCTAGACAACTCTATCCTAGTTTTAGGCTATTTATCTTAGTTTCGGAACAAATCTATCTGAGTTATAAAAAAATCTATATGAGTTTTTGGCAAATTTATTTGAGTTGTTGAAAAATATAGGTGAGTTTCTGACAAATTTATCTCTATTTTAAAAAAATTTAACTGAGTTTTTGAATGAATCTTTTTGTGTTTTTGGCAAACTTTTTTGTATTTTCTTAGATCAATTTGTGTTTTTGAATTTTATTTGTGTCTATTGAAATTTATTTGTATTTTTTGAAATAAATTTAACTGAGTTTTTGACAAAAAGACTTGAGTTTTTTGCCACATTGTTCAGTAATTTGGGAAATTGGGTTATTTTAGTTTTGCCAAATGTATTTGCGTTTTTTAAATTTATTTGCATTTTTAATTTTATTTACATCTTTTGAAATTTATTTGAGTCTTTTGAAATGTATTTATATTTTTTGATATTTATTTGGATCTTTTGAAATTGATTTTCATCTTTTGAAATTTATTTATATTTTTTGAAATTTATTTGTGTCTTTTTAAATTTATCTGTGTTCTTTTGAAATTTGTTGCTTTTTTTAAATTTATTTGCATTTTTTGAAATTTATTTGTGTGCTTTTAGAATTTATTTGAAATTCTCATTAATAAGATTTCATTAATCGTGACCCATTAAGTGGTAGTTGACTATTATTAATGGGATATCCCACCAATAATGGGATATGACTTAAATAAATGGTAAATTAGACATATCAGGTATAGGAATGTGTTAGAGGACCTTTGGCTGCATGACTTTTTTTTTTTGTGGACTGTTTGCAACAAATTCATACTTTGAGAGACCTCTCACCGAATGCCCCTAGTTTTTTTAGGCTAGAACTAATTTTTCAATAAGACAGGTTTTGCACGATCGATTACTCCCTGTGGATCGACCTCAAACTTCACCGAGTTATTACTACATCACGGCCTTGCACTTGTGGTTGACAAACAAGTTTTTGGCGCCGTTGTTGGGGATTTTTTCTTCGGTTGAGGTAATTTTCAACCTATCTTTTCAATTGCTTTGTGGGTGTGCCTTTTATATTCCGCGATCATTCTAGATCTAACGGTAGCATGCATGGAATGTTTGGACCAGCCCTATTCCATTAAAAAATGGATTTTTAATCTCTAATTTTTGATAAAAATGGAACTATTTCAGATTTGGAAAATTAATTTTTCTTATTTTTCAAAAATCACATCAATTTTGGAAAATTGCCTAGTTTACTTGTTCTAATTTGGACCAGTTTAGGTTGTTTTTTTAGTTGCTGGTTAGGATTAATTAAGTTGAGTTAAAATCAGTTATTTTTCATATTTTTAGGTTTTTATAGTTTTAAAAAAAATTCTAGAACTTTCCTTCACAAAGGCAAGTCTTAGATCGTGCAAATTCAGCTTTTTGGCCACCAAACTTGTCAAAATCTAAAATTTTTTGAACTTTTATTGGAGATTCAGTTATTTTAGTTGTTTTTAAATTTAAAAGGATTTTTAAAAACTTGCTGGAATTTTTTCAAAGAAGGTTAGGCCTTGTTTGGCATCTCTACTCTTTTTTTGACAGACCATTCAAAATAGAGTCATTAAAAAAAGAGCTATAAAAAAAAAGAGGCTAAAACAAAAAAGCTTGTTTGGCAATGAACGGGTCTATTTCAAATAGATCGTTTGGTATGCCCTCTATTTACCTCTTTTTAGAGGGCTATCTTCTGTCATTATATAAAAAATGGACTTATGCACATTTTCATCAAAATATACCCTCTACACACATACCATATATAACATCTGTCATTATATAATATCTTAAGTAATTGGGAAGGTTGCTTGGGAAGCAGATGTGTTAAGAAGAAACAATTAGTCACTTGGTCTCCCCCTCCTCCTAATGTTCTTAAACTTAATGTTGATGGTGCAGCAAGAGGAAAACCAGGTCCTTCAGCTATAGGTGGCATCTTGAGGAACTACAAGGGGGAGGTATTTTTTATGTTCTCAAAGTATATAGGTATCAAAGATTCTAATGAATTGGAAGTGTTAGCTATATTGGAAGCTCTAAGGATTTGTGTCTCAAATAATTTTCATAGCATAGTGGTGGAAAGTGATTCCTTGAATGTGATTTCTTGGATGTCTTGTTTGGAGAAGGGTCCATAGAAATCTCAATTTCTTTTCAATGAAATCAAGACTTTGTCATCATCTTTGAATGTTGAATTTCATCATGTGCTTCGATTGGGGAATGGCATGGCGGATGCTTTGGCTAAGTTGGGGGTTGAAAGAGAGGTAGCTTTGCTTGCTTCTTTGTAATTTGTTGTTTTGTGTTGGTATTTAACTTTAATACCTTCGCATGTTTTTTCTTTCCATCTTTATTGTACCTTTCTTAAGTCTTTAATATATTTTACCGTTACCGATAAAAAAAAAAACATCATAATTACTTATCATTTTGAAAACTACAACTATTTCCATCAAAATATGGCTTGTAACTTGTAGACAATTTAAAAATTACGATATCAAACACAATTATATATTATCTCCATCATTTCATCATCACACACCATCACTTTATGTTGCATGACATAAGATAAACCATCACATAAGATGAAAAAAAAAAAAAAAAGAAGAACCATGACATAAGATGATAAAAATCAAACACGAGAAGAAGCATCTCGCCAAATGGCATCTGCAATTGAATTCTTCTTAGTATCCATTTTTGTCCTATCTGTGATATCAAATGTATAAGCATTTTCTCCATGTGATTCTTCAACATCAGTGTCACGCTGTACTTGGGCATCATTATTTGAAAATTGTGAAAATAATTGATCCTCCATATCCTCTTTCCTAATGAAATTATACATTGCCATCGCAGCAACTACGATGCTCCGTTGTACAAGAAATGGGTAAGGAGCCATCCGCTTGAGGAGAAGGAATCGAGCTTTTAATACTCCAAAGCTTCGCTCGATCACATTCCTTAAGGATGAATGCAATATATTAGAATGCTCCTCTCTAGTATGAGGAATGGCAACACCTTGAAAATCTGGAAGCCAGTATCGGACATTTCGAAATGGAAAAAGAAACCCCCTCATGTTTGTGTAACCAGCATCAACCAAGTAGTATTTAATTTACCTAAAGACCATTCAAGACAAATGTTAAAGGGCATGTCAAACTATGTTGTAGCAATCATTTGTTGATATTTAAAGCACTACAGATACTTTTTTACCAGGTGGGGCATGTGGAAACTTTAGCCTTTCATCTGAAATGGTATCCAAGAGAATCCGTTGATCATGACCTGTACCTTCCCATCCACATACCACATACGTAAAGAGCATGTCAAATGAACATACTGTCATAACTTGTTGCATACATTCCCCCTTTCTACCTCTGTAAGGAATTTGTTTCTTTGGTTGGATAATGGCATGCATAAGGGTGCCATCTATAGCACCAATACAATCCTATTAAAAAGAAGAAATCAACATTGAGAAAATTTTCAAAAGAATTTAGCTTAAATAAAAAAAGTGGTGTCAAGGAAAGAAAGCAATACCTTAAAATATGGCTCAAAACGTGGATTTAGAAGAATTTCTTTAAGCACTGTATCTAGTGGAGGTGGTTTTATCATATCTTTCGCAAATATCATCCTTGCTATTAGTACCTGACGGAAGTGTCTATGAATAGTTTCCCCTAAGTGTTGGAATCTATTTTGTATCACTTTATTCGTATGGGCGTGCGCAATAACCATCATGAACATAGCCAACTGCTCCTCCACAAGTATATATCTGTTGTCTTTTAGTAAATTTTTTTATCTAAAATACATGCATAAACGCCGAAACACATGTTGTTCCATACGTAATAGTTGAAAACAAATAATAGGGTTCCCATTCAAAATAATTTGAACATCATGACCATGTCCCGTTAGGATTGAGTTCCTACATGGTTCCTTAATCAAGTGTTGTTGACGCTTCTTGTTCAACAATATGATAAGTAAGATATATCGTCGTAAAATCGGGTTCATATGCTCTGTATATATTGCAAACAAAACACAACTAATCATTCATTCATATTAAAAGACATTTAACAATTTAAACGTTCTTTAAATAAAACACCATACCATGTTTAAAACATAACATTTATGTTTTAAGCATAACATTCATGTTTCAAAATCCAAATATAAGAACAATAGTTTAAAAGAGACATAACATTTATGTTTCAAAACAAACAAAAATGAATCCAAACAACTAGAGATCACTTGCAACTCCACAAACATTTCCGTTCTCTATTTCCATTAAAGATTTGAGCCAAATTATCTTTCCCTCATCTGTCTTGAATTTAGTCCAGATAATTCTTTTCTCCTTGACCATAAAAGACCTAAGAGCGACCATATGAAGTGGGCTAGTCTCTGGAAGTTGGGGCATGGCATGCAGTAAGTCAATGCATGCCTCCATGGTAGGTCGTTCAAATTGAAGAGCATTAGCAGTAGCTAACTGATTTGATGCCTTCACTGAGGCTGCGAGCTCAATTATGCAATCATCCACTGTATTGTTACTCCCTTTTGTAGAATGCCTTGGTTGCTTTCTCCTAATATTGGCCAATATGACATTTGGACCAATATCACTAGTAGTTGCATCTTCACGCATGGTAGACTGGGAATTTGTTTGGGTCGGGGATGGAGTATCATCATAACCATTTAAGCTAAATAAACTTGAATCCATATCCGTTATAATATCATCAGGCACGCCATCCATTGTTGGAGCCCATTTATCATCCTCGGTCGCTGAAGTGCCATCAAAGAAAGCGGCCATCTCTTGGGGAAAAGGAAGGGGCTTTGACCTAAATACTTTGACATCCTTATGAGTCTGCGATGAAGTTTAACCATAAATGTCGAATGCTATATTCACCTCTCTTGTAAATACCAAAATAAAAAAGAAATTTATATACTTTCAAGTATTCTGTCCATCGGTCTTTGGCCATCTCCACACAGCCTGTGTGTGGGTTGAAGCCTATACCAGTTTGTGATGTCAAGTGCAACCAGGCATTATATAATTTTTTCAAATGATCTACTTGGTTCTTCAATTGCTTCTAATTGAAACTGTGTCCTGTCCTTTGAGTAAAATTTTCTATTATCATCTTCCATGCTTTTGAGCTAAATTACACCCCTGGGCGGCCACCAGCTCTCACTTACTCCAAACAAATGTCAATAAGACACTTTCTCATACCATCCGACCAAGAAACACAATCTATGTCATCTGTTTCTTTTGACTTTCATTTCTCTAACATGATAATTACACCTAACAAAGATTGAGCATTTATTTTTTAAGTTCTTGTTCGGTTTTGTGCCATTCAAATACAAAAGATATTCATAGCAGGATGAGAAGCATTAGAAAGAGTTGTAATAAAAACCTACTTCAGTTGTCATTCAAGGATTCAAAAATAAAAGGCTTAACCAGTAATACCCAATACACCCCTAACTGCCAGTAATACCCAACACACCCCCAACATGAAACTTTAGTTGGAGTAAAATGTAAAAGAAACAGAGTCCTGTCTTTGGATGGGATCCTGTCTTTCAACCTGATGGTTATCAATAAACGTAATCTCTCCATTTTGGCAGCATTTTGGCTCGTGTGGCCTACCATTGTTTCATGTCCTAAATTTACTTTGCATCATTTCACTGTAATTTGTTTGATCGATCAATTTGTGGTGCAGCTATGCAGAGATGCCAAAGGAAGTAAAGAACAAGATCTCCCATCGGTTCAAAGCTCTTGATATAGTGAAATCCCACTTTGCTACTGCAGGCTACACCTTCCAACAGGACCCATCTGACTAGAAGCTACCTAATAGAAGATTTGTCCTCTTTGAAGCATGACCAAACAAGCTGACAATCGTGGAAAGATTCCAATTCAATACTCCATAGTCCAAGCAGAAAAACTAGTGTTACAACCACTCTTCCAAAGAAAAAAAAAAAGGCACCAAAAGCTACAAGAAACTTTTATGACACTTTCGTTCTTACACTTTTATAACATACACATATACAGTGGTATTTAGAAAAACAAAAATGAGATATGCCCACAAATTATGTAATATTTGAATAGTCCTCTTTATAGGTAACATGACTCAAACCCGCAACTATATGGTTGCAACAAGGAGCACCTTCTACGGGCTCTTGTTGTATTTGAACAACTTTCAAGGTCTAGTGCCTATTTCACTAATAAAATGCATGGTGATCAGAAATGAACAGTCATATCAAGTAAATTGCATAAATGCACAGGTGTTGCTCATCTTGTAATGGTGGTCTAAAGCACTCATTCCACCATTCTCATCCTTTTTTTAATGAAATTTCTCATTATTGATTTAAAAAGAAAGAAAAATAAAATAAAATAAAAAGAAACTGTATATGGAGTATAAACCTGCTGCCTGACCAATAATGATCCAGCAAGTGATCCAATCTAATGGTTAAAAGTGGATGGAGCTGGATGGGCACAGACACCTTCTCTTAAAGGGGTGAATGCAGCATTATTGTAGCTGGGAGTATGGAAATAAGATTGAAGGATGATCTGATGGTTCAAATTACAAGTATGAAGTGATCCAGCTGTTTAGCTGAAGCAACAACCCAATCCAACCATCAAAGAAATAACTGATTCCAATGGTTTATGTGAAAGATTTGATGGTGAAGTATCTTCCACGGCAGCTAAATGGCTCTTCGAACATATGACATGATACAAAAAATCTTCAGTCGAAACCAAGAAGAAAGAACGCTACCAACATTATAAACTCAATGTCAGGTTCTCTTCTCTCTTTTAAAAAAAAAATTGATGCAATGGGCATCCATATTTTAATTCAATAACAGGTTTAGTTTTATGTTGGGCCTATACTTTTCATCTTATTTTTGCTGCTTATTTCATGGGTAAATTCCTCAAGCCCAAACAAAGCGGGAACATTAGAAAACTGGTGGTAATTGGATAGCTTTTCAAATGATCTGCTAATGACCCTAAATTTACTATTCCAATATGAACTGGAGAAGTTATTATCAAACTACAAGTAGTTTACAGGTGTTTTGGGGTCAAGATATTCTACAATAGCTTTGCCTTAATTAAAGCAGATGACTTAGATTAGAAGTGATGGATGGTTAACAATAGACTCTCTGTGAGACACAAACAAATTGCTTCCAAATTATGCAATTCTGATCTTCATACAATCCCAGACATAGATTGAAACAAAACAGAAATTATATTGCCAAAATATTAGGTCTAGCTGAGATTCAAGGCAAATAAAAAACACCCCATCAAGGCCGAGTCCAATGTGATGCGACGATAAGTTGCTTCATTGATAGAGAATTACAATGCTCACCTTCAAAACACAACAAATAAAAGGAAAAACTCTGCCCCAATAAAACAATAGTTCACTACCTATAGCAGTTCCCCTATGCAATCAAACCCTCAACTTCCATCTTTCTCTCTAGATTTCAGTAACCACCCATTTCCTCAAAAGGACAAGACGATTCCATAACCACCATTAAACAAAAGCAAAGCAAATAAATACTGAAATACAAAACAGAGTTGCCACAATCTTCCTCCAGATGAATCAGTCAACAAAATCAGAATCATCATTTAAAACAAACAAACGAGCACAAATACACCGACATGATCCAAACACAAACATACATCCCAAACTTTCTAGTCTCATGTAATACCATCCCAAACTAAAACCCATCTCCAACCCTTTCCATCATCATTCAAAAAAAAAAAAAAACCACATCGATTGTGTTAGACCCTAAGTTGTGTTTGCAATTTGATGTCCAACATTTGCATCATGATCATCTCATTTTATTTCTCACAGGTTTATCTTGAAAATCACAGGATTTTAAATCAACTTGCTCAAACTTTGTTTCAAACCTTTTGGTTGATTTCAGTCTTATTTTGAAAAGTTTTTTTCTTGATAAAACCTTGTCTCATTCTGAGTTTTCAAAAATGATTTCAAAGTTAGATGTTTTTAAAACTGAAGGAACTCAGAAATTTCAACTGACCTGTTGTCGGTTCACTCGTCGGTTCAAGTCGGTCAACCGACAAATCAAGCCACGGTCAACCGATGGGTGTCGGTCCGAATTCCAGAGAGCTACAAATTCAGATTTTCTCTGTCAGTCCTCGCGTCGGTTCATGTCGGTCAACCGACAGTTTATAAAAATCCAGACTGAGAGCTTGTCGGTTCAAAATCCAGAGAGCATCATTTTATTCATCTTTGTGCTGTCGGTTCGGCTGTCGGTCCATGGTCGGTCGACCGATAATGGCGGTCAACCGACAATGACAAGTTAGTTAGAAAAATTTGAAATATATGACCGTTGAACCATCGGTCAACCGACCCCTAGTTGTCGGTTGACCGACAGGTATCTGTTGGACCAATTTTTTATAAAGAGCCAGTTCATTCCAAAAGCAAAAAAACAGAGATTGGGGAGTCTATGTTTGATGTTTTGAGAGCCCAAGCAAAGAGAATGAACTAAGGATGCTCTAAGGTCCAAATGGAAAGCTAAAGCTTGAAGATTAAGAAGTTTAAAACTCTAGTAAGCTTTAATTTTCTCTTATATGTTTCATGCTTCTATTCAAACCTTTGGAAAATGTTTTATAGCATGATAACTATGTTGTGTGGAATTCATAACACAATTAATCTTTGATTTACTTGTTTGGATTCCATATCTTGACTCAAAGCAAGTTATTTTTCAATCTTTGGTAATCATGCTTTGAAAAATCTTGTTTTATTTAAAAGCATGTGTTATTAACTTGTTTAAATCTTTCCTTATTGTTTTCAATCATTTAAACTTTAGTTAAGTCTTACTCTTTGAAAACAATATTGGTTTAGCATCACATGTTAGACATGACTTTTGTTACAACTTGAATCCTAGACTTTCATATCTTCTTTAAGTTAATTCTATACATGTGATTTGCTAAACCCTTCAATCAAATCATTTTATGTGCGTTAAACTTTTAATTGCTTCAAGCATAAATTAATTGAGCTTTCATTTTAAACTAGATTGAAGTTTACACACACACACATCATGAGCATTCATCTTTGCATTTTATAGTGTGTTGTGTAAGTTGATTTTCACTTTCTCATTCGCCTATTTTAGAGGCAATATATATTGTGCTTAATGTATTTCTCTCCTAGTGTTTAGACACTTTCTTGAGAAAGAAAATTTATTTGTATGAAAGGTTATTGCTAAGCCTAAGAAAAGCAAATTGTAAAGGTTATTGCTTATCCTAGAAAAGCACATAGTTAGGTTGTTGTTTAGCCTTAAAAACATCATTGTAAGGGTTATTGCTTAGCCTTTTGTAAAAGCATAAATAGTGAAAATCCGGTGGGGTGTGTGATCACAAGCCGGTAGTGGATGTAGGCATTGAGGCCGAACCACTATAAATATTTGTACAATGGTGAATGACTTGTGGTGATTGATTTGTTTATCTTCCGCACCTTTTCTTGTAATCATCACTAGTTGGAGTTTAATTTGAAGAAAATTAAAATTGGCAATCAATTTATAGCTTACCCTATTCACCTCCCCTCTAGGGTTAGGATCCAGAACTTTCAGATTGAACGTAGAGAGAGAAAGAGTAGAAAGCAACTGTTCTGAATAGAGAAAGAAACAACAAGAAGAAGAAAGCAGTACCTCTTCTCCGTTCTCCTGTTTGTGGTTTCTAGTTGCAGAAGAACGATCCTCTTTCTGTTTGTTTCTCTTTCGAGTTGCAAAAAGAACAAGATGATGAGGGCTTTATTCAAAGGACTTTCGTTGCCAATAAAAATCCGTCGGGGGCATTTTTGTCATAAAAAATGGGTTCCGCCTCTTTTTTTTTTTTCAAGAGGCATTGCCTCTGATTTCTACATGCCCATTTTTAGGCCATTTCCATTTTAGAGGCTTTGCCTCTTTTGCTCTAAAGTGTGCAGTGGCTATAAATCACTGCCAAACACCTCTAAATTTTAAAACCTCTGTCCGTTTTAGAGAAATAGATATTTAGAGGCAAAAAATAAACATGCCAAACAGGGGCTTAGTTGTTTCTTTAGAAAGCCGAACAAACTGCCTTTCTTAATTGGTTCAATGTCTAGGCAAATCTTGTCCCATTAGATAAGGGAGACAAGTCTCTTATTCTAAAAGGTAGCTTTTCAGCGGGACCCTTACAAAGCATCGCGTCCCCACCACTGATCTAGGGGCTTGCCTGGTCAGGCAAGTTTCACGGACTTGAGTTTGGGAACTTTCCTTAAAGATATCAAACTCTCTAAGATTACAACTTTGCAAGAATTTGAGAACCTTCTTTTAAATCTAAAAACGGACCTTAGGTAGTTTTTCTTTCTCATTTTTTTTTTTAAATTCAAAATTCTAAAAAAGAAAGAAAGACCCCCACCTTCTTGGTAGAAGGGTACCTCAAATTGGTTAGAAAGAAAGGAATCACCTTTCAAGAGCTTGATTGGATTCTACGAATCTAGATCTCCTGGTTCTCTTAGGATTTCCAATATGGCTGATGAGCATAGTGATAATGATGAGATGAGGAATGAAAATGAAAATGTGAAAGGTAATAGGAATGAAGCCAATAATACTGGGGAGGTGAATCAACCTCTTAGGAGCCTACGTAATTACCTCACCCTACACGACAAGCCACACCATCATGTATGGTTATACCCGCAGGTGCGGGTCAATTTGATATCAAATCAGGCGTAATCCAACTTCTCCCCAAATTTCATAGACTTAAATCGGAAAGTGCATATTTGCACATAAAAGAGTTTGAAGAAGTGTGTACAACACTACACTTCAATAATGTGAGGGAAAACCTTATCAAATTTCTTTTATTTCCATTTTCCCTCAAAGATGAGGCCAAGGCATGGCTTCACTCCTTACAGCCCAATTCGATTGCTCTATGGTCCGACGTGGTCTGAGAATTTTTGAAGAAAATTTTCCCATTACATAAGACCGACACCTTCTGAAGAAATATTTTGAATTTTAAACAAAAAGACAAGGAGTATTATTATAGGTGTTGGGAACGCTTTAATGAACTACTCCTTGCATGTCCTCGGCACGGATTTGAATTGCACAATACAATTGATCACTTCTACGATGGACTTATTCCAGAAACACGTCAATCTATGGAGATGATGTGCAATGGGGAGTTCATGGTGTAGAATCCAAATCAAGCATGGACCTACCTTTTATTTTTGGCAGATAGTGCACAAAATTGGGACACATCTGAAGGTATAGACCTCGTAAAGCAATCGAATCAGGCCAAAGGAGGGGGGTTATATGTATTAAAAGAAAATGATGATCTTTAAGCAAAAATTGCCTATCTTACAAGAGAAGTTAAGTCCTTGAAATTTGTGAAGAATAAGGAACCTGCTATAGTTTGTGGCATTTGCGCTAGTGATAAACACATTTCTTCGGAGTGTCCAACACTCCCTGCTTTCCAAGAAGTGTTTCACAAGCAAGCAAATGCCACTAATACATACAATCGGCAGTTCAACAATTCTTTGGGAAACACGTACAAACCTAATTGGAGGAATCACCTTAACTTTAGTTGGAGGAATGGCGCAAATGCTACTCAGCATTTCAACCAAATGTCAAATCAATTTGGGGGTACTTCTGGAACATATGCTCAAAACACACAACAAATGGCACCCCCTACAACTCAAACGGCACCTTAGGATGAACTTGTGCCTAAGTTTATGGTGAATCAAGAGTCCATCAACAAGAAACATGATCGGAACTTTAAAAATTACAGAACACCATGCAGAACCTCTGCAAATTGATTGAAGCACAAAATAAGGGGGCTTTTCTAGCCCAGCCATAGCCCAATCCGAAAGGGGAATACGAGGTTCATCAACGTGGTCCGTCAAATTTAAAGGAGCAGGTTCAAGCTGTTACTACTCTATGTAGTGGCAAAAAAATTGAAAAGCCTGATCTAGAAAAAGATAAACAACCTGTAGAAAAAGATAAACAACCTGCATCCTCAGATCATGAAGGGAAAGAAAATGAAGCCCCTTTTATCAAGGAGAAAAGCCTAGTTCCTCCGGGATTCAAGCCCTTACCGCCATTTCTGAACCGATTAGCTCCTTCCAAGCCATCTATATAGAACCGGGAAATCTTGGATGTGCTAAAAGAAGTCAAAATTAACATTCAGTTCTTAGACTCAATCAAACAAGTCTCATCTTACGCAAAGTTTCTTAAGGAATTGTGCACGTTGAAGCGTAAGATACATGTACAAAAGAAAGCGTTTCTCACTGAGCAAGCTAATGCAATTCTAAAGTACGACACTCTGCCTAAATTCAAAGATCCAGGATGCCCCACAATTTCGTGCATTATTGGAAATTATCAAATTGAACAAGCATTGCTTGATCTTGGGGTGAGTGTCAACTTACTACCTTACTCGGTCTATGTAAAATTGGGGCTGGGCGAACTTAAACCCACCCAGGTAAATCTGCAGCTCGTAGATCGATCAATCAAAAGACAAAGAGGGATATTAGAGGATGTGCCTGTGCAGGTTGATAAGTTCTATTTTCCAGTAGACTTTATTGTACTATATACTCATCATGTGGTGGATCCTCATGCTCAGATTTCGGTAATTTTAGGGAGACCATTCCTATCCACATCCAATGCATTGATCAATTGCCGGAATGGAAAAATGATGCTATCTTTTGGTAACATGACATTAGAGCTAAATATTTTGACCTTTGTTAACAACCATGGGATGATAACATTGACCTTAAACAAGTAGATTCGATCAATGTTTTTACAGAATTTTTTTTTGAAAAATTGATCTCCGATTCCATTGAGTCAATTGAGGACCTAACCCTTTGCGAAGAAACAGTTGATAGCACTGTTGAAATGGTCAACACTGTAGGCAAACCCTCTTTTGAAGAGCTAGTGCCAATTGGTACTCTGTCTCTTCCATCTAAGGTGAGGCCGCCCAAACCTGAGTTGAAACCCTTGCCCTTTCACTTGAAATATGCATACCTTGGAGAAAATGAAATATTTCCTCTAGTCATTTGTGCACACCTTGACAAGGACCAAGAAGTCCAACTCTTAGAAGTGCTCAAACTGCACAAGGGTGCAATTGCTTGGACCGCGGCTGATATTAAGGGAATTAATCCCCTCGTGTGTACACATTATATCTATTTGGAGGAGAATGCAAAACCCTCCCGTCAGATGCCATGCTAGTTAAACCCCACCATGTAGAAGTGGTTAGGGCCGAAGTTTTGAAACTTTTAGATGTGGGTATCATCTACCCAATTTAAGATAGACAATGGGTTAGCCCTACTCAAGTTGTATCTAAAAAGGCCAGCGTTACTGTAGTACGTAATGCTAATGATGAACTCGTCCCAACCTACGTACCCAAAGGCTACACTTCTTGTATCGACTACAGATAGTTAAATGCTGTCACAAGAAAGGATCATTTCCCCTACACTTCTTAGACCAAATTTTAGAACGGGCAGCTGGCCACGAGTATTATTGTTTCTTAGATGGATATTCTAGATACAATCAGATAGAGATCGCTCCGGAGGACCAAGAGAAAACAACTTTCACATGCCCCTCTGGCACCTTTGCTTACCGACGGATGCCATTTGGGTTGTGCAACTACAACCTTTCAAATGTGCATGCTGAGTATTTTTAGTGATATGGTGGAACGTTTCCTCGAAGTTTTCATGGACAATTTTTCAGTTTTTGGAGATTCATCCCAAGATTGCTTGAGCAACTTAACTAAGGTTTTTTCTAGGTATGAAGAAAAGAACTTAGTACTGAATTGGGAAAAATGCCATTTTGTGGTACGATAAGGGATTGTCCTTGGCCACATTGTATCATCTAGAGGATTGGAATTGGACAAAGCCAAAATAGACTTAATTTCCAATTTGCCCGCCCCAAAAACCATAAGAGATATAAGAGCTTTCTTAGGGCATGCCGGATTCTACAGAAGGTTCATAAAAGATTTCAGTATCATTTCTAGACCATTATGCAACATTCTGCTAAAGAAATCAGAATTTGAGTGGACAGAGGCATGTCAAGCGGCTTTTACCAAGCTTAAGGATATGTTGACAACTGCTCCAATTATACAACCTCCAGATTGGAGCCTACCCTTTGAAATCATGTGCGACGCTAGCGATTATGCAGTTGGGGCAGTTCTTGGGCAACGTAGGGACAAAAAGCCATGTGTGATTTACTATGCTAGCAGAACTTTAAACAGTGCACAAATCAATTATTCTACAATAGATAAAGAATTATTAGCTGTGATCTATGCATTGGATAAATTTCGTTCCTACTTAATTGGATCCAAAATTGTGATCTTTACCGACCATTCTGCATTGAAGTACCTTCTTTCCAAGAAAGATGCTAAGCTCAGACTGATTAAATGGATCCTTTTACTCCAAGAGTTTAATATTGAAATCAACGATAAGAAAGGAGTAGAAAACGTGGTGCTTGATCATCTTTCTAGGCTTGTCCTTTCCAAAACTTTAGAACCCTTACCAATCCAGGACACTTTCCCTTATGAGTAATTATTTGCCACATTTTTCCATTCTCCATGGTATGCTGACATTGCTAATTATCTAGCTTTGGGTGAAATTCTAAAAGAACGGACGTAACAAGATAAAAACAAGTTTTTCACTGAGTTGAAACAGTTTTTTCTGGGATGAACCATACCATTTTAAATACTGCCCAGACCAAATCATTAGGAGATGCATTCCTGACCATGAAATAAACAATGTAATATCATTTTGCCATTCTCATGCTTGTGGTGGCTATTTTTCTGCTAAAAAAACAAGCTCACAAAATTTTGCAATTTGGATTTTACTGGCCCACTTCATTTAAAGATGCATATGATTTATGTAAGGCATGTGAGCGATGCCAAAAATTGGGTTTAATTTCCAAAAGGAATATGATGCCTTTAAACCCAATTTTGGTCGTCGAGTTATTCGATGTCTGGGGTATAGACTTTATGGGACCTTTTCCCCCGAGCTTTGGAATTCATTATATCCTCGTTGCAGTCGATTATATGTCCAAATCGATTAAAGCAATCCCATGTAGGAATAATGATGTTAAAACGGTCAAAAAGTTTATCTTGGACAATATCTTTTCCCGTTTTGGAACTCTACGTGCCATCATTAGTGATGGGGGCACTCACTTTTGTAATCGCATCATTGAGAGTTTGTTTCAAAATTACGGTGTTACACATAAAGTGGCTACCCCCTATCACCCTCAAACAAGTGGGCAGGTAGAGGTCTCAAATAGGGAAATCAAAAGAATCTTGGAGATCACAGTAAAACAAATCGTAAGGATTGGTCAATACGGTTAAATGATGCTTTGTGGGCTTATTGAACTGCGTATAAGACCCCAATTGGGATGTCTCCATATCGGCTTATATATGGGAAGGCTTGCCACCTTCCAGTGGAGCTGGAACATAAAGCTTATTGGGCCATATAACAACTGAACTTTGACTAAGACAAGCCTGGATAGAAAGAACCCTTGATCTAAATGAATTAGAAGAATTGAGAAATGAGGCTTATATGAACTAAAGAATTTACAAAGATAGGACTAAGGCCTTTCATGATAAACGGATATTAAGAAAGTCATTCCATCCGTCTCAAAAAGTCCTCTTGTATAATTCTCGACTCCATCTTTTTCCTGGAAAGTTAAGATCTCGTTAGACAGGCCCCTACATTATTTAAGAAGTATTTCCATATGGGGTAGTGACCCTCATTGATCCATCGAATGGTACATCTTTTAATGTTAATGGACAACGTTTGAAACCATTCTTGGAGATTATTCCTCCAGAGGAAAATGAAATTCCTTTGATCGATCATGTCTATCAGGATTGACGGGCACTAGATCTTATAGTGGCCCACACCTTTGTACATTATGCATTTTTTTCCTGCTTTTTCTTTGTGTCTCACATTGCACAAGTTTCTACATGAAAGCTTCATTGCTCCAAGTGCTTTCTACCCCTTTCCTCCTTTTACATTTTCACCTCATGTTACATTCCATTTCGCATTTCATGTATGACATTGAGGACGTTGTCTAGTTTAGGTTTGGGGGTGGGAACAAGCACACTTGTCCAATTTTAGATAATTTTTTTTGCGTAGTCGTTTAAAAAAACAAAAAAACAAAAACGAAAACAAAAAAGGGGTTTTCAAAAGAACTTGACGATTCGAAGATGTCTAGAAACGTGGAATTTCAGAATCTTTGGAAGGAAGTAAACTGAAGGTTCACTATTTTCTAAAAGATAAAAAAAATATCGAACTTTGTTTTTCACAGTAACACGTGTACATCATTTCAAAAGTCTTGGATGAAAAGATTTAAATGTCATTTTCAGAATTCTTTCAAGAGAGAAAGAGACGACTTTTTGAAATTTGGCCATATGAGTTCTCCTGGTTCATCGGTAAGGTTAAGCCAACCAAAACTAGTGAATTAATTCGGGCGAATTGAAAAGGGGTTCCTATTATTGGGGACCATTTAAAAAATAAAAATAAAAAAATGATAAGGGATGCACAAATATGTTTACAAAAAAAAGTGTTTAGTTAGAAGTCTTGAAAATAATAAAACGTTGTGTGACTAGTTTGGGTTTGTAGCCTTTTTAACCCGAGCTAGTAAGCCTGTTGGGGTATTTATATACATAATGCCCTAAAGCCTTCTAGTTTGGGAGTCATTGGCCTAATACTCGTTACATGGGTTAATTAGAAAGCTTAAGGGATCTAGGCATTGCACAGTCATAAGTGTTTGTTTGAAAAAAAAAACAAAAAAAATAAAAAAATAAAAAAACAAAAAGAGAAAAAAAAAGAGAGAACAAGAGAGATGCATCTCGCGGCCTTTGAAAAAACAATAGTACGAAAGATGTCATAGTAGCCTTGTGAGGAAAATTGTGTTTTCCCCGAATATAGGAAAGTTTGAAATTTTGGGGGAGAATTCTATTTTCATGGCATTATCAAAGAACGTTTAAAATTTTTTGATTTGATGTATACACTTGCACAAGGCACCTAAAGTTTTGGTATAATTTTTGAAAAGATTTGAAAACAAAAACGTGAACCATATTTTGAAAAGTCTGAAATTTTGATTATTCGAGGATTCAAGGCATCCGATCTGACTCAATCGTCTTTTGGAAAAACCTTCCGTTGACTTTCTTTTATTTTTTAGGTAAATGAATTTTGTGGGAATATTCATTGCAAACCCTCATGAGGCACAACTCGTCCACTAGGGGTAACCTAGGGGTTTAAGGGCTTGCCGTATATGCTAAATGCATCCAAGAGTACTAGCGAAAGCGGTGTTTTCCTTTTTGTCTTTGCATTTAGATTATATTAGATTAGGCTAGAAGACCTACCCTTATTCGCATATTTTGCTCGGGACTAGAAAAATGCTGGTTGGGGGTGTGATAAGTCCTTAAAAATGCATAATTTCATCATCATTTTAGAGTAATTAATGACTTAATCATCAAGCCATGCACCATTTTAGTAAAAAAAATCATGCTTTTATGTTTGTGAGCATCAAATTCTGAATTCGAGTCAAAATTCACAGAAAAATCACATTTTCACATGAAATCATGAATATTTTTATTCTTGGCATTGGAAATCACAAATTTCTCATAACTTTTTTATCATACATAAAATGATGTACTTTCTCTGCACCATTGATTTAATTAAAGAAAATTTTAAAAAATGGTGACATTTTTATGCATCTATTTAGTGTGAATTGGGCCCGCATCTTGCAATATTCTTTTCCTACATAAATAGATAATTCTTTGATAATTGATTATTTTATTTATATTTTTGGATGGAAAATCAATTTCTTGGGGGCCCGCGGAAGAGAATTGATTAAGAAAATATACCATGGGACCCACCTTCCTTGGGCGTGGATTCTAAGGTAGGGGCGGCCATGGTTGGGTCCGCTCTCATATGCAAAAATTCAGATTTACTCTCTTGAAGATAAGTTCTACATTTGTGGGCTATGTGATGAGGTGTCCTATCTACTCTCCAACAAATATTGCTTACATGTCATGATGGATGGCTAAGATTCAAAACATGGTTGGGTCTGCTCTCATATGCAAAAATTCATATTTACTCTCTTAAGATAAGTTCTACATTTGTGGGCTATGTGATAAGGTGTCCTATCTACTCTCCAACAAATATTGCTTACATGTCATGATGGATGACTAAGATTCAAAACAAGCCAAACAAAGAAGAAAAAAAATGCAAAAAAAAAAAAAAAAAAAAAAATCCAGCCAAGGTGGAGGACGTCCAAGACATGGGAATTGAAGCATTGCACACACAAGTGGGCCCCATCATATGTTCCAATTGCAAATACAAATCTGAGTTTCAGGTTTGGAATTATTTTAGCCAAGGTGAATCCACATTATTGCAGAATTTCCTTCGAAATTCAAAAGGTGAAAAGAAGGCAAGAGGATCAAGGAGTCCTAATAGGCAAGGGAGCAAATAATTCAAGAGGAAAGGAAGATAAAGCAAAGAAGCAAGAATAAAAAGAAGATATATTGCATGAGAAGGTGGAGGACGTCCAAGCATCCCCAATTCATGTATCACACGCCCAATTAGTCCCACCATCCTAGCAACACTTGAATTTTAAAGCTTTGTTGCAAACAAGTTGGGACCCATCTAAGGAGATTTTTCCAGCCATGAAGAGTTCTAAAACATGGAAGATCAAATTCAAAGAATCCAAGATTTTAGCATGTCAAAGTTAACTCTAAGAAGATAGGCCTTAAGATTTGAAGTTTGCAATCAAGATTCTTCCAAAGAAGCATTCACACGTCCAACACCTACATCCCATGACTTCACACGTCCAAGATGGTGGTCCAAGTGCATCCAAGATTTGTTTCAAATCTGAAATTTTAGATTAATTTGAATTGGTTCTTAGCCAAAGTGGGCCCAAGAGAAGAAGTTGCATAAGATAATAAGAATCCTATTTTCACTAGGATTGTGGGCCAATCCCTTGAAACTCTCTCAAAACCCTCCTAATCGTAATCCAAATTGGACCCCACACTACTAATCCTTACCCAAATCAAAACCTTGCAAGCCAAGTCATCAAAAAATAAATAAAAGGAGCCAAAAAAGGGGTTGCACGTGAATACCATTCCCTCCATTCCTCTTGGACGACCAGCGACCCATCTTCCCCTTTTCTATTATTTTTTTTCTTCATCTCTCCTCCCATCAATATTTCATCCAAGGCCTTCCCTAAGGCACACCACCGCTTGGATTTTTACACCGCAGCCTCATCGCCGTTGACCAACCATTCATCGTCTTCCCTTGCTTGGATTTCAGATTGCAAAACGAGAGCCGGTTGGATCGCAGTTCAAAACCGCAATTCCCTTTCCTCCGTTTAGTGTCTCATGTGTCTAGGGTAAGGTTGGATGCACTTTATTTTGATTTAAATAATTTTATAATGGTTATTTGCTTGTAATGGGTCTTTAATTAATAAATCAAGTTGAGGGGGTCTTGGTCTTCACCAATGGGTCAACATCGAATTTTTGTGCGTAGTGACAGTGTGCACTTGGTGCGGTGGTCTTGATATTTCTCGATGGCATCAAGCAAAGTAGCTATTGCAATATTTTAAGATTAAAACCCAATTTTTTTATTCTCTGATTTTATTTTATTTTATTTTTATGCATCTTAATAATTATTGCAATTGGTTGGACTGACAAATCTTATGCTGAATGCAGTAGTTAGATTAGGTCTCTAAATTATGATTTTTCTTTTTCTTTGGTTGTAATTAATTTTTCAGACTTGTAGTTAATTTATAATTAAAGTAGGACATTTGATTTGTATGGTTTTTTTAGGCTAGAACTAGTTTTTCAATAAGATAGGTTTTGCGCGATTAATTACTCCCTGTGTATCGACCTCGGATTTCACTGAGTTATTACTACGCCACAACCTTGCACTTGGGGCTGATGAACAATCTCTCTCCATTTGTCTTGGCTCTCTCTTGGGTCCTAGCTCCCTTGGCTAGGGTAATAAAAGGAGGAAAAAAAAAAAGACCTTAGAAGATCGTCTCATTTTGACTTCAAAATGTGGAACCACATGTGATGACAAGTTTGTAGGCCCCGCACACCGTGAAAATATGTACCTCACTCTTTCCTAATATTATGGTTTTCTAATTATATTAAATCTATGGGTTGAACTCACTTTACATTGACTTTAAGAAATATTAAATTTCCTTATTTAATTAGATTCTCTAAAACAGGTGATGAGATTATTCCCATTAAAAAGGAAGCACATGTCCTCGTAAATGTTCAAATCCGAGAGAGAGGAGAGAGAGATTTACTCCTTGGGAAACTTAAAGAGAATTTAGTTAAATAGATCGAGACTATCAGTGTTTAGTATCCATCCCAATTCACAAATCATGTGTGGTTGTTCAGTTTTTTTTTTTTTTTTTGGTAAATTTTTTGGGCTTGAGGTTGTCTAAAGAAATGTGGGGTTGAGATTGTCTTAAAAAATGTGGACAATCTAAGCTCTTCACCTAGGTGCTATATGCAGTTCCATCTTTGAATTTATAGTGACCAATCAAAGCTTTCCCGTTGCGTTACATAAACGTGGTTCCCCAAGATGAAGAGAGTTGCATTTCTTATAAAATTTGATGGCTGTTACCACCTACTACTTGATACTGAGCAATAAATAAAATTAATAAAAGGAAGAACCCAAGAGCTACTAATTCCACATGTAACAAAAATCTTTAATTTTGTTCTCACTATGTTAAGAAATTGAAGAATAAAAAATCTACAAGTTAACCCCGAGGGATAGCACAGTTGGCTAGGACACGACTAAAGGAAATGGAGGTTGAAGTTTCGAACTCGCGCTTTCCCGGTGGACACTTGCCGATGTAAAAGCTTGACTTACATGGTGCTCGGGGAGAATAGTTGGTTCTCAAAGAAGCAGGACACCTCATGTGCATATGAATATAAAGTTCTCTTTGTCGGATAATTTTCTACTACCCTCCTACGCTTCGTGCTTTTGCGCATATGGACCACACGTCTCGAAATTCAGAGCTGAGTTGCACCTCTATGAAAGGTCCGGATGGGCGGGTGCATAGACTTGAACCTCTAATTTCAAATGAATTTTTTTCTAGGGAAAATTTCATATAAGGCCTTAAGTTTTTACATTATTTCAAAAAAAGACACAAGTTTTAAAACTTTTCAAATTAGTCCCTAAGTTTTCAATTAAAGATATTCGGCCATTTAATGCTATTTTTTGATGAATTTTCTCTTAGTTTTTTAAAATACCCAAAATATCCTTCATTTAAAGCCATGACATGGTTCCAGCAGCCACTACATTTAGTTGATTGTCATGAAGATGCTAATTGTCCTCGATCATTTTGAAGATGTCGATGAAGAAAAGAAAGTAAATATAGACGAAGTGAAGGATGATTTTATTTCAATGAAAGGGCGGTTTGGGTAATTTAAGAATTGAGGGAAAGAAGTTGCCAAAAAACAACTTTAAATATACGAATGTCTTTAATTGAAAACTTTCAGGAAAACTTATGGACTAATTTGAAAAGTTTTAAAACTTGTGTCCTTGTATGAAATTAGGCAAAAACTTAAGGCATTGTATGAAATTTCCCCTTTTTTTATATATCCCCATCCATTTCGACGATCTAGATCTCAATGCCAATGACTTGAACATACATATTTTAAACTTGAACATCGCATCTTTGCATCATTTTCTCGGAGTTCGTAGTAATTTTCTTACATTTTGGAAAAAAAAATCCAATTCCTAATCAAAGCAGGTGTCATGCCCTAAGCCCGAGAACACACGACTCTTGAGGCACGACACGTGTCTGCATGGGGATTCGAGTCAAAGACTCATTATACATTTATCCCCATGAATAGTCTCCCATAGGAATTAACATGTGAGGTCATAAAATCCATCAGAAATGGGGTACATTTGAACTTCATGTAGAACCAGTATACATATATCCTGTATAATTCATCCATCCATAGTATGTTTGATCAACAGTAAGAGCATAAAAGAGTCCATGAGCTAATATTAAAGGTTCAAGTTCAAGTAAGAGAAAGATAAAGAAGTAAAAGTAGAAGTAGCAAGTTCATTAAGTTTTACAGCCCAACAAAAACGAGTCTAAATAACTAAAGATGGCCATCTAAGCCGATGGTTAAGGGTATGATGACGTCCGAACACTCAGCGCATCGATGTCTATAAGACATCGTCAGGGGTCCGCAGGGTCCACTCCATTAATTGCTGGGGAGTCTCCTCCTCGCTCCTCCTCCTTAGGCTAATATTGGCATCGATGTTCTCACATGTAACGCCGAGGTATTACATCATTAGACATATAATCAAACAAGAAAATTAAATATAAAGCATAGCATGTAGACAAATAAATAATAAGAACAATAAAGATCATAGGAAGTCAATAAGCATAGACTAAGCATAATCGGTGCATGAATAAACATGAATATGAGAATCATGGATGACATGAACACACAAAGACTTAGCAATATTGGCATATCCACATGAGTTACATTCTCCCAAATAAAGCATTAAACATGAATTAAGTGAGAGCATGAGCATAGCATACATAACATGGTGGTACTACTAGGAGGCATAGGGCTCGGAACCTCCATCATGGACCTGGAGCGCCGGTCAACTCCCATAACATAAACTACCTACGGTTATATAGTCTATAGACTTACTAAATCCACACTCGGCCAAGTCCGACTGAAATAGGATGGAAGTTAAGTGGTGCCGACTCAAGGAATAGAGTGTATGTGTCTTTAGGCTAAAACTTGTGCATAAAATGTCATAGTCATAAGCATAAACATGAACTTAGGACATGCCATGACATAACAGACATATACAAGCATATAACGCATAAAGGGAACGCAAAACATAGTACATAACAAGGTACCTGGGACTAAACAAGATAAATGTAGGAGCATGAAGCAAAGCATGCAAGAATACTGAAAACAGAGTGCTAATACATGCATTAAGATCATATGAGTATGACAAGCCCATTAGGGTTCAGGAATGCTCATTGGCTTCACCATCCAACTATGTGTAGTACTAAGTGTTAGATTGTATAGACTCAATCCATCAGTTGATGTCATATATTGATTAATTTCTTTATTTATCAATAAAATCATGCTTTTCTTTCATAAGATGAATGTTGTTTTATTACTTTATGCACATGACCAATACATATGACATAATGGTTCTTGAGTTGAACCGGGTCCCAATAGTATATTAGATGTGATATATGTGTATGGATGAGATCCACACACGGGAAATATATGTCATAAATCTTATACTTAAAATATCTTTACAACCAGTGATGAGACTGGGCATCTCATCTGATAAGGTTGCAACACTTTGATCACTATGAGATAGTGTGATTTGTCTCGATCATCAGAATGGAAGATTCTGGATCAATGTGCTGATACATTGGATGTATTGAAGGACCATGAGAAGCACTTTATGGGATTCTGTCTTTACTTTAAGGTCTGCTCTCATAATTCCCTAGCAATAGGCTCTCAATCCTGAGACATTAATGAACTCAAGTTTCTATTTATTCATTTGTTTTGAGTCACCAATGAGTGAGGCCAATTGTAGGTCAACACCTCGGCGATTTGGGTGAATGGTAGTAGAGCTGTGAGAACATTCAATGGTCAAGATGGAATCTATCCTGATTATCCCCCTGTGTCAATTAATGGATTTATCATTGGTAAGTGCGCACCCATTCCGATTCAGAGTTCATTGGATAGGTACCAATCGATCATTATAATTAATTGGGGCTCAAGGATAATAAGATATGGATCTAATTCGGTGGACAGGTCCAATTGATCCATGGATATAGATAGAGGGGCCTACTTGTGGTCATAGGGAAATTTAGGGTCTTCAATGTAATTTATTCCTAAGACTGGAGTTCAATTGCATTTTTATAATGGAGTTATTTGCAATTAACTGTGGGCCCGGATTGCACATGAGATGTGGGGTCGCGTGTCCCAGTTGGAGCCAGCTTTCTAAGGAATCCCTAGTGGTCCCCACACTAGCCCAAGTATTGGATATATACTAATTCTAGTAGAACTCTAGATAGAAAGGAATTAGAGAATTACTATTTCTATTTGAAGTGAGACTTCTAATAGTGGTAATAGTAAACTACTAATTATTAATGGAAGTAGGACTTCTATTTTAATTAGAAAGAGAAGGTTACTAATTAATGGAAGTAAGACTTCAATGAGAATTAGTATTAGAGGAGTTGCAAGAGGCTATAAAAGAGGAGCAAACCCCTTTGGACGTCCTAAGCATTATTGTGCAAGGCTAGCCCTCTCTCTCTCTTCTCCTCTCTTGTGCAAATTGTTGCACATCTCTTCTAGTTGTTCTCTAGTAGTTTTCTTTAGGAGATCCCACCCATCTCCCTGAGAAAAGAAATCTGATAAGGGACATAGTGTGGAAGACAATTGGGTCTTGGAGATCTTGATTTGATTTGCGAAAGAGTTCGACATCAAATAAAGTAGCAACTTCTCCAATAGAGCACAACCGAGCTCCGAAGGTATAATCTACTTCCTTGCATGTTGTAGATTTATTTGAAGCTTTTATGTTGCTGATTCTATCTTCTAGATAGATGTTTTTACTGATCTTAATATGTGAGATTGGGGGTTTGCATCCTGCATTGGGTTTTTGGCCTTGTGGATAATTGATCCCTGAGTTAAGTGGGTCAAAAGTTTTGAAACACTATCCACGAGGCCCACCTACTTCCAACACTAAAGCCTCCAACGTCTTCAGCTATAAACCCCATGGAGTTACACTCATTTGGTGACGCCAAATGCATTAGGTCAAGACCTTTGGCTTGGAGTACACGAATACCATGATACGGACTTCTGTGTGGGTGTATGATAGCCCAAACATCGCCCACATAGGTTAAGAGGTCCATTAGGCATGAATTAGGGTTCAATGGCTCCATTACTAAAGTCCAAAATTAGGTTCAAAACCACCTAAGTAAACTATGTCTTATATTAACCCACAGCTAGCTCACGGTTAGCCATGGGGTAGCCTTACGGCGAGCTACAGGCTGATCTCAATGCAAAATTGGAAAAATGTCATATTCTGGAAAAGCAACAACCAAAACAGAATTGCAACTCCGCGGTCACCTTACGGTTTACAGTTAGCCATAAGTGATCTACGGCTAGCCGTAGGCTAACCATAAGTCAAAACTGGGAAAAATGCTAGCTACTGTCTTTGTAACTACGGTGG
Source organism: Umbellularia californica (assembly GCA_028538565.1). Lineage (NCBI taxonomy): Eukaryota > Viridiplantae > Streptophyta > Magnoliopsida > Laurales > Lauraceae > Umbellularia > Umbellularia californica. The sequence continues at coordinate 48,416,032 of JAPQWN010000004.1, forward strand.
GTTAGCGGTTAGAACTTGCCCGAATTGAGTCTAAAACTCTGTTTCAGGTGGGGGTTCTTTCCTAATCTTGTACAAGCCTAAACCAAGGAATCAATTAACATGAAAAGACTCCATAAGGAGCATTTAAAACCTACAATTGAGAAGGCATTAAGGTATACATTCATACATTCCACAATTTGGACCAGAATGATACATTAAGCTGGAATTGGGGGAAAACCTACATATTAATCATGTTTGGAAGCAAAGAAAATATCGCATGCATGGATTTATAACTGTTTACATGCCTGTAATTGATGCTTTACTAGTTACCCACCAAAACCAAGCTTTCCTAGCCCAACCAAAGCTCTCAAAGCCAAAACCCCCAAATGCAAGGCCAGCAGAAGAAACCTTTTAAAATAATTGGTGGATTTGAAGTCCAAGGAGCTTGCATGCACTCAATAAAACATCAAAACAACCATTCCAAACTAGTAGTGGCATTAGAAAGGAAATAGCTTACCTAAGTAGTAAATGGGGCTCTCAATTGAAGGAGAAAGCTTGCGAGATGTAGAAGAGGACGAAGATGGAAATGGAGCCAATCAACCCCACATGCAAGGTCTGTAGGGTCTTGATTTGGAGAATTGGGAAGAAAGAGATGGAGAGAAGAAGAGCTTTAGTAGCATGCGAATGAACGAAGGAGAGGATCAACTAAAATGGGCTGGGGTTGGTTTAAATGGGATTGGAAAATTTTAAGAAAGTCTAGTTTGTCTAGTATAATTCCATTTTAAGGCATTCGGGTTGGAAGTGGGCCAAGACGGGTCCAGATTGGTGGGGTCAAAACACGAAATTCAAAGTACACAAAATGCGCTACCTGATGCACCCAAAACCATGCCGAAACTGAAACTGCATGCGTCGAAACCCATAAACCCACAATTATGAAAAGCCCTCAACTACCGTGTCAATGGTCTAAACCCTACTAATCTACCTATCCAAGCACAAATACATCCAAAACAATACATTAGGCACCTAATTAGGGTTAATTATGCACTAAACACTCTTAAGAAGGGTCGGGGTCTTTCACTAGGTACATGTGGAGGTGATCAAAACTTAAGTTACACAGTTGATTTAATAATACCTCCTCTGTTTAAGTTCAATGACTCAAGTTTTTATTTTTATTTTTGTAAAAGAGTTTATTGACTAAATTAAGACGTCTTATTGGATTTTGTGCTTGATCTACAGCCTAGATTGTGTTAGGGCTACTTTATATTGTGAAACATACAAATGCAGTTGAAGGACCAGTTGACTAGCACTCTGGATTGGTTTTCTTTCTTTAGGTTTTTGGAAGCACAGCCGTAATAGATTCTTCTGTTTCACTTTCCGTTCTTTTGGATGCCAAACTCTTGTGTAAAAAATGATGTGGCTTACAATTGCCTTTCATTCATTCGTTCTGCTATTATCTCTTTTGGAGCAGATATGCTCATCTTTCTATGAGGTTAAGGGGAAGCAGGCAAAATGGTTTGGTAACAAAGTTGAGCGCTTGTACTGGGAGCAATGGTATATTAATCTAAATGTTGTACACCATGTTTAAACTTGTGTTTGTTGGTGTAAATCAGAGATTAAGGACTGATTAAGAAAGTTAAGTTAGGACTTAATATGGGTTATATATTGTGCTGAAAGTTGAAAAAAAGAAAACTTTATCATCAGATTCTGCCTGTTTTTCTTCCAAAAGTTTTTTATTTGAACAGGCAAAAAAAAAAAAAAATTTTCCTTGAGATTTTGGCAGAAATGAAGTTTGGGAATAGGATTTTGAAACCTTGGAATCTCAGACAAAAATAAAATTAGAATGTGGGTTAAATAGTAGCTCAAATTGGGGTGGTTGGATAGCTTGCAATCAGATTTTCAGCACAAAACTGCTCAACTAGGCATTTTTTGAAGGTCAAAATTTTTTCTTTTTAATTTCTTTTTTACTTTTTTATTTTTATTTTTTTGTGCTCATGTATCATCAGAGTATTGATTTCAACATTAGATTTAGGTTTGAGGCATCCTAGGTAGGTCGTGCAATCCAGCAAAGTTGGGCATATGTGCAACTATTTCCAAACTTAGTTTTTTTTTTTTTTTTATAGCATGCATTAGATTTTTAGAAACTTGTCTAGGATTGCATTGTTTGTGTTTATGGCCTCATAAATCATTCATAATTGCATAAAAATCGGCTTTGGTAACTAGGGTTTAATTTTGGAAATTTAATTTTAAATTGGTTATTTTGATGTGTCTGTTCTTTTGTAGGTTTTTAGATATTTAGGGTTGCACAGCTTAGGGTTTTCTTAGTTTAGGTTTATCTTCTTGTTTAGAATGTTGCAATTATTAATTTCTAGTTATTAGGAATTTTCTTGTAATTTATTTAGTTTCTTATTTAGGCTAGATTTAGTATCTAATTAGGATGGGTTAAAGTTGGAAGGTTTCTTAAAATAATATTGCTCCATGAAGATCAACATGGTCTCACCAGTTATTACTACAATCGCACCCTAGCACTTGGGGGTATTCGACAAGAAACAATTCATATCATCCAATGCATCCCAACAAAATACATCTTAAAGAGGTGGGCACGAGAGGAGGCTTCACATTCATTCGGTAAGCCATGTGGAACCATATCAGTGGTCGCAAGGTAGATATGTCGCATCATTACAATGCTCTTCTTTGTAATTTTGTTAAGATAGCATCAAAGGCTACTGAAAGTGAAGAGGGATTTTTATGTGTCTTTAAAGGATCAGATTCATTGTTACATGACATAGAGAGAGTACTGTTGGGGATTTTGTGTGTTGCAATCTGATGGATGCATGATCATTTTAGTATCATTTGAATTTCCACATATGCATTGATTTTAAATATATTGAAATCACGGATTTTCTCATGCATGTTTTTATAACTTTCAAAACTTGTTTTTCATGTATGATTTGGAGTTTTTAATCTTGGATGCATAAGTTATTGAAAAATTAGTTTAGTCATGCATGCCTATAAAGTTAGAATTTTATATCATCTTAGGCATTGATGGGTTCATGTTTTGGAAAAAAAACTTTTAGATTGATTTAAACATGAATCTAAGCATGATTTCCATGGCCCAAAACTCCCACTAACAAAAAACTTTGGAGTAGCTCTTTATATAATTTTTGAAACTTGGTGCTATAGTATTTTTGCTACAGTACTTTTGTTGCAGTAATTTGCTATAGTGTTTTGCTATAGTTCAATCGGTTAACCAAACTCTGGATGTCGACTAACCGATCCTTCACCGAACCCAGTTCGGTTCAAGTTGCAGAATGGTAAAAAATAGCCTCTTTTTTTTTTTTACCATTGAGAGTTTGGTTAACCGAACTGTAAGTCGGTTAACCGACCAAAGAACCGTTGGAGGCCATTTTGCTATAAGTTTGAGCCTCTTCCTTGGGATTTAGTATAACACAATTGAATCTATTGAGGTGTTTTGGAGCCTAAGGAAGGAGAATGAGTTAAGGAATGCTTGAGGGTCATTTGGAAAGCTAAAGCTTGGATTCATTGATAAAATCAATCTAAGTAAGCTTTGGTTTCCTTATCATATATTACATGCTTTGTTTAAATTATTGGTAAATCAATTTTAGCATGCTAACTATGATTTAATGAATCCATTACATGTATTTCACTTTGAATTGCTTTGTTGTCTTGGACTCTTCATTTAGATTTAAACCAATTTAGTTTTAACTTTCATATCATAATGGTTTCATGCTTTGTTTAAAACCTTGATTTCTCTCGTAACATGATTCTATTACTTGGTTGAATCTTCTGTTGTTTTCCATGCCTTGAAGCATATAGTTAAACTAGCTTTTTTGGAAACTACAAGTTCACAAATCACATGCTTTAGTTGTTTTTAAATTTAATAAAACTTGCATAACTTGATAAGTTATATCTTTACAAGTTGTTCATTTGAATTACATGTGATCTTTATTTTCACTTCAATCAAAATATTTGTGATCTAAAACTTTCAAAAGCTTTAAGCTTATATTCATTGAGCTATCTTTTAAACTTGATTGAAGTTTTCACACAAACACATTTAGCATTCATCCTTGCATTACATAGTGTACGTGTCGTGCGAGTTAGATTTTCACTTTCATATCCGCCTAATTAAGAGGCATTGTAATTAAGCTTAAATTTGTGTCTCTTCAAGTGTTTTGAAGAAACATCTTAGAGATAACCAATCTTAGGGTTATAGGTTAGTGTTTAGCCTTGGAAATACATAAGTGTAAAGGTTAGGGGTGAACCATAAAACCCAAGAGGTTATTGCTTAACCTTGGGAAACATATTGTAAATGTTATTGCTTACCCTATTGAAAAGCATAGATAGTATAAATCTAGTGGGGTGTAGGTTCATAAACCGATAGTGGATATAGGCATTGAGGCCGAACAACTATAAGTCATTGTGATATGGTGTATGCTTTGTGGTGATTTTTTTTTAGCTTCCGCACTTTAGTTCTATATCATCACTTGTGACCAATTGATTTTGAGAAATTAAAATTTGGCATAATTGGTCACTAAGTCCAGCTCGCCCCATTCAACAACCCCCGCCCCGCCCCCCCCCCCTCGGGTTTGGATCCCGGACTTTCAAGTACCAGTATATATGAAACAACAACTGATAGCTCTTTTGATGTTGCACTCTTGGTTGTTGAGGCTGTAAGAGAGCTGAGGATGCCATGTCCATGAAGAAACGAATGTTGATTTGTGTGAAATTAAAAAAAAAAAAAAAGATAAGATAACTGTCGTGGTAAGCGTAGAGCTAAAACCTGCTTTGAAAAAGGATCAAATAAAAGAAGAAGGAAGCATGAACATGAGCAAATAACAATCAACACCTTAGTTTTCAAAAGATATGTAGAGTTGTATGTGCATTTATGGCTTGTGTGCTTTGTTTCTTACAACGACCATATAGCATTGGGATGACTTCGGTACAATATTCCGCCACCCATCTACTTAATTGGTTGCCACATGTAGATATTGTGAATTCATGCATATCTAAGTATAAAATCGAACTTCATCCCATTAAAAAAAATAAGTAAATAAAGAAAGAAGCAAAGAAAATTAATCTGATAAGACTACACTGCAATATAGTAAATCATCACCAGGTTGAAAACCAAAAGTATCTCCGTGAGATAGACGATCCATGAATTTCACCACAAATACACCACAATCATAATTGTGAAAATATAAATGAAAGGATGATAAATATACCAATTCACATAGATATAAGATTTCACATATAAATCAAAGAGAAGGGTTAACTTGTTTAGAGAAGCACAAGGTTTATTTTGAATATTTGATAGGATTGCATACCTTATACATTGAACTCACCATTTGGTTCATGTAACCAACATCACTATATGACTTCAAAGAGTTGTAAATAGAAAATGACTTTTTTATTTTCGAATCATGTACAAGAAGAAGCCATTGTTTAGAGGCCAAATTCATTCGGATAAATATTATGTCTGACAAGGTTAAAATATACTTCAAGTTGTGGAGATTCAAATTCTTTTTAATCGATTCTTCATTGTTGGAATGTAAAGCTACTTGAGAGTTAGCAAGCTACATGTTAGGATGATATTCAACAGTTTAAAAATAATGAAATTATTAAGAAGAGAAATTACATGAAGCCAAGATGTGAAGAAGTGACACTTCAATGAATTTAACTTCCCCATTGGTTTTCTTTCGCTCAATAACTTAGCATAACTGTCAATAATCTGGAATCAATATAGCACGTTCATTGTTAATTGTTAGCATTCCAAGTTGTATACACAATTGAATGTTTAGAATATGCCTGCAATGGAATTAAGTTGTAACTTTATTAGATATCCAATGATGTGATCAATATCAATCATAAAATACCGCAAGTGCACGGGTGTCTAGATGAGCAATGGCAAGAACGGGTCGAACCCACAGGGAGCTAATGAAAGAAACTTTTAAATTAAGAAAACTAATTAACTAACAATTAAGAAAAGTTTTGAGTTTTTAGATAAAAAAAATAAGCAACTAATTTAGAAATTCGAAATCTACCAATTAATGAAGGTGATTAGAGCTTAGGAATCCAATAAGCATCCACCAATTATTTATCAAGTAAACCTAACTTGTTCCAATTTTTACTTCAAATCAAAGACAAATCAATGTTTTTAATTTGGAAAATCTAACTTTAAAAATCCCTTTTTAATTATAAAAATTCAAAACTCAAGACTTCCTTCATCTCATAAAAGAATAAAAATAATTTAAGCACCACCCATCAAAAGTAAGCAAAAACCATCAGAGATCTAAATCCTAAGCATGACCTATCAAACCTAAGCATAAGTAGTAAAAACCTAATTTTTATTTTAGAAATAAAAATAGAGATTTGCCTAGGGCACGAAGACAAGCCTATTAATCATTAAGCACATAATCATGGAACACAAATTAGAATTACTAAACAAATAAAAAGACAATTACTTACCTTCATCCATAACTCTAATCAAGAAAATTAGCCTGCCATTGCAAAGAATGCTTCTTGATTTATCGTTAAAAATTGCATCTTTACAACTTCTCATTCACAAATTTTCTCCTTCAAAATAAATCATTGGACATGGCCCAAGGCTACCAAAAATAAAAATAAACTAATGGAAAAGAAGAAAGGAAGAAAAAGAAAGGAATAGGAGAGGGGGAGAGCCTTGGACGTATGGAATATCTTATGGGTCTCCATCATGCCTCCTTTTATGCTTTTTGCAAACCCCTCTTAGTAAAGAAGTACCCTCCATTTAGGTCTCTTTTTTTCTTATTTGTAAGGATTCTTTCTTGTTCTCCAAGCTAACTTCTTTCTTTGGAAAGACTTTTAAATTTGAGAGATCTCCTTACCTTATTAGGTTTCTTGATGCATACACTTTCCTTGTACAATTCCAAGAATATCTCTAAAAATTGCATGATGATGTAAAGGGAATAAACTTTCCAAATATTGAGATTTCTTGTAATTCCCGCCTAAAACTGTAGCAGACAACTTCCAGAGGTCATATCTCCCAAAATATAGCTCTGATTTTGGCAATCTTGGGCTCCACGGATATCTATTCAAAAAGATCTTTCCAACAGTGGCTAGATTGCACCGATCCGACACTCGGTTTGAGAGTTATGACCATTTTAAGTTGCTACCCCTGAAAAATTCGAGAATAATTGTGCAAAAATGGAAGCTTCTATGTTGGCATGCAATGGGGTGTGTGGGGCCCATGTTGGACATCCAAGCATGCTTGGACTCTCTCTTTGCTTGCTTATTTGACTTTTCTTTGACCTCTTTTCTCAAATTTCATCAATGTAAGTCCCATGTTGATTTCTCCTACAAATTGAAAGAGGCAATTTTAACATTAATCATATGTAAAAAAATAATTATGAACCATGTATAGGACCCTACATTCCTAGTGATGCACCAAAATGACCAACTTTCCAAAAATAGCACATGATGCCAAAAATAGCAAGATATGCATTGATGAAACCAAAAGCCTAATTTTGGGGAGATAAATGAGATGAGAAAAACTTAATTTCAAAAGTCATGCAATTCAATGAATTTTGACCAATTTTGACCATTTCTCCAAAAAATATCCTCAAATGCATGTAATCATGAAATTAAATGCAATTCTATACAATTAAACCTAATTAAGTCCACAAATGCTAATGAAATGATGACTTAATGACCTAGTTTTATGGACTTATCACACTCCCTAACCAGCCTTTTGCTAGTCCCTTAGCAAAATAAGTGACAAGGAATAAAACACATAAACTAATCCTAAAGAAAACAAACTAATGTAGAAAACAGAGATAAAAAACACCACTTTCGCTGGTACTCTTGACTACATTTAGCGTATGCAGTAAGCCCTTAAACCCCTAGGTTCCCCCTAGTGGATGAGTTGTGCCTCGTGAGGGTTTGCAGTGAATACACCCACAAAATTCTTTTTTTTTTTTGCAAAGAATTTTTAAAACCTATCAAAATCTAAGGAAACTTCTTCCAAGAGAAAATTTATAGACACTGACTATTCTTGATTCTCGGAATTTTCAAGGACAAATCTTAAATTCGGTTCACAAATCCCATCTTTTGGTCAGAAATTCTCGAAATCATGCTAATTGATCGTGCACGGTGAAGAGCATGTATACGAAATAAGCATCAAATGATCCACCAATAATTTTCGTGAATTTTTTTTTTAAATTGAGTTCAGGGCCGCCTAAACGTAGCAAAAAGAAAAAAAAAAAACAGTCTTCCTCTCAAGGCGATAATGACGGCTTTCGCACTACTTTTTTTTCAAAGGGTGCAAAATTTTTTTTCTCTTTTTTTTTTTTTTAACACACACATGTGACTGTGCAATGCCTAGGTCCCTTAAGCTTTCTAATTAACCCATGTAACGAGCATTAGGCCAATGACTCCCTAACCAGATGGCTTTAGGGCACTAGATATGAAAATACCCCTAAGGGCTTACTAACTCGGGTTAAAAAGGCTACGAACCCAAACTAGTCACAATTTTTTTTTTTTTTTTTTTTTTTTTGCAGTCCCCAACAATAGGCAGCCCTTTTCATGTATCCACCTGTCGAACCATGAAGCTTTGTACACTAAGGGTCGATTTTCCAATTATTTTTTATCAAAGAAAAACGAAAATCATAGCTTCACATTCAAAACCTTGAAAACGTATACAATCTGTGTAAAAGTGAGGGATCGAAATTCATCACTTTTCCAAAAACTCTTTCCATAAATAAAATAGTAAACCATTGTTTTCTTTTGCCCAAAATAAATATCTTCAACCAATAAAAATTCTCTCAGACATTTCCCTCTAACAATTTTTTTTTTTTGAACTAAGAAAAACGAAAAAGAAAATGTAGAATGAAAATTGAACAAATGATTACATGTCAAGTTCTAACTCACACCCCCAAACCTAAATCTAACATTGTCCTCAATGTTATGAATGCATGTGTAATGTGAAAATGAATAATAAGGAAAATTAGAACATCTTATCATGTGGGGTGATTGCAAAAGAATGTGATCAACCAGCTCAATTACCTTCCAAAATTGGGTTGCCTCCCAAACAGCGCTAAGTTTAATGTCGTCAGCCCGACGTGACAAAAATGATTAGTCCTGGTAAATTGGGTCTTCCAGAAGGATATCCTCAATGTTTTTATCCTTCAGTTCCAGAAACGGTTTCAACCGTTGACCATTCACTTTGAAAATATCCCCATTCTTTTGCAGCTGTCTTTTTCGAACTAAAGTGGCCCCCACAAGCATGATCATAAGCTAATGAATAAGGATACAACTACATAAATGACCAAGTACTCTAAGCTAATGAATAAAAGTAAGTTCTGAAATATCAGAGACACTATTGGGGGAGAAAACGAGGTATTTTGTTCTTCAAATGGAGTGATTTCTTCATTGACCTAAAAAATAGAGATGAATGTCATTTAATATTTTTCAAATCATAAATTGTGGACAAGAAGTATATAATGAAGAAGAGGAAAGGTATGCATACCTCTTTATAGTTAAGATTGTCCAAAATAGATTTAAAGGATTTGCATTGACTATATCTGGAACTCAAAGCCCATTGTAAATAACGTAGCTATGAATTGACTCTAATAGGATCATATCGATTAATATGTTCAGAAATTCACGGCTATAAAAGAGTATAAAATATAAGTGAAGCTATAAAAGTCACAAGTTGTAATATATTATAATAATTATAAAAAGTAAAATAAAAAATAAGGATTATTACTTACTTCCAAGACCATGACATATCCATTTATAAATATGGTTGTCTACTTCGCACTTTCATGCCTTTTACCAAAAACTCATGTTCAACAATAGCCCATGCATACCTATCAATTTTCTCTAGCTTATCAACCAAGAAGATGAGATTAGATGGAAATGACCAACTTGATTTTAAAAAAAAGGGTGCTACAAACATACAACATGTAAAGCTTCTTGAAATCAACAATCAAATTTGACGACCTCTTCTTATCCAACAATTTCTTGCTATTCGATGACCGCTTTTTTTAAATTACTTTTAAGTGCTTTTCTAATGTTTCCATTCCGACAAAGTCTTTATCGAAATATTTCTCCAACAACTCACATTCTTCAATCAGGCCCTTTTTTCCTAATTGTGTTTTCTCTCCATTCATGTTCAACCTCATTACCAGAGTAGCATCTTGAGGTAGAATAGAAATGTACGCGGACATCTCGAGTTAATCAGGATATCCATGGACCTGTTTGACCTTTTACTAGGTTAGTAAAAGTAAAAGCCTTTATTTTTCAGACAAGGGGTCACATCAAAAGTACACATTTTCAAAATTGCCTCCTTTTTTTTTTTTTTTTTAAAAGTAAAAAATGCAACCTCTTTTCTCCACTAAATGACCAAAAACTCACTTTTTACACAAAAAGTCAAAAGGATTCACTACCAATCCACTAAAGACAAAATACCATCCTAACCCTCTTATATTTTATTATCTCTTGATTTGATGCTTTACATCACTTTTACTTTAATAGTAAATTGCCAAACTGGCCCTAAAGTGTTTAAATGGTGTTTATTTTATCGCATCAGTTTAAACATCGCCTAGGTTTAATTTTTTCATAAACTTAATAAGCCTAGAAGGGCAGCATCTAGTGTCTAATTTCACCACTGCAAAGTACTTTGGTTTGCCTGTATTAAATTACAACAAAAGGAATAAATGTAAATACTAAATCCAAATAAGAAGACACTAATTAATGAATCGAAGTAACATTCAATGATTATCATGAGTTAGTTTTGTTCTCATTTCAAAGGGCAGAATTAAGAAGGATCCCTGTAATTACAACAATGACGCACAATGAGATAGCAAAAACAATGAATGCGGCAATCCAAATAGCTTGTCCCCCCTTCTTACCCATTGACACTGAACTGTACCTCACCCCTCCATTTTGTACAACATTTTCAACTGGTGCTCTTCAAGAATAGCTAAAAATCTCGTAAGGGTATTGTCAATCTTTTTTTTTTTTTTTTGCCCATTTCTCATAGGAATAATCATTAAATACTTCCATTCGCAGCAAATTATCTAAACATATAGCTACAGTAAACATATATTGGTAATCTAAAAATGACACCACAACAGTATGACAGAATCAGATGTGCAACCTAAGTATGTCAATGTTGGAGACCGAAAAACAATTCATAGAAATGTGGTAATCACCCATTGGCCATTGGACCAACCTTTGCAGCAAGATTATGAAGATATCATTACCATTAGTTCTATCCCATACAAGTTTTATGATTATTTGACACAAAACCGATCATCAATCTATATCATCCATTTACTAGGCCCCACAAACACAAATGAGTTAGTTTTAGATGCCCTTGTGGAACAAGACATATTGAAAAAATCATGGGGCATTGAACAAAATGGAAATAAATGAAACACAGAGAGATACTTATTACTAACCAAAACTTCAATCCAACGCCACACCAACACAGCATATTAGGACATATTGAACAAATCATGGGGCATTGAACGAAATGATCATAAATAAAACACACACAGAGATATACTTATTACCAAAACTTCAATCCAATATATGCCGCACCAACACAGCACACTAAAAGGTACAATGATACAACAAAGCAGTGGCGGACTTACATATGTTGGGCTGGGGGTTGAAGCCCGCTCCAAATTGGAAAAAAGCCCATAAGGGCCCTTAAGCCCAGCCCCAGTTAAATACAACCCAAGTCCCCAGTCCCCACTCCCAACGATCCCTTTAACCTAAAACCAATAGACAAGCCCCTTCTCTATTTCTCATCACTTTCCCTCCCCCTCTCAAAAATCCCCATCTCAAGCTTGAGGCTGCTGGCGATCGGGATCGGCACGACGCCATCCCTCACTCCGGCAGGCGGTAGGGTAGGTACCCATCTCTCTCATCTCTCTCTCTCTCTCTCTCTCTCTCTCTCATTTGGTAAAAGAAGACAATGAAACAATGTTTGTTTTCTTGGAAAACAAATAAACAATGTTTGTCTTTCCTTGGAGCATCTGCTGCTCTGCATGTTAGATACCCTCATACTAAACAAGATGAGGATGGAGATATCAAACACCCGTTCGCATAGAGAGAAAGATACAAACCTGTCCAAGCTTATTGTTGTCCTTATCATGGTCAAGATTGTAGTCGCTCCTTCCACATGTTTCTTTTGTTAGTTAGTATTATGTCATTGTTATTATTGAAGGTAGGTTAGGCCCAGACTAATGCTTGTTTGTTAGTTATTTTCAAAGCTTTTTTTTTAAATATTTTTTTTATTGAGATACAGTCACTAATTACAAATTCAGGAATTGCAATCCTCAATGTGAGACTAGACTCAAATGGCCAGGAGATACACGTTGGGGTTCGCATTATGGCTCATTGGTTAACTTAATTCATATGTTCTCCTTTGTGGTTAACGTACTTGGAATTCTTTTAAAAGATCATTCAAGTGAACAAAGGGGTTGTGCGGGTTACTTGCGAACTCAATTGGAGTCTTTTGATTTTGCATTTAAAATGCATATGATGAAAAATATATTGGCGATTACAAGTGAATTATCAAAGGCATTGCAGCGAAAAGATCAAGATATTGTCAATGCCATGGAATTGGTAAGAATAGCAAAGCAACAGTTTCAAATGATGAGAGATGATGGGTGGGATTCTCTCCTCTCTCAAGTTCATTCATTTTGTAACAAACATGAAATTAGCATTCTCAATATGGATGATTTGTTTGTTGAGCAAGAGAGATCGCGGCGTAAAAGTGAATTGACAAATCTACATTATTACCATTTTGACATATTCTAC